>CM060990.1:231687789-234187789 GCA_030765065.1 Deroplatys truncata
GAGCCACTCATCCTCATCTTCATCTCTTCATCCCCGTCCGGTCGAGGTGGGTTCATTCTCGTGACCGGGGGACTCAAGGTAGGCTCTCGTGAGTTCTGTGCATTTCATTCCATGACGCCCTCGCCATCGTTTCTTTATTCTATCTTCTATTTATGCACATTTCGCACCATTTGAAGGTGGTTTAGTGTTATTTTTATTTAATTTGTTGAGCCCCACGTTTGGGAGCCAATTTGCGATGGTAAATTTATAATGTTATTTGTGTATGTGTTTACTCAACGTGGTGAAGCCATTTTGTGACGTGATTCTTTGTTAGGTTTGTAGCTCCATCTGGTGTTAGCAATTTGCGGCAGTATTAGTTTTTGTTTGATAGAATGCTACTTTTATTTTATTTAATTTTGTTTCACTGTCCTCCGGCTAGCTATGATCTTTTGGTCAAGCACTTCTCTTTATACAGGTTGTGTAAACGGAAAGGAATCTTTTATCCAAAGATAACACTGATGAAGGAATTTGTTTTACACTTTTATTGTCGAACACATTTACTATCACATTTACACATTGATCTTGACACTCGCCAAACTGAAACTGTTATAACAACTTCTTACTGATCACTTTTAATTCGCGTACTTCAACTTTTTGTATAATTAACTTTACAACATTTAAGATTTTGCATAACTCTATTACGCGTAACCTGCAAATTGATATCCGACGTGTAATATTTCTGCTGGACTGAAGGCGACGTGTATCATACAAATACTTTCGACGAACTGACGGGGTCTTTACCTCTAACCTACCTTTTATACTCCTTCACCCAGATATGCCTAAAGATTATAACTGAGCTGCAATTGGCTAATAAAACGCGCCAACATTAGCGTCTATTTTTATATCCAATGAAAATTATGAATACATATGCTCTAGGGAAATGTTCCAGAAGATTCTAAAGGAAAACGCGCCAACATTACGTAACTTCCTCGTTTCCAATAATGATAAACAGCTCACCCTCTCGCTGCATTATTGCACGCTATTATTGTCAGTTTCAGTAAGGCAGTATAAACTTACTTCTAAACAATAATTACAATCAACAAACATCTCAAATCAATGTCACATAAAAATGCATATTCATATTACAATCATTATTTACATTTAAGTAATTTGTGATACAAATTACTGCATCATATGCCCCACTAGAAACATAATTATGAATATTTACAACTTGTTTGGAAATTTTATAATTGGGTTTTTAGTCTCCTAAATCTTGGAACACACGCTATCACTTTCACTTAACACTTCACACGTATTTAACACACGACATATGTTTTGTCTTTATCTTACCACTATTTACTGGCTCTGGTTTAATGTGTTTAGACATTAATCTGACATCACAAAAAAATTTTTTATAGCAAATACTGTACCCTGAATTATTTAGTTACTGTTACAAAATTGGTTTACTTTCTTATATTGTTGACAAAAATTTATCAATTCAAGAATTTTTGTAATTATTAAACATATTTACTAAAATATTCACCCTCTACACAAATATATTTACATCTCTTAAATCTAGACACTGTTTCACATTTTTCTGTTTGCTACATAAGTATTTGTTTTTAATTATTTTTACCCATTTTTGTTGTTTTGTACATTATATTCACAATACTCTTGGAATTATATTTACGTACTTTTACTTTAATATAACATTATGCTTCATTTCAAATGCTGTTACAGTTACTAAGAAAATGTTATTTTCCTTTTAAAAATTTAGTTATGTACAAAATTGTATTTCCCCTTTCTCATGACATAGATACATAATTAACCCTCTTACGTTCCAATACATTGCTCTGCAGGTCATCTTTAACTATCCAGCATTTACTTTACATCTCATTGCTATTTACCCTCCTGGATCAAATTGTCTGTGGCTAATCATTACTCGTAGCCGTATCCTAACCCTCAAAAATTTGTTCATGGATAACCTCTTAAAGTATTCATATGATATTTCATCCCAAGATATAATTTGAAAACAATCTAAAGTTTCCTGAACAACACATCTTTTAACAACTGTCATTTTCAATTCTTCTACTATCTCTTTAATTAGAGAGTACTCTGACAAATCTGTCATAAGTTGTACTGGATTGGAGTTTTCATTTTGAAAAGCTTGGAACTTATTAATTTCAGAAGTTAGCTTTTGATTATTTACAGGCAAGACCTTAGCTTCTTGGTACAATTTATTTCTTTGCATTACTGACTCCTTCTGTATTTCTAATATCTCCCCTCTGAAATTAACTTGCGCCTGATTCACATCTACATTCATAACCTCTTTCATCTCTCTTATCTCATTTGTAATACTACTCACTTGATTTCCTAACTCTGTACATTCTACATTAACATGTTCACTTTTAGTATTAGCCTCACTTTTTTGTTACCTATTTCCCTGCTCATGTCTAGCATTTTCTTTGAAACTTCTCCTATCTCACTTGCTATTACTTCCTCATTTTCATCTCTCATTTTTGGCATACTACTATCTAGCTTCATAACTTTCTTTTCAATTTCTTCACTGCTTTGATCTACCTTTTGCTCTAATTTCTCATACCTCTGAATTAGTTTATCTAATTTCTCATTATATTTACTCCTATCTTCCCTTAACGTTTCAAAAAAATTTCTTATCATTTCCATCATCATTCTAGCATCAAAATTAACATATCCTGCTATTCTATTCTGACTTTCTGCACTAACATTTTCTCCCTCAAATCCTACATTGTTTAAGCTATTTTCTGTAACCTGTATTGAATTACAGCTAACTGTTATATTATCCCCTTCCATTATTGTTTCTTCAATATTATTAGTAGCCATTGTTTTCTTTATCGTACCGCTCCTAAGGTACATTTAAATTTTTTTACCCTTTTTTTTAGAATTAACATAACACTTTTCTAACCTTTCTGATGCTATCTGCTGATGTAGCTTTGATGTCCAGCTTTCTGCCTCTCTCTCCTAGATTATATGTCGCTTCTGCATTGTATTATGATGAATCTGCGTCGTCCGATGTTTTTGTGTCCACTCATCCGCGTCGTCTGTCGTTCCTCTAGTTGTTTCTGGAATCTGCGTCTTGTAGTTCAGTTCACTACTCCATTCGCTTCACGTCCTGGTTCCTTCGCCCCTTCCTGGTTATTTCACTCCTTTCCTGGTCACTCTGCCCCACGTTCTGGGTGCCAATTTGATAGGTGGTTTAGTGCTTACGTAATATGTTTTTACGTAAATTATTAGAACTTGAAGATTTTATGTTGGGCTGCTTTTGTTTTGTTTGGTTACATAATTTTAACTGCCCCACGTTGGGCGCCAATTTGTGGTGGTTTTATTAATGTTATTGTTTGTTTAATTTGTTGAGCCCCACGTTTGGGAGCCAATTTGCGATGGTAAATTTATAATGTTATTTGTGTATGTGTTTACTCAACGTGGTGAAGCCATTTTGTGACGTGATTCTTTGTTAGGTTTGTAGCTCCATCTGGTGTTAGCAATTTGCGGCAGTATTAGTTTTTGTTTGAAGGAATGCTACTTTTATTTTATTTAATTTTGTTTCACTGTCCTCCGGCTAGCTATGATCTTTTGGTCAAGCACTTCTCTGTATACAGGCTGTGTAAACGGAAAGGAATCTTTTATCCAAAGATAACACTGATGAAGGAATTTGTTTTACACTTTTATTGTCGTCACAATTGAGTTCACATATTGATTCGTGATACATTTACACATCTATTTTCCTTCTTCGCCGGCCTACCTTGAGTGCGAAACGCCCACACACTTTTAGTTTCTTTTAAACTTTTATTTTAATCCTCCGTGGGCACAGACTGACGGATACCCGCGCACGGGGTGCGCAGCTGGGTGAGTGGGTAATGGCGTCATCACCACCACCCGGGGTCGTCATGTAGGGTTTGTGTTCGTATCCGCTGTTCAACTGCAGTACCGAGGGAGGGGCATTGCTTGAGCTGCTGACTTCTGACGGCGATTGGTTCCCTCTGTCTATGTTCTGGGAGGTGTGACCCTGGGGTGAGATAGGTATAGATAGGCCACTCACCCAAGCCGGGGTAACGCCCGGGAAGTCAGAGCCCGAGGTCGGAGACAGTTGCAATGGTGGAGGATTTATTTCGCTATGGAGCACCCTTTCTCCATTAATACCAACAAGCGCCGAAAAGATTATGTAAGAGAAGCGACACCACCGACAACTGGTTGTTACTTGGTCATTTCACGAACCGAAGAAGGGCAAAGTTTTGAGAAGGTGAACCCTTTCATTGTTCAAAAGGGCATTGAGGTTATTGCTGGTGCGGTTCAGTCCTGCACTCGACTACGGAAAGGTTCCTTATTAGCACAAACGAAGTGCGATCATCTGAGTAAGACCTTGTTTCGCGCTACGCTTCTCCACGGGTATCCTATCCGTGTGGAGAAGCACCGCACATTGAATTCCTGTCGAGGCGTCATTACCACCCATAGCCTCGATCCTAGACCTCTGCGTAGTTTTAAATGCCAACGTTTTGGGCATACGCAAGTCTCATGTAAGACTGCCGTTAACATCTGTGTAACATGTAGCCAGCCCTCACACGAAGGTGCCTGTTCAACAGCCCCCGTCTGCGTCAATTGCAAAGGGTCACATTCTGCTTCATTTTGCGAATGTCCGCGGTATTTGGACGAGAAGCGATCCAGGAGATCCGGGTAAAGGAGAAACTCTCCTTCGCAGAAGCCCGGAGGCGTTACCATGCGCGCCAACCTTCGCTCCTGCGATCGGGAACGTTCAGTTCTGTTGTTGCCTCGCCAGTACCCCGGAAGGATGCTGGGACTCAAACTTGGAACATGACTGCCTTGACCGCCACTACCATCCGGCCGTCCATGTCTGCCCCTATTACCAAGCCCTATAAACCTGGTCCAAAGTCTATGAAGTCATAAGTCACTGAGAAAAAGCCGAAGCAGAAACTTCGAAAAGAAGACTTTAAAAGAACCTCCGCGTGTTCAGAGCAAGCAGAGTTCACCTTCTCCTCTGCGGAGGTCGCAGTCCCAGGAAGCTCCTGGGACAAGCCGCGCTCAGCGGCAACCCTCACACATCGCTAACCAGAACCGATTCTCGGCGCTTGAATCGGTTTCTGGCTCTGAGCTCGTGGGCCCTCCATTCGCGGAGGCAATGGAGTCTGACCAAATCCATACCAAAAGCCCGAGCTCAAAGGTTAAACAAAAGGTAATTTTAAGCCGCCCTTCTAAGTAGACAGTTTATCCCTTTTTCTTTATGGCTATCCTGACCTGGAAATTACGTGGTGTACGATCGCATAGGGCGGAACTGCAACTTTTATTGCGTCCCCATTCACCTATGGTCGTGTGTTTGCAGGAGACTAAGCTTCGCCCTCATGATCCTTTTGATCTCCGAGGATATACTCCGGTTCGCTACGACCTTGAACCGGAGGAGGGTACCCCTGCTCATGGAGGTGTCCTGTTGTTAGTGCGTAACGACGTTCATTTTCAACGTCTCACGCTTACGTCCGACTTGCAAGCTGTTGCCTTTAGACTGCTGTTACCCGGTTTTTTCTTTTCTGTTTGCTCTGTATATTCACCTCCATCGTCTCCCCCCGCTAACGCAGACCTTCGAGATCTCTTGTCCGCTCTCCCAACACCATTTCTCCTGTTGGGAGATTTTAATGCCCATCATCCTCTGTGGGGTTCGCCAAGGGCTTGTGCGAGGGGAAATCTACTTTCCGATATTTTTGATCAGTTCATTCTCTCTATACTCAATACAGGTGAGCCTACGTTTCTTTCTGATTCTTCCAGTACATTTTCTCACTTGGACCTTGCCGTTTGCTCACTCCAGCTTGCTAGCAGTCTTCAGTGGAACGTCGTCGCTGACACCTACTCCAGCGAACGTTACCCCTGCGTCGTTTCTCTTTTGTCACTCCACGTACAGCATTCGAGAGTACCTACCTGGATATTCACAAAAGCCGATTGGAGCTTGTATTCCAGCCTCGTGCATTTTTCCGATCAGCCCTTCGCCGACATTAACCAACTAGTGCAGCACCTTACATCTACGATTTTCTCTGCCGCCGAACGCGCAATTCCCCGTTCATCCTCTCAACCTCGGCGACCGCCTGTTCCGTGGTGGAACGAGCTTTGTCGGGACGCCGTTCGTGCCCGTAGAACTGCACTTAGGGTGTTTCGGCGACACCCTACACTTGATAATATGGTGACTTTTAAACAATCGCGCGCCAGGGCTCGTCGCAATATTCAGGATAGCAAGAAGGCGTCGTGGACTCGTTTTGTCGAGTCTTTTAATCGCTTTACGCCTTCATCTGTTGTTTGGGATAAACTTCGTCGCTTCTCAGGTAAAGTGTCGCATTGTACTGTTTCTGGCCTTCAGGTTTCCAATGCAACCATAGTGGATCCGGCTGCCATCGTTAACACTCTGGGTGCTGCCTTTGAGGCGGTTTCCAGTTCAGACCATTATTCCGCCGGCTTTCGCTCTATCAAAGACCGGCTGGATTCCGACACCTTTAATTTTCGGTCTGCTAATAATGAGTGTTATAATGTACTTTTCACATTGAGGGAGCTGGAGCACGCTCTTCATTGCTCTAGGCACTCCGCTCCTGGGCCGGACGGCATTCATGTCCTGATGTTAAAGAACCTTTCAGCCGACAGTAAACTCTTTCTCTTACAGGTCTATAACCGTATTTGGCAAGACGGCTTTTTTCCTTCCGTTTGGCGCGAAGCCACCATTGTCCCTATACTTAAGCCTGGGAAGGATCGCCAACTACCTTCCCGCTACCGCCCTATCTCCCTCACCAGTTGCATTTGCAAGGTGATGGAGCGCATGATCAACGGGCGGTTGACATGGTGGCTTGAGTCTCAGAAACTTCTAGCGAACTCTCAGTGCGGATTTCGCCGCTATCGCTCTACCGTCGACCATCTGGTGTACCTGTCAACGCATATTATGAATGGATTTCTGAGAAAGTGTCAAACGGTGTCTGTATTTTTTGACCTGGAGAAAGCTTATGACAGTTATTGGAGGGGCGGCATGTTACGTACACTCAATGCATGGAATTTCCGCGGTCGTCTTCCCATATTTCGTAGGGAGTTTATGACAGACAGCGTCTTTCGTGTACGTGTGGGCTCGGTTTTATCTAGTCGTTTTATTCAAGAGAACGGCGTACCGCAGGGCTCTGTACTCAGTGTCACACTTTTTGCAATTGCTATCAACCCCATTGTTGATTGTATTCCACCTGGCATTTCATCGTCCCTTTTTGTTGACGATTTTGCCATTTATTGCAGTTCTCGGCGGACCTGTCTACTCGAACGCCGTCTCCAGATCTGTATCGACCGTCTGTACGCCTTGAGTAACGCTAACGGCTTTAATTTCTCCGCCGAGAAATCCGTCTGCATCAACTTCTGGCGCCGGAAGGCTTTCCCTCCGCCCTCTCTCCATCTTGGGTCGGAGGTCCTTCCATTTGCAGACAAGGTGAAATTTTAGGAGTTGGTCTTTGACCGGAAGGTGAGCTGGACTTATCACGTTTCCTTTTTAAAAGCAAAGTGTGACCGTTCTCTTAATATTTTCTGTGTTTTAAGTGGCACATCCTGGGGAGCTGATCGGACCGTCCTTCTTCGCCTTTATCGGTCTTTGGTCCGATCCAAGCTTGATTACAGGTGTTTTGTTTATTCGTCGGCACGTCCATCTGTGTTACGTCGATTGAATGCCATTCACCATCGTGGCATAAGAGTCGCTACAGGGGCCTTTCCAACTAGCCCTGTACCTAGTCTGTACGCAGAAGCTGCAGAGCCTCCGCTGTCCTTCCGGCGTGAGATCCTTTTGTGCAGCTATGCTTGTCGGCTCTCAAGCTCGCCTAACCACCCGTCCTTCGATTTATTTTACGAGGATTCGCTTGATTGACAATATTTAGTTAGCTCCTCTGCATTACTACCTCCAGGGGTTCGATTTCGACAACTCCTTCGGCATTTGGACGTTGTGCGAGCACCGGCCTTTCCCAGGGCGGAAACGCTTTTTCCTCCATGACGACGCGCTGAGGCCCACTGTCACCTTGGGCTAACGTCGATGCCGAAGACTGAGACCCCTTCTTTAGTTCTTAGATTGGCTTTTTTAGAACTCCAGGCGAAAATCGGGAACTTTCATTTTATATACACTGATGGGTCTAACACTGATGTTGGAGTAGGGTGTGCCTTTGTTTTTGGTCAGCATAGTTTTACCTTCCGTTTACCGGAGCAATGTTTGATTTTTACATCCGAACTTTTTAGTATTTATCAGGAACTTTTATACATCCAGCGGCATGATTTACAGCACTGTGTTCTTTGCTCAGACTCCCTGAGTGCCCTTCAGAGTATTAACGAGCTGTACAATTACCACCCACTCGTACAAAGCATAAATGACCTCGTCCACTCGCTTGGTGCCTCTGGCATCCGCGTCTCCTTTATGTGGATTTTAGGTCATGTTGGCATCTCAGGGAACGAGCCTGCCGACGCCGCTGCCAAATCGGCGATTTTATCACCCAGAAGTTTTACCTCTGTTGTTCCCTCGTTAGATTTGTTTATTGTTTTACGCCGCCGAATCCTCTCGCTTTGGAGCGATGAGTGGACGGCCTTCCGGGGGAACAAGTTGCGGGAGGTTAAACCTCTCCCGTTAGTCTGGGCTACCTCTTTCCGTGCTTCTCGTTGGGAAGAGGTAATTTTAACACGCCTTCGTATCGAACATTGCATTTTTAGTCACAGGTATTTGCTCAGTGGTGACCCCGCACCACTCTTTGGGCAGTGTGATATGCCCTTAACGGTGCGTCATATTTTAACTGAGTGTCATGTTTTAGCTCCACTGCGCATAGCCAACGTTTTGGCAGACGACGCGCATGCTGTAGAATGTCTTTTACGTTTTATAAGTGATATTGGTTTTAATCGGCGCATTGGATGCGCTGAGCGTCTTTTAGCTTTGAGATTTTCTGTTGTCAGTTTTAATGGGGCTCTTCTCCCCGACCGACATAAGGCGCTCATGTCCCTTGCATTCTACAGTTCTTGACACGTTGTTTTGTTCTTTTAGTGACCATGATTTTAGTGTGTAGATTTTAGTCTTTGGTCTGTTGTGGTTTTAGTGCTTTTGACCAAGCGGGTTTGTGTGTGGTTTTTTAGTTTTTCGACTTTTCAATTTTATATTTTATAAATTGTAAGGGCGCTAATAACCATAGCAGTTGAGCGCCCTTAAGTCCCATCTCATCATCATCCATCTTCATAAATATTCACTTCTATCCCTTCAATATTTTCGAGTAGCTTGATGAGATATTCATACTTTGGCGGATAAAGAAAGTTTGAATATATGTACAAGCTTTCGAAACGTAAACCGTTATCACAAAGCAGCATACTCAGAAATGCATTTGTTTATGCTGCGTTTGAGCTTCCTGGAATAAGAGCTCTGATATTAGCGGCATTCACGTCTAAAACAACTTTTAAAGTCCAGCACCTGCACAGGCAGAGAGTAATCTTGCTTCACGAGCTCCATCTTAATGAATAAATTATAAAAAAACATGCTTAGTGCGTGTACATACATATATAAAGTGTGCATGAATTTACTTTAGCGGTGTTTAAGGTCAGGTGTAATATATTGATTGGGCGGTTAGGGTAGAAAGGAAATATAAAAGACGAATACAATCTTAAAATCAATTAGTGTATAATGGGAGCTAAGCGGGTTAAAATTCCAAGAGGCCCTGGTTTAATCAACTCCCTCATTAATTAGCTGCCGTTTGAAAAACATGTACCTGGTTACAGATATTGTCGGCCTGGAATAAAGCTTGAAAAACCCTTAAAGAAACGAGACCCTGGAATTAAACCGTTATATGAAGCCTGTAAAGAGCACGACATCGCCTACGCTGAACACAAGGACTTTGCTTCGAGAAATATAGCCGATGAGATCTTAGCAGGGAATCCTGGGAAAAGAGTTCAGGAACCGGTCGCTACTTTATGCGAAAAGTTGGCTGTGAGGCTGGTAACAACAATTATGAAGGGAATGGTGGCTGCTGGAGCTGGCTACAAGAAGATGAAGCATAGTGGATTTCTACCTCTCATACCCATTATTGCAACCCTAGGTGCTGCGGCTGGAGGCACAAATCAAATTGCCACAGCAGTGAATAAGAAAAAGGCTGCCAATAAACAGCTGCAGAAATGATGTGATATAACAGAGATGAAAACAAAAGAAAAAGGAATTCGTCAGAGGAAAACTAATAACAATAAGACAAGTGGAGGTTTTCTAGCAATGTTACCTCTGGCCGCATCTTTAGCAGTTACTTCTAAAATTGCCAGAACCTTAAAAGGGAATAAAGCTATTAAAAGAAATGGTCTGGAGACGAGGAACATCAAGGGGAGCAATTCTCGGAACAGCAATAGAAACTAAAGATCTCTGGCAGAGGATTGTAGGTGTCCCGGAAGAAGCCTTAAGTAACATTGATCTTGAATTATATGCTCGACGTTTAAGAATTCCTCAATTTAGGGGTGTATATATGCTCGACATGCTGTCTTCAAAGCCTTATTGCCATGAGAGAATTATTGGCAATCTCCATTTTTCGGAGAATGAAGGCACCATTTGTGTTGCTGTAAAGAACAAGGGAATACGTTGCATTCGATTTCGATAGCTTTGGGAGTTTGAAACCTCCGAAAGGGACAGAAAGGTATCTCAAACGTGTTAGGTTAATGTATAATACAACGAGATCACTGAGCTTTAGCTCACTCATCTGCGGAGCACTTGTGCTTGTAATTTCTGTCACAATGAGCTACACTATTGTTGTTAGTGGTAATGAATCTATTCTTACCACGCACCTGAATTCTTGCCTGAATTTATGCTAAAGAGCATTATGAGATTGCCCTATGGAATATTGAAATATTCTAATCTATTCCAAATGTCCATTAGAGCAATATTCAGTTTCATTACATTTACAATGACGAGATTAAATTCATCGATTATACCCCATGGAACTCACGGGATTGCTGATATTAATGCATACATCAAAGAAAACTTCAATTGGATGAGATTTCTTCCCTATTCGGCCTAATAATACTGCCATAAAGGCTGAAATGAAACGTCCGTTTCCAACGGATTTTTCTAAGGTGTGCTGTATTGGACCTCATTTAGGTTTCAATGAAAGCAAAGCCATCCCTGCTAATCAGCTGACTGAATCAGATGCCCTAGTAAACATATTTAGGGTCAGCATTACACGAATTGAGTGCAGTATTGCAACAGGCTCTTTCATGGCCGCAAAAGCGGACACTAAATCTACGACTTTTTCCTTCTATTCCGTCTGGATATCATATTTCACAAGAGCTTCCAATCCCACTTACCTGTCTATCATAGACACCAACTTTATGGATCAAACGCACTTCGAGTAGCGGATAAAAACGTACATAGCATTAACCTAGAAATGAAGGTATAAAATAAATCTCCACATACGTCAAATTGGAATAGATTTTAGCAGAAGAAGACGCTTGCGAGGATATAATAAGCCAGTGCATCGTCATATTCATCATACCCTGCCTTTGATACTCGGGGTGTTAATATCAAGCAATCGGGAGTTCCTCGAAGCTTTGGGCTTCAGAATTCTGTAATGGATATCTTCAATGTGTCGCAAACGCATTTTAAGACAAGATTTTAAGACAAGACGAGCATGGGTGTCTACCCCATAATTCATCGCCTCCGGACGATAATGACGAGATTAGAATTCCTAGTCAATCTGAATATTTATATACACTATCTAGTCGGATCTTCACATTGAGGGATCTATTACTAAACCTAATAGAGCAACTACTACAGCAAAGCTCACTATTACATTTATGTTTAATGACATTCGGCTGGACATGAATGGATCGCTATAGATAGAACAAGAAACCATGGGATTATATTAACTATGCGCAACTATGCTGCACTTAACCCTATGGAATCCAATCATTTACTGGATGCTGGATGGTGCTACCCTCGAGAGGATTGTCCATTCTGCAAGTGGACGATTCAACGATGTAGTACCGCTGTGAGTGCTTCTGGAATTTGAGATGATCATAAGGACCTCATACACAATAGCAAGTTTGAATTGGTCTTCATTCGATCCAAGGGCCTTAGGAACTGTATCCTGAACGCCTGAAGGAACAGAGAATGCTACTGTTAAAAACTTGCACGTATTGAGTGGCGGATGTCTGTAATACGCCTTTCTGATCTGAAAAGTTTGAAATCCTCAAGATTATGAACTCAGACAGACCGCTACATATCTCCCTCTGAACCAGGGATCTGAATACCTAGCGTACATACTGCATTTAGATCCTTCACACGGAACGTTGCACCCATATCGAAAACAGAGAAACCAAGGTTTTTTATTGTGAGCACAAAGACTTCAAGGGTGAGTAATGCAACTAAAGGCTGCTCCGAGTTTGATCAGTGCAACATAACAAATCTGAGACATTGGGTGGTATTAATAAAAGTGAGCCGTGTCTCATGAGCCATGGCCTGTAGCAATACCGAGTCGTCGGTAGCAGCGAGTCGGGAGTCATAGATTTGGTATTAATAAAAACTTCCCCTCCGTGCTGAGCCTTGGTTCTATGATTGCAAGTCTCTGACACTCGTGTTTCCACTTCTTCCTGATTGCAAATGCATTATTGTCGAGCGCCAGTAAACATTCGATTCATCTTAGGTATTTTTGTGGCAGTATATCCATCAGAAATGACTGAAGAAAGCACTCAGTTTGCATCTTGTTTTGTGAACTTATTAACCAGCTACAAAGAGATAATGAGCAGATCCCAGCTGCCTGCGGGCAAGCGGAAGAAAGCTTCTGCTATGGACGAAGTGCAGCGAAAACTAAAAGAGAATCTGAATCTTCGCGTAACAGAAGACCAGATAGCGAAGAAAATAAGAAATATGAAAAGTCACCTAAAAGTGTAGACTCATCTGCGACGGAGAGGCAACAAGCCGATAGCTCTGAAAAACTTGGAAAACGAGGTTTTAGACCTAATTCAAGGGGAATGAAATCCCTCTATAGTTTCGTTAAGAGGTAAGAATAGTAATGACTACTTTCGATTATTCTCTAGTTTAGTGACGCTACTAGTAAAGATTTTTTTATTAAATAAGTCAAGGTTACAAAGCTCTTTGTTAGTTTTAAGAGGTTGCAATAAGGCAAAATAATTCAACAATTAATAGGGAATAAAGTTCATATTAATTTTCAAAAAATAACTATAAGCATTTAATATACATAGCAAAAAATCTATTTATATTTTAATGTAAATTAAATTGTCTCTTATTGTTTCAGGAGGAGAAGAAATTGGGTATGATTATCCTCCAGCAAATTCTGAAGCTTCGGAAAACTCAGAGTCCCAAGAAAATGCAAGCCTTGATACTGATAAGGATTTTCCATGTACATATACTGCAAAATCTACACATGATAGTCCTGCAAGGCCCAGCAAACATATTAGTAAAACGAGATTGGAAGATTATGAGATCGACGATACAAGAAATATGTCTTTTAAGGAGCTAAAAAGAATTGTGCTACTGAGACAAGTAGCCGTGTTAAAAGCGCAAGAGGAAGAAAGTAAAATTTGACGAGAAGTGGCATGTTTAGAGAGGGAAAAGTTATTATATGAAGAAGAACAAAGAGAGCAAGCGAATGTACAACACGAAGCCCTGTATTTACACTTATAAATTGTGGTTCTTTTTAAGCATGCGTCTATCTATAAGTGTGTTGTAAATGCGGTATCATGGTCATGCTAAACTGTTTCTATTGCTGTTGTAACCTTCCTTCTTTACTAGATTTCTCTTAAAATGAACAAAGGACAAGGCATGCTATTTAGTGCGAACCAAGATTAAATTGTTCTTAACATTAATTACCCAATAATTATAATGAAGTAAATGAATTGCTTACTGATTGTTGACGAGCATGTATCATTATTGCAATCCTAACCCTTCTACGCTGTCCTCTCTCCCTGATATGTTCATCACCAACTGCTAGATCTTCCCCACCACCATCCTGAACAACCGGAATTTCGAAATCTACATCCCCAAGATACTACGCCACATTGTGCAGGGTCATACAACAAATGACAGTAGTAGGTATCTTCTCTGTAGCACATCTTGTCTTGTTTTGAAGGATAGAGAAACGCTGCTTTAGTTGGCCAAAGCATCGTTCTATAACAACCCGCACTGCTAATGCACTATTGTATGATCTTTCTTCTGCCGTTGTAGAACTTTGATATGGGGTCATGAGCCATGGTGCAATATCATAACCAACATCTCCAAGTAGTAGCGTTTTTGTAGTATTCCCAGTCATTACCCGGCAGGTAAATAATTTCTCCATATGCGAGCATCGTGTACAGATCCGGGCCATTTTGTATTTACGCTAGTAAATCTTCCTTTGCATTACACGTGCCCTGGATGTTTATAGCGGCAACCCCGTTTCTATTAATAAATTCGTCACCACGCACATGAGGTTTCTCAATCAGTAATGGGTACACTCTACTGCGCCAATAACATCCGGAAATGGGTAATTCTGTTGTCATTAAAATTTAGCAGATTGTAGTGCTGCAGAGGTTGTTGGGAATTTGATTCAGTTTTTCGACTTTTATTTAATGCGAGAAGAAACTTCCTAATGTATATTTGAAACTGTAGCTTGTGAAACGCAACGTCCTTTGCCACGCCAGATGGGAATCAGGTGTTCCCAATGCAGCATAAAGATATTCTCATTTTTTCATCTCTAGTAAGGACCTTTCCTCTTATCTCCACAGTTTCTGGAAGGGAATGCTGGGCGAGCCACCTCACGTTTTCTTTCTCAAACCTATAAATTTGTTTATTATTGTAGTCTTCAGAATCCCGGCGCAGTTTTGTAGTATTTCACTTCTCTCGAGTTGACGTTCACTTGCAACTGACCCATTGCCTTCAAGTTTGAGACAGCTACTGAGGTGGCTTAAGAAATCGTAAGCTATGGCTCTTAAGGTGAAGTCAAAGTTCCGTTTTATTAATATCACGGCTAGATCCGTGACTCGCTAGAAGGAGGGGTTGAGTCGTTGAAAAGTCGAATGTCACGCTAAGCTTGAGTCATTGCGTTTTATTAATACGGAAGTGAGTCATGGCTCAGAAATTACGAGTTTTAAGTCATGGCTCGCTTTTATTAATACCACCCAATACCCCAATAGCGAATATTATCCCTACCATTATATGAACTTGGGCTTTGGAAATTCAAGATTTGTATCATTATGTAAAATGCATTCAAAGTTCCATAGTTCCTATTATTCGAAACACAATTTCCCTTTATGAAAGAGAAAGAATTTTCTTATAAATGCACGCATTTATATATTCTAAACTGCTCACATAATCCTGAGGAGGTTCTAAACGTAGCTGTCAATATTAGAGTGGAAATTCAAACTAGGGCAAATGTTGCTGTACAGCCCTCTTTGTATTGCTTGATAATTAATGCCAAAGTGTTTACTTATAAGCTTCTGACTCATGTGATGCAGTCTTTAAATTAAATACATTTCAAGGTAATTTAGGGATTTCATGCAAATGGTAAGGAAATGTAAGGTTTTTTATGAATAAAAACAAGTTATAAGGCAGAAAATAATTTCCTTATTTTCTTATCATACATTTCCAGTGCCTTCCTTCCCCAGCTCCTTGTCCCTATATAGACCACTTAATGTATAACGACTAGGGTCTGCAAATGTCTCTCTATATAGGATTCAAGTCTTTTTATTTGTGATATTTCATCGCAATTTAAATGCATTTCACCATAGCTTAAAGTAATGTTCAAAAGTATAATTTCTCCACTTTCCATATACACAATGATACCACATGAGTATAAAATATGTTCACTGTATTCACTGCACGGGCACTTTTTCCCATTCAGGTATTCTTCGAATACTGGGAGACTTCATTGAATTATCTACGACCATAGAATGTTATGTGCACAAAATTAGTATCGTCTGTTTGTATGAATAATACTGCGGTTTCATAAAATAGTCCTATGTTGACACTGCTGCTTTTGAGATGCAGAAGCCTTGGAGCACCAGTGCTGCTGCTTAAATCTCCCTTGAGGGTGTCAGCGCGGATAACTGGTTCTTCCAGTAGCCTTAACATCCTATGGAGGTCTTTAATGGAACTCCTGTCCTTCTCTTACGATGCCTTTGTACTAGCAGACCTGAAACATTACACAGTGTGAGTGTCAGAAAAATCACGTTTTGAAGGTGGAGTATCAGTTCTCCTGAAAAGAGTTGCATTTGTTAGATTGCATTCAGAGAGAATGATGTAGTACTTCTACTTTTTATGTACGAGCGTTCGTTCATAGACATGGTTATAATAGTCACAATAATGTTTTGCGTGATTCTACTTGTTTCCTGGGTGAATGCTCAAGAGTTACCTGCAGCAAATTGTCATCTACTTGGAAATTGGGTGGCCTCCCGCGGTGATCTGAAGTCAATAAAAACTGCGGCGAACCGGGAACATCTACTTCATCCACACCTCTACTGTTGGGAATATAACTCCTCTTTAGGCACAGGTGTTGTCTAACGATTTCTAGAACAAGATAATGTTTTCAAACATTAGATATTTAATGATTTTGCAAAGAATAAGTGCATACAGCTATTTTGCCATGGTACTTACTTAGGTTTCTGTGCCTGAGTTGAAATACACTGCAGTTTTCATTGCACAGGAAGTACGCCATCATTGTATCATGCAACTCTGGTTTATCGCATAGGATTGCATGCGATAACCAATACAAAATTCATCATGGAAATGGGCAGCGTGTCTTGACACAAACACATCTACATCGCACCCATCACTTTGTTTGTTCCGCATCTGTATCCGCTCCTTCGAAAGAAATAGCGTGTTTCAAATTCATTATTTACCTTTAACACAAGCTGTAGAATAGTATTCCGGAGAAGGAAATAAAAGATGCTGCACTTACAAGTACCTTCTTCTGTAGACTGCGCAGTTCTCAGTGCATGTATAACGTGATGACATCTGGTAGTGATATAAGGGCATTCCCAGCCCGCAGATTAGGGCTACGGTTAACGTGCTCTAGTAGCGCAATGGTTACATGCTGGAAAGACATGGAGAATGTCGAAAGCTCAAATCACGCCTGCGAATAAGTGAGATTTTTTATTCATTTCTGTTCATGTTTCGAGAACGTTTTAGCAAGTCATGGTTTCTTTCCGACTGCACTAGAAAGTGGATTTGCCTATAATTACGAAGTTCCAGCCGTTCGTACTCACTGTGGAAAAATGTTTTCGAATAGACGGAATCTGAACGTGTTGTTTGTATACGGGAAAACGCAGCAGAATGCAACGGAGGCACGTCGTCTATACCAACAGATATTTCCGCAGAGAACGCTTCCTACAGATCACACGTTTTTGCGAGTTGTGTACCGCCTTCTGGAATCAGGAACAGTACACAAGATACCACATTCACGAAGAAATCACCCCGTCTATGACCAAGTAACGACGGATAGTGTGACTATGTCATTCAGCATCCGCATTGTAGTACAAGGGATATTCATAGACATTTCAATGTTAGTCAATCTTCCGCGTGGAGAAGACTCCATCATGCAAAGTTTCACCCTAATCATCTTCAACTACACCAGGAGCTACTGCAGCCGGATCATTGACGGAGAGTGGCGTTCGCTAAGTGGGTCATACGGCAAACTGAACAAGACCCACATTTTTGGCAACTGTGTTATTTACAAACGAAGCAGGGTTTCACAACACAGGCCATGTAAATCGCCACAACATGCATTACTGGAGTACTGTTAACCCACATTGAATGCGACAGACGGCCTTACAAGTCCGATGGGGTATCAACGTTTGCGCTGGTACTTTCGGTGTTTATCTAATAGGCCCGTATTATTATGATAGCCAACTCACTGGGAATCGCTATATCCACTTCCTCCAACACCAGCTGTCTACGCTACTGGATGGAGTGCCGCTACATAACGGACTAACTATGTGGCACCAACATGATGGGGCGCCATCTCATTCGGCTCGTCGTGTAACGGCTTATATCGATGACTCCTGCGCTGAGCGATGGGTCGGACGGCATGGACCAATAGGGTGGCCAGCATGCTCACAAGATCTAACTCCATTAGACTTCTTCTTATCGGTTATCTTAAAGATATCGTGTACAAGGAACGGCCAATGACACCTCACAAGTTCAGGGATCTCATTATCTTAGTTTACCGTCACATCACACCTTCCATGTTGCGCCGGAGCTGTCGATGATGATTAGACTGAGACGTTGCATCCGCCGACATGGTGGCCAGTTCAAATACCTATTACTACCACATGAAGAAAACGGGTAAATTGTAAAGGTTTATCTGTGTGACGATCCGGCATGATGCCATAGTCACTGTTAAATACACTACTTCCCTCGCGTTCTGAAGTACTGTATTGTCGTCGCTTGCTTGCTGTCAACTGCTGCACTGTTATTCAGTTCAACTAGTAGCATTTGTTACGACATTGGCCAGTGAGGCATGTAAAGTGACGAAATCTCCCGAGTAGTGATATTTTGGAGCTTTACGAAACCTTAAGTGTTCAAATGATTTGCAAGTTGGGTCATAAATCAATCACTCACCCCATCCGTCTGTCAAATAAAACATCCGTTTCCTCCCCAAATTCCTGGACGCGATGCCGGCAAAAAGAGTGACCGTCATTAATCTACTTTGTTTACGATAAATCGATAACAGGTCATTTTGTCGAGTGTTTCCCCCTCCCACACCTGCTGTGGTGAATACACCACCATAATTAATCTTCTTTGTTGTCCCCCAGACAAAGTCAGGCAAGATTCTATACACTTCACATGCGACCATGAACATCAGCGAGCATGGAACACACGCACACACCTGCATCCTTCTACATTTCCCTCAGCATTCCATTGCATCTAGTCCCTAATAACCCCTAACTCCAGGGTTTCATGTAACACACACCTGCACTCTTCTATCCCAACCTCAAAATTCTATTTCTGGCATTGCACCTGGCCCACTCGACTCTTCCATTCAAGGGTTTTTTATATCACAAACAATGGCATAAAAAACCTAGAGTATTTGCCCAAAATCCTCTGCAAACTCAACCACATTAATAAAACATAATAAGACCTAAAAAACCCTGCATCCACGCCTGCATCATTCTATCCTCCCCTCAGCCTTCCATTGCACCTTGTCCATACGACTCTCACATTCAGCATTCTCTTGTATAAAAAGCAAAAGACCACGTCCCAGCCTCCATAGCACTCCCCTGTCCGACATCCCTCTGTAAGCTCGCCCCATCACCATTATATGTGGCGCCATGAACCGCTTCTGTTTCTCGCATATTTAAGGAGTCCAATCGCCCCTGCCTGAAATATTAGTTGATATGTAATCACGACATGAGTTTTACGCAGTGCGACGGTAATACAGTGGTGAGAACCAATGATTTCTGGAGTGATTATGGAGAATAGCCTCATCATTCCACGCATTACCATCAAAAGTCGTGCAACGGCTTCATGCATTCCTTAGTGAGTAGCATGCGTTCATATCACGATGAGATGTGTTCTCACGATTTTTGCACGGATAACTGTCCTGTGTACAGAAAAAGTAATATGTAAGCACAGATTTTTTCTCGTGTATGCTATTTCCAAAAAGGAAAAGTTTGCTTTGGGAAAATAAAATGACTCATTAATGTGCATTTCCTCTTTTCAGAAAAGCTGATTCCGATGAGTTAGAAAGTGACGATTTGGAAGAGGTGGATGTCATCGTTTCAATACACGCAGTTCAGTGCCATTCGGAGTACTGCTATAATAGTATGCTCATGCAGTCCTATGCGACAAGCCGGAGGTGCACGATCAAATGCCCTCATACTTCCCGTGCATTTAGAACTGCAGTGTATATCATTTCAGGTAGAGAAATGTAAAGTACGTAGTAATGGAAATCAATTGTATATGCAATACTGTCGTACATCGATATCTCTGTATAACTAAGATTGAAAAGCATTATGTCTGTATAGAATTCAAATGACGACATCCGCACGAAAAACGACCTAGATTCAGAGAATAGAGGAGCAGAAGATACAGAGGAATGCCCTCTTGCAGCAGCTGCACTGGCTACTGATCATATAGACAACGGGCAGGAGTCCAATTTCCAGATAGATGGGAATCTAATAGAGCTGACTCCAGAGTCTTCCCCCGGGAATCTAGCATAACTCCGGAAAATCTAAGTGTACGTATTTCCACAACTAGAAGAAAAACATCTTTGCGTTTTCATTTTTCTGTCATCTAACAAATGTAATTCTCTTCCAGGCTAACTCATTTCGAAAACATGCTTTCTAACTCTCTCAATTTGTAATGTTTCCGACGCGGAATTAAGAACCACTTTGTTGCTCTACACAGGAGACTGCAGCTACTAGAGAACAAAATAACTAGACTCGACACCCCAAGAAACATGTAGGCAATAAGTGTGCCCCGAGACGTCTGCATCTCAAGAAGCCGTAGTGTTAAATTTTCTACGACATTCCAGTGCTTTTAGTGAAAAAACAGACAGTTTTGTATACGTGATATTTCATGACTGGGAGATAATTCGAGAGAGTCTCCCTATATTCCAAACATTCCTCAAACCGAAAAAGTGTCCGCGCACGGAGTATAGTAAAAATATTGTTTTCTCATATAATATTTGTTGCATGCAAACTTTGCATGCAAATAACCGTTACAAAATTTAGAATGGCACTGGGCAGCGTTGTCTTGAAACAAAAATATCTACCTCTTGTACCTCACTATGTCCTTGCTTATCTGTATCCGTTTCTCTGAAAGAATGAAGTGTTTCAAATTAGTTATTTCTTTTTAACACAAGTATTAGAATAGTACTCCCGAGAAAGGAATAAACATGCTCTACTTACAAGTACCTTCTTCTGTAGACTGCACAGTTCTCTGTATATGTATCACATTATCTGGTCGTGATATGATGGCATGCTACATACAAGCACATACATGAAGCCAGTGCATGCTTCTTTGTGGTAGAAGATGTAATGATGCAATTCTTCTCCACACTCACTCCAAAAATCTCCAATTCCTGCCTTAGCAATATCGTTAGCCAGTGTAAACTATTTGTAAGATTACATTCCAACTAATACTTTCCAGGCTCTAAGCCTGGATCCTTATATATTAATTCCATAGTAGAAGGAAGCTTACACAAGGGAGGGGTGACGCATGTGCATAAATGGAGTTGGAGGGATGGGCTTCAGCAGGAACAGGTGCAGCCGTGATGGCGCATGGCTTTAATTTTACCGTGAGAAACTTCAAGCCACTTTGCACGTGCATCCTTCAGGCGTGGCACATAACGGATACTCAAGGAGTATTTAATTAGCCCATATTACCTAGTTAACGACCATGAATGACAAGAAGTAGGCGATGATTCCCCTCGCAATTAAACAACTGCCAAGTCATCCCTTCAATTTATTTATTACCTCCTCGAAGGGTGCCTTCAAAGATATGACCTTGGTTTTGTGGTAGAATGCCCATGGCACTTATATAACTCTTGCACCTATGTCCCTTATGCCGCGTCTTGTGTTAGAATGCTCATTATATAGCCAAGTCATCCCTTCAATTAATTAATTTATTACCTCGTCAGGGGGTTTCCTCACTGTATGAGCTTGGTTTTGTAGCAGAATGTCCATGGCACTTTGATCACTCTTGCGCCAATGTCTCTTATGGCATTTCTTGTTGTGGAATGCCCATAGTTAGACTACTTGCAGTCATTTCAGCCATGTATGGTATTACAAAAATCCACACGCACTGGTGTGTCGAGCCTATCAACAGCAGCTTGCTGTGAATATACAGGCTAGTATTGTCAACAATTTTGTCATTGGAACTTACGTACTTCCTGATACAGTGAAAGAAGTCGTGTACAAAACGTTCCTTCAACATGTCCTCCCACAGTTCCTAGAAGAAGTGCCGCTGTGAATTCGTCAGCTTATGTGGTTTTAACATGAAGGGGCATCGTACACTTTGCACTCGATGTGACAAACCACATTGATATACAGTTTAGACGACAATGGTTTGGTCGCGGTGGTCCTATTCTATGGCCAGCTCGGTCACTAGACATGACCCAATAGACTACTTCTTCTGGGGACATATGAAGAGCCTAGTTTACAAGACTCCGGTCGATATTGGCATGGCCTTGGCTGCTACGATTATCGCAGCAGCGGAAGTAGTACGCCAAACTCCTGAAATGCTCGAGCGTGTAAAACAGTCGATGGTGCGTCGCTGTATGCTCTTCCGTGATCATGGTGGTTGATGTTTTGAACCATATCTGTAAGGAAACAGTTTTGCATTTGTTATGTACTGTATATTGACGGATCAGATTGAACACACTGCGATTAAAGTGTGCGTGTTTTGCCTGCGGGATGCTGCATTGCTCCTTATTGTGTATTGTCTGTTTCGGTTATTGCATATTGTAAAGCTTCTTCACTGTTCTGAATGTACTTTCACAGAAAAATGGGGTGAATGGGGTAACAAACGGAATAAATCATAATTACGTTATTATTCTGTAACGAGCCGTTGTAAACCATGAGTCCAAGTAGCAAAAATGCCAGAATACTCAGAAAATATCCCTGAACAACCTCTGAAAATTTGTCCGTGGAGTTCTGGTTCAACCTGTCTAATGCCATTAATGAGTTCCAGTTGCTTCTTCTGGCTGCCTGGAAGTTTCTTGAATCCTTACAAATAAAGTCTTGTTTCCTTGAAGGCTTTGAACAAGGGAACGACGTACTATTTGAGGCTACATTAGCTCCCAATTTTTTTTGCATAAAATTACTGCAATATTGTTTGTTTTCTGACATAACTTATCCAAAACAGCTACCCTCGCTTTTGTCATATTGTAGAACGTTATCATTTAAGGTTTCTCCAGCTGAAACGTCTACAGCATCATTGAAGTGCATGGTTGACAGCACCAACATAGTCTGTCCTATTTATCTCTAGTCTTACGTTTTGAAATGAAGATAGATATTATTATTATTATTATTATTATTATTATTATTATTATTATTATTCCTTGATTTTACTGTTTCGACATGTCAGTTATTTTAATGGAGTACTTTGGCTAAAGACAAACAACTAAACTAGTGTTGTCTACAATACTTAATATTCCTATTTGTATCTTCCACTGGTTTGGCCACTAAAAGAACAATCTCTGCAGATAACTGGTATTATATGGCCTCTCTGGTTACTTACCAATGTAAGTTTTTAATTTGAGGATGTAGGCTACTTTTGCATTAACCAAGGTAAACTCCTTTAGCCCGTACTTGGCTGGTTTGTTTAGAATATGCTGCTGAATGGTCAGTTGAATACTAAAAGCTATTAGTCAACAGTAAGGTATTTATGGGTGAAATATGTTTTTGGCAATTTGTAAATAGTCTCTGATAGCAGCCAATTTGCCAATCTCTCTGTGAGCACCTTTATTAAGGATATTATCAAACCTCAGACACCTCAAGAGATAGCTGAATCGGTTTTCACTCATGCATAAATAATAGGATTCAAGCCCATTGCTCTTAGAGTTATCCCACAGCTTCGATAAATTCTTTCTAGAACATCTCAGATATACGTACAAAATTGAATTGAGTTTTACGTATAACGCTCTTTAACTGCTGTGGTCCTTAGCATCCCATTGTACATTGGGCGTGAAAAAACTGGTAATATTGCTCAGAGGCCTATTTATAGACTTGTTCATTTACGTGCCGTAAATCTATGACACGGGACCACCGGCTTTACTTCCCTTCCGAAGGAAGCCATGCTAAGGATTTTTACGCCGGTAAAAAATCCATCGCCCTCCGCCGGGTTTGATCAGGCGACCTCTGGAACTAGAGTCTACCATGGTAACCACTACACCACGGAGGACGACGAAAACCATACAGATACATCAAACCAATGAAATCTCAGATCTCATAACATCTGTTTCTAAGAAAAGTTACCATGAACTTTAATGATGGAAATATTTGTACACCTTACCATAACGCATACTAAATTTTAATCCAAAAATAAGTCCAAGATATCTGTTTTTTTTTGCTATAGGATCTTCATTTGTTGGGTTCAGGTAAGTATATAATAATAATAATAATAATAATAATAATAATAATAATAATAATAATAATAATACATGATATTGTTTTAGTATTATCATGAAATTTGGTTTTAATCCATTTAGTCATTCTATCTTTCCCTGAAACAAATATGTCCTCTTGGATTACTTCTTCCTGAGATTCCAATTCATCATTTTTGACACTTATTTTTGTGTCCCTGAATCATGACTGTTTACATGCACCTACGCAGTCCTCGTTCTGTGAGTCAGCAAGATCACTGCCACTGCCGGGATCATAATCATTCAGCTTCTGGAACCATTCCAGTCATATTTCCACATCTCTACTAAACTCTGTCGCACATTTTATTACCATTGACATTTGTTCCACAAACTAAAAGTAAAAACATATAAATAAGCTTAAAAGCAAGAATATGAAGGTTAAGTTAAACATAAAAATGGAATAATTTAAGAAATGCCCTTTGATTCCAACTGTAGCAGATGGTGCTCACAGATGATTAGTGGCCTCCAGCTGTAATGATGCCTATAAACAATGTAACCTGCGTAACTGAAAGCCAATGATGGCTGAAGCTAATGAATTAAAAGTTTACAGAAAAGTACTGAAAACGGAGTCTATGCAATTCAACTGTCGAAAAGAATAGAGCAGGAAACTGAGAAACAGAGGAATAACACTATTTGTGCCTAATTGCTTTGAACATGCTTTGAGAGTATCATTGCCTCCATTCTCAGCCAGCTTATGGTGGATCATTTCTGAAATAATTAAATGTAGGTAATGATAAAGTCATTAATTGACTGAGTTCAATCACGCTGCTTAATATTCTTTCTTAGAAGAATAAGGACAGTACTGTTTAGTAGAATATATTTTTTCCTTCATAACTGGGAAAGGATAAAACTGTAACATCTCCTTAAGAGCAAATGTTGTAATCTCCTAAATTGTAACATTTACAGTTTAAGCAATGATGAAAAGATATAGAGGAGTATCTGTAATGAATGTAATTGCTGATATGAAATAAAAACGTTAGTATATTGTCCCTTATATATTATCGCTAACATTTAAATAACATTTATTTATGGATAGCTTAGGCGCTATCATTTAGATTAAAAACCTTCTTTCCTTTTATTACTTATGGTACAATAATCATCGGCTAGATAATATATATCTTAAGTAGGAAAGTGTATTCACTGTGACATTGATGGTGGAGAACAGTCTATCTTCATCATCATCATCATCATCATCAACAACATCATCATCATCATTGCCGTCATCATCATCATCGTTGACATCATCATTATCATCATCGCCATAAATGTTCCATTTTATTTTGTCATGTTTTATATATACAACACAAAAGCAAGAAACAAATTGGCGCCTTTAATACACATATGTTTTATATGTAGTTATTTAAGCGCTTAGGTATTGTACAAACTGCCCTCTCTCATTATAAGGATTTTCTTCAGAAGGGGATAGCTAACAGTGTGTCAATGTAGCCAAAGAGGCCTTTTGTTGTGAGTTTACAATTCAGTGGTCATTTTAGTAAAGACAAGTGAACGCCGTGACTAGTTGTCATTTTACTAAAGACTGCCACTAACAGATATGTATTATTTGGAATAGTTTATAATGTATTAACACTGCTGATGATCATATTTGTTAACATCTGGTTATAGGATTGGCTTGAAGTTATCACCATCTTAAATCAGATTTGTCTTTCAGCATAAACTTTCCCATATGGAGAAGGAAAATAGAATGAGGGATAGCATTATGAAGTGATAGAGTAGCACAAATACATTCATATACTGAATAAGCACACTGGAGCACATTTTACACCTCTCTGAAATTTTTATGAATGCATGTAACTATACAGTTTGTTAAAATCTATGTTATGTACACAAGACATTAGCTGTAATATAGAAACTGTTTGGATAAGAAATAAAGTGTCTTACAAAGACTAACTTGAAAAGCTAAGCATTTACATCACTACTGGCACTGCCTAAAACTAAATTTGCAGCTTTTGAAGGATGCATATCTT
The DNA here is from genome assembly GCA_030765065.1 of Deroplatys truncata. Taxonomy (NCBI): domain Eukaryota; kingdom Metazoa; phylum Arthropoda; class Insecta; order Mantodea; family Mantidae; genus Deroplatys; species Deroplatys truncata. The sequence continues at coordinate 231,713,885 of CM060990.1, forward strand.
CAGAATTGTTAAGGTGCTGTTTCACCCACAAATTAATCAATTATATTGCTGCAAAAATTAATTTATTGCACAAAACACCTACATAGTTTTCTAATGTTCTAGTGCTTATAAATACATTACTGTAATGATTGTAGTTAAAATATGAGGGGATATGAGAAGATTTATACCATGAGTAAGTAAAAAAGCAATCATATTACGATTAATGACATATCTGCAATGACATGACATTTATTGAGATAGATCATGTGTACTTGAAGTTAAACAATGAACAAAGCATTTTTTGAATGAATTTGTATTTCCAGCAACATTATTTTTAACCTGTGCTCTGTATTTGGGCATTCAAAGTCACTTTAAACTTTATTAACACAGACATTAATTGCTTAGTTAATAATCTTCAGTACTTTCATGTCCAAAATCTTATTAAATTACTTGCACAATATGATATTCACGAGCCTTTTCCATATTAAATAGCAGCCTCTGCTGTACCCACACTTGTAACTTGAATTAAAAACTGTAGATCCAAAAACTAATATGCCCTTCAAATTTAGGCTGCCATTTAATAGATGAACCTATAGCTGAGCATGGATTAGCCTCCAGTGGCTTGGCTAAGTTGATCTGGTGCTGCACTGTTGTAAAGGTTCCACATAGTAGAATGGGAACGTGGACTGCGTGATGTTATTTGAAATTCAACTGGCAAGTCATAGCATCGGCATACACAACAAGATGGAAATTTAAACCAATCTGAAAATATCCCTCTGCATTCATTGTTTGGATCATAAGCCAGCAAGCGGTGTAAACGATACTGTTGTTCACAACGACACCCTTCTCGACAGAACATTTGTTTATGCTCAAAACTGAAAATAGATAAAGCAATATATTAGTGAACATATCATTGTTTAAAGGTACTAATAGGAGAAACAGTTACATTGTTATCTCATGCCAGGCAGCCTCAGCTTGTCTAAAACTAGATACCTAGGATAACATACATCAGTATTGCAAATGAAGCAAAAGTAGTAGTTGTTTAATTTTACAGTAGGTCGAATATTAATGGTTAGGTACTCAAATTTTGGCATCTTTCTTTCTGTATAGCAAAATTGCTGTCACTGTCAGTATTAATGTTTAAGCTACGTAGGTACCTACATAATTTATAGTATGATGATTTCCAACAGCTAAAAAGAAATAAAATAACTTTTACAAAGATTGTGCCACACATAATGAGAATGAAGTCATGATAGCATCGAATGCAATATCATTATCATTGGCTTAAAACAAACCTATGCATAAAACTGTAACATCAGTGAAATACCTTATACATCTACATAAAGGGACATCAAAGCGGTGACATTGTTACAAATAAGTTTGCCAGGTTCTGGTCAGGAAAAAATCAAAGATTTTCACAAACTATTGAGTTGTCTTGAGAACAAGAAAAGAATACATATATAATGTATAATTTAAAAATGAACATGTTTTTCCAAATTTATTGAGCTGCTCTATCTGATACCTTTCTTGAGATTTTGTTACTCTTAACAAATTTATTGTATGCACTGCTTACTAAATACATAAAAGTCTTTACAAGATAGTAGCAAATTTTGGCACACTTAAGCTGTCCTATTACAATTCCAGTTGGCTCCAATGTCCTACATCTGTCCATTTAATTTTCATGAGTGAAAAAGCTCTTTCCATGAATGCGGTGCATCTGGAATACTTAGTAAAAAGCTTATTGCAATCTTGAGTAAACATAATTTTCAGTAGGTTCACTACCTTCATGAGTAACACACACTGGTAAACTTCAGAGAAGTCCTCATACAGTTATCAAGATTCACAATATCCTGCAAATGTAAATACTCATATATCAAAAAGAATTTTTCAAAGGCAGGATATTCCAATTCTCCACTCACAGGAATTCCACTTAGCTTTGAAAACAGTTTATCTTCTGTGAAGTTATGTTTTCAATTCATCTGTAATTTTACCCTGTTTTGATTGTGGCAGAGGTTTCAAAATTTGCTTAGCAGAATTCTGGAAAAGGTTATCTTTGGCTCCTTATGCATATTTATTCTTTGATGACATAATTCAGTTCGTCTTTCTCTAGAGATTTACTGGTAACATCAAACTACGCTCCTTCACTGACAAAGAAATTCAAATACTACAGAGCATACATTTTAAAATTTAAATAATTATCACCTTCAGACAATCTTTTTAAAAATTGGGACAGTCATCCAGACTATCAAAATAATTCTTAATAGCGGATCAATTTTGAAGCTATATTCTAACAGCCAGTGTTAAACATAGCCATCATGTACGCACATGCCGCAGTGTTTCTAACCGCTCCAAGTCAGCACAATGTATATAGAGAGTGTTAATGAGCTACACCGAAATAATTTCAGAGATTTTAGACGTGTGTGGTATAAGCAATTTCAGATAGGCAATGCATGGTCCACGGCTAAACATAACTCAGTTATATGTTGTTAAAAATATTGGTATCAGATGCTAATAAGTCGGAGTTAAAGCTATGCCGGATGAAAAATTAGCTTAGAAAACCTTTAAAACTGCTGCTCGAGTATAGAAATATCAATTTTCAGCAGCTCGTTATTAGCGTTCTCAAGATTTAGTGCACAAAAATCTCTCAAATCTCGAACAAATTACTTGACAGTGCGACACTGAACATCGATTAACTGCCTTGCGTTATGCAGCCTACTCTAAAAACATTTTTTAACTACTCGCGTGGCTTAATGCGTAACGCCAAAGGCTGATGCAACGAGGATGGTAGATATGTTTTCTGCCGTGCGGTTAGTTCCTTTTCTTTCTTTTTTTTATTCCAAACGAAGAAGTACTGCAATAAGTATACTCAGGACGCCATTATGATTGGCCAATGCAATAACACTACCATTATTTCCTTGATTCGGCTCACTGAGGTTAATATGCTGAAGATTGTCGTTGAGACAGCATGGAGAACATGTACAGCTTCTCTGAACTTGAAGATATGCACCCTATTTATGGTGAATAAAGAAATAGTGGTTTAGCTCCTGCAGCAATGTATAGGGAATGGTATCCCAATAGGCACCAACCACATCACTCCACTTTCCAGCTAATCGGTAGGCGTTTGCACGAATGTGGGTTCTTCAAGGTAAACAGGGTGATACGAGTGCTACACAAACTCGACGCACAGTGCAATTTCAGGAGAATGTTCTGCAACGAATTGAGAAGAACCATCTATCAGCACACGCACTAATGCACGTGCACTGTGCACCAACCATTTTAGAGTATAACAAGATATATACGAAGAACAACTCCACCCATTTCAAATGGTGCGAACACTAAGCCCGGGAGATTTTGGTCCTTGCATACAATTCTGTAGCTGGGCTTTGCTCCAGCAGCCTGAGTTCTTTTCGTTCGGTATTGTTTACTGATGAAGCCTTGTTTATCAGGAATGGTCTGGTTTACAAACTCAAGAAGCAGCCATGTGTGGATCTATGTCAGTGCACATTCTGTTGTGGAGAAGAGTCACCAGCAAACGTTATCAAGGGACATATTGGTCGGAATTGTTTCATACCATATCATTGGGCTATATCTGCTTCCCCTTGGTTAAGTGGGCATGTTTTTCTTTATTTGTTGCAGAGCATTCTACCTGTAATTTCGTCATCGAATGTGGATACAACATGATGGAGCTCCGTCCCATTTCTCCCTAGTTGTGCGAGAGCATTTGGATCAAGTTTTTCCTGCCCGATGGATGGGAAAGGGAGCCCAATAGCAGCTTGGCTACCACGCTCTCCGGATCTCAATCCAATCGATTCCTTATTCTGGGGTCACCTCAAGTCTATGGTGTATGAAACACCCATCACCTCAAAATGACTTAACTGCCCGAATAAAGCAGTATAGGACGTTATTCGACACAGACCAGAACTCTTAGAAAGAGTACGACAATAGTTCTTTCGTCGCTGTCAACTTCGCCCTGAAAATACAGGTCGCCATTTGGAGCAGTTCCTAAAAACATAAACACCGTGTAATGCAGTTACAGCATGTGAATGTATTAAATATGTTTGAGAAGTTTGAATTGCCACCACCAAATCGACAAGGAAACGCATTACTCCACCGTTAGATATCACCGCAAACAACCACACACCGAACAACACCACCAGGAGCCAGTCGGTCATTTGTTACGATGAGAGCAAGTAGCTCTCGGAACCGTCAAGACGCAAAAGTGTAAGTGGTGTTAAACGTTTCAGCTTCGACTCAATTGCTTTTATAATTTCAAATTCACATCACTGTTACTAGCTTATTTAACATTCTGCAAAATCAGTCTACTGTTTAGAGACGACAAATCCATCATCTAAATAAACACATATTCTTAAAGGTTTATTTGGAAGGTGGAAGCAAAAGAAGAGTCTGCTGACGATTATTTGAAGATAAATAAGAGGTGGCTTTCTTGACAATTAAAATTAGCAAGCCTGTCTTTAATTTGTACATAGTCATAAATGATTGTTGTTCTACGAGTGTCTGCCAGTTGAGGTTGGGCATCAGTTTTATTATATGTATAAGAAAAGAGGAACATTACGGAGACTGTGAAGAGCTTTTGTATACATATTTTCAATTAGATGAACAGGAAAAGTTGTTGACTTCATATATGGTGTTCTGAAGACCTTAAGTCAATTGTACGGAAGTATTCTTATCTGTACCATTTTTCATTTCAGCAATTTAGCTAGAACAACCAAATAAAATGAATGGTGTTTTTGTTTGTGAAAGACATTTACAAGAGATACAAACAGGCAAACATGGATGAGGAAAATCCAAAATGTTTCAGTCAGTCAGAGTTGAATGTTTTGATATGAGCTTTAGGAATTCTTCTTTTTCACTTAAATTAAGAAGACCTTCAGTGTGGTTATCTGTATACCAGGCTTAATTAGTCGCTTATGATTGACATATGTAATATAAGCTTGGCATTCATTTATTAATTCAGATAAAAGAAGTCTACTGCTGTCCATTGTTCACAACGGAAGTAAACTTCCTTCAATACCAGTAGCACTTTCACTACACTTTGAAGCAAATTTGTCCAAATTTATTATCCCTGCAAAATGTTAACACACTGACCAAAATAGTATACATGTTATGATTTCCAGGTTTGCAGAATTATATTTTTTCAATTGATTTATTAGCCCAAAGCCTTGTTAATTACATCATGTATTAAATTAATCGGTTAATGTCATTAGTTATCATAAATCAATCAGTATATACTGTAGAATGGTTTACAAGGAAGCCAATTTTACACGTTATTTTTAAATGTTTCTATAGAGAGGTTTCTTTCTATAATAGTAACTTAATACAATTGACACAATATGTATTGAATATTTTCTCAACTAAAATCCAGGTGCATTAATTAAATATCTATTCTAGTATCCATATTATGAACATATTCTGTATGTGGTCATTGAGGTTTTGTTTAACACTGTATATTATGCATACAAGGTAACCACAATTATTTTTATCTGTTGGACCAATTGTCTACGTGATACTTACCTTACTACGTTTTCTTAATATTATCCTACAGATTTTATCTGGTATATTACTATTTTGGATATATCCACTGAATGTCCCCACAAACATAAGCCATTGGTAATATGGTGGTGGAGCACTGCAAAATGTACGTATCAAAGTTCTATTCTTTAAACAAAAAGCTAGCATTTATTTTTAATAAGTTTTACTCTAGATAGTTCAGCACAGGTGTTCCTACATTCAAAATAAGTTTAATATAAAAATGGCAGTTTTATAGAATTAATATAATGTTTTAATAATTCCAAATTTTATTTTTGGTACAATAAGCATGTCATCAAACAGAGAATTTCATTACTGAAAGCTTTCCAAAAGTCGAATGAACCGGACCGCTGGAAAAAAAAACACAAATCACACACACTAAGCGACATTAAACATGCCTAATGAACTTTGAAACTTCGGAAAATAGTAACTCCATTTTCTAGCTCATCAAAATACCATCTGAAACTTCCAATTGAAGCGTTGAGATAAAAATGGGATTTGTCATCATTTTGTTAGGTATATGAGTTATTATTGTGGTTTTCTTTACACGATTCCGCATCTGTTGATGCTAAAATGGGATTACTTCCGTGACTTTTTCCCTGTCTAAATCAGTTGAAATTTCGCTTCGTGCAGAAACAGAACTGGTCACAGACAAGTATATCAAGCACTTGACGCAGCGTGATGGCAGCACTGTAGCGAGATGCAGTAAACAGCTGTGAGATTTCAAAACGGCTTCGGTGATGGATCCTTCAAACGAGTCCAGAGACGATTTACATGAATTTAGAAGGAAGAAATGATGCCCGGAATTGTGGAAGAGAAATTTGATTAAACAAAAGAAGGTCATAGGTTTGGAGCCAGCTAAAAAGGATATATTATTCCTAAAAGGCAAACAGTTGCAGATTGCAGGTAAATAGTCATACAATATTCATTGTTTGTATTCTCTGTACATAAAGTAATAGTAAAATCAACTCGTGTAGAAATGTTATATTAAAATGTGATTATAACTATGACCCACATTCGGGAGGTTCCTGGTTCGGTTCCCGGTGGCCGTCCACTCTGATCATCGGGTTTTCACGGTTTTCCTCTGGTCTCCTAGGCGAATGCTGGGGTGGTGCATTCTATCACAATTTCTCCTTTCCCTCATTTCCTGTCAGATCTCTCGTGGGACTCTTCGCGTCTACTGGCCGACAGCGGGTGTTTAGAACTGGAAATGATAGGGACTTCCGTGCGTCTCTGTAATCCCGTCTACCTGCGGACCTGCAACCTCCTGCGGCTCCTTCATTTCATCCCTGCCTCTCGGGGAGGGGGTAACCATAATACTTCTAGCTGGTCTCAGTGGCAAGGTGTCCCCCTACAGTAAATACCGCACGTGATTATAAATTTTCAGTTTATATATTTAAATTTAAATAAATCGGTGAAAAATATGTTATTTACCGAAGTGTATAAGTTAATCATACTTTAATATCTGTTTGCAGATGCAGTCGTAAATGTTTCGGGCAGTTCCCAGCTGCTGAGAAGGTACTATTATTGAAACAATTCAACAATATGCCCAACAAAGATGGAGAGGATGGGCACTTGAGTGCTCACATTCTTCGCTTTATACCAAAAACAAGGAGACTTCGCTCGAATTCTATTACCAATCGTGGTAATAGAATTACCATTACCATTATTACAAGATAACTGGTATGGAAACTACAGTTATTTTATTAATCATTTCATCCCCGAATTACGTAGATCATTGATTCACGTTTTTGTAAAAAAATAAATAAATAAATAAATAAAATAAAAGTTGTGATTTACAGCCCAAGAACTCTCCTTTCTGCACTTTTTAGATGATTTCAAGGTTTTCAGGGATTCCTTGGTTCACTTTTCACTTTTTTAAAACGAATCATGCAAAAATGTATTACGATCATTCCACTAAACAAAAAAAATAAGTTTACGTAGAAAAGATTAATTTAATTAATTAAGCCCCTTATTTCGTAAATGATGCACCAGCGCAAAATTGTGACGTATATGGTTAAGAAATATATTTAACGGGGTTATAGTATTACGAATGTGTAACTTTCAACTTTATTATAATAAATCGATTGTGCTATTTTTGTATCTAGAGGTTAAAATTGCCTTCAAGGAAACTGTGGTATGCAAGAAAGCTTTTATTGCACTCCATGGCATAAAAAAACACCGAATGGAGAGACCGTGCTTTCTAATTGAAAGAGTACTTCGCCACGTGATGGCGTGGTAGGCAAGAAAACCTTTATTCAGTTCCAGAAAATACTAACGTTCATAGTAGAATTCATTTAAATTTTTCTAATAAGGGTAGCAAATTATGGAAGTTTTTTGTAGGAAGAAGAGATACCTCTCAAGTCCTTTATGTGTGAAAACCATGAGGGAAAATGTTTCTTGAAAAATACGAACCTGAAATATGCATAATTTACAGGTCTCAAAGTAACACTACTAACTAGGGTTGTTCAAACCAAAGGCACAATATCGTTATTTTTATGATTATTTCAACTATGGCTTTGGTCGTCCTCCAGTAGATGTCTGTGGTAAATGTGAGAGTCTTAAATACAAAATTGAAGGAGTGAGTAACCGTGTTATCAAAATTGCAGCACAAAATGACTTGAAATTCCATAAGCTTCAGGCACGTCAATTCTATGACACGTGAAAAACTTTTACAGGGGGAAGAGGCGGAAATATCGGAAAGGATCACATTGTATTTCATGTACAACGTGCCTGCTCCAACAACTAATATGTTTTATTTGCGGCAGCCATGCGTATTTATATTAGGTATTCATAGCTTTTCTGATAACACACTTTTCATTCATATCTACGACGAAGTAACCGCCAAGAAATGTCCTAATTAAGTGGTTTCTCTCTTTATGGATTTCATGTCGAAACATGTGGCTACTAGTATGAAAACTTTGTATGCATTTTCATATGCCTGTACAGGACAGAACGGAAATCGCCCAATGGTTCAACTTTAGTACACTTTAGTTCAAACTGGTACATATTCCAAAGTTTTTCACATGTTCCCAACCCGTGGGCTTTCCTACAATGTTTGTGATTTTACAAGTTTGGAATTATAAAAAAGGAAGCAGGACACAATGTATACTCTCCATCAATGGTTCACAGTACTACATAAAACAAGGAAACGTATGCATCTTGAAGTGTAGATACAAGATGCATTTCTTGACTACCAGAAACATCTAGAGTAATTGTTTAAGAAGTCTAACTGTGAAATAAAAAATGGATTGTTACACAGTACAAAACATTTGAATAAGCTGTTCAGTCAAAATGCATCTCTGTTTCACCCAATGGCAGTGGAATGGTCAAATACGAGGGGTGATCAGAAACTAAGGCTACAAGGCCGATATTCGTGGAGTTTCGTCCATTATAGAGAAATTAGTAGTGTGCGGTAATTTTAATACATGCGGTTGGCAACTGTGCAGAGTTTCAGCCACTGGTCACCTACAGCACTAGTTGTAGGTAAACACAAATGGCGACTTGTTTGGAAAAAACTGGTCTTGGGAAGAAACTCGCTCCGTTATTCGATTTCTGTGGCGAAACATGTAATCGCGGCTGAAATTCACCGGAAGCTCGTAGAGCTTTACGAAGAGACTGTAATGTCTGGTCACCGTGTCGCAGAATGGTGTCGACAGTTTGCCGTCTGGAGAAAAAACATCACCGACGAATCGCAGTGGCCGACACAGCACAGCATCAACAGATTTGAACACAGTTCGCGTGGAGGAGCTGATTCAGGACAACAGGAGAATCACGTTATGGCATATGACGGTAGGATTAGGAATGTCGTTCGGAAGCGTTCGTCACATTGTTCACGATATTCTGCAGTACCGGAAAGTTTGTTTCCGATGGGTTCCACGAAATCTGTCCAACGAAAACCAGGAGAAGTGCATGGGGGCAGGTCTGCAACTTTTGCAACGGTTCTCCACGGAAGGGAACAGTTTTCTTCACCACAATGTCACGGGTGACGAAACATGGATCCACCACTGCACTACCTGCAGTAAGCGGTCGTCAATGGAGTGGAAACATCCCTCCTCTCCAAAGACAAAGAAGTTTAAGGTGACGCCATCTGCCGGGAAGGTAATGGCCACAGTGTTTTGGGACAGCACCTGAGTCATACTCGTGGAGTTTCTGGAAAGAGGACAAACGGTGACCGCTGACCAATACTGTGAGACATTGACACAATTGCTCGAAGCAATCAGGAAGAAATGCCAGGAATTCTCACCGAGGGCGTCATTTTCCTTCACGACAACGCGCGACCTCATATAGCCTAAAAGATCACCACGGTGTTGAACCAGTTCCGCTGGGACAACATCGACCCCCCTCCAACAGTTTGGACCTCGCTCCAAGCTACTTTCACCTTTTTCTCATTCGAAGGAGCACCTAGGAGGCGGACGATTCGCCTCAGACGAAGAGGTGAAACACTTCGCGACAACGTGGCTGTACACGGAAGGACAGTATTTTTACGGAGGGAATATTCAAACACATCCCACGAAGCGACAAGTGCCTAAACTGATATGGAGACTATGTCGAAATATAGCCTAATGTATGTGTTATCAATTGGTTGTATGAAACAAAATGTACAGATTTTACTGCAGGTTTTGTAACCTTAGTTTCTGATCACCCCTCGTATGAATTTCCTCTGGTTAAGACTGGAATAGTTCCTCATTTTCATAATATCCTGAGAGCCTACATGGACGTCATTCCTCTGAAACCTGAGAAACTGCAGGATGATTCACGTATGATTCACGCTATCCCGTTGCAGTTTCGTGAGTGCTTGACAATATTCTAAAGAAATGTGCCATTAATGAAGAGATTGGTGGGGAGAGAAACATTGAATCTAGAAGTGAAGTTTGAGAAAGTGATCAGGAGTGACAAAGTTTTGAACATATGTGTCTGTCAAAATAAACAGGGTTGTTTAGCGGGTAAAAAATGTATTCTCCCTTGCATGTTACAGGCTAAGACACTAAAAAGGATAATGACTTCCATGATGTTGTCTATTTTTATATTATTATTTAATTATGCATATTTATACAATTAATAGAAATGCGTATGAATATGTTGAAATTATGAAAAAAAAAACTTTTCTTCAAAAATACACTTTTTTGTAGTTACACAATATGTTTGATAAAATGAGTGTTGTTAAATCAAAAAGGGGATATGTCAGTACTTTTCTATTACTATTTTCTATTTTTATCTTTATTCCAATATTAGAGATTTTGCTGTACGGTGGTAATCTTCCTGATGGGCACGTAGGATTAACTATAAGGTTATGGAATAATAATATTCAAGATTATACAGTTTTTCAATATACCTCAAAAGTATTGTTTAGTGACTTTTCCCGTTTATATCTCAACACCTCAATGCCAGCAGGGATTATTCCGGTAGTCCCCAAAAGTCAACAAGTAGCCGACGAGACGATTCCTCCAGGAAACGTGTTCTAAGTTAAAAGTCGGTAAGTAGGGCAAGAATGGGTGTACAGTTAACTCCTCAGTAATTTGTTTGTACATTATGTTAGCTTGACTGTGTTTAATTCCACGTTTAAGGTTAGTAAACGATTTTCAGTTCTGGGAGAGTCACTTTGGAATAATTTCGCAATAATTCAACATGGAGGACGAGGTAAGAATCTTCTGTACCAACCAGGTGGTCTTCAATCTCTCTCTCTCTCTCTCTCTTTCTCTCTCTCTCTCTCTTTCTCTTTAAGCACAAAAAATACACTAAAATGCATTAACTTAAACACAAAATAATCCTCACATTAATCATGCATTTAATGAAGAGGTAACAGGTACCAAATAGTCAAATTATGCCCTATATGTATTCGAAACATAGTTAAATGCTATAGGAACAGTCCGGAACAAAACCGAGCCGAAAATAAAGTTCTGGAAAAATTTCGGAAATCAATCTGCAATTATATGACTTGACATGAAACTTGGAAATCCTTTGAGAGAATCTGGAGAGGAATTCGCCAGAATACATTAGTTTTCTGGCCAGTCGCAAAATGCAGTCCAAGGAAAAAATCGAAATTCGGCAATCTATAGAAAAAATCGCCGATAAAGAGAAAACCGCCATCCGATCGTGGTTTAAATGTCGTAAACTTCAACATTTAAACCTTCAGCACTGGGGAACTACAATTTCTAGACAAAGAACTAAAAGTCTGTTTTGATGTTTAGGAGAATGCGGACGAAAACATACAGAATTCAGCAGCAGAAATATACGGCACATATAACAATTACAAGAATCTGATAGGAAAGGAATGCACAAATATTGTGATTGGCTGATATGTGCAGAGATGTAATCTAAATGTAACAACACACTCAGGAAATGTAACTAGAATGTAGCGCAGTATAACCAAAATACAACCAAAGGTAACTACCTTGAAGCCAAAATATACAAAAATGTTAACAAAATATAACGAAAATGTAATCAAATATAACAAAACGTAAACATGTAACTACAATGTAACCTAATGTAAGGTTAGATTAGCGTTGGATAGCTCAGGCTAGGTTAGCTTCTTAGGTTATCCTAGGTTAGTTTAGGTTAGGGTAGGATAGGCTTTAATACATTCACCACAGAAAGCTCTTAAGTTATACAACATACATCAGATACATCGTACAACATGCCCTCACTACCAAAGTGCATACGCGCATATACCGCCCCTATATCCAATAAATGCTAAGCTTTTCCTAGAACCACCCTCGAACACCTACAACCCTTGCTATTTCGACCTTTTCTCCTCACATTCTCTAGATTGCGCATTGCGGCTATCTGGCCCTAAGTGGGGTGGCCTTGCTGTCTCCTTTCATTTCTGCTGACATGTTTTGCATACAACTGCGGACATTAAATTATGTAAGTGGAATAGAACAGCATGAAAATCAAACAGCATTGGAAAACCTTACTTCCTAAAGTTAATATTTTCCGCTTATCTACTGTTTGTCAGCCCTGAGGCTTCACTTCTGCTGTTAAGGTCGATGTTGGTGCCGTCGTAAGTATTATTGGTGTGTTTAAGTCTGAAGTTAATGGTTCTTGATCAGATTGCTATGTTACCTCAAGGGGACGTATTATGATTATACTTGTAGGAGCCTATAATGGTAATGATGATAGCGGCTATCATTTTACAATACAAACGGTAAACCTCTGAAACGGCAGTTTACTTAGGCTTCGCTTTCCAAATAAACGCAACAAAAATAGTTCACTAACCAGCTTGTATTTATTGAAGTTAATACGCTTAAGCCTAGAATTGTATCATAAACAGGCGGAGGGGTTTTAGTAAGTGAACCATAAAGTTAGGAAAGCATCGAGGTTTGGTGGGAAGAGAAGGTGGAAGCGATTGCGACCTTGTAGTGTTCTTTGCAAACATATAAGAACAGTTAGAGGCACTACACCCTGCTTCGAAATTAGGTTCACCAGGATTACGCAGTATCGGATGAAAAGACGTTGATATGTCTAGCTATTGATAGTGTGCAATAAAGTTACTTCATTATTTGTTATTAATGTACAAAATCTGAGTTACATTGGCTTTTCTGTTACGTCGTGAGTTTTACAATGTGCAGTATGCATTTTCAAAATACATTGAACATAAATCACATGCGATTAGCATGTAGACATTTGTTATATTTTGAAAAACTATGCTCCATATCACCCAACGTAGTAGGAACAAATCAAAAATGAAATACCAGACTTGCTTGAGATTCCCTGCCTCAGGAGCGGTCCCTCGTTTTACACATTTCTGCGTACCCTTAACCCTTCTCTAGAATACTTTTAAGTTTCTTTGTCACCCTTACTTTAAAGTTCCAGCTTTATACCTTACTCAGTGTTTCTAAAACCTGTTCTACTGCCTCAAGAGCTTCGAGTGTCTGTGTTTACAAATGCATATATTATTGTAGTTGAGATATTACTGAAGTGGTTCTGAATACATGAAAAAGCTTAAAACAAAGCTGGTGAAATTATTTCCTATTGTTTCCTTCACTGAAAGTATTGCAGCATTTTACTCTCGTCTAAGCATTAATTACATTAACAACTCCGTCGTAATAATGAGATTAGAATACCACAGGCTGTAGCCATGTCCCAATCGAGTTGCAATGAAATTGTTTGCGGAGCCAAGGGAATTCCAGGTTCCGTCCGCTTAAATGTTTTTATTCTTGAGGATACTTTGCGAATAATATTTTTCACGTTGGTTATAAAGTATCAACATCCTGGAAACAGCCTATAATTTCTTCTGCAACTAGGTAACGACATTGGGCTAGGCATGTTTAATGTATTAATCTGGCATAATGTTTAACATGATATTTTAAATGCCCTTTGAGCTCTATGTGACGTATACATAGATTAAATCTGATGGTTTCTCCATTTGTGCCAAAGTTTTTCCTGCCAAATTCCGCCACAAACCATGCTAAATTTTATGATAGTTTTGATGTGATTTTTCTTTACTTTAGGCATATTGCTACAATTCCCCACTGGTTTGTATGCAGGAAATAAATCGAACAGTCGCAACGAAAACGTGTGTTGTGATTGCAAGGTGAGGATTGTCTTCGACACAGTACATGACGTCATCTATTGTCCGTGAGGTAACACGATATCTGTGTTTATTTACCAAGTCCCTCTCTCTGATCATAAGCTATTATAAATTACGATGAAAATAAGTCAATAATTTAATGTAGGAGGTTAAAAAGGTGTAGTAGGTTTGATGCAATTAGAGAGGACACAGAACTTAACGAAAATGAAATATAATTAACCTGAAGGTTAAGTGTCGTAGAGTCTCGTTATTCAACACCCCGATAATCCGAAAATCCGTTTATCTCAACTGGAATATATACTTCGTTTTCTACTTAAAAGAATGAAACAACACATCAACGCATTACATATGAAGATTACTTCTATTTTATTAATCTTACTATATTAGCTTACGAACATCCACCTGTGAAAAATATTGCCAAAATTCATATACAGGGTGAATCACCTAAAACTAGCACCGCAAATATATCGGAAATGGAAAGTGCTATTGATGTGCATTTTAACAGCATTGATTGGTAGTCAGGGGCTCGTAAATTTAGTCTATAAACGGGTTTTAATAATACTGAGAAAGTGTATTTTTTGAGCAAACATACAATTTTTTAAATGGAACAATGCCTAGTTACATTAACAGAATAAAGGTAGGGTAAATTAGAATGTCAATGGTCTTTGTTGCAGGATTCTAGTGCAAGTGGTTTACGAGAAATCGTATTTTGAAAAGTTTCCACCCCGACAATTGTTTGTCCCATTCAACCTGCTTAGTTGCTAGGTACGATGTTATGTTTGTTTGCACTGTGTTTTCTGTTCATTGATTGCATTGCGACTTTCTGGTCAGTTAGTTTGTGACAGTTCAGGCAGTAAGTCGTGAGTGGAAGATGGGGTTTACTAATACAGAAAAAGCCGACATGCTCATGGTGTATGGAGAGTGTAGGAAGAATGCAGTTCGTTCCTGTACGGTGTATGCGGAAACGTATCGCAATAGAGGTCAACCATCTCGGCAATTACTTATCAACCTCTTCAACCAATTACGTGGAAGTGGTACTGTAACACCTAGAAAACGTAACAGAAACAAACAAGTGACTGGAGAAGAGGCAGAAATTAGGCTGCCGTTGCAGTAAATCCACAAATTAGTTCCCGCACAATCGCACATGGAAGTGGCATAAATTAGGCAAGTGTACTGCGCATTCTCCAGCGACATAGGCTACATCCCTATCACATCTTTCTCCATCAAGAGCTGCATGGAAACGATTTTGAGAATCGTGTTAACTTTTGTACTTGGGCATTAAGACATGATACCTCAGATTCATTATGTGTCTTGTTTAGTGATGAGGCAACATTTACTAATCATGGCCAGGAAACCGCAGAAACATGCACTATTGGTCTGTTGACAGTCCCCGTTGTCTTCGTCAGGTGGAACGTCAGAGTCCATGGAATTTAAACGTGTGGTGTGGGATAGTGAACCATCAGCTCATAGGCTCTTTGTTCATTGAAGGAACAATGGACTCGCACAAGTATCGCAGCTTCTTGACAGACCATCTGCCACAGATGCTAGAAGACGTTACTTTGCAGACTAGGAGGAGCCTGTGGTACCAACATGATGGCTGTCCAGCCCATAGTGCACGAAGTACTACACCTTCTCTTAATGGATTGTTTCCAAATCGTTAGATTGGACGAAGAGAACCTGTACCTTGGCCGGCCCGTTCACCGGATCTGGCCCCTTTAGACTTTTTTTTTCTGTGGGGAAGGCTGAAAGACACTGTCTACACCAGACGATATTAAACGACGTATTACTGTTGCCTGCTCTGAAATTTCCGCTGAAATGCTAGAACGTGTGCAGTAGTCTTTCCATAGCAGACTAGAAGCGTATATTGAAGCTGCCGGTGATCATTTTGAACACAACCTTTGAAGGGCTATGTTCTCTTTACTTGTAAGAATCCACAGAAGTATTGTAATTCCCTTTTGTTTTTCTTTAGTTTGTGCTACCACAGGTTGTACAAGTGTCGGTGCGTAAAAGTTTCAAAATATGATTTCTCGTATACCACTTGCACTAGAATCTTGCTTCAAACGCCACTGACATTCTAATTTACCCTACGTTTATTCTATTGATGTAACTAGATATTGCTCTATTTAAAAATTGTATGTTTGCTCAAAAAATACACCTTCTCAGTATTATTAAAATCTGTTTATAGGCTAAATGTACAAGCCTCTGACTGCCAATCAATGCTGTGAAAACTGCACATCAATAGCACTTTTCATTTCCGAAATATTTTTGGTGCAGGTTTTAGTTGATTCGCCTGCATATATATATTTTAGTGTTATTAGAGATGTCAAAACTTCTAGTTTAGTTCTATGTAGTTCTTATAACTGTTCAGCCGTTTAATGAAACTCAACTTATAGGTTTGTAATAGTTTGGGATACCATCTCTTGTTATTCATTTGTATCCTGACATGTTACTTAGGGCTCTATATACTAGCTCCACCTTATCATGATTTGCATATTTTGATCGCACAACGGTACACTATAGCTTTGTGCTTCCTAGTGACAACACACAGATCCTGTACCTTAATATGCAGCA
Source organism: Deroplatys truncata (assembly GCA_030765065.1). Classification (NCBI taxonomy): domain Eukaryota; kingdom Metazoa; phylum Arthropoda; class Insecta; order Mantodea; family Mantidae; genus Deroplatys; species Deroplatys truncata. The sequence continues at coordinate 231,730,515 of CM060990.1, forward strand.
AATGACTCAGCATTCATGTCTGTACCACACTTGTTTCAGACCAGAGGTCATGGTGGACCCTTGCCTTGCTGTTATTTTTTCTTTCTTTGTTCAAAATTTGTGTATCTGATTCATATTTCCCTCACGTTGTTACGATGATGATGTTACTTGTCGATCCTGGTCTCTATTCAGCTCTAGTTCAACCCAGAACTTCCAATGGCTTTAGACAGTGCAAACCCAGTCGTTTTATTGCTCCTTGTGTGCTAAATATTGTATTAATTCTGTCAATCTTGAGCCAACTCCCTCCCTTGCTATTGGTCGTACCCCTTTTCCTATGCCCTATCTTGATCCAGTTATCTCCCATTTTTCGGTTCCCATATTTCTTTAATTACGCTACATTTTTCTGTTGTATGATCTGCTTTTTTCTCCTCTTTGTTTTTTTTCGAGCTATCCATGGGTGTTGCAATTCACCAACTAGCTTCCTATGGCACACTACTACTCGTCGACAGTGAACCCGTCCGTTTCAGGTGCCTTATGATGGGCCCTTATTTGAGGACACACCCCAGGACGCCGCTACGGCACTGTATTCACTTTTGCATCATGCGTTTAGGGAGCTGGTTTCCCTCATGGACATTATTGGGCACGATGGTATATGTGTGCCCGATGACCGTCAACAACGAAGGGTAGACCTTTATCTTTTGAGGTTTGGCCTGTACCATGTGATCAAAGACTTGATAGCGCTACCTCCCATACGTTTTCATGCCTGCACGGACGCTTCAGTGGCAGCGCCTATTTTTCTACTCACTAGTTATGTGTGAAGTAAACCTCAGTAAGTTCCTTCTATATTTTTTATGTTGTATACAGTACACCAAAGACGGTCTTATGTTAATGCTTTTGTGAAAAAGCCGTCTATGGACAGTGACTGCAGCAGAAGAAGCAAACTCAGTATCATCCTTGCTCATGCAGGGTGTTGCCAGTTGGTTAGATGTGTTCCTCAGGACCATCATGTGCTTGGTGTAACGGCGACTAGACTGTTCTCACTTTGTGTCATGGCGAGCACTAATGTATTCTCTTGTGTTCCTATTTCCTTCCCCCCGTGCTTGCTACTATTTTCATCCCCTCTCCCGAATTTGCTCTTACGCTACCCTCAGTTATCCGTTCTGCCCGGCCCATCAAATGCGATTTCAGTATATGTGTTATTTTTTCTCCTAGTGTATGCACCTTTACTTTTGTATTCCGTTTCCCCCTCTCATTATTAAATTTTATCACAGTTGTGTACAGCTGAGTTTTCCTGGCACGGAAGTAGTGACTGGTATGGTTTTATTTTACAAGAATGCGATAAACCTAATTATATAAAGTTGTAAATATTCAGGATAAAGGTCAACATGAAACTGGCTTTAGAATCCTTATGAATCATTTCCCGGATGCTTATGTAAGCAGAGTTTGTGTGGTATGACTTTTAGGAAAATGATGAACTCAGGTTCGACACATGGGTGGGTTATACAAATTATGCTGACACCCGCAGCATACTCTTCGGGTATTTAAACTTAAAGAGCCTTTTAGGCTCGGGCTCTGCTAGACACGTGCTAAAAGGAATTTGCGACACTCCGTCTTTTAATCTTTAACATAATATTCAGCTATGCCGCAATACCGCAGAATATGGAAAGCCCAACACTCTTCGCACCCCAGATAAACTTTGTCCCTTGTAGCCTTATCATTGGTAAACGTGTTTGTAGTAATGTAGTGTAGAATTTTAGCCAACTAAATTTGCTGACATGTTTATGGTAATGTGGAGTAGTACTGTAGATAATTGAACTAAATTTCGAACCACAGTTAAATGCCACCCTTCGTCACTGGTCCTTCTTAACTAACGCTTTTCCTAGCTTTATTCTCCCGTCTGGAAACATGTACTGCATCCCCGTCCTCGTCCCACCCAGTGAAGTCATCGCGGTGTCGTCACAATGCATTTTAATGCACCATTAGTATTATAAATAACCTGATTTCAATATTCTGTATTTAGGAAACAACGCAGCTACCAACAAATATAATTCCAATATGCAACATTTTATTCACTTGTGAGATTTCTGGAAAAACACTCAACTTGGGTAATATGCGAGACCCACTTTAGTCAGCTGGGTAAGTCTATGTTGACGTAAGCATAGAGAGTTAATGTTTCATATTTGGAATCCAAAAGCGACATTAACTAAGCGTGCTCATACTCAAGAGTCCCTAGATTGCCTGACTGATGGCATTAAAACTATATTGTTCCTTCTTTTGTTCCGACTGCACTGATTATAGATGCATTACACCCCGACCTCTTTAATGGGCATTAGGATTAGGATTAGTCAGCCGAAGAGGCCTCCAATCACTAGGGCAATTAATCGCACGTAGATCCCGTTGTGCTTACATGACCCATGAGAGGAAGGATGCGACCAGATCCGGACAACGATGTGCGCTATCCAGAATGGGGTCCCTAACGATTCCAGAACACCTTCAATCCTGACCTGCCTCCTGCTTCCGGTATGATCCCGCCTTAGCTATCTTCAACCTGGTGTTTGCGGAATGAAAAGAGCCGCTGCCAGGAAGGAAGCCATGTCGGGCAGCGAAGCGTCAGCGTGATATCCTTACACAACGCACATTCCAACTTCACGCCGGAACGCACCATTTGCCGTAATCTGGTCCTACAGCCCTGAAGCATATGAAGATGAAACAGATGAAAGGGAATGATGTGACAGGAAATTATGGGCAGGAAATTCTTGCTAGAAGAGGATCTATTACAGCATTCGGCTAGTGGTGAAGGGAAACCACGAAAAAATCATAGGTCAGAGTGACTGGCCTTACAGGAATCGAACCCGGACCCTCTCGAAGATGAGCCTCACACGTTACTGCGGAGCCATCTCGCTCGGTTTAAAGGGCATTTATTTTTATCCCACAAGATTTCGCATATTAGTGTTATCTGGCGTTGTGACTGATTGGCTTATGTGGAAGAGAACGAAACCCATACGAATAACCGATTTTGCTTTGTCATGCCAAAGCCAAGAATGACATGACGTCATACGCTGGATCTCCTGTGAGACAATGTTTGCATTGATGCTGAGGATGTTAGGCTACTTTAGATGAGCTAACTGCAGAAGAGTTATAATACATATTCGAATGGCATTTCCTGGCATTTCCATTCAATCTAAAACATTATATGTTTACATTGGCGGAGGAAGCCGTGACTTAAATCCCGTCCCAGAGCCTTAGAGAGGAAGATCGGGAAAGATGAATGCAAACTTGTCCGTAGTAGCAGTAGTGGGGTTTTAGGGGGCACGACTCCTATGGTCATTAGCGCCCAGGCAAAGTTAAAATAAGATGCATTAACGCAGGTAAGAACCCCGCGGTTTAAAACGAAACAAGTAAAACTTCACCAATATAGTGCCATCAACTGTGAAATGGAGAGCAAACAGGTAAAGGAATAAAAGACAAAATGCAGCAGCGGTAAAACTTACGAATAAAACAGAAGGATAAAACTAGGTTATCAAACCCGGCTGCCCATACCGCTACGACGAATAAAACGCAATACACGATCCGCAGCAGTGGGAGCGTCCGCCAGCACCTCAGAGAGGGTTGCTGGCAAGCCCAAAGACGCAAGTAACTGAGCTAAAAAATGGTATCGTAGTAAAACATGTTGAACCGACAACGGCTCAGGACAATGAGCACAGTCCGGGGCAGGGTCTGAGGACATAAGCTGACCATGACTAAAATGACAGTGCCCAATGCGCAATCTGGCTAAAATGACCTCCTCGCGACGAGAGACACGCGAGGAAGCTCTCCAGGTGTCAGGGAGGGGCTTTACCTCCCGAAGTTTGTTGTCCTGAACACCAGCCCAGGCAGCCCTCCAGCGTGAAAGTATGGAACCACGTAAAAATGAGCTAAAATCATCAGAAGGTACACAACAGCTAAAACAACTGGATGATAAAGGGCGGCCTTTGCAGCAGCATCGGCAGCTTCATTGCCTTGTAGGCCCACGTGACCAGCAACCCATAAAAAGGACACATTCACTCCAACATTGGCGAGCGAGTGGAGGCAAAACTGGACACGCTGTACGAGAGGGTGGTAACTGTACAGCGATCTGATGCTCTGCAGGGCACTCAGCGAATCGGAACAAAGAATCCACTCCTGCAAAGGATGCCACTGGAGGTATAAAAGAACCTGGTAAATGCCAAACAGCTCAGCTGTAAAAATAGAGCACTGCGTTAAAAGCCGAAAGGTAAAACTGTGGCGGCCATGAATAAAAGCGCATCCTACTCCCGAGCATCCTTGGAGCCGTCAGTGTAGGTAAAACCACAACCTCCATACTGCTCCTTAATAACCAAAAAGGCCGAGCAAAGAACAGACACTGGCGTCGTCGACTTCGACAGGGAGAGCAAATCCAGATTAACGTCGCCCTCGGGATGGAGCCATGGGGGAAAACCTGTTTCCCCTATGGGAAACGTTGCCGGTAAGGTGACGTCCAACAGCTGAAGGAGCAAGCGGAAACAAACACCAGGAGGACGTAAGGCCAAGGTGTGACGAGTACTGACGGTCCAAGGAAGCGTTAAAAAACTGAGTAAAAGACGGATGTCCACGCAGACTAGAGAGACTACAGACGTAACGACTGAGAAGAACATCGCGGCGATAAGATAGTGGGGGCTCAGCAGCTTCCGCACACAGGCTGATGACAGGGCTCGTTAGAAAAGCACTAATTCTCAACCGGATACCACGGTTATGTGTAGTATTGAGGCGATCCAATGTCGACGGTGGAGCAGAGGAGTAGACAATGCAGCCGTAATCAAGTTTTGAACGGACCAGAGAGCGATACAGTCTTAGAAGAACAGTACGATCAGCTCCCCAGGAAGTGCCACTTAAAACGCGTAAAACATTAAGAGAACGTTCACACCTTGCCTTTAAATATGAGATATGGGAAGACCAGCTAAGCTTCCTGTCAAAAATCAACCCCAAAAATTTCGTCTCATCAGCGAAAGGAAGAACATCTGGACCGAGACGGAGAGAAGGCGAAAGAAACGCTGTACGGCGCCAGAAGTTAATGCAGGCTGTTTTCTCGGCAGAGAACGTAAAGCCGGTTTCGACACTCCAAGTGTAGAGGCGGTCAAGACACAGTTGAAGGCGGCGCTCTAAGAGACAAGCGCGCCGAGAACTGCAGTAAATAGCGAAATCATCCATGAACAATGAAGACGAAACACCAGGGGGAACACAGTTGACAATGGGATTGATTGCAATAGCAAAGAGTGTGACGCTGAGGACGGAGCCCTGCGGTACTCCGTTCTCCTGAGTTAAAACACGGGATAAAACCGAAACCACGCGTACGCGAAGGACTCTTTCCTTCATGAACTCTCGAATAAAATGGGGCAGATGACCACGAATGCCTCAATTATAGAGGGTACGAAGAATACCGTACCTCCAGCATGTGTCATACGCTTTCTCGAGGTCAAAGAAGACAGCGACCGTTTGACTTTTCTGCAGAAAAGCATTCATGATGTGCGTAGACAACGAAACCAGGTGGTCGACTGTTGAGCGGAAGCGACGAAAACCACAGTGAACGTTAGACAGCAGATCTTGAGATTCAAGCCACCACGTCAAGCGCCCGTGGATCATGCGCTCCATCACCTTGCAGATGCAACTGGTGAGAGAGATCGGACGATAACTGGAAAGTAGATGGCGATCCTTGCCAGGTTTTAAAATTGGGACGATGGTGGCCTCATGCCAAGCTGACGGGAATGTGGCAGTTTCCAGATGCGGTTATAGATCTGCAAGAGAAAACGTTTTCCAGCCGTAGAAAGGTGCTGTAGCATTAAACGGTGGACACCATCCGGCCCAGGAGCTGAGGGCCTGGAGGACGCCATGGCTCACTCTAGCTCCGGCATAGTGAACAGGGCGTTATAACACTCGCGGTTAATAGAGGAAAAAGAGAGCACTTGGGATTCAACCCGGTTCTTAAGAGACAAAAAGTCCGGGTGGTAATGAGATGAGCTGGAAGCTCCCGCAAAAGCAGCGCCCAACGTGTCAGCAACCGCCTTAGGGCAAACGATGGTGGCATTATCAATCCTAAGCCCAGGAATGGTAAGCGGTGACACTTTGCCTGCCACACGACGAAGCTTGTCCCAAACGACAGATGACGGAGTGAAGTGATTAAAGGACTCCACAAAATGGATCCAGGATGTTCTCTTACTGGCCCGTATGATTCGGCGAGCCCTGGCGCGCAGTTGCTTGAAAGTTATCAAATTATCAAGCGTAGGGTGGCGCCGAAATACCCGAAGGACAGCCCTCCGCGCACGGACCGCCGAGCGACAGTCGTCGGTCCACCAGCGGACGGGTAAACGCTTCGGGTGGGAAGACGAACGAAGGATAGCACGTTCGGCAGCGGAAAGAACGACCGAAGTAAAATGAGCTACTATCCCGTCAACATCGGAGTACGGGCGGTCGTCGAAAACAGCTAAACTGGTATAAAGTAGACAGTTCGCCCTGTGAATTTGCCAAGTAGATACACGTGGCGATGGGAAAGTGTGTGAAAGTAAGCTGATACGGCAAGGAAAATGATCGCTAGAAAAGGTATCAGAGACGACGCTCCACTGAAAACGATGTGCAAGCTGTGCTGAGCAAACAGATAAGTCCAGATGAGAAAAAGCGCCTGTAGAATCGGAAATAAAAGTAGGTTCACCTGTGTTCAGAAGAGAAAGGTTGGTGGTAATAAAAAACCCAGCAAGATGGTTCCCCCTTGCGCAAGCCCGAGGTGAACCCCAAAGAGGGTGGTGCGCATTGAAGTCTCCCAGCAGGAGGTAAGGCGCTGGGAGCTGGGATACTAGATGAGCAAATTCCGCAACAGCGAAGGGAGAACAAGGCGGTATATATGTACGGATCAAAGGGTAAAAGAAAAGTCAGGTAAAATCAAAGTAACAGCAACAGCTTGCAGCGTAGTGGTAAGTACCAGAGGCTGGTAAAAAAGGTCGTCACGAAGGAGGAGTACGACACCCCCATGCGCAGGATTACCAGGTTCCGGTGGTAGGTCAAAGCGCACTGGAATAAAACCAGAAAATGAAAAACTGTCTTGCGGTCGAAGTTTAGTCTCCTGTAAACACAAAACGCTGGGAGAAAGCAATTTGGTTAACAACTGTAGCTCGGGCCTATGAGCGCGTATGCCACGTGTATTCCACTGAACAATGGACATCCGGAGGGAAATGCGATAGGTGGATTAGAAACATCACTTCACCGCAGGCGGTCGCCTCAACTTGCCCTTCTGGTTACGCGTGGGACTAGGGCTTTGAGAAGTAGTGGACTCTTGTTCCATTGGCTCCTGGGAAGGAAGAGACTCAGTTTCACATGAGGCAGAGGATAGTGCTGCAAAACGATTGCCAGTTGACACAGGAGGACAACCCCGCTGAGCCCGACTACGCCCTCTAGCATCCTGAGAGCGTTACCGCCTAGGAGGCGAGGGAGAACTGGCTTTCAATACAGAGCGTTCACTGATAGAGACTGGAGGGTCCTTAAGGAAATCGGTACGCTTTGGCTGTGTTTTGAATTCCCGGGTTGCCGTAGTAACAGGAATGGTTGCGGAGCTGGCTGATTTGGAAGATGGTACTGTAATGCTAGAAGGCGCGACCGCTATGGAGGCTACAGGTGAAGTTTGAGTACCCATATCCCGCTTTGGTACCTGGTGTGAAACCACGAAGCTAAACGTACCAAACTTCAGGATGGAAGGCTGTCGGGCAAGATGACGTTTGCGAGCTTCAGCGAAAGATAAACGCTCTTTCACTCGCAGCTCCTGAATTGCCTTCTCGTCCAACAAGCAAGGACAGTCGCGGGAAGACGCCGGATGAGCACCACGACAGTTTACACAGCAAGGGGCAGATGGACAAGCTCCGTCGTGGGCATCTTTACTACAGGTGACACAAACTGGAACGGAATGCTTACAAGCAAATTTAGTGTGGCCATAGCGGTGACACTGATAACAACGCATAGGGCGTGGAATATACGGCCGAACGGGAATTACTTCATATTCCGCCTTAATTTTCTGAGGGAGATCGAGGAGATCAAATGTGACGAAAAGCGTACGCGTAGGCACCTCTACTCCATCACGCTTTGCTCACACACGATACACAGAGGTGACACTCTGGTCCGAAAGATAACCCAGGATCCCTTCCTCCGGCATACCATCCAACAAGTGGGTGGTAATGACACCCTTTGAGGCGTTCAGGGTGCGGTGCTTCTCCACACAGACAGGATATCCGTGGAGGAGTTTGGCCTTCAACAACTTTTCAAACTGCGCGAATGTGTATGACTCAACAAGGATAGAACCGGTTCTAAGGCGCGTACAGGACTTAACAGGACCGGCTATGTTGTCAACACCAGACTGAATTACAAACGGGTTAACCTTCAGAAAGGACTGAGCCTCTTCCAACCGGGTAATTAACAGGTAACACGCGGATGACACTGCATGTACCTCTTTATCTCCTTGAACGTGTCGTCCTCGTTTCGGATTTAGGTTTGCCATGAAAAGATAAGGTAAGTTTCATCCCCCAGTGCTCCCCACCCACCACGGAGTCCAACAAGGGGCCATTCCATTGGGATGACCGGGCTACACAGGGGATATAGCGGGCACGCCGTCCCACTCACCCTGGAGTTCAGTTAAATAACTAGCCCTGGCCGATTGGCTAGGGGTGGGTTAGTACCTAGTCGGCCATTTAGGTGAAGCAGAAACCAAAGCGGCGTATTGGAAATGAGCATCTTCCCCGAAAAATGTAAAAAGAACAAAACAGGCTCAGACACGCAACCCTCAACCAACCAGGATAGTCCTTTCCACCGACACGGGTCTCCAAGCACGGCCGACAGGTGGGTGGGCGTTTTGGCTGACTCGCTCACCACAAGGAGGAGCCCACACCGAGGAAGTCAGGGTGGCTCGGGACCCGGGCGCGCCAAAACCCGTACCTGCAAAGCTGGCCCATGGGGGCAAAACTTGTCCGGAAGCATTACCGAAACTCTACTGTACAATTATAATAAGAACTGTCACTCCATTAAAATTTACCATCGATTGGTATCTACAGTTTTCTAAATTTTCCCCCTACTAACTACTACTACTATTATTACTGATTTTGTAAAATGACACTGTGATGTTGGTAGTAGTCAAAAAGCGTCGTTAAATAGATGAACTTTTTGTTTCAGCTTTATAACTGTTATTGTTATTAAGCCAAAACAATTAGTATGAACATTGTCAGAACCTTTGCTCCAACCATTTTTTGGATTAATGTAGGCAATTTCCCAATCAACTAGTTAGAATTTTCAAAAAGGGGCGATAGATCGCTGACGCTTGTGACGGAGGAGTTTCACATGTCAGTACCAACTGAAGTCCCCACATTCTGTATGGACCACTTTCTCTGCTCCCAAGTGTACGTATGCAATTAAATTTCAGCCGCCACCATTTTATGACATAAATAATGCAGCAGCGTTGTGATGTTTATTATTATGAATATTTGCACAAAAACACAAAAATAGTACATGTTTAAGTGAATCATACAACCTACCTTTGATATTATTATGATTTAAAAGAAAACCAAATTGAGTCCAAAATAACATGGTATCTCTTATATAGAAAATTTTAAATTCTTTGGTGCAGCGGATGGTTTAAAGTTCGTGCGTTTTTAGAAGGATCTCCATAAATTATCCTTCAGTTTTATCCGATATGAATTAAACTCCATGTATTGACAAATATTTCCAAAACTAACACGTATAAGATTTCAAATCTTTAGGTATAGCAGCTTAAGCTAAAAATCTAAATTCTTAGGAGGTCATTACGTACCACCCTTAGCGTTGTAGAAATTTGAATCAAATTTAAGTTTTAGTTATATTTTATTCCAACACATAAACACGAAACGTCCATCCGTACATGCAGAAGTACACAAGTTGTTACTACATGGGTATCCGAGGTTTTTAAGGCATAGACTCGTAAACGGGAGGTCCGTGGTGGAAATCCCTCCAGGACCGTCCTAACTGACTGAGGCTTTTTCACCTTATCCTCAGTCCTCATCCCCCCAGGGGCTCACCTTATGTGAGTACGGGTGTTGGCGTACCCGGGGGTTCCCGAGCCACTCATCGGCATCCGCATTGCTTCATCCTCGTCCGGTCGAGGTGGGTTCGTTCTCGGGACCGGGGGACTCAAGGTAGGCTCTCGTGCTTTCTGTACGTTTCATTTCATGACGCCCTCGCCATCGTTTCTTTCTTCTCTCTTCTATTTATGCACATTTCGCACCACTTCCATTCATTTACACATCTCTTTTCCTTCTCCGCCGGCCTACCTTGAGTGCGAAACGCCCACACACTTTTAGTTCCTTTAACCTTTTATTTTAATCCTCCGTGGACACAGCCTGACGGATACCCGCGCACGAGGTACGTAGCTGGGTGAGTGGGTAATGCGTCATCCCCACAACCCGGGGTCGTCATGTAGGGTTTGTGTTCGTATCCGCTGTTCAACTGCAGTCCCGCGGGGGGGCAATTGCATGAGCTGCTGACTTCTGAGGGTGACTGGGTCCCTCTGCCTATGTTCTGGGAGGTGTGACCCTGGGGTGAGATAGGTATAGATAGGCCACTCAACCAAGCCGGGGCAACGCCCGGGAAGTCAGAGCCCGAGGTTGGAGACGATCGCAATGGTGGAGGACTTCATTCGCTACGGAGCACCCTTTCTCCATTAATTCAAACAAGCGCCGAAAAGCTATTGTAACAGAAGTAGCACCGCCGACATCTGGTTGTTACTTTGTCATTTCAAGAACAAAAGGACAAAAATTTGAGAAGGTGAAACCTTTTATAATTCAGAAGGGCATAGATGCTATTGCTGGTGCGGTTCAATCCTGCACTCGGCTACGGAATGGCTCGTTATTAGCACAATCGAAGTCCGATCAGCAAACTAAGACCTTGTTGCGCGCTACATTCCTCCACGGTTATCCCATCCGCGTTGAGAAGCACCGCACATTGAATCCCTGTCGAGGCGTCGTTACCACGCATAGCCTCGATAGTATATCGGACGAGGACCTAGTCGAATATCTCTCCAATCAAAAGGTGACCGAAGTGCATCGAGTGCAGGCCAAACGCGACGGCGTATTGGTACCCACTGGTACCCTGTTTCTAACATTTGATGGCGTGGATCTGCCCACGAGCATTTCCGCAGGGTACGAACGGATTTCTGTGAGGCCTTATATTCCTAGACCTCTGTGTTGTTTTAAATGCCAACGTTTTGGGCATACGCAAGTCTCATGTAAGAGTGCCGTTAACACCTGTGCAACATGTAGCCAACCCTCACACGAAGGTGCCTGTTCAACAGCTTCTGTCTGCGTCAATTGCAAAGGGTCACATTCTGCTTCATTTGGCGACTGTCCGCGGTATTTGGACGAGAAGCCGATCCAGGAGATCCGGGTAAAGGAGAAACTCTCCTTCGCCGAAGCCCGGAGACGTTACCATGCGCGCCAACCTTCGCTCCTGCGATCGGGAACATTCAGTTCTGTTGTAGCCTCGCCAGTACCCCGGAAGGATGCTGGGACTCAAACTTGGACCATGACTGCCTTAACCGCCACAACCATCCGGCCGTCCATTTCAGCTACTGTTACCAAGCTCTCTAAACCTGGTCCAAAGTCTATGAAGTCATAAGCCACAGAGAAAAAACTGAAGCAGAAATTTCGAAGAGAAGACTTTCTAAAAGACCCTCCGCGTTTCACAGTTAACAGAGTTCACCTTCTCCTCCTCGGAGGTCGTAGTCCCAGGAAGCTCCTGGGACAAGCCGCGCTCAGCAGCACCTCTCACACATCGCCACCCAGAAACGACTCTCGGCGCTTGAATCGGTTTCTGGCTCTGAGCGCGTGGGCCCTCCCTTCGAGGAGGCTATGGAGTCTGACCAACTCCATACCAAAAGCCCCAGCCCAAAGTATAAACAAAAGGTAATTTTAAGCCCCCCTTCTAAGTGACAGTTTATCCCTTTTTCTTAATGGCTATCCTGACCTGGAATGTACTTGGTGTACGATCGCATAAGGCGGAACTGCAACTTTTATTCCGTTCCCATTCGCCTATGGACGTGTTTCCAGGAGACTAAGCTTACCCCTCACGATCCTGTTGATCTCCAAGGGTATACTCCGGTTCTATACGACCTTGAACCGGAGGAGGGTACTCCTGCTCATGGAGGTGTCATGTTGTTAGTGCGTAACGACGTTCATTTTCAACGTCTTGCTCTTACGTCCGACTTGCAAGCTGTTGCCATTAGACTGCAGTTACCCGGTTTTTTCATTTCTGTTTGCCCTGTGTATTCACCTCCATCGTCTCCCCTTGCTCCCGCGGACAATCGAGCTCTCCTGTCCGCTCTCCCAACACCATTTCTTCTGTTGGGAGATTTTAATGCCCATCACCCCCTGTGGGGTTCGCCAAGGGCTTGTGCGAGGGGAACTATTCTTTCTCACACCTTTGATCAGTTAAATCTCTCTATTATAATACAGGAGAGCCTACGTTTCTTTCTGATTCTTCCGGTACATTTTCTCACTTGAACCTTGCCGTTTGCTCACTCCAGCCTGCTAGTAGTCTGCAACGGAACGTCGTCGCTGACACCTACTCCAGCGACCATTACCCCTGCATCGTTTCTCTTCTGTCACACCACGTACAGCATTCCAGAGTACCTACCTGGATATTCACAAAAGCCGACTGGAGCTTGTATTCCAGTCTCGAGCATTTTGACGACCAGTCCTTCACCGACATTAACCTACTAGTGCAGCACCTTACGTCTAAGATTTTCTCTGCCGCCGAACGCGCAATTCCCCGTTCATCCTCTCAACCTCGGCGAATGCCTGTTCCGTGGTGGAACGAGGATTGTCGGGACGCCGTTCGTGCTCGTAGAACTGCACTTAGGGTGTTTCGGCGACACCCTACACTTGATAATTTGGTGACATTTAAACAATTGCGCGCCAGGACTCGTCGTATTATTCAGGATAGCAAGAGCGCGTCGTGGACTCGTTTTGTCGAGGCTTTTAATCGCTTTACGCCTTCATCTGTTGTTTGGGATAAACGTCGTCGCTTCTAGGGTAAAATGTCGCATTGTACTGTTTGTGTCCTTCAGGTTCCCAATGCCACCATAGTGGATCCGGCTGCCATCGTTAACACTCTGTGTGTGCCTTTGAGGCGGGTTCCAGTTCAGACCATTATTCCGCCGGCTTTCGCTCTATCAAAGACCGGCTGGATTCCGCAACCTATAATTTTCGGTCTGCTAATACGGAATGTTATAATGCCCTTTTTACAACGAGGGAGCTGGAGCACGCTCTTGATTGCTCTAGGCACTCCGCTCCTGGCCCGGATGGCATTCATTTTCTGCTGTTAATGAACCTTTCAGCCGACAGTAAGCGCTTTCCCTTACGGGTCTATAATCGTATTTGGCAGGACGACCTTTTTCCTTCCGTTTGGCGCGAAGCCAGCATTGTCCCTATACTTGGGAAGGATCGCCAACTACCTTCCAGCTACCACCTTATTTCCCTCACCAGTTGCGTTTGCAAGGTGATGGAGCGCATGATCAACGGGCGGTTAACATGGTGGCTTGAGTCTCAGAAACTTCTGGCGAACGCTCAGTGTGGATTTCGTCGCCATCGCTCTACCGTCGACCATCTGGTGTCTCTGTCGACGCATATTATGAACGGATTTCTGAGAAAGTGTCAAACCGTGGCTGTGTTTTTTGACCTGGAGAAAGCTAATGACACTTGTTGGAGGGGCGGCATTTTCCGTACACTACATGCATGGAATTTCCGCGGTCGTCTTCCCATATTTCTTCGGGAGTTTATGACGGACCGCGTCTTTCGTGTGCGTGTGGGCTCGGTTTTATCTACTCGTTTTATTCAAGAGATCGGAGTAACGCAGGGCTCTGTACTCAGTGTCACACTTGTTGCAATTGCTATCAACCCCATTGTTGACTGTATTCCAGCTGGCATTTCATCGTCTCTTTTTTTTAAGGTTTTGCCATTTATTGCAGTTCGCGGCGGACCTGTCTACTCGAACGCCGTCTCCAGGGTTGTATCGCCTGTTTCTACGCCTGAAGTAACGCTAATGGCTTTAATTTCTCCGCCGAGAAATCCATCTGCATCAGCCTCTGGGGCCGGAAATATTTCCCTCCGCCCTCTCTCCATCTTGGGACGGAGGTACTTCCGTTTGCAGACAAGGTGAAATTTTTGGGGTTGATTTTTGATAGTAGGTTGTGTGGTATTTCGCACATTTCGTTTTTAAAGGCAAAGTGTGGCCGTTCTCTTAATTTTTGGGTGTTTTTAGTGGCACATCCTGGGGAGCTGATCGGACCGTCCTTCTACATGTTTGTCGCTCTTTGTTCCGATCCAAGCTTGATTACTGGTGCATTGATTATTCGTCGGCGCGTCCATCTGTATTACGTCGATTGAATGCCATTCACCATCGTGGCATTAGAGTCGCTACAGGGGCCTTTCCAACCAGCCCTGTACCTAGCCTATATGCTGTAGCTGCAGAGCCTCCGCTGTCCTTCAGGCTTGAGATGCTCTTATGCAGCTATGCCTGTCGACTCTCCAGCTTGCCTGACCACCCGTCCTTCGCGATATTTACGAGGTTTCGCTTGATCGCCAATATATGGTTAGCTTTTCTGCATTGCTCCCTCCAGGGGTAAGATTTCGACTGCTACTTCGGCATTTGGACGTTACGCCAGCGCCGGCCCTTCCACGGGGTGAAACGCGTTTTCCTCCATGATCGTCCCCCAGGGGCTCACCTTATGTGAGTACGGGTTTGGCGTACCCGGGGGTTCCCGAGCCACTCATCGCCATATTCATCCCCTCACCCCCATTTGGACTAGCCACTTTATGTGTCCTTACTTTACTCTTCCTCTTCTACAATTATTCCTTATACTAGGTTAGGCTTCTTACGTTTATTTACTCCTGTCTCACCAACAGGGATCTTTTCTATTTCCGTGGTTGCTGTCCCACGGTTTCAGCGCAGCTTCCAACTTGTGTGCTCTCCGGAGGTCTCAAGCGTGAAGGACGGGTGCACCCTCCTCACTACCCCTTTCATGCGACACTATGTGCGGAACCGATCCACTGTCATGTACACCCACGTAGCCCCATAGAGGCCGGGTCCCTCGAGCGTTTCGGTGGCCGCGCGTGGCTGGGTTGACCGGGGGGACTCGACGTGTTACCGCTGTCTGGGGCCCGACGTAATAAATCACAAGTCCCCTGAATCCGCGTTTGCTCTGTTGAGGCAGCGTGGCCTAAAGTGGGGGGCCACTGGCGGTTATTCCAGTGGTAGGGGAATAAAGTCGGGCCTGCCTGTGGTGAAACTGTTGCATACCGGTACGTAGTGAGAGTCGGAGGGTAACTTCTCTGAGGTATTCTTTGAGATTGGGCCTGGAATGGGCGTTCCAGGCCGGCACAGACCGGAAGATTTAGGTGTCTTTTCTTTTTAACCCCCGGATGGCAGGCTGACGCCGACGGTTCCGGAAAGGGGCTCTTTCCATTATGGCTCCTCTGCGCTTAACCTCCTCAACACCTCGTTTTTTTGTAATGCGGCTGAATTGTGAAGGCAAGATGATGCAGGATTTCAGTCCGTTTTATATACAAAAGAAAATAGATCGCATCTGTGGAAAAGTGAAAAACGCAACGTGTTGTAGGGATGGTACGCTTTTAATTGAAGTGTTCCATGACGACCAACCGGCGAAGTTACTGAACGCCACTCTACTGGTTTCTTACCCCGTTACGGTGGTAAAACACAAAACCCTGCACAGCAGCCGCGGTGTGGTAACCACCGCCAGTTTGGACGGCCTTTCCAACGAGGACATTGTGAATTGCCTGTCAGATCAAAGAGTTACTGCGTCGTTTCGACTCATTGGAAAAAAGGTTGACAAGCCGTTTCCTCTCCGCACGATGTTTCTGACGTTTGAGCGGACCGAATTACCTACCTATATCTTCTGCGGTTATGAGAGAGCATCTGTCCGACCTTATATACCAAATCCAATGCGCTGTTTCCGTTGCGAGAAGTGCGGGCACACCCAACAGCGTTGTTCCGGCTCACCTGTTTGTCCGCGTTGTAGTAGAGCCGCGCATGACGGATCGATGTGTGCTCAGGACCACGCTTGTGTTAACTGTGATTCTGGTCATCCATCCAACTCCAAAGAGTGCCCACGGTTTTTAGCGGAAAGGGGTATCCAAGAAGTACGGATCAAGGAACGTCTAACGTTTCCTAAAGCACGGAAGCGTTGCCACGAACTGCACCCGACTACCTCCCTGAAGTACTCCGCTGCTGTACGCGAGGGCGTTCGGAAGCAGGATGCCGTGGCGCAGACCTCTCCCGTCTCTCATTCACCTGTTTCTGTTGGCATTCAAACCGACACCGCTTCCGAATCCGTCCTTTCTCCAACTAAACGTCCACAGGTTACTTCCTCCATACAGACCATTTCAGCTTCCACCTCTGGCACTGTTTCTGAACGAACCAACCGCAAATCTCCCACACGTCGTCCTACGAGTCGCTCCCGCTCTCGTACTCGGACGACATGCTCTGACAGCGGTACTAGCGACGGTGACGCGGATAGCTTCCAGGTTGTCGGTCGTGCCCGACCGAGCCGTAGTCCTGCGCGCAAGAAAAAGCTCAAGTTAAACCGCACCGATGTAGCCAAAGGTGCTTCATAAGTTTCTTCTTCCGCATTCGCTTTTTAGACCCATCTACTCTTTCGTCTATCTAATGGCTCTCCTCCAGTGAAATATACGTGGTGTGTGGGCACAACGAGCTGAATTGGAGGTTCTCTTACGTCATCATTCACCACTTATCGTTTGCTTGCAGGAGACCAAACTTCGTTCTCAAGACGCATTTGTTTTGCGCAGTTTCTCAGTGGTGCGCTACGATCTAGCCCCAGAGGCAGGTTGTCCTGCTCATGGTGGAGTTTCTACCTTGATTCGTGACGATGTGTTTTATGAACCCCTTCCGCTCAACACCCCCTTGCAAGCTGTTGCTGTGCATGTTACTGTTTCTGGCTTCCAATTTTCCATTTGCAACATTTATGTTCCGCCTTCCTCTCCCCTCGCATTGGCTGATCTCCTTCATCTAGTGTCGCAACTACCGTCACCTTACTTACTATTGGGGGACTTCAATGCTCATCATCCGCTTTGGTGGTCTCCTCGGACCTGCACGAGGGGCGGCCTTCTTTCTGACCTCATTCATCAACTCAATCTTTCTGTCCTGAACACTGGGGAACCAACATTTCTCTCTGTCGCATCTGGGACTCTTTCACATTTGGATTTGAGTTTTTGTTCTGCACAGCCTGCTAGTCGTTTGGTATGGAACATTATTTCCGATTCGCATTCTAGCGATCATTTCCCGTGCATCATCACTTTACTAACTGCCACTGTATCTTCCACTGGTGTTTCTAAGTTCCAATTCAATAAGGCAGACTGGGAACTTTATTCACGTCTTGCCTGCTTCTCTAGCTGCGAATTTCCAACTATTGACCACCTGATAACGTACCTGACTTCAGTGGTAATAGCCGCCGCTGAACGCTCCATTCCTCATTCGTCTTCCCACCCCAAACGTCTACCGGTTCCTTGGTGGAACGAAGATTGTCGGACAGCAATTCGGGAAAGAAGAGGTGCGCTGAGAATCTTTAGGCGGCATCCAACTACGGAGAACTTGATAATTTATAAACAACTGCGTGCAAGGGCTCGAAGGACTATTTGCAGTAGTAAACAGGCCTCTTGTTCCCGCTATGTGGCAAGCTTTAATAGATTTACTCCCACGTCCGTTATTTGGGACAAACTTAAGCGTGTAGCTGGTAAATCCAACTTCACTACCATACCCGGTCTTAGAATAGGTACTGACATCCTGGTTGATCCTACCCTTATAGCAGACACCCTGGGCACGACGTTTGCAGCCTCATCCAGTTCTACCAATTACCATTCTGGATTTCCTGCCCATAAGGTTGCGATGGAAGCTCAAGATATCTCCTTTCGTTCGGGCAACAGCGAGGATTATAACCGTCCGTTTTCGTTGCGTGTGCTGGAACATGCCCTAACTACCTCTCGGCCTTCTGCCCCTGGGCCCGATGGCGTACACGTGTTACTGCTCCAGCGTCTGTCTACGGATGGTAAGCGCTTTCTCCTCCAGGTGTATAACCGTATCTGGCAGATGGTACGTTTCCCTCAGTGTGGCGTGAAGCCACCATTATTCCGATATTGAAACCTGGGAATTACCGTCAAATGCCTTCCAGTTACCGCCCGATTTCCCTAACAAGTTGCGTTTGCAAGGTTATGGAACGCATGATAAACGGGTGGTTAACATGGTGGCTGGAATCTCGGGAACTTTTAACGAACGTGCAGTGCGGTTTCCGCCGGTACCGCTCCACTGTTGACCATCTAGTAAACCTTTCGACAGCTATAATGAATGGATTTGTGCATCGGTGTCATACTGTAGCCGTATTTTTCGACTTAGAGAAAGCTTACGATACCTGCTGGAGGACGGGCGTTCTTGCTATTCTGCATCGATGGGGTTTTCGTGGTCGTCTCCCTACCTTCGTTCGGGAGTTTATGAAGGACCGGGTATTTCGTGTACGTGTGGGTTCGGTTTTATCCCAGCTTTTTACTCAGGAGAACGGTGTACCTCAGGGCTCTGTGCTCAGCGTCACGCTGTTTGCTGCAGCTATTAACTCTATTGTAGACTGTGTTCCACCAGGAATTTCAGCGTCACTTTTTGTTGACGATTTTGCTATTTACCTTACCTCTGGGCGGACCATGGAACGACTACTCCAGCGTTGCCTTGACAGTCTGTACTCCTGGAGTATTTCACACGGGTTCCAGTTTTCTGTCGAAAAGACCGTGTGTGTCAATTTCTGGCGCCGAATAGTGTTCCCCCAGCCTATCCTCCGGCTCGGCCCAGAAGCTCTGCCTTTCGCAGACCAAGTGAAATTCCTGGGTTTACTCTTTGACCGAAAACTCTGTTGATCCTCCCACATAGCATACTTGAAAGCTCGGTGTCATCGTTCTCTTTCTCTTTTACGGGTTTTAAGCGGCACATCCTGGGGAGCTGATCGGAACGTTCTTTTACGTCTTTATCGGCTGTTTGTCCGCTCCAAACTGGACTACGGGTGTATTGTGCATGGTTCTGCGCGACCCTCCATCTTACGTCGCCTAAACGCCACTCACCACCTTGGTATTCGGCTATCCACGGGTGCCTTTCACACCAGCCCTGTAATGAGTCTTTGTTCTGAAGCTGCCGAACCTCCGCTGTCTTATAGGCGTGACGATCTTCTTTGCAGTTATGCTTGCCGCCTTTCCAGCATGCCGGAACACCCAACACATGGACCATTTTTTAATGATTCTCTGGATCGCCTATATGAGTCTCGCTACCTGGCACTTCTTCCTCCAGGGGTGCCTTTTCGGCAGTTGCTTCGGGGATTAAACGTCGAACTTCCTTGTGTGGTTTCCCGGGGAGGAAGCAGTTTTCCCCCGTGGCTGTGCCCAGAATCCTCTGTTTATCAGGGGCTAGCATCTATGCCTAATTCCACAACCCCTGGCTTCATTTTTCGATCTGCCTTTTTATCGCTCCAAGAGGCACTGGAGGATGGGGTGTTTATTTATACTGATGGATCGAAGGACGATCGGGGTGTAGGATGTGCTTTTGTTGTAGGTCCCCGCAGTTTTAAATTTCGACTCTCACTGCAGTGTTCTATTTTTACAGCCGAGCCTTTTGGTACACTCCAGGCTCTTTTTTATGTACGACGATGTGGTATACAGCGGTGTTTTATATGTTCGGATTCCCTGAGCGCCCTTCAGAGCCTCCAGCCGTTGTACACTTTCCATCCTATTGTGCAGCGTATTCAGGATTGCCTTCACACTCTCGGCCGTGTCGGCACACACGTATCGTTTGTGTGGGTTCCTGGTCATGTAGGCCTGCCAGGGAACGAGTCCGTTGATACTGCTGCTAAGGCTGCTATTTTATCTACCGGGCGTTTTAGCTCCTCTGTTCCTTTGCGCGATTTGCTATTGTTTTTACGCCGCGCCATTTATTTGTGTTGGGGAGCGGAATGATCCTTGCTCCAGGGGAACAAACTCCGAGAGGTTAAGCACATCCCTATCAACTGGGTTACCTCTACGCGCCGCTCTCGTCTCGAGGAGGTTATTTTAACCAGACTGCGCATTGGACATTGCCGTTTTAGCCATAGTTATTTATTAAATGGTGAACCCGCACCAGTTTGCCTGCACTGTGGCGTACCTTTGACGGTCCGTCACGTTTTACTCCAGTGTCACTTTTTAGCTACTTTACGCTGGCGCTGTCTCTGCCGAACCGTCTTTCTGCTCTGCTTGCTGATGATTTTACTGTTGTGGAACGTCTTTTAGACTTTATCTCTCTAAGTGGTTTTACTGGCCGGATATAGATTCTCCTATGAGATTTATCTGACTTGAGGATTTCTGCCGCTCGTTTTTTACCCGTTTTATTCCTCTTTTACCGCTCTAGGACTTTCACTTGACGTTCTACCGCAAGTGGCGCTGTTCGTTTTTACTCTTGTACTTCTATGTTTTAACTGATCGTTTAGACTATATGTTTTAACTGATCGTTTATACTCTCTTTTATCGTGCTTTTATTTTAACTGTTGACGTTTTTAACTTAGTGAGGGCGCTTATAACCTGGGCTGTTGTGCGCCCTTAAACCTCATTGCTCTCTCTCTCTCCATGATCGCGCGCTGAGGCCCACTGTCACCTTGGGTTAACGTCGATGCCGAAAAATGAGACCCCTGCTTCCGTCCTTAGATCCGCTTTTTTAGAACTACAGGCATAGTTCGGGGACTGTCATTTTATATATATCGATGGGTCTAAGACTGATGTTGGAGTAGGATGTGCCTTTGTTTTTGGTGCACAGAGTTGCACTTTTCTTTTACCTGGACAATGTTCGATTTATACCGCCGAAATTTTTAGTATATATCAATGTGTTTTATACATTCAGCGGCACGTCTTACGGAACTGTGTTGTTTGTACGGACTCTCTGAGTGCCCTTCAGAGTATTCACGCGCTGTATAGTTACCACCCGCTCGTACAGCGCATTCATGACCTGCTCCACTCGCTTGGTGCTTCTGGCATCAGCGTCTCCTTCGTGTGGATTGTAGGTCATGTGGGCATCATATGACGCGATGAGTGGGCGGCTCTTCGGGGGAACAAGTTGCGGGAGGTTAAACCTCTTCCGTTAGTCTGGGGTACCTCTTCTCGTTCTTCTCGCCGGGAAGAGGTGATTTTAGCTCGTCTACGAATCGGACATTGCTTTTTTAGTCATAGATATCTGCTTAGTGGTGACCCCGCACCACTGTGTGGTCAGTGTGATATGCCATTAACGGTGCGTCACATTTTAACAATGTGTCAAGCTTTAGCTCCATTGCGCGTTCGCGTGGGTCTGCCTGTTGGCATAGCCAACGTTTTGGCAGACGACGCGCATGCTGTAGAACGTCTTTTACTTGTTATCACTGACATTGGTTTTAGCCGTCGCATTTGATGCGCTGAGCGCCTTTTAGCTGTTTGGTTTTATATTTTCTTTTTAATGGGGGCACTCCTCCCCAGTGGACATACGGCTCTCATGTCCCATGTGTTCTGCAGCTTTTGACACGTTTTAGTCTTTTATTGACCATGATTTTAGTGTGTAGATTTTAGTATTTGTTCTGTTGTGTTTTTTAGTGTTTTTGACCAAGCGGGTCTGAGTGTGGTTTTTTAGTTTTTTGACTTTTAAATTTTATAGTTTATACCTTATAAGGGCGCTAATAACCCTAGCTATTGAGCGCCCTTAAGCCCCATCTCATCATCATCATCATCAGTCCTCAGAACTGGCAAATTCCGGGGAGATACATTAAAAAGTTAGTCCTGGAACGTTACATTCCCTAATTTCGTTTCCCAGTTATCATTTCTTATACCATCAGTGTCCACTGCCTTTAGTGCCGTATTTGCTAAGAATGGACGTTAGACACCACGAAACTGTACGAGTTATTAATAAATTCCTTATTACGGATCGGGTAGAGAAAGCGAAGCTAATAGTCGCCCTGGAGAAGCAAATTCACCTAAAATGTTTAACCCCTCTCAGAAACAATTCCTGCCTACGTCACTGATTTCTAGCGTTGATAATACAGTTTACTGGAAACAGTACACAAATTACGGGGAATTATACTTTCAAATGTTTAAGATACCCTTTTAGAAATACTTGTTTAATAGTAATTATTAGCTATTTCGGAAGTAATGTTTAATGGTATCCCTTCTTTTTGTATTTAGGTAGATAACTATGGGCATCCAAAGGAACTATTGGAATCTAATGCTCCATACCATTTTAAAGTGTTAATTTCTGCATTATAATAATGATTAAAGTAAAGTTATTTGAACTGTACATATTGATTACATTTGGGAAATCAAACCATATTTTAGTCATTAGATTTAATAGTATGCAAGTAATGTATATTTATTTCGGGTGAATGACTCATGTCAACATGTATAGGTAATGGACTACTCTGAAATTAAAACTCGCATTTCTACAGAGGGGTGAACCGATTGTTGTGAAACTAAACACGAGGGAGATAGTAGGATAATGCTGCCCTTGGGAAATGATCTTATATTAAGACCTTAATGTTTATTGAATGGTATTTATTTTTTTCCCTTAAATTTATTTAAATTCCATAAGGGAATTGGTTTTCATGGCTGGCTTTGAACCTTTATGAATGTATTGCAAAGGAGCATTTTGCGCGTGCACTGAGTAATGTGATCGCTCTTTATGCAACAGAACAACCGAACAACGGAATATATGTTTTGAACACACTCATTACATCGTACGATGGAAATCTTTGGTGACAGTAATATGCTATGACCAGCAATACTATCAACAGCAACTTCACGACAACTTCACTGAATACACATATCACAGTGATAGCCACTGCATATTCGGTCAGTATATGTACACAACCCATGTATTCACAACTTATAATTTATGTATTTTCCACATATTTCTCTGCTTTTTGACTAGAACCAGGTTTCTCTACAACGCATAAAATGGCACTCTTTTCTTTCTCTTCGTTTGCTTGCTCCTGAAATTTCAGATTCTTCCTTTGCAGATTCCATCTTGAATGAGGTAAGAGCCATAGCTGTATTTTTCCAGATACCAAAAGTCGGAGTGGATGTCAATACAAGAGTAGTAGTACATGCATTTTTCTCGCTTTGAGCATGCTTCTGTAATGTCCAATCTTTGCAGGAGTCCTGTTTCATAAGGACTGATAGAAGTTTTCTAGTATTGCTAATGTTTTCTTTTGTTGCTTCTGATTCAGCTGGCGCATGATCAACGGACGATTCATCTTTAGAAGCTCCTGAAACGTCTAATTCCTCTTTTCCGCTTTAATTTATTCAGCACTGCATATTATCCTGAAAGACCAGCTATTTGTCCTCCTTCAAAATGTTTCGTTTCAGTTCTTCTAATAGTTTTATCTAGTTGGAGGCCACTTCCTTCAGATTCTTGCGGTTTGCCTGGTGGTATTGCAATAATAGTATTCTGCATTTTGGATTTCATCTTTTTACAATGTTTTACCCAAGATAACATACATCCAAAGAACCTCACGATTACATGGGAGTAGTTCGGTTTTCTCAAAGCCCGATACAACTTTATCAAGCTTTGCAGCTTTGTAATAAGCAGAGAGAGGACTTTCAGGACTTGGCTTATAATGTGTGCACGCTGTGAACAAAGGAAGAGGAGCGTTAGCTAACTCCAGTAGTAAACAAGGCCAACCATCACAACGGTATACGAACGTATTAACAAACTTTTTTAATAATGCAATATATAAATTACGAGAACAGTTTTGAGAATAATTCTGCAGAACTTGAATATAACAAAATTAGCGTTAACATACATTTTAAACTTTTAGAATTTGAAGCTCCTCCTCCTCCTGTCACTTAAACAAGCTTTGTAGTTTGAAAAACTTGTCTCCACATCACAAGATGTCACAGGAGCAAACATAAAATCCTGGCGACGATAGGTATTGCGTTGTAAGCATTATTTCATAATGACCTTCTGAATTATGTTTAATATTTACCATCTTCAAATAATCTGGATTATTCTCATGAATGATTTATTTTCTGCTTTACATTATCCATAATAGGTCCAGATTGCTCTACAAATCTTTTGGGCTAGTTCTTTCACGAGCCCTATGGCGTCACTCATTTTAGAACCTGACTTTTCTAAACGTACTATGGTTTTGGACAGGTATGAAAAATTGTTTTTAATGAGCAGCAAATCTTCATGTAATGTGCTTGAAATGAGGGACTGAGCGGCTCCTACTGCAGGACTATGGCCCTTGTTCAAAACGCTAACAATGTTAGTAACTATATTGTAATAATCCGTAAAATATAGAGCTGCATTTGGCCAGGTACCCCATCGAGTTGTAACAGGCGAGGAGGTAAAGGCATATTAGGCGCCATTTCTTTAAATTTCCGTTTTCTGCTAGGAACTTTCAAAAATACACTTTTTACGTTTGCGACAGAATTATCTACATCACTGTAATTGCTGCGAATTTCCTTGGCTACACGGTGGAGCCCGTGAGCCAGACAGTTTAAATGCGGCGTATTAGGATACGCGATCTGAAGCTCCTTGCTTATTTTATCACGGCGGTGATGAAAACAAATCCATTATCTATATTTATTCCTCTCATGTACAACCGAGTCATGCGTTTTTGAAAGATGTCTGCAATTGTTACATGGTTCACCTTTGTAATACTTGCGAGGTTAAAATGTTTCGCCGGGTTTGTCAGGCAGAAGTATTCCCACTACGACATTTGTAACACGCCTACCAACAGCATCTTCGGTTCGTCAATAGAAATCCATTTTATTTTCGCCCATTCGTTTTCGTATTTGAGTTATGGCATCATTATAACATTGTGGTAACTAACGCTTAAGCAACATTGTTTGGGAAGGAGGATCTCATTTTATGTACTTTTGTATCAACTGTTGAAACTGGATATTTTACTGTGTACGTTAGTATATTTGCACATACCATCATTTTACATAGGTCCTTGAAAAGGCAACTCTAGGCCGAGCCCGAGCTAGGTAATTATTAATAATTTGATTAATTAATTTTTAGTGAGGTTAAATTATGCTATGTACAAATCTTTTACTTTTACTGCCGGTGTAGCTTAAGAAGGGTGATTTAACGACATGTCTGTACTTAGGTTACTAATATTAGAGGAGTTATAAATTGTTTAATGTAAATAATTTAAGCGCTATGTTAAAATACTGTCCACGACGAGATATGTTAGCTGCAGAAATAGTGTCTTCGAAGGCAAGAAGTTTAGTTTTACGATGTCTCTCTGGTAGCCGGGGCATTGTTCATACAGCGAGGGTGTCTAGCTATTGTGCCTTTGTACGATAATTCGCCGTGACCAGAGTGAGGGAGACAACAAGCTTAACGGTAAAATTAGGAAAAGCCGCGATTTATGTTAAAATTGGACCAGTGAGATCCGTGTAAATTTATATGAAATAGTGAGACGCGTTGAGTGGCGCTAAAATGCACCATTATGAAATGAAGCAGCCCAAGAAGCCTGTGACTATAAATAGATCTGCTAGGACCAAAATCTGGGGTCTTTTCTAAACTACAGGCAGGGAGAGATACTGCAGGATATTTGAGAGATATCGCGCCAAAGTGAATTAAGACAGTTTTCGCAACACACATAAACACTGCTACGTGTAAAGAGATCTACTAAGTATATAAACTTCGCGTCATATCAGCGCCGTGTTTCAACAGCAGTGGACAGTGTTTTAACGGCGACAATATCAGTGTTGTGTACCACCAGAAATAACTAAATAAAAGAAACAGCAGTGTCGTCTTTTTGTAACTAAAGCACGTCTATTTTTCTCTCCTTTACCACACCCGAGATTTACGTTTCCTTTACCGAGGAAAAGTCCATGCTCTGATATATTTCAGCAATAACTTCAGCTAGCCGAGGATAAAAAAAATGAAGAGAATCAGCATCCTTCGAACATCCAGAGTCTTCACGGAGGCTGCAGAAAGGTAAGCCGCGAGCTACGGGCATTACAAATAACCAAAACAACTACGGACTAGGGAGTTACTGCCGCATCCTGAAAGAACTCGGACTGAGAGGGTGAAGTTAAACATGACGCTGCTTGTACTTCGGCCTCTATTCTTGTTAAAATCCTTGCTTTATGTTTTAGTGTTGCAGTGCCGTCCTAGCCATTTGCGCTTAACACCCTTGATTTCTATCTGGCTTACCTTGCATTGAATATCTTCTCAGTTCTGTGTGAAAATATAACCTGTTGTTAATTCCTCCTCTGACGTGCTTTTACCTGCTTCTGACATTGTCTTCACTTCCAGCGAAACACTACCTCCACACAACGGCAGCCTGCCACTAATGGCGACTAATGGCAGAGTCCAGTGATTGTATGGCCATGAGTGTGTTGTTGATGAATGGCGTAGTAGTATTACGTCGCGTTGCCCTACCTTGGCCTAAGTGCGGTGCTGAGCTCCAATTGCTGGAGGCCCCTCCGTCTAACTACTCCTAACTCCTATAAGGTATACTTTTTAAGCTCTTGCTTATATAGGTAAAAAGTAAATTTATTGACTGTACTTTATTGAAAGACTGAACTGTTGCAGCAGAAGCGCTTTGATTTCCACAATAATAATCGCACTCCACCTTTATGGAAAACTAATATGAGTTTCCCAAAGATATGAATGAGTAGCGTATACTATCTGCATTTCAATACATAATATACTTTATGTGTAATGATAAAAATTAAAAAGTTAATAGAGAATTTCCAAAACTAATAATTAGACTTGCGAAAATCTACGATTGTCCTTTTTAGTGCTTTAACAATAGCTATCGGAAACTACCAATCTGAACAGCGCTCAGCAGCACCAACTGCACATCACCCTATACACAAGGACGTGCTAAATTTAATAGTTTTAGATTTAAATGCGGCATCACATTACCTCTATGGATCGTTTTCCTCCCGCTCGTCCTATAGTACGCCTACAGCAGCAGTTACAGAGGACGCTCTAGAGCATCTTACTTTCCCCAAAGGGTAGGGAAGTTCTAATGAAACATGAAGTAAATAAATCAACCGTCATGCTTTTTCTTGAGTTGTTTAAAAACTGTTATACAACAAAAGCTAACAAATATAAGTTCCGTTATAGCATAAGTATTTAAAACGTTATGCAAGGTTTTCAGTACATTAATCGTGTATGTATACTGCTTACACAGAAAGTAGTACATATAGTTCCGACAGCATTATAGTTTTAGTATTGAATTCTAAACTGCATTAAAAGGCAACTTACGGACTTCATAACACGAAATAGTTTGCAGTAATAACTTAATGGCTGAGATTTTTGTGTACGTACACAGTCCCATATTAACAACAAAGACATACATGAATTTATTGTGTTTGGTTATAGTTATTGTGAATAATTACCACATCCCAGGATATATTTTTATTGGTCGCAGGCTGTATTGGGTTATGTTTATACAGAGTTGATTATGCAAAATTATATATATTACGATTGTATATCTCAATAAACACCACCCTTTAAACTGCTTTTAATGCATTACTCTTGAGCGAATTTCAGGTACGCCTAGTCAATCCATTGGAATACCCAATAAATTCAGAACAGAGAACAGTTAAATAAATTAATTCTAAATCGCTGTCTTCGTCGTTTCTAACACTCCATATAGCCTTATGACCTTCGGAGTTGCCTCATTCCACCAAAACGATAAGTGGATCCATTTCTGAGGCGGAGGCACCCAGCGAACGTAATCCATTACCTCCGATGGTAGGGTGATGGGGATGGCGGCGGTATGAGGACCTACAGCTTTTACCGTGGACTCCGAACAACGTTATGCCTGTGGGATAATTCACACGAGCAAAAAAAATTAAAATGAATTTTATTTATGGACGATCTTTAACTACTGTGGTTCCTAGCGTCCTATTCTATATTGGGCGTGAAAAACCGGAAAGTTTGCTCAGAGGCCTCTTTATCAGGCTTGGGGATTTTTTACGTGCTGTAAATCTACGACTCGGGACCACCGGCTTTACTTCCCTTCCGAAGGAAGCCGTGTTAAGGATTTTTACGCCCAAAAAGTCCATCGCCAGATTTTAACCCGCGACCTTGGGGACTAGAGTCTAGCACAGTACCCCATGACCACGGAGGACAACAAACACATGAGCAAGTAAGAGGTTAAGAGGGCCGACTTAAAATCGCCAACCCAGAGCCTGGAATCGAATCCCGGACCCTCAGTACGAGTGCCGGAAATGAAACCACTGCGCTACCTCTGGGTCCAATAGCCATCGTTATTCCCAATAATTACCACTTATATTTCTGAGCTTGAATCTATGTACAACGAAATATTTTGTTGGTTACGGAGTTACAGCTCCTGTGCGATACATAGTGGCCAAAATCGTATTCAGTTTATATTTGCAATGGATATACTATCCTAAATTAGTAGTAAATACACTACTATCGAACAATATTTATGAAGAATTTCCCCTAAATCTATTTATACAAACATTAAACAACAGAGCAATTAAGCACTGTTGCTATACAATGAATTCTTCATATTTAGATTCACTCCTGTTAGCTGGAGATTCAAATGTATTAAGGAAGTCCGTCTTCATGAGTCCGAGCCTTCCAAATTAATTATAAAGTTATTACAAACATTGTCCACCAAAGCGTCTTTTTCCCAATCAAATTGTTCGAGTATTTTAAAATGCTCGCAAGCATTTTTTCAGTTTTCTGCTGTAGCGTTTCCAATAGCCCTATCTAATAATTCTTTTACATCGCTAGACTTAAAAGATATGTTATGCTTTGCAACATCGTTCTTTATCTGTGGCCAGAGTAATTCTATGGCATTCTAATCACAGTGGTATGGAGGGAGCCTTACTACACAATGTCCATACATTTCAGCAATGCAATCTATCTCATAAATTTTAAGGTTGCATTTTTTAAATTTTATAAGTTCAAATAATACTGGTTTAGTTGCTTGCGGGTCAAATTCTATATCATACTTCTGGAGCCATGCTTGCATTTCTGCCTTCAATGACGAAGCAGTAGGAGCTTTATTGAGCTCAACGGAATGGAAAGAAGCATTGTCCATTGCCATAAAACTGTTATAGGAATATTAGATAACAATTTATTTATGAACCAAACCTTAAACACAATGCTGTACATTTCTTCGCGATAGCCCTTTGTTGATTTTCAATCGAAACTCAAAAGTGCATTGGGAATAAAGTCAGTGGAACATCCCACAAGTAAAATAATAAAACGTCCTTTTTTCAATCTGAGCCTTTAGCAGAAAATCTATATAGTCCTTTTCACTTTTCCACACATTGCTTTTCGTGTAGCCTACATTTATTCAAGTTTCACCAAGGTAAACAATAGATCGGCTGTGGCTCTAAGTTCTTTCATTCTTCTTAAACACTTGAATATCGTAGTGACAACAGCCTTTGGCCTTTCCATTAAGTATTTTCTCCCTTGTTTATTTTTGACCAATTTGAAATTAATTTCCTTTTCAGAATATGTCTTAACCCTCCGTTGGTCGCTAGAGGCCTGAGAGACCCCTGGCATTATTTAAATTTTATAATTTTCGAACGAACGCATCTATGGAATTGCCTGACTAGGACATCCAACATTACACCTTGTTCGAATGTTTGCTGGAGCGACAGCCTTATCTGTTCATTTGTTTGGCTGGAAGAATCACTAATCAGCAGTTACGTGTCGTTAGGGTCACCCAGACCCTGCGCGCCTGCTCTCGTTGCCTTGCCCGGGGATCACAGCTTATATGATTCAGATGGTTCTGATTCTGAAGATAAACTCTAAACGAGGTATTTAGATTCAGAAATTATCATGAAGATGAAGAGGAAGACGATGAAAGCAGCTTGTGTGATAACATCTATTTTATAGGTAACATCATATGCGTATCATATTATTATTATTATTATTATTATTATTATTATTATTATTATTATTATTATTATTATTATTATTATTATTGACAATACATCCTGTTGTTATTTACAGGAAGAGATGCAACAAAATGGAAAAAAACACCTTGGAAAATAACACAAACAAGGGCTCACAATATATTGACCAAACCTCCTGGTGTGTTAGGAGCTACCAAACATGCGAAAACGGAAATTAATTGTTGGAAGCTTTTTGTTACCAATCATATATTTGATTTGTTTGTTGAAAGCTCAAATACTTACATTATCAGTGTGCAGCACAAATTTGATCGTGAAAGACACAGCAGACCTACAGATGTAATTTAAATAAACGCTTTCCTAGGCTTTTTGTATCTGGCAGGAATTTTTCGTGGTGGACACCAGAATATTCACGATTTTTGTAGAACCAATGACCATGGAATTCCTCTATTTCGAACGGCTGTGTCTGAAAAAGATTCAGTTTTCTAATACGCTGTATTCGCTTTCATGACAAAAGCTCAAGACTAGAGCGACGAAGATTGGATAAATTGGCTGCTGTTAGAGAAATGTTTACATTGTTTCTGAACAACTATCGGAAGCATTATTCTCTTGGACAAAATGTCACTGTCGACGAACAGTTGCCCACATTTTGTGGTCGATGTGGTTTTAGACAATATATACCATCCAAGCCAAACAAGTATGGCATAAAACTGTTGTGTTTGAGTGATGCAAAATTGTTTTATACCACTAATATGGAGATTTATTGTGGACAGCAGCCGGACGGACCATATTTGCAAACTAATTCGGCAGAGGCTGTAGTGCTGAAACTAACTGAACCAATCTCTGGCACTGGACGAAGCGTTACTGCAGATAATTGGTTTACCAGTGTATTGCTGGTGAAAGAATTGCGCAACTTTCTTTCGTCGGTACAGTACGAAAAAACAAAAAAGAATTACCCACTAATTTCACTTCTCCAAAAGGTCGCAGTAGGTACGATGGCATATTTGGCTTCACAAAAAATGAAACACTTGTTTCATATTTTCCAAAAACGGGTAAAATAGTAGTTTTTCTCTCAAGTCTACAAGTTTCATCCAAACAGTTATCAGAAGGTGTTGAGAAAATGCCTGAAACAATCCTGCGTTACGACACTAAATCTGGAGATGATGTAGTAGATAAATTAAGTGCTACATATAATGTAGCCAGAACAACGAGAAGTTGGCCTACGGTAATTTTTTACCATAATCTTGAACATTGCAGGTATTGATTCTGGGGTTATCTTCCTTGGAAACCAAAATAAATATTGTACAAGGCATGGGTATTTGAAAGCACTGTCTTTAGCTTTATTGTCCCAACAGCTACAAAGGAGAGCAACAGTATCAAATCTACCCGGTAATTTGAAAGACCTTTTGACAAAATATAAACCTGGAGAATCCGCAGTAGATGAATTGCCAAATACACCGATATCCACATTGAAAAGAAAACGATGGGAACCCTGCAACAAAGACAAAAAAAAACTGCAAAACTAAATACGCATTTGGGAAATGCAACACTCTCCTCTGCTTGAGCAAACATGCTAAAATGATTTGCGATAGTTGCTTAGACGGGGAAAACACGGGAGAAGAAGTGATTCTGAGTAACTGAACATTTTAAATTACAAGTTGTACGTATAACTGAAAATGACAACGTATTCCTTTATACGTATTGTAATACAATTTATAATATACATGTACGCATATTTTAGCCAGTCTTTTTATGTTGTAAGATAATATCTACTAATGAAAGTCATGTATACTTAACGTAAATAAGGGTAAAAATAGAAAAGAAAAAAAAGGAAAATCAACGAAAGAAAAAATAAATACGAACAATAGCAACAAAAATATAGCGCGGGTCTACTAGCACCCGACGACTAACGGTGTTCTACCAAAGCGCGCGCCGGACGGAGGGTTAAGCTCCAAATGCTGACACCCAATAAGACATCAGTAGGATATATAGGACAGACCTGGCGCAGTTTTTGCGTTTATATGGGAAAAGATAGGGAAAACGAGGGTATATGCGGCGGTTCACGGAGGAAAATGCGTTTATATGGGAAGATAGGGACTACGAGGATCGATGCTAGGCTAGATAGAGGTTGAAGGAATGAGGATGTGCTTTATATGAGAGATACGTGGAATACGAGGAGAAGTGTTAGACTACATAGGGTTTGAGATGTGGAATATGCATTTATATGGGAAAGATAGGGAAAACGTGAACAGAGGCTAGGATAGACAGATGCTGAAGCAGGGGGAATATGAACATATTTACAGGAGAGATAGAGGATACGTGGAGAGGTACTAGACTATTCAGGGTTTGAAGGGTAGAGTATGGCTTTTTATATGAAGAGACGAGGAAAACGAGGGTATATGCTAGGTTGAGAGAACCTTCAAGGAGGAAAACATGTGTTTATATGGGAGAGATAGGGAAAACGAGGAGAGTTCTGAGGTAGAGCAGGGACTGAAGGAGGGAGAGGTATGCTTTATACGACAGAGATAGGGCATACGAGGGGAGGTGCTAGTGTAGACAGAGGTTAAGGAGTACGGTATACGTTTATATGAGGAATATATGGAAAACGGGGGCAGGTGGTATGATAGACAGAAGCTGGGCCACTTTTGCGTATATATGGGAAAGGATAGGGAAAACGAGGGTAGATGCGACAGTTCAAGGAGGAAAATGCGTTTATAGGGGAGAGATAGGGAATACCAGGGCTGATGCTAGGCTAGTCAGATGCTAAAGGAGGGAGGGATACGCTTTATACGAGAGAGATAGGGAATACAAGGAAAGATGCTATACTAAACAGGACTTGAAGGGTAGAATATGGCGTTTTATATGAGCGATATAGCGAACCGAGGAGAGGTATTAGGATAGGAGTTTTGAATGATAGAGTAGGCGTTTATATGCGAGAGATAGGGAATACGAGGGTCGATGCTAGGCTAGACGGGGTTGAAGGAGGGAATGCATCTTATATGAGAGAGGTAGGGGAATATGAGGAGAAGTGCTAGGCTAGACAGGAAGGTCTGAATGACAGAGCATGCGTTTATATGGAGAGACAAGGAAAACGATGGTAGGTGCTAGGTTGAGAGAGTCTTCAAGGAGGAAAATGCATTTATATGAGAGCGGTAGGGCATACGAGGAGAGGTGCTAGTCTAGACATGGTTTGAGGAGTAGAGTATACGTTTATATGGGAGAAATATGGAAAACGGGAGAGATACAAGGATAAACAGAGGTTGAAGGAGGAGGAATGTAGGTTTATACGGTAATATAGAGAGTAATTCGATTATAAAACTTTTCTCATCCAGCGTTACAACACTTTTATATACTTATTTTCTAAACCTTGCAAACTTTATATATGTTAAACAGTAGTGCGCGAGACGGAGAGGGACAAACTGTATATCGGTTTACAGTGAAGTATACGTCCTAACCTATTCCCACCTTGTATGTTCTGGATCTTCTCATTGTCTATTCATTCCTATCATCATCTAACGTAACCACGTAACAAGACGTAACACAACGTAACATAACAGCATGACAAGACGTCATACTAAGTAACATAAGCACATAACCACGCAACATCACGTGACATTTCGTAACCAGAAACGTCACACGACGTAACAACACGTAGCAACTATGTAACCAAGTAACAAAACGTAAGAACAACACGTAACCAGCCCATTGCTAAGGTAATCTAAGCTAATCCATCCTTCATAACTTAGACAATAAGTACGAGAACCTAGCCTAGATGAACCCGACCAATCCCAAACGTTCCTCTCATCATCTATTCTACTAAGTCATCGACTAACCTAATCTGGCTAACCAAAGATAACCTCAACTTTCTTTTAGTGAAATTGCAATGTTTTATTCAGGTTTTATTATTCGAGAGTTTTAATTGAAAAGTTTACGTCAACATACCTTTAGTTTAGTTCGTTGTAGGTGTCTCTCCCCTTTTTATCCAGGCTTGAGACTAGCACTAGGATTGCTCCTAATGGCAGGGTTACCACCTTCCCTTCCATCTTCTTCTTTCTTCTTGGTAGTCAGCTAACTGCATATACAGCACACGAATAACCTTGTTTTTTAAGATTGTAGACTCACGAGAAAATCTTTATCTTTGACTTACATTCTTTTAAGCACTGTTTGTAATGGCGTAATGTCCATACGCATATGTCGTTATCCCGTCCTCAGCAATAATTCTTTTATCATCAAACGGAGTCAATGCAATTTTATTCACTTGCACTGTAGCAAAAGCATGCTCCCGAGACAGGATCAGATTCATGGGTGTTCTGATGATTTCTCCGGTTTTAAGACAGTCTGTATAGCTGTCAAACGAAATGTTCTGCTTAATAGCACTACGTTTTATACCTTTAATCTTTTTTATCATTGAGCCTTGAATATCTAAGGCATACATTTTAGGTCGTAGCCCTACAAAGCGTTGAATGATTTTACCATTTGCCTCATTTTTAAATTTTCCCAACACCTTCTTGTTTAGAGCTGAATAGCATATATGGTTGACAGGGTAATCAGCTGTATCTAGGTGTTCGAGAAAACGTAGCTTGTCCTGGTACACATCTTCAGTTGTAACACGATGAATGAACGAATCAGTGTCCATATACATAAGCTTCAGGTTTTCAGCTCCATAATAAGGCAACAACACGTCGTAATGATAGTTATACATTAATGTCTTGGAGATATCCAACACACTCACACCGATGTATATAGGCTTGTTGAACACGATCTGACGAGAGGCCATATGTACAGCAGCTAGATTAGAAGCATATATCGTCCTGTCGATAAACGTTGGCTTTGCAATTAACTTTTCCAGAGTCTTCTCGTTTGTCACCAACCGTATATCCACACGATTACGAAGGTTCTCCATTGTTTTTCCAAACATGGCGTTGTTAAACAGTTTGTAGAGATCCTTCTCAAAATCATTTGAAGCTTGTTGTCGTAGTCTATTATTAAATTCCACATACGGTTTTAACCACTGTGACTGTCGAAATTGTAGCACCCGATGAATTTTTGTTAGTCGCAGGCCATGACTAAGAGCTTGCTTCAAAGTCATGTAATGTACTACATCTTCATTCGTGATCCAAGGTGAGGAATTAGCTTTTTCGTAGACGAGTCCTTTGGTTTCAGACACTCAGGCAGGAATGGTAGATCATTATGCAGATCATGGAGTTCAGCAGGATACTCGATGTCAACTTCTAATATATATCCATGAGCATCATCTTCTTGTAGCCTTTCTATGTCGATTTCTTCAGGCGAAACCCACTGAAATCCACCAAAAGGAAGGGCGTGACACATTGCCCACCCATATTGGTTGTTTCCGTCCTCGTATGTGATAAATTGGGTTGGTCTCGACGGATCAAACTTGTCCATGTAAGTGTTATTAGCCTCTGCATACCGATGGGACACTTTGCATAAACCTCCTCTTATACCGGATTCCACCATGAGTAGTTGATCATAATCTTGCAACAGTTCCAGTTCGATTCAAGTATACAGTAACATGGCGTCCCATGTAAGTCCTGGAGAGGTGAAATAATGTGCTGGATCAACTTTGTGCGTTTTGAGAGTTTGCTCTCTGAATGTCTCAAAGGCATGAGCTAGAAGAAGTACATCCGAAGTTAAGTAGAGGTCACTGTATTCTCCCAGGTTTCTCACATTGAACAGTCTCCATACATTTCTAGCATGTTCGTAGTCAGCATCACTAATTTCTTCTTCATTCAGTTTATTGTAGAAGTAGCTCTTAGGAGGCAGACAGGTCTCGTTCAAGACGTCCCATGAAGTGACGTAATCATAGGGAAATACACCCTTACGTGTCATCAACTTCATCTTGTCTTCACCGAAGAACTTCAATGTTTCAGGGTACGATGTTAGATGTTTTACCAGCTTATCCAAGCTTGTACTCAGGAACCGAAAACTATCTACAAACCGGAGCTTTATATCTCCGAAATACTTGGAGAATGATATATAGCTTTCTTCAGAGCTAGGAATTACTTCCACCCGCTCACTTGTACATCCCAGCTCCTTAACAATGAAGTGTGAGTCATATCCACTGAGGTTGTGCACGAAGACAGGGATATATTTAAGTGTTTTGCAGGCTAAATTACATTCATTATGCAGACTTCCTCGATATTCACCACTGATGTGATCATGCTCGCGTACTTTATAGTTCTCTTCAGTAAAGGTATTTCCACACAAGTAGCATACTGTAGAGGCGTTGAAATCCATCTGCTGTTGATCTGTAAGTTTCAGGGGCATGACAGATTTGTATATATTATTAATCTCCTTTGCAAGGAATGACAGGTATTCCATAAACTTCTGAGCAGCATCAACACCACGATATACATAGGGATGCTTAGGAAGACCAGTTTCCAGATGTTCAACGTTGGTTGATGGTTTAACGTAAACACAGAAGCTCATTGCTGTACGCTCTTGATAAGGGGTTGTATAGGAAGTTTCAGGACTGGGAATACACGTATGACATGGAGTGAGAATACTCTCAAAATCCGCATAGATGACATAAGGTACTTTCAGCATTCTCTCCACATTTTTAAACTGCACAATTGATTTCTCCTTTGTAGGCATAACTACCCTTGCAACACCATGCTGATTACAGATGGATGCATGTTCTTGCAGTTTTTCCAGTCCACTTCGTCCATATCGATTGTCAAAATGTGTAAAGCACCGCTTACAGGTATATATCACTCCATCATGCTTAGTTTTCTGACGTCGAACGAGCTTCTCAAAATTCTTGATATATACATAGTGATGTTTTCCACTACTGTCATTCAATAGTAGGAGGTCACGGTGGTCAGGTAGTTCAGTGTCAACAACCTTTATGGGATACACTTCATGCTTCTCATCCAGACCGAAAACGTTGATAGACATCCTATTAAGCTTCTCAAATTTAGGTATTTGAGAAAGTGGAGTAGGATAGGAAACGTAGCTGAAGTCGTACTTATCTTGAAGTTTCTTATATTTGCTCACCCGTTGTGCATCCTTCTCAACGAATTTAGCTAATACAGAATACATAAAATATAGCTCATCAGTTAAATTCTGGATGTTAATGCAGGCCTTTCTTGCTTCAACAGCTGGCGATAGGGGTATGTAGCTACTTCCACGTAACGGATTGTACTTGTTAATACGAAGTCGAATTCCTTCTACAGCAAGCAAAGCCCAGTTGCTACCCTTAAGTTGTGATTCCTCCATTTCAGTAACCAACTTCTTCATTTTCGTTTCCAACATGGAGTCCAGGTCCGTTTCTAGGAAAACAGCTTGATTCCGTGTTTTAACTGTTTTGTCACAGGTTTCTCCGACACTGTTAACAAATCTACACTCAGCTAATAGATTAATTTTCACACTTTTGTGAATACCAAGCTCTTTATGTACAGCCTGAATTATACGCTGTTTCGCCTCATGCAGGTACATATTCAGATCCTTAGTTGATTCACATCGTATAAAATATGATTTCAAGCGTCCATTGAATGAAGTTTCATATTCTTTCATGTCACAGTCATCCATGATAGAAAATAACTCTTGCTTTGTCGGTTCTAATCTACGTTTCTTCTCAGGTCTGTTTATTTCACACGCATCTTCGTGTCGGCGACCCTTATAACTGTCTTTGAAGGCTACATTACAATATTTACACTTGAAGAGCTTTTTACAACGTAGCTCATGTCGTCTTTTATCATATCCACGGAGGAACTTCTTACAGCATTTACCACAAGAATATCCTGAGGCACTAAGAATGATATCCTTATATGAGGACTTAATCATTTTTCTTCTTGATATAATAAGGTATTAACCTTTCTTCAAGGAAATGTATACCTCTTTACCTTGATAACACTTTAGAAGGTTGATTATTTTCTGAGAGAACAGCGATGTTAACACCTCAGAGATGATCAACGGAATGAATTTTAATGCTAGAGGTCGCTCTATTTATAGAGGAAGCACGAACCTTTTTGGATCGATTATATAACGTATTAACCCTTCTTCAAGGAAATGTTAGCCTCTTTACCTTGATAACACTTTAGAAGGTCGCTTATTTTCTAGGAGAACAACGATGTTAACACCTCAGAGATGATCAACAGAATGAATTTCAATGCTAGAGGTCGCTCTATTTATAGAGGAAGCACGAGCCTTTTTAGATTAATTATATTCCGATTACTAATACTAAAAACGCTGATGAAGCTTGTAAGCTCTTATATTTCACTTCGTGTTACACTGATGTTCGAGCGTCTCCGTATAGCTTCGTATGCTTAGAGAAAGTGTAAAGTATTGTGAAGATGTATGTAATGTAATGTAATGTAATGTAATATTTATTTCATCATTATTACAATAATACAAATAAAGCTTACATCTAAAACTTATGTCTAGTGCACCAGTTATCTAGCTCTCCCATATTTAGCCCCTAGGCTGTATATATTGGGATAAAGCTACTATACCATCTCTCTACTTTACAAACTATGCTCGTTCAGCTGTACCTTTCTTAAGCTCCTTATCCACTTATCCCTTGTGTTGCCTAAAAATGTTCCCATCATTTTAATTATTTCTACTTTTGTGCTTCCCAACATTCTTAATGCTACTGCTTCTTTGTTTAACTTGTCCCATTTTTATTCCATATAACCTCTCTCCACCTTTTAACCTTATCACATTCTATTAGACAATGATAAGTACTACCCGATTCATCACACATAATACATCTCCCCGAACCATTATATCCATTCCTTTTTAAAAATATTACTCCTGTGCGCATCCACGCAAGACCTATTCTACCAAATTAATTACATATATCTACATACTTCTCCCTTCCCCAATCTCTTTTAACTGATTTATACAAGATCAATGACCTTTTATCCTCAAAACTAGCCCATATCTCTTGTTTCTCGATATCTTCCACACTCAATCTCACTTCTTTCCAAAACCCACTGTTATTATATTTATCTAATAGGAGAATATTCCTCATGCCAATTTCTTTTAGGACATTTCCCATCTCCCCTAACCAACACTCTTCTCCTAGGACAGCTTTTTGAAACTGTATACATTCTTTTAATATATTATTATCTTCTAAATTTAAACATCTATACCAATACTTCAAAATTCTTTCCACTATTATACCTTTTCTCCCTACCCTTCCTAGCTCTGCTAGTGCCACGCCCCTTGGTGAACTCTTGGGTAAACCCAAAACTTCTTTACAAAACATTCTATGGACTATATCAATCTTAATTCATCCCTTTGCCACCCCCCATATTTCTATTCCATATAACATTTTTTACTCTACTACAGCTTCATATACCTTTCCAACCAGTTCATTGTTAGCGTGGGTGATTTGCACAAGCAAACTCTAACAGCTTTCATCGCTAGCTTTCCTTTCAATTGTGCATATTTAGATTGTGCTTCCCACTTCCCGTTGCTTGAGAATCTAATGCCCAAGTAATCAAATTCTTTTACCACCTTTTTTACATAACAAAGAAATTAGTTACTGATATAAATGTAATATCGTACATTCACCGTTTTTATTTTAATTACTTTTTATTTTATTCGAAAATAGTTTGTATTCATGTCACTGGATTCAAGGCTACTGTGGGGTGGGGGGAAGAGGGGAAGTGAGGGGAAATACATACGTTTACAGACCTTTATATTTGACGGTCTTTACCAAAAAAAAGATTTTTATTATTACCGATTATATCCTTGGAATGTCGCGCGTTATTGATTGTTGTTCCAAGTCGGGCTGGAGGACTAGGATTGAATCCAGTGACATGAATACAAAGTCATCTTCGAATAAAATAAAAAGTAATTAAAATAAAAACGGTGAATGTACGATATTACATTTATATCAGTAACTAATTTCTTTGTTATGTATATTTGGGCACCTGTCATCCTGACGAATATTATATCTCTTAGATGAATGTATGACTAAAATGGTGGAGTGTGCGTAAATAACTAGATTACGTAAGACGCTGACGCGCGCTGCAGCTGTATAGGCCAGACACTGCATTAGATCCGAACCTTACGGCGTGCTGTGCCGAACTGAGGGGTCTCTCTATCTCTCAGCGCTTCATGAAGCCTGTCTTTCATCCCCACCATACTCTTTCCAGGTGCCACCCCTCAGCTGCCTTTCGCAAGCCTTCTCCTCTCCTTACCAAGCGCTAGCTGATACTGGCTTCCTTACCGACATGTAAGGGACGCTTCTCTACCGCATGCTTCCGTTTGTGTAAAAATACTACTGAAGTGGCCATGTTAGCTTTCCGATACATGAAGACCGCCATTATAGTTGTTAACGTTCGCTTTGGTTTTAAAGGAAATTTAAAAATAGATTGCAAGACATTATCTTTAACAAAGGAAGTCTTAAAAATGAAAATATAACAATCTTTATACTAAATACAAATAACGGGCATGGTAACTTTAAAAATGTAGATACTTTAAGCTAAAAAAATACAATACATTTATTAAAACATTTCTTAATTCGATTCTACAAGCTAAAAATCGGAATAAATCTGAAAAAAATTATTGCTCGTATTTGCCGGCAAATGTAGCGGTTTTAAAAATAAACGAACATTAAAACGTATAAAAATGCATACTTTACACTGATTCTTTGAAGAATGATGGAGATGAGAGGAAGAAAGTATTAAAAAAATCACTAAATAATAGGGTATATACATGAATTTAATTAAATAAGGGTGTAAACACTTCTACGCTATTTCCACAGTATTTCAATGATGAAATTTTAGATTATCTTTGCGAGCGTAGTGAGTACGTTGGCATGAAACTTCTGTATATGACGCTAGAATATACTTCTCTTTTTGTTATGAGATGCCTAAAATGTGCATGTCTCGAAATGTCGGCGATAATCCAACTGTCCCCAACTGTGACGTCATATGGTGAAAGTTAACGTGTTTAAGCATTGTCGACTGCGAATGAGGTCTGTTTTTACTGTTTTGTTCAGTCAATAACGTCAGCACTTTGCATTCGAGAGGTCTCGGATTCGATTTCCGTAGGGACGAGCACTCTGGCCTTAGGTTTCTTACGATTTTCGCTGGTCTGCTGCCTAATGCTGTAGTGGTATTTGCTATCACGATTCCCTTTCAATCCATTTTATTTGCATTTTTCACGTGAATTTCTAGGGTTCAGGGGTTAGATTTCCATCGATTGTATACTCTGATCACGGATATTTTCATGGTTTTCGCTGGTCTGCTGTCGAATGCTGTAGTGGTATTTGCTATTACGATTCCCTTTCAATCCATTTTATTTGCATTTTTTCACGTGAATTTCTAGGGTTCAGGGGTTAGATTTCAATCAATTGTTTACTCTGATCTCCATTTTTCATGGTTTTCGCTGGTCTGCTGTTGAATGCTGTAGTAGTATTTGCTATCACGATTTTCTTTCATTTGCATCTTTATGCTTTTAGAGTCCTTTTGTTTGATTTCCCTGTCGGTCGCACACTCTATCCGCCAGTCGCTCAGACCTTTGATTTTTTTCATGGTTTTCCCTGGTCTGCAGGCGAATGCCTGAGTGGTTTCCCATCTATCACGATTTTCTTTCATTTGCATCTTTATGCTTCTAGAGTAATCTGATGGTTTCCCTCGTTCGATTGCCGTTGGTTGTTCACTCTGACATATTTTTCGTGGTTTTCCCTGGTCTGTAGGCGAATGTCTGGGTGGTTTCTCATCCATCACGATTTTATTGCATTTTTATTTGATTTACATCTTAACCTGTGTGCTTCTAAGGTCCTTTGTTTGATTCCTGTTGGTTGATCACTCTGACATCATATTTAGGGTTTTCCCTGGTCTGCAGGGGAATGCTTGAGTGGTTTCTCATCGAATCTAATTTTATTTTATTCTATATAATTTGTATCTTT
The DNA here is from genome assembly GCA_030765065.1 of Deroplatys truncata. Taxonomy (NCBI): domain Eukaryota; kingdom Metazoa; phylum Arthropoda; class Insecta; order Mantodea; family Mantidae; genus Deroplatys; species Deroplatys truncata. Next base: position 231,772,356 of record CM060990.1, read on the forward strand.
TACGTGTGCTTTTAGAGTTCCTGGTTCGAGTCCCGTCGGACGCTCACTCTGACATATTTTTCATGGTTTTCCATGGTCTGCAGGCGAATGCCTGAGAGGTGTATGCTATCACGATTTCCTTTCATTTGCATCTTTGTGCTTCTAGGTTTCGTTGCGCAGAGGGAATGCTTGCCTCTTGCTCGGACAACGGATCGTTCATCACCTTCACAAGTCAAGCTCTCCGAATCTGTATGATTATAGCCGAACAATACATACATCTTCACAATACTTTACACTTTCTCTAAGCATACGAAGCTATACGGAGACGCTCGAACATCAGTGTAACACGAAGTGAAATATAAGAGCTTACACGCTTCATCAGCGTTTTTAGTATTAATAATCGGGATATAATTGATCTAAAAAGGCTCGTGCTTCCTCTATAAATAGAGCGACCTCTAGCATTGAAATTCATTCTGTTGATCATCTCTGAGGTGTTAACATCGTTGTTCTCCTAGAAAATAAGCGACCTTCTAAAGTGTTATCAAGGTAAAGAGGCTAACATTTCCTTGAAGAAGGGTTAATACGTTATATAATCGATCCAAAAAGGTTCGTGCTTCCTCTATAAATAGAGCGACCTCTAGCATTAAAATTCATTCTGTTGATCATCTCTGAGGTGTTAACATCGCTGTTCTCTCAGAAAATAATCAACCTTCTAAAGTGTTATCAAGGTAAAGAGGTGTACATTTCCTTGAAGAAAGGTTAATACCTTATTATATCAAGAAGAAAAATGATTAAGTCCTCATATAAGGATATCATTTCTGCCTCAGGATTGTCTTGTGGTAAATGCTGTAAGAAGTTCCTCCGTGGATATGATAAAAGACGACATGAGCTACGTTGTAAAAAGCTCTTCAAGTGTAAATATTGTAATGTAGCCTTCAAAGACAGTTATAAGGGTCGCCGACACAAAGATGCGTGTGATATAAACAGACCTGAGAAGAAACGTAGATTAGAACCGACAAAGCAAGAGTTATTTTCTATCATGGATGACTGTGACATGAAAGAATATGAAACTTCATTCAATGGACGCTTGAAATCATATTTTATACGATGTGAATCAACTAAGGATCTGAATATGTACCTGCATGAGGCGAAACAGCGGATAATCCAGGCTGTACATAAAGAGCTTGGTATTCACAAAAGTGTGAAAATTAATCTGTTAGCTGAGTGTAGATTTGTTAACAGTGTCGGAGAAACCTGTGACAAAACAGTTAAAACACGGAATCAAGCTGTTTTCCTAGAAACGGACCTGGACTCCATGTTGGAAACGAAAATGAAGAAGTTGGTTACTGAAATGGAGGAATCACAACTTAAGGGTAGCAACTGGGCTTTGCTTGCTGTAGAAGGAATTCGACTTCGTATTAACAAGTACAATCCGTTACGTGGAAGTAGCTACATACCCCTATCGCCAGCTGTTGAAGCAAGAAAGGCCTGCATTAACATCCAGAATTTAACTGATGAGCTATATTTTATGTATTCTGTATTAGCTAAATTCGTTGAGAAGGATGCACAACGGGTGAGCAAATATAAGAAACTTCAAGATAAGTACGACTTCAGCTACGTTTCCTATCCTACTCCACTTTCTCAAATACCTAAATTTGAGAAGCTTAATAGGATGTCTATCAACGTTTTCGGTCTGGATGAGAAGCATGAAGTGTATCCCATAAAGGTTGTTGACACTGAACTACCTGACCACCGTGACCTCCTACTATTGAATGACAGTAGTGGAAAACATCACTATGTATATATCAAGAATTTTGAGAAGCTCGTTCGACGTCAGAAAACTAAGCATGATGGAGTGATATATACCTGTAAGCGGTGCTTTACACATTTTGACAATCGATATGGACGAAGTGGACTGGAAAAACTGCAAGAACATGCATCCATCTGTAATCAGCATGGTGTTGCAAGGGTAGTTATGCCTACAAAGGAGAAATCAATTGTGCAGTTTAAAAATGTGGAGAGAATGCTGAAAGTACCTTATGTCATCTATGCGGATTTTGAGAGTATTCTCACTCCATGTCATACGTGTATTCCCAGTCCTGAAACTTCCTATACAACCCCTTATCAAGAGCGTACAGCAATGAGCTTCTGTGTTTACGTTAAACCATTAACCAACGTTGAAGATCTGGAAACTGGTCTTCCTAAGCATCCCTATATATATATCGTGGTGTTGATGCTGCTCAGAAATTTATGGAATACCTGTCATTCCTTGCAAAGGAGATTAATAATATATACAAATCTGTCATGCCCCTGAAACTTACAGATCAACAGCAGATGGATTTCAACGCCTCTACAGTATGCTACTTGTGTGGAAAAACCTTTACTGAAGAGAACTATAAAGTACGCGAGCATGATCACATCAGTGGTGAATATCGAGGAAGTCTGCATAATGAATGTAATTTAGCCTGCAAAACACTTAAATATATCCCTGTCTTCGTGCACAACCTCAGTGGATATGTCTCACACTTCATTGTTAAGGAGCTGGGATGTACAAGTGAGCGGGTGGAAGTAATTCCTAGCTCTGAAGAAAGCTATATATCATTCTCCAAGTATGTCGGAGATATAAAGCTCCGGTTTGTAGATAGTTTTCGGTTCCTGAGTACAAGCTTGGATAAGCTGGTAAAACATCTAACATCGTACCCTGAAACATTGAAGTACTTCGGTGAAGACAAGATGAAGTTGATGACACGTAAGGGTGTATTTCCCTATGATTACGTCACTTCATGGGACGTCTTGAACGAGTCCTGTCTGCCTCCTAAGAACTACTTCTACAATAAACTGAATGAAGAAGAAATTAGTGATGCTGACTACGAACATGCTAGAAATGTATGGAGACTGTTCAATGTGAGAAACCTGGGAGAATACAGTGACCTCTACTTAACTTCGGATGTACTTCTTCTAGCTCATGCCTTTGAGACATTCAGAGAGCAAACTCTCAAAACGCACAAAGTTGATCCAGCACATTATTTCACCTCTCCAGGACTTACATGGGACGCCATGTTACTGTATACTGGAATCGAACTGGAACCGTTGCAAGATTATGACCAACTACTCATGGTGGAATCCGGCATAAGAGGAGGTTTATGCCAAGTGTCCCATCGGTATGCAGAGGCTAATAACACTTACATGGACAAGTTTGATCCGTCGAGACCAACCCAATTTATCACATACGAGGACGGCAACAACCAATATGGGTGGGCAATGTGTCACGCCCTTCCTTTTGGTGGATTTCAGTGGGTTTCGCCTGAAGAAATCGACATAGAAAGGCTACAAGGTGATGATGCTCATGGATATATATTAGAAGTTGACATCGAGTATCCTGCTGCACACCATGATCTGCATAATGATCTACCATTCCTGCCTGAGTGTCTGAAACCAAAGGACTCGTCTACAAAAAAGCTAATTCCTCACCTTGGATCACGAATGAAGTATGTAGTACATTACATGACTTTGAAGCAAGCTCTTAGTCATGGCCTGCGACTAACAAAAATTCATCGTGTGCTACAATTTCGACAGTCACAGTGGTTAAAACGGTATGTGGAATTTAATAATAGACTACGACAACAAGCTTCAAATGATTTTGAGAAGGATCTCTACAAACTGTTTAACAACGCCATGTTTGGAAAAACAATGGAGAACCTTCGTAATCGTGTGGATATACGGTTGGTGACAAACGAGAAGACTCTGCAAAAGTTAATTGCAAAGCCAACGTTTATCGACAGGACGATATATGCTTCTAATCTAGCTGCTGTACATATGGCCTCTCGTCAGATCGTGTTCAACAAGCCTTTATACATCGGTGTGAGTGTGTTGGATATCTCCAAGACATTAATGTATAACTATCATTACGACGTGTTGTTGCCTTATTATGGAGCTGAAAACCTGAAGCTTATGTATATGGACACTGATTCGTTCATTCATCGTGTTACAACTGAAGATGTGTACCAGGACAAGCTACGTTTTCTCGAACACCTAGATACAGCTGATTACCCTGTCAACCATATATGCTATTCAGCTCTAAACAAGAAGGTGTTGGGAAAATTTAAAAATGAGGCAAATGGTAAAATCATTCAACGCTTTGTAGGGCTACGACCTAAAATGTATGCCTTAGATATTCAAGGCTCAATGATAAAAAAGATTAAAGGTATAAAACGTAGTGCTATTAAGCAGAACATTTCGTTTGACAGCTATACAGACTGTCTTAAAGCCGGAGAAATCATCAGAAAACCCATGAATCTGATCCTGTCTCGGGAGCATGCTCTTGCTACAGTGCAAGTGAATAAAATTGCATTGAGTCCGTTTGGTGATAAAAGAATTATTGCTGAGGACGGGATAACGACATATGCGTATGGACATTACGCCATTACAAACAGTGCTTAAAAGAATGTAAGTCAAAGATAAAGATTTTCTCGTGAGTCTACAATCTTAAAAAAGAAGGTTATCCGTGTGCTGTATATGCAGCTAGCTGACGACCAATGAAGAAAGAAGAAGATGGAAGGGAAGGTGGTAACCCTGCCATTAGGAGCAATCCTAGTGCTAGTCTCAAGCCTAGATAAAAAGGGGAGAGACACCTACAACGAACTAAACTAAAGGTATGTTGACGTAAACTTTTCAATTAAAACTCTCGAATAATAAAACCTGAATAAAACATTGCAATTTCACTAAAAGAAAGTTGAGGTTATCTTTGGTTAGCCAGATTAGGTTAGTCGATGACTTAGTAGAATAGATGATGAGAGGAACGTTTGGGATTGGTCGGGTTCATCTAGGCTAGGTTCTCGTACTTATTGTCTAAGTTATGAAGGATGGATTAGCTTAGATTACCTTAGCAATGGGCTGGTTACGTGTTGTTCTTACGTTTTGTTACTTGGTTACATAGTTGCTACGTGTTGTTACGTCGTGTGACGTTTCTGGTTACGAGATGTTACGTGATGTTGCGTGGTTATGTGCTTATGTTACTTAGTATGACGTCTTGTCATGCTGTTATGTTACGTTGTGTTACGTCTTGTTACGTGGTTACGTTAGATGATGATAGGAATGAATAGACAATCAGAAGATCCAGAACATACAAGGTGGGAATAGGTTAGGACGTATACTTCACTGTAAACCGATATACAGTTTGTCCCTCTCCGTCTCGCGCACTACTGTTTATCATATATAAAGTTTGTAAGGTTTAGAAAATAAGTATATAAAAGTGTTGTAACGCTGGATGAGAAAAGTTTTATAATCGAATTACTCTCTATATTACCGTATAAACCTACATTCCTCCTCCTTCAACCTCTGACTATCCTTGTATCTCTCCCGTTTTCCATATTTCTCCCATATAAACGTATACTCTACTCCTCAAACCATGTCTAGACTAGCACCTCTCCTCGTATGCCCTACCGCTCTCATATAAATGCATTTTCCTACTTGAAGACTCTCTCAACCTAGCACCTACCATCGTTTTCCTTGTCTCTCCATATAAACGCATGCTCTGTCATTCAGACCTTCCTGTCTAGCCTAGCACTTCTCCTCATATTCCCCTACCTCTCTCATATAAACGCCTACTCTATCATTCAAAACTCCTATCCTAATACCTCTCCTCGGTTCGCTATATCGCTCATATAAAACGCCATATTCTACCCTTCAAGTCCTGTTTAGTATAGCATCTTTCCTTGTATTCCCTATCTCTCTCGTATAAAGCGTATCCCTCCCTCCTTTAGCATCTGACTAGCCTAGCATCAGCCCTGGTATTCCCTATCTCTCCCCTATAAACGCATTTTCCTCCTTGAACTGTCGCATCTACCCTCGTTTTCCCTATCCTTTCCCATATAAACGCAAAAGTGGCCCAGCTTCTGTCTATCATACCACCTGCCCCCGTTTTCCATATATTCCTCATATAAACGTATACCGTACTCCTTAACCTCTGTCTACTCTAGCACCTCCCCTCGTATGCCCTATCTCTGTCGTATAAAGCATACCTCTCCCTCCTTCAGTCCCTGCTCTACCTCATAACTCTCCTCGTTTTCCCTATCTCTCCCATATAAACACATGTTTTCCTCCTTGAAGGTTCTCTCAACCTAGCATATACCCTCGTTTTCCTCGTCTCTTCATATAAAAAGCCATACTCTACCCTTCAAACCCTGAATAGTCTAGTACCTCTCCACGTATCCCCTATCTCTCCTGTAAATATGTTCATATTCCCCCTGCTTCAGCATCTGTCTATCCTAGCCTCTGTTCACGAATTCCCTATCTTTCCCATATAAATGCATATTCCACATCTCAAACCCTATGTAGTCTAACACGTCTCCTCGTATTCCACGTATTTCTCATATAAAGCACATCCTCATTCTTTCAACCTCTATCTTGCCTAGCATCGATCCTCGTAATCCCTATCTTCCCATATAAACGCATTTTCCTCCGTGAACCGCCGCATATACCCTCGTTTTCCCTATCTTTTCCCATATAAACGCAAAAACTGCGCCAGGTCTGTCCCATATATCCTACTGACATCATTTCTTAATGCATTATTTATATCTTTTAAGCTAGGCAGAAAATTATTGCAATACAATGAATAAATATGACGCCGAATGACAGCGGTGGTAAGTTAATCCATTGTAGTTTTGGTAGGAGCTCCGTCCGGGGGTTGCTTATCTGAAGTATTTAAAACAGCTTCACTTTCTTGAGATTTTTTCTGTCCCTTTAAGATTCTACTAATACTACGAGAAGAAACACCTGTGGCTGCCACAGTTCTTTCGACCACACGGGACACAGATATAGTCGGCCTATCAAATTTTAGCGCCTCATATTCGCGATAAACTTGTAACATTAAACATCACTTCCCTGCCATCCGACTTCACAGCTTTTCCCTGTCTGCCAACAGCACCTTGAACTACCACTAAAACAAGTATAAATCCGAGAACGAAATTCAATATTAAAGCTAAGTGGTACTCAAACTTTTTTGCTTAGCTATACAGCAGAATACAACACCACAAGAAAACTCAAACGCAATTACTCGGTTCTCAAACTTCTTTGCTTTAGAAGGAATTAAACGCCACTGACGCGTATGTTATGTATAACTGGCGCAACAGTTCTAGACATGTGAAAATCTTAATGACAGCTATGAAGCGAGTTACATACCAGATCAGGAGGTGACCGGTCGTCTGCATGCTGCTGGAGTGCGTGGGACAGTCATTGTCAAATATCTGCACACCGGTTGTGCATTGCACTACACGATAAAGTTATAGTTATATACAGTATATTTAAATCCACCGCTGTAAAATGCCCTTAGTACAAAAACACTGTCAACCATCTGCCTCCAGTTCTTCCACACCTGACAGCCCTTCCTCTTCTGCGGAATCACTCACATCATTGCCGCCATCACTGCTGTCGCTACTTTCTGCACCGTTATCCTGGATGAGAATTTTTTCTAATTGATTTTCTGCAATTCCGTATTTTTTGAAATAATGATTCTCAATTTATTCAACATGTCGATATACATTTTCCCATTCTGGCCTTCCAATTTCTGCAAATCGCTGGCGATATAACTGCTCCACATCTTTTAGTTTAAAAGTGATATTTCTGCAGGCCACCCAGTTTTTGACATCAGCTCAGATTAATTCGATTGTGTTTAGATCTGGGTGATACGGTGGCAGTCTAAGTACATTATGGCGATGTTGTATTAATATCTGGCCAAGTATTATGAGTTATGACTTCTGAAGGGATTATTTGGCTTTAACTAAGTTATATTTGTTTTACTCATGCTTTCATTAAAAGCTATATTATGCCTAAGCAACCAGGTTTTTATTTCTTCTTTCAAGGAATTTGAGGTAGATTGTTTGTCAATTTGAGTTTTGCCACATTATGAAGCATTGTCGATAACCAGAATAGACCCAGCAGGCATATTAGGTATCAACATGGTGTTGATTCACTTCATGTAATTTTCTGTATTCATTTCTTGATGAAAATCTCCTGTTTTTTGTTGCGACTTGTAAAAGAAGGCCATTTGGAACGAACAGCATGAACGATAATAAGTATTTGCCCTTTGGCAACAGCTGCCTGGAAACCTAATTCGCTATCGTCACTTCAACTTTTAGATGTATGACTGCTGTGTATGTACGACTCATCTTCATACACTATAGTTTGACCCTCTAATTTGTACCTCTGAGTAAGGTACTCTTCCAGCTGTGATCGTATGTCGTGCTTTTCTATTAGAACTCTTCTATTTGGTTTCGTTTTCTTCCACTTAAACCCTAAATCTTTTATAATTTTTCTGAGATTTGTAGCAGCATCTTGAAAACTTATGTTGATATAAGTACATATAAAATTATAGTCATTTGGAAAGTTAGTATCAGACTGCAAAATTCAGTGCCATAGCCGAGATTTGAGACTTGTAGCACCACCTTAAACATTTATGACATCTTTCAGATTGATGAGCAATCTGCTTATTGTTGGCACAGTTTTTTCTTCCACATAGAAATTGTGAATCGTGCACCGAATGACGCATTTGTCGAAGTCGTTTATTTCTGCATTACGTTTAGGAACCTTGTGTTTCTTCACAGGTGTGTCAAATGGTACTCTTTCATCCATATGGTTTTTCTTATCTTTTAGAAATCTGGAAACGGAACTCAGTGAAACCCCAGTTGCTTTGGCTACTCTTTCTTTCACTCTCTTAAGGCTTTTGTGGAACTCGGGTAAACATATATTTTCTTCCTTCATCTCTGATTCTTGCTTCATGAAGTCGAGGACATTTGCAATTATTTCCCTGCTTTGAATACATAATACCTTACCATTTAACTTTGAAAACGTAGGAGCCATGGTTATAAATATCACAAATATAAAGTAAGCACTATTTACGTACTGCTCTCTTTGAAATTACAAGATGCAGACACTTTCTATGCAGACTGTATGTGCTAGGCACTGTGAGTAAGCAAAGGTATTATATCGCTTTCGTTGATTAAGCTAAACATAAACCATTCCTAGGTTCGGCAGCTGGGGTGGCAATCAAGATCACGAGTCCAGAAGTTTTGCGCCAGTTATAACGATAGTTGCAATGTGCATTGTAGCCATTTAACAGACAATAGAGGGCTGGGGAGGTGTGTGATTTCCAGGAATTTAGACAAATTAGATAGAGTGCCCCGAAGAAAAGGATAGAACCAAGCCGGACAAGTTAAATCTCATAGACTAATGTAACTCGGAAGACAGGCTAGGTCGACTGGGTGAAAGGAAGCATTTAAAGTCTGCGAGGTTTAACTTGCCACAAGTACTCCTGATTTTTGGGAGGGGAGGGTAAGGGTTTTCCTCTCAACAAAAGACGCCTTTAATGGCTAGATGCTTCCTTTTGTTAGCTGTCAATCATTTTCAGCCACAAGATAGTCAGCGGTGGACTGTTATTACTGCAGTTGAAAAGCAGCATTGGTGGGTAACATTAGGTTGTGCTCAGTAAGTTACAGAGTTTTAATAATGGAAGTGCCATTATTAAAGTTAAGGGATGCCGTAAGTTTCATCCCAGTTGTATTAAATTTTATTCTTGTATTAATAATTGTGCTAATTGTTGGACGAAAGGGGAAACCGTTGCAATAATTGGGAGGAAAGTTTGTGTAAAGTTAATTTTTTCGGGGGGGGTCTCAGAAATTGCAGCATTAATTAAAGAACAGCCTGAAATATTAATACCAAACATCAATGCACGCACTGCGGCTGCTATAGGCATATTCCAACAATTTGAGTACAGGATAATAAATTAGCAGAAGAAAGCCAGTGAATTAGGAGTGAAACTGCGAACTCCTGGGAAGAAACGACCAAATAGAGCACTGAAAAAAAAGACATTGATAACGTTACTGCTGTTGTAATCAAGAGCATTTATTCTTCATACATTGCTACTTTCATACCGGGTTTGAAAGATATATATGAAGTTTTAACCAAAGACAACTTAATTCAAAGTATTTGGACCTTACGTAAACTATTGATTTTTTTGTTTATGTATGGACGCTCTAACTACTATGGTTCTTAGTGTCTTATTCTATATTGGGAAATATCGGAAATTTTGCTCAGAGGCCTCTTTATTAGGCTTGAAGCTCTTTTACGTGTCGTACATCTACGACACGGGACCAACAGCTTTACTTCCCTTCTGAAGGAAACCATGTTAAGATGTTTACGTCAAAAAAAATCCATCGCTCTCCGCCGGGTTTGAACCCACAACCTTGAGAAATAGAGGTAAACTATTGAAAGATTTAAAATTTTGTTACGTTTAGTAACAATCAAGGATGTAAGATTTTAGTGGGGAGATCTGACGTTTTAACTAAAGAATTCCCTTTTTTTTTAGAAAAATGAAACAATTAAGGACCAATGGACGACCAGCAGTATATCCCGATGGAACATGGGTCATTGTAAATCACACAAGAGGTAAGTTGTGAATGTGTGACAGGACTTGCTTTAAAAGTCCCTTTAGGAAAAGAAGGCAGAGTTATTGTAGTGTATGCAGGATTTTCGAGTGGATTCATTCTAAAAGCCCTCCTCTTCTTTAAGTCTAGGTTCACGAAGGACTACCATGAAGAAATGGGTGCTGCCATATTAAAAACTGGTTTGTCAATAAACCCCTACCACATATTTCCCAAAAATAGTATTGTAGTTAGGGATAATGCAAAATATCATTTGATAGAGTTATACAAAGCGCCCAACTTTTCTGTCAAAGAACTGCAGATGCAAACCTGGTTACGAGAGTACAACATTGAATTTGATCCAAAAGCAAGAATGTCAACCTTATATAAACTTATAAAGTTATCAAAAGGCAGTGTAAAAAGTATGAAATAAACACAGTCACAAAGTTTCATGGGCATACTGCAGTGCATCGGTCATAGTATTACTTTCAGTTCAATACAATTGAACTCAACTGGATCTAGATTAAGAATTGTATCGCCAAATGGAATTGGTCACTAAAATACAGTAATATAAAGCCATTATTTAGCAAATTTAGCATTGTACAATGTAAGGATCGAAAATTGGAAACAGGCATGTGAGCATGTGAAGGAAGAAGAATTTTATTGTGAATTGGATGGATTAGTGGACAACACCATCGATAGGTTCGTTATTAACTCAGCAGAGTCTGACAGTGAAGATGAAGACGGTACAAATACTGTGAGGATGACCATTCCGCCACTGAATCCGAAGGACATAGAAAGGATTTCCCAGTTGCGTCAAGTCCTTAAACGAAGAGAAGGTGAGGGAATCTATCTTTCTCTTTCTAAAAAAACCTTGCCAAGTAAAACTTCACACACTTTAGCTTACTGCATGATCCAGGATAAAATCTGCTGAACTTTGCCCTTACCTTCTTGGCAGATTAATCGTTGGTAATGTAACAACTTTATCTTAACTTATGAAGAAGAAATAGCGATTACTGTATTTTGAGAAGGGGTTAGTATCAACTCAACCATTTGACCTGCCAAGTAATTGGCAGTCTTCAATGCGCCATGCCAGTAGTAACAGATCATTAACTGAAGTCGGATTCACCGACAACTCCTGCCTTAAAAGGGGAAGGCTGAAGTCAGGTATGGGCGAGTCACATCCAGGAGGGAGAGATACTGTGATGTACGTAGCTACCCCTCTATCCGAGCAGTGGCGTAATGCGATTCGTAATTTTGAAAAGCTAGAATTGCCTATTTATTAAAATGCAAGGTATGCACCAAATGACAAAACAAAATCAAGCGCTTTAGTCATTATCATTCCTGCATTAAAGGTTTGAAACTGAAAATGTTTCATACTTATTTGTTATCAAATTGAACAAATAAATATACCGCTTATAAACTTGTAGGAAAAATAAACAAACAATATTCAATACTTACAGTTTTTACAGTAAATAAATATCCTGCTTCAATTGAAGTTGTTCACTTACTAATTAGAGCCAGGGGTACTATCCCATGCTTCTTACTTTCTCTGTCACGTACCTAGTAGTTAGAGAAAGTATTGCATTCCACCATAAAATTTGATAATAGATTTCACCGGAAATACAAGTTTTGAGTCTCCCCAAATGAATAAATAAATAAAGCATTTTAGAAAAATGTCCATGTGTGTGTCTGTGTCTGAACAGTCTAACTCAAAAACGAGTCATCCTACGTGTTGTAGTGGTTATCATGCTGGCCTCTAGTTCCCGAGGTCGCGGGTTCATACCCGGCAGAGGGCAATTGATTTTTTGGGGCGTAGAAATTTTTGGCATGGCCTCCTTCGGAAGGGAAGTAAAACGGTGGTCCCATGTCGTAGATTTACGGCACGTAAAAGAACCTCAAACCTGATAAAGAGGCATCTGAGCAAAGTTTCCGGTCTTTCACGCCCAATATACTCAAAACGAAATCTCGGATAATTACTAAACTTGGTATTTAAGTCCAGTACCTCCCAAAGATACCACATGAAGATCTTTAAGAAAATCTCCTACCCCAAACTTCCCTTTATATGGAACATTTTTAGAAAATTTTTATTTTCAAAACATGGCTTTAAAGATTTTGAATAAAATGCCACATAGATATTACCTAAAGATATTTAGATGACATGTAAAATGTATATCTGGAATTTTCTGAGAATAGCCTGTAAAGTTCTCTTCATTCGGAAGGAATTCCGTAAAACCTTTTGTAACCGGTAAACGTTAAGCGATGGACGAAAACATACTACACAAAAATGTAGATGTCTTTAAAACATAAAATGTATTAGATATTGTAACGCCTAACTTGGGTTTGGTAGCCATAGCCAGGAAAAGCCCTGATCAGCCTTATCACTATTGCAGTAATGACAAAATAGTTTTAAATATATTCTATATTTTAAATTGGCCAAAAATATACATTAAGTTGTTCACATGCATTACATTCATTTTGTGGAAGCTTCTTGCTGAATTACCCACTGAATAATATCCAGTAATTCCTCCACTTCAATTACACTAAGAATTTTAAGCGACACAATTTATATATAATTTATGATTAATTTGAGTTCATTGCTGAGGTAGTTAGCATTTAGTTTCACATGCTTTACTGGAATATAACATTTTCCACTTTCACTTTGCAATTCACAATTGTAACATTTAAATTTACATTCTTTTGAAACACACATGCTAAGAACAATAAAATAACATTTCCAAACTACAATGACCATTCACCCACAGAAGTTATAATTTGTTGCTTGAGTGTCCGTTTTAAGTTCTGCCCCGGAAGTTTAACCCTTCTTGAATTTCTAGTAATTTAGCCAAAATGCATTTAATAACATACTTAGGACAGATCTCACCGGATTATCATTGTGAATTAGTTGTCAACTTGAAGTTCCCAGGTGAAGCAGTACACTCGTTCCATTTTGCTGCTGCTCTGTACGCTGCATTTGCCCTTGGAGAAAGCAAGCGGGCTTTGTTCACTCAAGGACCATCACGTGCTACGCCGACTCCTTTCTTGCGAGCTTCATTATAATGGTAATAACTTCAGGACGAAGTTTGCCGCTACTAGTTTATGTTAGTTTAGTTGTTCAACGATAACTCGGCTGCACTGTACCTTGATGTTACATATCTGAGGATGGATCTGCATGCTACGCCATACGTTGTATAGAAATCGTAGGCAAAGCAATCTCAACCAGCGGCCTTTGTACAATAGTCAAACATCTGCTCCCTACGTCCCCTAACCGCACCCGCCATAAACATCTTAGTGACATCCATGTGCATGTGCGCATTGTTGCCACAGTTTAAAATAGTACTTAAAAGCAAAACTTTGCAGCTGATTTCCACATATACAAAATACAATCAGGCATTTATACAAATGCAGTAAATAACTATGCATCGCATAATAATTACATTTATATTACAAACCTTTTAGAATATAACTGAGGAAGAACTAATATACTACGCTACAAGAATGGAAATGCATGTTAACATATCCGAACATGTCTTCCGAATAAACTATGCATTGTTGGACTATCATTAAATAATTAAATAAATTAATATGAATTTATTTTGAAAGGAGTATTTATTCCAAAATAAAATCATTATTTTTATTCTTATTTACCCTAATAGTTAATTTTTATAAATAAGGGTTGTATGTTTGCAGTTCTGCTTACTGTAATTATTATTGTGCGCGGAGCTATGGTGAAAGCATTCTTTATTTTGTTTGTCCTGCAACCACAGAAAGTAGAGAAACCAAGTTCCAGAAGATGTAAACAAAAAGCACTAAATATGTAAAAGTTAAAAAAGAAAAAGAAGAAACGGGTGAAAAAAGTAAAGCAAACGCAAGTCTTTGTGTCACTCTTGGGAGGTAGGTGCTCTTTTTGTAGTTTTGAAAAGAGAATAAATTTGCTTCATAACAATGTTTTATTAATATATAAAGTTAATATAAGAAGAAATTGTGTATTGTTTAGTATGTGTAAGATTTATAAGCTTGGCACCTTCTGTTTACTTAAATGAATAGCTTTATTACAGAATGCAGGATAAGTAAAAAATACGGAAGACAAAAGAGAGAAGATAAAAAATCTTATGTGTTATATTCGCATGGTTATCTCTATTCACTCTTCTATAAACTACTTTTACAAAAGCTTATTTTTCTAACTCCTTTTTAAACGAGATAAACTTTCATTGCGCATTTCGTTGTAATTATAAGGATACATATGTTAAAGCGATAGTCAGACTTTTAACAACTAGATGACTTTGAAATCCCATGCTCTTAGAATGCCCACGAGGAAAATACAAATAGGGACTTACCACTTGTAAAAGTACAAGTATTTCAAAATTGAAACCAATAACAAAGAATTTCTCGGAAATGATTAACACGTTTTGACATAAATTGTCCTTTAATGAGATTGCATTTTACACAGTAAGATTTTGCCTATCTCTTACAGTTTACCAGTTGCACAAAAAGTTGAGAATGAGGAAGATTTAACAGGTTATTCTCAGAAAATAAAATTCAAAATACACATTTTATTTTTCATGCAAATATCTTATCCACGTGGTATTTTAATAAACATCATTATAGCTGTTTTTAAGAAATTCAAAACAATAACGAACATTTTTCCTCGTAAAGGGATCTTTTCTACATATTGTGAAAATTACTCACAAAATCTGGCTTTGCTTATTCAAAGTTTTCGTAACTCTTTTCTTCGTGCTCCTAACACTACTGGTACTCGGCAGAGGGTCATTTGCTAGTGCGGCCAGAGGGGCAGCAAATTGGGTCGTATTCCAAGGCCTCCACATCTTAATTAAACTATTAAATACTAATAACTATTAAACACTGCTAAACTTACAAAACTGCACTAAGTAAAACACTATATAACTTCTCTGAAGGTACATATATAAGTTTGACTAAAAGACGGAGGAAAAGCAGGTGCGAATAATCACAGCTGCTAAAACGTATTGAAATCGAAGAAACAACAGAAATGACATTGCAACAGCGCTTTGCTTTGGTGGAGCTACTGACAGGACCACGAGCTGTAGCTGGGGGATGGGAAGACCCTAATAATCGTTTACTGATGGGTTTGTGGTCAGGTTTCAAGCGTTCCATTCACTTTGTAGTCGGCTGGGGAAACGTTGTCTGCGACCAGTATACAATGGAGTTGCCCTCGCAGTGATGCGAACTGTTTGAAAGCTTCTCGGTAACTCCCTTTGTCGCACAGCGTATATTTCTCCACAGAACACCAACGTTTCTCTCCCCCACCAGCTGACGTGACTTCTTCCACGCACGCTTACCTCTCCTTCTCCCTCCTCTTCCCCTTCAGAAGAAGATTCGAGAGTGGTGTCTTGTCAACCTTACCGGCTCTACTCGCTGGCAACCATTCTCTGTGGTAATATGGCGTGTAGCGTAACGCGGAGCTGTTACAGAAAATAAATAAGTATATAAATATAAACACACACACACACACACACACACGAGTACACACAGTACATTGCAGCTTCTTTGTATACTACAAAATACGAAACAGCCCATTCTTCCCTAAATGTCCTACCAGTTTTAGTGCAATGCATCTTGTCATTGCGTTAAGCAATGTTCCACTACTGGATTAGAACGCTGCTGGTGTGTTGCAAACAGCAAAAGAGAAGGGGAGGGGTAGAGGTCACTTGACACGCGGGGTCAAGAATGTCCATACAATGTTTAAGTCAATGCATATTCTGTGAAAATTAAAAGGATCCACAGTTTTCTACTGATTGCTTAGAGTGCTTTACCATACACTCGGAATATGAAAAATATAGGGCACACAATATTTTAACGGGCTATGCCAAACTGTTGTTAAAATATTAACTTTTTCTTCATAATTAATCATTTTGATACGGTTATATGAAATGCTCCTTGAACCCTCTGGCTTATGTATCATTCCCAAAATTTTAGTTTCAGCTGAGTATAGAAATACAAAGATCCTGTTGTTCAGGCATTCGTTAATTTTAGTTAGTTTAATAGAAAAGGAGGTTTTTGTTCAAATATTACTGAATTTTTAAGTTTTCAATTTGAGATATGGAAAACAATTAATTTCAGCTGAACTATATAATATTTTAACTAGTGCATAGCAGTTTTTAAATTCGTAATTCCCGAAGCTTTCCTGAAAATTTCGAGATCATAAGTTATAAACTGCGGCCCAAGGAGCATTTTAATCATTGAAAAATAGGAAACAAAGAAACTGAGCAAACTGGAGTTTAAAGTTCAACGTGATGCTTTACCTAAATGCATCAAGACCAATTAAACAGCCATTTGTGGCTTTAGGTTCCTTGATATTGAAAACAATTATATAGTATGAAATTGCAAGTTATAAATATATAATAAAAATGCAAAAAGTAAAAACCGAAAATTTTCATATTTTTATCCGAATTTCACTTATTTTAATTTTCACTCTTAATGACGCGCATGATTTGCCGCAATTTTTTCCCTTTCCTGCGTTTTAGGTGAAACTGGTCACAGAGGGATTAAGAGTCGTAAAAACAATGCTACGTAGGCTCGGTTATTTTTTGCACTCACTGCCGTAAGTGGTATTCAGGACATCGTCCTCATCTACGGGAGTAAAAGCATCGCGAAAGTTATTTATCAGATGAGTCCATTTAAGGTCGAGATTTTGATGTCAGAAAAATCTAAACTAAGTGGCTGCTGCTGAACGTATCAGGGCAAAAGCTGTAGCCTGTGTAGCGCACCCCAAACATTAGTTGTGGCTATCAGATCAGAATTGTACAAAAAGGAAGAAACCTGACCAGGTTTACCGTCGAAGGGCCCTGGGTCAATTAAAGTCGTTGAAGTTGGAGGTCGGATGTTATTCCGTTGTCACGGTGGGTATGGTACTAACCGTCTGAGGTACAGTATTTTCCAAAACATGACGGCCTCGCCTCCCAACTCTGCTGAAGCCGGCAAAGCTTTGTGGGTTGGTTTCACAAGGTTTACGGTTTAAAGCAAATCTCACAGTTGCCAAGTTAGTGGTTCTTATACTGTGGAGCGCGATTCTCGGGTGACACACATGAAAATGCTTGTTTACGTTTACGCACCTCTTCCAATGACGGAGGTATTTTTCATTTTTCACAGGAGTCTTTGGTAAAGAAGGTTGCTGAGGTTGATTCACATTGTCAGATTCAGGTTCAGGTGATATCCACGGTCGGAAAAGGAACGACATATTGTGCGCTAAGTCACCGGTTTGCAAACTTACAACATCAAACTCGAAACTAGACTGACTGTGAGGAAACTCGTAGAAATACAGAAAACATACATTTGGCTACGCTGCTTCTCACCTTACTAATGAGGGTCCCTTTTGTTATCTAATGGTTATTGCTCAGTGGCAGGGGAATGCTCTGCTCAAGGGTAAGGGGCGAGGCCGTCATGTTTTGAAGAAAATGTAATTCTGGGTTATCAGGAAAGTTTAAATTTCGCTGGACCAGGGTAGGATGTTTGTTGCAGAGTCATAAGGCTGTACAACAGTTGCCCAAGTAAGAGGAGTTTTCCCTGACCTAAGACGAACGTCAGACCTATATTCATATAACTCAGTAAGTTCTTCGCACAGGACCTGAATATCAGTAACTTCTTGCTCATTAATGATCACAGTACGATCTAAATTATTGCGAAAATAATCATAAAGTCGGAGGATTTCCTGGGAAACGGGACTACTTTGATCCAAATACTTAAGAAAGTCCATACAGTATACATATATAAACGTAAATAAAACCAGTAAAATTTTCAAAACAAGCGCTGAAAAGAGAGAAAATTCATACCAAACTACCTGCATCCTACATTTGTCAAGCTGGAAACCAGAAGAACGGGTCTATTATTGCCTTCTTCGAAGGAAAATTACTAGCATACAGGCGTAAAAGTAACAAACATGTAGCTCTAGCATACAAATACTTAGTGGAAGCGCGAATTAGTTACTAAACACCCTTACCACCGAGGATTCAGAATTCGGAAAAACAAGATCACCCTGCAAACGGGGATGAGCTCCAACCATATCCCTAGCAATAAAGACAAGAAGCAGGGACCGGAGCGTTCACCAATTGTCACGATGCTGGTACGGCCACCACTTCTGTGGCGATAGCTTAAATTAACACCGCCGCCATCACATTAATAAGTGTGACCTTGGGGTCTCAGATTTTATGGTAGAGTGTAGCGGGAGGGAAAGAATTTGCGGAGGGATGCAACAATCACTTGCAACTCTGGTTGCAAATCTAATTTAGCACTTTATTTACTAGATTAAATTTCTTTGTTTGCATATATCGATACACCTGAAGAATTATTTATGCTTAACAATTAAGCAGGGGCTGCGCTGGCGCGTAGATTTGGGTAGGCTGGTAATCTACTCACACCAAATTTATCTCCATCCTCAAGCTCTCCAGGATTAAAACTAATATTAAGTACTCAATTATTGTTATTTTTATGTAACCAACGAGGGACATCCTGGTTATTCAGGCCTTGGGCCAACAAATTATTTGAATTTAATCATTTCAAAAAGTATGTTTAAGAGAAAATAATTATTTTGAATAATGAGATCATAATGAGTTTCTCAAGAGAATATCTCTATTAAGAATGAATGCCACGCAAGGAATATTATTTATGACTATGGAGTTTGCCTAGTAAGAAAATGAAATGCCATATACGGGGAGAAATGTACGTATTGGGTGAAACGAATTTTGTGCTTTATTGGGTTTATTGAGGAACTTCTTTCGCATTTCATGGATTACTCAAAGTGGTACCAATAGCTGTAAACGCTCCTGTATTAAGTGTCGAGTGTGAAAGAACATGTTTGGTTATAAGGTAGGTAAAACACTCCTAAATTAACGATTATCAAAAGGATCTTGCTATTAGATTGGTCAGCAGCTAAACTCATAGATGCTGAGGCTATTGTGGAACACTTCGATTCTTCTTAATACAAATGGCGAATTAATTCCACTGAGGTAACGCTTTTATTAGATAAGACGAGGGCTTCTTACTTTCTCTACCACGTACCAGTATGTAGAGGAAGCACTGCATTCCACATAAAAATTTCATATCGAGATTTCACCTACTTTAAGAACAAGGCCGTGCGTGCATGCACTTATGAGTAGATGTAGTATGTGTGTGTGCCTATAAACAGCACAGCTCTGAAACGAAATGTCGGATCAATGCCAAACTTGGTATTTATGTTCAGCAGTCTCCAAAAAATGCATCAAGAAGGTTTTCAAGAAAATTCTCCCAACCCAAACTACTCTTTACATTAATTTTTTTCGTTATTGATTAAAATACAATTTCTTTAAGATATTTAGATGACAAAGAAAATGCTTATCTTGAATTTTATGGAATGGCCTGTGAAGTCCTCTTCATTCAGAAAGAATTTTGTGTAACTGGTAAAACATAGGAGATGAAAAAAGACTCGCTATATAAAAAATATTGATTTCTTTAAAACACAATATGTCAAATACACTTTTGGTAACATCAGCCATTTCCGAGATGTCCGTTATTATTGTTTTGATTTTGTCAATACGTTTTATCTTTTGAAGTGTTATCAACATGCAGTTGTTCTCGATGTCATAAAAAGAATATGGTATTTCAAGACCAGCATATAGTGACCCACGTTTTAACAACTGACTATCGTATCGGGCTCTTTTATCCCCCTTGTACATACAAGGAAATGTGTAATGAAAATTTTTCTGCAAACGTTTATCCCGATTTATATGAAGTATACAGAAAAATAAGTTTTAGCAACCATAATTAGTAGAAGTTATATAAAAGTAAACAATAGTGTGTATAGAGAGTAGTACGAAATCAACACATAAGATTTCGTTTCACAGTGTTTATGCCCCCTTCTTACCACATAACGTTACCAGAGGCGGTGGACAATCAGACAGACCTAAGTTTAGGATATCTACCGTATCTCCACGGCAGTTGCGGGTTGTGAGGGCTTAAGAAAACCTGAAAACTATTTTACTAATTTTATGTTCACAACATTAATGTGTCCTAGGTTCGATTCCCGGCTGGAGGTGGGAATTTTTCTCTAGCCAAGATTATTCCCTATTGGCTCCAGAGTCTGGATGCATGAATGAGAGTTCGATTTAATGTATAAAGCCCAACAGAAGTGCAATGAAAACTGCATACGAGTTAACACCATTGCACCAGCGTAATTAACTTGATTGTGCTGCGGATACAGTAGATGTACACAAGGTAGTACAGGTTTCTAGATCGTGCGGTACAAAATGACGGAAGTTATTATATCCGCACGAAAATTAATATTAAAATTAAACCTCGTTCCCCCATAAAAGTTTTTGGCGCCACCACTAATACTGAGGAACCAATCATTCTTTCTTTCCCCCATAAGCTGAACGCCTGCCTTCCTCTTCTCAAAAGAAAATGCCTGGATCTAAAATCGCATACTATTTCATAAATTTATGACAATCAATCAAAAATGAATTTATTGTTAAAGTTAAAGAACGCCTATATAGGTTGTATTGGAATTTGCACACTAGTTTCCAGGCTCACATTCTATGCACAAATTGGAGACAAAGTGTTTATGGAACTGATGTTGCAAGTTTCGCTTCACAAATCATAGTCGTAAACCAGTGGGAATTTGGAGACCAAAGTTTATAAAATCTATTTTTCAAGCGTTACAGTTCTCAAATCATAGCCATAAAAATTTAGCTAATGAAAAGGTGTGATAATACATCAGAGTTTAGCGCTAAGGCTTTGCCAGCCAGCTACTGATAACACTCATACGGACTAGCTCAGGCATGGGGAGCTTGAGCTCCGAGGGACCATAACAAACCCACCCCTCCAATACCCCCTCCACGCACCAGTCCTTGTACTGTCAGTGACTCAGGAGATTGACTTTGTCCTTGAACTGCAAGCGTGCAGTGGACTGGGAGCGTCTTGCGTAAGATGTAGATAGTGTAACACCAACGGTTCAAAAATATTGTCAACAAGTGCAGTCTTACTGCAGGCAGTGTCAGAGGATGCTACAGTGTTAAAACGCGTTGTATCGCGAGTGTCAAATTAATATAATCCATTAGTGAAATGGCTAACTTTCGGAAAAAGGGAAAAACCATTCATAGCGAGGCTCGCGAAATAATAAACCATGTAAACGAGCAATGCAAAAAGGAAGCAGAGCAGAAACAACTAATTCTGCCGATTTCGGGAGGGATGAGAGAACAGGCAATTACTGGGATGTGTCTGTGGGAATGTTTAAGAATATAAGAAAATGCGAAGAGAACAGAAGGAAGCCCTTTACGCACTGCAGGCAAGACAAGACCTCCAAATCCAGAACGAAATATAAATATAGACGATTTCGACATGTGCTCATTAAGCGGACAATAATGGACTTCGTCAATAAAAAGATAGTTCCGACATGCAGAAAGTTATTCCTGTAGTTAGAAGTAATATACAATTTCCTTGGGGGGTAGAGTCTTTAAGGAGAGTTATTCGGAAATTGGGATTTAGATGGCGCAAGTGCCGAGGAAAGTGAACAATCTTAATCGAAAAGCCAAGAATTGTTGAATGGAGATGCAAATGCTTGGCTGAGCTAAGGGGATACCGAAGACAAGGCAGGGATATCGTTTATTTGGATGAAATGTGGATGGACAATAATTTAACATTCAAGAAATGTTGGCAAGCTGATGGGATCACAGGGGTGCTTACTGATGGCAGTGCAGGAAACAGACTCATTGTTGTTCACGCATGCTCCGAGAATGGATTTGTTTCTGGAGCATTGGTGATTTACAAGGCAGGATCAGTAACAGGTGATTACTATGGGCAAATGAACTGTGTCAACTTCGAACGATGGGTGAATGAATGCTTGATTCCAAAACCTTCCGGAAAATCTGTAATCATTCTAGATAATACTCCTTATCACACCATTCAGATTAATAATTCATTCATTAATTCATTATCTGTTTACCCTCCTCTTATGTAGGACTTACAAGTGGGTGCCTGTGGTCAGAGGCCCGTCGAGGAGCAGACACTCATGGATCAGACAGAGCATCCAAGATGGGTGATCAGCCCGATGCCTGGTATGGGATGAAGGAAGTAGATGAAACGAAATGATGCTGAAACGGATGAAAGGAAAGGTGATGATGGAGCAGTTGGTGGAATGAATGGCGGGGGAAACCGGAGAACCCGGAGAAAACCCGCCCAGACGCCGCTTCGTCCACCACAAATCCCACATGCAGGTCCCTGGGATTGAACCCGGTCCGCCTCGGTGGGAGGCGAGCGGTCTAACCACTCGGCCACGGCGCCGCCCATTCAGATTAATAAGCCCCCAAATAAATACGACACAAAGTTAGCATGATGTCATGGCTTCCGAGTTCATTGCGAAGAAAGCATGCTAAAGCATCAACTTTTTTCTTTGATAGAAATGAACAGACCAAGAGAAAAGGTATTTAAGATTGACCGCATCCTCAATGCACATGGACACTCCACTCTGTATCTGCCGCCTTACAATTGCCATCTTAATATCATGGGTGACAGTACCTGCAGAACACTGGGTAGGATATCACCGGCATGTTAGAAAATTAGAAGATTGTTACTGGTCCATGGATCGTGTGGTTTCTGATGTCATCGATCAGATTATTATTTCAAATGCAAACGACAGTTCTTCTGATGAGCAAGAAGGGATATCATCCGATAACTCGGACTCCGAATCATCTGCATCGATCTTGCATACCCTTTGGATTAATGAGGTTATTAAAATAATATTCCACATTTATAGTGTCATAAATATACTGGTTTACATGTATACACGCTTTACAAGTTCATTTATTGAAAGTATGATCATAATTGTTTTGCTTGATGCGGTAATAATGTACTATTGATGTTACTTCGCCTAATATTTGTTGTCGGGGAAAGAAAGGATAAGTACCTTTGGAGCAGGGTGTAAAACAATAAAGCGATAGGAAAGAATAACACAACCCTCTCTCAGGTTCGCTTACGTAAACCTCAAGGACAAAGCTAAACTCCTGAGTCACAGACAATAGACCGAAGGTGCTCAAGTACAAGCGGAAAAGGGGAGGTTGAAATCACCTCCTTCCACCCGTTGTGACAGAATGAGCATTTATCGTGGTTAGTGAGTTCCAGTGGCGGCACTGCTGTGTCATTCATGCATACAGGAAATCAGGAGCGTACACATTCATATTTTACTCCTGATAAACCCACATGATGTTTCTGAGGATGAATTCTTTGGTACGATTATCGATTTACAAGGTCTTCAATATTTGGTGTAAAAGATGAAGTGCACAGTCTCAAAAGATAAGCAAGGTGATTGTCATTTATCTTGCTGCGATACTCACGTTTAATGTAGTTCATTTTTGAAAATGTTTGTTCCACATATAAGTGGAGCCAAAGATTGCCATTGAACTAGATGCAAACAAACGTAATCTCCGATATCCAACGCAGGGCAAAGATTTAAACAATTCCTACCCTTCTTTCTCAGAGCATTCTACGTCGTGGAATTCTGCAATGCAAGTAGTTACATATGTAGTTTGTGTGGAGCCCCACTACGCGGAAACTTCAAAGGAGTGCAAAATAATTGGATTTTGATTCTCAAATGATTTAAATCCTCAAATTGTAAAGACAATGTGTCATACAGTTGCTTCAAAGTTCGATGTATTTTTCCAGGAGAATAACGTTTATCGTGAACACGGAACGTAAGCAAGGGAAATTGTGTAAATCTGCAACTACCATTTGTCCTTCCCACAATCGCCATTGTGCCATAAATGTGTTCACGGCGTCAACTAAACACACTAAAAGCGTGCATTGAATTTGACCAAATAATCAAATAGATCTGTTGAAAACGCCACACATTCATTCGTCTTGTGTCAATTTAAGAACATCATTTCCCTGAAACAATAATATAAAACACAGTTACTATTTAAGACTATCAAAACAAACTACACAATTGCATGGACATTGCAATTGTTAGCATTTAATTTGGGATGCTTACTTTGTTTTTCATAAATTCAGCAATCACCTGTTGTTGAAAGAAGCATCTTAATATGGGTCCCATACTGAGCCACCTGACATTACGATAGTACGGTAATTTTGAAAATTCCGTTCCCAGCGCTTGCAGGAGATTTTGAAATTGCCTATGTCAAAGGCTACTTGATCTAATGAAATTGACGTACTTTACAACTGACATGACGTTATTTAACGTAACGGACTTGGCACATAAAGCCTCCCTATGAATTATGCAGTGTATGGGTAAAATATCAGATTATTCAATATTGCTATGTTGTAAAAACTTACTCAGCCTACCAATGAAGCCATTTTCTCGTGATTTCATAGAGGACGCTCGTTCGGTCGCAACACTCACGAGTTTGTCTCATGGAAGCTCAAATTTGTTTGCACCATCATGAACAGCGTTGAAAATGTCTGTTCCACAAGTTGTGCTTTGAAGGGACACTCTATCTAATATTTCTTCAATAACATTTAATTCATTATCAATTCATTACCTCAGAAATTCAATGAATTGCGCATCGTCAGATATGTCCGCCGATTCGTCCAGGGCTAGAGAAAAAATGTTAGTGATCTTATTTTGTCCTTTAATTGCTTTTCCAAATCACAACCCAATTCTTCTATGCGCCTCGTTACTGTACCTCGAGAGAGACTGACTGATTTAAATAAGTCTACTAATTTAGGACATAATTCCTTTGCAGCAACTAGCAAGTATTGTTTGATAAATTCGCCTTCGCTAAATGGCTTCATAGTTTTCCCAATAAGTTCCGACAGTTTATAGGAAAGCTGTACGACATGCTGAACATTAGGATCATAATGAACAGGTGTTTTAATTTCTTTCAGTTTTTATGATCCAGCTTCACCTGGAACAAAGATATGCCAAATGTTAGTGATCTTATTTTGTCCTTTAATTGCTTTTCCAAACCACAACCCAATTTTTCTATGAGCCTCGTTATTGTACCTCGGGAGAGAATAACTGATGCAAATAAATCTACTAAATTGGGACATAATTCTTTTGCAGCAACTAGGAAGTATTGTTTGATAAATTTGACTTCGCTAAATGGCTTCATAGTTTTCCCAATAAGTTCCGACAGTTTATAGGAAAGCTGTACGACATGCTGAACATTAGGATCATAATGAACAGGTGTTTTAATTTCTTTCAGTTTTTATGATCCAGCTTCACCTGGAACAAAGATATGCCAAATGCTGGTAGCACCCATCTACAGACGATTGAATTCATTAATTGTAACGCAAAATCTACAAACAACGCTGATTATTACATACCTGAAGGAATGTGTTTGCCATATTCACTTTGGTGTTATCTACGAAAATGTCGCTTAATATTTTGAAGAGAGACGTACGATAAAAGCCTCTTACAAATCAGGCACTTAACTTCATCGTCTTCATATCGAATGCAAAAATATTCGTCCTCCCATTTAATGTGGAACGTATACTCTGTTGACATGGTACTACTACTCCGTGTCATCCGCCTCTGACTACCAGGTCTGTCTCTCGTTGCCTTGGTCACTGGTGAGGGGAAAATAACACGTGAAGGGGAAGCGAGCACGTGCTGCAGGGTTGAGGAACTCTGTTGTAGAGATTCACTCGTCATCACGACTGACAACAAACTTTACACGGTGACGTTGGTGTGCTGTAGTTTAGTAATGAGCACGGCAAACTTCAAACAACGATGCACTTCAGTAAAATTTGGGAAAAGTATTACTTTTGTACTTAGGATGACAACGAAGCTGCTTGTTTATTGTGTGCTACATGGTTCCGCCAAGTGAAACATAATATCAGACGACATTTCCACCCTTCGCATGCAAATGACCACGGACATGATAAACTTATAGGCATGATTAGAAGCATTTAGTAATATTGTCAGAGGAACATATTCATGCTATATACTTTTAACGTATAGTAGGTAATGTGAAGCGAGTTAATACCCATACATTAAATATAATAATGTACATTGTGCTTTTGTTTACAAGGGGATGATATAATGACACTTTTAGATAATCTAAAGTAACAGATACTCCAAAAACATAGTAGACCACCACTTTCAGAAGGTTTAGTGCGTGCTAGTTACCGGATTTTAAAACGTATTGCTGAGAAAATGAAACCATTCCGTGATAGGAAATATATTAAAGAGTGCATGACATTGGCTGCTGAAGATATTGCACCTCAAACGGTAGATTCTTTCAGAAACATAAGCCTGTCACGTCGCACTGTCTCTGAGAGGGTGATCAAAATGAACTGTGATATTGAGACACAGTTGATCACAGAAATTCATACCTTAAAATGGTTGTCTTTGGCGCTGGATAAGACCACCGATATTGTAGGTAGATCCTGCCCAAATAGCTGTGTTTATTAGGCGCATTGATCTCACTCTGTTAGAAGAAGTGTTAGATTTAATAATGTCTGAAGGGTCGCACTCGTTGAAGTGACATTTATTAATCTTTCCTGCCTGGTGTAACAAAATAAGACTTGATATGCGAAAAACTTGTATCTAGTCGCGGATGGTGCCCATCAATGTCAGAAAAATACAATGGTTTTGTGAGTTTACCCATACATTCTTTAAATGAGGAAGGTATTAACAAATAGCATATAAAAGCTACTTGGTATTAATACAGATAGTTTTAAAGCTGTTCACTGTATTATAGACCGCGAGGCGCTATATGCTCATTCCAGAAGTTTGGAGAACGTAATGAACATAATGATAAAGACTGTGAATCACATTAAGTCTAAATCCTTGCGTCCTCGATATTTCATGAGGTTCTTGGAAGATGTTGACTCTGAATATTTCGATCTTAACCTATTACTGCAAAGTGCGGTGGCTAAGTAGGGGTACAATGCTCAATAGATTGTTTCAATTTGCTTCAGGAAATTCCTAGCTTCTTAGAACAGGAGGTTAGTATTGGACATTTTAATGAATTGATTGTACTATATTTTACACTGTTTACATGCTATTTAATGTATATTGCCTATAAAATAATTAGTTTTATTCCGATGCATGCATTATTGTGTTTATTTTCAGGGGACCGCCATCTCAGAAATATCGATTCAAAATGGATTAGTGATCTCGCATTTTTTACACATCTCACATATTATCTCAATTAACTTAATACCTACTGTCCATTCAAAACCAGAGTTCCCTCTGAAGTAAACAGAAGCACGTGCTTCTGCTTGTCACGAACCCAAGAACACACTCTTACGCCAGCGTAAATAATTCCTTAATACATGTATTCTATTATGAAATATTGGAGCAGGGAAGGTATAGAACTGCACATTTTATTACTGTTATCATATGAACCCATCGTTAAAGGTAATGGATATATACTAGCTGTTAAGTGATTACAAAATATTATTTTCGTCTGCTATTGCGCTAACGCCGAGAGCATCTTGCTTGTTAATACCAACCGTATGCATGACTGCCATTCTGTTACATATACGAGAAATGCAGCAATGAATTCCTAGAGGTGTTATCTGAGTACCGAATAAACTCTTTGCGTAACACAGGAAATATAAGCGAACGGTCATTCATCATACGCTAGCACACGTATGCTCAGCTCAGGTCAAATGTTGTGATTTAGTCAGTTGGTATTTTGAGTTCACATTGCAGAGGAAGGTCCGTGTAGTGCGAATAAACTGTTCAAACACAAAAGAGGGAAACAGTTAGAAAGTGGCGAAAAACAAACAATACTTCATATATTCAACTCACTATTAGAAAAATACCCGACACTTGCATTAGTGCATATTACGAAACTAATATCGGATATTATAGGCGTTTCAGTGAGAAGTGTAACCGACCCAAGCAGGGAATATAAACAGACCTAATAGAACATAGAAGAGGATAATATGTGGGAACTTGTTTTGTGCGACAGTGCTGCTGAATTGTGAATGAGCTTGTTATTTTTTACGAGAGTAGTTCTGATTCCGATATGTCAGCTGAGTCACCTTCGGAGGATTCGGATTTGGGTGTTGCACTTTTGCCCGAGAATTGTGATTAACGCAAGTAAAATGTTCATTGCCGCATACTTATAAAATCGATTGTTACCTCGGGTTGCATTTTGAAGTATGATTCTCACACAGGGCGCGTTTTTATAGATTTAAACAGTGTTCAACAAGCACGTGAGAGGGGAACAAGCTGCAATTAGGGGCGGGGATTGCGAACTACTATCGCGCGGATAATACAAAGAGTTTGTTTTCAGTGAAAGGCACTCTGGTTTGGAATGGACAGTAGCTGCAAGGTAAAGATAAAGGATGCAGTAAAGCCATTTATGTCCAAATTACGTCTATGGCACCATCCACTTGCACAAAATGTCACGTGCCACTTTACATGTTTAAATTCTATGGCAACTAAAACACTTCATCTGTATACAAATTACATATTAATTCTCGACAACCTTCAAAGAGAATTTGAAAAACGTTTCGGAGAGCTATTATGCAACAAGACTTGCGACTATTTTCTAATCCTTTGAATTTGAATGTAGTAAATCTCCTTTTCATTTACAATTGAAATAAATTGCATTACAAAATAGTAGCCGGGAAGTAATCAGCGGGAAAACGGGACTGGGAGCTCTACCGGATGTTACCAACGGACTTATACTCCAGCTTGAGAGTTTGCAGGCTGCATTGTGGCAATGTTTAGTTCGAAATATACATGCGAACAACTATTTTCGAAATTGAACTATTCTAAATCTTATATGCGCTCCAGATTAAACGATGACACCCTTCTCTCAATATTACGTTTCTCTACGAGTACTATCCAGCCTGACATAGATAACTTAGTGTAACGAAAAAGATACCAGCGGTCCGCTACTCGCCCTTCACAGTACAAACAGTTAAACGCGATTTATCCACCACTGAGTAGTTTGCAGGTTGAAAGAGTGTACCGCCAATAATATGTCGAGACGAGTGAAACAAACCGTTCTAGTGCGATGGGAAGTGGAAGGATAATGAGGGCATACCATCCCTGCTGAATCAGCTCCCCAACTCTGGACTAGTCCAACTAATTTTCCCCACTCCTTTCAGTCTTACAGTGTAATCAATTAACTGCAGCACAGTGGCGACCCGTGCCTCAAATAGTAGGTAAAGGACTGAGGACTTTAATGAACAATGACAGCCAAATTTAAACATATTAATTTTGCTAAATAATAATTATCATACGAGACTAACCTATTTTATTTCTTGTATATTATAAGTCAATCCTCCGGTTTTTGAGAGCAGCAAACTTATCCGTGATGTCCTCATAAAATGGCTCATTCCTTATAAGTTTACACAAAAGTTCCCTCTGGATAGAGATGTTCCCTAATGATGTGAGTCTGCCTTGTGATATAGTGTTTTCAGTGACAGATTTAATTCTTTTCAAACACGAAAAACTCATGTCCACTGATGCACTTGTGGATGGAATTGTTAAAATTAAAGCAAATAACTTGCATGATTCCTCAAATACGTCCCTATTTTCCTAGCACACTCTAAAATACTCCACTGTAGTAACAGACCTATGCAACTCACCAGCATACAGAAGACGCAGTTCATTCTTTAAATGATAAATTCTTTGAAATATCCTTGAATAACATCGTTGTAAATTTTTAAAAGCTGAAGAAGGAAAATCTTTAGCGATATTTTCATATTTTGTGGTATCCAAGGAGGGCAATAATTTGTAAACTGTCACAATCCTGAAACCTTACGTTCATTTCCATTTGGAAACCTTACTTTTCATTTGGAAATGGAATCCAAAATTTCTAAAAATAAAATCCTGAAATTTTTTAAATTTCATCCTCTAAGTTTCTATGTTCTCTTGTGTGAGTCAGATTGGTCAGCTTTTTGGCTTTCTTAAATAATTCAAAAAAATATTGAACATTTCGTTTATTGCTTGTTAAATCACATGTGACCCTGATCTTTGAAATACAGTAAGCAATGTCCAGTGATCTGTATTGCAAAACTTAAAAAAGAACGTTTATAGAAAGAAAAATGTCATTGAACACGTGCCAGAAGAGTAAATTCTAAATCGTTCATTTCCTTCAAAAACCCCTTACTGAGCTGAATTGATATTTTATCAGATCGGTTGTCATTCATAATATTCACAAACACTTGTTTCAATTTTTCCCAATTTTCTACAATTACAGTGAGTAGTTTTGACTTAGAAAACCACCGAATCTCTGCTAAGGTTGGAATATGTCTAGCTGAAACCTAATCTAGTACCGTATTCCTTTTACGAATGATGGAAAATATGAAGAAATCCCACTGATGCTTGCAAAAAATATGCGACATTTAGAAATGCAATCTAAACTTTGTTGAAGCAACAAATGTAATCAATCAGCTAAGCAATGCACAAAACAGATTGAAGTGCTTTGTCTTTAATTTCCTTCTGAAGACCATTTAACTGACCTGCCATTACACTTGCCCCTCATAACATTGATCCACTAATTTGCTCTCGTATGAAAACTCAGATAAAATCCTTCCAGAGGATTAAACAAAGCCTCAGATGTTCTATCAACACTAACATCATAGAACCATAGAAAACGCTCAAAAATATTTCCTTCAAAATTCACACATCTTATTGTGATAGAACACTGTGATGTTTGAGTTATACCTGTGCTATCATGAACTTCAATAGCAAAACCGTTACTGCTACGAATTTCATTTTTACATGATCTTCTATATACCTATTCAGATATGCAGCTTATGACGTTATTTTGAATGTCTTGGAGCACCACTGAATACACTATTAATTTTCAAATACTGATTTTGAATTTCCAATGAACTCTTCAAAATTAATAAAGCAAGCAGTTCCTTGAAATTTCCACGATTTATTGAGCTTACACTTTCATCGTGCCCCCTAAATCGAAGTTCTTGCTTGCCTAAATATAACACAGCATCTATAATCAGCTGGAAAAACAGTTTATTCGTACGATCATTCTCATTGAATTGAACCATAATTAAAAGTCTTGCATTTCCCTGTAGGGCGTCAGAAATTTTATTTCTATTCTTTAAACAAGTGTTCAACTGTAGCTTGAACTTTAGGTTTTGAGCGCAATCTTTATGCTTATTTAGAACTCGCGTAATGTTCTTAAAATCCGAAAATCCTTCCTTGTTCCAGACGTTATGATTATTATTAAAAAGTAAACAGGGCCAGCAATATAGTGTTTCTAAGTTGAAGCTACTGCACAACCACGGAAATTAGGAAAATCAAGATGTTTTGATTTTAGCATTATAGCATTTACCATTATTTTCCTCTTTTATACAAAGATTTAATGGCGCGGTAGGCTTTCCAACTGTTAACATATCTTTCTTATCCTCGTCTTTCCAGTTGGAGAACGATTTCTCAAGTATATTACAAACTATGTCATTAATTGTATTCATTTCGCAAACATAAACACAATATCCACAAGCCATTGTAACAATAACGAAAGCATGACTCTTGAGTGTTGTGTTGGTATATCCCTCCACCTGGCCACTAGGCCCCTAAGTAAGCATGATTCTCAATTAGTTGGAAAGGACGTGAAAGGATTCTTATGTGTTGAGGCCATCCCAGCACTTACAGGTATAAAATCGCAAGTAAAAAAAGTCTGACGTTACGTTTTCATAATAACCATGTAAACTGGAGGGAGAGACTGGGTTTGGCAGACAGTGTCTTTTCGCATCCACTAGCAAGCAGGTGGTTAGAGAGAAATAGAGCATACACTCCCTCTCTGTCGAGTGGCGCCTGAGAATGCACAATCCTGTGAAGCAGTGCGGACTTCACAGAAAAAACATTGCAGCAGTCCAACCTCTGGAAACAACTAGGCTGCGAATATTGAAATAAATATTGATTGCATGACTTTAATCTTTAAGCCCAAAGAAGATGAAGGGCCCTTCCCTCACTTCACCCCCAAGACCGCCACTGATGCAGCACAGGTTACTTTAAGAGAGGGGACGAACAGCGGCAAGTTGACCTTTACCAAGGTAGTCGAGCCAGCCCATATGTGTATTAACAGGAGCTTACCAGCAAACGCGTACACTAAATTGTAATATGATATCACATATATTGATTGGTTAAAATTCACGCCTATAACTTGCGAAGTACATAGTGGTTCGTGGACTGGCTCCTGAAGTGTAAGCAAAAAGCAGAATCCAGATGTGTTACCGGTTGACATGCTACATGGACTTCGCCTACACAGATCCACATCGTCCAGCCAAACAGTCATCGTTAGTCGCTATGCGCGTCTGCCAACGCTGGTATAGTTGCTGCTGGAAGCATTACTAAAATATGTTGCTAGAGAAATCCCGTACTGCTTAAGCTGTCATGATATCATTGGCCGGATGAAAACTACGCCCATTAGCTTTTCTTCCAAGTGGGTAAATAAGAAATCGCATTAGCATCAGGTATTACTATTACATGAAGTCATCACGGACTATTGGAAGACAACTATAATCACATGAGGTCAGTAGGATAGTAAGAGCGGAGCTGGCGCAGGGTGAAGTGGTAATACAAGGGAGAAATAGGGAAAACGATGTGAAATGCTAGGCTAGACGGGGTTGAGCGTAGAAAAGTGTGATACATGGGAGAGATAGGGAATACGAGGGGAGGTGCCAAGGAGCATAGGGAGTTGAGGGTGCTCGAGCGGTGCTTCTGGTGGGCAATTTAGGGTTAAATGGAGGACGATAGAAGTGTGTACGCGCATCCACGTTCCTTGTAGCGCATGTTCTATGATGTATAACTCAAGAGCTTTCTGTGATGAGTATATCTAACCAGTCCAGGGTTTTAGGACATTTTGAGCAAGTGAAGGAGAGGAGAGATGATCTGTGTATGCTTTACAGCCTTATTGAAGCATATTCAACTATCCTAACCTAACCTGGCCTAGACAAACTTCTCAGCATCTATTCTATGTAGCCATCGTCTAACCTAAACTCACACCGAACATCCTAACCCAATATGTCCCAGCCTTACCTGTTCCGGAACATCTCATTATCTATTCTATACTTCCATCGTCTAACCTAACCAAAACCTAAGCTAACATAGCCATAGCATAACAGAACGTCACCTAACATAACCAACAAACGTAATCAAATTAACCAAACGTAACCACAAAACGCAAGCAAACGTAACAAGACGCAAGCATAAAACGTAACCAAACGTGATCAACCCGTTGCTAAGACAACCTAAGCTAAGCCATCCTTCATAACTTAGACAATCACCATGCGAGGCTAACGAAATCTATCCCAGACTGTCCTTTCATCACGTATTTTATCCACTCATCGTCTTAACTATTCTGATAACATCCTAACCTAATACCGTTTTGTGGTTACGTTTGGTTAATTTTGTTACGTTTTGGTTAGGTTAGACGATGGGAGGATAGAATAAATAATGAGAGGATATTCCAGAGTAGTTAAGGCTGCGATAGATTAGGTCAGGATGTTCGATGTGAAGTTAGGTTAGACGATGGTGGGATAGAATACATGATGTGAAGATTGTCTAGGCCAGGTTAGGCTGGGATAGTTGAATATGCTTCAATAAGACTGTAAACCATACACAGCTCATCCATCCCGCTC
The DNA here is from genome assembly GCA_030765065.1 of Deroplatys truncata. NCBI lineage: Eukaryota > Metazoa > Arthropoda > Insecta > Mantodea > Mantidae > Deroplatys > Deroplatys truncata. The sequence continues at coordinate 231,806,288 of CM060990.1, forward strand.
ACATGATAGCTGTTCGCCATTCATGTGTTTATAAGCGATATAGAAAAAGGGCTTTAAAGGTACATAAAAGTTCTCTGACAGTACACGAAATGCTTATAATGTATCCAAAAATTAGTAAAAAAAATGCCGTAGATACTGTAAGAAGGATGAAAAATCCAAAAATACCACCAAATTTCTTGTAAAACATGGCAAATCAGCACTAAAACAGGATCAAGCCGCTATAAAACGTGAGAAATTGCTGTTAGAATGTAGTAGGAACCTTATAAAACGATCGAAATATTCATAAAAGAGTCCAAAGCCTTGTTGTAGTGCTACGAATGCATCCACCAGTGCTCCAAATACTCATTCGTACGTTCGAAATCTCTTCAAAGTGTGTAAAATTGGCGTAAAGTGCTACGAAATACCTTTAAAATACGCTAAAGTATTCTAAAAGTACCTCTCCTCCCGAAAATATCCGGTGCCTAAACGTCCTTCGAAAACTGGAAAACTGTATAAATATACCTTAAGGAGCATGACATACCTTCAAACTGTCTCGAAATAACCTAAAACCCTGGACCAATATCCTGAAAATATCCGCCCTATCGCCAGAAGATACCATCGAAGCACTCCTAAATGTTCGTACCAGTGTTCCAAAATATGCTAAAACCCCGTGTCAATACCCGAAAATAGCTGCACCAGTGGTAAAATACCCTTGAAATGCTCTAAAATACCCGACAATACCCACTCCAGTGTGTAAAATATCCTCAAAGTGTCTATACCAACACTCTAAAATATCCGCTCTAGTGTCTAGAAAGTCTTCAAAAGTGGGTACAATGTCTTCAAAGGCCTCTGAAATGTAGTAAAAGAACCGAAAGAGCCTATTTCAGAGCCTGAAATGCTCGTAACAATGCTTCCTAAATGGCTATTTCAGTGTCTGAAATACGCGTAAAAGCGTTTCAAAGGACTGGAAAATGCTCGTAATCACTATAAAAACGTAAGAATACTCAAAAAACGTAACAAATATGGGTGTACGTATGTCAGATACGCCACCAAAACGAAATAAACTACCGTAAAACACCTACAAATCAGTGTAAAATGAGAGAAGTGTGCCAAACTTAGGCCAACATATCGTGAAGTCTAGGTTATGTCGGCTTTGTTAGGATCGGTGGGGTTGGGTTAGGTTAATGTTGGACAGCTCTGACTAGATTAGGGTAGGCAATGGTGGAATGGTTTGGCTAGACTATGACAGGGTGGAAAATATTATGGGACGATGGTCTAGGCTAGGTTAGTACGGGTGGATTTAGATTAGATTAGAATGACATGATGTGTGATGATGAGCGGATAGTTTTGGATAGGATAGATGACGTTAGGTTAGCTATATTAGGGTCACTCGGGTTTTGTTAGATATACTCATTATAGAAAGCTCTTGAGTTATACATCATACAACATGCCCTACGAGGAATGTGCATGCACGTATACACTGCATTTGTCCTCTATTTAACCCGCCAGAAGCACCTCTAGAACACCTTCAACCCCCTACCCTCCGTAGCACCTCTCCTCGTATTCCCTGTCTCTCCCACGTGTCACCGTTGTTCTATCCCTCAACCCCGTCTAGCCCAGAATTTCACTTTTTTCCCCTATCCTTCCCATGTATCACATTTCACCCTATGCCAGCTCTGTTCTTACTATCCTATTACGGAGGATGTGACAGAACGGTGAATTGTTGTCTAATAATTTCCTCTTGGGCAAGCACACGGTGATTTCATGCGATCGTCACGTTGGTCTGGCGTCAGGACGTGTGGCACACTGTGCTGTGTATAACCACCACCTCATAGGAACAAGGCCGCTACCTGCGTGTATGGCGTCACGGTAGGAGATCAGCACCAATTTCAGCCCAAGTACACTAATCTCGTACGCTATTTTCCGTTCCTCGGAGTTCGAATTTTAAGTAAATTTTATGGTAGGAGGGAGCTTAAGCTTAAGCAAAAAGAGAAATTGTCATGTCATTTAATTTGAACTATATTATACTGCGCAGCGCATCGCATACGATGTTATTACAAGCTAGTGTCCGTTTCTGGAGCGCTGGTAAACGTTAAAACACGCATAAACCTTTAACTGTAAGGAACCTCCTGTTCCTGTGCTTTTTTACATCGGAATTATTATAACGTATCCCTTGATAACCAGAAAAAGGCAATGAAATCGGTTGACGTACACAACTACATAGTAGTTAAGGTATTTCCTAAACATGTTATTTGCTAAACATTATCTGATAGAAATTTTTAAACAGCAATACAAGAACAAGGAATTCCAATGTTACTATGCAGGTTATTTTAAAATAAATGTTATTTAGGTTTTTTGAGTGTGCCCATTTACAGCCTCACTTTGGGAAATTGCCAAAACGCCACATGGCTTATTCTGTAAGTGGGAGAAAATGTTTGCGTATGTATGCTCATGTATCATATCAACAGGCAAACACTTTAAAAATACAATTTTTGCTTCATGTAAAATCAATTATTAATTCAAATGAAGCAGATACATGTTTGCTATATTCTATTACATATCATCATCATCATTGTTATAGGCCTGATAAGTTAGAAGAAAGGGAACTTGGGCTACTGTTGCAGCTAAATATGAATTTCCAGTATTAAAATAACAAAAAGATGATAAAAGAAAGAGATTGTTATGAGAGGTGTAATTATAAAATTTGGCATATTTTAATAAGAGTAATATTTTATTTATTTGGAAAGAATTAAATTAACTACATACCTACATCTCATATTCTAATGAGGCACTCCCACATGAAGTAGATTTGGACACTTCACTCATGGAGTACGATGATAGGTGTAACATTCATATAAACAAGAACTTGTTAGATGCACTTCTTGTTAACATGATGTGCAATTGGACCATAGTAATATACACCAATGGTTCAGAATGCTTAGAAGATAATTCAGTAGGTGTTGGCTTCTATATTGACAATCGAATTTCAAAGGTCTTCAAACTAACGTCTTCCACATCTCTACTTAATGCTGCAATACTTACTTTTAAACAGGCTATTCTCTATGCAACTCAGAATTTCTGAAAGCATTTAGTAATTTTAACTGATTATTATCTTTCAGCTTTAGAATCACTAAAATCAGTTTATTACTCTTCCAATTGTAACTGACACTTACTGAATTTAAAGTATCTACTTAATATTCAATCGCAAATATAACATATCGTGTAATCCTTTTGGATTCCTGGGCATACAATGAAATGGTAGATAAATTACGAACATTGGGCAGAGAAAGAGTGGAAATCTTTCACTACAGTTTGCCATATATTTACTTATAAGTAGTAATAATGTGGGAGGTCTAGATACATTAGCACAATAAAGACCCCGCTAATTGATAATCCTTGTAATCCTATTGACTGGGTAATCAGATAGCCATTTGTTCTATGCCGCCCCCTCTTTGTGTGTTATTCCGACACCGCCCGCCCGCCCCACTTTGTGTCGCTTACAGCAAATGGATGTGTCACGTGGCTGTCAAATTTGATTGACAAGGCTTTGATAACGATCGTCCATGTGCAAGATTATCTCGCTTCAAGCCTTTGCCAGCCTCTGAGTCACTCAGTCGCGTGCCACCACCCCCGTAAATCGATGGAAGAGATTTAGGCCACAAAGACGCCGACAATCAAGGTTAAATTGAACGTACATGTAAACATGTGTGTTTACAAATGCTTTGACACCCTTTGCCGGTATTTTTCCGACACAGGAAATGCCCCCTCCCAATCCTTTGTGTGGGTGAAGTCCCCGCCGCTAAACTTCTAAATATCTGTATCAATCAATCAGGTAATATTCGTGAATGTATAACATCATGTGGTCTCATTGAATTCAAGGATGCTAACAAAGGATATACCGCCCTCTAGCGTCTTGGATTCCCAGTATCACGTACCCTAAACGGCTGGACGCAGGCTATCGATCGATTAATACAATTATACAATTGAGTATTTCTGATTGATACAGTATAAATAGTTGATGCCGATAAAGTAGCCCGCTCACCCCTCCCCTCGCAAGCACACGCGCCCCCACACTTGTTTTTTTCTAAAACTAACTAAACGATTATTACGAGTGTATAATTATTACGATTAATAACACTTTTTCTAATTCTGCTTTGAGGGAAATTATCAGGCTTATAGGTATATTACATCTCTCAGATGAAATAAACATGCATAATTAAAATCAGAGTTAGTATAAACGTTTACTTCAACAATACGCAGTACGCTAACGTATTTAAAAGGAATATTTTCGGAAGCATGAGTGTAGCACCGCCTTCGTGGTGTTTCTCACTCGAACTGAAACACATCATACCTGCAAGTCCCCGGTATACCTACCCCCACTATTACGACCAGGGAGGAGAGCGGATTCAGAACAGAGAGGTCGGTCCTACCAGACGCATTGTAGCGATAATTCCACTCCCTCCAACCCCCACCGCTATCCTCTGTCTCTGGCTGCCACAGATGGGGGAGGGTACGCCTGTACATCTTGCTTGACCGCTTCCTACCTGAAGTAGAAAAACGCTGCAATCCCCACCATGATATGCCTTTAACATTTCAAAAAAATAAAAGGGATAAGGCGAGCCTGAATCATTTGAAAGGAGGATAAGAGAACTTCCGCTTTCAAGATTTTCTATTTGTAGGGTTTGTTTACACGTGGAATTGACTCTGAAAAACAATAAATATTGAAATACGGGAACTCCTTAAGTTGGCAGGAGAACAAACTATTCCCTTTGTTGTTATTTTAATGATGTATTTCTGCAACAAATGAAAAGCCAGCTGTAACAGACCCGTGATTGCTTAGGCACGCCGCGAACCTCTGAAATCCTTATAAAAATATTATTACTAGCATATGGATGGTTCATGTCATTCACGCTTGACTTCATTTTAAAGAATTTAAAAGGGGATGTATGTTTGTCTATAATATCTGATCGAACAGGTGTAAGCAGCTTTAGACAGAGACGTTTGACTACCTTTATACCGAAGATTACAAGACATTATCTTTAAGAAAAAGCACACTTAAAATGAAATATGACAATCTTTAGACATGACAACAAGGGCATACATTCGATTTTCTGCAAAAGCAAGTCCTGTCAAATACAAGAATGGTTTGCAAGCGCTAGAATAACCTGCGTGTCATTTCTGAGAAAATGGGCAGTGTCTCTCTACGAGGCTCGATACTTGGCTACAACATAGAGCATTTGTGGAAGAAAAATATAATGTATTACAGTCACACGACTTTTTCCCACAAACGTTTATTCTTAGGTCCACAAACATAAAACAATTTGTCATTTGAGAAAATATATAGGCATTGCAAAAATGCAAATAACATGGATCAGGGGACTTTAAAACGTGCGGGCACTCGAAGTAAAATACAGTGGACCTTCAGAACATGTATTTCCTCTGGAATAAGGTACTGCAGGAGGGGAACTTAAAACATAGGATTTCAAAAGCCGTGTTGAGTATCTAGCGGAGAATCTAGCCATGGACACTTCAAATATAAATTTGATATTCGTTTAAACCTTTCTCTAAAAATGATATCTTCGAGAAGTGAATTCATACATCGTGAAAGGCAGTACTTGTCGTAAATGTAAATAACATGCGCCGGGGGACTTTAAAACATGCGGGCACTCGAGGTAAAATACAGAATACCTTCAAAACATGTATTTCCTCTGGAATAAGGTGTTCGGGAGGGGAACTTAAAACATACGATGACGAAGTGGTATTAAGTACTCTAGCAGGGGATCGAGTCATGGGGGGAGGCTTCAAATATAAATTTGGTATCCGTATTTAAAACGTTTTTCCAAAACTGCTCGCCAGCGGTCTTCGAGAAGATGCGCCAGCGAGTTATTCCACTGTTTACACACCCCTGCCAAATATGTTGTATACAGCCTAAGGTGGGTAAATCCGACCTCGCTACCTGATTACGAGAGAAATTCCGTTTTCAAAGATAATGAGACACTTGTGTTTTAACCTTAATGGCTTCCAAGCATTTCCAAACAGCTCAATTCGTTTTCAGGAACGCGAATGCTGGGAAATATAAATCATAGACAAGGCTGAATCTGATCGGTAATACTTAATACTGATTGATAATAAAGTTGAGTGTGGAATTTAAAAAAGTATTGAACACCGGAACTCTAACGGTACAAATGCTTTTATGAATAAAGAAACTTATGTGTATAGTGTGGAATTAAAAAACATTGAATATCGCTGGGATTTGAACACCTGAACTCAATCAATACAAATGCTTTATGAATAAAGAAACGTAGGTGAATATTGCATGTAGCTAAAGGATAGGAATGGTGAGGTGTTTAAAACTTTCATTTTCGCTCACTCGAGGTAAAAATACAGACTACCTCCAAAACATGCATTTCCTCTGGAATAAGGCGTTGAAGGAAAGGAACTTAAAACATACGATGTCGAACATGGACCTGGGGACTTTAAAACATGCATTTGCGCACACTTGAGATAAATACAGACTACCTTCAAAACATGCATTTCTTCTGGAATAAGGCGTTGAAGGAAAGGAACTTCAAACATACGATGTCGAACATAGACCTGGGGGAACTTTAAAACATACATTTTCGCACACTTGAGGTAAACTATAGGAGACTTTTAAAACAGGCATATCCTATGGAATAAGCTGTTCCAGGAGGAGCACTTAAAACACACGATGTCGAACATGGACCTGGGGGAGACTTTAAAACATACATTTTCTTATTTGGTACTGTTGGTTATATTATTCAATTTGAAACTTACGGTGCACTCGGAACATTTCCGCAATTAGTTTAAGGCTCTAGAAGCCCGTGCAAACTTCTTGCGTTACGCCTACGGCTGCATTGTAAATGGTGTTCCCTCACGCTTGCGCTTATGCTGCATTACGTTAGCGCTTACACTTCATTTTGAATGAAGCCTTAGGGTACGTGATACCAAGACGCTAGAGGGCGATATATCCTTCGTTAGCAGTTTAAATCTTTGAATTCAATGAGACTGCATGATGTTATGCATGGACGAACATTACTTGATTGATTGACACAGATATTTAGAACTTTAGCGGCGGGGATTTAACCCACACAAAGGAGTGGGAGGGGGCACTTCCTGTGTCGGGAAAATACCGGCAAAGGGTGTTAAAACATTTGTAAACACACATGTTTACATGTACACTTAATCTTTAATTGTTGGCGTCTTTGTGGCCTGAACCTCTTCCATCGATTTATGGGGTTAGTGGCAGGCGACTTAGAGTCCTAGAGGGTGGCAAAAGCTTTAAGCGAGGTAATCTTGCACATGGACGATCGTTATCAAACCTTTGTCAATCAAATTTGACAGCTACATGAAACATCCATTTGCTGTAGGTGATACAAAGGAGGGAGGGGCGGACGGTGTCCGAGTAACACACAAAGAGGGGGTGGGGCCTGCGGCATAGAACAAAGGGATATTTGATTACACAGTCAATAGGATTACAAGGATTATCAATCAGCGGGGTGTTTATTATGCAAATGTATATGGATCTCCTACATTATTACTACTCTTATATTTTAAGACGTTACAAAAATTAATAGTTGATAAATGGTAAGAAAAATGGGGTCAGCAAATGATGCGAAACTTCTTAAGTACCACAATATTAAAAAAAATTATACAAAATATTCCCTGAATCTATTAAGCTAATCCTTCTAGAAAAGTAACAGTTACTATTCTTAGAATCACATAACGGCACGTATCCAAACCTGAACAACTACACAAAATTAAAGTTAAAAATGATCGTCTCCGTAATCAGCGAGAGCAGGTTTCAGTAAAAAAATTGTTTTTAAATGTCCTAACAACAGGACTGTCATTTCAGTTTCCGCTTGGATGGGGGTAACATTGCCTGATGCACTTGTCCAAATTTTCATATGAATTTTAAGGACACATTTAACTTAAGAGAAAATCAACTTTTATTTTATAAATGTGGAATATTTATATTAAAAGTACGGTTCTAGTAATGCTTCTTTTTTAGAGCAATAATAACTTGTAACACAATTATTTCTCATGAATTGGGGGGCAATTTATCCCCTATACCCTGAAATGACACCCCTGCCTAACATGTAAAATGAACTCTAATCCGAGATAACTACAAACAAATTTGAAAACCCCATAAGTATGCAATTGTTGTTAAGCAACCATCTCCAAAGGTTTGTAATGCATTTAGATTTCTTTCAAAACGTAAAATGAAAATGTAATGTGTACATACAAGTGTATGCATGTTACATATTTAAAATCTCATGTTTGATATTGGACTAGCTGTTTCATTGCATAACTAATTATGATTGTAACAATGTAGTACATTTAAATGCACATGTATGTTAATTTATTCGTGTATTTGTACAACTTTGTTGTATATATTGTAAATGGATGAAATGTTCCTGATCATTGGATGAAGTCCAATTAAAACAAATAAAGAAGAAGAATTTTAGTTAAATGCACGAGGAAACATTTTAGCATCAGCTAAAAGTAAGCACATTTGAATTCCTATACGAGATGTTTCATAATAACTACTCCTAATTTGAGGACATGAAAATGTTATTTTCTTAATAAAGTTGTGTTGTGGAAATGCTTCGCTTTTAATAAAAAATATTAAACTGATATCTTATTAATCAGATATTTGTGATGTTACACCAATTACTTCATATCTTAAGGTTTCCAATTCCAGTATAATGTGTTTAAGATATTAAAACAGTGTTTCAGCTTGTATTGTTTTCATAGACAATATATATCAATGTTAACAAAGCACCAGTCCTTAAAAACTTGTAACAATGAGATGAGATGAGATGTATAGAGACCAGAAAACTATAGCTTCCCACGAATACCTTGCCTCTGACTTGTGACAAGCAAAGAAACCTGCCCTTTCATAAATGAAAGTGCTTATTTTTTCCCTGCTACTTAACAAATTTGATCAAGCATCCTCTATTAGTCTATGCTATTGTCAATGGTTTGATTATGACCCCGATTGCTGAAATTCAGACAAACATCATAAAGGAGTGATCCTACTTGATTAGTGTTACTCACTGCTGCTGGCAGCTTTCTGTTTCCCACCCAGTGCAAATCAACCTCATTTACAAAAGCTGATAAAACCTGTCAAGTATAGTGTAAAATGCAACTTTTGGCAGTGGACTATCTCTCACTAAAACAAAACACACTCCACTGTCCTTTTTTCTAATGACCCACTCATCAGTCATTTCATAGCAAGCAATCTTTTCAAGTAGTTGCTCTACAGTGCAAAACGTACGAGGACTGATCAATAAAGACTGAAACTGATTATTTTTCACAGATATGTATTACTCCATTTCAATGTTGACATGATCATTTTCAAACTAGTCCCTTCCTACTTGAATGCACTTTTTATAGGGTCTCTGCCAGTCCTTGAACATATTTTGGCCATTCTTTGTCAGGTTTTTGAGAATCGCCTCACTTTTCTTCCGCACTGTTTTAGTGCTCTCAAATCGAATGCCCCGGAACTTTTCCTTTAGTGATGGGAATAAAAAGAAGTCACAGGGGGCAAGATCAGGCTATAAGGTGGATGTGGCACACAGGTAATGTTGAATTGAGCCAAAAATTTCTGGACTTGATTTGCGACGTGAGGCCACGCGTTGCCGTGATGAAGTCGCCACCCATTCCGATGAAGTTTAGGACCTTTCCTTGCAATGTGCTCTCTCAGTGTAGCCAATACTGATGTGTAGTACGCTGCTGTAACAGTAGTGTGAGGGAGAACTGCATGCTGGTAAATCATTTCATTACAGTCGAAAAATGTGAAACACCAGGCCCACCTTGCTTAGCACAGAGGACTCGCCCTTCTTTGAAGTCCTTGAACCACCTAAATCTGTTGCACTAGGTGGTGTATCCTCACATTATGCTTGCTTCAGGATTTTGAAAGTTTCCAGGCGTTATGGTTTAAACGAAAACAAAATTTTATTGCACTTTACTACTCCTCTCGTATCACCTCCACTTTGTGATATGCGAAATTCAACTAAGGTCAACAATATACAGCATTACTACCAATCTACCGATACGGGAGTGCTGCCGCCTATACACATTATACATGAAACCCCGCTCTTTTCAAATATTTATATGGTGGAGACAGGAAACTATCAAGAAAGCTACAGGAAAAAATCAGTCTCAGTCTTTATTGATCAGCACTCGTAGTTTTCTTGATACGCTCTTCTTCGGCACTCAAGCTCTCTGCAATTGCAGCATTTATGCAGTAATTTTCCAAATGCTCCTCAGGACCCTCTGTTGAAGTAGAAGGTTTTGACAAATAGGAAGGATACTCTGGCAAAAGAGAAGGAATTGCACCTATAACAAGTTAAATAATGTAGATTATTAATGAAAATCTTTATTGACATATAAGTAATAACCGAAGACCGAAACTTTGGCAAAGTGTCTTCTTAAATGTGTTAAATCTATCTTCAATTTTAAAGTGAAACTGAGCGATTTCGATATTTGTGATTGAAACGCCGCAGTCTTATGTTGCCTTTTACGCCCTTTTTATATAAATGCCTAATTGCCGAAACAGATGCCTTTTGTTGCCTATTTGATTATTCCTTATTCCTTTATTATTAAAAATTGCCTACATGAGTTCTTAATTTATTTCTGTAAACGCTACAATAGATATGACTGCACCGAAGCTATGTTATTATTGCCTTTCAGCCAGCTCGTATTATCTTTACAAGTAACAATGGGTGTCGCCGTAAAAGAGGTAACAATAGGTAAGCGTTTTAATTATCGCTTGTGTTTACTTGGTTTCCTATTGGATCATACCTCCTTCAAAACAACAATGAGCGCCGTAGCTAAAACGTGGTTACATTTTTGTTCTAAATTTCTCTTTCTTCCAGTTTTCATTGTGACATTGGTGTCCAAAGTAGCTACAGTAACATGCCGAAATTTAGTGTTGCTTTATGCAGTTAATTGAAAAGTTACATTAATTCTCTTATGATCCGACGTATTTTTATGACGGTAAAATACATCAATACAGCCAAACACGAAAATGCACTTTCCAAATTCCAAGGCCAGTGGGAAGAAGATTTCTTTGCTTCCAACGGCAGTTGCAACATGCAGTCGAAAATCGCAATTTGCATTCGACGTATGTAAAGGTTTTATTGATGCCGGAATCCCTTTGTGGAAACTGGGGAATCCTACGTTAAAATAGTTTTTGGAGATATTTCAATCCACGAGCCAACTGATCCTACGGGTCATTTTATTGTGAATATCATTGTTGGACCGTTATATCCTCTAGAAGGCGAATCAATTAAAGCACCGCTTACCACGCAGTAGTCACTACGACACAAACCGCGCGAGACCTCAAAAACCCCCACAGAATGTAGGAAGGACAAACACTAGGAGCTATGTAGATGCTGCCGCTAGGCACAGTACAGAAATGCACAACGCAGGGTGGCTCATCAGGGACAGAAAGGCCGAACGCGACCCGCCCCATTAGCCGAGGACCCTGTGGCTGAGGCCCCCGGCTTGTCACCGACGACGGCGCAGCAAGGAATGAGCCTGACAAACAGGTACAGTATACACAAACTACACATTCAACACCCGCTAAGAAGGCAGGAGGGCCTCACCCTCCTTCCCAAAAGTCCATCGCCCCCGCGGCCAGGCAAAATGACAAACGACAAAATCAAGCACGGTCGTGGGCAAACTAATGCTCTGATTGGCAGGCTCAAAAGCACTGTCCCCATGGGTTTACTTGAAGGACAGTTATAAAGGCTCGCTGGCATCTTCACACAAGGGACTGACACTTCAGACGCTACTCTTCCTCACGGAACTGCTCTCTGGTCTTCACAACCAATGTCATGGCTAGATCCGTCAGTATTCGTACAATATACTGGAATTGCCGAGGAGTACGCAAGAAACGTAAAGATTTAGCGGACTTCCTCCAGAGTACCTCAGTTCAAATTGTGTTATTTACTGAAATCCACTTATGGAACATAGACAGTTTTTCGATCCCAGGGTATGCGGTTTATGGGAAAAACCGAGATCGAAGGGGAGGTGAGACAGCAATAGTCGGTCAAACTAACATTGGACATCATCAAATACGTGTACAAGGATTAAATCATTTGGAAGCCACAGCTATTGAAATGTTCTCATTTAATGCTGAAATAACACTAGCATTCAGTTTATAACCCTCCGGGAGACGTAGACACACAAGACGCAGACAAAATTATGAATGTAGGCGCGAAGCATAGCGGCCGGGGACTATAACTGCAAACATCTGCTATGGCATAGTATAAACCCAAACTCGCAGGGTACAAAATTGCTAATCTACACTAATAACAGCTTTCTCATATCGGGGCCAGAAGAGCCTACTCATATCCCATACAACAATAATAATAATAATAGTAATAACGATAATAATCACATGCCAGACGTTCTGGACATTGCCATAATGAAGAACATTTCGTTCGATGTAGAATTTTAGCGTTTTAAACGAACTAACGTCAGACTACTTACCGGTCATGGAAAGAAATTGCTCTACCGATAGCTTTTGAAAAGGGATCTCTTAGAATAAATTACAATCAAGTAGATTGGGAAGAATTCAAGAACACCGTCAAGCACTATCTCTCCAATTTAGAAGTAAACTCACTACAATCAGAAGATAAAGCTATAGATACGTTAGACTTAGCAATAAAACAATCGACACTTAAATGTGTACTGTTTAAACAAAACCTACAATAAACGCCCAATACCCAACAGACATTAAATTGTTGCATCAACATCGTAACAGGGCAAAGCGTAAATCGCAAATAACTAGAAATCCTATTCATAAACAAGAATACAACCAGCTCAGGAACGAGACAAAAGCCCAAACTAGGGAATATGTGGAAAATCAATTTATTCAAACTCTTAAAAATCTCAATCCGCAAACAAACTCGGTTTGGCGAATAGCGAAACGCCTCACGCGTACATAAACCAACATACCACCTCTAATTAATAACTTTAATAATACGACGGCTGAAACCCCTCAGACCAAAGCGGAGGTCTTTGCTACGACCCTTGAAGACACCTTCAGGTCCAATCCTGTAGTGGGGCAAACTAATCAACTACAAGAAATTGAGAACGAAATAAACGAAACAGACTATTCGGTCACACATAATGAGATGTGGAAAATTAATGCAGGTAAAATAAGTTGGATCATCTCCCACCTGCCCAATATGAACGCTCCCGGGTCTGACGCAATACCCAAAGTGGTATACAAGAATCTCCTGCGGGGAGCGCTATTGCTCCTAGCCGAAATATTCAACTACGCCTGAGACGAAGGTAGATTTCCGCCACAATGAAAAGTGGTAAAAATAGTGCTACCGAAGAGAAACAAAAACCCATCATTACCCGCAAGCTACAGGCCAATTAGCCTATTAAGCACAATCGGGAAGATATTAGAAAAAGTAATTCTAAAAAGAATAAAGCCGCACAATCTGAAGAACAATATCCTAGTATCAGAGCAGTTTGGATTTAGGTCACATCACTATAACGCTTCAACTCTTACGATTAATTGCATTAATTACCAAAGGATTCAACAGGAATAAATCAACGGGCGCCATATTAAGATATTGAGCGCGCTTTTGATAAAGTATGGCATACGTGCTTTATTCATAAGCGGAAGTCATACAACTTCGCCGACTCTATGATCTGCCTTATCCGACACTACATTAGTGAACGTCAGTTCCAGGCAGCGGTGGAAAATTCTACCTCTTCCCTTAGGCCTATCAGGGCGGGAGCTCTACAGGGAAGTTTGCTCGGACCGACACTTTTCAATCTATACATTGATGACATGCCCGAACTCATGCGTACAGAAAAATATATATACGTCCAAGATATGATGCTGGTAACGCAGTCCACGTAGCTCAGGGTATCACAACCACGGCTACAGAACGCCCTAAATTAGCTGGAATCATGGTATACAAAATTCCGATTTAAAATATACAGTAACAAGTGCCAGTCAATAATGTTTACCGAAACAGTACAACTCAGACTACCTAGACATGCGCAACCGCCCTTGACATACAATGGTGAGAGAAAAGAATGCAAGAACCAGGCAACCTATTCAGGAGTCACTATGGACCAAGGTCTTACCTAGAAACAACGCATAATTAGCGTAAGGGCAAAGGCCAATGGCCAGCTAAACAAACTCTACCGTATCATAAACATTAGCAGTCAGCTTCTACTAAACATGGGCCTCACGATATATAAGACGCCAATAAGACCGCAAGAAGTTATGGTAGCCTCCTTACTGAATCCTTTTTCATTTAGTGGTACCTGGCTTAGGCGCAAAGAGATAATGATCATTGCATTAGTATGAGTTGTGCAGCTGTAACATCACATGTATAGATTGCTGCAGTTTCCGGACGTTATTCCGTACGCGGAAAGGAGGTTTTGTAACAGACTCTGAGAGTACCAGTACTATACATGGGATGACTGACAGGGACACTGGATCAGAAACTGAAGACTCTTGGCTTGAAATGAAACTTGATCCAGAAGGGCATCTTCTTTCAAATGCTCATTTAAAGAATGAGACAATTCCTTTCTCTCCAGAGATCATAGTGGAGTCAAAGAATGACATTGAGATATACCAAATAGACAACAAAATGGAAATTAGACAAGAACCTTGTTTGCTGGAGAAAATATCATCAAATAAAATGAAATCTAAGTTAAAAGTGGCTCATGGTTCAGATGTTCAAATAAAGAGCGAGCCTGCTTATTTTGCTTCAGACTATGTAGTGCAGTCTGACTCCAATAAAGAAATAGACACCAAAATTGAAATCAAAGAAGAACCTGTATACTTTGAAATAACTTTTCCTGTCCAGAAATCTGAACCAGAAGAGATTCACCCCAAAGACATGCATTCTGAAACAAAGGATAACGCCACAGAAGGAGAGCAGGAGCTGCTTTTGAGAGAAGCAACAAGATTGGATTCCAAAACAGCATGGATCTGTGAATCTGGTGCTCTCAGTGAAGATGTAACTCCTGACCACAATATACGGTTTACATGTGGCAGATGTGATAAGAGCTTCACTACAGCAAGCAGTTTGCAGAGACATAATGTAATTCATAAAGACAAAAGGTCATTTAAATGCAACAAGCAGCACCTTACGTCTACGATTTTCTCTGCCGCCGAACGCGCAATTCCCCGTTCATCCTCTCAACCTCGGCGGCCACCTGTTCAGTGGTGGAACGAGGATTGTCGGGACGCCGTTCATGCCCGTAGGACTGCACTTAGGGTGTTTCGGCGAATCCCTACACTTGATATTTTGGTGACTTTTAAACAATCGCGCGCCAGGGCTCGTCGCATTATTCAGTAAACCAAGAAGGCGTCGTGGACTCGTTTTGTCGAATCTTTTAATCGCTATACGCCTTCATCTGTTGTTTGGGATAAACTTCGTCGCTTCTCAGGTAAAGTGTCACATTGTACTGTTTCTGGCCTTCAGGTTTCCAATGCCACTATAGTGGATCCGGCTGCCATCGCTAACACTCTGGGTGCTGCCTTTGATGCGGTATCCAGTTCAGACCATTATTCCGCCGGCTTTCGCTGTATCAAAGACCGGCTGGATTCCGACACCTTTAATTTTCGGTCTGCTAATGTTGAGTGTTATAATGAACTTTTCACAATGAGGGAGCTGGAGCACGCTCTTCATTGCTCTCGGCACTCCGCTCCTGGGCCGGACGGCATTCATGTCCTGATGTTAAAGAACCTTTCAGCCGACAGTAAACTCTTTCTCTTACAGGCCTATAACCGTATTTGGCAAGACGGCATTTTTCCTTCCGTTTGGCGCGAAGCCACCATTGTCCCAATACTTAAGCCTGGGAAGGATCGCCAACTACCTTCCAGCTACCGCCCTATCTCCGTCACCAGTTGCATTGGCAAGGTGATGGAGCGCATGATCAACGGGCGGCTGACATGGTGGCTTGAGTCTCAGAAACTTCTAGCGAACGCTCAGTGCGGATTTCGTCGCTATCGCTCTACCGTCGACCATCTGGTGTCCTTGTCGACGCATATTATGAATGGATTTCTGAGAAAGTGTCAAACCGCGGCTGTGTTTTTTGACCTGGAGAAAGCTTATGACACTTGCTGGAGGGGCGGCATTTTACGTACACTTCACGCATGGAATATCCGCGGTCGTCTTCCCATATTTCTTCGGGAGTTTATGACGGACCGCGTCTTTCGTGTACGTGTGGGCTTGGTTTTATCTAGTCCTTTTATTCAAGAGAACGGAGTACCGCAGGGCTCTGTACTCAGTGTCACACTTTTTGCGATTGCTATCAACCCCATTGTTGATTGTATTCCACCTGGCATTTCATCGTCCCTTCTTGTTGATGATTTTGCTATTTATTGCAGTTCACGTCGGACCTGTCTACTCGAACGCCGTCTCCAGAGCTGTATCGACCATCTCTACGCCTGGAGTAACGCCAACGGCTTTAATTTCTCCGCCGAGAAATCCGTCTGCATCAACTTCTGGCGCCGGA
Organism: Deroplatys truncata; assembly: GCA_030765065.1. Lineage (NCBI taxonomy): Eukaryota > Metazoa > Arthropoda > Insecta > Mantodea > Mantidae > Deroplatys > Deroplatys truncata. Next base: position 231,822,797 of record CM060990.1, read on the forward strand.
AGTATTTCCCTCCGCCCTCTCTCCATCTAGGGCCAGGGATACTTCTCTTTGCAGACGAGGCGAAATTTTTGGAGTGATCTTTGATAGAAAGTTGTGTTGGACCTCGCACATTTCTTTTTTAAAAGCAAAGTGTGACCGTTCTCTTAATCTTTTACGTGTTTTAAGTGGCACATCCTGGGGAGCTGATCGGACCATCCTTCTGCGTCTATATCGCTCTTTGGTCCGATCCAAACTTGATTACGGGTGTCTTGTCTTTTCATCGGCACGTCCATCTGTGTTACGTCGCTTGAATCCCATTCATCATCGCGGTATTAGAGTCGCTACAGGGGCCTTTACAACTAGCCCCGTGCCCAGTCTTTACGCTGAAGCTGCAGAACCTCCGCTGTCCTCCAGGCGTGAGATGCTCTTGTGTAGCTATGCCTGTCGACTCTCCAGCTTGGCTGACCACCCGTCTTTCGCGGCATTTTTCGAGGATTCACTTGACCGGCAATATTTAGTTAGCTCCTCTGCATTGCTCCCTCCAGGGGTTCGATTTCGACTGCTACTTCGGCATTTGGACGTTACGCCAGCGCCGGCCCTTACTCGAGGGGAAACGCGTTTTCCTCCATGGTCGCGCGCTGAGGCCCACATTCACCTTGGGCTAACGTCGATGCCGAAAAATGCGACCCCCGCTTCTGTTCTTAGATCCGCCTTTTTAGAACTACAGGCGCAGTTCGGGGACTGTCATTTTATATATACTGATGGGTCTAAGACTGATGTTGGAGTAGGATGTGCCTTTGTTTTTGGTGTACAGAGTTTTACTTTTCGTTTACCTGGACAATGTTCAATTTTTACCGCCGAACTTTTTAGCATTTATCAATCTGTTTTATACATTCAGCGGCACACTTACAACACTGTTTTATTTGTACGGACTCTCTGAGTGCCCTTCAGACTATTCATGCCCTGTACCATTACCACCCACTCGTACAGCGCATACATGACCTGCTCCACTCGCTTGGTGTTTCTGGCATCAGCGTCTCCTTCATGTGGATTCCAGGTCATATGGGCATCTCAGGTAATGAGTCTGCCGACGCCGCTGCCAAATCGGCGATTTTATTACCCAGAGTTTTTACTTCTGTTGTTCCCTCGTCAGATTCGTGTGTTATTTTACGTCGCCGCATCCTCTCGCGCTGGCGCGATGAGTGGACGGCCCTCCGGGGGAACAAGTTGCGGGAGGTTAAGCCTTTCCCGTTGATCTGGGGTACCTCTTCTCGTTCGTGTCGTCAGGAAGAGGTAATTTTAGCTCGTTTACGGATTGGACATTGTGTTTTTAGTCATAGGTATTTGCTCAGTGGTGACCCCGCACCACTCTGGGCAGTGTGGCGTGCCCTTAACGGTGCGTCACATTTTAACAGAGTGTCAGGTTTTAGCTGCATTGCGTGCTCGTGTGGGTCTGCCTGTTGGCCTAGCCAGCGTTTTGGCAGACGACACGCGTGCTGTAGAATGTGTTTTACGTTTTATTCATGACAGTGATTTTAATCTGCGCATTTAATGCGTTGAGCGTCTTTTAGCTTAGTAATTTTATTCTGTCTGTTTTTATGGGGACTCTAATCCCCAGTGGACAAAAGGCGCTCATGTCCCTCGCATTCTACAGTCCTTGACACGTTTTAATCTTTTATTGCCTATGCTTTTAGTGTGTTCGTTTTTGGCATTGTGGTATTGTTGTTGTTTTAAATTTTTGGACATCGCGGGTTTGTGTCCCGTTTTTTAATTATGCAGTTCTTTTATATTTTTGACTTTATATTTTATACATTGTAAGGGCGCTGATGACCTTAGCAGTTTAGCGCCCTTAAACCGCATCTCATCATCACCAATAAGACCCATAATGACATATGCAGCACCAGTTTGGGGATATGCTGCAAAGTCACACTTACATTAGGCTACAAATCCTTCAAAACAGAATAACTAGAATTATTGCGAAGCTCCCGCTGGTCGCACCGGCTTATCTCGTACACGAGAAGCAAAAACTACCTCCATAGAAGAGTTCATTAAGATACAAAGCTTTTACATATACACCAGAAAGCGAGAAAATGTCAACCCTCTTATTTGCGATTTAAGTGCTTACAACAACGACAGAGATAACCACAAAAGACCTATATCACCATTTGATAGAAATATTGGCCTGGGGAACCAGAGATCAATATCCAAGAATACCTAGACCCTCTAATACGAACATAACTAGACATAAATCTCACAAACTGGCCATGGCATGGTTATTATCTAACCAGACTTACAGTGGCCCTTGAAGTCCTTGCTGTTAGAGTCAAGACGGCCCCGGGGGGAGGGGCACCCCCACCAGAGTGACGTCTGAGTGCAATCGCGCCACGATTGGGTAGGCTTCGATGTAGGCGGGCACACAAAATTGGACCAAGGCAATACTAATGGATATGACTGATAACACTGAATTAATCCTAAAATATTATAACATGAATGTAATGACATGGCTCACTGCTAATATAGCACTAAGCATTACAATACTAGCGTAATTAGTAACAACTACTACCAACGACGAGCCTTACAGCCAAAGAATAATGTATTAAAGCCTAAACAATTCATTGTTTTAGGATGACGCCAGACCTCGAAGCCTTAACGCCTAGGGTATAACGACGACCCCCCCAAGAGGGGACAGCTTCGCATGTGATTCAACACTGCCTGAAGTCCAAGCTACAAACCAACTCAATGTCTATGTCCATTTATGTTTCAGGACAGCAAGCATTGCAAATAAATTATGACCAGTTGGACGGGATCTTCATACGGAGACGCATTACTGCAATTCCATTAATTACTCGCTCTGAATTTCCAGGGGCCTTTCCAAGTAAGTAGGGCATAGGCAATGCTTGCGTCCTGGCTCACATTTCATGTGGCTTATATTCATTGAACCGGTCATTATGTGGTGCAGGTGTGCAATAGCAACACTGCTGCGTTTCCTCGCCCGAATTACTTCTTTTTCATTCTTCCTTTTCCTTCCGGTGGAGGAGTGTTTTAGTGGGTATGGCCACCTATTGGCGAGTCCCACACTCTCAGTTTCCGACTCCCATCGGAGCTGAGGTTAGCACGTGACATGTGTTTATCTCCTCCACTCGAAGAAAACAGCTTCGTCACTCTTCATTCTTTCTCCGACCTACTCAGATACTGTTGCACTTGCTACCAATGTAGCGTACTTCCTGCGTACTCCTCGGCAATTCTAGTATATTGTACGAATCTTATCGGATCTAGCCATGGCAATGGTTGTGAAGACTGGAGAGCAGTTCCGTAAGGAAGTGTAGCATCTGAAGTGTCAGTCCCTTGTGTGAAGATGTCAGAAAGCCCTTCAAATTGTTCCTGAAGGAAATACATGGGGACAGTGCTTTTGAGCCTGCCAATCCGATGCATTAGTTTGCCCACGACCGTGCCTGGTTTTGTTGTTTGTCCTTTTCCCTCTACCGCGGGTGGTGAGCGACTTTTGGGAAGGACGGTGAGGCCCTCCTGTTTTCTTAGCGGGTGTTGAATGTGTAGTTTGTGTGTGCTGTTCCAGTCGGGGGTCGCTTATTCCTCGCTGGGTCCTCGTTGGTGACAAGCCGGGACCGCAGCCGCAGGGTGCTCGCTTAATGCGGCGGGTAACGTTCGGCCTTTCTTATCCCTGATGAGCTACCCTGCGTTGTGCATTTCTACACTGCACTTAGCGGCTGCTTCTGCATAGCTCCTAGTGTCCGTCCCTCCTACATTCTGTGGGGGTGTTTGAGGCCTCGCGGGGTTTTTCGGCACGGTCTTCTGACTACTGCGTGGAAAGTGGTGCAACCGTGCCAAGTTGCACCGTTGCCCCGCTGGCCGCATAACACGCAGTTCCATTCCGAGCACGTTCCTGAGGGGCGTGGTCCTGAACATTTGGCGCAGACGTATTTGGGGTCCTACATTCAATCTGCACGTGCCAGAACTGCTGGCATTTGGTGCATTGTTTAAGCTCGGGATCGGTCTTATACCTTTCTACCCTAACCCTAAAGTGTGCCAAGTAAGCGAGGTCCAGAATTCTGCTATTTGCTTGGATATCTGCCACCTCCATGAGGAACATTGGCGGAGGGGTGCGACGCCAGTTGCGTTTGCGCATTTGTACAGCTCTAAGCGCTGTTATCCCTAGGTGTGCCCGTTATTCTTTAATTTCGTCCCCGATGAACTCGGCGTACAGACATTTTATCACAAACCTAACTGTCCTCTCCCGGGGGTGGGGAGTAAGTAAAATTGTATGCCGTTTGACTTTAGGTACTCTACCAATTTTTGGTAGGCACTGAAGCAGGTCATTTCGACTGCAAAGCCACAAGAGTTTCGTGCGGTAGTGATGGTGTAATCGTGTGATGGTGTACATGTCTTGTTGAAGTCTCGTATAAGGTTGTGAATGTGTGTTGCCACAGTGCACTTTTATTTGAAAGTATCCTATATGTTAACCCCAAATTATTATTTAATGTCTGGGTCGAAAGCATACACCAACACACTAAAAGCTATAGGAAGCACAGTGAAGTTAGCGCTGTAGGTTAGGTAAGGGTGTGTGATCAATGTTAATGAATACAACAGTACGGATTTATAATGCTCGGTTATGCATATAAAACTTTTACCTTTTTAATTTTCTTCAATCTCAGACATCTACTTTAATTTATCACAGTACACTTTCATTTGAAAATGTTCCATATTCTTCACCGCAAGTTATTACTTAGCTTTATTATGTATGGGAGGTAAGCACAGATCAACATACTAAAGTAAGCACATTGAGGCAGTAGTGGATATTTTAGTTTCTAGGTAAGCTTTAGGTTATGTGTATATGAATCAATTATAATGTAATTTGCTGTTTCATTTACCGCACTGGTGTTTCTAGGTACTATATGCTAATGGTGCCAATATCAAACAATTAACTTTTCATCTTCTTCCATTGACAACAACAGTTAAGCCAAATTGTGGTATGTTCTTTAACCTAGGGTAGTAGGCTTAAAGCCGAATAATCCAATGCAGATTATTCTGACAAATTAGATGTTTGTATTATTACAGAAGTTCGTATTTCAACATGCCTCTTAATGGGAATGGATAGCTTAGGTTTTACCAGCTACTTAAATGTGATCTGGTTAATGGCATTGCTTATAAACTTACCTGTATGGTAGGTTCCTTTATGTACGTATTATTGTATGGTAGTGATGGATATGAGAAATAGGTATGCATGGCTACTTCATTCCGATTCCTCATTTGTTACTTAATAATGTGTTTTGTCCTGAACAAAGCTTATTAAGGGACCTGGAGACTGGTAACAAAGAATTTAGCCTTTTTTAGGCGTGGGCGATCTAGCGGAGCTGTAAGTTGTTTTCAGTCTTGCCGTTGTGCAGTGATACACTTCTTTCTATGTAATGGGGCTGAAAGTACCAAACTATAAAAGCAAAATTCGTTTCAATAAATAATGCCAGAAAAAATTTAACATTCTACTGTACTATTCTACTTACGAATTGAATTGAGCTTTTATGGACGCTCTTTAACTGCTGTGGTTCTTAGCGTCTCATTCTATATTGGGCGTGAAAACTGGAAATTTTCCCCAGAGGCCTCTTTATCAGACTTGAGGTTCTTTTACGTGCCGTAAATCTACGACACGGAACCACCGGCTTTACTTCCCTTCCGAAGGAAGCATGCTAAGGATTTTTATGTCCGAAAAAGAAACCCATCGCCCTCCCCCCGGGTTTGAGCTGATAAAATGAATGCATACAGGGAGAAAATGGGAAATTCAAAAAATGTTAGCAGAACAGCCTGGGGTTTAATAAATAAAGCTAAAAGATACCCTCCATTACCTAAAGGTTTCAAATTAAATATAAACGGGGAAGTGGTTGAGGATCCTGTCATCATAAGACAAAAAATCAATGATTTTTTCATAAATATACCTACACAGATAACAGCTTTGGGAAACTATGTAAATGCTAATACATTGATTAATTCTTCCTGTTTTCTCAGACCAACTACAGAAGAAGAAATTATTAGAGTAATTAATGCCCTACCATGCAAAACAAGTAGCAGGTGGAATGAAATCAGCTCTTTCATATTAAAAAGATCCAAAAATGCTATTGTAAAGCCGCTAACTTATTTAATTAATCACTCCATTGAACAGGATCCATTTCCAAAAATATTGAAATTAGGAGTGATCAGGTCAGTATTTAAAAAGGGGATGAATAACATATTGATACTTACAGAGCTACAACTCTAACATCCAAAATCGCCAAATTGTTTGAAAGAATTTCATTGAATCGATTAGATATTTATCTAAGTAAAAACAATATATTACAGACTTTACAATATGGCTTTAGTAAAGAGTGATCCACTGTTTCTTTAATTAATCACTAAATTCAAGAAATAATTGAGAAGCTAGAAAACAATGAGAAAGTGGGCACTTTATTCTTCGACTTATCTAAAGCCTTTGACCATATTGAGGTCAATTAAATAACAATTTAATTAGTAAACTTGAAAACTATGGCATAAGGGACCTTCCCCTGGAATTAATTCATAGTTATCTGGTTGAAAGAGAGCAGTTAACTGAAATATCGTATAAAAAGGGAAACTTATTCAAAAGGCAAAATTACAAACTGTAAAATATGGTGTACCACAAGTGTTTGTGTTAGGTTCATTATTATTTATTATCACCACTTCTGTGGTAACCCATACAGAAGGCACTACAGCAATATGCTGGAGTAAGACAATAGTAGGACTAAGCACAACAAATAATACCACCACTCAGTTGTTCAGCTATTTTCACTCCATTAATCTATGTTGCAGCATGCAACAAATTAATATGATGCAAATTAATATGTTAAATAAAACAGTAACAACATAATACTAATAGTACATAATAACATTATCATGGAAGTGAAAACGCATAACCTTTTAGGGCTCATTGTAGATAATCGGTTCACCTGGGTTGACCATTTTGAATCCATATGTGACAAAATAAGTACATGAATATATCTAATGAATACGCATACTTCAGCAATTGCAATGATGCCAACATTTTAAAATTAATATATATGGAAACCTAATCTACGGTACCGAAATCTGGGATGCTGCTGCTAAAATACTACTTATATATCTAAACAAATGCATTAGAATTATGTTTAATCTAAGAGTGAAGGAATCTTGTAAGGAAACCTTTTTTTAATAAAATAATGTTTACCATCTACTCTCTGTATGCATATAGAGCAATAATGTTTGTAATAAATAAGTGTAAACCAATTAAAAGCAATTACATTCATGAACATAGCACAAGAAGCAATACAGATTATTAAAGGTGCAGTACAGATAAAGGTGTGTCTCAAAAAGATGCTCATTTTCTTGGAATTAAAATTTATAATAAATTGCCACTAGGAAGTAAATCAACAGGTGATACTTCAAACCGACAATTTGAAAGGGAATTAAAACTGGATGAAAGCGTTATTGTTATTATTATTATTGTTGTTCTTGTTGTTGTAGTTATCATCATCTTATAGATATTGTAGCTCTTACTTTTTTTAATAAGAAGGAGCCTTTCTGTTAATACTTCTCATGCATGATAATCAAATATCTTATATTTCTTAGAATATGGAAAGGCACTGTCATCAATGAAACTACACAGGAAAGTCAATATTTTAAAACATAATTCCATTACTTATAAGAGAGAAAATAACATACAAACAATGAACAATAAGCAGTGTTTAGATAAATAATGACAGTAAGCACTTATTGGTAGACCTAAAGATTGCATAGCATTCAGTTTGTAATCTTACTGGAAGCTCACTCTAGAAGTTTAATCAAATGGATATATAAGTTTAAGCTGTTGGCTTTCTTGTGGATCACCCTTGAATGGTCCAGCCAAAATCCAGAAAATAATTTCACCTTGGAATATGAGACAACTATTGTAGAAAATTTTGAAGAGCATTGTAAGTAGCATTTCAGATTTCCCAAATAAATCTCTATGCGTTAACTGATGAAACATGTATACTTCAAATGTCCTGAAATCTGAGTGTAATTTCCAGCATGCACCCTCTGTAATAAATAACAGGAAACAAACACAAAGAACAGAAAGATGGGGGAAATCAGCATGATTATTCATATAAACTTCTGTTTAAATATTTTCCTTATGCTGTGATTATCTCTACCTACTACTATAATAATGTATGCATTATTTGCATTATCATACTTGCTGACAATACTAAAAAGCTATAATATCTCATTATCAATCAAAGATTTATCTTTTTACTGAACTTATACTTTTTATTAGTAAAATAATTTGCTTTAATGCTATTGTAGACATCAAAATGCTGTGAAAGTCATGTTCCTTGCATTTGCTTGAACCATTTAGTACCTGAATCTGAAGAGCATAAAAATAAGTTTTTGGAAAGACAATTAATTGTAAAGCGTTATTTCTCCTATAAAAGTAATGAGTAGGCTTCTCCATTAAGTTGATTGTTTAGAAGTCAGACATTAGCAAAAAAAGCCATAATCATGTTGTTTGAAATTTATGAGATTTAAGGTAAACAATCAGCCATAAAAGCCAATTGAAACCATATAGGAACATAAAGTACTAATGCTGCAATTTCTGCATTAATCACAAGTAAAGCGACATCACTTTATGTAAACTGAAATAAGGACTTTTCCATGTATGGAATTTGCAGTGTTGTGCTACTGAATTATTTCCTTCAGAAGAAAAATGTGGTGTATATGATTGCTTAGAAATTTTCATGATGTTAACATATGCATGGTAAATGATAATATTTTTCATGTACAAAATTACTCAAAAGTAAAATAAAGCCCCCAATTCAAAAGCAATGATTGCTTAACTATTATGTAGGTAATTATAACTAAAATAAGATCAGCACTCATTATACAAGAACATTAAATTATACTTTTTCAACCTATACATTCCATAATTAGTTTTTCTTTTCTTTTCTTTTCAGGGTACAGTAACTAATAAGTAGACACTCCCAAATTATGTAAGTTAATTTAAACACTATCTTAATGCTTTTAGTATAAATATCAGATAGGTGTCTATATATATTCACCTAAATCAAATAATTAAATTATAGTATTTAAGGAATACATATGTGTAATGATCACAATATTCAGTACTGGAACATATTTGAAGTAGGTAAGTACTTGAAAAGAAATTCAAAATGTATTTGCCATAAAGCAAAGGTGAAATTCCAAGAGACATACAGACTAAAGCATGAAAAGTATCTTTTTTTTTCTTCTTTTCTTTCTCTCTTACAGTTATCACCTTCAGTTGAAAACCCCATTAAAGGTACTTCCCCAACATATTCATATAAAAATGTGCATTAATACAGCTATATAAGAATATACATAAATTGTATACTTACGTGCACTTTTCCCAGTGAACATACTGCTCAAATGGATAGAGATTAAGAAGAGCCAGGATTTCACCGCGTGTATTATTTGCCCAAAATGGAGCAACAACTTCTTCTTTTACCGGGCAAGCATTTCTTTGGTCACCAACAACAACAAAAAATGAAAGACAGAGATAAATACAGTTAGCAGAATTACACTACTTTTAACTTGGAATTATAGAATAATTGAAAGAGGCTGCATCAGACAGAATTTTCTAGCAACATAATTTGTAATATCTGAATGCAGCAATATGCTAGTAAACAAAGTACATGTTTGCAAATTTTGAGTCAAACCTGCATTAGCATTCTTTAATAACAAATGGGTGCATTGTAGTTTTGCTTTGTTCATTAAGCATAGCTACAAATTTCAAAACTTAGCAGCAATAAAAATTAAAAGCTTGTTCCTATAGCTAACATGCTACATTCAAAATGTATAAATAAAGTAACACACATAGGAAGTCCATGGATTTGCACACCAACTCTCCAATCTAATTCTTATAGTTCTTATGTTACAGGTATAAAAGGATAATCTATTACAAGATCTAATGATTTCATACACTTGCACCAAGCACATTCTAGCCCGCTGCTTAGTGTTTCCACCCAAGGTTGGCTAACAAATGAAGATGAACCTGCTAGTCATCTTCTTGATGAGTTTGTAGAGCTTTTCATTTTAACGGACTATAATTATGTCAGTAAAACAAAGTAACAAGTTGACCTTCAGGTTCACTGAGCCAGATACAAATATCAGATAGTGAACACTATTATACTTAGAGGTTTCATTTTTTATCATTTCTGTGTTATATTTGTCTGTAAAGTTAATATGCAAATTCATAAGCATTTCATATAGTAATGGCAAAGAAACGCTGTCAATGAATAAATACCATTATACACAAATTATTTTCTAAATGATGTGTGCTGAAATGAAGGGATATTGTTTTGCATCTTATTTTTTCACTCAAATACATTATTTCTGAACCTACTGAGTAGAATAAATCCAAAAAAGAAATAGGTATTAATAGCCTAGAAGCTGTCAGTACCTGTAGTTTACTGTTTATTCTTGTTGGATATGAAAAAACTTCACAAAAAGGTGTACTTAGGCAATTAGATCTAAACAATGGAGATGGTCAGCAGGGCAACAATTTGTCGTCCTCCGTGGTGTAGTATTTATCATGCTAGCCTTCAGTTCCCGAGATTGCGAGTTCAAACCCGGCAGACGGCGATGGATTTTCTTTCAGGCGTAAAAATCCTTAGCATGGCTTCCTTGGAAGGGAAGTAAAGCCGGTGGTCCCTTGTCGTAGATTTACGGCACGTAAAAGAACCTCAAACCTGATAAAGAGACCTCTACGTAAAATTACCGATTTTTTATGCCCAATATAGCATGAGACGCTAAGGAACACAGCAGTTAAGGAGCGTCCATAAATAAAACTGAATTTAGTTATTTTAGAGCAATAATCTTAGCTGGGATTGTAATTATTCAACAGGTGAATGAATTACTTGGTCTTTTAGAATAATTCAAACTCTTTGAATAATTACAATTTACAAACCAAATGACTAGCTTAAACTTTCAAACCGTCTGAAATATTTGAATTCGAATTATTTAGAGTATTTAGAGCATTCTAATTATGTGAACTGTTTGGGCACAACATCACTACCACCGTCACCACAAACTACTATACGAGAAACAATGTGCTTAACAACTACTACTACTACTACCATCATTATCACCACTATAGAGGTATGAACTGTGAGAAACACTGCTGGTACTATTCATATATCGAAGGAGACTATTACTATAAGTACCTACCACAGTAGTATCTACAGCAGTGGCTACAATGAAATGACGGCTACTATACGAAGATTATTACTGTAGTGAGAAAAGGGCGCCGGGGTAGCGCAGTGGTTTCGTTTCCGGCTCCCGTACTGATGGTCCGGGGCTCGGGGGTGGCTATTCTAATTCGGCCCTATCCACGCCTTCACCTCTGATTTACTCAAGTGAAGTATCCCCAAGTATCCCCAACGTGGTTCGGAGACCTCGGTAAAAGCTTAGGTCCTCTTCTTCCACCACCATCCTCATCATCACCGTACCATCGGAGGCAACGGATTCCGCGCGCTGGGTGCCTCCACCTCAGAAATTGGACCCAATCATCGCTTGGTGGAATGAGGTATTCCCCGAAGGTCATAAGCCATATGCGCAGGGTTAGAAACGACGACTGGAGTGAGAATATTCACCACCTCGAAGAAAAGCTTGGCAACTATGGCGAACACTAATAAAGCAACTAACACTACAACACAGTGGAATATTAGTAGGAAGGCTATTCTAAATAGGACGACTACCGCTACTCCGAGACTATTTTAATACGGCTTCGCCAACGATGGCATTAAATACTTAAATGAAGACGTGAAATACTATTATCAGAACGACGAATATAACTTGTACTACAACTACAATAATGTATTGACTACTGCAAGGACCATGATTATCACGACTACTATTACTAAGACCGAAATGACCACCTAAGCGACAGTACATTGAGGATAATGGCTGCTACAACAATCACGACCTTTCTACGTCTACGATGGATAATATATATTGCTACGACAACTACTACTAAGATGAGCACTACGACTGAAACAAATACCATTACAACTAACGGTAAGACGAAGACTACAACTAAGACTACCACTTTGACTACAATTACGAGTTATACAGGAGGATGTTTCAAAAATAGAGACCATAATTTCAGGTATACATTCGATATATGTAGAGAATAAACAAGTCCATTACAACATGTGTCCGGAAATGCTTGGCTTCTGAGTTATGGCCTTCAAAACAGTGGCATTCACCGGAATGTATTTCTTACCGCAGGTTAGTTTTATTTACAGAAGATGTTCAATGTGGCCACCTCCTGCTTGGATACAGGCCTCACATCGACGTCTCATGGCCGTGCGAACACGACCCCAAATTCCAGAAGTATTGCGTATTTCCTCACAACTTGCCACAATTCGATTCTGAAGGGATTCCATGTCATGCACCGGAGTCGAATACCCAACGCTTTTAAATGGTCCCACAAGTAGAAATCGATAGGGTTCAAATCAGGTGAACGTGGTGACCAAGCGATTGAGCCACCTCTACCTATCCATCGATCAGGAAACCTTCGATCGAAGTATCGGTGAGCGGTACGACTGCACCATCTTGCACCATCGTGCAAGAAGTGAGCTTGTTGACGAATGCTCAGTAGAGTGTCTTCATACACATAAGATGTGGTGTTTTCCAAGTCTGTTTACAAGTACATGGGGTCCAACTAACCGATCACCAATGATACTGGCCCACATGTTGAGAGAAAACCGCACTTGATGATGAGATAGAACAATTGCATGTGGGTTTTCAAATGCCCTTACATGCTGATTGTGGAAATTTGAAAAGCCATTGCGTGTGAACTGTGCTTCATCTATAAATAATACTAAGGCAGGCAAGTACGTATTTGTAACACACTGCTACACGAACTACTGGCAGAACATCAATCGAGCAGGGTAATCTGCTGGTGACAGGGCCTGTACACATAGCAAATGATAAGGATACAACTGTTGCTCTTGCAACAGTCTCCAGACAGTCGTATGAGGAACATTCACTTGCAACGCTAAACGTCGTGTACTGTTAGGAGGAGTTGTGTGCACAGAATCCAGAATCTCCTCCTCTACATCTGGAGTGTTAGATCTTGGTAGTCTCCTCCCCAAACCAGGAAATGTAAACTTCCCATGAAAGCACAGACGGCGATGGAGACGTTCAAACGTCTTCCGATCTGGACATCTTCGCTGTGGATACCTCACTTGGTACACAGAGCGCCAAAGAAAATCTTCGGCGGATTTTGTATCGTGTTTTGGGGACTTTTGAGGCGTGTCCTTCACCTTACTCATCGCAGAGCGTCGTGGCTTCATAACACAGCAATAAGGGGGAACAGAGGGGAGGTTGAGGCCTATGCATTTCTGATGTTATTGAAACCAAAACATGTTTATTGTCTCAGAATCAGTCATGCCGTATACTAACGAAATTACTCGTGGACATATCGTGGTTATGTGAGAGGCTGGTCACACTGTTACAGCAATTGCAACGGCAGTGCACAAAAGTGTTTTTATAGTAAATTACTGGATAAGTATATTCCAGGAAATTGGGGGAGACGGTCTATATGTTCCTCAGAAACTGGGCACTGTCCGTAAACCATCCGCAGATGATGATATTCGTTCACTAAATGCAAATTACTCTTTTATTATAATTGACTGATCATGGTTGTTTTTTTTTCTTTATTTATATTCGCTTTGAATACTAGGTCATATCGCAACATATCCATACATACGAGTACAATAATAATAATAATAATAATAATAATAATAATAATAATGCATTGTTACAAACATATCTTGCATTATTAACTCTTGAACACAGCTAGAACAGTATAACCTATTACCTATTACACATTTTTATTTGATGTGTTATATTTAAATCTTGTTATACTGTTTGATGTCTTTCAAGAAAAAAAATGTTTTTGTAATGAGTAGGGTTGTTTAAAGCTAAAAATATATCTTCAGGGATGTTATGTCTTCTCTCCATGGTATAACTTCTGCATTTAGTGATGAGGTGTTCGATGGTGATACGGTAATTGCAGGTCTCGCAGTGAGGAACATTTTCTTTGGTGAGTGAGAAGGAATGGGTTAAGCATGAATAGCCTATTCGTAAACGTGATATAATCAGTTGATATTTTCTTTTTAGAGTCTGCAATGTGCTGGGTTTTGTAGAGCCTTTCCTAACTATGTGGAGTTTGCTTGATGTTTTAATAGTTCAGTCTTGCTTACATTTGACAGTTGGTCTGCTAAGAAAATAACTTTGAGCATCTCTGTAGAGCACTGGCACTGTCAATTCTTCCACTGAAGGTAGCAAAGTTGCTTTTTCGGCTTCCCTATCTGCTTCCTAATTTCCTGATATTCCACAGTGGGACAGAATCCAGAAGTATATATAACTTCTTGATTATTTGTAGTAATTTAGTTGTAAAGACTTTGGATATCTTGGAGTAATGTTAAGTCATTAGAGCGGTTCGGATACTCCGAAGAGTGCTTAGTGAATGAGTTAGAATTGCACTGTGTTTATGCTGTGCTGAGGTAATGTAAATCAAAGGTTGTTTGACAGCATAGAGCTCAGAGGAGAAAACAGAAAACAAGTCTGGAAGCTTGTACCTAAGTTTAGCATCCGGTGTAATTATAGCACAGCCAATACAATGATCAGATTTGGAGCCATGTGTATATATAAATATCTGTTTAGCATATGTGTTACGGATTTCCTGCTAAATTTGCTTATATATGAAAGAATCTATATGTGATTTCTGGTGAGTAGTTAACCTCCAGGGTGGAAAATCATGATCATGATGATCTTTAGTCATTATTGGAGGTATTTTAATATTAAATTCGTGTATGATTTTTTTAAATCTAAGATGAAAAGGTAATAGCTGATTTTTATTCTTTGGCATACTCGCTTTACTCTTCCCAAAGGTGTATCGATCGACTTCCGAGTTGGGTCTTGCAGCAGTCTTTATAGCGTAGTTTAGACATTGTACTATTCTGCGTACTTCTAATGGCGGCTCTTGAGCTTCCATTTGTAAACTAGAAATAGGACTGGTTTTTGGTATGCTCCTAACGAAATTCTTAGAGCTGATGTTTGAATGAGTTGAGCTTCTTGAGTGTCGTTTTCCTGGCAGAGCCATAACCTATGGCTCCGTAAGTAAGTTTAGATGTGATAATACTCTGGTATGTCCGTATAAGTACATTGACTTCTCCGCCCCATTTTTGATATGCTTGAGTCCTAAGAATATTTCATCGTTTAGTGTTTAAAAGCCAGAGATAAATATGTATATGGTTTACCGAATATGACATACATATTATGGAAATAAAATTGGGTTATATTTTTGTCTATAATCCTGTTGTATTCCTATGATCAGTAATATGTTATTAAAGGTGTATTAACCAATTAGAGTTTGTATTAGGTGAAAAAGATGCTGCTTTATTTATTTATTACATAGTTATGTTTGCTTCTATGCAGCAACAAGCATTGATATCACTGTGAGAACACAGTTCTGTTTCTTTTTGTTATAAAATGCTGCCTTGCTATGTATTTCATGAATACCATTCAAGCTTTAATTTGCACCCCCTAAAAACCTTCTCACACTACGCATTCTACATTTCGCTAACCTGTGCGCTCATCAAGATTTCCTCTTAGCTTTTAACCCTTTCAAAAGCGAGCCCTCCACTAACCGATAAGGTATGGGCTACCAATCACGATAAGAGGTCTGTATGACAAACTGAATGCACTCGCTCTACCTCTTTCTCTTTTAGCCAATACGATCGGGAGCTAAACATATATTTCATTTCCACGCCATTTTGTAACCTTTGCTGTGGTTATTGTTGTAACTATTTAGCAGAAGGAGTGGCGCATCCTTGCACCGTGGCCTAAAGCAACCAATGAAATGGCCATGGCTTCGCAAGGCCACGTACAACGATAAATAATGTGACATAGACGTAAGGAGCAGATTTTCTTTGGCGCTCTTTGCACAAACGACGAGCCAGTGATGCATTGCCGTCCGTCTTACCGTGCATGAACAGCATTTCTTCCAGCTTCGGATTTGAGTACATATCGCTCAGTCGAACGCCAAACACAACACTCGATGTACTCTTCGCCTCGGAATGAACTGTCAGAGCGTCCTATTTATATCTTCTGTCGCGGCAACTACCTGAGGGATGGAAAACGTTCCGGTGAATATCAATGTTTTGAAGGCCATAGCTCAGAAACCAAGCATTTCCGGACACATGCTGTAATGGACTTTATTATTGTCCAGATATGCATATCTGAATTTATGCCCTATATGTTTTGAAACACCTATACAAAGACGATGACTACTGTAGCGATAACGCCTGTTGCTACGACGACTCGATGGCTACTACCGTAAGCACTCCTACGAAGTCGTCTAAAGCTATAGTCATTTACTACGATGTTTCTAACTATAACTACTACAGCAAAGCCACCTTTATCACTACTGCGACTACTATCTCAATGATAATAATGACGAGGTCAACAACTTAACTTGCAAGGACCACAAATTTGTTACCAAATGGCGGTTTTCGCGGTTTTCCTCGGTTATTAGGTGAATGCTGGGTTGGATAATTGGATTCGCGAATTTTCATATTATCCTTTTCATCATTACATTTTATTTCCTTCTTCTTCACCGCAATACCAACATTGGGCTGATCACCCAACTTGGATATGCTATGATCTAGAGTTTGTTTGCTCCTCGACAGGCTACTGACCCAAGCCATTTGCTTTTAAGTCCTTCGGGGTGTAAGTCCTACAAATTGGAGGGTAATCGGTTAAAGAAGAAGAAAGAAGTTTATTAGTGTAGCGACAGCAATAAACAAAGCGACTACTACCTTCCCGAAGAGGACTACGATTACTACAGCTACAATTAGTTCGACGATTAGTACGACAAAAATACTACTACTAGTACGACGAAGAGACTGCTGCTAAAATAAATCTACAACTATAAACAACGGCTACCAATTTGACGAAAATGCCAACTGTTTCGACAAAGATGGTATGTAATACTACCAGAAAGACGTCGAGTTTTTTTTTTTTTTTTTTTTTTTTATTTATGGACGCTCTTTAACTACTATGGTTCTTAGCGTCCCATTCTATATTGGGC
Source organism: Deroplatys truncata (assembly GCA_030765065.1). Classification (NCBI taxonomy): domain Eukaryota; kingdom Metazoa; phylum Arthropoda; class Insecta; order Mantodea; family Mantidae; genus Deroplatys; species Deroplatys truncata. The sequence continues at coordinate 231,839,946 of CM060990.1, forward strand.
GTGAAACACCTGTAATTTTGCTCAGAGGCCTCTTTATCAGGCTTGAGGTTCTTTTACGTGCCGTAAATCTACGACACGGGACCACCGGCTTTACTTCCCTTCCGAAGGAAGCCGTGCTAACGATTTTTACGCCCGAAAAAATCCATCGCCCTCCGCCGGGTTTGAACCCGCGACCAGAAAGACGTCGACAGCCACTGACGACGACCATTAGTATACTTTGGTCATAGTCTTTTGAGGCGTGGAAGGGGGGGAAAAGGACGTCGCGAGGCCGGTGCGGTAGCTATCACAAACACCAGCCACACGTAGCCGACGTGGACAGGAGCAACCGGTTTTCTAACTTCCCCTATCCACTGTCTCAAAAGACCTTGAATAGAGAATATCACAATAACACAAGCTACTATTATGACGAGTACTCTCTTACATCTATGACTACTTCAGAAAATTAACGACAATTACCACTGTTGCTCCTCTTAGGATGACAAACACTGTGATAGCTAATATTACTATGGAAACTACTACCAATAAAACTGCAGGTAATAAAACGACAAGCACAACTTTTAGACAATGATGAGTACCACTTCGCCGATCACGGTACCAAATACTTCGACAACGACGCAAATACTATTATCACGAAGAACACGAATACTACTAGTGTCTGCAACCATAATGACTACTGCAAAGATTCAACTACCAACTTCTCCATCACCACCACCGCAGCATCAGCAGCAAGATGAAAGCAAGGTGGCGGGATGGTAGCATTGTTAATTCTTCAGTCAAGGTCGCTAGAAGGCAGCATTGATAATGACTTCGCATGAAAGTAGTTCCAAATATAAAGACAATAGTTAATAGGATGGAACAATTACACCAGAGTCACACTAAGATTATGACGAATATACTGTGATGATGGCTCATACTACAACGATTGTTACCACTAAGAAGAAGACTATTGGATCGAGTACTACAATGACAGCGACTATTTCAGTGACGATGACTATAATGGCAACACCAAGGATAACTGACACTAGTATAAATGCTATTGCAAAACTAATCAAAATGACAACTACTACGGCGGCTATAGCTATAAGGACGACTACTACTACCTTTGCTACCACGATGACAATTAGGCACTATAACAACTACAATGACGACGATCAGGACTCTGTTACTTCAACTATGTATTTACTTCAATTACGACGTCAAAGATGACTACTTTTACAACGGTTATTACAACTAAGACCACTACTACTGCTTCTGCTACTACTACTACTACTACTACTACTACTACTACTACTACTACTACTACTACTACTACTACTACTGCTGCTACTAAGACTGTTACCACTATACGATGATCACTTACTAGGATGGCGAGCATTAGTGCTGCAATTACACTTACCAGAACGACCACGCTTGAACATTTCGGTTACTACTACTACTACTACTGCTACTACTACTACTACTACTACTACTACTACTACTACTACTACTACTACTACTACTACTACTACTACTAGAGAAAGGTGGGGAATACCGCACACGGGGGAAACCGCGCAACGGTATTTTTTGAGAACAGATGATTGTTAGATGCTCTGCAAAGTTTTGCTATCTTTGGACACATTAGTAAAGCTCGTGAACCTGTCGAAAAGTCCCCCTCCTCTCTTGCGATAGACACAGTGAGATACATTTGTTTCCATGGCAGTCGCTTGTAAATTTCTGTGCTGACTAATTAAGCTTTTTCTGCAGTGGGCAAACGAATACTATATCAAGGTAAGTCCATAAAGGTAGATTAGTATAAACTACTATTTAGCTGAAGAAGTTACAGTGTGGGTGGTTAATAAGTATAATGCGTAACAATGACGCAGCGCGGTAGCCCGCCTAACGTGCGGCTTTCCCCCACACAGCCGACAATGAAAACAATAGTTCCCGTTATTGTTGTAGATGCCAAGGCGTTGCAAAAGGAAGACTCAACGCAAGAATTGGATCCCTGAACAATTAGAAAGGGTTTTGAAAGCCATTCAGCAGGGGTGCAAATTTGACAGGCAGGTCGACAATTTGGCATTCCAGAGTCAACGTTGAGGGACCAAATGAAGATGGGAGCCCCAGAACGAGAAACTTAATCGCTGGGGCGGGCTCCAGTTTTGAACATAGAGCAAGAAAAAGAGCTTGCAGCCCATTTATTAAAATTGGCGAACATGTTTTACGGTCTAACGCCAATTCAGTTGCGGAAAATAGCCTACGCTATGCTTCCATGAATAACATGAAACATAACTTTAGTAATGAAACTAAACTCACTGGAAAAGAGTGACTGTATTTGATTCTAAAACGTAATCCCGAAGTTAGTTTACGCTTACCTGGAGGAACAAGCATCAGCAGGATAACTTCCTTTAATGAAGAAGAAGTTGGCAGAACTTTTACGAATTTTGGAACTGTTTTTTCCAAACATGGGTTCCTTGCACAAAGAGTATACAATCAGGATGAAACTAGCATATCCATTTCCCCAAACAAGTCAGCAAAAGTCTACGCTGCAAATGGGCAAAACAAAGTGGGAATTCTAACATCGGCAGAGCGAGGGAAGAACATAACAGTGGTGTGTTCAATGAGTGCTGCAGGTAGTCACATACCTTCAATGTTCATCTTTCCTGGAAAGAGGATGTCTGTTACTCTCGAGATCAACGGCCCAATAGGCGCAGTGTACCATTGTTCTGACAATGGCTGGATGAATGAGGGCTTGTTTCCAGTCTGGCTAAGTCACTTTCAGCGCCACGTCAAACCAACTCAGGATGACCCTGTGCTGCTGATTTGTGACAACCATTCAAATCACATTTCCTTGGAAATATATAATTTTGTAGGGATAATCACATCATGGTAGTATTGCTCCCCGCCTATGCTTCCATCGCCTACAGCCTCTTGACCTAACATTCTTCGGGCCCTTAAAGAACGCTCTTACCCAAGTATATCATGTATTCATGACAAACCATGCCCAACAGGGCATCATAACAAGTGACATTGCAGGACTCTTTAACAAAGCATACATTAAATTTGCAACTATGGAGAAGGCTGTGCCTGGTTTCAGGTCTGCAGGAATTGTCTCATTTAATGCGCACAAGTTTACTGTGGACGATTTTGCACCTGCCCAGGATATACTTAACTTTACAGTTGAAGCAAAACCTAAGACAGAACCTGTGTGTTCTACTTCTGGAACATTGGGATCCCCTGCAATCCGCTTCCATTTTATTAGAAACCATGCTGTTGACGTCCGGCTCATTGGACCCCATTCCTTCAACTTCTTGTGCTGCAGATCCTATTTCATTTGGGGAAGGTGTGTCACCAAGCACATCCATAGCCAATGTGGCTGATATAGCTCCTATTCCAAAGCAAAATGTAACACAAATTAAGAAGAAAGCCCAGAGCAGGAAACAACACTCAGAAATTTTAACCAGCACCCCCATGAAGAAGAATTTAAAGGAAAAGAAGGAGGCTGCATTGACCAAAAACAAAGGGGTTTCCAAGAGAAAGCTTCAGTTGGATGTGAGACCTTAAACTAGGAAGAAAAGGGGAAAGTCAGCGGGAAATTTTACTACAGAAGACATTGCTGAAGAGGTTTCTTTTATTGATAGGGACAGCCGTGAAACATGCCTTGTGTGATGAATTTGGACAAGCCAGGGAACTGTGGTACCGATGTACGTCCTGTAAATTAAAATTAAATTGAGTTTTCTTTATGGTCGCTCTTTAACTACTATGGTCCTTAGCGTCCCATAATATGTTGGGCGTGAAAGACCGGAAATTTTTCTCAGAGATCTCATTATCAGGTTTGAGGTTCTTTTACGTGCCGTAAATCTACTACACGGGACCACTGGCTTTACTTCCCTTCCGAAGGAAGCCATGTTATGGATTTTTACGCCCGAAAAAAATCCATCGCCCTCCACCGAGCTTGAACCCACGACTTCGGGAATTAGAGGCTAGCATGGTAACTACTACACCACGGAGGACGAAGTACGTCCCGTGGGAACTGGTCCCTTGCAGATTGTAATTGATGGTATTATCCAGATAGATATAAGTGTCACACATGTGTCAGAAACTAATGTTAAGTCAGTAACTATATTTCAGTATTGAAAATAAATTTAAATGTGCCAATACAAAACTTGAAGGACAGTGACAGTTGAATTTGAACACTCTGTATAACTGCATACATTATGGTTATGACCATTAAAATGTCTTATGTTATCTTTTAACAATTTTTTCATAATTTATTTCGCTTCCTGAGATGCTAACAATATGCACGGAATTACTCCACGGGAAGGGTATACCACGCGTTAGCATAGCGGTGTAATTTTGTTTTTTCATAATAGAACGTTGGAGTTGTTGAAATGTCGACTTCAGATCATGAATACAGGTACTTGTGTGATAACCATGATTTTTTCGGAATTTTATTTCTTGATTTCTTCAATTATCACCATAGTATTCTTAAGCGCGCAGTATTCCCTCACCTTCCTCTACCGCTACTAATAGAGATGGAAGTGTGCAACTTAAAATAAAAGGAGATAAATTAGAGGATGACAAGCTTTTAAGCACTTGCTAATAACAAGACTAGAAAATGTAGCACAGGTTAAGATGAGGCAAAGAACTCAATTAGTTATGATTTTAGATATAGGTGAAACGGTACAAGAGGAAGATATAAAGAAAATAGTAAGATACGAGCTACGTAATGATGATGAAATTCCACATATAAAAGTAAAAGATAAGGCTAACATACAAGGAACAAGATGTGCGTCTGTAACGACAAATATAGAAGTGGCAAATATATTATTAAATAAGAGGAAAATAGGAGAAGGACGGGACAAATGGAGAGTAAGAGCAACAATATTTTAAGAAGATGCTATAAATGCTATAGAGTGGGACATAACGAGGAGGAGTGCCAGAATAGGCAAAATGAACGAAGTTGCCACAATTGTGGTGAAACTGGTCACAAAATTAAGGAATATGAAAAAGAGACCAAATGTAAAGCAGAGACAATGCGATGTCCTGAGTACAGGAGATTGGCACAAGCAAAAGAAAAGGAGAAAAGCAAGAATATATTGCAATGGACACCTGTACCATTGCTGTACCGTTAGTACAGGGACTTAGTGTAGATAATAAACAGAATAAGGAAAGTAATTCAGAGCAACGTTGATAGAAGAAGAGCTGCAATGGATCATATTTACCAGATGGCGGAAGAACACGTGGTAGATGTAATTAAAACGGCCGAGCCAAATAAAACCCAAAATTGCGAGACATCATGGTTTGTGATAATAATGTTAATATAGCGATGAAAGTGTGTAACCCGACTCTCAAAGTTATTAATATAGGAGCTGGGGATGGCTGTGTTTGGATTGAACTCCATTTCTTTGTAATTTTTGGATGTTATATTTCTCCAAGTATTGACGCAGTGTTTCGTCGTTTTCTAACAGATGTAAGAACAGCAATGAAGTACCGTAAAAAAAGAAGTTGTCGGTGGAGATTTTAATACTAAGTCGCACCTAAGGTCCTCTCCAATTGAGGATGCTAAGGTAAGATTATGGCTGAGTGGCCTGCCGAAGAGGAACTGGTGGATCACAATCATGGAAATATACCAACTTTTGTCCGGCGAATGAGGGAAACGTACATTAGATATTGCATTTAGCACTCTAAAAATGCACCCGGTGTAACTAATTGGAAAGTGCTGGAGGAGAACCTCAGCTATCATTAACATATCTTATTTTACATTTATATCCCAGTAACTAATAAGTGACAACATAGCATATTTAGTTGTAAAGGATCGTGCATAATGATGAAGGATATGCCTAGATTTACAGAAGAAGTTTATTACAGAAGGGTGTTTATTACATGCTAGGCAAAATAAAAATACTGAGACACACGATTTAACACATATAATCCAAGCAGTATGTGATAATATTTTCCCAAGGAATAAACAAAGCAAATATAGAAAACCTCTTCATTGGTGGTCTGGCGCTATAGCAGAAACCAGAAGAGTTTGTCTAAAAAGTAGACGTGCTATGGTGAGAGCAAAAAAAAAATTGATGATACTCAGAAAAAATAGTCAAGAGCAGTACCATTTTTATAGGACCACACTTAAAAATGCAATAAATGAAGCGAAAATGAAGGCTTGGAAACAACTTCTTGAAGAAGTAGATGATGATGTATAGGATCAAGGATACCAACTGGTTAGAAAAAAGTTTAAAACTACTCCAAGGTTAAGTATGGAGAACAGTAAACAATTACAAAATGCACAGACATTGTTTCCCGTGCATACCCCCATTAAATTGGTTAAACATATTGTAATCCAAAAGGAGGTACTTTTATTTACCAGTGCTGGACTAATAGTGGTAATGAGTAAAATTGAGATAAAGAAATCTGCATGTCCAGATGGAATACCACCTGAAGTGGTTAAAGTTAATGTGAAAGATCACACAGACATATGCTTAGATATCTATAAACGGATACTTCTATCGTCCTCCGTGGTGTAGTGCTAGCCTCTAGCTCACGAGGTCGCGGTTTCAAGACCGGCAGAGGACGATGGATTTTTTCAGGTGTAAAAATCCTTAGCATGGCTTCCTTCGGAAGGGAAGTAAAGCCGATGGTCCCGTGTCATAGATTTACGACACGTAAACGAAACTCAATCCTGATAAAGAGGCCTCTGAGCAAAGTTACCGGTCTTTCACGCTCAATATAGAATGGGGCGTTAAGGACCACGGCACATATGGAGCGTCCATAAATAAAACTCAATTTCATTTGTTCGGATACTTCTGACAGGATAACTTCCAAATATATAGAAAACAGCAACATTACTGCTGATAGAAAAGATTACACCCAATCATAATGTCGTCCTCCGTGGACTAGTGGTACCGTGCTAGCCTCTAGTTCCCAAGGTCACGGGTTGAAACCCGGCGGAGGGTGATGGATTTTTTTCGGGCGTAAAAATCCTTAACACGGCTTCCTTCGGAAGGGAAGTAAAGCCGGTGGTCCCGTGTCGTAGATTTACGGCACGTAAAAGAACCTCAGTCCTGATAAACAGGCCTCTGAGCAAAATTATCGGTGTTTCACACCCAATATAGAATGGGAAGCTAAGGACCATAGTAGTTAAAGAGCGTCCATAAATAAAACTCAATTTAATTTAAACCAATCATAATACCAGAACATACCCTGCCAGTTTGTTTGCTGGATCTATTGGAGAAATTATTCTTAAGATTAAAAGACAAAATAGAGGTAAATTGCAGCTTTGCTATTGAACATCACGGTTTTCGTTAAGGTAGGTCCACGATTACAGCTCCTAAAAGGATTCAGGCATAGGTGATTCAATAATGTCTACATCTCATGGTAGAAAACAATTATGCGCTCTAATAACACTAGATGTGACAATTGCCTTTAACTCCGCTACCTGGGGAGCTATACTCTCAGAACTGAATAAGAAAGGAGTAGCACTCTATCTGTATAATACAGCGGCTAGTTATCTAGAGGATAGAACAATACCAGTAGAAGAAAAAAAATCAAGATTGGAATGACTTGCGGAGTACCGAAAGGTTCGGTTCTAGGACCCATTCTTTGGAGCCTTTGTTATGATGGAGTACTTAGGTTACCCATGCCCCTTGGAGTTACTCTAATCGGGTGTGCAGACGATCTAGGAATAATAGTAACTGCTAAAGATGCAAGACCAATAGAACAGAAAGCTAATGAGGCATTGCATATTATAAAAGCTGGTTAAGTAGTAGAAAGCTTTGCTTGGTACCACATAAAACTGAGATGATATTTCTAAAGGGAGCCCGTAAACCTGGAACGAATACAATTCAGGAGAACCCAAATGAGTTTTATTTATGGACGGTCCATAACGTCCCACTCCATACTGGGCGTGAAATACCGGTAATGTTGCTCAGAGGCCTCTTTATCAGGCTTGAGGTCCTTTTACGTGCCGTAAATCTAGCACACGTGATTACCGGCTGTACTTATCTTCCGAAGGAAACCTGCTAAGGATTTTTACGCCTGAAAAAATCCATCGCCCTCCGCCGGGTTTGAACCCGCAACCTCGGGAACTGGAGGCTAGCATGGTAACTACTACACCACGGAGGGCAACATTCAGGAGAACGGAATACCTGTAATATAGTAATGTTAAAATACCTTGGCATATATTTTGAAACAAACATGAGCACGGGACATGTGAGGAAATCAGCAGTAAAAGCAGGGATGGCAGTAGCACATCTTACTAGTCCAATGCCTAATACAGGACCAAGAGACGGTACACGTCGTATATTATTCTCAGTGACGACATCCATATTATTGTATGCAGCAACAATTTGGGGCAGACCATTAGAAAGGAAAATATACGGAAACAATCTCTTAAGAGTGCAAAAAAGCATAGCAATTAGGACTATTAGCGTATATAGAACTACATCTACTAAAGCTTTATTAGTGCTTGCACGAATTCCCTGATTACCATAATGGCTGAGCAAAGGAGGATAGAGTCCAATGTGGATCGGACAGGTACTGCTGATGAATTGATTGATGCGTGGCAGAGGATATGGGATGGTGTGATGATAATGGAATAGCAAACTGGACTAGTTCCTGATGTAACACTATGATTGAAGCGAAAACATGGAGAAATGAGTTTCTATTTATCCCAGATGTTTACGGATCATGGATGCATACTTGATCCGTTTTTGCAAAAACGAAGCAAATTGATGTGTAGATTATGGACAAAAGGATGCTGCAGAATATACATTCTTCAAATGCATATGGTTGCACAGAGAGCGAAACAAACTAGAACAATTAATAGGGAGAAGTAACACTGGTAAATCTTGTATGTAAAATTTTAGCTTCAGCTAAGAACAGGGGAATTGTAAATCAGATGGCAAAAGATATTATGTCTACAAAGAGAAGAGAAATAATTACTAATAACACTGATAAATATTAATATAATTGTGAGAATATAGGTACACGCACACCAGCAACAGCCACTTCTATTTAAGTAATAACGTCTAGTAGGTTCATGAGTAGTTAATCATGGCTTGCAGGGATTTTTTAGTTGTGAGAATGCAACACGGCTTGGGCGTCTTTATTAGATTTTCCCCCTGCCTAAAAACACTACTACTACTACTACTACTACTACTACTACTACTACTACTACTACTACTACTACTACTACTACTACTACTACTACTACTACTACTACTACTACTACTACTACTACTACCACTACTACTACTACTACTACTACTATTACTACTACTACTACTACTACTACTACTACTCCTACTACTACTACTACTACCTAAACTTACCAGAACAACCACATTTGAAAATTTCCGTTCCTACTACTACTACTACTACTACTACTACTACTACTACTACTACTACTACTACTACTACTACTACTACTACTACTACTTCTTTAATAATACGCCGATGATCTGGACCTTCTAGTGTCTGGGGAATCCAGAGAAGAGGTGGAGGATAAAACCGAATGGTCTACACACCAAATTGAAATCTGGATGTTGAAGAAAGAATTGCAGTTGACTCTACAGAAAACTGAAATTGTGATTTTGGAGGGAATACGATCCCTGAGGGAAACTAATGTAAATATTGGTGGCGTGACACTCAAGTCTCAAAGACAATTAAGATATCTTGGTCTTCAGTTTGGTCACAATATGAATATGGGTGTCCACGTAAAATTCGCGGTTGCCAAGGCGGAGAAAGTGATTGATGCCTTGAGTCGCTTAATGGCTAATATTGGCGGTCGCAAGCCTGAAACCAGGAAAATCATAGGTAGCGTGGTTAATTCAATTATGCTTTATATAGTGCGTCCCCTTGGAAGACCTGCATGGATAAAGCAATGTATAGAAGGTGGGTGCAGCGAGTCCAGCGAAAGGTTGCGCTATACATCTGTAGTGCCTACAGAACCACCTCCATGAAGGCTATACAAGTTCTAGCAGGAGCCGTAACTTTTAATCTCCTAGTTCAGGAGCGCACATACGATCAGATAAATATCCCCGGAACTAATATACTGTTGACCAGGGAGAAAACTATTAGCCACTGGAAGGCAGAATGGAATCAGCAAGAGAGGACGGCTCAGTGGACCAAGGTGCTAATTTCCGAGATAACACCCTGGATATTTAGGAAGCATGGTAATCTGGATTATTATGTGACACAATTTCTGACTGGCCACGGTCGCTTTACATCATATTTACATCGAATGGGATGTTACGGACCTTTGTTCGTACTGCCCACAGTCACTCCTGAACACACTGTTTTATATTATTCAAAGTGGGATGGCATACGTCATCTGAGTTATAAAAAATTAAGTCAGGTTGTAAGATTGAACAACATTATTATGATAATGCTGGAAACTAAAGAAAACTGGCAAAATATTGCACAATGATAACTTGTATCCTTAAGACTAAGGAGAAGGATAAACCTGATAATGTGAATGGGTATGTAGACCATCTACAGCCTCTTCTTCTTGAAGTAATACTTCAAGGTAGTTCCAAGAAGAAGTCGACTATGGCTTGCAGGGATTTTTTAGTTGGTAAGAATCCAGCTCACCCGATGGGTGTCTTTCTAAGATCTTTCCCCTGCCTTCCAAAAAACAAAAAAAAAATACTGTTTCTACCATTACTACTACTGCTACTAACTCTAACACTAATACTGCTGCCCCTACCATTACTACTGCTCCTGCTACTACTACTCCTACTGCTACTACTGCTACTCATACTACCAATCCTGCTGCTACAACTACTTCTAGCACTACTACTACTACTAGCACTACTACTAGCACTACTACTACTACTACTACTACTACTACTACTACTGTTCCTACTACTGATGCTCCTACGGCTACTGGTACTACTACTCCTACTCCAACTGCTACCACTACTCCTACTTCTATTACTCCTGCTATTTCTACTACTGCTACTGCTACTACTACTGCTACTACTACTACTACTACTACTACTGAGACTGTTACCAATACTCGATCACTTACTACGATGATGAGCATTAGTATCACTATTACAATTTCCACAAGAAACACATTAGAGAATTACGGTTGCTACAAATACTACTATTACTACTAATACTATTACTACAACTACTGCTGCTGCTACTACTACTTCTGAGATCGTTACCACTACACGATGATCACTTATTATGATGACGTACAATGGTATTTAGTACACCTATTGCATTTACCAGACCAGTACAATTAAAAATTTAGTGGTGCTACTACTACTCCTCCTGCTCCTAAAACTGTACTAATACTACCACCACTACCACTACTGCGGCAGCTAAAACTCCTTCTGCTACTTTTGAGACACCTACCACTACGCGATGATCACTTATTATAAAAACGCGGATCAGTTCTTAGTATCTGCTACCATTACAGTTTTCCAGAACAATCACATTTAATAAATTCCTTTTGTTGCTACCACTACTAATGCTACTACTACTTCTACTATTTCTGAGACTGTTACCACGACACGATGATCACTTACTATGATGACGCACATTTGTTATTAGTACTACTGATACACATACCAGAACAACCACATTTGAAAATTTCGGTTGCTACTACTACAACTCCCACTACTGCTACCACTTCTACTTCCACTACTACTGAGACTGTCACCAATACACGATGATCGCTTATTATGATGGCGCGCATTAGTTCTTAGTACTACCGTTACGCATACCAGAACTACAACAATTGAAGACTTCTGTTTCTAATACTACCACTGGTACTACTACTATTGCTGCTATCACTACTTCTTCTATTACTGAGACTTTTAAAGCTATACAAGGATCACTTACTGTGATGACGCGCATTAGTCCCTAGTACAACCCTTACACTAAACAGAACAACCACATTTGAAAATTTCGCCTGTAACTACCACTACTGCCACTATTGCTACCACTACTACTTTTGCTACTACTGAGACTGTCACCAATACACGATAATCGCTTAATATGACGGCGCACATTGTTTTTAATACTACCTTTACAAATACCACAATTACAACAAATTAAAGGCTACTACTGCTACTACTTCTTCTTCTACTACTGACACTTTTAAAACTATACGATGATCACTTACTGTAATAACGTGCATTAGTCCCTAGTACAACTCTTACACATAACAGAACAACTACATTTGAAAATTTCGGTTGCTGCTGCTGTTACTACTACTACCATTAAACTACTACTAATTCTAATACTACTAAGACTGTTACCACTACACGATCATCACTACCTATGATTACGAGCACTAGTTTATAGTGCCACTATTACACTTACCAGATCAGCCATATTTCAAAACTTCGGTTGCCGCTACTACTACCACTACTACCATTAATTATACTAATGTCACTGCTAGTATTACAACTATTACTGCTATTATCAATATTACTGCTACTATTACTGTTATTGCTACTATTAATGGTAATATCACTACTATTACTGCTAACATTACTGCTGTTTTATTACTCTAATACAGCTCATTCTGTTAGTAACATTAGTATTACCTCTACTACTAATACTATTACTTCTTGTGCTAGCACTAATACTATTACTGCTGCTACAAATACTACTACTATTGCTGCTGCTACTATTGCTATTACTGCTACTACTACTACTACTACTACTACTACTACTACTACTACTACTACTACTACTACTACTGTTACTGTAATAGTAGCAAGTAGCAGCAGTATTAGTAGTAATCGTAGTAGCAATTCTAGTAGCAGTAACAGTAGTAGTATCGGTAAGAGTAGTGGTAGTGGCAGTGATAGTAGTAGCAACAGTATCAAAATCAGTAGAAGTAGTATCAGTAACAATAGTTTCAGCAGTAATAGTAGTAATAGTAGTAGCAGTAGCAGTAGTAGTACTAGCAGCAGAAGCAGTACTAATTGTGGTAGCACTAACAGTTGTAGCAGAAATAGCTGCAGCAATAGTAGAACTCGTACCAGTGATAGTAGCAGCAGAATCGGTGGGAGTAGCAGCACTAATAGTAGTATCTGTGAGAGCTACAGCAGTGGTGGTAGTATTAGTAGTAGTAGTAGTAGTAGTAGTAGTAGCGGCATCAGCAGTAAGAGTAGTAGAAATGGTAGTAGTACCACTAATGGTAGTAGTAGTTACAGTAATAGTTATAGTAGCACCAGTAGCAGTACCGAAAGAACCAGCAGCAGTATTAGTAGTAGTAGTACTTATAGTAATAGCATCAGCAGTGATAGTAGTGAGAGTAGAAGCAGGACTGCTAGAACGAGTAGAAGTATAGCCCCTAATAGTCGTAGTAGCAAGAGTAATAGTAGCAGCAGCAGTACCGAATTTAACAGCAGCAGTAATAGGTGTAGCAGCAATAGTAGTATTAGTGATAGTAGTAGCGGCAGCAGCAGTAACAGTAATGGTAACAGCAGAATCAGTAGTAGTAGCAGTACCGAAATATGCAGTACCAGTACTCGTAGTAGCAGCAGAAGTGGTAGTACTAGTGACAGCAGCAGTAATAGTAGTGGTAGTAAGTAGTAGCAGCAGCATTAACGAATGTAACAGTTGCAGTAATAGGAGTAGCAGCAGCAGTAGTAGTAGCATCATTAGTGGTGGTAGTGGCAGCAGCAGTAACAGTAGTGGTAGTAGGAACAGCAGCAGTAGCACTACCAAAGTACCAGTACTAGTAGCACCAGAAGAGTAGCTCTAGCGAAAGTAGCAGCAGCAGTAATAGTAGTAGCAATAGCAGTAGTACCAGCAGTAATAGTGACAGAAGCAGCAGTAGTACTAATGGTTGCAGCATTAATCGTTGTAGTAGCAGTCATTGTAGCAGTAATAGCAGTAATAACCGTTACAGTAGCGGTAATAGCAATGGTAGCAGCAGTAATGGTAATAGTAGAAGCAGCAGCAGTAACAGTAGAGGTAGCAGCAGTAATAGTAAGAGTAGCAGCAGCAATTGTAGTATTAGTAGCAGTAGTGACAGTAGCAATAGCAGCAGTAATAGTAGAAGTAGTTGTAGTAGCAGCAACGAAAGTAGCAGGAATATAGTAGAGGTACTAGTAGTAGTAGTAGTAGTAGTAGTAGTAGTAGTAGTAGTAGTGTTAGCAGCAGTAACAGTAGAAGTGACAGCAATAATAGAAAGATAGGCAGTAGTAATAGTAGTATTAGCAGCAGAATGGACCGTAGTATCAGCAGCAGCAAGTAATAATAGTAGTAGTAGTAGTAGTAGTAGTAGTAGTAGTAGTAGTAGTAGTAGTAGTAGTAGTAGTAGTAACAGTAATAGTAATAGGAGCAGCCATACCGACAGTAGCAGCAGCAATAGTAGTAGCCGTAGTGGTTCCAGTAGTAGTAGCACAAGCAGTGATAACAACACCACAAGGGTGGTAGTAGTAATGATAGCAGCAGTTGTGGTAGTAATAGTAATTACAGCAGTGATAGCCGTAGTAATAATAGTAATAGTGGCAGTAGTAGTAGTAGTGATAGCAGCAGTGATAGTCGTAAGTAACAGTAATAGTAGTAGCAGCAGCAATAATGGTAGTAGTAGTAGCAACAACATTGATAGTCATACCAGTAGCAATAACAGTAATAGTAGCTGCAGCAGTAAGAGTAGTAGTAGCAGCAACATTGATAGTCATAGTCATAAATGTAATAGTAGCTGCAGGAGTAATAGTAGTGGTAACAGTAGCAGTAATACCAGTAGTAATAGGAGTAATAGTAGCAGCAGCAATAAAAATAGTGGTAGCAGCAGTAGTAGTAGTAGTAGTAGTAGTAGTAGTAGTAGTAGACCAAACATTGATAGTCATAGTCATAACAGTAGTAGTAGCAGCAGCAGTAACGAATGTAACAGTTGCAGTAATAGGAGTAGCAGCAGTAGTAACAGCAGGATTAGTGGTAGTAGTAGTGGCAGCAGCGGTTACAGTAGAGGCAGTAGTAGCAGCAGTAGCAGTACCAACAGTAGCAGTACTAGTAGTGGTAGTTGCAACAGAAATGGTGGTAGTATCGCTAGTGGTAATAGTAGTGGCAGCAGCCGTAATAGTACTGATAGCTACAGCAGTAATAGTCATCGTAGTAACAGTAATACTAGCAGCATCAGCAGTAGCTGTAGCGAAAGTAGCGCCAGTAGTGATGGTAGCAGTAGTGGCGATGGTAGTAGTAGCGGCATAAATAGTGGTAGGAGCAGTTGTAGTGGTAACAGTAGCAGCTATAATAGTTGTGGTAATAGTAGCAGCGACTGCAGTAATAGAAGTAGTAGCAGAAGTAGTTGTAGCAGAAGTAGTAGCAATAATAGTAGAAAGAGCAGCAGCAGCAGTGGTAACAGTAGTCGCAGCAGTAATATTGTATTATTCATAACAGTAATAGTAGTAATATTAGTAACAGTAATTGTAGTAATAGTACTAGTGGTAGGAATAGCGGTATCATCTGTAGCAGTGATAGAGTAGTAGTAGTAGTAGTAGTAGTAGTAGTAGTAGTATAGTAGTACTAATAGTAGTAACAGTAGTAGTAGTAGCAAGAATAATGGTAGTAATAGTAGCAGCACCACCAGTAATAAAAGCAGTTGCAGAAGCAGTTATAGTAGTAGTAGTAGCAGTAATGGTAGTAGTAGTAGTAGTAGTAGTAGTAGCAGAAGTATTAGCGGTAATATTAGTAGTAACAGTAGTAGTAGTAGCAGCAGCAGCAGCAATAATAATGGCAGCAATAGTGGCAGCGGGAGCAGTTATAGTAGTAGTAGCAGGAACAATAATGGCAGTATTAGCAGCGGCAGCAGTGATAATAGTAATATTAGAGGCAGTTATAGTAGCAGTTGTAGTAGCAGCAGCAGCAATAGTAATAGTATTAGGAGTAGTAGTAAGAGTAGCAGTAATAGTATTAGTGGTACCATTACGAGTGGTAGTAGTAGTAGTAGTAGTAGTAGTAGTAGTAGTAGTAGTAGGCGCAGGGATGATAGTGACAAAAGTAGCAGCAGGAGTAGTAATGCTATTATTAATTATAGTAGTACAAGCAGCAGTAATAATAATATTATTAATTATAGTAGTAGTAGAAGCAGCAGTGATAGTAATAGTAGCTGCAGTTATAATAGTAGTACTAACAGTAATAGTAATAGGAGTAGTAGTAGCAGCAGCAGTAGTAGCAGAGGCACTGGTAGTTGTTGTAGTAGTAGAAGCTGCAATGGTAGTAGCAGCGGTAATAGTAACAGTAGTAGCAGTAGTAGTAGTAGCAGAAGCACTGGTAGTAGTTGTAGTAGTAGAAGCTGCAATGGTAGTAGTAGCAGCGGTAATAGTAGTAGTAGTAGCGGCAGCAGCAGCAGTAGTAGTAGTAGTAGTAGTAGTAGTAGTAGTAGTAGTAGTAGTAGTAGTAGTAGTAGTAGTAGTAGTAGTAGTAATAGTAGTAGTAGTCAAAAACGCCACCAGGCGAGTTGGATTTCCACCAACTAAAAAACCCCTGCTGGGAGTAATGCACACATCTTGGGACTACCTTTCGGTATTATTTCGTGTATGTGGTAGTAGTAGTAGTAGTAGTAGTAGTAGTAGTAGTAGTAGTAGTAGTAGTAGTAGTAGTAGTAGTAGTAGTAGTAGTAGTAGTAGTAGTAGTAGTAGTAGTAGTAGTAGTAGTAGTAGTATCTGTGGTAAAGTGAGGCTGATCTGGTTGTGGGCCTTAGGAGGAAAGGCGCACGTTGGGAGACCGAGGCGGCATCTACAGGGAAGATAGAGACAGCGTCTCTGCGCTTACAGCAATGGGTTTTTACTGAAAGCAAACAAATTGTATAGAAAAGGCATAAAATTATATTGAAAACTGATAATATTGACCACCATTAACCTGTATTATATGAGGTGTTGGAAAGGATATCTTTCTCAACACCAATATATTTCCGTCCTCTGCGTATGAAATGCCCGTGAACAACCATAGGCTCTGCAGGTGTGATTCGGGCATATTCTGCCGTAGTAGTTTGATATACTCAGTTTATTCTTACACATCTTGTTTTTTACGTAGCTCCAAAATAAGAATCCATGCCTTCAATCGTGCTACGAGTACCCGGTGTTTATAATTATCTCTTCAAAATCCCTAATCACTCTAAATGATCCGTAAGCAGTGTGAGCAGAAGTCCAAGAAAGCACTCCGCCAGCTTGCCCGGGAAACGGACCTTTCAAAACTTCAGCACGAAATACCACAAAAGTACTTAAATTTATTCTTTATAAAATTACACTACTACACGAATTGCAATCGTGTAATTACGCGACTTAAGTTTGGTTCTGTAACTGGATGCTGAAAGGTATAGTTGTTGGTAGAGTAAATCCAGAATTTATGATATTGTCATTAGAAACTTGGTTCTTGTTAAATGGTGCAGTTAGCTCACAATGCAGTCGGTATTGGAGAGCAAATGGACCTGATCTTGTGCATGAAATTCCGCTGCAATGTGACGAAATTGGTGGGTAGTGTGTACGAATAATAGGGCCATTTTTTGAAGTTATAACGTAAATATTTACTTTATTAGAGCAAATGATTCTTAAGTATTATTTTATGGCATCATTATAATCTAAAAGGTAAATTATATAGTTTCTTAATTTTAGGACGAAATGTTATAGTCAAAGAAAGTTTCATGCTTTAGTCATTATCAGTATACTATTCACATTACAGTAGAAAATGTAAACACCCCATCTATTTTTCGCTTAGATGTATACACAGTGGGTTTTTATTAACTGAAATTCTCAAGCGTTTAACTCTTATAGAAAAAAAATGTTATCCAAAGCAAATATTCCTAAAAATATCAATCATATTATAGCTACGCTTTTAAGTGCATTTTCCCTAGATGTGCTATAGAAGAAAGAGAGAGAGAGATTCTTAACTGCACATAATTTACATGATACGATGAGCTAATACTCGCGAAAGTCTTGTATGTTTTGAAAAGAATTATAAAACATCCTCCAATGCATACAATACGAGTTATATTTTAAAATAGAGGATGGATATCTTTAAAAACTCACCGGACATTCTCGCAGAAATGAAGTATTACCTTACACCAAAGGAGAAACAATGTAGTCATAAAGAACGGCGATTTCAAAGCACACACAGGTCTGTTTCATGTGAGAGTGAAAACCTTTAGCGAAATACAGGCTTCATGTAGTCCTGCATGTATAAAAAAATCATTTACCTGAATAGCTAGAATCCAAATAAATAGGCGCGCATGCGTTTTGATATAGAGATTATTCAATCTGATCGGTTAGCCTGGTCTACAGATTTATGCCGAATGGTTCTTGAAATGAAATCTCTTCATTGGCTTGCAAGAAATATTCTTTCGTTGGGTCATTTTAGGAGGGGAGATAGCCCAAGGCAATGAAGTAGCCGTGTTCAGACTTGTCTATCAGATGTAAACATGTATTTTCAACTAATGTTCATTCGACCATAAAAGACACGGATTTTATATTTAGGAGATTTTCGGGTATGAATAGGATTTTTATGGGACGTATCCTTTATTAGAATTGTTTCTTCTCAGAAAATTGTTATTATATCATGCTGTATATGCAAAGGATGATATCACTCACTTCTGGATCTTCGGCCTCATACATAGGTCTGTATAAATAATGTACTGCATGTGTTATTTAACTATAATTTATGACAAATAACGAAAAGAAAGAATGGTGTTTCTTGATATAGGAATTTTCCTGGAGCAATGTAAGAATCCGATAAGTTTTAGACGGAAACTGAAACACCAGTAGGTTTAAATTGAAATAAACAAATAAGTTTTCTTGTATAGCGGCTTTATTAGAAATGTCCTTCTTCCTCAGAAAATTGTTATTACATGCAAAAGGTGTTTCATTCTTTATATTTTTAAAAGGGCTTTAATGTCCATTAATGATGCCTTCCTCTGTTGATGGATTTGCTTTTTTAATGATCATGGAGAGTATGTCTAGAATAGTTTTAATTGCAAAGAAATTAATCCTAATGATTATAAGCATTGTATAAAAGTGTAATAAATGACGTCGAACTATATGGAACTCCTGTCTCATATATAGATCTGTACAAATGATCAAAAGGAAGAATGGTTTCTCTTGATATAATTTTCCTGGAGCAATGTCTGGATCCTATATACCTGCTTATTTTTAGACGGAAACGGAAACACAAGTCAGTTTCCTCCTCAAAAAACAGTTATTATATACACAGTTTTTTATTCCTCATGTTTTAAAAAGGTTTTAATGTCCATTATTGGTGCCTTCTTTTGTTGATTTATTAATTTTTTATTGATGATGGAGGATATGTCTAGAATAGATTGAATTGCGAAGAAATTAATGCTAATGATTATAAGCATTGTATAAACGTGTATTGAATGGTGTCGAACGATATGTTGATAGGTTCGCACATATGGATGCTATCGCTCACTCCTTGAACTCCGGTCTCATACTGTAACGTGTGTTTCTGTTCCAATAGGAAGTGGGTTAAAGTAGGAATGATGGCAGATTACTACTTGACAATATATTACACAAATTAATTAATAAACCGAATTTCTTTCATTTAATAAATTTACACTTCTATAAAATACATAATTGCAATTTCAGAAACCTTTATTCTTCCAATTTCTTTACATTCTTTATGGCTTCAATCCATTGAATTATATTACAATTATTACATAATTGCTTCCTGCTCTCACATTTACCGATATATTTCAAATTTAGAACACCAATAAGTCTATATTTTGCACGATCAATCTTTCCCGGTTAACAATTACTAAAGATAATTTTGAATAAGTTAAACCAAAAGGAATTTAGAAACACTGTCCGCAATGCCTTCTGCCTAAACGTTGCCCTGCTGTTTTCCTCGTGAAATTCCTCACAGTCTAAGAAAGACTGACTTCAGCTTCGTCCACTGCACGGCGAGGAGAGCTGGGACTGAACCGGCGCCTGCTCAGTCAACGACCACATTCGCCGACGTACTATATGAATCAGATTAACTGTGCCCTTTCTTCTTGGTCTTGACGTTTCCTTTACAAAGCACCACCATAGTCATTTCACTACTGTTCCCGTAGACGTCAACCTTCCTTTAGTGCAGCCCGTAGTCGCCTAGAGTAGATTTCTCCGGGGAGGGTCAATGTGGCCCAATACATAGCGCTGTATAAATAACGTAATGTGTATACATCAGCTTACCAACATTGCTCATGCACTTGCAGAGCTCAAGAGAGTGTTCTATGCTGTTAACTCCACTGACATTTTTAGCCTGTGGGAAAGTGCGATTTCGCTCCTTAAATTATATAATAATAATAATAATAATAATAATAATAATAATAATAATAATAATAATAATAATAGTAAACTTGAACGCTGCATTGAAGAAGCAAATAACACTTAGAATAAATTGTGATAGTTCATTTCCTATAAAGCATTACCTAAAAATCCTTACATATATTCATAACATGAAAAATCCTATTCTGTCGCGCGCTTAATTAAAAATATCTCATGTGATACAGTCGCATGACTTTCTCTTCCCTCTATGAATACAAAAGGAAAAGCGACAGCCAGATATTTAAGAACACGCTATATGCTGACCTTAAAATTCCACACTTTTCATTCAATTGCGAGAAACAACTGAATGTGGAAAGAGCTTTAATAGAATGTTCTAGAAATTGAGGTGTAATTATGTTGATTTATTTCTTACTTTTTAATTTAATATACAACACTCCTCTTGTTATCCGCTACCAGTGACATTTTATTGTTTATTAACATCCCATAAACATCAGGTTATTATCGGTGTCAAACCATTACAATATACGAGCTGTACAGAGAGAAGGGTAGGTTTAAAGCTGTGAGCGAGTGTGTGTGCGTGTGTGAGCGGGAGAGGGAGATTGTTTAAAGGGTGAATTTATTTATATAACTTATAATGTTGCACTTAAATAATAATTACCATCATCCTAGCATAGGCCTTGCGACTTCCTCCATCTTCAACAAAGCCTAACCCTTCACCTCATTCGTGGTCTGCCAGCACTCGTTCTGCCAATGCGTTCATACTTTTGTATTATCTGGAGTGTTCGATTTCCATTCATGTTTTGACATGTTTCTGATATGATACATTCACATGAATTTCTCTATCCTCTATGATGTAGTAGCGGGCACACAAATTATTCTTACTCAAGTCTATTTTTCTGCTGCTTTGGAAATCCATAAAATGGAATAGTGAATAGTAGAAAGCGTTCAGGATTTGGTTACGCGTTTTTCGAGGTAATGATAATCCTGTCTTTTCCTTGTAGTTGTATACATATTTTAAACTAATATTCATTAAAGCGTAAAAATACAGGCGTTTTTCCATCTATAAAATTTCGTTTCTGAAGGATAGCTTATTATCAGCAATATTTCTCTAACCATTTTTTATCCTCGTAGCGTGTCTACATTCCCTTTTTAATTATTTTCAATCAAGTCACCCGTGAAATGACATGAACCCTCCATCTGCTACGAATGATATTTTTCTAAGAATTTCAGGGGTTCGCAGCGTGCCTGAACAACCATGGGCGTGTTCGAGCTGGCTTGTTATTTGTTGTGGAAATACATAATTAAAAAAGCAACAAAGGGAATGGATTGTTGTCCTGCCGGCTTAAGGGTCCCCATATTTCATTTCTAATTTTTTCAGAGCCAAGCCGGCATGTAAACAAACCTTAGAAATAAACATTCTTGAAGGCGGAAGTTTCCTTAGTTGTAAACATGCTTCTTTCAAAATATTTACGCTCGCCTTATTCCTAGGAATTTTCAGGGGTAGTATAAGGCAGAAACATGGTCATTGCTGCGTGATAGACAGAGAGAGCGGATAGGAGTAGGCGTGGTGGAAATGCAGTTAACAGGCTCACTACATATGTGAGAATAGACCTCTCGTTCTGAATCCTCTTCTACCCGTGGTCGCTATGGTGGTGCGTTGGTATACCAGGGACTTGCCGGAATGACCTCCAGTCGGGCTGAGAAGCTGAGAAGCCGTATGAGGGAGGGTGTATGTCTTTATGCCAAAGAAAAATATTCATTTTAAATACGTTAGCGTCTTACGGATTTTTGAAGTAATCATTTATAGTAAATGTGTTTTTAGTCATGCATTTTTTATTAATCTAAGATGTGTATAATTCTTATAAGCCTGAAAATTTCCCTCAAAGCAGAATTAGACAAGTGCTATTAATCGTAATAATTATACACTCGTATTAATCAGTTAGCTAAGTTTTTCGATTCATCGCCAGTTGTCTCTCAATGTCTAATATAATTCTGTACAATTCAGTACTTTGGAATGTCAGGGATTATTTTCAACATCGGATTATTATTTTTTATTTTAAATTACATTAAATTGAGTTTTATTTATGGACGCCCTTTAACTGCTGTGGTCCATAGTGTCCCATTCTATATTGGGCGTGAAACACCGGAAATTTTGCTCAGAGGCCTCTTTATCAGGCTTGAAGTTCTTTAGCGTGCCGTAAATGTACGACACGAGACCACCGGCTTTACTTCCCCTCCAAAGGAAGCCATGCTAAGGATTTTTACGCCCGAAAAATCCATCGCCCTCCACCGGGTTTGAATCCCCGAGAGTTAAGTCGTGCACTCTATGAAAGAGAGGGAGAGAGAAATTGAGACTTGTGTATGCATATCTGCGTGTGTGTATGTTTCAACCAAATGTATCACGTACTCAGAATCGCGATTTTCTTTGGTGGTAAAATACTCATAAAACAATTGCTTTAATTATGTAATCAATTATACGTTTACGAGAGGGTATACCAGCTTTAGAACCCGATCGGCGGGCAGTGGCATATTTCTTTATAGCGGCGTCTGTAATTTCGACAAATGATGTCGAAACGTGTAAAACAAGGGTGATCCAGTTAACGGCGTCGCTTTTTCCTTGTATTACACATTTTCAACCGTTGTCTGATTGATTGACATGTCAAAACCCATATCAATCAAGTTTTAGACAACTACATGACACTTCCATTAGCGGCAAGGGGTAACGAGTCTTCGAAGGCTCGCGAGTCAATTAACATTCACTTAATTATATTAATCGATCAATGGCACTCGACTATCGAATTGGGACATTGCTACCGGAAATCCAAGTCCTCTAAAACTTTAGCGACGGGCTTCAACCTTAAAGTTGTTAACGCGCAATAATTATATTAACCTATCAATGCCACGCGACCAGCCATTTAGGGTACGTGATACCGGGAATCCAAGCCGCTAGAAGGCGATATAGCCTTTGTTAGCGGTTTAAGCCTTCGAAGTCCATGAGCGGAGATAATG
This sequence comes from Deroplatys truncata, assembly GCA_030765065.1. Classification (NCBI taxonomy): domain Eukaryota; kingdom Metazoa; phylum Arthropoda; class Insecta; order Mantodea; family Mantidae; genus Deroplatys; species Deroplatys truncata. The sequence continues at coordinate 231,863,186 of CM060990.1, forward strand.
TTACACATGGACGATCATTATCTGATTGATTGACGTGACTTAGAGATGCAGTCTCTTTCGGCGGTAAACCACTTCAAAAACGACGTGTCAAAACAATGTCGTTACACAACTAATAAGTTATTCGCACTTTTAACTAATTAGGCGGCTCATTAAATTACACGTGGTTCAAAGTAATACTAGTGCACAATTTATAACTGATGCAACGTTAACTGGTGGTAGTAGTGCTTGGAGTAGGTAGTGTTAGCAGTTACAAAGCATTAGTACACAGTAGTAGTAGTAGTAGTAATAGTTCTTTCACGATCGATAATAGTAATCTAATGCACAATTTATAAAAGAAAAAGGGATAACAGGCAGTAGAAGTAACACTACTAGAAGATGGTAGTAGCAGTTGCAAAGTATTAGTAGGTAGTAGTAGTACTAGTAGTAGGTAATAGTAGCTGTTGCAACGCATTAGCAGGTAGTAATAGTAGCAGTAGTAGTAGTAGTAGTAGTAGTAGTAGTAGTAGTAGCAGTAGTAGGTGGCGGTAGAAGCAGTTGCAAAGCTTTAGTAGGTAGTAATAGTAGCAGTAGTAGTGGCACCACCAGTAGTAAGTAGTAAAAGCAGTTCAAAGCATTAGTACGTAGTAGTAGTAATAATAGTAGTAGTAGTAGTAGTAGTAGTAGTAGTAGTAGTAGTAGCAGTAGTAGTACTACTAGTAGTAGTTATTTCGCGGTCGATAAAACAATACTAGTGCACAATTTCTAATAGAAACAGCGTTAACAGGTAGTAGTAGGACTAGTAGTAGGAGTTGCAAAGCATTAGCAGGTAGTAATACCAGTAGTAGCTCTTTCTCGTTCGATAATAGTAATACCGATGCACAAATTATAAAAGAAGCAGCGTTAACACGTAGTACTAGTACTATTAGTATACAGGAATAGCAGTTGAAAAGCATTAGTAGCCAATGATAGTAGCAGTACTAATAGTAGTTCTTTCTCGGTCGATAATAGTAATACTAGTGCGCAATATTTAATAGAAACAGCGTTATCAGTTAGTTGTCGTACTATCAGAAGGTAGTAGTAGGAGTTCCAACCATTAGTACGTAGTAGTAGCAGGTAGTAGTAGAACTAGTAGTAGTTCTTTCTCGATCGACGATAGTAATACTATGGCACATTTATAATAGAAACAGCGTTAATAGGTAGTAGCAGTACTAGTAGAATGTAGTAGAAGCAGTTGAAAAGCATTAGTAGGTAGTATTAGAAGTAGTAGTAGTAGTAGTAGTAGTAGTAGTAGTAGTAGTAGTAATCCTATAGTAGGTAGTAGTAGCAGTTACAGCGAATTAGTAGGCAGTAATAGTAGCAGTAGTAATGCTAGTAGTACTAATACTAGTACTAGTAGAAGGTGGTAGTAGAAACTGCAAAGTATTAGTGGGTAGTAATAGTAGCAGTAACAGTAGTACTAGTAGTACGTAGTAGTAGAAATTGCAAAGTATTAGTGCGTAGTAATAGTGGTAGTAGTATTAGTAGTATTACTTTCTTGTTCGATAATAGCACCCTTAGTGCACAATTTGTAATAGAAGCACCGTAAAACGTAGTAGTAGTACTAGTGGTAGCACTTTCTTGTTCGATAATAGCACCTTTAGTGCACAATTTGTAATAGAAGCACCGTTAAACGTAGTAGTAGTACTAGTGGTAGCACTTTCTTGTTCGATAATAGCACCTTTAGTGCACAATTTGTAATAGAAGCACCGTTAAAGTAGTAGTACTAGTAGCAGGTAGTAGTAGTAGGTGCAAAGCATTAGTAGGTAGTAATAGTAATACCAGTAATAGTTCTTACTCGGTCTATAATAGTAATATTAGTGTACAATAAAGCAGGATTAATATGTAGTAGTAGTAGTAGTAGTAGTAGTAGTAGTAGTAGTAGTAGTAGTAGTAGTAGTAGTAGTAGTAGTCTAGTAGTAGCCAATAGTGGCAGTTGCAAAGCATTTCTATGTAGCAGTAGTAGTAGTAGTAGTAGTAGTAGTAGTAGTAGTAGCAGCAGCAGCAGTAGTGGTAATAGTAGTAGTAGTGTTAGTAGCAGTAGTAGTAATAATTATTTCTCCATCGATGATAGTAGTATTAGTGCTCAATTTGTAATAGAAGCAGGTTTACAGGTAGCAACAGCACTAGCAGACGGTAATGGTAGCAGTTGCAAAGCATTATTATTATGTAGTAGTAATAGTAGTGTTTCCTTCTCGGTCAATGTTACTAACACTAGTGCACAATTTATAATAGTAGCAGCGTTAGCAGGTAGTAGTAGTATAAGTAGAAGGTAGTAGTAGCAGTTGCAAAGCATCAGTACATAGTGGTAGTGTTAGTTCTTTCTGGGTCGATAATAGTGATACTAGTGCACAAATTATAATAGAATTCGTATTAACAGGACGTAGTAGTAGTACTAGTGGTATGTAGTGATAGTAGTAGTAGTAGTAGTAGTAGTAGTAGTAGTAGTAGTAGTAGTAGTAGTAGTAGTTGCATAGCATTAGTAGTCGTAGCAGTAGCTGTTTCTCGTTCGTTAATGGTAATGCTAGTGGCAGAATTTATAACAGTAGCAGCGTCATTAGCAGCAACAATAGTATTAGCAGTAGTTGCATAGCATTAGTAAGCAGTAGCAGTAGTAGTAGTAGTAGTAGTAGTAGTAGTAGTAGTAGTAGTAGTAGTAGTAGTAGTAGTAGTAATGCTAGTAGAAGCAGTTCTTCTTACTTCGGTTATAGCGATACTAGCTGCATTATTTATAATAATAGTAGTACTATCGTCTAACAGCAGTAGTAGTAGTAGTAGTAGTGGTAGTAGTAGCAGCAGTAATAGTAATGGTAGTAGTAGCAGTAATAGTAGTAGTATTAGTACTTCCTTGTCGTTCGCCAGTAGCAATACTAAGGGTAGAATTTGTAATAGTAGCAGCAGTAGCGATCGTATATCATTAGTACGTATTAGTAGTAGTAGTAGTAGTAGTAGTAGTAGTAGTACTTTCTCGTTCTGTAATGGTAATACTAGTTGCAGAATGTATAGTAGTAGCAGCGTCATTAGCAGCAGCAGCAGTAGTAGTAGTAGTAGTAGTAGTAGTAGTAGTAGTAGTAGTAGTAGTAGTAGTAGTAGTAGTAGTAGTAGTAGTAGTAGTAGCTGCATATCATTGATAGGTAGTAGTAGTGGTGGTAGTAATATTAGTAGCAGTAATTATTTTCGTTCGGTAATAGTACATCTAGTGGTACAATTAACAGTAGCAGCGTCATTTGCAGCAGTAGTCGTAGTAGTTGCCTACAATTAGTATGTAGTAGTAATAGTTGCATTTCATTAGTAGGTATTAGTAGTAGTAGTTTTTGTCTTTCGGTAATAGTAATGCACTGGCAGAATTTGTAGTAGTAGCAGCGTCATTAGCAGCAGTAGTAGAAGGAGCTGTATAGCTTTAGTAGATAGTAGTAGTAGTAGTAGTAGTAGTAGTAGTAGTAGTAGTAGTAGTAGTAGTAGTAGTAGTGTAGAAGTAGTAATAGCAGTAGCAGTAGTAGTAGCAGCAGCAGTAGGAGCACCAGAGGAAGAAGAAAAGAATTTGTCATAACGCTGGAACAGCAGTATTACCTTTTAGTAGCAGTAGATGTAGCTCAAAACAAAAGGAGTAGTAGTAGTAGTAGTGGTGGTAGTAGTAGTGGTAGTAGTAGTTTTAGTAGTAGTAGTATTCGTTGTAACAGTACTAGTTCTACTAGTATATATATATATATATATATATATTAAAGTTACTTGCAATAGTGGTAGCAAAACCATATTAGTCATTTTTGTTTCGTCTTACTAATTGCTGCCTTCGGAGTCTTCGTCCTAATGGTGCTTATCGTATGTACAGTGGGCTTCAAATGTTTTCCGATGGACCAAGGGGTGTAGAGGAAGAGGGGGAAGAAATGTCTTTTCGACTAGTCATGCCTGGCTATAGCCAACAGTAAGTGCTGGCATCGTCTCAAAGGTCACATTTACTTCTGTGTATGCTCGTATAATTCAGCGATCTGAATCTAAGAGGAAAGAAGACGAAACTAAATATTTTTCTCTTTACTAGATCCATTCAAACGAAATAAATTAACATTTTCTTTGCATGATATGTTGTTTAAAAATCAAATATTGCACTCTTTATGCTACACAAGTTTAAGATTCAGTAACGTTCTTGAGAAATAAAGCTAGCATAATGTATATTTTGTTTTTAACATTTGTTCCTAGTAATAAATAATAATAATAATAATAATAATAATAATAATAATAATAGTTTCATAATTAACACCAACAGAACGTTCTACGTGTACTCCGAAGCAGAGGGTATTTATTACCTTTAATATAAGTTCGTTTTGCTGTTTAATTATCATAGATATTGATCAGAACGTTTAGCGCTAAGTGTGTAGTTCCATACAGTTGGCACATTCAGTTCTGATAATATTCAAGTAATGTTTTAAAAATGTGGAAGCAAAAGTAATATTAATGTCAAACTGTTGAAGCATTTTGGGAATAATTATGTGCAACATTAAATTCTCTTCAAAATGAGATATCTTTTGCGTTTGTTACTGAAAAACGAATAAAGATGTTTTTATTTGAAACATAATTCCCCTTCCACACACACTCACAAGAGAAAGGAGGAACAACCATGCCAGTCGTATAGTGGACGTAGAGTAAAAACAAATATGTAGGTATTGTATCCAAAAGGAGAAAATGTTAATAGATACGAGGAAACAAGGTTTAGCGCAAAATATGCAGTTTCTATATAACCGTTCTATTCGGTTAGAATAACATATAAATTAAATTTTCAAAATAGTGACCCGAAAGTATTAATGCAGACAGGTTGATGTCCTTTTGTTGTACTTGGTTCATTTGAAAGCACTCTATTCTGAAAATTAAATTGCTTTCAAGTTACAAATCTGAAGATGCCCTCCACCCAAAAAAAGACTTAGGTACTTCGTATTACGATTCACGTTCTGAGTTCTTAAAATGCTTCTCTTCCCTGGTCTGAAATGGAATGGGATGTGTTACGGAGGGGACTTGACCCCAATCCAGTGAATGAGGATATTGTGCTTGTGCCCCTCGAGGGGCTCTCCCGGGAGGGACGGACGAGGTGAGAGAAACCGAGACACCGGGCGGCCGGAACCAGGAGTGACGGCATAGCAATGACAAGCTTCCTAAAGTTTCCAGATTGAGACGCCCTGACAGTCGGGCAGGCAAACCGGGTACCCCACCCCACACAGAGGGTCCAACGCTCCGCAAGAAGCGGTCCGTATACCCTGGCAACCAGCCGAAGACCGAGAGACGGATAAGGTTCCACAGAGAGCATCCTTTTTATCTGTCACGCCGCACAGGTATACCATCGCCGACACTTCCAAACCTGAAACAGACCTAACGGGGCTAAGGATGAATGAAATGAGGAGTGGGACGATATTCGGGGGCTGAGAGAAATCATATCAGCATTCGCCTGACGACCCGGGAAAACTCTCGAAAAAAGCCGTGGGTCAGATTGGGCAGTCGCCGGGAAGCGAACTAGGGATCTGCCGAATGCGAATCGCACGCGTTACCGCGGCGCCAGTTGGACGTAAATTGGATGATTCGTAGTTCAAATCTCAGCTTTGACATTGAATGTTTCAATCTGATTCTATCTTTCGAACCTTGTCCTACACATGGCTTGAGTGAAAAAGTCTTCTTGTTAATTGAGATGAACTGCCATTACAAAGTTCATCGCAAGTATAAGAAGAATGCAGTACTTCAAACGATAGTCAGATTTCTATGTAGTGTCTTTGAAACTCCACGCTCTTTGCATTACCACGAGAACAAACTAACGTGTTGAGTTCACATAACTTTCTTTTCTCACCATTCTACAAATTATTTTTTCTAAATTTCATTTTTCTGTCTACTTCTTATAATCCGGATAAACTTGCCAATCACATTTAGTCCATCTCTGTGATGTGGGGGTCTGCCTCAAATTCAAGAGGTCCCGAGTTTGAATCTCGGCGAAAGTGAAATACCTGGGTAAAGCTTTTTCCAGGGTTTCCTCTTATCCTGAGAAGATGAATGTTAGATTCTAATTTCTAGGGATCTCGGGCCCATTTGAGCATCATTTTAACTATTTCGTTCATTCACCGTCCGTAATGGCCTACCCGGTTAAAGGACTTTAATTACATATGAAAATAAAAAGTTCACATTTACACGTTTCGTTGTTGTATGCATAGATTTAGCGATAGTCGCATTTTCAAAAAGCATGTCACTACGTGATGCTTTGAAATTCCATGCTGTTTGTATGACCGCGACAAAAACAAAACGAATAGCGACTTCTCAGTTACAAAACGTATTCAAGCCAATAACAAAAAATATGTGGGAAATAGTTAATCTCATAAAATGTATAACAAACTGCATGCTTTAACGGAGTCTCCATTTCTTGTGTAGCAAAACTTTGTCCAATCTTTTAGAGTTTACCAATTATACAAAAGTCATTCAGAATGAAGAAGACTTGAGAGACTCTTCTCAGTAAGTTCAAAATATATATTTCTTTTGTCATGAAAATATTTTAAACAGAGTATTGTAATCAAAATCATTACAGCCCTTTTTAAGAAAATAAATTTCGAAAAATTTTACATGTAAAGGGTTGTTCAGGATGGCGGAGATTTTCTTGAAAATCCTTGTGTCACATCTTTGAAAGATGCGGAGCTTAAATATCAAGTTCCGTTTTTAACGGACTTTACATTTTGGATTTATGTTGTTCACAGACACGCAGGCATATGGAGCCTTTGCTATAAAATATGATGTGTTGCATTCACATGACTTTCTCTACTCACTCTTCTACAAACTATTCTTACAAAGCTTATTTTGCATCTATGTAATGTTAATACCGTTCAACCTTCATCATTTATTTTCACAATTCGTTGTATGTATAACTAGAACATATTAAGCTAACGCGATAGCCAAATCCCTCAAAACTGATCGCTATGTGATAGCTTTGGATTGGTTGGCAACGGAGGGGATTCGGCACTGATCCACATAGTGGATATTGTGCCTACACCCCACAAGGGGGCGTCTCCGGGAGGAAGTATGAGGGGAGACAAGACACCGGGTGCCCGGAACCAGGAGTGACGGCACAGGAATAGCAGGGTCCCTAAGTTTTCAGATAGAGATTCCCCGTCAGACGGACAGGCAGACTGGGGACCCCACCCAGAACAGAAGGGGTCCAACGCAGCTCCTCAAGGAAGTTGTGATACCCCGACAGCCAGCCGAAAGCCGAGGGACGAGGAAAGTCACAAAAAGCATCCTTTTCCCCCGCCACACTGCACCGAAACTCCATCGCCGACACTTCCAGCCCTGAAAGAGACCAAATGATGAAAGATGAAGGGAAATGAGAATGGAGATGAAATGAAGGTTCAGGAAATTCGGGGATGTGTGAATCCTTCCCACCATTCGCCTGGCGGCCCGAGAAAACCCACGAAAAAGCCCATGCCTCAGGAAGGTCGGCCAGAGGAATTGACCCCGCGACCTTCCGAATGAGAACCACAGACGTAATAGCTTTGAAATGCTGTTCTCTTTGTATGAAAACGAGAAAGAAAAAAGAAAGAAAGAAAAGCAATAGCTATTTGCAGTTGAGAGAAGTATAAAGTATTTGAAAATTCAAACTAACAACAAAGAAAATTATAGAATAGGTAAAATATAAAAGTTATTTGACATAAAATAAAAATGTTATTTGATATAAATTTTGTGCTTTAACAAGATCTACAGTTGTTGTTCAGTAAGATTTTGTCTCTCTTACGATTTACTAATTATCAAAAATCATTCACAATAAAGACTATATTACAGACCATTCCTAGAAAATAAAAGATATACATTCTGTTTATCATGAAAATAGTTTAAACATATATATATATATTTTTTAATCAAAATCCTTAGAACCATTTTGAGAGAATAAAAAATTTCCAAAAATGTCGCAGTTCCGCATTCATCGAAGAAGTTGAACTTAAACGCTAAGTTCGGTTTTTAACCAACCTTTTGCTTTTGAGTTATGCTGTTCCCGAACACACACACACACACACACACACACACACAAAATAATTCATGGGATTTAGGGGTCACAAACCTGATTTCTGGTGAAATTACAACATTCAATTTTTAGGTGGAAAACAATACTGTACTGTAGCTATGTAGTAGAGAAAGCAAAAATGCTTACTTTGGATTCAGGGGACTCAAAACGTGTATTTCGTTTAATCTCGTAATTCAATTTTTTGGTGGAACACAAATCTTTCTCTACTTTAACTACGTAGTAGAGGAAGTAAAAATGCTTCCTTTGGATTCAGGGAGTCTCAAAAGGTGTATTTCCGTTGAATTTCGTTATTCAATTTTGGGTGGAATATAATACTTGCTCTACTTACTGTAACTACGTAGCAGAGAAAGTAAAAATGCTTTCTCTGGATCCAGGGAGTCTTAAAACGTCTATATCCGGTGAATCTCGTTATTCAGTTTTTGGGTGGAATGCAATACTTTCTGTACCTCCTGTAGCTACGTAGTAGAGAAAGTAAAAATGCTTTTTTTGGATTCCGGTGGTCTCAAAATGTATATATCCGGTGGATGTCGTTATTCAATTTTTGGGTGGAACACAATACTTGCTCTACTTACTGTAACTACGTAGTAGAGAATGTAAAAGCGCTTTGTTTGGTTTCAGGGAGTCTGAAAACGAGTACTTCCGTTCCGAGTATTAATCTCGTTATTTAATTTTGGGGTGGAATACAATACTTGATCCACTTACTGTAACTACATAATAGAGAAAGTAAAAATGCTTTCTTTGGATTCAGGGAGCCTCAAAATGAGTATTTTCGGTGAATATTATTGAATTTTTGGGTGGAATAAAATACTTTCTCTACCTCGTGTAAGTACGTAGCAGAGAAAGTAAACATACTTTCTTTGGATTCAGGGGGTCTCAAAACGTGTATTTCCGGCGAATCTCTTTATTACATTTTTGGGTGTAATACAATACTTTCTCTACCTCCTGTAGCTACGAAGTAGAGAAATTAAAAATGCTTTCTTTGGATTCAGGGAGTCTCAAAACCTGTATTTCCAGTGAATCTCGTTATTCAATTTTTGGGTGGAATACAATACTTTCCCTACTTATTATAGGTAAATAGTAGAGACAGTAAAAAGAAGAGTTGTGTTGTAGATAAACAACTGTTTGTCGTTACGGTATCTTGCATGCAACCAAATAGGAAAAATTGTAACTTAGACTGTAACTTGAAATAATTTCTGGACTAAATTGTTGTCAGATCAAGGTAAAGTGCACGGAAAAACCATACTTTATAAGGACATTATGAAAATAAAGAACTTGTTAGTTGATAATGGGTAGAGAAAGCAGTGAATATTGAAAACCAAACCATTTTGTTTTAACACTTGCTTATTATACAATAATATGATGTCTCTAATTCCTAAAAATTAGTTTGTATACTGCTTATGCCGCTGTGCTGTAATGTTATTTCTGCTTTCTTTTCACATTTATTACTTTCTTACAGCCAAGTCTAAGGGAAATGTGCTGGAATGACATTTCCTTTAGCACTCTAACTTCGTAGAGCAGGTATGACCTAAGGCACCTGGCATAACCTCTCGATAAGACACCCCGCTTAACCCCCAACAGGTGGAATGGAAACATTTGGATTCGTCTGTGCTAGTAGTCATACTAAAACCACTATGCCGATTTCGTGTATTTTCATTATAATATACGTCGTAGTGGCATTTGTTTCAGAAGTAGCTGTCGCAACTTTGGAACTCGTCTGTGTGATACTATTGCTGTTAATTGTAGTTTTGATATTGCCGATATCGCCATTTAAACATCAGACAAACGGATGATGACAATGGTAGTGGTGGTGGTGGTATTTGCAGATTTTGTTGGAGCGAGTCGTGATATTACTTGTCATCGGAATAATTACCGTCGTGATAGAACCCAACATTTTCAGATGTGGGTGCTCTGGTGATCCTAGCAACAAAAACCGTTGTCGAAGTGGCAGTACCAGCTGTATCAGTAGTGGTTGTAGTAGTATATAGTAATATTAGTAGCATCTAGTAGTGGTGGTGGTGGTGGTGGTGGTAGTAGTAGTAGTAGATTTATCAGTATTAATAGTAGTTGTGGTTTTGTTATTGTAGCAATGGTAGTGCTCCTGGTAGTAGTGGATACCATAGTATAATTTGTAGAAGGGCCTGATTTTCTTTTCTATCCTTTTTCGCATGTAGCAAAGCTCTAACCAACAACACTAGTGTATATTTCTTAAAACGTCACAAGAAACCAAATAAGAGTGCTTATTTATGGGTTGAAAAAAATAAAAATAGCGTCGTTTACTGTGGAAATAATTAGCGCTATTGTAGCTAAAGTTGGCTATGCTGATATGTACCTATCCCTTTCTTTACCCTCATGAAACGTCAGTACCGGAAATACAGCGGCGTTACAATAGTAGTAGTAGTAGTAGTAGTAGTAGTAGTAGTAGTAGTAGTAGTAGTAGTAGTAGTAGTAGAGTTATATTAGTAGTAGCAGCAGCAGCAGCCTTAGGAGTGGTATAATTAGTATAAAAGTAGCACAGTAGCAGAAATAGAGATGTCAGTAGCTGCAGTATTAGTAGTGCGTTGTCTACAGTGCTGTTAGTAGTTGTAGCAGCATGTAGAAGTAAAATAGTTAGTAATATTAGCGGTGTCAGCACTAGTAGTACTACTACTAGTAGTAGTAGTAGTAGCCGTAGGACTAGCAAATTTAGCAGTAGAAATAGTAGGAGCGGTCACGGCTGGTAAAACTAATGCGGAGCTTTGTACAAATAGCGCCAAAGGAAATCTCACTGCACCTCGCGTTTATGTCACATTATTTACCGTTGTACGTGGCCTTGCGAAGCCATAGCCATTTCAGTGGTTCCTTTAGACCACGGTGCAAGGGTGCGCCACTCCTTCTGCTAAACAGTTACACCAATAACCACAACAAAGTTTACAAAATGGCGTAGAAACGAAATATATATTTGCGCTCTCGATCGTATTGGCTAAAAGAGTAAGAGGTAGACTGAGTGCATTCAGTTTGTCATACAGACCTCTTATCATGATTGGTAGCCCATGCCTTATCGGCTAGCACAAGACACGCCTTTGAAGGGGTTAAAAGCTAAGGGGAAAACTTGATGAGCGCCCAGGTTAGTGAAATGTAGAATGTGTAATGTGAGAAGATTTTCAGTGGGTGCAAATTATAGCTTGAATGGTATTCATTAAATACATATCAAGGAAGCACTTTATAACAAAAAATAAACAGAACTGTATTCTCAAAGTGATATCAATGCTTGCTGCTGCATAGAAGTAAACATAACTAAATAACAAATAAATAAAGCGCAATGTTTTCCCTCTAATTAAAAGTATAATTGGTTAATATACCTTTACTAACATATTGCTGATCATAGGAATACAATAGGATTATAAACAAAAATATAACCGATTTTATTGCCATAATATGTATGTCATATTCGATAAACCATATACATATTTATATCTAGTTTCTAAACATGATTAATCAATTATAAAAAAAGAGTAATTTTGAAACGGGATATGCCTATCTCGTGTTTAGTATCGGTAGATAGCTCCTGTTATTACATTATTTTTAACATATATGGTTATGTAGTTTTTATTAATCATCTCTGTGTAAATGTTATTTTTGTAATCTGTATTTTTTCTGTATGGAAGGGTGTTGTTGGCAAGACGAGTGTGGCAGGCTAGAGGTTGTACATTTTGGGGAAAAGCAGCACACTTTTCTGCTCTGTTTGGCTGCAGTCTTTTGTTAAATAATGGGAGGGTACGTTTCTTTTATGCCTTTGTTAGCAAGGACTGACGCTTCCGTGGTCATAAGAGAACAAGAAAATTCGCGCGAAACTAAATAAAATCCCGCGTGACGTTTGTACCATGTGACATAAATTCAACCTATCGGTACAAAATTGAAAGCCCACGCTTCGAGGCCCGCGAAGAGATAGCCAATAAGAAGTTTTTAGCATGGTGGCCCTAGATTAGCGTGTGTAGGGTATAAAAGACCAACAAAATTTGGTGTTTGCAGACCATCTAGAACTCCAATTCGAACCGAGGGAGGACCCCCAGGACGAAGACTTTACTGAACTCGTGGAAGCGACTGTGGATTACCTCTACGAGGAACCACAACCGCGCCACGAGGAGGTCCACCTTCCCATAGTCACCCCTAAACAGGTGGCTTCCGAGATCCGAAAACTCAACCCTAACAAATCCCCTGGACATGACGGCGTCACGGCGCCCATGCTCCAGCACCTTCCTAAGAAGGCCGTAATCCACTTGACGCGGATTTTCAATGCATGCCTTCACCTCCGTCACTTTCCAACTAGTTGGAAGGAGGCGCGGGTGGTATGCATTTTAAAGCCCGGCAAGGATCCGGTCTTTCCATGCAGTTACCGCTCCATCAGCTTGCTCTCAACCGTCTCAAAAGTCTTTGAGCGGTTGCTCCTTGCCCGCTTTACACCTCTTTTTGAGGAAAGGCAGCTCCTCCCGGACCATCAGTTTGGTTTTCGCCATGGGCACTCCACAACCCTGCAGTTACTGCGACTGGCCGAGAAGGCCTCCCTGGGCTTCCAGGAGAACTTCAAGACCATAGCAGTGCTGCTGGACGTAGAGAAGGCCTTTGCCACAACGTGGCACCAAGGCCTTTTGTACAAACTCAAGGAGTCAGACATCCCTCCCGCCTATCTTGCCCTGATAAGCAGTTTCCTCCGGGACCGCACATTCAGGGTGAGAGCGGAGGGAAAGGTTTCCTCAGTCCGTCCCATAGCCGCTGGAGTCCCGGAGGGCAGTGTACTGTCCCCGCTTCTCTTCGCGGCCTACATGTCGGACTTCCCCACGGAACCCAGGACTGTTACGTGCCAATATGCCGACGATGTCCTCATAATGGCACAGAACAAGAATGCCCGATTCTGTTTCCCTCCACTACAGCGACAGCTCCGAGCCATTGGCAGGTGGAGCGAAAAGTGGAGGATGGCCATCAGCCCGGGGAAGAGCTCTGCGCTTCTCCTGGCGAAGGTCCGTCGGTGGCGGCCCGAGCGGCCTCTGAGGTTGCGGCGGAGGAGAATCCCCTGGGTTACCTCAGCCAAATACCTCGGAGTCACGCTAGACCGCGGCCTCACTTTCGCGCCACATGTCAGGGCAAAGGTCGGCCTCGGCCACTCCGCGCTCAGGCAGCTGTACCCTGTATTCTGCTCCACAATGCCCATACGCCTCAAACTACGCCTATATCAGGCGATTATCCCCCCCTGATTCTTTACGGCTGCGAGGTCTGGGGATCGGCAGCAGCGACCACCATCCGCAGACTGCAAACCGTTCAGAACAGGGCGCTTCGGATGATCTATGATACCGGGCGTAGATTCCCATCACATATCCTACATACCCATTCCGGTCTCCCATACATCGTGGACGTGGTGCGGGAAAGAACCCGCACCATGTACACGAAACTCACCTACCATACCAACCAGCTGGTTAACTCTTTGGGCCGCTATGACCACAAGGCGCCACGGCGGAGGAAGAGCTACCGGTTGCCGAAAGACGGCTTGGGCCCCCGAGGCTGAGGTCTGCCAATCCCTCATTTCACAAACTTCCCCAAGTTAAGCAGCATTGGGCCCGGTCGCTAGCTGGATGAGTGACCATTTAGCAGCGATCCGCCCTGCTGCCAACTTGAGTACCCCCATCCTATTACCTGCATTCCCATCTTGCTTTGCTGCCATGTCGGCCTGCTTAACTTGACGACCACACAAGCGGTCGCCCAAGTTAAGCAGCATTGGGCTTGGTCACCACATGGTCGCTAGTCCGCCCATGAGGGGACACCGAGACCCAGCCAATGGTAGCGCAGAAAGCTAAACCCCGCCCAAGACAGACATAAATCAAAAGCTTGTGTACATTCTTTTTATCCTTCTATATCGCACAGGTAAAGCCGCGTACGCGGCTAGGTACTGTGGCGATTATATTCCGCCCAGGTGAACCTGGGCGACCTGTTCTCGATTGCTGGATTGCTGGATTGCTAAGGCCTCCAGTCTTCGTAATGTGCACGACGGGAAATCCGCGCTTCTCGCCTCTAGAATTCCCGCGATAAGTATGTCGTAGTATTAAACATAATTCCGTTAATGCAGATGTGAATTAAAGTAGTGTGAGTGATCAAGGCAGTGCGTCTGGATATTTGAAACAAAGGTAACGTTTCATTCCGGCAAGAACGAAGTCACCCGTGTCGCAAAGAGGCAAGTCTTCGTTGCCGTGACTAAAGTCGTGTGATTATAGCAGCCGCGTAGATACCAGTACTGATCGGGGTACTGATACGTCTGGCATTATATCAGTATGTTAAAAGCGCTATATTAAAGAAGTTGAGCTTTGGGCAATCTCGTGCCAGGAACAAAGTATGCAAAGTGAAATGTTGTTTTGCTGCTACGGAAAATAAACCTAGTATCGGTGAGTCCCACGAATTTCATTTATTACCCTCCCCATCCAGAACCTGTATACCCGAGATCTTCGACCCGTTGGTGTTAAACAAAAACGCCAATCAGATGCCCATCCTCCGCCCTGAGCAAAAACCAAAATAGCCCGGCAAACTCTAAATGGTGTAAACTACGACGTAGCATGGGTCATCTTCGACGCATCGGAGACGCGAGCAGAAGAAGAAGCCGCCCGAGGGGACTTTACAACGGACACAAAGGACAACGCCTGGCAGCCGCATCCCATCCCTCGGATCGACGAGAGGCGGTAAGTTGGTCTCATCAGTGAACCCAGCGGCATAAGGACCACCTCAATTTGAAATTAGTAAACGAATATCATCATCTGCAAATCTTTTACGGGAAGCGTCCACCTTCGGACGAGTATAAAAACACCTTCATGCACTGCTGTTACAATTACTGTAACAGTGCGAGCAGCCTCCCACATGCCCATGATACGTCACGGGTAATTTTGCTGGTATGCGGCATGACCGATTCTGAGGCAATAAACATGTTTTGGTTTCAATAACACCAGAAAAAGCAAACGCAACAACCTCCGCTCTTTTTCCCCTTATTGCTGTGTTATCAAGCCACCACGCTCTGCGATAGGTAAGGTGAAGGACACGCCTCAAAAGACCCCAGAAAACTATATAAAATCCGCCAAAGATTTTCTTTGGCGCTCTGTGTACAAACGTTTAGTGTGGGGCTCCTACAGCTATTGCGATATATCAAAACACTGCTAGCAGTCCTACAGCCTACTGATATGGCATGCAAAGAATTCATGAAATTTTAGTGGGTAAGCTTGGATAGTAGGTAAGCTAATTGGTATGTGTTAATAATAAAAACCAGCAACTTATTGGGATTTCTTCGATTATTAAAATTCAACATGAGATAACGTTCACATTTCTTTTCAGGATAGTAGGGGGTAAATGACAGAGCTGGCACATTTACTATGCAGGAATGTGTATTCATATGCAAATAAGGTCCCCACCTCCTCTCCCACCCGCTTCCACAGCTCCTTGGTACTTTCAGTTGCAGCTGAGGGTCATAAATCTTGTCCAGTATAATGGAAGCTTGACAGTTAAGCAATTAAGGCTGTCCACCTGCCAAAATGAACAAAGGGGTCATAAATTTACGTTTCGGTAACAAAGGCGGAGACATTATTCTACCCATTCCATATCCGGCCACTTCTGCACCAACTCACTCCACTCACATTGTTTAACGAACACGTGCAAGAGGTTATCCATGACTGTCAAAATGAACAAAGAGTATGCTGGACAAAGGAACAGATTCTATTGTATTCCCTTTCTATTGTCCGGAGCAAGGCTTCTTTAGAAAGACCACCTGGCATCCCATTCCAGTGCCGTATAACAAAGAACAAAGCTGGTCCCTTTTAGCAGTGGTTATTGTCATACGCTCCATTGTTCGAACACGTGCGTGTTTAACAAAAGAAACTGAGGGATGCTTTATACTCGCCCTGTCTTTGTTTGTCCGTGTGAAAGACAGAGAGGTCAGTTTACCTGCTAGAAGTATACAATTCAACAACGTCCGAGTCAGCCAGTGGCTTTGTCCTGAGGGCTGTTCTCCCCGAATGTTTTCACGACGTCCTACGGTTATACGCGAACATAGTTTCTCTGTTTATGTAGCTGACTGTTTTCAAAAACAGCGATATAAAATGTATTTAACCTATATCATTACATACATTAAACAAGATGTATACTTAGGCATCCAAATTGATACTTTGATAGGGTAAAACATTATTATATCATTACACTGATTAATGAGAGACCGTTCAGAGGTTCTGATTCGAATCTTACCCTGCAAACTCTAATGCGTGATAACTATTAAATTATGGAGGCGTGAACTAACAGGTTAAAAATGTATTTAAGAAATATAATTATTGATATTAAACACATCTGTATACTTAGGCATCCAAATTGATACTTTGCTAAGGTAAAACATTATTATATCATTATCCTGATTAATGAAAGACCGTTCAGAGATCCTAGTTCCAATCTGTGAAACTCTAGTGCGTAATAACTATAAATTACAGAGGCGTGCACGAGAAAGTTAATATTTAACAAATATAATTATTTATATTAAACATTTGTGTATACTTAAATATCCTGATGCATAGACACGATCCTTTATTTTCTTTCTTCTTCTCTCTTTTTTCTTATCATTGAGCATAGATATACATGCACAATCTATTCCTACTCTCTATTTTTACAGCAATTAACCTTTCAAGCAGAGATATCAAAAACCTTTACGTGCACTCCCTCTCTATACTAGAAGTTATCATTTCCCCTCCCTCCCCTCACTGAATCATCGATTACCTTGCATAGAAAAACACATTCCTCCCCCACTACCTACAGATCGCTTCCCCCACCGATCCTCTCTGCTAGTCATTACATGTGATAGAAGAATCGGTTTTCTATCCATTGTATATAAGTAGCCCCTTCTCGCACTGCTCTGAATATTATTCGATGTGTAATCGAGTTGATAATACAATGGAAGATTTTTGGAGTGAATGCGGAGAAATGTCATACCATTATACATATTATCATAAAGAGTCGTGTAATGGTATCATGCATTCTATTGTGTGTAACATGCCTTCCTATCATGACCAGATGACTTCTCGAGGCATATGCCCAGAAAACTGTTCGGTCTACAAAAGAAGCATGATTTAAGTATAGATTTTTATTCTTGAATGCAATCTCTAAAAGGTGTGTGCAATTTTTCTCTAAAGCAGAGTGAAAATAAAATGGCTCATTGTTTTGTATTTTCTTTTCAGGGAGACTGATACCGAAAGCGACGGTGAGATGGCCAGTCTCATTTCAAATCACAGCACTCTGTGGCATTCAGAGTACTGCATCGGGTATACTCATTCTGTACTGTGCGCAAAACCTGAGATACATAACCAGATGGCGTCATACTTTCCGTGCAATGAGAGCTGCAGTGTATTCCTCTTCAGGCAGAGAAATTTAAAGTAATTAGTTCTTTAAATATGTATCATTATTGTGCATTGCTATCGCCATATATGTAACTTCAGAGATCATTAATGTAAACATTAATTGCATAGACCATACTAACATACATTACTATTTCAATACAAGTACTATAGTACAAGAACAGCTATATACAACTAACACTGGAAATTATTATGGCTTTGCAGAATTCAAATGACGACACCATCGCCTAAAACCGAGATAGATTCTGACGATAAAGAACCAGAAGATATATTGGAATATCCCATTGCACCGTAATATGCTAATCACATAGACGAGGAACAGAAGGAGTCCAATTCACAGGAGGCAGGGGATCTAACACCCACGACCTCCGAAACTCTCCCTGGCATGCCGGCAGAACTCAGGAAAACATTGACGTGAGTATTTTCATATCTATAAAAAATCATTGTTTCATTTCCCTGTGACCAACAAAAAGTAATTCTTTTCAGGCTACCTTCACTTACCCAAGCGCTTTTCTAAGACTTTCATTATGTAATGTTTCAGGCGGTGCAATAAGGGGAAGAAGAAGAGGAACAGCTTTGCAGACCTGCAAAGGTGACGCTATTGGAGGATAGAATAAGCAACATCGAGACACCAAAGAAACATGCCGGTAGGAAGCGGGTGCCGAGACGTCTACATCTCGAAAAGGCACAGCGTTAAGATAGGATTCTTCTATGATCTTCCAGTGCTTATAGTGAAAAACAGACAAATTTGTATACATGACATTTCAAGACTGGGAGATAATTCGAGAGAGTCTCCCTACATTCAATGCATTCCATCAATCGAGAAAGTGTCCGCGTCTGGAATATTATGAAAATATTGTTTTCTCTTATAATACTGTTGCTTATATGCAAGAGTTCGAAATAAATTTTTGAATACTAATTTAAATGATTGTGAAATACAATTAAATAGCGATGAAATTTGCAGGCTAAAAAGACTTGAATCGTTTATAGATTACCATTTAGATAACCTATCTGTTGCAAATGTAATGCCATATGCTGGAAGGAGGAGTTGGAGGAAGAAAGTGATGGAAATTGCAAGATAAATAACAACAATAAAAAGAATGAAAGTATGCTTTTTACAGTGTTTATATTCATTATAAATCCGTACATTCCTAATGAAAAATAAACCCTTACAATGATTAGTTTAAAATATAATCTGCATCACATAAGTCAGAGGCTTGTATGTAAATACTTTATCGTGAAATATTAAACAATTCAATGTGGTCTGTGCAGAAATATTTGCACTAGCTTGAATTTCTATTCTGATGTTAACAGCACCATTTACAACTTCCTCTGGTTGATGTGAGCAATCTATAACAAATATAGGAGCAAATTTAAGAAAATCTTTTCTCTTCAATAAAGGATAATTCTCTTTTTCATAATAAGAGTTTTTAAACTTTGAGTACATGTCATACAATGATGCAAATCACGAGTTTCCAAAGTCCAAATTCATGTCATGATAGGAATAACATTCACTATTAAGATAAAGTCTCAAATTAGTTATGTTACAATGATCAAAAAAGAACCGTCTTTAGATGCATTACTCGATCTTAAAGTCTGAGCACCCAAAATGACAAATCTCGGCTTCTCCATTTTTGATGTGGTGGCGACATTCCAGGTGAATGATTTAGTTTGCGACACAGCAGGCTGA
Source organism: Deroplatys truncata (assembly GCA_030765065.1). NCBI lineage: Eukaryota > Metazoa > Arthropoda > Insecta > Mantodea > Mantidae > Deroplatys > Deroplatys truncata. The sequence continues at coordinate 231,882,324 of CM060990.1, forward strand.
GTATGCAGATCCATGGTCCTAAATGGGAGATACAGCGCCTTGTCCGACTTGACAATCTTGAGAATTTCAACCTTTTCAGCATCAGAAAGTCGAATCCCTGGCATTCTCCACTCGATTCGTGCAAGTTTAACGGTTGCATTCTCTTCACCCTGAGGCGCTATAATACGGTTTTAGAGTCCTTGGATCAAATCAGCACCAGCTCAAACTTGCTATTGAGTATGAGTTCCTTGTGGTCGTCTGCAAATACCAGAAGCATCGAAAGCGGTACTATGGCGTTGAAGGCTCCATTTGCCGCATTCACAATGTCCATGTCTTCTCCAGGATAGCACCATCCAGCATTCAGCAGACGATCAGATTCCATTGGGTTGAGAGTAGTATAGTTGCGTAAAGTTGATGCGATCCCGGGGCTCTGGTTCGATCAATAGTTGAGCCGTTCATGTCCAGTCGAATCTCCTCAAACATGAATGCAATAGCGTTATTGGTAAGATTTGCAGTAATAACTGTTCTATTAGGTTTAGTAATACTCCCCTCGATGTATAGATACCTTCGATTAGGTAAAGTATATAAATTCTCACCTTGACAAGGGATTCTAATCTCGTCATTAGCGTCCAAAACTGATGTATTATATGGTAAAAACACATGTTCCTCTTCTTTAGTGATCTTGTCCTCGAATCTTGGTGTCCCGGTAACATTGAAGATGTCCATGATTATAGGAGGCTGAAGCTCAATACCTGGAGGAAGTGCCGATTGCGCGATGTTAACCCGCTGGGTGTCAAGGGTAGAGTATGATGTGTGCGTTGAATCACTCCTTTATTATATCCTTGAAGTCGTTGACTTCTTCTAAAATCTGTTGGCATTGCAACGGATGTGAAGCCTTATGCTTATATCTTCGTTTCTAAAGTCAATGATATTACCGTTTTGGTACACTACACGAAGACTAATTTGCTCTATAGCATTGGTGTTTATGATTGGAAGGTAAATTGGATTTGACGGCTCTTGAGAAATATGATACCCAGGCGGAACAGAAGGGAAAAACTCGTAGATCGAGTGTCCGCTTTTACCGTCGATGAATGAGCCTGTTGCAATACTGCACTCGATTCGTATGATGCTCACCTTAAATGTATTCACCAGGAAATCAGATTCGGACAGCTGATTAGCTGGAATAACTTTACCGCTGAAGCCCAATAGCGAGCCTATAGAACGATCACCGGAAAAATCAATAGTGAAAGGACATTTAATTTTAGCCTTCATTGTGTTATTATTAGGTCTAATAAAGAAAACATTCTCATCCACGCCTAGCTTATCTCTGATGTATTCATTAATATCAGTAATCTCATAAGTTCTATCAGATATATCAATGGCATTAATTTCACCATTGTTATGTAATGAAATTGGTTATTACTCAGATCATTATTGGGAATGGAATAGAAGGTTTCAAAACTCAATAGAGCAATCTCATAATGACCCTTTGGATCCAGCTGAAAATGAGGATTCAGGTATGTAGTAAGAACAGACTCGTTGCCACTGACAGCAATAGTGTAACTCATTGCGAGAGAAATTACAAGCACGAGTGCCCGCAGATGATTAAGCTGAAATTCTGAAACCTCTTAGTGTTATACAGTACCTAAACATCTCTGAGGTATCTTTTTCTTTCGGAGGCTTCAAGTTTCCAAAGCTATCGAAACATAATGACACGTTGCCATCCTTCTTTATAGTAACCAAATGAGTGCCTTCATGATCTGAAGTATCGAGATTAACAATAATTCTCTCTCTGTAACGAGGTCTTGAGCGTAGCTGATCGATCATGTATACACCCTGGGAATCTTTAAACGCCGGGCATACAAGTCGAGATCTATGTTACTCAATGCTTTTTTCGGGACAAGTATAGCCCTCTGCCGGAGTTTTTTGAATTCCCTTTCTTGTTCTGTCTCCTCTTCCTTTCGGTGTTCCTCGCATTATTCTTCTTCTTCTTCTTCACTCGTAGGCCTTTCCCTCTTGCTTCAATGTCTTTGTTGCGTCTCATCATTTCAGCAAGTGGTTTATCCGCAGCCTTTTTCTTATTTACAGCGGAGGCGATTTGTGCTGCGCCTCCAGCGGCGGCTCCTAAGGCTGCAATAATTGGTATGAGCGATAAAAATCCTCCTCGTTTCTTCTTCCTGGATCCGGCACCACCAACAGCTACCTTAGCATTCATAATGGTTGTTAGTAGTTGCGCTGCCAACTTTTCACCTAATGTAGCATCAGATGATTGTACTCTTTTCCAAGCATTTTCAGCCAAAATTTTGTCGGCAACGTTTCTCGATGCAGAATCCTTATGCTGAGCGTAGGCAATGTGAAGTTTGCACGCTGGTCTAACCCGTTGATTCCAGGGTCTCCTCTCTTTAATCTTTTTTCTAGCTTTGTCCCACGTCCACAGTATCTGTAACCAAGCAAATGTGCTTAAAATGGTAGCAGGTTAATGAGAGAGTTAATTAAACCGGAACCTCTTGCGACCTTAACCCCCTTAGCACTCATGGTATACTAATTGATTTTATTGCCGCATAGTTATTTTATACTCTGTCATTGCTTGCACTCGTTAGCATATATACATTAAGGGTGATACGATGGAGTTGGTGAAGCAAGATTGCTCGCTACCTATCCAGGTGCTAGACTTTGAAAGTGACTTTACACGCGACCGTCACGGGAAGCTGTTTCCCGGCAATGTTAAAGCGCTAATGCTAGGTGGCTCCAGTGCTGGAAAAACAAATGTATTACTCAATATGATACTTCACGAGAATGGACTACGCTTTGAAAATGTGTACATATATTCGAAGTTGCTATACCAGCCAAAGTATCAATATCTCGTTAAGCTGCTTGAAAACATTGAGGGTATAGGTGTGTATACTCATGAAGACGGTGAAAGCGTCTTGCACCCATCAGAAATTAAAGAAAATTCAATCTTTATATTTGATGATGTCATCACTGAAAAGCAAGACAACATTGCATCCTTTTACAGTATGGGCAGACATCGAAATGTGGATTCTTTATATCTAGCACAATCCTATGCCAAAGTCCCGAATCATTTAATTAGAGATAATGCGAACATGATTTTACTCCTCAGACAAGATATTTTAAACTTGAAGCATATATATGAAGATTACGTAAACACATGTATGACGTATACGAAATTTAAAGATTTTTGCAAAGGTGTTTGGGACAGCTCTACAAAAGGAAGACCCTTTATGGTAATAGTCCCCGAATTTCCGATGAATGACGGTCGATATAGGTGCGGATTCGATGTATATATTAAAGTTGTTAATAAAGAAATTGCTCATTCATAGTTCATCATGAGTATTGACAGGTATGGTTCACAGAGGGCTGCGCCAGTAAAAAGATCGCTACATCAATTCATCGTAAACAGAGATGGAAAAGGAAATTACCAATTCAGGAACAAGAGACTGTGCATTGTTCAGGATCCTGAGGAGGACGACGACGCAAGCACTAAACTCTACGTGGATACGCTTACGTCTTCTACTGAAAATCGAATGCATGAGTTCACAGAAAAAACGACATATCAGAGCATGGACGAACTTCAAACTACGCTTAGGCATCAAATCCAGATGACGCTAGACGTGCAGCATGATGCTCTAATGGAATATCTGAATAAAAATACCCTTAAACGCGACGATGGAAACATTATCCTGGATGCTATAAGACTGAAGATAATGCTGCCGCCTCAAGAGGACTATGACGTGCCAAATAAGAAGCATGTATTAGAATATATAAGTGCAAGAACACCGCCGCTCGATTCACACGGTAACGATTCATTTCAAAAAAGAAGGCTAATAGAAGTAGCAGATTCTGTCGATGACAGTGATGGAGCAACAAAAAAGTTTGTTAAAGTTCACGTGGGAAGGAAACAAAATGAAATGCGGAAGATTTAAACAGCAGACTTGGTGCAATAAGTACCGCAGTTACAGAAACAGTGGGAAAACACATGGAAAATATGGCGAACCTTCAGAAATCAATGGATAAGCATCTACAATGGATGATATAAATACCGCTAAAACACAAATGAGAGTCATAAATTCATTAGTAGAGCAAATGAGAGAGGAGCATGTAATTACACTGCAGTCGTTGCCTTTCAGGGGGAAATCACAGAGGTTCATGTTAACAACAGGTCTTGAATACTACAAAACAAGTAAACGGAGAGATAATTTCTTGCTATATGACGTCACCAACAGCTCCTACTGTAAGACCTGATACATTAATTTAAATAAATAATAAGTCTGTTAGAGCTCTGCCTGCACCAATTGCAAATGGGGATAGACTAAGCTTCGCTGCTCCTGCAAATCGTGTAATGGACCGCCATTTTCTAAATATTGAGCTGAAAATCTCTTATAAACTGAAGTCTGCTAAATAAATAGGGTATATATTAATGCGAAAGTCTAATTTCAGTGTCATCTCAAGATGGACAGCGAGTGCATACGACTTAAAGAATCTGTAGCCATGCACACGAAGGCTATAAGAGAAAAGTTACGTTCTCTTAAAGGCCAGCAGTTTGAAACCCAGAGAGTGATGAGTGAAGCTCTTCAACCATTGACAGATCCGCTTCAAGATATACTTGAAATACAGAAAAATAATACTGCAAGCAAGGAGGAATCACCGAAAGACGTGAAAGATGAGAAACTCTACAACTACCTTAATAAAGTTCGAAAGAAGGACAAAACTGAAATAGATTCATCATATGGAGTACAATATGAGGATGGCAGTTACATGTTAGGGAACAATATTATTGATTTCATCAATAATAAAGTTCGAATAGGGGACAAAACGTATGAAACCACGCCTGGATTGAAGAAGCTCATCTTCAAGAGAATGCCTGAAATGCACGCATACACTGAAGATGACCTTGAAATATACAGTAAAATACTTAAAGCAACACATGTTCATCGAAGAAACTTTAGTAAGCATGGGCAGCTGAGATCGGGTAATTCCTACAAGTATAAAAGTGTTATACGTCCTCTAGTAACGAAACACAAGGGATTAGGACTACAGTGGAAAGAACATCGCCCTAATACGAGGTAAGACTACATCTACTGGACCGACCCTAATGATCTGGTGGATCGTCTTAGGCTACTTGTGGCATCCAGAGACGCCGGTAGTAACAATCATACTGAAGAAATTGAAGAGACTATTCAAGAACTAAAAGCGGCAAAGGTTATAGCATGACATCAGTGAAGCAAAATATAGCAAGCGAGCTCCATGCTCCAGCCCGGAGAAACTTCATGCATCGAAAAATTATCAGCAAGGGGCTGCACGACTTGGTGCAGATCGACTTGGTGGAGATGATACCGCATGCAAAAATCAATAAGAATTTCAAGTACATCATCATTGCAATCAACTTCTACACTAACATGGCATATGCGAGTCCGCTAATGGACAAGGCAGGACTTCAAGTTGCAAAGGCTATGGAAGATATACTGCAAGAAATGGTAACCCCGCCCAAGAACATACAGAGTGATAATGGAAAAGAATTTTACAATAAAAATTTAAAAATGTAGTGACAAAATATAACATCAATCACTACAGTACCTATACACATGTGAAGGCAGCTGCTGTTGAACGGTTAATAAGAACTTTAAAGAATATGATGTATCGCTAATTTCTAGCTAAAGATCTTTTAGATGGCTAGATCTTTTACCTCAGATCATTGCAAGATATAACAACACTTACCACTCCACCATTCGAATGAATCCTATAGCGGTGAAGAACAATGATCTTCTGACTGTATATAACTACACTCAAGATCGAAGAGAGAAGAGAGCGGCAAGAAAGTGTAGTGTTGGTGATTATGTGAGGATATCCAAGGACAAGGAAAATTTTGAAAAGGGCTTTGAAGCTAATTGGAGTGTTGAAATATTTCAAGTTGTTCGTGTGAATCACACCATACACCCGTTACATGCATGCTAAAAGTTAATGACAGTGATGAGATAATGGGGTCCTTTTATGGTCATGAACTGCGATCTACACTGTACCCTAATACATTTCTGGTAGAGAAAGTATTACGGAGGTAGGGAAATAGGATTCTTGTAAAATGGTATGGATTCCCTAATACTCAATGGATTGACAGAAAGGATTTATTGTAGAAAAATAATAATGAAATAAATAGGCTTTCATTACACAATGTGTTTTTATTTCATAATATATATAATGAATCAAAAATCAATAAAATTCATTATTTAAGCATATTTTATATGACATTAATGCTTTACGTGATCGCTGGATTACATTTTACTTGCATTTTTATATATGATTAAAAAAATCAATAAATAAAAAGTTTAAATGATTTAATGAAACTAAAAAAATTTACATATATATACAGGTACATTATTACTTCAATTTATTATTAAAACCCTGCATACATGCAGTCACTATGCTGCATTTTACATGCATTTTTATATAATTTAAAAATCAATAAATTAATGAGTATAAAAGAGTTAAACAATTTATGAAAAAATCTTTACAATTATACATATACCTATATTTATATGTAACAGACACTGACTGTACATACAAACACCAACACGCACACACACGCACGCACACACTCACACAGAAAGCTAAATTTTTTAACAAATTTACACAGCAAGGAATTTACAACCCTAAAAATTACATAAATAAATATATACATCTAAGAGTCAGTCATACGCAGGCAATAGTGACCCCAGGCAATTGTCTGGTCTGAGCCTTCAATGAGTTTTCTCTTATCGTCTCTACCACAGAGAGCGACCTTATTCATTTCTATGGTCGAGACTTTATGCTTGAAACTTTGAAATGTTGTTGTTTTTGTTAAAATTGTTTTTCTAATATCATTCAGACAGCCGAAATAGTGCTCAAAATTTATGTTCCGCATGCCGGTCTTGATGATGCCTTTTACTTTCATCACTGTTTGGTCCTCGTATCTGTAAATATATAACTTGGACCTTAACCCAACATATTCTATCATAGGGATTCCTGCAAGCTCATCCATGAACAGGCCGATAACTTTCTTGTTTAGCGGTGTAATTTAGTAGCAGTTTTGTGTGTGCAGTTCATAATTTGATGTGTCAAAATGTTCCTGATTTTCTCTGATAAATTTGTAGATGTCACTTGAGGTTTCCAGTGTAAAAGAATCTGTGTCCATGTAATTTAAAATTAAATCTTCTAGGCCTGGCTTCAATATATTATAATAAGAACTATACATGATATGTTTTGATATGTCAAGGATGGTTTGCCCTATGTAGATGGGCTTGTTCATGTACACTTCCTCTCTGGCAAGTTCTATCCCTACGAAATTTACTGCAAATAAAATGCTCCGAAAGTAAGTTGGTCGCGCTGTCAATTTCTAGCACTGCTTCCAACTTGTAACTATACGGAAGTCATTGTATTTGCGTACATTCTCAATAAATTTACCATATACAGAGTTGTTCATTTTCTTCCATACATTCTGACCGAATTTGGAAGTTTCCCTTGCACGTTTCTCTGTATTTATATTAATGTAGGTTTTCAGCCATTCTGACTGATCATATGCAACCACTCTATGGATCTTCTTTAGCTTCATGCCCAAGTCAATGCACTACTGGAGATTTCTGTAGTGCAAGGTATACTTCTCTTTGTTCTCTAGCGTTGCCAGAAGTTTCTTGTATTGGCCTCCAGGCGGTATCTCACTTTTCGGGCAGAGAAGAAGGTTATTGTGCTCGTTGTATAGATACTCAGGGTACTCAAGGTCGACTTCAAAGACGTATCCAGTGGGGGAATCAGGGGCAACAGCACAGAAGTTTATGGTTAAAATTTCCTCAGGCAAAAGCCATCTGAGGTTCTTGTGCCATAGAAGCCCCATATAAATTATTGATGTGGAGATAGACCAAATATAAGATTTTATGTTTCTCATCGTGTCCAGGAAGGTATTTGTTTGCTTTCGCATGTCTCTTTGATACAGTACACATCCCTCCCCTGATTCCTCCCTCAAAGAATTTAATCATTTCCTCATCATGAATGAGGTCAAGCTTGACCTTCGTCACCTTGAGCATTGCATCAAATGCAAGTCCTGGTAGGGTATAGTACCAGCAGCAGTCCAAATTATATACCTCCAGAGAGAGGTCCCTAAACTTCTCGAATGCATCGACCAAAAAGAGCGTGTCCGTTTTCAGATACAGGTCGCTGTATTCGCCCAGATTGCTTATGTTGAAGGTATTCCAGACTTTGACAGTATGATTGTAGTCTTCTTGAGTTATGTCATCAAATTTTTCTATGGAAGGGACTGCTGTTTGCTGTAGTCTGGAAGGAGAGTCGACGTAGCTGTAAGGGAATATTCCCTTAGATCTCACTAACTGCTGATGCTCGGGATTGGGATACTCAGAGTTCGTGATCTTGTGATCTTGAACTCATCGCTGCTCAGCATGCAGGCTAAACTAGATAGCTTATCGTCCAAGAACTTGAAGCTATCTAGAAACCTGAAAAAGATAGTCCTGTACGTTTTGCTGAATGATATATATCTCTCTGAGGAGTTTCAGATACACGAAATGGGGTGATCATGCCAGGTGTTGCATCAGGAAATGGCTGTCATAATTGCTAAGGAAATGAAAAAAGATGGGTATAAAATTAGGTACCCGACTTTTTAAATTGCATGCATTATGAGCAGACCCCAGGAATACACCGGTCACATGGCAGTGATAGCATACCTTCAAATCGTCTACCTCAAACTCCTTCTTGCATATGTGGCAATGACGAGCATTATCGAAGATAGTCACGTCCTGTGCAGTCAGGGTCATTTCTTCATTGCGGCTATATTGGTCAATAACCATATCGGCTATTAACCTAAGCTCAATGAAGAAATCCTTGATTGCATCAGGACTTCTGAATAGCTTAAATCTCGATAATGAATCGTCATGGCGACATACGAGCTTGAGTGATATAGATATAGCCTCGTGATACTGGATAGCTCGAGTCCACCTCTGATTAGCCGACGGTTCACAGGACTGAACTCTAGCTAACACGCTCTCAATATCGGCATACACAACAGAATTTACAGGACTACCCTTCGAGTAGGATGAGAACTCAATCACTTCACCCAGCTTAGGCATTTTGAGCACCTGCCACTGCATGCGCTTCAATTGATGGTTTTTAAATGCGCCTTCATTATTGAAGTGCTTCAGGCAGGGATCGCATACCCATTGTTTCCCGTCATGTTTACTGATTTGCTTTGAAGACAGTTTTGACATATCCTTAATCAGACAGTAGTGAGATCTTCCCTTTTGCTCAATAAGTAACCGGTCAATTTTGAATTCTTTCCTGCTGCTGGTTTGGTATAGCGGTATAATTGCACATTCCCTTTCTAGTCCAAATACTGAAACTGATGTTTCAGTGTTTTGCTGCTCAAAGTCTGAAATTCGGTGTAAGGCTTACGGGGAAGTGTATCGCACTGTAGTTGAATGCAGTGAATAACTGTTCTGCAGCGTATTTGCTCGTTCTTTGATTATCACGCTTTGCGGGATACTTTGCAGTGAGCAAACACCATGCAAAACAGTATTCATCGTCGTTTTTTATGTTTATTACAGCTTTCTTGGCCTTTATTGTACTGGGTAACTCTATGTATCGCGATGCAATCAAGAGATCATAGAGGCTCGTTCCAATAACAAGAGCCCTGACAGTGAGCAGAGATTTTGAGCTTGCACCTCCTTCGAAATTCGAGATGTTTTCTAGCATTTTATCGACCATGGAAGTGTATAGGGTATCAAGATTATTTGATTGAAGGCCCAGCTTTGTCTTGCTGTTGAAAAAGATGGTTTCTGCTTGCTCTTTTTCAGGAGATTGTATTAGGTATGTGATCTCAATAGAGCTGTTTACTTTAAAGCCAGAAGAGCTTCTCCCGAGTACAGAAACCATCTTTCCCAATACAAGACGTCTGTATTCCTGCAGAAATTGACCGGGATCAGCTATCTCTAAAGTGTTTTCTATGCGACTATTGAAAAGGCGGCCCTTGAACGCCGATTCAATAACCTTACACTCTAGCTGAGTATGACTAACCTTTAGTTTGTTTTGGCGTTGTTGCTGTATGCAATGTCTTACTGCATGAATTGGCGTCATCAGAGGTGGTTGAGGTGTCATAATGGTTGTTGCGACCATTGCCTGATGGCCCTGCAACTGGTAATGGAGGGGCCATTGAAGATCCTGGATGGGCGAGGGAGTTAATTCCTTGACCGTGCTGCTCTTCAGCTTCGCGAGGTCTTTTGGAACCGCGAGCAATGCTAAGTTGTCTGGATAATCTGGCTCCGGGTTCGTGACCACTTTTGAAGGTTCTATAACAATAACAAAATGGAATTAATTGGAATGTCAGTTGAAATAGAAATGCGAGAATATATGTTTATTAAATCATTGAAAAGAAGCTTAAAGTCATGTGTTAATGTTACGATAATTATTTATATAATTGTATATTTTAATAAACAAAAATGAGTAAAAATTTTATTAAGGAATTTTATGTGTTAACGACACGATAATTAATTATGTAATTGTATATTTTAATCAATAAAAATGAGTAAACATTTTAAGGAAAGTTATGCGTTAACGTTATGTTAATTATTTATGTAATGGCGCTAGGTCTAGAATAAATGAAGTTAAAAAAACTCACCATTCAATTCACGAAGCATCTGCAGGTACACGGTCCTGTAGGCACAATTCACGCAGGTGCACACCCCCTCGCTAGGAATAGTCGCCCATGGATCTCCTATAGGCATCGGTGCAACATCCTCGAACCCTGGAGGCGGCGCGGTCAGGTAGTCTTGAGAGAATATAGGCGAGGGCGTGCTACAGCCCTCGTCCGTTTCCCCACCCCCGAATGAAATTGCTTCAGGAGCTACAGCAAAGAAGCAAAAAGCAGAATTAGCTTCACATTGAAAATTATTAATTGAAATGTGCTAGTAAATCGAATGCTTCATTCCATAATTGAAATTCTGAATTGTTCACTGGTTATACATTGATTAAGGATAAAGATAATATTTTCTAGAAAAACGTTTAGTGTAATAATATATCTAAACTCACCGTTCACATCGTTAATCATCTGTATTGCAGCAACTTGGTATTCGCAGTTATTGCATGTACAATGCCTGTCTGCAGCGCTACCCATGCCTGCATTCACCCCTGTAACGGGAGTGACATCCTGAAATCCAGGTGGTGGTGGTGGAATAATATAATCACCCCCGATAAGATTGGTGACGGGGGGCTATTAGTACCATTGGAAATGTAACTGCTATGCAGCAGCACATCTGATATCTGATCCCCCTCCAGGTGTGTCGGCATGTTGTACATCATGATGTAATTGTTATTAATAGGCTGTCTATTAACCTGCACAATCTGGTTAAGTCGAGAGCCCACTCATCTGACGAATGCGGCTCTGGCGACTCCCATTGCGTTTGCAGTATTACCTGCGAAAAAATTTTAAATGTGTAAATTCAATTGCTTTTTTATAACTGATAAAAGATAAATGAGTAGAGAAAGTGATGTAATATGAAATAAATGAGTACAGAAAATCGTATGAATGTTAATAGAATATGTTGTGAAAATCTTATGAAGGTTTACGGAACGAAGAATGTGTAGAGGAAATCGTATGAATGTTTACAAAAGAATGGGTAGCGAAAATCGCATGAATGTTAATAGTACAATGTGTTGAGGAAATAATATGAATGTTAATAGAATGTGTAGAAAATGGTGGGAATGTTAATAGAAGATTGTGTAGAGAAGATCATATGAATGTTTATACAAGAAGAATGCGTTGAGAAAATCTTATGAATGTTACCAGAGGAATGTGTAGCGAAAATCATATGAATGTTACAGAAGAATGTGTTGAGAAAATCTCATTAATGTTTACAGAAGAATGTGTAGAGAAAATCATATGAAGGCTTGTAGAAGAACGTGTAGAGAAATGGTGTGAATTTTAATAGAAGAGTTTGTTGAGAAAATCATATGAATGTTACAGAAGAATGTGTTGAGAAAATCTTATGAATGCTTACAGAAGAATGTGTAGAGAAAATCATATGAATCTTAATAGAGGAAGAATGTGTTGAGAAAATCATATGAATGTTTACATAAGAAGAACGTGTAGTGAAAATCACATGAATGTTTGCAGAAGAATGTGTAGAGAAAATGGTGTGGAATTTTAATATCAGAATGTGCTGAGAAATCATATGTATGTTTATACAAGAAGAACATGTAGCGAAATTCGCATGAATGTCTATACAAGAAGAATGTGTTGAGAAAATCTTATGAATATTTACAGAAGAATATGTATAGAAAATCATATGAATGTTTGCAGAAGAACGTGTAGAGAAATGGTGTGAACGTTAATAGAACAATCTGTTGAGAAAATCATATAATGTTACAGAAGAATGTAATGAGAAAATCTTATGAATGTTTACAGAAAAATGTGTAGAGAAAATCATATGAATGTTTGCAGAAGAATGTGTAGAGAAATGGCATGAATCTTAATAGAGGAAGAATATGTTGAGAAAATCATATGAATGTTTACAGAAGAAGAACGTTTAGTGAAAATGATATGAATGTTAATAGAAGAATGTTTTGAGAAATCATGTGGATGTAAATAGAAGAATGTGCTGAGAAATCATATGAATGTTAATACAAGAAGAATGTGTAGCGAAATTCGCATGAATGTCTATACAAGAAGAATGTGTTCAGAAAATCATATAAATGTTTATGCAAGAAGAATCTGTAGTGAAATCATATGAATGTTTTCAGAAGAATGTGTAGAGAAGATCGTATGAATGTTTACAGAAGAAGAATGTGAAGAGAAAATGGTGTGAATGTTACAGAAGAATGTGTAGAGAAAATCTTACGAGTGTTTACAGAAGAAGAACGTGTGAAAATGATGTGAATTTTAATAGACGAAGAATGATTAGAGATTAAGTATGAATGTTTATGCCAAGATCTAAAGAACTATTTACACCATTGATGAAATCTCTGCATTTTATAACAATTCTGTTGTTAATTATTAAGGAAATGAAATGCAGATAAACAATATGATCCTCTTGGAATGTTTCGTCTTTCACTTAGTCATGTAAAAACTCACTCACCTTGCATTATATAGATGACGATGGATGCAGTCTAGAAGACAATACCACTGACTTGGATTAAGCTGTATCACTAAGCTGTATCGCTAAGTTGATAAAAACGCAATGGCTGCCGCATTCATAGAAGCTTGTTCATATAGGGACCTAGAGCCCTCAGGCAATTTCAAGCGTTGGTATGGCTGGAGAGACATTACACGTCACGTGATTATTGCATCCAATGACATCATCTCTTGCAGCGCATCCGCAGAGAGAAGTAGCCCTCGGGCAAGGCAGGTGATGCTAAGAAGTCGGGTGGTGTGGGGTGGAATATAGGACCTAGAAGTTATATGACGCTTGTCCCCCGTGGGAACTCAACCCTCTCTCTTTTCCCACAGTCAAACAAAGAGAGAGAGAGTATAAACCATCCCTCAGTTTCTTTTGTTAAACACGCACGTGTTCGAACAATGGAACGGATGACAATAACATCTGCTAAAAGGGAGCAGCTTTATTCTTTGTTATACGGCAGTGGAATGGGATGCCCCGCAGGTGGTCTTTCTAAAGAAGCCTTGCTCCGGACAATAGAAAGGGAATAAAACAGAATCTGTTCCTTTGTCCAGCATACTCTTTGTTCATTTTGACAGTCATGGATAACCTCTTGTACGTGTTCGTTAAACAATGCGAGTGGGGTGAGTTAGTGCAGAAGTGGCCGCATATGGAATGGGTAAATTTATGACCCCTTTGTTCATTTTGACAGGTGGACAGCCTTAATTGCTTAACTGTCAAGCTTCCATTATACTGGACAAGATTTATGACCCTCAGCTGCAACTGAAAGTACCAATGAGCTGGGGAAGAGGGTGGGAGAGGAGGTGGGGGACCCCATTTGTATATGAATTCACATTCCTGCATATTAAGTGCGCCAACTCTGTCATTTACCCCTACTTAGGATACACTCTTTATTAAATTATTCATCATTACTCTGTCAGCTATTTTTAGAAGTAATAAAATTAAAGTTTTATACGCACGCTTAAATTTTTCAAGAGCTACATAGATGTACAAGAAAAACAAAAAGGTTTCTCAGTAGATTTTGGATACTAAGGCATTTCTAATATATTTTGTCTCATTTGAATAAAGTTCTCATGTAAAAATGACACGAAAATTTATTTTGTTCACATTTAAAGGATAATTGAAATATATAATACTAGCACGGAATTTTTGCACAGCTTAATCAATGGTAGGTGAGGTTAATGTATTGTTCCAAGTACCTGTATCTGGATCTTTGACTATTTCATTGTCACTAATATTAGGCCTACCTGAATTCGGGATAGCAGGTCGGTCACAATACAATACTGCATGTTTCTTTTTCAACCAAACTACCAGATGAGAAGTCACTATTGAAATGGCTGCCATCATTTAAGCACCCTTAATTTTCATTTTTAGTAATTGAAGATTCAGGCTGAAGGAACTTTTCAGAGAAGTTTCTGCGAGTTCAAAAGCAATACAAGATTTACCCTTTTCCAGTCTTTTGAGCAACTTGTTTGTATTTTACAAATGTGTTCCTTTCACGAGAAGTTTTGTTCTCGGCACTTTAAACTTTACAGCACAAAAAACTCTTTATTCTAATATACATACAACATGAACACAACACATGTATCATTGTGAAACTGAAAAACGTTAAACATACATCATGCATTTATACTCACAACAATCCCAACAAATGCGCAACAAACAGGTAGACGGTGATTAATAATTCCCGTTCGTCACTTCACAGTATTTCCTGTCACAATAAACCCACTCACCAGTACCTAGCATGTTACACGACTACCGTACTGCACTCCGCTGTTATTAAAGGTAAAAGTTCTTTCCATAATAGGTCACTTCATGTTTTCCATTTCATTTCGGCAATAAATTCACCTTTCTTATGTTATTATTTTTTAATTCTTTGCGCGGGGCTCCTAGAAGCAAGGGGCCAGGTGCGGTCGCACCGGTTGCACCTGCCTAAGCCCGGGGTGCGGTGGTAGTAAAAGCAGCAGTACATGTAATATTAACAGCATCCGTAGTAGTAGCAGCAACAGCGGAAGTAGTAGTAGCAGCAGCAGCAGCAGCAGCAGTAGTAGTAGTAGTAGTAGTAGTAGTAGTAGTAGTAAAGGTGCATTGCATAATGATAAGACCAACTAATGAAGCACGTCATATACACAGAAAAACAGAAATTAAATATATATTTTTAGTTGCGTATATAAAATTGTATTGCCCGCATCGTAGGGCCAATTGTAAACAAGCGCATAAGTATTAGAAATACTTAAATTGCAAAGATAAGCAATGGCAGCTGCATAACTACAATTATGAGAACTTTTACAAAAGTTGGATAACAGTATGTACGTGGAATGTCTCGTATCCCCCTCATTTCCCGAAGACCAATGAGCTGGTCGACAAACAGTAGGTATGGCTTCGTGACTCACTTTCTGTTTATAGCTCGATGCGAAAATGGTCACTTCTCATTACATTTAACACTTCACAAAAATATACATATTACGTAAACTGTTAGCTGATATACCATTTAAAGATCACCACCATATGCAAGTAGTAAGTAGAATTACACATTGTAGACATCGGTTCTTGAATGTAAAATATTAGCTCTACTAAGACTGAAAGTTGGAGGATTTTACGTATGTAAATTTGTTACATTAATTACCGTACTTCAGGTTATGTACATAAGCTTCTTTTACGCGTAAATGCTAAACATTGGTAGCACTAAGAGTAAGCAGTAGTAGCAGCAGCATCATTAGTAGTGGTATTTGTAGTAATATGATCTGCAGCAGATATAGAAATACTAGAAACACTTATATACAACAGCAGCAGCAGTAGTAGCGGCAGCAGCAATAGTAACAGAAACATCAGCATAGTAGAAGGAATAGTAGTAGTAGTAGTAGTAGTAGTAGTAGTAGTAGTAGTAGTAGTAGTAGTAGTAGTAGTAGTACCAGCAGTAGTAGTGGTGGTGGTAATAGTAGTGCTAGTGCTATTAATAATAGTAGTAGCAGCAGCAACAACAATAGAAACAGAAGCATCAGCATTAGTAGAAGCGTAGTGGTGAAGTGCTGGTAGAAGCAACGGTAATAGAGGAAGAAGAAGAAGAGAATTAGTGGTAGAATTGGTATAGCAGAATTCTTAGTGGCAGTAGATGCAACTAAAAGTAGCAGTAATAGTAGTTGCCGTAGAATTTGTAGAAGTAAATAGTAACATTAGCAGTAATATAGTAGTAGTATTAGTACTAGTAATCGTTGTTGTTGTGGATGTTAAAGCTACTAGCATTAGTAGTCATAAAACCATATCACTAATTTTTATTAAACTAAACAGTTGCAGTCTTGATAGTCCTAATGGTAGTCATTGCGCTAGTAAGAATTTTAATTTTACCGTGCCTACACTAAAACTCACTACCCCACTCTCTGAAACAACTGAAAAGTCGCAAGTGAAATTTTTGTATTCATGGTTTTGTATTACTTCCATTACCTTGGTTTCCTAATATTCATATACATAACACACTTTATCTTAAGTTTAAGGTTACATTAGTACAACTAACAACAAAGACATTGGAACCAGTAATTTTGTATGGCATAAGGCAGGTATGGGCATTCTTGTCACCGCCGGTCAAGCGACCTCCACCCCTCCCCTTCCCGTTTGCTGTTTGCAACACAAGCAGTTTTCTAATCCAGTGGTGAATTAACGCAATTACAAGATGTATGCCACAGGAATTGGTAGGACATTTAGGAGAAAATGCGCTGTTTCATACTTTGTACCATACGAAGAAGCCGCAATGTACTGTTCGTGTATATATATAACTATGTATTTTATATATATATATATATATATATATATATATATAAAATACATAGTTTGTTTTAAAGAGATCTATATTTTTGTATAGCATGTTTTTGTTTATCGCTTAAAATTTACCAGTTGCACGAGGTTTTACGTAATCCCTTTCGAATGAAGAGGACTCTACCGGCTATTCCCAGGAAATTCGATATATACGTTTTACTTGTCATCTAAATATATTTAGGTAATACATGGTATTTTAATCAAAGCTGTTAGAGCCATGTTTTACAAAATGAAAATATAGTATTTTATTCAAAATCATTAGCGCCGTGTTTTAGAAAATAAAAACAATTCGAAGGATGTTCCATATAAAAGGTTGGGAGATAATTAGAGGGGGAGGGGCTAATTAGCATATTAATTGTACATTTCTGCATATTAAGTGGCCTGGATCCCGCAATTCTATACTACTGATTAATCGCTTATATCTCCTGAATGAAATGAGATAGAACAGTGGGATAAAAACTAATTAAATTCCAGGAATGCTGCGCGTCATTGCGGTATTGATCAAAGTTGACCGGCATTCCCGTTTTCGAATCCTAGAAGTGATTACAAATTTATCTTCTAGTATCTGCGGAACTAATTAAGACAAAAACGCCAAATAACCTTTATCACATTAATGTCATTATACAGTTTCTTGTGAATCTATGTTTAGTATGTGGTCTCCTGGGTTCGATCTTTAATGTTTCAACTTCAATTATCTCAGAAACTAAGAGAGATAAATGGGTGGACCAAAGCACGTTTGATAGCACTTATAGTGTACAATAAATGCTGTATATAATTGTCACTCAGTTGTCCTTAGTTCGAATCCTGATCTTTCAATGACTTCCTTAATTGTCCTCTCTACTCTTGAATATATCACTGAGGTTTTGCGCCGTAACGGCATACAGCTGCGTTTAGCATACTAAACCAATATTATAAATGAATTTGTTTCTGGTGTTCTGGATTCGAATACCCATAAAATGAAATTTACTTTTAAGTTTAATAACTCCTGAACTGATTAAGATAAAGACGCCAAATGACCTCTATTCCGTTTATGGTATCAGGTGGTATCTTGTGGATGTTTACGTAGATACCTCACCACCTGGGTTTCATCCTTGATGTTTAAATCTACATTATCTCGGAAACTAAGAGAGATAGAGAGATAAACTAAAATATTTTGATAGCTCTTATAATAGATAATTCACACTTTATATAGCTTCCTGTCAATTGTCCTTAGTTCGAATCCCGATCTTTTAATGGTTTCCTTAATTTTTCTCTATACTCTAGAATATATCATTTAAATTGATAATGTGTCCGCATACAGATCCGTTAAACATGCCAAACTAATATTGTAAATAATTTTGTGTCTGGTGTTCTGGATTTGAATACCGATAAAACAAAACTTACTTACAAATTTAATAACTCCTGAACTAATTAAAATAAGGACACCAAATACACCTTATTGTATTTAAATTATTAGGTAACATTTGTAGTTGTATACTTAGATACATGGCGTCCTGGGTTCGATCAATAATTTTAAAACCTCAATTATCTCAGAAACTATGAGATATACAGGGATGAATCAAAGCATGTTTGATAGCCCCTTGGATGTGTAATTAACGCTGTGTATAATTCTTATTCAGTTGTCCTTATTTCGAATCCCGATCTTTTAATGATTTTCTTAATTTTCCTCTATGCTCTAGGATATGTCACTTAGGTTGATGGCGTAACTTCTTACAGCTGTGTTTAACATACCAAAATAATTTTATAAATAATTTTGTCCCTGGTGTTCTGGGTTCGAATACCGATTCAATGCAAATTACTTACAAATATAATAACTCGTAATCTAATATAGATAGACACGTCAGGTAGAAAGTAAACAGAGTAACTAGTTTCTAAATATCGTTGTCATGACAAAAATTACTTTAAAGTACTCAGATCGAATCCTGAAGCGGTGATTTCGTATATATTCCAGGCTATGGCTCATACCAGGTATGATTAAAAATTATAAGGTACATAATAATGCGGGGGAGCTGAATTGCTAAAAACGCATTTATTAAAAGCATTACTGGGTTCGATTCTGGAAGTTTAGAATCTGTGTGACTCTGAAAAAGTTACTTTGCACTTGATTGTAGTGAAATGTAATAGTCTTTCTTTGGAAAGATGGAAAGGAAGAATTGAAAAGGGAATGAAAACCTGGAATAATGTAGTATATACATACATTTAACTAAATAAGGGGGAAAATCTTCTACGCTACCTTTTAAGGTTTTACTTTTAAGTATTGTGATAATAGAACTGGAGATAATCTTGGTGCAATCGGTGGTGGTAGCGGTGGTGGTGGTGGTTGTGGTAGGCTTTGAATGACAACATCTGTCTGAATGAGCGTGTGAGAATACTTCTCTTGTTGGTGTGACATCATATACAGTTAGTTATAGCACGAATTTAAATATGTATGATACTTTCAGACATCCTATCTCTGGGTGTGACGTCATAGACATCGAGTATCCTGTAGAACTACACC
Organism: Deroplatys truncata; assembly: GCA_030765065.1. Classification (NCBI taxonomy): domain Eukaryota; kingdom Metazoa; phylum Arthropoda; class Insecta; order Mantodea; family Mantidae; genus Deroplatys; species Deroplatys truncata. Next base: position 231,901,773 of record CM060990.1, read on the forward strand.
ATCTGCACAACGATCTAACTTTTCTGCCTGAGTATATGGAACCATTAAAATCATCTCCAAAGAAACGGATACCTCATCTTGGACCGCGAAAGAAGTATGTAGTGCATTACATGGCTTTGAAGCAAGCTCTTAATCATGGGTTACGTTTGAGTATGATCCTTCGTGTGCTACAATACCAACAGTCACAGTGGTTAAAACCTTATGTGGAATTTAACAACAGGTTACTACAACAAGCTGCAAATGACTTCGAGAAGGATCACTACAAGCTCTTTAACAACGCCATGTTTGGAAAAACTATGCAGAACCTGCGTAATCGTATGGATATACGACTGGTAACAAATGAGAAGTCCCTAGAGAAGCTGATCGCCAAGACTACGTTTATCGAAAGAACAATATATGCTGCTAATCTAGCTGCTGTACATATGGCCTCTCGTCAGATTGTATTCTACAAGCTTATATACATTGGTATGAGCGTGTTGGACATCTCCAAGACATTAATGTATCACTAACATTATGATGTGCTATTACCATATTACGGAGCTGAAAACTTGAAGCTTATGTACATGGACACTGATTCATTCATTCATTCATCCTGTGAAAACTGAAGATGTGTACCAGGACAAGCTACGTTTTCTCGATCATCTGGATACAGCTGATTATCCTGCAAGCCATATATGTTATTCAGCTCTAAACAAAAAAGTACTTGGAAAATTTAAAGATGAGGCTAATAGCAAACGCATTCATCGCTTTGTTGGACTACGACCTAAGATGTATGCCTTAGATATCCATGGCTTAATGATAAAAAAGATTAAGGGTATAAAACGTAGTGCTATTAAGCAGTACATTACGTTTCACAGCTATACAGACTGTCTTAAAACCTGTGAAATCATCAGAACGCCTATGAATCTAATCCTATCACGAAAGCACACTGCTACCACAGTGCAAGTTAATAAAATTACACTGAATCCCTTTGATAATGAAAGAGTTATTGCCGAGGATGGAATAGATACCTATGCGTATGGACATTGCTGTATTACAAACAGTGCTTAAGAGAATGTAAGTCGAAGATGGAGATTTTCTCGTGAGTCTACAATCTTAAAAAATGAAATTTATCCTGTGCTGTGTATGTAACTAGCAGACGCCTGATGAAGAAAGAAAAATAATAAAAAGATGGAAGGGAAGGTGTTAACCCTGCCTGTAGGAGCAACCCTAGTGCTAGTCTCAAGCCTAGATAAAGGGTAGAGGCACCCACAACAAACTAAAATAAGGTATGTTGACCCAAAGCTTTTCAATTTATAAACCAATATGCAGTTTATCCCCTTCCGCCTCGCACACTAACTGTTTATCATATATGATTCAGAAAAAAAGGTATATAAGGTGTTGTAACGTTGGATGAGAAATGTTTATAATCTAATTACTCTCTATATTACCATGAATACCTGTGATACTATATGAATTATCTGTTAAAATGACTTAAATACCTGTCATACTAGCCGAATCATGTGAAATTGTCTTAAAAAGCTATGATACGAATCCGTGCCCGAAATTAGCACGATCACCTGTATACTATCTGGTTTACCCTAAATATCCATGATACTAGTTGAATTATCTGTTAAAATGACTCAAATACCTTTGATACAACTTGAATTATTTGCAATTACCTTAAATAGTTGTGATACAAATCGCTGATCGAAATTATCACGTGTACCTGTGAAACTATGGTGATTACCTTCAAATACTTACGTTATTGCCCGAACTATCTGTGAAATACGAAACTGTGTTATAGCCAACCCCTGGAACTTACCCTCCTGTAATGCAGGCTGAATTACTCTAAACACCTATGATATTTGAATTATCCTAATTACTTACGATACTTTATGAATTACCTGTGAACTACGAAACTATGCTATACCCAACCCTTGAAATCTATCCTCCTGTGATACTAGCTGCATTAGCCTAAATACCTACGATACTAACTGAATTACCTGTGAAATCATACACAGCTATGATGCAGTCAGCCTCCTGTGATACTAGCTGAATTAGCTTAAATACCCACGATACTAGCTGAATTGCCTGTGAAAACATATACAGTTATGATACGCCCTGCCCCTGGAATTTAGCCTCCTGTGGTGGTAACTGAGTTAATGTAAACACCAATTATACTTAAATTAGCCCAAATACCTACGATACTATCTGAATTACCTGTGAAAACATACGGAACTGTACAACGCAAACCATGGAATCTGTCCTACCCTGCGACAGTAGGTGAGTTACTCTAAGCATATATGGTACTTGAATCAGCCTAAATACCTACGATACTATCTGAATTACCTGTGAAATCATACACAGCTATGATGCAGTCAGCCTCTGGAATATACCCTCCTGTGATACTAGCTGAATTAGCTTAAATGCCCACGATGCTAGCTGAATTGCCTGTGAAATCATTTACAGCTATGGTACGCCCAGCCCCTGGAATCTAGCCTCCTGTGATACTAGGTGAGTGACTCTAAACACCTATGATACTTGAATTATCCTAAATACCTACGATACTATCTGAATTACTTGTGAAATCATACGAAACTATACACACACTAAACGATGGAATCTGTCCCACCCTGTGATACTAGCTGAGTTACTCTAAGCACCTATGGCACTTGAATCAGCCCAAATACCTACGATACTATGTGAAATTCCTGTGAAATCATACAAAGCAATAATGCAGTCAGCCTCTGGAATAACCCTCCAGTGATACTAGCTGAATTAGCTTAAATGCCCACGATTCTAGCTAAATTGCCTGTGAAATCACATACGGCTATAATACGCCCTGCTCCTGGAATCTAGCCTCCTGTGATACTAGCTGAGTGACTCTAAACAACTATGATACTTGAATTATCCTAAATACCTACGATACTATCTGAATTACCTGTGAAATCATACGGAACTATACACACGCTAAACCATGGAACGTGTCCTACCCTTTGATACTAGCTGAGTTAATCTAGGCACCTATGATACTTGAATCAGCCCAAATACCTACGATACTATCTGAATTACCTGTAAAATCATACACAACTATGATGCAGTCAGCCTCTGGTATATACCCTCCTATGATACTTGCTGAATTAGCTTAAATGCTCATGATGCTAGCTGAAATGCCTGTGAAATCATATACAGCTATGATTCGCCCTATTATCTAGTCTCCTGTGATACTAGCTGAATTAATTACCTTTTAGCGTAGATAGGTCAGCTTTTTCCGTGAGTGGTTTACCTGTTTCCATGAGTGGGTCAACTTTTTACGTGAGTGGGTCGCCTTTTTTGCGTGAGTTGTTCACCTTTTGCGTGAGTGGGTCACCTTTTTAATGAGTGGGTCACCTTCTTGCGTGAATGGGTCACCTTTTTTCGCGAGTGGGTCACCTTTTTCCGTGAATGGGTTATATTTTAGTGTCAGTGGGTTACCGTTTTAGCGTGAGTGGGTTACATTTTTTGCGTAAGTGAGTCACCTTTTTCAGTGAGTAGGTCACCTTTTTTCGTGAGTGTGTTACCGTTTAGCTAGAGTTTGTTACCTTTTTGCGTGAGTGGGTTACCTTTTTATTGTGAGTGGGTTACCTTTTTGCTTGAATGGGTTACCCTTTTGCTTGAGTGGGTTACCTTTTTGCGTGAGTGGCTGACCTTTTATCTGTGAGTGGGTCATCTTTTGCGTGAGTGGTTCACCTTTTTCAGTGAGTGGGTCACTTTTTCCATCAGTGGGTTACCTTTTAGCGTGAATGGGTTACCTTTTTAGCGTGAGTGGGTTTCCTTTTTGCGTGAGTGTGTTACCTTTTAGCGTGGTTGGGTTACCTTTTTGCTTGAGTGGGTTACCTTTTGCTTGAGTGGGTTACCTTTTTGCGTGAGTGGGTCACCTTTTTTCCGTGAGTGGGTCACATTTCACGTTAGTGGGTCACCTTTTGCAGTGAGTGGGTCATCTGTTCTACGTAAGTGGGTCACCTTTTTACGTCAGTGGGTCAATTGTTTAGCATGAACGGGTTACGTGCTGCAGCTGTGTAGAATTAGTGTTCCCGCATTGTTAGGAAACATCTTTCCGTGACGATCACGTCTAAAGTCGCTCTCAACGTCTAGCACCTCCCCTCCTATTCCCTATCACTCCTGTATATAAGCCCATATTCCTACTCCTTCAGTATCTATCTAGCCTACAGCTCTCCTCGTTTTCCTATACCTCACATACATACAAACGCAGACTCTATTCTCAACCTCTGTCTAGTTTAGCGTCTTCCCTATCTTTTCCATATAAACACATACTCTACTCCTCAATATATGACTCGCCTAGCATTTCTCCTCGTATCCCTAACTCTCATAAAGCGTATTCCTCTCCTACCCCATGTCTAGCTGAGTATCTCTCTTTGGTTTCCTATCTAAACTATATAAAACACATTCTACCTTTAACATCTGTCTATCCAAGCATAGGACCTCCGTTTTCTCGTCTCTCCTTATAAACGCATACTCAACCTCCTTAGCCTAATACCTCTCCTCCTGTTCCTATACCCCTCATACATATAAAGGCATACTCTACTCTAAACCTCTGTCTTTTCTAGCATCTCTCCCCGTATCCCTTACCTCTCATAAAGTGCATTCCCCTCGTACCCCCTGTCTAACTGAGTATCTCTTCTTGGTTTCCTATCTAACCTATATAAAACACATTCTACCTTTAACACCTGTCTATCCTAGCATGGGATCTCTCCGTTTTCTGGTCTCTGCTTATAAACGCATACTCAACCTCCTTAGCCTATTACCTCTCCTTCTGTTCCTATACCCCTCATACATATAAACGTATACTCTACTCCAAACCTCTGTTTAGTCTAGCATCTCTCCCCGTATCCCGTACCTCTCATAAAGCGCATTCCCCTCCTGCCCCCTGTCTAACTGAGTATCTCTCCTTGGGTTCCTCTCTAACCTATATAAAACACATTCTACCTTTAACACCTGTCTATCCTAGCATAGGTTCTCTCTCCATTTTCTCGTCTCTCCTTATAAAAGCATACTCAACCCCCTTAGCCTAATACCTCTCCTCCTGTTCCTATACCCCTCATACATATAAATGCATTATCTACTCTAAACCTCTGCCTAGCGTATCACCACTCCCCGTATCCCCTACCTCTCATAAAACGCATTCCCCTCCTGCCCCCTGTCTAGCTGATGATCTCCCCGCTTTCTCGTCTCTCCCTATAAACATATACTCAACCTCCTTAGCCTAATACCTCTTCTCCTGTTCCTATACCCCTCATACATTTAAACGCATTCTGTAGTCTAAACCTCTGTCTAGCCTAACACTACTCCACTATCTCTTTCATATAAACACACTTCCCTCGTTCAACCATGTCTAGTCTAGTATCGGTCGTCGTATTCCCTATCTCTCCCATATAAACCCATTTTCCCCCTTGAAGGCTCTCTCATCCTGTTATCTACCCTCGTTTTCCCTATCCTTTCCCATATATGCCCAAAAAACTGCGCCAGGATTCCTCTATTGTAACTACTGATGGGTATTACTCCTATACAAATAGAAAAAGCTGATATAAGAATAATGATGAGATAGTTTAGAAAATCAATTAAAGGATATATTTTTCCACATTCTTGTTAGAGGAATCTGAATGGAGGATTAAGAAGATTGTTCTTGAAGCGGGTCTTACAAAACCGTAGCATTAACTGTTTTGTGTTCTTGATTACACCAAGTTCATAGCGGACGAAGCGGACTTCACAACCTATGGCACGATATAGGGATAAGGACAATAGCAACTGACTGTACGCACTCATTAACATGAAAGTGTGCAAATTGACTTATGTCATCCCTGACGTGAATTTATAACTGCAGTGATACTCCCCTGACAATAGCCACCCTTCATTCCACAAGTGACGCTTTTCAGACTAACCATTAAATAGAAATCTGTTTCCAAGAATGCGGGTAAAGGATAACATTTTTCTCATTTGAGCGATGAAATTTCTGATGCTTGAAAGGTTATCCTTACGTAAAATATCGGTAATATAAAAAAAACTCTTTATATGCCTAATGTAAATTCATGAAAATGACTAAATAAGTACTGAGAGGGTAAGAAAATGACCAAATAATGACGTAAAATCGAAAAAATCCCTAAAATAGAAAATGGCATAAATGACAAAAAATTACGTAATAAATGTGAATTTTCATAATCTCGGACCCAAGATAAGGATTTATGTACAGGATAGCATGAGTGATGCAAAAATGATAACATTACACGCATCAAAATCCCGGCCGATATAATGACATTTGAGTAAAGTTCCGGAAATCCAAAGGTGGTAGCTGGAGGCAGGGAGAGACCACAGCGTGCCAGCTAGGTAAGTGACAAAGATCAAGGTCATGCTTCATATGCAGAGGTGGCGTCACAGGACTCGTCAAGAGGAGTTTAGTTCGAGCAGTGGATCAGCTGATTAGTGTTGTCAGAAGTGAAGAAGAGGAGAGGTTTATAACTCAGTTCAACATATCGAGTATTGTTTGAACACCACATGGGAGCGTACTCGTAATAGATTAAACACGCAAATGGCAGTAAACGCGGGAACGCACAGAGGGGTATTTAATCCCAAAAGTGGACAAAATTAGTTTCCTGCTAATTTGTATTGTGGCTTTGAACGGTTTTTCCACTGCCAATTCTCTCAGTTCTCAATGTTTCCTTTTTATCTCTTATTGTTTCGCTTTTATGTAGTCCATATTCACTGGATGTTCACTTCACTATTGTCACTACATAAGAAACTAGTTCAATTCTCCGTCACTCTGCTTCCTTCGGGACGTAGCCTCTTCACACTAAACGGCTCGCTTCACTCGTGAGTCGAGCACAAGACTTCCACAACTCGTCGCTCCACAGTAGCACTCGCTTAACTTCACAACAGTCGTCACCAATTCGCTCGAGAATCGATCTTGATGTCGCACCAGAGGCGTACTCACTATCTCGCTCGCTCACTGTCAGACTCAACATCTCTCGGCCCGCACTCAACTCGACTCGTAACTGACTCGACTGGTTGAGAACGCTCGCTTATATAGCCAGTAGAATTTTTCCACAAGGTTCTCAGACGTTCTAGGACTATTTCAACACACCTTGTGGAAGAGGAGGGCAACAAGCTTCCAGAAAGTTCTAGTTATCTCCCGATAGTGCGCCCGGTGTTTACACTGGCGAGCGCAGTTATCGTTGTTTACACCGACCGCTCGGTGCCGACCTCCCAATAACCTTGGGCCATAGCCGCTGCGTCACAGCATTCTTTTCTTTATGGTAAGTCTGAAAGTTGTGTGGAACTCAGAGAGGTGATGAGCTCACCACCTGTCGAGTATTTGTCAGAAAACACGAAATTAAATATAAGTACGTCTACTTCTTATACAGCTAAACCGCTTCTGTCTGCTCTTCATTGGGAATTTTTCTTTTCATTTACATGTACTTGAAAACTTAAAGAATATTTATTTTTGTAATGTACATATTGAGCGATGAGCTCACCACCTGTCGAGTATTTGTCAGAAAACATGAAATGAAATATGAGTAGGTCTATTTGTTATTCCTTATTGTAATATTTTCTTTCCATTTACATTTACTTTAAAACTTAGATAATATTTATTTTTGTAATATACAAATTAGTATTCAAACACAATTACGCACAGGACGGGCACAGAAATAAAACAGTTTTGTTTACAACATAACTTATTTCACAAGGCATTACAAAATGTTTACAAAAAGACGAAAATATCAGTCTGAAAAAGAATCCCAAAGCTCTTCAACATATTCTTCCGCGTGTTCCCCAGATCCTCGTTCATTCCCAAGGAAGCAGCATTTCTAAAGCGGTCTTGCTAAAAGGATTTGATTTGGTTTTCTTTGTCTATTGGGACTTAAATAGGGGTCAGGCGTGAATAACAATAATGGTAATAATAATAATAATAATAATAATAATAATAATAATAATAATAATAATATGCCATTATTTTGCTCCACAGAAAATTCTTTACTGTAGGAACCCTAAGTTGGGGAAAATGTTTATTTCTGTCCTCTACAGGCTCTTCTGATAATGCTCTTGTAGGAAGTAAAGCGTGCTTAATAATCACAGATCCGTGGACTAATAATTTATGGACTGTAGGACGGACATCAGCTGTCACGAATATTGTTCTAGGTACAATTTCGCTATATCTAGTGATAAGCAGAAAATTTTTCGATGTTCTTTTCACCGCTCTAATCCACCTCTAAAACAGTGACAAATGCTTCTTTTGTCTATACTTGTAACCACTGCGGACATTTCAGAATTGGCGGAAAATCTTCGGCTTGTATTGCCATCAATTCTGTTGCCATACCGAGATTTCGGTATATCAACAATAAGTTCAAGTTCTGTTCTAAATTACTGTTGTATGGTTTTTCCACTTCATTTGTTATTATTATTATTATTATTATTATTATTATTATTATTATTATTATTATTATTATTATTATTTTACCTTATTCAGATCGTATTTGCCACTTCTGAACAGGAATCTTACGAGCAAGAGGGAGTAAAGTTTAAAAAAAAACTTATTCGGACATGTAATATCGAAAAAACAAAGTTTAAGTTTTCAGTATTTGCTTCTTTACATCTTGACAAATCATAGAACTGCTTTGATGTAGCTTTACAAATGTAACATCTCATGCCTGCATCAGTATCTGTTGCTTCGTTACACACTTTGCTATCGACCGTAGTCAAAAGCATCGTGCACCTAACAACTATTTCTTGTTTTCCTTTTACAATAATTACTGTTGTATTTAAAGACATGACTTCTTCTTTGGTTACATCTGATGCCTCATGTATAGACCTTATCCTCATACGACAGCAAAACCAAGGCAATGAAGGAGTAGTATTTATTACGTCAAATCACTATAATGTGTATTAGGCAGGTAAGTCGCAAAGGAAAACGGGAAAACTGAAATATGTTGCCGTCAGAGTCACTGCTATTTTGGAACTTTTGTTTATACTGAGCTTGCTGCGATCTATCACAGCTCCAGTTGTGTTTCAGTTCAAGGGAAGCCAATTTCTTCAGTTGTTATAGTGCATTTGCTTTAAGACATGGAAATAGAAAAAGATAGCACTACACTCCACACGACAGTTCATAATCCTTAACTGTCAAATCTCAAACCTTTACTATTGAAACTTACTATTTAAAATCTGGATTAGATTGAAACATGAAATTTAGAAGAGAACAACCAACACCAGCATGCAACATTACGAAAACCAGCGAAGCAAGGACGGCCGAGGACATCATAATATTTTCCACATTTACTGCCAAAAGTGCAATTGGTAACACTACAGCTGATACTGAGAGACCAGGCAGTGAAGGGTGACTGTGGTAGGGTTTCTCAGCATTCGGACCATCATTTGCGCACCCCCCTCAGACCGGTCAGGTAGCGTCAAAATGGCCATGCTTCAACTTAAACCTTAAGTACTGTAAATCTTCAACAACATTGTTAAGTAGAATATATCACCCTACTACGGTATATGTGTCGTTCTCTGTGGTCTAGTGGTACTATGCTAGCCTCTGGTTCCCGAAGTCGCGGGTTCAAACCCGGCGGAGGGCGATGGATTTTTTCGAACGTAAAAATCCTTAGCATAACTTCCTTCGGAAGGGAAGTAAAGCCGGTGGTTCCGTGTCGTAGATTTACGACACGTTAAAGAACATCAAGCCTGATAAAGAGGCCTCTGAGCAAAATTTGCGGTCTTTCACGCCCAATATAGAATGGGACGCTAAGAACCATAGTAGTTAAAGAGCGTCCATAAATTAAACACAATTTAATTTTGCCACGGTATTGTTAAAAAATGCCCATAAACCAACTTCTGCATAGGTTTCAGTAACCCGATAGGACCGTTTTACAGGATAGCAATGCTTTTTTCGCTTTTTTTCAAAATACTTTAGCAAGGATGAAGACCTTTAGAAGTTTCTCGAATAATCTTATATTGTGGTTTACTTAAAGAAGCTTCAGCAAACATCCATAGAGCTTGGGTTGGGGTTAGTTGCTTACTAACTGATGATACTGTATCTCTTTTCCTGTATACATTTTGTACTTGTCACCACGTGTAGAAGTAGTCATGATGTCTTTCACTACGTGTGCTCCATCTAAGTTCCCTTGCTCTCCAGTGGCGCTTCCTCAGGGTAGGCGGTACCTCTCGGATAAATGCGTGATTTTGACACACACACACAAACATTTATTAACATTTTTATATTGTGCATTAAATTTGCATTGTAAAACAGAAAATATGTTGTTATTGTAGTGCTGTATTTTTTACAGTTTATTTGAACCTCAGATATTTCATAAGACCTCGCAGACTGTACGCTTAGGCACTACCGTCACTTTGTTTGAATGTATCGTGATTTGCCTTGCAACCATACGTCACAGTCGTTAGGGCGAGCAGGCAGGTAAGCACATTTTCAATCTGCCTACTTCTCTATGGAGTTTGTAGCCTCTAATTCCGAAGGTCGCGGGTTCAAACCTGGCGGAGGGCGATGAATTTCTTCCAGCGTAAAAATCTTTTGCCGTAGATTTACGGCACGTAAAAGAACCTCAAGCTGATAAAGAGGCCCCTGAGCAACATTTCCTGCCTTTCACGCCCAATATTGAATGGGACACTAAGAACCATAATAGTTAAAGGGTGTCCATAAATAAAGTGCAATTTAATTTTCTCTATGCGGATTGAGAACATGGCCCCACATTAAGCATATTAATATGGCATTGCAATAATTCCCTATGTTCACGCATGCGTAAAATACTTTGCCAACAAGAGAAGGATCAACCTGCCTTCACAAAAGACTTCGAAAATAGCCGATCTCATTAGAACTTCATGCCTTTTCCCCTCGTGTTCCTGTGAAACACAGCAGAAAACTTCGAGCATCTATAGAAAAGAAGAGCTGAAAGTACTACAGTTACAGTATTTTTCAAAACCTGACAGTCTCACCTCCTACCTTGGCCAAATCGGCAGATCTTTGATGGTTGGTTTTACAAGGTTTGCATTTAAAGCAAACGTCGCAGTTGCCAAGGCTTTAGTGGTTCTTAAAATGTGGAGCGCGATTCTCGAGTGGCACACTTGAAAATGTATATTTACTTAAGACTAAATTTGATTTTTATTGTAACAACTAGAAGAACCCGCAGCGTCGTTCACCTTGTATTAACTAAGAAGATTTGATTCTATTTCCCTCTTTCACTTCATATTCCTCTATACCTACATTATGTATTATTGGCGATCGATTATCCACGCCTGGTGGCTGCCCTTAGAAAAATTACTAATCTAGAGCTCATACTTAGCTGCTGAATGAATTACATTGTAAGTAAATATTAAGAAATAAAACGAAATTAAACACCCAGGTAAAATTTTAATGGTAAAATTCTGCTATCAAATATATCCAATGTCTGCAAAATAAATATAAAAAATTAGACGATTTAATATAGTTCATGCACATACATGTAGTAAAATAGGCAAAACACTCAGGTAGGTTAGGCTACCAGAACTTAATGCAGGAAATTCAACTTATACCATCATTATATTAATAAATGAATACATATTTAAGTTAATTAAATTATAAACATTTAATTACATTTACTATTATTATTATTAAGTAATGGAACTGTTACAATAAATCATCTAAATTTATCTTAATATATCAAAAGGCATCACCCCCGTTCTCTTCCGAAGAATCCCCCAGAACAATGCAGATTTTATTTTGGTCATACAAATTTCTTGGACGCAGTGATAGCTGTTTTCTATCTTTCTTATGTGGTGAACGCAATTCTTCCACTTTTCAGGAATAACGTAATTACATGTGTCTTTTAAAGTTTTGATTACACCCTCCAGAGCCTTTTTTCAGATTTTCTGAGGCTGCCCTCCTTTTAATTTCAGAAAACACCATTTCTATATGGTTGAGGATGCAGTGGTACGGTGGTAAACGTAAAACAATGTGTCCGTACTTACAGGCCAAATCGTCTAGTACATTGTCTTTTTTTTCTTTCTTTCGCTGACAGGGATGTGCTCCTCTATGATTTCAGCAAGCACGGGAATAATTGGAACAGGATGAGGTACAGGAATGCTTTTTTTCGGTCATGTATTGCAGTATGTCATTTTTCTTCCAGGATGAGGTTGGCTTAGGATTTAGTACACGGGCATGGTATGGCATGGCATTGTATTGGTATAGCAATTACAGACGGTTGTTCAAGGTGTTTTAACAATCTTTTTGAGGCTGAAAGCAAGTTGCTAAAATATCCGCGTTTACACTGCCATGGTAGTCCGCAGGAGAACCAACCATTTTTGTATGCGTCACTACAAGGGCGTCCCTGACAGGCCAAAACGTCCACCACAGTGAATAATGACAATTCTGTCGCCTTCACAGCACAATTGTCAGAATCGTCAGCCCAGTTGTTCACTCAAGAAGAATGACTGTCGAGCCACGTTTCATCAAGGTAGACATCGTCATATCCTTACAAGCGAAACATTGTAATAGCCTGCAGATACCAATACCCTTAAGCAATTATTTCCAGTGCTTCGGCTCTGATTAATTTTTGGGCCCCGATTTACATTTAAAACCCATGCTTAGCAGAAGACGATAAAGCGTGGTAGCCGAGTGGGTAAACATATAATCTGTGTCAGCTGTCTATTATCTCATGGATTCTGCTAGAGATTTTAATTTTGGAGATACACCGCACTCGTAAAAATAAACAACTCTACGACTAAGTAAGCCTCAGTAAAATCATCGATTCTGTCGAACTGAAATTTACTTTTATTCAGTTTCTTTTTTATTGACGTATGGTAACCATCAACATCACTAACATGAAGAATTTTTTCACTGTTGTTACACTAATGCCTGTTGCCTCGGCTGTGACTTTATTCAGATTATTACTATTTATTACACCACCAATTTCAAGAACGCTTCGCAAAAAAATCTTACGTATTTCACTATCGCCACTGTTTGTTTACCTAACCTAGCACAACTTCCAATGATGAAGTTACCCTTATTTTTCACGGGAGGTTTTGTAAAGAAGTTACAGGACGCTGAAGTTGATGCACATCATCAGATCCAGGTTCAGGTAATATCCACGGTAGGAAAAGGAATGAGATGTTGTGCACTGATACGGTTCAACTAGGCCCCGTATTCGATTTGATTGTATATAGATTAAACAAAGATCTAAAATGTTGTATTTAATATTGTAACTCGAGAGGGAAAACCTTCATACACCAGAATTGCAATTTATTGAGGAAGCAAGGTTCCGGTCACTGGCCTATCCCTTTTCTTGCGACAGGAAAAGGTCTGTCAGTACGTATACGAAAGCACTGAGCCATTAAATAAGCGTCTGTGGAAAATAAGTATCGGAAAGTTCTATTCCTTTTCAAAGCGGAAGAAACATTATGTTTGTGTCGAGAAAAGGCTTAAAGCCATAAACATATGTACGTGCTACAGCATAAATTAAACTAATTGTAAATAGTACCGTGGGAAGAGAAAGCTGAACGGAACTGAAATTTTAGCCGGTAAATGTAAAGTCAAGAATACAAACTGACAAATACGAAAACAGGAGATCGTCACATCATTGAAAATCGCCCAAAATAATCACGTGACATAGGTGGAGTAGGGATGAAATCATACATGGCGAAATTCACAAAATGCTAGTAACTTCACTCCTCGCTGAACCCTGCGCCATGTAACTTCACTCTTCGCTGAACCCTGCGCCATGTAACCTCATCCTTCGCTGAACCCTGCGCCATGTAACTACACTCTTCGTGGAACCCTGTGACATGCAAACATTCTTAGCCGAACTCTGCGCTGTGTAAGTTGGATAATATTGGAGGTGGCGAATTTCACAAACAAATACAAGTAACTTCACTTTTAGTTGAACTCTGCGCCGGAATACAACCAACTACACACTTAGCTGAAATCTGCACCGTACAAGTTAGGCCGCGGCTATGAACGCAGGGAAAACATTACAATATTTCTTAATACTGCCGACTAACAAATCATCTCGACGTCAGTCGCGGATAATTGACGAAGTGGTGGTTCGCGTTCCTGAATGTGTAACATAACAGTATAATAAAGCCAATATTCACCAGAGCCGATGTTTTTCTTATCACGATCTATATATAATTTTAGCACCCCCTGTGGACTTTACAGAGTCGACACTGCTCCACGCTAGCCGGAGAAAGAAGAGACTTAATTGTTACGCATCGAGGAAGCGACGAGCTTCATATGGCACCCAACGTGCTGGGACGAGTAAATATAACATCGCTCTGTAATGTGTCGTGCAACGAGCTCAAACACTCCAAAAACAACACGGTGGCACGATAGATTCACAGAAAAACTAAAGTTCGAGATACCAACGAAACCCAATCTGAGACGACGCGATCAAGACGGCAACGAGACAAGCGAAACGCAGCGAATCCAGAGTGTACAACACAAAACTACACCAGCAACGCCGAGACGCCAGCACAGCCCTCCCCTATCCAAGAAGTGACACCAGCACCCCTGTCCTCTATACTACGAGCATCGATTCCTCCTTTTGTAGTGTTAGTGAGAAGTGTTCTTTTTTTTAGTGAATTTAACAGCACATCGACTCATCGAGGCAGGAAGCTCGCAGCACCAACGAGTAAGTCAAAAACGACAATATTAGTTTAATATATTTTGGATGGGTATCATTAAGGTTGTTGTTATTAGCAGGTTAGATTGTTTAGGAAAGAATTTGGCAGATTAATTATTGTTGTAGGAATAATCCTAGACGGGGAGCCATTCTGTCCTAAGCATAAGTATCAGATGAGGCTGAGGAATAATAAATTAATGGGAGAAACAGTAGAAAATAATATGGAAAATAACGAACTTGTAGAGAATGAAAGTAGCTTGGAATTAGAAGGGGACAATCAGAGAAGTAGCGCTATGCCGAAAGTGGATGAAAATAGCGATAGCAGGCAGGAGACAGTAAACGCAAGCCAAGCCGCGATGAATGAAGAAACAGAGTCGACCGACCTGGCAAGCGTGACAAGACAAATGATGTTACAATTTGGACAATTGTCGAATAAAATCACAGACCAAGGGGAAATGTTACAACAACAGTTGTCAAAGAAATTAGAAAACCAAGGGGAAATGTTAAAGCAACAATTGTCAAATAAATTAGAAAATCAATGCGAATTATTACAGCAACAATTGTCAAATAAATTAGAAAATCAAGGGGAATTATTACAGCAACAATTGTCAAAGAAATTAGAAAATCAAGGACAATTGTTACAGCAACAGTTGTCAAATGAATTAGAAAATCAAGGACAATTATTGCAGCAACAGTTGTCAAATAAATTAGAAGATCAAGGGGAATTGTTACAGCAACAACTGTCATGTAAGCTAGAAGGTCAATTATAAAATCAGTTAGAAAACTTTAAGGGAGAAATAATTCAGCAGCAGCTAAATGCCCAGCGCAAACTGGAAACACGCTTGCAGAGCATGGCCTCTGACATGAGATCCGCGCAGGAACGCGTGCAAGAGGAAGTAATGAATATCCGAAGTGAGGTAGTAGCAGCTCAGTCCTCAGTAGAAGAAGTACTGGGCCAATTAAGCACTGAAATTGAAAATGTTAAGCGGCAAACCGAGTTGGACAGGGAACGAATAAATGGAATCAGGGAACAAATAAAAGATGGAGCAAGCGCAACTTGCGATACAATAGAAGGCCGACAGCGTACCTTCGAGGTAGGAGTGAACGCTAAACTGAATAAATTCAGATCAATAATGGAAGATAGGGAAAACTCACAACTGGGAGAGTTTGCACAGATAAGGGGGGAAATGTCGCAAGTTGTCGCTGCTCAAAAGGAGGCGGTGCTAACCCTCCAGGAAAAATCAAGGGAAATGACCGAAATACGCCAGGCAATGGAAAGGGTGCAGTTAGGCTCCCAAATCACTGCCACCCACGCACTGGTCACCCCATACACCATGTAATGATAGTGAGGAAAGGCTGAGTGATCATACCACTGCGCTCACGGCCTCGTCTCGCGTTAGTATTAATTATGAAAATGTAAACATGCCTAATAGTCAAACATCAATGAACGCGCCCCGCATGCAAATGAACACACCCGTGCCAATGCAATTTCTTAACGAACTGCCCGTTACAAAATTTGACAGTAGTGTGGATAATGCAAAACAATTCATTAGTGATCTAGAGGCATATTTTGAACTTAGAGGTATTCCGGACAGATTTCGGATACTTTTAGTACAAAGAAGTTTGGTAGGCCCCGCGCTTAGCTGGTTCCGCCTAACAATTGGCGAATATGCAGAATACACCCACTTTAAGGCGGCATTTTTAGATAAATACTGGGGAGCCAATGTACAGTACATGGTACGCACTAAAATAACCAACGGGAGGTACCAACCAAACGCCAGCGAAAGCCTTGTTGATTACTTCTTGCGTTATGGGCAAATAAGTAGGCTCCTAGAACCCCCACTTGGTGAACAGGAATTTATCTCACACATGATGAGGCACTTCCCTGATAACATACGACATCATCTGGTGGTAGCGCTCCCGCGAACACTGAGCGACGGGATATCATTACTGACAGCGTTGCAGGGACATGAGGGGCGAAATATGGGAAACAGACCCGAAGATAGGCCCGGTATGAGGCCCTAGAATACCCAACACGCAGATGGAACGAGGGCAAACGGTGATAGAAATCAAGACAGAGGAAGAAATTACGGAGTACGGCAGAATCGCGACCCCTATTCCAGAAACCACGATAGGTACGCAAATAGGCCCAAAATGGCCGAAGGGTAACAAATGGTCCCACGGGTCCACCGAGAAGTTTCCCGGTAAATTACATGAGGTTTAGGAGAAACCAAAACCAGAGTAGGCACCAGCACCAATACGAAGGCCCAGGCGAGTACCACAATAGGCCCAGAGGTCAAAATGGCCAAGGCGACAGGGAGGAGAGGCTGAACAGTAGGCGAAGTCCAATAGGAGGAGGGGGCGCAGATCTCCCAATATGGCACCGGACAATCTACAAGCATCCGCGCTATTCAGCGCAGACCAGCCAGCCAGCCGTAACGACCCCGGCTATGGTAGGCCCACCCCCTATAAATAGGCAACCATCACCGACTTCGGTAAACCAGATGCGGGTGGAATTGTAGATACGTCCCCGAATTCTTCCCGAAGAGATAATAGTCAAATCTCGCGTTATCAAGGGGACGTAAGTGGAATGACTAGTGTGAATGAAACAGGGAAAAGAGCGAAAAGTAGCTCTCGGGAAATCAACCAGCAAAATGTTGCAGCTGACTGTAGGGATGTGACCGTCGCACAAGAAATAATGGAAGCACCGCGTGTAGAAGCAGTAATAGAAAATGAAACATTTTGAATAACCGTGGATTCAGGTTCATTCATCTCTGCGTGTAGCCAGGCTCTGTACGAGCATTTGAAAGCTAGGAATGTGAACTTACAAATTCTTCCTGTAAAGAACACTTTTAGTATTTTGGCGGTCGGAAGAGCGAAACAGAGGATAACGCAGCAAATCATGATAACGGCAGCAATATGTGGATGTAAGCTTGAGTTTGTCTGTCTTGTGATTTCTAAGCTCGCAGTGGAATTAATATTTGGTAACGACGTGCTATTTGCTATGAGAGCTATCATTGATTATGGACGCGCACAATTGACACTTTATGCGCCAAAGACCTCTGTAGTCCTGCCTTTTGCACGATCGTCAAATGAGGATAGGGTTATGTTGACCGAAGAAAAAATTATGGTTAACACAGGAACATTTTTCTTCGAATATTTGAATATTGAAAAGAGCGCCCAAATCGTGAGAATGTTGCCACAGCTGGTCGTACCGGACGATACCAGGTATGAAGCAGTGATGACGTCAGAGGAAAGCACAGCTGATAGCAACGTCATACAAGCATACGGAATGTTTTGCGAAGCCGAGGAAAATATCATGATGTTTACACAGCCGACCCACATTCAGGTAGAAGGGCATTGTAATCTGTCAATCACCGCACGGATAAGGGAGCGGGTTGCCACGACCGCCCATTTAAATCACAGGCAGCACCTGTTCGCCATTCTAATGAAACATCGAGAGGTATTTTCGAAAAAAACGGGATTGTGCAAAGGATTCCAATATTTCTTAGAAGTGAACAACATTAACACTAGCTATTACCACCCACAAGCGAATCCATGTGGACGCGTGATGAGGGATCTGACTTTTTTATCTACGGACTTTAGCAAGTACGCAACACACGAAGTGGCCAGAATATTTGTCCTACATAGAGTTTGTGTTCAATCACAGTCTGAACACAAATACAAGGGAGGTTCCGCTGACATTGCAACTTGGCCAGGACCCCAAGGGATTTTCAGAGGCATACCGACACCAATTCCGGTTATATCAGAATCCGACGCTACATGAATTGAACGCGCATACGAAAGGTTTAAGCAACGCGCCGTGAAACGAGGCCTCAAGAAAAAAAGATACACCCACAACTGGAGCCCCAAAATCGGCGATAAAGTACTAATCAAATCTTTCGAAAAGTCGTCGCTGCAGAAGAAACTATATTGGAGAATGCATCTCGCACGGAAGGGACCTTTCAGAGTGGTGGAACAGACAGGCGACCGTGTTTACCAACTTCAACATTTGAAAACTGGCAAAATAATAGGCAGATATAACATAGTTCTAATGAGGCCATATAAGGAGCCAATCAAAATTCCCCTAACGAATTGATTTCTGTTAAAAAATCCCAATTGGGAGGCTGAGACGATACACAAAAGGTGCAGAAATATTCAAAGGCTGAAATATTGGGTAAAACAGTTAATGGTAATAATACTTTCATGACTGCATCTAAGAAACAAATTATGTAAGTAAGAGGTAATTTGTTGCGCCTACTTATTTAAAGGAAAATAACGTATGCATTAATATTCATGTCTATAATGTGCTATATGAATTTATGCCAATGTCCTGTCATATATGTGCTATGTTAAACTACATTAATTTTCTGGTGAATGGGTTATGTCTGAGATGGTGAAAATATGTACATCAATGTGATAGTTATAAGGTTTACACAAAGAGAGACAATTGTACTTTTGAACGTGTATCACGGTGTACATCATACGTGCATCACTGTAACTGTTAATAATATCTTGAATTAAGTAGAGTTATTTAATGCATATGGTAATACAAATCTGTAGATATGAGTATATATATATATATGTATTGATAATGCAGTGCTTAAATCTGGTTAATGTCTTTTAAATATAATGTTTTAATTGCTAGTTAATCATAAGAAACATTTCTAATTATAGTATCCTGTCTAAATCCAGAGTAAAAGTTCCCTTCACCCTGTTGCATTAAATGGAGCAAGTGAACGAATACAAATATTCTTGAACGAAATATGTGATGGAAGTGGACAGTTTAAAAAAGGGGGAGTGAAGAGGGTCTAACATCATGGTCTTGTACAATGTCCGTTTGAGTTTTGTGTACCTGGACACATGTGAGGTATCTGAAAGAGAAAGTGCTTCCAAAGGTCATATCAATAGAGCTGAGAGCGTGTGGATGGTTTCACAACAATGGAGGGTAAATAACCAAATAAACAAAATAAGTAAAAAGTAAGGTATGTGTAGTAATTAAGCTTATATTGTAATTTGTCATGATTGTAACAAATGCAGCAGGAACGCCAACCACCATTCGTAGAAAACCCTCACTCCGTAATAACCGTGGAAGAATGCAAAAGAGACATGTCACCATAACGTAGGTTCTGATGGAGCTTCAGAATAAATTTCTTATGTCCGTACGGTCCATTGAGAAATTTCATGTGAGGGCATATGATACGGTTCAACTAGGCCCCCTATTCGATTTGATTGTATATAGATTAAACAAAGATGTAAAATGTTGTATTTAATATTGTAACTCGAGAGGGAAAACCTTCATACACCAGAATTGCAATTTATTGAGGAAGCAAGGTTCCGGTCACGGGCCTATCCCTTTTCTTGGGACAGGAAAAGGTTTGTCGGTACGTATACGAAAGCACTGAGCCATTAAATAAGCGTCTGTGGAAAATAAGTTTCGGAAAGTTCTATTTCTTTTCAAAGCGGAAGAAACATTATGTTTGTGCCGAGAAAAGGCTTAAAGCCATAAACATATGTACGTGCTACAGCATAAATTAAACTAATTGTAAATAGTACCGTGGGAAGAGAAAGCTGAACGGAACTGAAATTTTAGCCGGTAAATGTAAAGTCAAGAACACAAACTGACGAATACGAAAACAGGAGATCGTCACATCATTGAAAATCGCCCAAAATAATCACGTGACATAGGTGGTGTAGGGATGAAATCATACATGGCGAAATTCACAAAATGCTAGTAACTTCACTCCTCGCTGAACCCTGCGCCATGTAACTTCACTCTTCGCTGAACCCTGCGCCATGTAACCTCATCCTTCGCTGAACCCTGCGCCATGTAACTACACTCTTCGTGGAACCCTGTGACATGTAAACATTCTTAGCCGAACTCTGCGCTGTGTAAGTTGGATAATATTGGAGGTGGCGAATTTCACAAACAAATACAAGTAACTTCACTTTTAGTTGAACTCTGCGCCGGAATACAACCACTATACACTTAGCTGAAATCTGCACCGTACAAGTTAGGCCGCGGCTATGAACGCAGGGAAAACATTACAATATTTCTTAATACTGCCGACTAACAAATCATCTCGACGTCAGTCGCGGATAATTGACGAAGTGGTGGTTCGCGTTCCTGAATGTGTAACATAACAGTATAATAAAGCCAATATTCACCAGAGCCGATGTTTTTCTTATCACGATCTATATATAATTTTAGCACCCCCTGTGGACTTTACAGAGTCGACACTGCTCAACGCTAGCAGGAGAAAGAAGGGACTTAATTGTTACGCATCGAGGAAGCGACCAGCTTCAGCACTAACTCCCGGTTTGCAAATGTGCAACATCAAACGCGAAACTAGACTGACTGCTCGTGAAGCTGAAGGCAATACAGAACTCATACATTTAGCTGCGCTGTTTCTCACCATCCTAATGGGGGTCGCCTTTTGTTTGCTAATAGTTATTGCCCAGTGGCAGGTGGAAACCCTGGTCAGGGTAAGGAGCGAGATCGTCATGTTTTGAAAAACACACACGGACGCACACACACAATATATTTAGGAAATGGAAAGTGCTATTGATGTGCACAGCACTGATTGGTGGATTTAGCCTATAAACAGATTTTAATAATATTGAGAAAGTGTATTTTTGAGCAAACATACAATGTTTTAAATGGAACAATGCCTAGTTACATCAACAGAATAAAGGTAGGGTAAATCAGAATGTCAATGGTGTGTGTTGCAGGATTCTAGTGCAAGTGGTTTACGAGAAATCGTATTTTGAAACGTTTCCACCCCAATACTTGTTTGTCCCATTCAAACTGCTTAGTTGCTAATTACGATGTTGTTATGTTTGTTTGCATTGTGTTTTCTGTTCATTTAATGCATTACTACTTTCTAGTCCTTTAGTTTATGACAGTTCAAACAGTAAGCCGTGAGTGGAAGATGGGGTTTACTAATATAGAAAAAGCCGACATGTTCATGGTGTATGGAGAATGTAGGAAGAATGCAGTTCGTTCCTGTACGGTTTATACGGAAATGTATGCCAATAGACGTCAACCATCTCGGCAATTGTTTATCAACCTCTTCAACCAATTACGTGAAAGTGGTACTGCAACACCTATAAAACGTAACAGAAACAAACAAGTGACTGGAGAAGAGGAGGAAAATTAATATATTGTCTGCCGTTGCAATAATCCGCAAATTAGTTCCCGCACAATCGCACGTGGAAGTGGCATAAGTCAGGCAAGGGTACTGCGTATTCTCCATCGACATAGGTTCCATTCCTATCACATCTCTCTCCATCAAGAGCTGCATGGAAACGATTTTGAGAATCGTGTTAACATTTTTACATGGGCACTAAGACATGATACTCCAGATTCATCATGTGTTTTGTTTAGTGATGAGGCAACATTTACTAATCATGGTCAGGTAAACCGCAGAAACATGCACTATTGGTCCGTTGACAATCCCCGTTGGCTTCGTCAGGTGGAACGTCAGCGTCCATGAAGTTTAAACGTGTGGTGTGGGATAGTGAACCATCAGCTCATAGGACTTTGTTCATTGGAGGAACAATGAACTCGCACAAGTATCGCAGCCTCCTGACAGACGATCTGCCACAAATGCTAGAAGATGCTCCTTTCCAGACTAGGAGGAACCTGTGGCACCAACATGATGGCTGTCCAGCCCATAGTGCACGAAGTACTACAGCTTGTGTTAACGGACTGTTTCGAAATCGTTGGACTGGACGAAGAGGACCTGTAACTTTGCCGGCCCGTTCACCGGATCTGACCCCTTTAGACTTTTTTCTGTGGGGAAGGCTGAAAGACACTGTCTATAAGGATGTACCAACTACACCAGACGATATGAAACGACGTATTACGGCTGTCTGCTCTGAAATTTCCGCCGAAATGCTAGAACGTGTACAGCAGTCTTTCCATAGCAGACTGGAAGCATGTATTGAAGTGCCGGTGGTCATTTTGAACACAATCTTTGAAGGACTCTTCTTTTTACTTGTAAGAATCCACAGAAGTATGGCAATTCCCTTTTGTTTTCCTTTAGTTTGTGCTAGCACAGGTTGTACAGGTATCGGTAAAAGCGTAAAAGCTTCAAAATAATATTTCTCCAAAACCACTTGCACTAGAATCTTGCAACAAACGCCACTGACATTCTAATTTACCCTACCTTTATTCTGTTTGTTTAACTAGGCATGTTCCATTTAAAAATTGTATGTTTGATCAAAAAATACACTTTCTCAGTATTATTAAAATACGTTTATACCCTAAATGTACAAGACTCTGACTGCCCAATCAATGAAGAGAAAACTGCACATCAATAGCACTTTCCATTTCTGAAATATTTGCGGTGCAAGTTTTAGATGATTCACCCTGTATTGGTGTTTTATTTTTGTTAAATTCATTGCAGTGCGAGTGAATTATGTAAGTAATAAATGAAAATATCATCCTGTAGTGGTTAGATTTAACTATTTGCCCAACTAGTAGACGAATTACTACGTACGCCGTTTTTGGCTTAACGATATATAACTGTGAAAGGGTTTAGACAACGGTAGACCTACTCCTTCATTAAGCTCTTGGTTTTACATCGGGTTAGTCAAAAAATTCACGGAAATTCAACCCTTCGTGCTATAATTCCTATAACTGGTTAACAGGAAGTAAAACAAAATGCAACCAAGCGGAATGGCTCAGGCGGCAACGTCTGTAGCCCGCATTAGGGAGGCCTTGGGTTCGATCTCCGACGACCGCTCACTCTGGCACATGAGTTTTTCGTGGTTTTCTCGGGTGGATAGGCGAATGCTGGGATAGTTCATTTTCTACTACGACTCTCCTCCCTCTCCTTTCCTGTACCCATTATCTTCGTTGTCATCGATTTCAGGGATATAGGATCAGGCGACGTTGTGGCCGGGTTGCGGCTTGGCGGTGGCTTGAGCACTGTAAACGTTTCCTCCCTGGCGTCGCTGCGTTGACTGCTCGGTTAGGTCTCTACTCCGAGTGGGCAGGACCGGACGGCGTCGGATGCATTCAATCCGGAAACTCCGTCTGTGCACCCCGTCGTCATCCGGATGTGGTCGCCCTTCGAGTCTCTCCCCTCATTCTTCCCTCCCGGGGTTCACTGGTAGAAGTACAAGGGGCCGACTGGCCTGCGTGCGGTACACTGACCCGGTTTCGGGGGCCATTTCCGTTCGTTCGTACCTTTACCTTAAAACAAAATGCAAGCGGTATTGTTGGCCATGTTTTTAAATGTCAGTAAAAGATGGCACATGAAATACAGACGGGTACTTCGATATGAAAGTATATCAAAAGCTATTCACAAACATGAGCTGTTAAAAGAGCACGTAGGGAATGCAGGAAACCTTAAGCGGTTAGAAGAAACGTTTAAATCATATTCCTGGATTATTGTCAGAACGATACAAACTTGCAACACAATTACACAATAAGAAGGTAGAAAAGAATTGAGAGATATGGGACGGCTGACCGATGTTACAGTATTGTGTAAACAGAAGCTGCCTTTACGTGGACATGACGAAAGCCAGTCGTCATTTAACCCGCGGGAATTTGAAAGAGATAGTAACCCGTCTCTTTCGTTATGAGAATGATCTGCATCAGCATTGGAAGGAATTAAGAAAAACTTTCACCGAATGTCCAAAACTTTTCATAATGAGTTATTTGAATTCATATATGAAGAGATGGCCTACAAAATTACGTCAGAAATTTTGGAAGCGCCATTTTTCCCGTACAATGCGATGATACGGAATTATCGCAAGTTTCTATTATGGTACGATACGTAGATAATTTTCGTATTTCTCAAGAAGGATTTTATATTGTAAGTGTTCATAGAACAGCATCGGATTTGTGCGCTTTGCTTCTTACAGTCTTCAAGAAATGTAGTGTTCAAAGTAAATTAATAGCACAATGCTGTGGTGGGGCTAGCGTAATGGCTGGCGAAATTGCAGGACTACAGACATTTGTGAGAAGACATACTCCCCAAGGACTATTTACATACTGTTGCGCGCTTTGACTAAATCTTGTCTGCAAAATGGCGCAAAATGCTTATTCTTTTGGGGTATAATCTCTCGCCGCATATTTTCATTAGTCACCCAAGCGTACATCTGTTTTGGATAAAGTTGTGAGTAAACGGATGCCAAATTCTAGCGACGTGCAATGCAGTTCTAATTCTATAATTCTCAAGACTATTGCTACCGAGAGAGAAAAACTTCTCATTGCTTTTTAGCATATTAAGGAAGAACCCCTCTCTAGTTCCGAATCTTTGAATGGTGTGTTGGAGTTAAAAAATCAATGGCAGAATTTAAAATTCCTCTTCTTATTGTTAATTTACAAAGAGGTGTTTAAAATGACTGAAGTATTATTTGGCATAATTCAAAAGAAGTCTTTGGACATACAGTACTCTTTTCTAGCAATATAGGAACAAATCAGAAAACTCGTAGAAGAAATTAGAAATGAAAGCAAAACTCAAGCATTTTTCAACAAGGGGAACAGTGCATCAAATGCTTGTAAAACAACTGGAGTTGCTTTAACTGAAAATCCACAGTAGCACTGACAGCTGCATTTTCAAATTATAGATATCATTTTACTTCAGCTTCGTACAAGATTTGGAGACAATCAGAAGTTAGAGTTCCTTCAATTAGTGGATCCATCCAAATTCAAGGAGTATGATACAAAAGTCCCCCTCAGTGCATTAAGTTCTTTAAAAAGCCATTATTTCGCTTATTTCACTTCCCTCACCTCAAAAATGAATTAGATTTGTCTACTCAGATACCCAGTACGCGACTCATACTGTTGCGGAGAACGTGAAGAAGTTTGTGGACAGCGACATTCACAGCATATTACCAGAAACGTACTAACTGTTGCTTGACTACAGCTATTCCAGCAACAAAATGTGGCGTTGAAATTAGATTCTCTTGCTTGAAGATAATTAAATATCACTTACGAAACACCACGGGACAAAACAGTCTTACAGCTTTAGTCACCGTTAATATTGAACACCATCTTCTGGATCAATTGGAGAAGCAGGAGTCTGGTATTGTGACATGATTAAGCGCTATGCCAATAGAAAGGATCGGTGCATCGATTTACTTTATAAATAAGGTAACATTAGTTGCTTACTAGATAAATAAGTCATTATTCCCTGATTTGAAGTTTGCCTACCTTAAATAATTGTCCACGAATCGCATTGTTACTCTCGTAGCAGCATTTGTCCTGCATACAACACCTCTTGAGCTTCATTACTCGTCCTTAGTTCTATTTTCCGGCTTTACTGTGATCTGTCAGGTCTTCAAAAAGCTTTTGCGGGCGGCCAACAGTTACACTAGTAACTTTCTTAAGAGGTATTTCTGTAGTTCCTAGTAGCCATTGGAATTCTTATTCAACAAAACTTGCTGTTCTTTTAACAGTTTGCCACTTATACATAATTTCGGATTTAAATCGCGAAAATCTTTTAACCAATTCAGGTTTTTGCTCTGTAGGAGAACTAGGATCAGTGTATCATTTTGCTCTGTAGGAGAACTAGGATCAGTGTATCATTTTTTTTGTAAAAATCCTTTTCAAATATTGCTTCAAATTCTAAAATATAAATTCTCGAGTAACAATGTTCACATTAGAAAGCTATGAAAAGAAATAAAATGTGAAATGAGACGACCAGTCGCAAATTTATCGTTTCTATTAACAAATATAGGCTGCACTAAAACACATAATACAAAATTGTGGCTTTTTGGCGCCTAAAATTCAAATTACTAGTAATTTGATAAGTGAAACTAACATATTAAAGAAAAGTCATAATCATAAAAATCTGGAACATTAAGTAATTAACTTGTAAATCTATTTTAGGTGAAAAAGGGGCACTATTTCTCAGTTTCAAAATCATTATGTTATAAATTACTGCAATTATAACATTTGAAAGTAGTACTAATAATAGTACATACTTAGCTCAATGTTATCCATTTCAAAAATCATAACAATTCACTTTGAGAGAAATATTAGAAAGTAAGGCAGAAAATGTTGTTTTATTTTACTTAGAAGTTTTATGTACATGCATCCAGCAAAGCGCTTAGATGACGATGGACCATGCCGCGCTGAGTTACCAGATGAACATAAAAACGGTTCTTATGTTCACTCAGGATCTCAAACTTATTAGGTAGTCGCCGTTTCCCAGTATTCGCTTCTTTGTGATTACCGACTTTTGTCCGCGTTTTTGGATCAAGTACCCCTATGAAAAACGAACAAATTAACGAAAGACGTTAGCCAAGGCATGGAGCTAAGAAGCAAAACGAAACTACAATCCGTCAGACGGAGAAGTGAATCGCAATAGGAATTACGAGGAAGGGAAAGGAGAGGGTTTTGAAACTGTGAGACATTGAAAAGAATTAAGCTTAGGATAGGAGTGGAGATATTAAAGAAATTACATATATTAGCAGTTGTGACAGCATGGATGCGTGATGATGACATTAAAAGTAAGGAATAATTTTAATGTATTAATAACCAAGCTGTGAAGGAAAAAGCAAGGAGTACAATGTCCAGAGGTATAGGTTTATTTATAAAACATGAGCGGGCTAGTAAACTAAAGGGAATAAAGTTGACAATTAACGAAACTATGTGGATGGTAATTCAAAACATTTATGTGTTTAGGAATACTTTATGATCCACCAAGAAGCTTCTAGTTTCATAACCCGGATCTTTTCCATCAAATGAAGAATGAAATGGCTGAAATAAGGGAAGAATACCCGATGATGTTCACGATAGTAGGGGACTTTAATGGGAGAATTGGAAATGTATAAGCTACAAACATGTCATAGCTTAGGCAATGGTTATTAGTCCTTACGATTCCGATGACAAAATGTAGGCTCAACATTAGTATGACAGAAGGTGAGCCAAAGTAATTATACCTCTTTTTTAACTCTAAAGCAATGCGCTTACTTAAATGTGATCTAATGCAACTAATATTAAACCAAAATGTTTGAAACTGCGTAACCTATACAAAGCTTAACAATAGTGAAACTTAATATAATTTTTATATATTTTTTTAATTTATGACCGAGAGAGGTACATATTGCTGACTGTAGCGACTATAACATTTGTTATCTACGTCATACTTCTTTGATGAAACGCTATGGGAATGTCTCGGGTTGGGTGGAGCAGCAAAAAGTTGTGGTATCCTGGGGGGCCGATGACGGATTGCCGTATCGTCTAAATATACCCTCAAGTTGTGCCGATCTCCCTCTAGATATCAATGTGTTCGCAATCGATTGTTTGGGTATTTCCGTTCAAGTGGAACTTTACCTGACAGACAAGCCTGACATACTATTTAAACATACCCTAACCGATTTTCCTAGCAACTTCTATGAAGTCAAAAGCAAACATCTATAGGTAAGTTAATACCTCGAAATGTCCAACATATTATCCCAGTAATCTATACGAAGTATATTAACAGAAAAATTCTATCTAAATTAATGCTTCCAAAAGTTCTAACCTTCCTTCACACCAACTTACGCCAAGTATATTAAGAGAGGAGATTTATATAATTTAATGTCCTGAAATGCCTTAACCACATCTTAACCTAGCGAAATCACCATATTATAAGGATTTCTGGGAAAATGTATTTCCTCAGTATTTCCATGACAGGAGATGGACCGAAACAAATCAGATTTCGGAAGAATTGTACGACGATGAATTCCGAAAACTTTCAAATTTCCTAAGCTGTATCGGTTGTTTCATTATCTGATATATCTGCTGTGTAATACTTTGCGGCATTATTCTTGGGTATAATTTGCTTATCACTGTGTTTTCGTTTTTCGTTAGTACTGCTTGCTCAAACATTATCTAATGCAACCGATATTACTTAAGCCATCTTAAAAGTGCATATAACGCATATAACCTATACGAAACATATTTCATCAGAAGCCTTATCTAGCCTAATATCCCAAAATCTCCTGAACCATTTACCCATCACCTTATATGAAGTCAAAAGCAAAAGTTAGTGTTCTGTAACACGCGATCGTATATGCAAACTAATCAATACAAGATAGTGTTACAGCAACATTCTATACAATTTAATATTTCGAATATTAATGGAAGGAACTAGTGCTGAAACACACTTGTTTAACTTTGAATGAAACAATAAAAGAAAATAAATGTTTTAAATTAAAGTTTACTTATTATGCCTTATTAATAACATTTCTTCGCACTAGCCTGCGAAGTGTATTAACAGGGAAAAAGCTATACAATTTAATGCCCTGAAATATCCTGAATGCGTCTTAAGCTAGCAAAACACCTATATTACTTCGTTGTAACGACCCTGAGGACGAAGTGTTGAAGTAGGAACAAATCTCGAAAAAATAAATTAATGGGGGAAAAGGTGGAATTTATAAAATAATTTAGAATGTCGAAAGCTAATAGACTGCTTTATTTTCCAGTAAACTTAGGCTGGGTAATAATCTTTAGCAGCATGACAACCTCCTCTGGGTGTATGGTTATATTTTAATATAATTGCTTATATATTGTTAACTTATATATTGTTTATTTATTTATCTTTATTGTATTAACTC
Source organism: Deroplatys truncata (assembly GCA_030765065.1). Lineage (NCBI taxonomy): Eukaryota > Metazoa > Arthropoda > Insecta > Mantodea > Mantidae > Deroplatys > Deroplatys truncata. The sequence goes on from CM060990.1 coordinate 231,930,968, forward strand.
AATATGCCTGATGATACGGTTTACTTAAATGTGATCTACACAAATATGAATGTAGCGGAGTAAGCCTTACAGCTATTTCCTGTGTACCATAAAATACGTTGCACAAATAAAACAAATACGATACTTTTAGGTATCTCTCGTATTTTCACTTCAAAGCTACTCTACTCAATTCTGAATGATTTTAAAGCTATTTTAGATAAATACATGTTAGCACGTGTTACAAGCAAGACATATTCTAGACTGCTTCGCTGCACTGAAGCTTTACTTACCAATAATTTAATGTAAGCGATATACCTATAATTTAGTATTCCTATGTATGTCAAATACATTTCTCCATTAACCTATAAAAATATATTCAGAGTGAAACCTACGCACCTACCTCAATATCCCGACCTGTCTTCACACCAACTATATCCAGGAAATATATTAACTGAAAACCGAAAACAGGGTTGCGTAGTATCCTGGCTGCTGTATTATAAGGATCTCGACTGGAATGGTTTATCCTACCCGCTGTATGATGAATCCCGAACGGAATGGTAGTATCCTGCCTGCTGCACGATGGGGAATCCCGGCCGGGTTGAATAGTATCCTGCCCGCTGCATTATGAGGAATCCCGGCCGGGTTGAATAGTATCCTGCCCGCTCCATTATGAGGAATCCCGGCCGGGTTGAATAGTATCCTGCCCATAGGCGCCGACTCCACAGGGGCAGCAGGGGCTGTTGCCGCCATGATTGTGTGAGCAGGAATGTCTGAATGTATTAGTTGAAAAAACGTACATATAACAGAAGAGTATCCCTTGGGCGCGTCAACAATCGACTGAAGATCTTGTTGAATTGTAACTAATTTAAATTGCGCCTGACAACAATGGAAAAGTTGTTTGACTTCAAAGTCCCGATCTCCACTCGAGATTTCCTTGCATGCATAATATGCATGTTATTATTGTGGCTGCAAATGTGCAAGAGTAAACGATTGTGTGCCGTGTGATAAATATAATGTGACGCTACTTAATAAAATGCACCGAAAAAAAGTGCACAAATTGATTCAGCTACATCATTTGATGAAGAATACAGTTCGAAGAAAGCGGTAAGTACCTATATAATACATTTTATTCACAAAATAAATTATTACAAATAAGTACAACATTCATACCATAAAACCATACACTTTTTACAACCTTCTTTCTTTGTCATTCATTTATTCAGAAGGAATTGCAGACAATTACTAGTCAAGAAGCTGCAGGGTCGCCGCAAGCGGTGTCTACCGGCACCGTGGCAGATGAATCACCAATGCCAACTCCTAAAATTTAAACAAGCCGCAAGTTTCTACACTCATGGATTAACAAATATTCTTGGCTTGAGTATGATAAGAATTCAGATAAAAGCTTACTATTCAATTTGTGAGAGAAATCCGTCCGAAAAAGCTATCATTACTGTCTTCATGAAAGAAGGATTTAATAACTGAAAAAGTGCCACCGAAAGATTTCATATTCATGAGAAAACAATGTCCATCGTGAAAACATAACAAAGGAATCTTTCAAAAGTAAGGGAGTAAATGTAAGCGCACAAATCGTGTCCGCACACAGCAAAGAGATGCAAGAATAGAGGTTAGCGCTCAATAAAATCATATCCACTGTTACTTTTTTGGCTGAACAAGGACTATCAGTACGAGGCAAAACCGACAGTGAATCGAACTTGAACCAATTATTACATCTTAGATGCAAGGATATTCCAGAACAGAAGAATTGGTTAGAGAGGAGCAAATATAAATGGGTTTCCCATGAAATAATAGAAATGTCCTATGAAGTAATTCAGGCTATTATTGCTAAAATCAGGAAGGAAACATTTTCAATCATGTTAGAGTTTATCCCATATTTCTGGTAGTGAGCAGACTTTGTTGTGTATAAGGACTGTAGTAATTCATGCTGATGAATACTTAATGGCATTTTATTCTACGGATTGAACTGATTCTGAGACTCATTTCAAAATTGTTGAAGATATGCTTACCAGATTTAACTTACCCATAACACATATAAGAGGCCAGTGTTTCGATGGTGCCAGCAATGTTTCAGGTGTCTACGATAGTCTGCAGGCTAAAGTAAAATGTATTCAACCTCGAGATTTATTGCCAAGCGCATTCGTTGAATCTTGTAAGACAAGATTAGATGAAAAATGTAAATGAGGAGAGCAACATTTTGCAATTCATGAGAGATTTAATTAATTACATACACGAATCCCCCAAAAGACTTTCGAGGTGTAACAGATTTCAAGAAAAAGAGAATCCTTCCTTAAGACCTTTCTGCGCGACAAGACGGACATTGAGATACACATCTGTAGCGTTCGTCTTGGTTAACTACTCGCGGCTATTAGAATTTCTTTTTGATTTTTCACAAACCGATAAAAATAATGCAAGTTCTAAAGCCAGTGGATTTCTGAAAAAGGTGACACGTTCATTATGTTGAACATTTTAAGTAACCTTTTAAAGCATTTAGAAAGCGTTAACACAGTAATTCAAAGCAAATGTTTGCATTCGAAAAATTATATGGATATAAATAACTATTTGAAAAACACAATGTTAAGCTTGAGAGACAAATTTAACTGGGTAATTAGTGAGGATGAATTGAAACTTCTAAAACTGGATGAGCTTCAGGTTCAAAGGAAACGGAAGTTACCATGAAAGTATATCATGGTTCTACTGATAGTTACAATTTTACTCCAAAGGAACATTACGACAGAATCTTCAAAGAAATTGTTTACGTTATCATCACCAGCCTTGACTCCAGGTTTGAATCTGACTGCCAGCAATTACTCACAGATGCACAGGAATTCCTACTTAATACGTGTGTGTTGTTGAACACTATATGTGACTTTTATTAAGATGATTTAGGCATTCATAGATTGAAACTGCACAGACATATGTTTCATGATATTATCTAGAGTAGACATTTCCAGGTAGATTAATTTATGGATGTTCTGAATATCTGTAAGACTCAGCCAAAATTAATTGAGCAATTACGTGAGGTAGAAAAAACAATACACTTAATTTTAACAGTTTCATTAATATATGCATCATCTCATTTTCAATGCTGAGAAGATTGAAAATATATTTAAGAAGTACCATAATGCAAAAAAGGCTGAACCTCCTTGCGATTATCAACTGTCACCATGTGGAAGTATATAAAATTAAATTAAATAACATAGGAAATATACAAATACAGAAAGCAACAGTTCGGCGCATTATTTTTTGCGACGTGTAATTAATTTAAATTTGTCTCAACTTGTAATGACACAATTCTGATTGCAATAATGGATGTTTAGAAGCCATTTTCATTTACAGTTATGTAAAATTACGACATATAAATAATACAATACATATAAATAATATTATTAAAATGTGTTTAAGGAAACTTTTTTATTATCCCTCAAACGTAACGGTGTGCACTTTTTCCTGCGCCCGTGCTTAAAATCAAAAGTTGGCGCCCATGATCCTGCCTGCTGCATGATGAGGAATCCCGGCCGGATTGCGTAGTATCATGCTAACTACATAATGAGGAATCCCGGCCGGATTGCATAGTATCATGCCCGCTGCGTAATAACGAATAACGTCCGGGTTGCGTAGTATCCTGCCCGGTATATGATGGGGAATCCCATCCGGGTTGCGTAGTATCCTGCCCGCTATATGATGGGGAATCCCATCCGGATTGCGTAGTATCATGCCCGCTACATGATGAGGAATCCCGTCGGGGTTGCGTAGTATCATGCCCGCTACATGATGAGGAATCCTGGCCGGGTTACGCAGTATCATGCCCGCTACATGATGAGCCATCCCCTCGGGGTTGAGTATTATCCTGCCCGCTGCATGATGAGGAATCCCGGTCGGGTTGCGTAGTATCCTGCCCGCTACATGATGAGGAATCACGGCCGGGTTGAGTATCCTACCTGCTTTATCATGAGGAATCCTGGCCGGGATGCGTGGTATCCTGCACACTACATAATGAGGAACCCCGGCCGGTTTGCGTAGTATCATGCCAGCTGCATGATGAGGACTCCCGGCCGCGTTGAGTAGCATCCTGCCCACTACATGATGAGGAATTGCGGTCGGGTTGCGTAGTATTCAGGCCGCTACATGATAATGAATCCCAGTGGGATGCGTAGTACCATGCCCGCTGTATAACGAAGAATCCAGGACGGGTTGCGTAGTATCATGCTCGCCACATAATGAGGATTCCCAGCCGTGTTGCGTATTACCCTGCCCACTACATGATGAAGAGCCCCACCCGGGTTGCGTAGTAATCTGCCCGCTATATCATGAGGAATTCCGGACGGGTTGCGTAGTATCATGCCCGCTACATCACGAAGCATCCCGGACGGGTTGCGTAGTATCATGCACGCTGCATAATGAGGAATCCCGGCCGGGTTGCTTAGTATCATTCTCGCTGCAAAATGAGGAATACTGGATGGATTGCGTAGTATCATGCTCGCTGCATACTATGAAATCCCGGCGAGGTGGCGTAGTATTCTGGCCGCTACATGACGAAGAATCCCGGCCGGTGCGTAGTATGATGCCCACTGCAGAATGAGGAATTCTGGACGGGTTGCGTAGTGTCATGCTTGTTGCATAATATAAAATCCTGGTCGGGTGGCGTAGTATCATGCCCGCAGCATAATGAGGAATCCCGGCCAGCTGCGTAGTAACATGCCTACTGCATAATGAGGAATAGTGGCCGTGTTGCGTATTATCATGCCCGCTGCATAATGGGGAACGCCGACCGGTTTCCGTAGTATCCTGCCCGTTACATGATGAAGTCTCCCAGCCGGATTGAGTATTATCCTGCCCGGTATATGATGAGGAAACCCGGTCGGGTTGCGTAGTATCATGACCGATAGACGATGAGGAATCCATCCGGGTTCCGTAATATCCTGCACGCTACATGATATGGAGTCCCGGCCGGTTTGCGGAGTATCCTGACCGTTATATGATGGGGAAACCCGACTGGTTTGCTTAGTATCCTGCCCGCTACATGAAGAGGTGTCCCGGCCGTGTTCCGTAGCATCCTGCACGCATCATTTTGAGGAATCCTGGCCGGGTTGCATAATATCATGCCAGCTGAATAATGAGGAATCCTTAATGGGTTGCGTAGTAGCATTCGCGATGCATTTTGAGGAATCCCGGCTGTGTTGCGTCCTACATGCCCTTTGCATAATAAAAAATTCCCGGCCGGGTTACGTAGAATCATACCAGCTGGATGATGAGGAATCTCTCATGGTTGCGTTTTACACTGCCTGCTTGCATAATGAGGAATCGTCCCCGGTTTGCGAGTATCATGTTCGCCGCAAAATGAGCAATCCTGGCCAGGTTGCGCAGTATCATGCCCGCCACATGGGGAGCGGTCCCGTCCCGGTTGCGTAGTATCCTGTCGGCACATGATGAAGAATACCGGCCGGGTTGCGTAGTACCATGCCCACTGCAGAATGAGGAATTCTGGACGGTTGCGTAGTATCATAATCGCTGCACAATATGGAATCCCGGCCGGACTGCGTAGTATCATGCCCGCTGCACAGTGAGGATTCCCTGCCGTGTTACGTAGTATCATGCCCGCTCCATAATGAGGAATTCCGGCCGGTTTGCGTAGTATCCTGCCCGTTACATGATGAGGATCCCCGGCAGGGTTGAGTAGTATCCTGGCCGCTACATGATGAGGAATCCTGGTCGGTCTGCTGCAGCGGGGTTTAAAAAAAAGGTGTAATGGGTCGGTTCTTGGTGTTGGGTTGGTAATTCGGGAGTAGTGATGTTGCTGCCGGCTACTCAGTTAGAGGAATGTGGGTTCTGGACCCTTACCTCAGGGAGTGTGGATGGGAGATCAATGAAGATCACTGTTCTCCTCTCAGATTGCGCGTTTATTGATGATCCACACTGTTGCCCTCGTCCGAATACGCTTTCACACAAGACGCGATTACTCCTGTCATCCCCTCCTATTGTTTCCGTGCTTTACCCTTTGTAAGTACTTTTCGAAGTTAGAAATATTACAGTGTTACTTTAATGACTTAATCTATAGTCATGTTCTAGCTACACTTCTACTAAGATTTACTTTAAACTAATTTTCCAATACATAAATAATTACTCGTAGACATCTGCACTGTTTCCCTATCGGATATAAAATACTTTGAATTTCTACATCTATCTTATTCTTACTCACTGCACAACACGGAGTTAGTTTCTCTACCCTACGGTTCGACACAAAGTCATATTATCTCCCCTATGTTTCGACACAAAGTCAACTTCTCTACCCTAGGTTTCGACACAAAGTCAATTTCTCTACCCTACGTTTCGACACAAAGTGAAGCATTTTACACACGTCTGAAAGTCGCTCTCTGTCATAGATAATTTTCTATTTCACGCCTCTTTTGTAGTTTTCATCTATCTTTTTGCTATGCACGTGGCACAAAATTTTTCAGAGACTGACTTCTTCGTCTCCTGGAGCCTTGTGTCTCACCTCACTCTACACAATTTACATATTTCTTATATAACTAATTAACTAACAGTAGTTGGTAATGATACCTTCCAACACAAGAACGACACAAGGCACATGTCTTTAATTGGGTTTAATTGATTTTAATTGGGTTTAATTGGTCTTTCATGCAAAGACGACCCAAATAGCATGTACAATCTGGTACAGGTCACGTGATCTTTGGAATTGGAAGGGTCTTTAATTGGGTTTAATTGGTCTTGCGTGCAAGACCCGACCTAAAGTGCATGAGAGTTCACCATCAAATTTATGGTTACTGTCGGAGTTGACAGTTTGTCATTCCCGGCCACGTGGAGGGCTTTAGAGCAAGACTCGACCTAAACGCCATGAGAGTTCAACATCAAAATTTATGGTTATTGCTGGAGTTGGTAATTGCGAGGGTCGCCTACATGGCCAGGTGGTGACATTTAGTTGAAGAAACATTTAAAAGTCGCGTCCCTCCTCCTCGGCTTTGGGTGGGGGAGGTAATCAAAATAATGTATGCATTTCCAGTCAGCTATGAGACATGATTCACCCACTATAAAGTACACAGCGTTAATTCTAATTACGCAGCTCATATACATCAAATAAAAATACAAGTTTCAATTTTTGTGGCGAACGCTCCTAACAACTGTTGCTTTGTACGGGTCGATAACATGCTACTTAAAACCGTGTATGTATACAGTGAGGTCTCCCTTCACGTCAGTTTAACACATCCTTGTTCCTACCCTCCTATACAATGGGGGTAATCATCACCCGCTTATGTCTGGGAGTTTCAGCGAGGGGGGATGGCTACCTTGACTATAAGGCTGGCATCTTTTGTCGCTATTGATTTTTTTGGCTGGCTTCCCATCGCCTATTCAGAGTCGTCCCCTATTACTTAAAACTTCACATTATCCACGACAGAGGCCAGAAGGCTACAGAACCATAGATACCGACAGAATCCAATCCGCTATTGATTTTTCATTAAAACTGCATTAGAGTAAAACACACATTAAATTATAATGAAAAAAAAAGTTTCTTTATAGAGATAGCTAATTACACTGTTACAAGGTGTATGTACAGTGAAATAAAAACGAATCACATTTAAAAAATTCTCATATGTTACACTCACATGATTTTCTCTACTCTTGTACATACTTTTTTTTTACAAACGCTTATTCTCCTTTGCTTCTACTAGGTGCAAGAGGAATATGGTAGGCCTTAAGCATTAGTCAAATCTTTTAAGAGCTGGTTGCTATGTGACGCATTCCATTCTCTTTGCATGTCTAGGACATAAAAAATGAATAATGAATTTCCATTTGAGAAAAAAGTATAAGTATTGAAGAATTTAAGGAATAACAAGCAATATCTCGAAAATAGTTCTCAATAAAACCGGGGCCTCAAAACATAAATATCCGGTGAAATCTTGTTATCGAATTTTTGGGTGGAATACAATACTTCCCTTACTTACTCTACGTACTAGAGAAATTTAAAATACTTGGTTATAACAACGGGAAAGATGTCTTGTATCTTTTTCCCACGAGGTGCATGATTCATACAAGGTAATTGAACACTGCTGTTATTATTTCATTAACAGTACACCAAAAGGCAGACCATCTTTTACAGAATAACTTAAGTCATTTCCGGAACACGTGTATGCTTTTTAGAAAGAAATATCTAAATGATACCTTCCTTCTAATGTAGGTTCAAAGGCATTAGTGGATTGATCATTTCCTGCACTATTTCAACAATAGTACATAAAAATATATTACGTAAAGATGATTCAGCGCTCGATTTCATACTGAACTAAAGTTTGAAGCAAATATTCAGTACTTAGGATGTTAAAGCACTATTTAAAATGAATATAGGCGTTAAAATCATATTCCATTTCCACGCACATTAAAAAAAAAGTACGGGATACGAAAAATCAGAAGAGAATACAAAAGTAGAATAAAAATGAGAATGCAAGCACAATTAATAGCAGGTAATTGGGGATAGGAATTTCTCTCAAATGCAGCTTAAGGCATGTCTTCTATTAGCAAAATGTATAGTTTTAAAGCGATTAATTTTGAAATGATTCATTAACACGCTAATTAACGCAAATTAACTAAACTCTAATTTTTTTGTTGAAACTCTGTAATCTGCTAGAAAACAGCTTTCATATTATATAAAAAATACCCTTACACCATACAAGAAGATTAACATACTTAAAACTTAACCTATAATGTAAAAATACTGAAAAAGTTGAAAATCGGTAATATGCTAGAAAATGAAGTATAGAATATAGGAAAATTATCCTTTTCTTCTTCAATCATCAAGTTTACACACTTAAAATGATTATTTTCCAGACAAGGCGCCAGTGAAGAAGAAATACCACTTCAGCGACTGCGCAGGTATTATTATCTACTTACTGGGAGGTATATCGACGGTCTCCACTTCAACTCCAGGCATGGTCAAACTTTGATGTTTAAAACACTTCTGAGCTAGGGCACTTAGACATGCTTGACAAGTGCATTAAATTTTTCAACACAAATTGGAATGTTCCGAATAACTAGACAAGTGTCCCTATGCTTTGTATCTCGGAATGGTAAAACATAAATGTTTAACTGCTAAACAACTGTGATACTTAGAGACGCGTGGGAATAATAATAATCCTGCAGCATTATGTGGATATATTGGAGGGGATTCTCAGGTATACGAGATCCAGATCGAGCTTTATCTTCGTTCTTTCTCTCTTTCTTGATGTACATACATGCAGACATATCCACACCCATACAGACATACACACAGCCGAACACCTCCCCAAACACACGGACATGTACGAAGACTTACGAATACATCCGAACATACACATACATACCGACTCATTCACGCACATAAATACTCACACACACAAATCACAAACAAGCAGACTCAGAGATATACATACACAGATATACTTCCAAACATCTGGCATGAGCGAAGACCTTCGAGCACACTCGAATACATGTACAGGCAATATATACACACACACAGGAACATACCAAACACCAAAAGAGGGAGACGCTCTTACCTATAAGTATGGGGCTCTGTTATAATATAGCTTCATATATGAGAGGCTCTGTCTTTAGATGATTGTATTGATTAATGTAGCGGTGAAGATGACGGGAATTGCGGGATTAGGGAGTGACGGTATTAATGGAGTTATGTGGTGGCGGTGGCGACTGTGTAGAGTTACGGTGCTGATGGAGCCATGCGATGGTCATGGTCGTATAAGTTAATGTACTTGTAAGTGTGATGGAGTTTTTGTGATGGTGGTGATAGGAGGCGATGAGGATGGTTATATTGTCGGGAAGGCTTTTGAAATGATGTGGTGATGAGAGGTGGTATTCATTGTTTCGCTCATGCTGGTTCTTTTTTTTTGTGGGCAGAAGGGCACGCATTCATTACGAAGAAATACACTAACACTGTAAAACATACCGAAATGTTGCGAGTAGCAAAAAATCTTTTACCAGTGTATAAAATGGTTTCAATGTCCTTACAACATCTTAGAATACTTATAAAGCGGGGAAAATGACTGTGAGCAGGACGAGTATGCTTGCAAAGGCATCGAATTCCTTTTAAAGTGTTCAAAGTTCTCGATTTACGAGAACATGTAAGTGATGCATGGATCCGATGAAGCTAGGACAGGCTCTCCATTCAGCATATAAGAGACTTCACCTAGATTAGGCTAGGAGCGGTAAAGGCAAGATAGCGTACATTGTGTAAAGCCACTTTAGGTTAGAATGGTTGAGGCCATGATAGGGGATCACAGATAATTAGAGGACTGGCTAGTTTATAGCTTTAAGTTATGATCGCTTGAATAGATGATGGGGGGGTTGCTGACTAAGATTGAGACACGTTACCATGCACGTCATCGAGCTAGGCTAGCTAATAGCAGGCTGGACGTGAATCCTGCTTATACTATGTTAGGATATGTTAGGATATTCAGTGCTAGCTAAGGACTGGATTGTTGGTCAGATTATAAGGAATGGTATCATATTAGGCTAGATAATTACTGGGCAGAATATATAACGCTAGGATAGTCTGGAAACAGGTAGAGTTAGGCTCGCACGATTGTCCGAGTTTGAAGAACAGGCTAGCATAGAATGTCTTAGGAATGGATTCGTCATGATTGTCACGGTTGGCAGCGTTTCATGGTTAAGTTGGTTACGTTAGTGGTTACGTTTAGTTGTTACGTTGGTTACGTTTAGTGGTTACATTGGTTACGTGTAGTGGTTACGTTGGTTATGTTGGTTACGTTTAGTGGTTAGAATGGTTACGTTTGGTGGTTACGTTGGTTACGTTTAGTGGTTACGATGGTTACGTTTAGTGGTTACGTTGGTTACGTTTAGTGGTCATGTTGGTTACGTTTAGTGGTTACGTTGGTTACGTTTAGTGCTTACGTTGGTTACGTTTAGTGCTTACGTTGGTTACGTTTAACGGTTATGTTGGTTACGTTTAGTGGTTACATTGGCTACGTTTAGTGGTTACGTTCGTTACGTTTTGGCTATGTTGGACGATTACAAGATAGATAATGAAAGGATCTTTCAGAGCAGGTAAGGCAGGGATAGATTGGCTTAGGATGGTCGTTTGTGGCTAGGTTAGACTATTCCAAAATACCTAAAACTCACCAATTCAGCGATTGTGCCTATCGGTCTCACATGTTAACTACTTAACATATAGAAGCTTATTAAATTTAGAAAAAAAGGACTTAAAGTGTATATATTTATTTTAATAATGGATAAGAAATGCTCATAAAGTATCAAAAATCAGTGAAAAATACATTAACTCCTGAAATTAGAATAAATACTCGCTTTGATGCACTGACTTACATATGAAATTCCACTCTCCATATTACAAAAGCGCCCTAAAATCATGTCACAATACCTCATTCATATCTTAAAATACACTGAAAGAGGCTCAAATTCTCTTACCAGAAACTTTGAAAATAGCTGCAGCGCGTCTAAAGAACCATCAGAATACTGTAAAGATCTGAGGCAATATCATGAACATACCAGCTCCTACTTATAAAACCGATCATAATTTTCCAAAAATCTGTGTCTAATAGCTCATAAACGCCCGTAAATGCTCTACAGTTCCTATTCCAGTGGCTAAAATGCAAGCAAACATTTCGAAAAATACACTACAGTGCCTGTTACAGGATGGAAAATACATTCGAAATACCTACATCAATCCCTCCGTCTGTATTTTGAAAGATACTTTAAAAAAACATCATAAAGCATATTCAAAATGTTCTGAAAATCTTAAAAAAAGATGTATCAATATCCTGAAAATGAATGCTACTACTTTAAGAAACATCTAAAATTCCCACTCAAGTATATCGGGATGTCCTTAAAGCCTGTACTCATATCTAATTCCATAGGCTGGAATACCTTTAAAGAGTCTTAAATATACATACGAGTCGTTACATTGGGGACTTGTAATGTGGTATGTTATAACCTGGAAACGTTAGGGACCTCAGCATGTCTCGAAATCTTCAACTTGCGTACTGCTCACTTTCCCTGTATTATGGTTCTTCATAGGAAGATCTGTATTGTGGACCTAGCCTTGAAACATTGCATATTCGAATGCTAACATATTCAAAGAGGTTGCGTCATTTATCCTCCACTATTACAAGTAAGGGTAGACTCCATTTCATACATGGTAAGCCTATGTATTTAATGGAGTAGCTGCAATTAATGTGGAATTCTGTCATGGTCCCGTTTCTTATATAACTTGACTGTAAGGTTTCTGGTTATCAATGATGTGAGATTACCGATAAAATTAGGAAATAAGCAAATAATTCTACAGTCTCCTGATGCCATATGCGGCTGCAGCTTCGAAATCATATGCAGTATATGATATTCTAGAACAAGCATGGATTCCCTTATTGACATTCAAATACAGCCAGCTTACGAAAAGCTTCATTTTTCCTATATTACCCATGAGAAGAGTCGTTCCGTCAAGTGTCGTATGTGCAGTAGGATTTTAAAAAACAGGTCTATTTCAAGACTTAAACAACACAGGCAAAGAAGTAGTAATGAATCATTGAATTGTGCAGTACTTAGAACTCCCATAAGTGATGCTGAAATCTCTTCAAGACCAGGGATGTTAGAGTTAAGCTGTGAAGCGCTTGGATCACCCCTGAGTGCTACTGAAATCTCTTCAAGACCAGGGATGTTAGATGTAAGAAGAGCAGTGTCTATGGATGATGAAACTCTGAATAATCACCCGAGTGAAAATAAACATTTTAGTGTTAACTCGTCCAGTGTGGGTGATGTATCCAAGGCGAATATTGAGATTTTATATCCCTGTGCAGATGCTAATGACTTAATACACCAGCTAAGACTGTTAATGATGTCGCATGAAGCTGGTAAAACGACTTTTATATTGCGATTAATAAGATCATACAAGTATTGAAGAGGACTGTGATTATAGCATGATTGAGACTGAACTCTGTATAATAAAAGAGCTTTAGCATTTGAATGAAATGAGTGTGCACAAGCTAAGACTGTTAATGATGTCGCATGAAGCTGGTAAAAACGACATTTCTATTGAGATTAATAAGATCATACAAGTATTGAAGAGGACTGGGATTATAGCATGATTGAGACTGAACTCTGTATAATAAAAGAGCTTTAGCATTTGAATGAAATGAGCGTGTTAAAATTTTGTTTGCTTCTGTTCAATGCTCTAGTGTTTGGTTAATGTAAAATCAAATAATAATAATTCTCAATAAAGATATTTTCACCATTGACTTAAGTGTTTCTTCTGATTTGCCTTTCTAGCATCTGTCCCTATTCCACGGTTTCATAATAAAGCCTGAAGATTAGATTTTATCCTTTGTGTATTTTAGGTTTAATACATATATTTTGAGCATTTTAGACTAATCTGATGGTTCTATAGACAAGAGAATGTATTTTAATGAGGTCAGTCCAAGCCTTTACAGTATGCTGATGGGTTTTATAAATAGCGACAGGTATTTTAGTGGTATTGTATAGGTCATTAGGATACTCTTTTACAGTGAGGTGCAGTTATCTTCATGGTATTGTCAGTGAGCTATTTATGTGCAAGAGTTTTAGAAATTACACCATGAATTTCATGCTATCGTTAAGGGTCTTTTTAGCATTTTGACGTATTATACAGTGTATTTAGATGCTCTTGACACTTTTATGTGTATTGTTTATAGTTCTGATCCTGAATGGCTTTTTAGAAGTGTAGCGTGTATTTTTATGTCATTAGAGTGTCCTGAAGTGCTTTTAGAAGTACAGGGTTTTTAGAGTATGTGGAGCCATTTTATGCTCCTTTAAGGTATTCTGACACTTCCAATTATATTTTTTCGAAGTTTTTCATATGTATATTTATGACTCTTTAAAGGTATTCCAGCCTATGGAATTAGATATGAGTACAGGCTTTAAGGACATCCCGATATACTTGAATGGGAATTTTAGATGTTTCTTAAAGTAGTAGCATTCATTTTCAGGATATTGATACATCTTTTTTTTAAGATTTTCAGAACATTTTGAATATGCTTTATGATGTTTTTTTAAGTATCTTTCAAAATACAGACGGAAAGATTGATGTAGGTATTTCGAATGTATTTTCCATCCTGTAACAGGCATTGTAGTGTATTTTTAGAAATGTTTGCTTGCATTTTAGCCACTGGAATAGGAACTGTAGAGCATTTAGCGGGCGCTTATGAGCTATTAGACACAGGTTTTTGGAAAATTATGATCGGTTTTATAAGTAGGAGCTGGTATGTTCATGATATTGCCTCAGATCTTTACAGTATTCTGATGGTTCTTTAGACGCGCTGCAGCTATTTTCAAAGTTTCTGGTAAGAGAATTTGAGACTCTTTCAGTGTATTTTAAGATATGAATGAGGTATTGTGACATGCTTTTCGGGCCCTTTTGTAATATGGAGAGTGGAATTTCATATGTAAGTCAGTGCATCAAAGCGAGTATTTATTCTAATTTCAGGAGTTAATGTACTTTTCACTGATTTTTGATACTTTATGAGCATTTCTTATCCATTATTAAAATAAATATATATACTTTAAGTCCTTTTTTTCTAAATTTAATAAGCTTCTATATGTTAAGTAGTTAACATGTGAGACCGATAGGCACAATCGCTGAATTGGTTAGTTTTAGGTATCTTGGAATAGTCTAACCTAGCCACAAACGACCATCCTAAGCCAATCTATCCCTGCCTTACCTGCTCTGAAAGATCCTTTCATTATCTATCTTGTAATCGTCCAACATAGCCAAAACGTAACGAACGTAACCACTAAACGTAACCAATGTAACCACTAAACGTAACCAATGTAACCACTAAACGTAACCAACATAACCGTTAAACGTAACCAACGTAAGCACTAAACGTAAACAACGTAACCACTAAACGTAACCAACGTAACCACTAAACGTAACCAACATAACCACTAAACGTAACCAACGTAACCACTAAACGTAACCAACGTAACCACCAAACGTAACCATTCTAACCACTAAACGTAACCAACATAACCAACGTAACCACTACACGTAACCAATGTAACCACTAAACGTAACCAACGTAACAACTAAACGTAACCACTAACGTAACCAACCTAACCATGAAACCCAGCCAACCGTGACAATCATGACGAATCCATTCCTAAGACATTCTATGCTAACCTGTTCTTCAAACTCGGACAATCGTGCAAGCCTAACTCTACCTGTTTCCAGACTATCCTAGCGTTATGTATTCTGCCCAGTAATTATCTAGCCTAATATGATACCATTCCTTATAATCTGACCAACAATCCAGTCCTTAGCTAGCACTGAATATCCTAACATATCCTAACATAGTATAAGCATGATTCACGTCCAGCCTGCTATTAGCTAGCCTAGTTCGATGACGTGCATGTTAACGTGTCTCAATCTTAGTCAGCAACCCCCCATCATGTATTCAAGCGATCATAACTTAAAGCTATAAACTAGCCTGTCCTCTAATTATCTGTGATCCCCTATCATAGCCTCAACCATTCTAACCTAAAGTGGCTTTACACAATGTACGCTATCTTGCCTTTACCGCTCCTAGCCTAATCTAGGTGAAGTCTCTTATATGCTGAATGGAGAGCCTGTCCTAGCTTCATCGGATCCATGCATCACTTACATGTTCTCGTAAATCGAGAACTTTGAACACTTTAAAAGAAATTCGATGCCGTTTGCAAGCATATTCGTCCTGCTCGCAGTCATTTTCCCCGCTTTATAAGTATTCTAAGATGTTGTAAGGACATTGAAACCATTTTATACACTGGTAAAAGATTTTTTGCTACTCGCAACATTTCGGTATGTTTTACAGTGTTAGTGTATTTCTTCGTAATGAATGCGTGCCCTTCTGCCCACAAAAAAAAGAAGCAGCATCAGCGAAACAATGAATACCACCTCTCATCACCACCATCATTTCCAAAAGCCTTCCCGACAATATAACCATCTTCATCGTCTCCTATCACCACCATCACAAATACTCCATCTCACTTACAAGTACATTAACTTATACGACCATGACCATCGCATGACTCCATCAGCACCGTAAATCTACACAGTCGCCGCCGCCACCACATAACTCCATTAATACCGTCACTCCCTAATCCCGCAATTCCCGTCATCTTCACCGCTACATTAATCAATACAATCATCTAAAGACAGAGCCTCTCATATATGAAGCTATATTATAACAGAGCCCCATGCTTATGGGTAAGAGCGTCTCTCTCTCTGTTGGTGTTTGGTATGTTCCTGTGTGTGTATATATTGCCTGTACATGTATTCGAGTGTGCTCGAAGGTCTTCGCTCATGCCAGATGTTTGGAAGTATATCTGTGTATGTATATCTCTGAGTCTGCTTGTTTGTGATTTGTGTGTGTGAGTATTTATGTGCGTGAATGAGTCGGTATGTATGTGTATGTTCGGATGTATTCGTAAGTCTTCGTACATGTCCGTGTGTTTGGGGAGGTGTTCGGCTGTGTGTATGTCTGTATGGGTGTGGATATGTCTGCATGTATGTACATCAAGAAAGAGAGAAAGAACGAAGATAAAGCTCGATCTGGATCTCGTATACCTGAGAATCCCCTCCAATATATCCACATAATGCTGCAGGATTATTATTATTCCCACGCGTCTCTAAGTATCACAGTTGTTTAGCAGTTAAACATTTATGTTTTACCATTCCGAGATACAAAGCATAGGGACACTTGTCTAGTTATTCGGAACATTCCAATTTGTGTTGAAAAATTTAATGCACTTGTCAAGCATGTCTAAGTGCCCTAGCTCAGAAGTGTTTTAAACATCAAAGTTTGACCATGCCTGGAGTTGAAGTGGAGACCGTCGATATACCTCCCAGTAAGTAGATAATAATACCTGCGCAGTCGCTGAAGTGGTATTTCTTCTTCACTGGCGCCTTGTCTGGAAAATAATCATTTTAAGTGTGTAAACTTGATGATTGAAGAAGAAAAGGATAATTTTCCTATATTCTATACTTCATTTTCTAGCATATTACCGATTTTCAACTTTTTCAGTATTTTTACATTATAGGTTAAGTTTTAAGTATGTTAATCTTCTTGTATGGTGTAAGGGTATTTTTTATATAATATGAAAGCTGTTTTCTAGCAGATTACAGAGTTTCAACAAAAAATTAGAGTTTAGTTAATTTGCGTTAATTAGCGTGTTAATGAATCATTTCAAAATTAATCGCTTTAAAACTATACATTTTGCTAATAGAAGACATGCCTTAAGCTGCATTTGAGAGAAATTCCTATCCCCAATTACCTGCTATTAATTGTGCTTGCATTCTCATTTTTATCCTACTTTTGTATTCTCTTCTGATTTTTCGTATCCCGTATTTTTTTAATTTGTGTGGAAATAGAATATGATGTTAACGCCTATATTCATTTTAAATCGTGCTTCAACATCCTAAGTACTAAATATTTGCTTCAAACTTTAGTTCAGTATGAAATCGAGCGCTGAATCATCTTTACGTAATATATTTTTATGTACTATTGTTGAAATAGTGCAGGAAATGATCAATCCACTAATGCCTTTGAACCTACATTAGAAGGAAGGTATCATTTAGATATTTCTTTCTAAAAAAGCATACACGTGTTCCGGAAATGACTTAAGTTATTCTGTAAAAGATGGTCTGCCTTTTGGTGTACTGTTAATGAAATAATAACAGCAGTGTTCAATTACCTTGTATGAATCATGCACCTCGTGGGAAAAAGATACAAGACATCTTTCCCGTTGTTATAACTAAGTATTTTAAATTTCTCTACTACGTAGAGTAAGTAAGGGAAGTATTGTATTCCACCCAAAAATTCGATAACAAGATTTCACCGGATATTTATGTTTTGAGGCCCCGGTTTTATTGAGAACTATTTTCGAGATATTGCTTGTTATTCCTTAAAATTTTCAATACTTATACTTTTTTCTCAAATGGAAATTCATTGTTCATTTTTTATGTCCTAGACATGCAAAGAGAATGGAATGCGTCACATAGCAACCAGCTCTTAAAAGATTTGACTAATGCTTAAGGCCTACCATATTCCTCTTGCACCTAGTAGAAGCAAAGGAGAATAAGCGTTTGTAAAAAAAAAACGTTTGTACAAGAGTAGAGAAAATCATGTGAGTGTAACTTATGAGAATTTTTTAAATGTGATTCGTTTTTATTTCACTGTACATACACCTTGTAACAGTGTAATTAGCTATCTCTATAAAGAAACTTTTTTTTCATTATAATTTAATGTGTGTTTGACTCTAATGCAGTTTTAATGAAAAATCAATAGCGGATTGGATACTGTCGGTATCTATAGTTCTGTAGCCTTCTGGCCTCTGTCGTGGATAATGTGAAGTTTTTGGTAATAGGGGACGACTCTGAATAGGCGATGGGAAGCCAGCCGAAAAAATCAAAAGCGACAATAGATGCCAGCCTTATAGTCAAGGTAGCCATCCCCCCTCGCTGAAACTCCCAGACATAAGCGGGTGATGATTACCCCATTGTATAGGAGGGTAGGAACAAGGATGTGTTAAACTGACGTGAAGGGAGACCTCACTGTATACATACACGGTTTTAAGTAGCATGTTATCGACCCGTACAAAGCAACAGTTGTTAGGAGCGTTCGCCACAAAAATTGAAACTTGTATTTTTATTTGATGTATATGAGCTGCGTAATTAGAATTAACGCTGTGTACTTTATAGTGGGTGAATCATGTCTCATAGCTGACTG
The DNA here is from genome assembly GCA_030765065.1 of Deroplatys truncata. Classification (NCBI taxonomy): domain Eukaryota; kingdom Metazoa; phylum Arthropoda; class Insecta; order Mantodea; family Mantidae; genus Deroplatys; species Deroplatys truncata. The sequence continues at coordinate 231,949,735 of CM060990.1, forward strand.
GAAATGCATACATTATTTTGATTACCTCCCCCACCCAAAGCCGAGGAGGAGGGACGCGACTTTTAAATGTTTCTTCAACTAAATGTCACCACGTGGCCATGTAGGCGACCCTCGCAATTACCAACCCTAGCAATAACCATAAATTTTGATGTTGACTCTCATGGCGTTTAGGTCGGGTCTTGCTCTAAAGCCCTCCACGTGGCCGGGAATGACAAACTGTCAACTCCGACAGTAACCATAAATTTGATGGTGAACTCTCATGCACTTTAGGTCGGGTCTTGCACGAAAGACCAATTAAACCCAATTAAAGACCCTTCCAATACCAAAGATCACGTGACCTGTGCCAGAACGTACATGCTATTTGGGTCGTCTTTGCATGAAAGACCAATTAAACCCAATTAAAATCAATTAAACCCAATTAAAATCAATTAAACCCAATTAAAGACATGTGGCTTGTGTCGTTCTTGTGTTGGTAGGTACCATTACCAACTACTACTAACGTTATGTATATATTTGGTTTTGTTTTGCCATTTTCATTCTGACCTTGTTTCTTTTGTTTGTTTCTTTTGTCTTTCTGACGTTGTTGCATGTTTCCGTTTTTGTGAAACATGTTTTCGGTTTCACAAGCACTTATTTGAATATCGTTGCTTTCGGACACCATTGCTTCGCACTTCTGTTGTTTTATTCCCGCGCACTGAACACTTTCACTTTTTCCTTCCCGTACACATGATTAGTTTGTGGCTGTTTTGGGGCATTTCCGTGTCCTTTGGAGACTACCTGACAATAATTGCCTGTCTGTCTGACCTTACAGTTTTGTTTAAGTCCCTACACGCTTATACAAGTAAACATTATTTTCAGTTATTTACGTTTCTCAGTACTCTGTTTTGCTCATAAGTGTCTGGCTTAATGTTACTTATAGCTAAACTTAATATATATCCTGATATTAACACATCATCTTGAAAATAACCCTGTACACATATGGAAAACGTATATGTCAGTTTTTTCCTATCCTGAAAATTTTTTTAACGTTTCTATAGACACATTATCTGATATTATTCCCCTGAATTTTTGTGTTTTCTGCTTATCAGAAAATTTGTTTTCGTGTCTTTGCTAATTGCTTTCCTGTTATCGTTCTCTGGAAATCTTCATTTTCTTATACCTGTTGAATCAGTGTTATTCGCTTTTGTATTCCTCCCAGTTACGTGTACATTCCCTTAAATTCTGTTAAGTTCTGTACCCTGGCTTTTAAAAGGTTTACATATTTTTACACTACTTATGCTAATACTCTTCTTATTACAGTATGTGTCATGCTTCCCTCTTTGTTACGTATTATTTACCGCTTGTTCTTAACGTGCTTAATAACTCATTTGAGTTGTTTTTCTTTCTTTATTTACTATTTTCATTCGTAGACATTGCCAAAAGTACATCATGGTATATTTTCCCGTCTTTTGTCGGTAGCCAGTACGGTTTAAGTAAAGCCAAATTGTATCTACCGATGATTTTTAGAGTGCGTGGGTGTTGTAATTCAAAGGAACGATCACTCAGTTTTTTCCAAATTACAGCCGGTCCATGCCACATCAAATGTAACTTGTTCGTTTCTTTCATTAATAGTGAAGACTTATGGTGAGCCCTATATAACACCAAATCTCCCTCTTCCGGGTGCCATATTTTGTTATGGCGTTTCTTGAGCCTGTTTCGTTGTTCACTGTTTCGTTTTATGCGTTCATACGCTTGCTTTAGCTTGTCTGGTACTCTGAATGTATTTAGGTGACGTGCATCAATAGTTATACGGACCTTTTCCGACCTCTTTGCAACTACACACAAAAGATTAGTGTATGGCGATTTAGAAGGTTGTATTATTTGTTGCTGTAACATTTCGTTTATTGCGTCGTTTACTGCGTCTTGTAGGTTTATAGGTATCCTCCTACATTTATACTTCCATGGGGGACCTGGTTTTACTTCAAAAGAGTATTCGAAGTTTGTACAACAGCCAGTTTTATCTAGAATGCTGCTCTCTTGTTCCATAGTATTGTGGTGAGTGTGTGTTTTTGTTTGGAATTGAGGGCTGAAATGTCATTGACCTTTCGTGCAATATGCTCTTGCATCTGTTGTGTGTCCAGTTCTTCGTGCATGTATCTCTCTAGATTACTCCCTGTTAAATCGGCATGTCCTTTTTTTTCTACGCCCTTCGCGATCTTTACATTATAATTCTCCCTTGTTTCATATTCACTATTTTCGTCGTCATCGTGGTCACTTTCATTATTATACTCTATTTGCTCATTCTCATTAAATATATCTCCTCTCTCAACTTGTGCTAGTCAGATTTCATGCCCTAGGCTAATGACTTGCACAAAGAACCGGTTCTGCTGAATGTCACCTTCACCCTCTGTTACTGTGGTGTTCTACCTGTCGTTTTGAGAAATTCTGTGGTTACGGTTTCATTGTTTGTCTTTGTTAATGTCAGCTCCCTTGTTTTGTAGTTTATATTCGCCTTGAATTCTGATAATAGATCACTCACAATTAGTATTTGTCTTACCAAATGTGGTACGACAAGAAAAATGTATTCAAATTCTACTTCATGTATACTGAAAGCTATCATAACCTGTTGCTGTATGCGTGTTTTCTTTCGCCCTATGGTTAAAATAGCGTAAACATTTTTCACTGGAAGTGTTTGCAGTTTCATTCCTCTTGATTACATGTTTATAAAATTCCAGGCTACATAGAGAGCCATGGCTCCGGAGTCCACTATAGCCTGATAAGCTTCTCCTCCAATGTTTATTGATACTTGTGGTGGGGGATCTGTCGGCCATAATGTTGTCATTAATGTTTTTATTCCTTGTGTTGCAAAGAGCTAGGGGGTCCAAAGACGGGAATTTTTCCTGACCCCGTTTTAGTTTTCCACCGGGTTTATACCGTATGCGCCACCGCGCATGTTATCTTGTTGTGTCGCACCCTGATTGTCGCGGTTGAACCAACTTTGCTTCTTTATTGTCCCCGTATGTGTTGGTGAATTTTCGTTTCTCTGGTGATTTGTATGTGGGTTTTGGTCTGTTTGGTCTCGCCGGTTGTCATGGGGTCATGTTGGCGCGTCCACATTGTATCCTGATCGGCCTTGTCCGTTTTGTGCGCGACCTCTCGGCGGGCTATGTCGTACATCCTGACGTGAGTCGTACTCTCTGTTTTCTGTTGTATGGTTTCCCCAGTGTGAATTTGATCTCCTGTTTCCCTGTACGCGTACATAATTTATGTGCCGTCTTGTGTTGTCTCGCGGTGGGCCCATTGTTGTCGCCCCTGTGTCGGTTAAAATAGTTGCTCCTGTCGTCATATCGGTTCTGTTGTGGGTACGGTCCTCTTCCCTGATGAAATGTGGGTTGTGCCCTCAACCCACTGAAATTTTGAGTCAGTGCTCAACTCTCAGAGCTACCGCTCTGGTATCCATGTAGCGCCGTCAATAGTTCCAGAGATTCTGAAATTGTGTTCGCCCTTGCTACAATTAAATTTTTCCGTATGTTGTCCGGAATATGTCTGACAATCAGTTTCACGAATTCGTGTTCTTGCATTGGGGGATCAAGTAACTGGCCTTTTTGTGCTAGGTCTAGGAAATAGTCACTGGTGGTGTTTGCCCTGGCGTGTATTTTCCATTATTTACCTTAATCCTGACCGCGTACTGTGTGGTGGTGTTCCAATATTTGGATAGAAATATGTTTTTAAAATCCCCATATGTGGTGTGGTCACCGATTGCTAACCGGAACCAAGAGAGTGCTCGCCCTTGTAACCCTTTCTTTACTATTAATAACTTCAAATTTTCAGGAATTTGTTTGAAATCGAAATAGATGTCAAGGTCCATGATGTAGCGTTTTGCATTGTCTCGAGTGTCGTTGAACTGCGGTACAGCAATTTCATTAAGTAAATTGTAGTGGATGGGATACGCATGCACATTTACAAAGTTAGACTCCTCATGAGCAAAACTTGAAGTCTGTGTCTGCGGCGACGCAAGCGGCACATGTGTAGCGTTTTGCGTCCCCGCGGTCGTTTCCTCGCAAGAGATGGCATGGTTACTGGCATTTCCGTTCAAAATGTTCTGTTGCAATTCCATCGTTGCCCTGACCTGTGCCAGCTCACGCGAGTTTATTTCTATCTGTTTCACTGCTTCGTTGTGTTCTGCAGCAGCCTGTGTCGTATTCTGAATCATTTTTCGCATTGTCGACAATTCTACACTTACGTTTTCTGTAATCTTTTCACAGACTGCACGCAGATCACAATTTAGGTGTTCCTTATTAATATGGTCAGAAGACATTTGTGTGACCTTCCTCTTTAACAATTGTAATTCTCCGCATGCCTCCTGAATGTCTTCTCTGATGGTAATAACCTCAGATCTTAATGATGCCTGCCCTATACTTATTTCTTCTACCTGGCTTGCCTGTCTATTTACATGTCCTTCGAGTTGTGTTTTGTGTACGGAGAATTGTGTGGTGAGTTTTGCTAAAATCTGTGCTTCTAGTATTTGCCCTTGTGTTACTAATTGAGTTTGTACCTGTTGCATAAGTCTGCATTCCAACTGTTTCAATGCTTCCTTTTGTTATGCTAGTTCGTATTTGTTTCCTCTTGTGCTGCTATTTGTGAGTTAATCTGTGTATTTAATTGTTCACCCTGTGCGGTGATTTGGGCATTAAGTGTGTCAAGTGTATCACCTTGTGCGGTGATTTGTGCGTTAAGTGTGTCGGCTTGTGAGGTGATTTGTGCGTTAAGTGTGTCAACTTGTGAGGTGATTTGTGCTTGGAGAGTTTCACCTTGTGAGGAAATTTGTGATGTTAACTTTTGAAATTGTGCGAACATTTGGTGTAATACAACTTCTAGTGTGTATGAATCGTTTGAACTATGTTCCTCCTGAGTTGTTACTGTTGGGGTTTGCTGTTCCATAGGGGCGTTCTCCATAGTGTTGCTTAAGATTGTACCGCTGCGTAGTAACATTCACTGTTCACTTGGTGTAAGAGATTTTTGCAGTACTTACTCGTTCGCTGGTCACCGTTTGTTGAGCTGGTGATGTCCTGTTGTTGACTGTTGTCCTCCTTGGCAGCGTTCTCTGCTGTGTAGATGTGAGTGTAGATTTCTGGAAGGATGCTAGGCGTGGGTGGAAGACACGTTGGGTGCCATTTTGTAGCGGGGTTTAAAAAAAGGTGTAATGGGTCGGTTCTTGGTGTTGGGTTGGTAATTCGGGAGGAGTGATGTTGCTGCCGGCTACTCCGGTAGAGGAATATGGGTTCTGGACTCTTACCTCAGGGAGTGTGGGTGGGAGATCAATGAAGATCACTGTTCTCTTCTCAGATGGCCCGTTTATTGAAGATCCACACTGTTGCCCTCGTCCGAATACGCTTTCACACAAGACGCGATTACTCCTGCCATCCCCTGCTATTGTTTCCGTGCTTTACCTTTTATAAGTACTTTTCAAAGTTAAAGAAATATTACAATGTTACTTTAATGACTTAATCTATAGTCAAGTTCTAGCTACCCTTTTACTCACGTTTACTTAAACTAATTTTCCAATACATAAATAATTACTCGTAGACATCTGCACTGTTTCCCTATCGGATATAAAATACTTTGAATTTCTACATCTATCTTATTCTTACTCACTGCACAACACGGAGTTAGTTTCTCTACCCTACGGTTCGACACAAAGTCATATTATCTCCCCTATGTTTCGACACAAAGTCAACTTCTCTACCCTAGGTTTCGACACAAAGTCAATTTCTCTACCCTACGTTTCGACACAAAGTGAAGCATTTTACACACGTCCGAAAGTCGCTCTCTGTCATAGATAATTTTCTATTTCACGCCTCTTTTGTAGTTTTCATCTATCTTTTTGCTATGCACGTGACTTTTATTAATTCTTATTGGTTATTTCTCCCAATTTTTCTTCGTTTTCCATTGGCTCTTAATTTCGTCGCCCGAGCATCGTCCGCGTCTACCATTAGCAACTTATGTTCTCTAGACTGAATTTTCTGTGCGCTTGACTGAATTCGGTTTCCGGCCCGTTGTCTTCGTATCCTGTGAGCTCGACTCGGTTTCTAATGTGACTTAAGCGGTTCCTAATGTCTCTCTTCCTGTCGTTCCTAAGTCTTCAACATTTTTACGTTTTTCGCCAAGTCTCTTCGTTTTCAAATTCACGTTTTCTACATTTTATTTCACTCTCTGATTATTAATTAATATGTACTCTTTAATTTCTTTCTCTCGTTATGATTTTATTCCATCTTTTCTAATTCTTAATGTTCTCTTTTATGCTTCCCTCATATTGGTATTCCCCTCATTATTTTGATTAGATGCTTATTAATATTCTTATTGTGGTTATTATTTATAATGCATATTATTCGGGCGGATCTTATCACTTAACTGCGTAGTATCCAGCCCGCCACATGATGAGGAATCACGGCCGGGTTGAGTAGTATCCTGTCCGGCACATGATGAGGAATCCTGGCCGGGATGAGTAGTATCCTGCCCGCTACATATTGGGGAATCCCGGCGGGTTGCGTAGTATCATGCCCGCTGCATAGTGAGGATTCCCAGCCGGGTTATGTAGTATCATGCCCGCTCCATAATGAGTAATCTCGGCCGGTTTGCATAGTATCCTGCCCGCTACATGATGAGGAATCCCGGTCTGGCTGCGTAGTATCCTGCCCGCTACATGATGAGGAATCACGGCCTGGTTGAGTAGCATCCTTCCCGCTAAATCATGAGGAATCCTGGCCGGGTTGAGTAGTATGCTGCCCGCTATATCATGAGCAATCCTGGCCGGTTTGCGTAGTATCATGCCAGCTGTATGATGAGGATTCCCGGCCGGGTTGAGTAGTATCCTGCCCGCTACATGATGAGGAATCACGGCCGGGTTGAGTAGTATTCTGCCCGCTACATGATGAGGACACCGGCCGGGTTGAGTAGTATCCTGCCCGCTACATGATAAGGAATCCTGGCCGGGTTGAGTAGTATCCTGACCGTTACATAATGAGCACTCCCAACCGGGTTGAGTAGTATCCTGCCCGCTACATGATGAGGAATCCCGGTCTGGTTGCGTAGTATCTTGCTTGCTACATGATGAGGAATCACGGCCGGGTTGAGTAGTATCCTGCCCGCTACATCATGGGGAATCCTGGCTGGGTTGAGTAGTATCCTGCCCGATACATCGTGAGGAATCCCGGCCGGTTTGCGTAGTACCATGCCCGCTGCATAATGTGGACTCCCGGCCGGTTTGAGTAGTATCCTGCCCGCTACATGATGAGGAATCCCGGCCGGGTTGAGTAGTATCATGCCCGTTGCATAAAGAGGAATCCCGGTCGCGTTGCGTTGTATCCTGCCCGCTACATGATGAGGAATCACGGTCGGGTTGAGTAGTATCCTGCACGCTACATTATGAGGAATTCCAGCCGGGTTGCGTAGTATCATGCCCGCTGCACAATGAAGAATTCCGGCCGGGTTGCGTTGTATCGTGCCCGATGCATAACAAGGTATTCCGGCCGGGTTACGTGGTATCATGCCCTTTGTATAATGAGGAATCCCGGCTTGGTTATGTAGTATCATGCCCGCTGCATAAAGAGGAACCCCGGCTGGGTTACGTAGCATCATGCTCGCTAAATGATGAGGAATTCCGGCCGGGTTGCGTAGTATCATGCCCGCTGCATAATGAGGAATCCCGACTTGGTTATGTAGTATCATGCCCGCTGCATAAAGAGGAAACCCGGCCGGGTTACGTAGTATCATGCCCGCTGCATAATGAGGAATCCCGGCCGAGTTGCATAGTATCCTGCCCGCGGGATGATGAGGAATCCCGCCGTGTTGCGTAGTGCTGTGCCTGCTTGCATAATGAGGAAACCTGGCCTGGTTGCGTATTATCATGCTCGCTGTATAATGAGCCATTCTGACCGGGTTATGTAGTATCATGGCCGTTCATAATGATGAATTCCGGTTGGTTTGCGTATTATCCTGGCCGCTGGCAAATGAGGAATCCCGGCCGAGTTGCATAGTATCCTATCTGTTTGCATAATGTGGAATCCTGGTCAGGTTGCATAGGATCCTGCTCGCTGTTTGAAAAATCCGACCTCTAGGAAGAGCTGATTAAAATTCAATAAATAACCGATTCACAAGCTCTTTATGCATGCTGTAACAGTGTTGATCACAATATTTCTCCTCCGTACTATGTTTTTGCATATTGTAAACTGTATTTTCTATTCTCTTTCTGGAGTTCGTTGTTAGTCACTCTTTCGGATGTATATTTATACAGATGTGTGTTGTGTTGTGCGTCACATGGAGTATCATGTTTATTTCTTAGATTGAATTCCGTGAGAAGGTTTGTTATGTTCATTTCCATGAGAGAATTTCACAAATCTGGGTGTTAAATAGTCTCTCTCTTTCAAAAGATAAATTTCTTCAAAACAAGTTTATTTAACCAAAAATTCAGCCGCTAATTCACATCAGCGCCGTTTAGAGTTTTATGGTATAGTGGATTTCTCCGTTTTAATAATAGTGTTGTATTGAAGGAAGCTTTTAAGTCATACATTGAAGGACGTTTATATCAAATACACTAATTGGGTCTTACTATAAACAAATTAGGAGTGACGTATGTTAACTCCTCTGAGAGTGGCCTGTACGTGCTTATTATAAGCAGCAGAAGTAAATTATTTTTATAATGTAATCCTGATCACTGATGCCTAGATCGTCGGTTAAGTCGCTCTGAAAACCAACTTCTGAAGAACCCCACCTATAAAAGATCTAGCCATTTGCATAATCAGTGAGTTATAAACTGTCAATAAGTTATACTCCTTATCACTCTTATCATAATATATTCAATATCTGCAGCCTTCACATTGTTAGATGCACTGTAATGTTTAATATTATACTTCATCATTAAAGGGGAACGTAACACAGAATCATGCTTCTTCCTAAATGAAGGATACGACCTATAAAATGCATTAGTAAGATTGTTTTCTTACTCCGCCACACCGTTACCGCTGAGCAAGCGCAATAATAACCACGCTATACGTCATCAGCCGTGCTCTGGAGGCAGCGGGAGATCAGTCATTGCTGCATGTGCAGTAATACGTTTCCAAAAATTGCTCTTGTTGGTATTTAAGTTCAAGAGTAGTGTACTTTGTGGTGGTGTTTTGGTGATGGTGTTACTGAGTCAGTTAATAGTATTACACAAACAACGTAATATTGTGAAAAATAAAATGCCTCAATGTTGTGCATATGGCTGTTGTGTGAGAAGGCAAACACACAACGGAACTCATTTTCACGCGTTTCCGCAGAACATTTCCCAAGAGATATAGGAGATGGGTAGAATTTTGTAAAAGAAAAGATTTTTTGCTGGTCCCTGTGCTCGTTTATGTTCCTTCCATTTTAAGGGCACATATTATGAAAATGCACAGTTATGAAAAAAACAGCTTATGCCGGATGAATATTTCAGAGGGCCTTTATTAAAACCTGGAACTATACCTAAGATAAGGGAAAATGATGGCAATTTCCAAATATCAAGTTCTAGTCAGACAATTGATCCATCACCATCTTCATCCAAGAACAAACGACAACAAAAAACAGAACGATATGAGACTAGAGATCGTAAAAGTATAGTTTCTGAGCTATGCGATAGTGTTACTTGCAATAAGACTGACAAAGAAGGGGATGATGATAAAAGTAATAAAAGAGAATTCAGAATAGAAGGTGATGAAAAAAGCAAGAATTCAGGAGTACAAATGTGAACAAAGTACTGAAATCATAAGGAACTATATATATTGTTGGAACCCGAAAATATCTACGACACAAGCAATGATAAGGAAGATCAGGATAAGCTAAATGAAAGTTTCTACCAGCCTGATATTTCAGATTCTGATACAAGTGATAACGAGGAGGAGGAAGAAGATAAAGCAGAGACTTTCACTATGCATGGAAATGAAGCTACAGCGGAATATTTCATTGTTGCTTGGACACCTCTACTTTTATTTTTCAAGCTATGTGTTGTATGTAGAAATGAAATTAAACAACTTCTCATTACATTAAAGGGACAATGCCATGTATTAAAATAGTGTGTTATTGCGGTAATACATTCACTCGGAACTCACAAAGTTTATCAGGAAAGAAACCGGAAGGAAATACTTTATTATTGTCTGGTATGTTGTTTAAGCAGTTTTAAGTCCTTCTGCAGATCACTGGGTTTGGCAGTTTTCAAGCCGTATATTCCATAAAACCATTCGAAACATGGCAGCACCAGTTGCGAGCATTTTGCGTTCACGAAAGAAATAAAAACTTGAATTCATTAAAAGGTTGTGGTACACTTATATGGTTGGCAGGGGATGGGCAGATGACCCCCAGGATTTTCAGCCGAAGATTTAGTCTATTCTGTCATGGATTTAAATTCCCGCAAAATTACCGATTTTGAACTTGTTCAAAGCGATATGGTGAAAGCGCTTTGGAAAAGGTTGCTTGTGACAACACAATGACAAGACTTGCAAAACAGGAAATATGTAGAGTTGAAGTTTTTCTCTCAGACAGATACAAAGGTAGGGTATCTGTTAAAAGCTCAGGAAGTTGAACGTGAATTTGACGTATGGCATTTGTTTAAAAGGCTAATGAAAAAAATTAAAATGGTAGAACAAAAATGCCCAGAGCTGATGGTATGGAAAGCCAGTATAAACAACCATTTATGGTGAGCTACGCAAAACTGCAATGAGAACGGTACCATATTAATTGGAAAATTCATATCAATCTTTGTCATATAAAAATGAACATAAATAACTAGAAAACAGTGAATGGAAATCTTGTGAACATGATGAATTGTTGGAAGAAGACCAAAGAAATAAATTATGGGTTAAAGGCGAATCAAGCGCCTACCATGCTCTAAAGAAAATTATTTTGGATAGTACCTTAAAAGATTTGGCTCATTATCGACATTATATACATACTCTCAGTTTAGAAAGTTATTACAGTCTTCGTCTCAGATATGCTTCGAAAAGAATACATTTTTCACACAATGGCTTTCAACTCCACGATAGCAGTGCTAGATCACAACTTCAATGTAAACAAAACAAAAGACTGGTATAAAAACTCAGTACTCCAAAGCATCTGGATCTTGAAACATGAATAAAACATAAGGAATCTAACAAAGAATGTAAAATGCTGATAATGTGTAAAATAAAAAATCTGTGCGCATGCATTGTGTGGATCCATTACCGGACGCAGCAATTGATCTGTTACTGCCGAAGAATACAGCTCCCAAGCTTCGATCTCCATTAGAGTTACCTCGATTGAAGCGCTTCTCATGTTTTCAGTCAACATAAGAAGTTTGGTCACAGATGCGTTATTCAATTTAAATAATAATAATAATAATAATAATAATAATAATAATAATAATAATAATAATAATAATTCCATCTAAAACCTACTATTTTAATTTGTGTGTTTATTGGCGAAGTTTGAAGCCTACATATACTTTGCTGGGTTCTGGAAAAGCATTTCTAATACTATATGTCAGAGGTGGCGAAAACGTGACTCGCGAGGCATTTTAACTCGCAGGGGCACGTTCCCTCTCTGCAACCGTCCGTTTGATTTACACATGCTGCTGAGTGACGCAGTGCGTGTTGCATATTTGGTGACTCGCGGAAGGAAGTCGTTTTTGCCACCCTTGCTATATGTGATGGTATGACAACTCTTCTGCGGCCAATAGCAGTACATGAATTAATCCACGCTGTAAGTTGTTTGTGGCAGGAATATCGCCAGGTCTTATTAGCAGGATTGTTGGCGGTGATTAATTTCTTTTTAGCTCAACCTTTTGTTTTTAACGCTAAGTTTTATGACTCACAGTATTCAAAACATCACGATCTATAACTAACGTGTGAAAATTAGGATGCTTTGTGATACAAAATCACTCTTCACCAAGTTTGTGTTTTCATAGTCCGAGCAACACACTCTTTCCTCGTCATTATTCATCGGTGTACATTCCTTACACTTACAGAAATGAATGGAACCAGCACAGTTTTCGGTGTTCGCAGTCTCGGAATCGCTCTCAGAATGGTGTATATCTTCAAAATCGGTCTTTTTGGTTCAACTGATAAGATTGGCTACCACGTTCATTTTCAAAACAGATTGCTAGACTACTGTTTATCACCTAGTAAGCATTAACTGGATTATGAAAAGTGATTGGCCAGCTTTAGCTCTGATCTTTGTTATTCAGAGAAGTTAGGAACTGAATTTCTAGTGCAATTAACACGTTAACGTCTTAGTCATTAAATCACCTAAGCTGCGAACGTCTTGCCTGGATGCAGTGAGGCTCTCATGACGTCACGTGTCAGCTGAACAACAGGCCGTAACCGTATAACCATTCACCTCGACATGGTGAACTGCGTGCGATGTTATTTACTCCTAACGACAAATAAACTGACGTGGTGAATGAAGTATTCATATTTGTGTTTCGTTCTCCTTTAAACGTGCAAAGAGTTTGGTATATAACTCTCTGTTTATCACTTTGGGTATGCTTTTAATTCCTTCATCGTACCTCTCATAAGCTTTATTGCATTAACGTCGCCAATAATGGATCTATAATCAAGAGTTCTTAAAATAGATATTATTATGTCTTTTAGGTCTCCACTAGTTTGAAGTGTGATGCGCTATGCATATTGCAGTTCAGGATTTATTACATTTCAAATCATTGTATACTGTATACATTGTATACTGTAATAATGCATTGAATATAGCATGCCTGTAATTCGTCTTCCCAATGTCGAAAAGTCTGAGATTCCTATAAGTCAAATCTGACAAGCATTTGCATTGTAACTTTACATTTTGAATATTTTTATCGAGCATCTTCATGGCCAGCCTTTAGTGCCTCATATGATTATTCACGTGAAACGTTGCAAAGACATCAAAATTTAAAAAGCCTCGTTTTGTTACAGGGCAGTTCAAACTGCAAGATTAAAATTTAACGATGTAACTAAAAACTGTTCAGAGTTTTATTATTGCAATACTACTAATCTGAAACCTTTCTAAATCCGAATGCTATCTCTATAACGAAATTAATTTTAGACTTTGAAATTTGAAGTTGGATTTTAACATCAGCGATTTGGTTCCCTTAAACCTAAATTGTTCAAAGGAATCATCAACTTTTCTTACCTCATCTTATTTATGTATAATGCTTTGATCGCTGCGAAACGTGCTAAAATGCAATTAAGGATACACATCTGTAAAAAAAAGGCCAAAAATTGCCAAAATTCATAAATATAAATTTTAGTGTTATCAAACACTACAAACGTCATACTTTAGTTCAATGTAGGTTTTATAGCTATAGGAGCTTTTAAATGATGTCAGAGAATGCTTTAAATGCCCGTCTATAGGTTCTATTAAATTGTAATAAAAAAGGATGTTTTGTTTATATAAAAGATAAACCATTCGAGAAATGCCTAAGGAATCTTAAAATACTAATTTAGCTGCAGAGGAGCAGAAAAGAGAAGGAGAACCTGTATGTGCACTAAATGCTGTTTATACAACCTTAAGTCAGAAACAGGTTATTTTAGCGCTATAACTATTAAACTCTCTTTTCTCGGGTTTTCATTTTTCGGCACTTTCTCATTTTCAATTTTTTCCACATGACGTAGTTTTTGGTATAAACTAATGAAATGTTCTATACTTCCTTGTAAATAAAAGGATAAAAAAATTATGGGATGAATTTTTGTTAACATGCTTAGTTGTGATGTTATTAAACAATGATGTTCATATTGTATAAATGTTTAGGCAAAGAATTGAATCCTCATATTGAACATTTATTTTCTGCCAAACTAATAGGATAATTAAAAATTTATCTCTACAATTTATTTGTATACTTTTAAAGAGTTTAAACTATAAAATACTATTAAAATATTGCATCGTGTGGAGAAATTTTTCAAAACAGTAAAAAATATAATAAAAAATTAATACATTGGGAAGTAATTTAGAAATATGCAAATTTCGTTTACATTTCTTATGTTAAACCCTCATTGCTGTATTAATATTTCAAACGAATCGACCTGAAATTGTGGCTTTTTTAAAATTTTCAAGTGTGTATCCTTAATAAGAGAGGTTAATTTGTTGACAAACATACCGTACATACTTCATGTTTTGGACTTGTAACATTAAACATTAAAATTCTCACCTGTAAAGTCTGGGCGTATTCATACAGGAACGTATATTTAATATCAATTCTTTAATTTATTAATTGAACACATTATGATGATATAATCACATATACTTGGGCTATTGCATATCAAATCGTCCCAAATAGAAGGAAAATCGAACTTTCATTTTTTTAAAAGAAACGAAACTTTTTATATTTGGAGACAAGTCCGATACACTCCTTTATTCAAACTCTTAAATTTCAGAATATCATAGTTTTGCAATTAAAATTGTTCAAATTTATCGTACCTTCCTAAAATTCCCAAATTCAAGCTCTTATAACTCTGAAACCTTTAAATCTAATTATTTAAATCTAGCTCTGTGTTGATTTCCTAAACTTTAATTTCACACTGATAAGTAAACATGTTCCTATTTTTATTTAAGTAAATATATTTCTGTTTTTTCAAGTGTAGGCGGTATGGGATTAAGAAAAATAAATGCATTATATGTGGCAAGATTTCGTAATTTAAACACAATCAAACATATTTTACTGTAATGGTGACTGATAAGGATTCGTCTAAATTAATTTAAAGAAATTGCTTTACTCGCGGCAGGCAGTAAAACAGTGTTTATGGTCGCATTCCTACATTTATTTTGAACTGAAGGTCAAGCAAGCTGCTGTGCGTAAGGTTAAATAATAAGAACGTTTTCTAAGCATTATGCGGTACTGAGTGTTTTCTCACAGATTCAAATTTCTACAGGTCTTACCAATTTTGCTACTTCCTTCAAATAGTCGCCTCAGATTTGCTCTTTTTGCGATTTCTCTAACTGTAACAAAATCCTTTCCCCTGGCATAGTTCTATTGTATTCTTCTGATTCATAGAAGTGTTTACCTAATTTAGTTGTTTCCTCTGAAAGCCTATCACCTGTCTTTCTGTCCACAGCAGAGATAATGCTGTCCTCTGTCAACTCGAACGCCTATTTAACGCTCTTTAAGACTTCTTTGTCTGTTCCATCATGTTCACTCACATCAGCCTGATGAAAAACCTTTTCTTTTAGAGCCTTCCTTATAATTTTCACCTTACTTTCGGGGTATATTATTTCAGTTAGTTTATTTTTTTTATTGCACACAAACCAATCACAGTATGCGTTTCGTTTAGGGCAGCTGTGTGGAGACTATCCTCATTGGAATGCACTTCGTTACTAATCTCTATCACTATTACTACGACTAGAATCTTCCGCTTGAACACTAGAAATTACTGCTTGCGCATTTTCCTCTATTGACCTTGCCTGCTCTACTATATCCCTCTTCTTTACTTTAATTCTGCATGAGGCAAATACACGAATTGTACTTCGATATCGTTCTGGAACGTCATATTTGTCTGCCTTAGAATGGGGTACTTTACGGAGCGCTTTGGAGCTACGGTTTTGTGAACTGAAATTGAAGGGGGTTGAAGCAACGGTGAGCTGTGTAAGATTTGCGTTTCATTTTAGGCAACCTAGATAGAAGTACCGTAATGCAGAAAATGTATATGCATATTACGACAAACCTTAGGGATAGGATAGAACTAGGAGTGGAGTGGGACTTAGCACCTGGACCTACGCAGATATTTTGTGCCTAGGCCCTTGGCGGGGCACCCCCGGGAGGGATGAGGTGAGAGGAGACAGAGGGCGGCCGGACCGGGAGGCACTGCAGGCACAGGACAGTGCTCCTACCGTTTACAGATTTAAACTCTCCTGGTGCAGCCGGCTCCCCTCCTCCCTGTGGACTTACACATCCCCTGGGAAGGGCCGGGACCCAGAGACCGTCCCCATTCCGGGGGACAAATGTTTACTCAGAGCATCCTTTTCCCCTGCCATGCACACGCCGAAACCTCCCACTGACACGTGCAACCCAAGCAGATGAAAGGTGAAGTGAAATGAAGGGACAGGAAATTCGGGGGATTAGCGACCCTTCCCAGTATTCGCCTAGCGACCTGGGGAAACTCCCAAAATAACCCCATGGGTCAGGAAGGTCGGCCGTGGAAGTCGAACCCACGATCTCCCGAATGCGGGCCACAGATATTATCGCCTCAGCCATCCCGCACGGTAGGATAAAACCTTAACTTGATTAAAAACTTCTTTTGGTGTCAATTTTCTTACCTTGAAGAAAGACTCGCCAGAACGTATCACTAACAAAAACTCACAACACTTTAATTAACATTGTTAGTGCACGGAAAGGCTGAAGAGAACGGAGATGAACATGAAATGCGAGCTTATATTGTCACGTTGCTGAATAGCCTGCCTTCCTTACATCACAAGTGTTGATGCTGCTGCAGAGCGCCTGGCGAACATCGTGTATAAAACACGTAAATCGCTGCGTTTATTCACTTTTTGTGTTATAACTACGAATACCCTAACATTACCGCTTTACCAACATCGCCGGCTTCACTTAATCACACCATGCATTATTCTCAATCTAATAATTTGGTTTTACAAAAATCCAAAGATGGCTAAAATTAGTAAAAACTGTATATATATATTTTTGTGAATATTATAAAAATAATTATTATACGCTATAATGAAGTATGAGCTTTTATCTATAAAATGAGATTTTGTACAATATTCTGAAATAAGGGGTTCCTGAGCTATGCGCACTTAAAGTCCAGCAAAATGAATTACGATAAATTTATCGTTCAATACCATGACAGCCGTTGGGTTTTAGATGCTAATATTTGATAAACATGTTTTCCTTAGCACTGCTTATTAATAGGAAAAATTACAATGGAAACAAAAAACGAAAGATATTTTGCTGTTCGATTTTACATGAAATGTCCCATAATTTTTATGTATGCACAGCAGCGGCGGTTCGTTCTTAGTGCTGAAGTGCTGCAGCACGCTAACTTTGTTTTTTACTTTCTAAACCGCATAATGGAAATGCTGAAAAAGCATGTAGCAAAACACAATGCATTTTGTTGGTAAAAAGGAGAGCACTCGCAATAATGAACTCTTGAAGTATAGTAAACCGTATGCTTAACTAATGAAATGCATCCGCGATTCTCACGTGCTGAAAACAATACTGATCGCTGCAGTAAAAATGCTTTCCTGTCATGATATCACTTCCTTTATGACGTCACTAGTGTGACTATGCTTTGCTAGCTGGCATGCTATGAGGCCTAATCCGTTTGTATTGTAACAAATGAAAACAACAGTTACTGCGAAACACACTTTATTTATCCATTAGGCACTCAACGTAACACAAACGTCACACTTGCATCGCTTTCGGCACACACCCGGAAACAACAGAACTGATCCGTCGAATCACAACTCACAACTGAACTGCACTGGCACTGTCCACCTTTCACTCCGTAACTTCTTAACTAAATGCGCTCAATTATCTATCATCTCAGGACATTAACTTAACATAGGTATATATTTAATGGCAATAATACATACAATGTCTTGTTCTGTAAAATTAATGGAAGGCTTTTTAAAAGTGATAGTAATTAAACACAAATACTTTTACCGTGACTACTTATGGTACGTTTGATGCGCTGGCTCTGCATAAGCAAAATTTGCACCTTTAATATGGTAACAACTCTCTGCCTTAGGATCAGACTGACGTAACTGTATTTTTTGCTGTTTTTTTAGTTATAACTACTTCTATAGTCAGAAAACTGCGCTCTATCTTAGAATCAAACAATCGTGTCTCTAGCTATAATGGTGTCAAAGTTAAGCGTTGACGTAACCAAAATATTATACTTTTTGTACGAGTCAAAGGACGTAAAACGCTATCTGCAAAATAATATTTTGATAAGGGTCAGAGTATCGTAAAAGGTGATACGTTTGTCTGAGCCTGACTCTTTATTTTATTATTGACACCCGATAGCTCTTAACGTGTGTCTCATCCTTCTTGCCTACGTGACTGACCACATGTAATTTTCCTGTTATATTTTAATTGTTGCCCTTACATGTGCACTTCCACACGTGAAGGAGTGCACACCACCAAATCGCGCATGAAAGTATATGTATTTAAAGGCACCTTATATTATTTAGTGCAATATTGTTTAGCAGTGTGTGTTTAGCTCACAAGCATTAATTTGTTGATTTAAAAATTAGTGTCACTCTATTATGGAGTCCAGTGGGAGAAGAATAGTTCGGTTAGTAAGCGAACAAAAGAATGATGAAAATAGAAATGTAAGTATAAAATGAATTGGAATAAAACATAAATAAATACATGTTTATGTTAGTTATTATGCTTGTATGTACTACACTGAAATAATAATTGTATTATATATGAACTGTTATTTTAAACATTGTAACTTAGTTATACATTCAATACTTTGTTATTTTCTAGTTCATGACAGCGGTACGTCAGGAGATGAGGAAGGAGAAGCATTGTTTAGAGAATTTATAGCAGGAGTTGAATCAGTTACTGATCCTCATTATGAGCCAAAATATGATCTAAGTGAGAGTGATGAGTATTGTGATGTTATGGTCTTGGACAAGTTTGTACAACAACAACGACGACGACGACGACTACTACTACTACTACTACTACTACTACTACTACTACTACTACTACTACTACTACTACTACTACTACTACTACTACTACTACTACTACTACTACTACTACTACTAAATATTATTATTATTATTATTATTATTATTATTATTATTATTAGAGACATAGAATGGGACGTTAAGAACCATAGCAGTTAAAGAGCGTCCATAAATAAAGACTTAATTTAATTTTTCATAGCGTCCCATTCTATACTGGGCGTCAAAGACCGGAAATTATGCTCAGATGTCTCTTTATCAGGCTTGAGGTTCTTCTGCGTGCCGTAAATCTACGATACGGGAACACCGGCTTTACTTCCCTTCCGAAGGAAGCCATGCTAAGAATTTTTATGCCCGAAAAAAATCCATCGCCCTCCGCGGGCTTCAGCCCGCGACCTCGGAAACCACAGGCTAGCATGGTACCCCTAGACCACGGAGGACAACATTTTTGGAGGTCTATATTACAGCCATACTATTGATTTATTACAGATTCTAATGATGAGCAAGCACAGAGGAGCGTTGTTGCTCATAATGTGAAAGCCACAGTTCTTATGGCAGGATCTATGGAAATGAATGGTCCTGAGTCAGTTAATGAGCCCAACAATGATTCAAGTTATCTGGATAAGAAGGGTGAGTGATCTTATAAAACACTATATTTTTGGATATAATTAGCATTAGTGTGTTATTAATGTATTACAGATTCTAATGAGCAAATACAGAGGGGCATTATTACTGAGAACGTGATTCAGGTTGCAGAATGTATTGAAATAG
Source organism: Deroplatys truncata (assembly GCA_030765065.1). Taxonomy (NCBI): domain Eukaryota; kingdom Metazoa; phylum Arthropoda; class Insecta; order Mantodea; family Mantidae; genus Deroplatys; species Deroplatys truncata. The sequence continues at coordinate 231,969,172 of CM060990.1, forward strand.
ATGGTACTAATTCAGCAAAGAGTTGTGCTAGGTGATCTTTGTGAGAAGGGTGGATTCCTAGGGAACTGTCTTCTTATTAAACCATGTTTATTACTCTATTTAGGAATATGCCTGTTTTTAGCTACAATTTATTAGTAATTCATTACAGATTCCAAGTATGATGAACAAATAGGAAGGGGCGTCAATGAAAAGTGAAAGTCAGAGAGCAGGTTGCAGAATATAACGAAAAACTGATAGTAAAATCAATGAAGACCACATTACAAGGAAAAGAAAGGCGAGAGTTATTATGGAAGAATGGAAGAGAAACAAAAGAAGTCCTAATAGACAGTCAGGGAAAACATACACTTCTACTACAGATCAAGATGTTTCAGCTCGAAGGGTGCGTGAAAAATATTGTTCAAAGTGTATTCGAAAATGTAATGATAATTTCAGTAACGATAATAAACAAAATATCTATCAAGCTTTCTGGGACCTTGGCTCTACTGAACTTCAGAGACAATATTTGAGTTCACTCGTTTATGAATATAAAAAGGAAAATATCCGAACACAATCAGAACATTCTATAAGAAAAAAATAGTAGACGTTTTTCCTAGTCAGAGGATCTGATAAAATTCAGGTACGCCAGCAATATTTCCTCCCTACTTTCGACATATCGGAAACGTTTATTAGGACAACCATTGAGAAAAGAGATGAGCACAGTGTAATAGAAAAGGAGAAAAGAGGTCACCATGCACCTGGTTTGAAACGACAGGAAGATAAGAAGGAGGAAATCAGAAACCATATCCGGAAATTTTCAGTTCTCCCATCATATTATTCAGGAATAAATCTAACAAGGAATACTTACCTGCATATTTAAACATTCGGATCATGTATAAAATGTAAAAAGACGAACTCGCTGAACAAGGACGCATATCTGAAAACATTTGGCTCTACAATCAAATATTTAATACAGTTTAATTTAAGTTTTCACCGGCATAGTAAGGATATATGCAATGAATATTTCAAGTAATCTCATCTTACACAGATGGAGAAACCATGATGATCGCATCAAGAGGAAAGATGAACAAGATAAAGGACGAAACAAAGAAAGGTGAATCTATTATGGCAGAATATGACTTGGAGGCAGTATTGTACTGTCCTAAGACAAACTCCAAATCTTTGTTTTATAAAAGTCAATTTTCATCTACAACTTGACAATTTTGAATTTATGAAACAACCAAGCCAATTGTACATGTGGTATGAGTCAACTACGAAAAGGAGCTCAACGGAAGTGGCGTCATGTGCTTTGGACTTTCTGAAAAATGTTCCAAACGCAAAGGAAATTACACTATTTTCAGATACACGTGATGGGCAAAACCAAAATATTAACATGTGTGCAATGTTGTTACATGTCGTCCAGAATATAATCATTCCAATAATCAACCAGGCCACCCACAGATGGAAATGGACTCTCTACATACTTGCATAGAAAAGAAAAGCATGTGTTTGATCCCATAGGATGGTTCATTGTAGTGCGCACGGCATCAACGAGACACGGTATCATAGAGATGGATTCTACGAAGTTCCTAAACTTTACTGAACTTCAGAAAGAAACAATTAGGAATAGTAAGACTGATGAAAATGGACAAGCAGTGAACTTCCTAAAAATTGTGTGGATGCTATACTGCAACATATTTCACGTATGCTATGATGAGACACAATTTCATGAGTTACAGACTATAAGAGCTGAGCACAGAAGAAATCAATCAGAGGCATTTGCATTAAAACCCTTGTATGACGACCCACTACCAATCACCAAAGAGAAACTATCCGATCTGAAAGATTTATGCCAGAAAGGAATAATGTGGAAGTACCATCACTTTATTCCTCGCTTCACTCTCATTAAAACAATGGAATATGAATGTAATTTTGTTTAGTATTTATTTTATGCTTTAATAAAAAATATCTAGCAACAACAAAGCGTGTGCAGTTTCATTGTAAGATTGCAATAGCCACAAAGTCACAGCAGAAAATCAAAAACTATTTAGGGAGAAAGAGATGTAACTACAGTGAAATTTATTAAACTATTAAATATCTACTTAATAATTGATTATGACAAATTAAACGACAATGCCAACCATTGGGCAAATGAACTACGTTAATACATTTTATAACAAAGTTTGTGTCCAGCAACGCTAATACATATACACACTGGTGTGCAAAACCTAAGGACGAGATGGGTAAAGTAACATTAAAAATGAACTACCTGTTGGAAGTAGACGAAGGAGCGGGAGCATCTTGCCAGAGGTCTCTCACACGTACACAGAAAGCTGCACGTCACATGGCGTGAGTGTAGTGAGCATATAGTGCCAAATGTGTCTGGTCCCGCAAAACGGGCAGTTGACGAAACAGGAGAAGACGGTGTGTGGCAATTAGCGAGCTGATTTTGTGCAATGTAGTGGTGTTCTTCATTGCAACATGGTCCATAGACACCATTTGGATGACTTCAGGTGGGGAAGAATCATCGGGAAACTGGCAGAAGGGTGAAGTGTGACGAGTGTTGCTCAGGAGTTTGGAATTGCTCACAGCATTGTTTTGCGTGCATGGAGAACCTTCCAAACCACAGGCATTGCTGTCCCAAGGAGAGGTGGTGGTCAACCACGCTCAACTACAGAATCAGATGACCGCTACATTGTGCAACATGCAATAAGGGATCGACGCCAAACAGTGGGTGCAATTGCAACCACATTTAACAGGACAGCTAGGCACGTAATCTCACGATACATAGTGAAACGGCGACTACACAGAGGTGGCCTCTTTGCCCGAAGGCCAGTACGTTGTGTTCCATTGACATTCGCACATCGGCGGCACGTCTGCAATGGTTCCAAGAGCATCAAAATTGGACCAACGAGGAATGGGGTCGCGTGCTCTTCTCGGATGAGAGCAGATTCAGTCTAAGTAGTGATTCTCGACGTACCCTCATCTGGCGAGAGGTGGTAACACGTAATGGACCCAGGAACATCCTTGAACATGATCGGTTTGGTGGTCCGGGTGTTATGGTTTGGGGAGGCATAATGTTGTATGGGTGCACCGACCTCCAAATCTTTGAACACGGTACGCTCACTGGTCAACGTTATTGTGATACTGTACTCCTTCCCCATGTACGCCTTTCAGGGGTGCAGTCGGCCCTGACTTCATTTTTATGGATGACAATGCGCGACCGCATCGAACAGCGCAGGTGGAGGATCTCTTGGAACGAGAGGATATTCGGCGAACGGACTGGCCTGCTCGTTCCCCCGATTTAAATCCCATTGAACACGTGTGGGATGCTTTGGGGAGACACATTGCAACACATCCACATGCACCAACGACCATCCAACAGTTGTCAACAGCGCTGGTGGAGGAATGGAACGCCCTACCACAAGAACTACCAATCTTGTGGCCAGCATGGGAGCACGATGCAGAGCATGCATTGCTGTACGTGGTGATCGTGCACTCTTTTAAGCACATTGTATCTGTTTCTGTAAATCTAGAGAGCCGTTATATGTCGTATTGACTTTAGTGTAGCTTATGATCTATGAATAAAAGTGGCATTTCTGTTCATTTCATTGCATATTTCGTTTGGTTGCCTACTGTAGCATACCGTAGCAGTTCCCTCTATGTATGATTCAAGTTTCATCGAGCTATGTTTACTTGGCAGTGTCAAAGCATGCAAAGATTACTTTCGTCCTTAGGTTTTGCACACCAGTGTATATGTATATATATACATACATACATACATACATACAAACCTATAGGGTAGAGGTGAGTAGCTCCGGACACTTAATCACAAATAAGCCAGTCTTTCAGAAAAACTTATAGGATTACAAAATGAGAAATGGAGTTTGAAATTAGACGCATTTACTTTAATTCTGAGAAGATCTGAAAAAATATTTAATAATTTAATATGTAAAATTTCACTTTTTTTGAATGCCATGGGCAACTGTTGTTTATGAAGGTAGCGGGTAGCACCGGACAAGTAATATTCATATCACAGATTGAGTACAAATATAAGAAAAGTCACTTCGACGTGTTTCTACAGTGGTCACAATGACAGAAGCAATCAATAAAATCGATGTTGGCACACGATTCATGGGTCCATCTACTACAGTCCTTGCATTGGTTCCAATCTTCGTCAAGTGGTTTCTTCTATAGGTTTTTGATATACTGCAGCTGAACCTACACCTGAATCTTTTTGGCACCTCTTCTTTGGACCGTTTGAATAATCTGCGCAGCGCAGTCTCCTCTTATACTATGGTCTACGCCCATCATTTGTTGATTTAGATGCTGCTTTTTCCTCGAGACTTTGTAGAAATTCCTTTCTTGATAGGTGCATAATTGTGATCCAGATCCTGAACATATTTCACCAATAGCTCTTCATACTCATAAGGAAATGCTTTGTTAAACCTACCAAGTTTAGCCTTCAGATTGATTTGTAAGTCAGACTTTACAGCCCTGATTCTGTCGTGTAGCGTACTCATCGGCACACCGTAACGGATTGCTGCCTCTCTGACGATTATTTCTCCAGCGACCACCATGTTCAAATCTAATTTCATACTATTTTCATCCCAAGAACTCCTATCTGCCTTTTCTCTCTGAATCTCGACATGGTTCCAAGCCCTGGAACAAACAAAATTGTTTCAGAGCTTGTCCAAGGCTACCCACAAACTTTTGTTCGGGACTATCCTCAGCCGAGGAGCTTAATTGAAACGTTCTGATCGATTCTGTGTTAATATCATGGGGTTGGTATGATACTATTATCCTTTGAATAATATGCTTTCCATACTAGATAAACATTCATATCAGATGCTTACCTTGGTACACTGTATAAAGATCAAAGAAAGTTACACGGTAGAAGAAAACAAACACGCTGAATAAACACTTCCCACCAAACTAACGCTATTTGCTACAATTGCAGTATTCTTTGTCAACTAGATCTACAGAGAAAGTTAGCACAAGGACATCTGATTTGTCCCCATCTAGTATAAATAGGTAGAACTAGGTCCGTCCGGGATATCCGCTGTCCGGGCTACCCTCCTCTCTCTCTCTCTCTCTCTCTCTCTCTCTCTCTCTCTCTATATATATATATATATATATATATATATATATCATCACAAACTTGAGAACCTAAATAACTCAAAACATGTATTCATGTTGTTAGGTCTGTTATCCTAAGGTAGCGAACTGCGACACCGCAGGCATAAGCGAAGCGAGAACTACATCACTCATAAGGTACTCCATTACAATTCTGTAATCATGTGCACCATTCTCTTAGAACTAACATTGCTGAGTTTATGAGTGTCAAGCCGGGTTATTGTATCCCATTTAACGTCTCATTGTTGCAAGAATGCAGTCTTGCTGTTGTAGCCATATTTTCGCCTGATTACGCATATACAAAAAGGAACTCTGCAATAATTATAATTTAGGAATTATTAGTAATTAATTAACATGCGATTTGGTAATTTTCCATAATTTTAAAATAATCTGATTCAAAACTGCAACAATCAAAAGCCCTTCTGAAGTTGCAAATATGTTTTAAGTTTCAATATCATTGTCAAATAAATAAAGGCGTAATTGCCTAAGAAAGACTGTAAGATTTAGGTAAAATAAGAGTAGTTTCATTTCAGTTTGTCCATTATGTTTCCCGAGCATGGGGCCATAAAAATCAAAAGCTTCTTTTGTACTTTGAGGGGGTGAGGCAAGTTGTAAGAGTAAACAGACGCTATGAGACAAGGGATTTTTCTTACAGTTAGGCTTTGAATTTTCAACCAGGGAACCACTAAACGTAGATAAGTATTAGAACCAATGAATAGACAGGAAAATGTAGTTACATGTATAAAATTTGGAGGCGAGCAATGATATTTTATATGTGAACGCGAGCGTGGATTTCGTACAGTCTGCCATGATTCTCCGTTAAAGAAACACGCATCACGTTCAGTCAAAAGAAAAGGATAAGTTCCGAAATTTACGAAGTGCCCCATTACGGCGTAATCATAAAGTAATGCGTGTGGAATAATTATATAGCGTGTTACAGTGTTCGTTGAAGTTATTTATCCAAGATAATAAATAAATTAACACACCGCAAGTGATTACTTCAAGTTCACGGGAATCAAAAGAACGGTGACAGAGCGCCTTAGATACTAAATAATTAGCCGAAGCTAAATGTTAGCGGACCAAAGGGAGAAGATATTCTTATATAAGAACCGTAAGAGGTAGGTAAACAGAAGAATCTTGCAGTATTTCTGGCAGGAATACGCGCCTTAGTGAGGAAGAGAAAAAGTGTTTTCTTGATGAATAATATCTAGTGTCACCACTCCCGCGATCCTACCCTGACAATAACAGTAGGGAATTTCAGACCGATTCGCCGACAGTTGACCCTGAGATGCGACGATAAGTGGTTCCTAACTGGCATCGCTGCACTCGAGTCCTGAAGACTACACCTATAACAACGCAGAGACGATAACGACGCAGATAAGATACCCACAACAAAGTAGTGGGGATAAAGCGCTACAAACCTGGCGCTGTCAACGTGGTGCTCGAAAAATTTCCAGAGCCACATCGCAGAGGATACCTACTACGATAAACTGCAATCCAGTAACTTCAAACCCACAGGAGGCACGAGATTCGAACCCGGGACTACTATAACTTCAGCAACGGTGACGGTAAATCATTACCACAACGAAAAGTAAGACAGTGCAAAATTCCTAAGTGCGCATGCTCAAATGTTTTTGAGAAGTAGAAAATCACTATCGGATCTAACAACTATGCAAGACGAAAGAGATTGTAGAACGAACGCGACCGAAAGCAACAGCTGTCAGGATAATCAGGGCAATCACCACAACTCTCCACAAGGGTCTCCCATTAGTGAACCAGTGTATCATTCGAAGGTTACTAGGAGTTTATTTACTGTTCACAGACCTGTTTCTCCACCTTCAATGTTTTATTTTAACCTCTTGCTCGAAAAATTTAATGATACTCTAAAAACTCAATTAGGGGAAAGTAACAAAGAGTTAGCTGAGAAAATTGACAGATTAACAAATGTAACAGGGGAACTGGAAAAAAGAGTTTCTGATCAGGCTCGGGAATTCCGGGAATTGTTAGCAAATAGTAATAAGGAAGTACAACAGGGGATAGATGACATGGTTTCTGAGATCCAGCAGACAAAAGAAAAGTGTCAGAAATATAATAAAGAAACTGAACAAAGGGTCCTGGAGGTTATTCGGGAAAATAAAGACAACTTCATGCAAGTGGAAACCCAATTGAGTAAGGTTGTGAAGAGAGAAATACCCACCATTAATAAAGAGATAGGAGGGGTAAAAACTCTCGCCTTATTTATAAGCATTCAGAGTGCAAGCACTAGCAGTCGCCAAGAAGAAATAGAGAATAAATATGAAACCTTCGAAAAGGAAATGCATTAGTTAAAAGAAACTGTCAATAATACCACTAACAATGTGAGCAACAATATCAACACTAATAATAGTAGTTCAGCCCAGCAATTCTCACAACCTTCCAAAGCCGCTGATAGCTCTAGCATTAATAGAGTGTGCACTGATTTGTTAACTCCACAGGTTAGGTTAAGTGCATGCAATAACAACATCCATGGTAATGTTACTAGTAATAACGGTGACAATGTAAATACTGTATATAGTAATGATTGTGGCATGATTCATTCTTTTACTGATGGCAACCGTCATCAATCCCTCTTAAATGAAATAAGTGCACCATTTTTCCACGGTACCAAAGATGACTGCTTTCTGTCGTTTATTCGTGAGTTGGACGAATATTTCCCCTTAAACAAGTTCCAGAGACACCTAGAATGCCTATAGCAAAGAAACAACTGCGAGGTAGGGCATTAGAATGGGCCAGAATTGAGTTTCATAGTCACCTACCTATCTGACCTTCAAACAAGCTTTTCTCGCGCACTACCAGAGCGTACATCGGCAAACCACCATCAGACAAGAGATTTTAACGGGAAAATATGACCCATCCAACGGTTTGCCCATGCAGGATTACTGAGGATAGTGAATCAGAAAAAAATTGAGTTTTATTTATGGACGCTCTTGAACTGCTGTGGTTCTTAGCGTTCCATTCTATAATGGGCGTGAAATGCCGGGAAGTTTGCTCAGAGGCCCCTTTATCAGACTTGAGGTTCTTTTACGTACCGTAAATCTACGACACGGGACCACCGCTTTACTTCCTAGGAAGCCATGCTAAGGATTTTTACGCCCGAAAAAATCCATCTCCTTCCGCCGGGTTTGAACCCGCGACCTCAGGAAATAGAGGCTAGCATGGTAACCACTACACCACGGAGGTGGATTAGTGATTCAGAGTAGACTTATAGAGCCCGAGATCTCGCCACGGGACTTAATTCAGATCGTCACGGGTCACTTTCCTCCACAAACCCGCAACTTCATCCGAGTGGCCGGAGTCAACACATACACCCAGTTCATCAAACTGCTAGCTTCCCTCGGTAACTACCCTTCGAGACCGGAACATGCGAACAGAGGACCCCCAAACCACCAGAGAAACGTCGGTAACACAGGGATAGACGCCCAGATGACTCTTATCTACTGTCCATTCCAAACCAGAGTGCCTCTCACTGTAAACAAACTCCACGTATTATCCGCGCGAAAATAGTTCGCAATCCCCGCCCCTAATGGCTGCTTGCTCCCCTCTCACGTGCTTGTTGAACATTGTTTCAATCTATAAAAAGGCGCCCTGCGTGAGAATCCTAGTTCAAAATGCAACCTGAGGTAACATTTTATAAGTATGCGGAAATGAACATTTTACTTACGTTAATCACTATCCTTGGGCAAAAGTTATACAGCCGAATCCTCCGATGATCAGCTGCCATTTCGGAATCAGAACTAATGTCTAAAATAATGACAAGTTTATCCACAACTCCACAGCATTGTCGCCCACAAAACAAGTTCCCACATTTGATTCTCCTATTATATGTTCTATTATGTCTGCTTGTATTCCTTACGCGATTTGGTTACGCTGCTCACTGAAACGCCTGTAAAATTGTATATTAGTTTCGTAATTTGCACTACTGTAAGTGTCGGGTGTTTTTCCAACAGTGAGTTCAATATATTAGGTATTGTTTGTTTTTCGCCACTTTTTAACTGTTTTCCGCTTTTGTGTTTGAACAGTTTATTCGCACTACACACACCTTCCTATGCCATGAAAACTCAAATACCAACTGACTAAATCACAAGATTTGACCTGAGATAGCATACGTATGCTAGTGTATTATGAATGACTGTTCGCTTATCATATTTCCTGTGTTACGCAAAGTGTTTATTCGATTCTCAGATAGCACCTCTGAGAATTCATTGCTGCATTTCTCGTATATGCAAGAGAATGGCAGTCATGCATACAGTTGGTAATTAACAAGCAAGATGCTCTCAGCGTTAGGCAATAGCAGGCGAAAATCATATTTTGTAATCTCTGAACAGTTAGTATATATCCATTACCTTTAGCAATGCGTTCTCATGATAACCGCAATAAAATGTGCAGTTCTATCCTTTCCTGCTCTGATATTTCATCATACAATATATGTATTAAGGAACTATTTACGTTAGCGTAAGAGTGTGTTCTTGGGTTCGTGACAAGCCGAAGCACGTGTTTTGTTTACACCAGAGGGAACTCTGGCTTGGAACGGACAGTAGAGCAGGGGGTATCGACCTTATCGCCTAGTGATCGCGCCAGAGCTCTTTACCAAGAACCTGTACTTCGTTTCCCCGGAAACGATAGAAAGCACTGGCGAAGAGTTAGCCCACCAACTCCGCGGGGTAGGCAAAACTTTCGCCCTCACTTCTAAGGTGACCATCCACCGCAGATTTAGTATGCGAACTTTCAAAGGAGCCCAAATCGAGAACGGTAACATAACGGTAGTCGAGAGGGAGGTCAATACCATAAAGGGTCGGAACCCCGATTCCAGAGAGCCGAAGAAAGGGCAGGTCAAAGCCAGGAATTTTATAGCCGACTTGGAACAGCTGATGCTCCCCAAATCAGCGATGAAAACTCTACCAATACAGTCCCCGTCACAATGGCGTCATCGGTGGGAAACAAAATCTGGATTTCTCTATGACTCGACAGAAGTCCACGGACAGTAGAGGGGTTGTGCCGTATGCAAAAGAGTCAATACACTGCTATAATGATGTGAGCGAATATTTAAGTCTAGGAATACTTGAAAGTTTTGGTATTGAACGGTCAGAATTACTTATGCGAATCTCCTAAAATGAAACTAACTGTGTGTGGAAATTACTCATGCTTTACTAGATAGCGGTGCAAATATTTCAGTGTGCTCTGAAAATGTTTATAGAGAAATGTTGACTGGAGGAATGAAATTACAAAATCTGCCTATCACTACTGCCTATTGCACTCTAGAGTCGGAAGGCAAAAGCAAGGAATAAAAGAACAAGCATTATTCAAAATACAATTAGATGGACAAATTATTGAGGCTGATTGTTTAATCGCACCACGCTTAAACGTATATTTTCTCATAGGTACTGATATCTTCTACAGACACCGTGTCCTTTTAGATTTCCGCAAAGGTGGTATGAAGGTGTTAATGGGAGAAAGTGTTATAGACATTCCTTTCGTGACGACTAATCAGAAAGCAAACTACGAGCGCTTACAGGAGGAAGAAGAGATTGCGTCGGAGCAATTCTTTGTGGAAAGAATAAATGCGGGCTTAAACCAAATAAGTGTAATAAGGGGCGACAAAGAAGACAAAGGAAAGGAATTAGGAAAAGAAGAAATAGGAAGAAAAGAAAAAGAAGAATTAATAAATGGCATGAACCCGGAAAATGGGGATAAAAGATTATTGAACAAGCCCAAAGAAAAGGAAGACGAAGTTTGTTTATTCGAGGGATCTTGCACCGAACGCTTTTGTTTGTAAACATATGGAAGATCGTCCCTCCGACAAGGATGAAAGATGTGCTCGGGTAACGAGTGACCGCTCACTGGAAGAAAAGGTTTTAGAGGGAGATTTACCCCTTTTCAGCAGGAATCGCTTAATGAAATCTTAAAGAAGAATGAGAACGTGTTTTCTGAAAACCCCGATCTATGTAATGTATACTCACACATTCACTCTTCAGAATATACACCCTTTTACCCAAAAAGCTCGGAGCCTACCTCTCTCATTACAAGCCGAAGTACAGAAAGTATTTGATAAATTGCTGGAACAGAAAATAATTGAAGATTCATCTGCTGTATACTGTAACCTTCTGTGTTGGGGTGTCAAACCTAACGAATCTTTGAGATTAACTGGATGCCCGACGACTGAATAAACACACTCTAGCCGATTATTTCCGACCGCATCCCATAGAAGACCTACTTTCCCGAGTGGATAAAAGGAAGATATTTTCCATTATTGACCTTGTTTCATCCTACTGGCAATCCCCTCCAGCAGAGGATGTGAGAGACTATCTATCTTTATTTTCCGGGTGAAATTATTCCGTTTTACCAGAACCCCTTTTTGTTTCAAAAACTCTGGAGCAGCATTATTACGTGCTACAGACGTCATGCTTGGTAGCAGTGTGAAACAAATTGCCTGCGAATACGTAGACGATTTTCTCATCTTCAGTGAAACTTTTGAGGAAGATCTAAGTCACTTGGACACTATTTTGTCAAAATTTGCAGAGTGCGGAATGACCATTCTTCTAAAGAAATCTAAATTTGTTCTCCGAGAAGTCAATTTCCAAGGATATATCATATCGGAGAAAGGGATTAAGCCAGATCCCAGGAAGATAAAAAGTATTCTAAAACTACCCAGTCCCAAGAATGTGAAGCAACTAAGAAGAATATTCGGAATCATACAGTACCAATCAAAATTTTTATAAAGTACGCCCAGGAAGCCATTCCATTACGAGCACTTCTACACAAGGGAACAAGATGGCGGTGGGCAGACCGCGAGGAAGGAGCGTGGCCGAGGATCAAAGTACTTTTCGACAACGCCGTATTACTAGAAATATTGAGAGATAACTACGACTTTCACCTGTACACTGGCAGCAGTACTAGGGGCATAGGATGTGTATTACTTCAGAAATATGACGAACATTCCCATGTTCTTGCCACCGCCAGCCGTTCATTGTTACCAACTGAACAAAACCAATGCGTTACGCTTCTTGAAATATTGGCACTATTTTTCACGCTAAGAAAATTCAGGCATTATATTCTAAATAGAAAGGTCATCGTGCATCGGATCACTTGAGCCTGTCTTTCATTCAGCAGTGCAAACTCATAAGAAGTACAATATCCCGCTAAATTCAGTAGATCACAGCGCATGATATCGAAATTAGTCGCATCTCCGGTCATTTAAATATTTTTAGTGAATTTCTGTCTAGACTCCCAGGTTCTCTTCCCGACAACAACGCAAAGGATTTTAATGAAGTTTCCCTAATGCGACTTGACCTGACTATCAACCAGACCTTGGAAAAACATCTGCGACGATTGGGAAAACTACAGAAACAGGATGACGACCTTCGGACGGCGATAATGACCGCTCCTGATATTTCGGGAAATACCCCAGGAAAATTTGGCAGAGGGATGGGATTTTACATAAATTGACTGGCCGCGAATACAAAGTATGGAAACCCATTGTTCCGAAATCCTTGGAAAATAATATTATCGAGGCTTACCATCTCTCTCTAATTCATGCAGGCACGGAGAGAACAGCACGGAACATTTCGCAAGTTTTCTACATGAAACACTTATACCCAAAGTGCGAATATTTGTCTCATCATGTGATTTATGCCAAATGGCAAAATCTCTTAATACTGGATTCGACGTCGAGCCTCAGGCAATCGAACGTGAATCACCTAAGGAACTGTATGCCTCGATGTTCATGGGGAGTTACCAAGAGTAAAATTCGGATACAGATACTTATTGGTATTAGCAGACGTATTCAGCCGGTTTTGCAAGCTTTATCCACTAAAAAGGGTCACATCTAGAACATGTCTGAGGAAAGTCATTCAGGACTATATCCCCCATTACAGGCATATCAGAGTTCTCTTATCAGATAATGCTAGTGTTAACCGAAGCAAAATGTTTAATTCGGCCTTGAAAGAAAGCAATATCAAAATATGCCACAGTACCTCCTACAATGCATCCGGAAATAGGACGGAGAGAACTCTCCGCGACATCTCGACTTATCTTCGCCTGACTTGTCACGAACGCCATACCACGTGGATAGATTATTTTCCGATGATTGAATCGGTAATGAACGACTCAGTGCATCCTGTCATCAAGTTTACCACCTTCTTTCTCATGACCGGCAAAGACCCACCAGCCATTATTCCAGGACTTCCACGACAATCGCGGAAGGTCTAGACGCTACGTTGAAGTAAAAATGTGAAAAAGCCATCACCCGGACTCGGCGCAGGTTTGAACTCCGGAAAGCAAGAGCAAACGCCATAGGAGAAAATGGAAACCGGAGATAGGGGATCTCGTACTAGTGCGAAGTCACAAGAATTCCAGCCAGATCAACCATCGATACTTCAGGATGGAATTGTTGTATACTGGACCGTACACAGCCAAGTTCGGCCAGCACTCATTCGAGTTGAAACATGTGAAAACGAGCAAGACCTTCGGACGTCATCACGTAAAATTTCTCTGACCTTACAAAATACCACCTTCTAAAAATCCTGAAATAGAACCCATCCTCCTAATAGTAATTGTCCACCAGAGATCGAATAAAATAGTAACAAGATGCCAATGAAGTATCCATGTGATTATGTCTTACATTATGTGCTAACACGAATAATTGATATAATCTATACCTTTGTATATGAGCCATGGCAGGTAGTTTATCCTATGCTTAAAACAAGCTGCATATCTGTGACTCTATGAACTAAGTTATCATATCTGATAAACACCACATATAAAATGTATTAACAATGTACCGTGTTTATATTTATATGTAAATACCCTTGCTCAGTCGTTGTTATGAAAACAAAGGGTGAATACCCATACCACTGGATTTTGTCAGGAAAAACTATGTGAAAAGGAATTGTAACCCACTTAACGGATGTAGCAAAAAGAAAATATAGGTTACCGAACGGAGAGGAACTAGTATAACCAACACTCAGGGTGAGCATAATCAACGCCTGAAAGTGCAACAGGGGTAGCCAAAATTAAAAAATAGTAATAATAAATGATTTGTAAATGACTATGTAACTGATTTTATATTAATCTACGTTAAGGGTGCTGTTATTGTTTTGCAAAACTTTCATGTAACATTGTTCTATCCACAATACTTCAGTGCACTTTACAACATTTATGTGCGCCATATCGCTAACACTTATGTAATCTTTATGTTAATGTGTATCCACCATATTCCGGTATCAGCTATATGCATACGTGTGTTTAAACGGTATCTTTTTGTAATCAGTCGATACATTCTAGGGCAGTATTTTGTAAAAAGAACCCAGTTTTAGGTGAATCTGATCTACTTTTACAAAAGGGGGCATTTTGTAGGAATATTTCCGCCTGATTACGCATATACAAAAGGGAACTCTGCAATAATTATAACTTAGGAATTATTGACAATTAATTAACATGATATTTGCTAATTTTCCATAATTTTAAAGTAATCTGATTCAAAACTGCATCAATTAAAAGCCCTTCTGAAGTTGTAAATATATTTTAACTTTCAATACCATTGTCAAATAAATAAAGGGGCAATTCCTAAGAAAAACTGCAAGATTTAGGCAAAATAACAGTAGCTACGTTTCAGACTGTCCATAATGTTTTCCGAGCGTGGGGCCATAAAAATCAAAAGCTTCTTTTGTACTTCAAGTGGATGAGGCAAGTTTTAAAAGTAAACAGTCGCTATGATGCAACGGATTTTTCTTACAGTTTTTCAACCAGGGAATCAATAAATGTAGAGGATAAGTATTAGAACCAATGAAAAGATAGGAAGATGTATAAAATGTATACATCTTTACACGTATAAAATTTGGAGGCGTGTGTGGATTACAGTCTGCCATGATTCTCCGTTGAATCAAAAGAAAAGGATAATAAGTTCCGAAATTTACAAACTGCCGCACTACGGTGTAATCATAAAATAATGTGTGTGGAATAATTATATAGCGTGTTACAGTGTTCGTTGAAGTTATTTATCCAAGGTAACAAATAACTTAACACACAGTAAGTGATTACTTCAAGTTCATGGGAATCAAAAGAACGGTCATAGAGCGCCCTAGATACTAAATAATTATCCGGAGCAAAACGTTAGCGGACCAATGGGGAAAGATATTCTTATATAAGAACCGAACGGGTGGGAAAAACAGGAATCGTGCAGTATTTCTGGCAGGAATGCGCGCCTTAATGAAGTGAAAACGTGTTTTCTTGTGGAATAATATCTAGTGTCACCACTCCCGCAATCCTACCCTGACAATAACAGTAGGGAATTTCAGACCGATTCGCCGACAGTTGACCCTGAGATGCGACGATAAGTGGTTCCTAACTGACATCGCTGATCTCGAGTCCTGAAGACTACACCTATAACGCAGAGACGATAACGACACAGATGAGATACGCACAACGAAGTAGCGGGGAGAAAAAGCTACACTATCTGCTATAAGCATTCTGAATGCAACCATATTTTCGCTTTTATTTTCGCACCAGCAGAACCCGTTATTCTCACACCACTGCTCTGCTCTCATTTTTGTATTAACTACTGAGATCTTCTTCTCTCTCCCTTCCTACACTCGATTGGTCACCTGCTTTCAGTCTCTTTCTTCCTTTCCCTTCCACCATGTTCCCCTTTCCTTCCTTATCCTACTCTCTCGTTCCTTGTTCCAGCCGTTCTCATGCCAGAGCAAATAAAATGTTTGTTCGCGTGGATTTTATTTGCCTTCTTCTTCTTTTTAAATTCTTGGGGAAGCGGCGCTTCCACCGCTTCTATGCACGCTTCGCCACTGTTCTCATCCTTTCTGTCTAACATATGTATTTCATGTGGTATTTTGAAGCCTAGCAATAAAACCGCGTAACGCGATTAACAGGCCACACAGGGTACATTGAACTTGAAATTCCATCTTAATACTGCTTTAAAGGCTGTGCTTATAAGTTGCTACGATGAACGTGACTTGGAACACACGTCACATATATTCATAATTATGCGTTAACAGAACAAAGAATTACAGCATAATTACTTGACTGTAAAGTATTTGCAATTTCTAAATTTCATGCTAATTCCGCATTTTTATACAGCCTCATCGAGCACCAGCTGAGCAAAGCACATCCATGCTATTGACGTGATGGCAGGAGAATTTCTTTACCAATGTTGCCAACTTGGTGATTTCGTCGCTATTTCTAAGGGGTTTCAGTCCTGTGTTAGCGACTCGTTTAGCTCCTAACAACAAATTTGACGATATTTGAGCCTAACGAGGCGAAATTTCAAATTTCATATCGCTAAATTCTCTTATGTATTTGTAACCATAGGTTTATATTATCTCAAAAAGTTCATTATAATTACTGATTGCGCCCTTTTACCTAGTAAATACAAAAACACTAGTACTACCTAGTATTACACAAGTTACAGATGGATTCAAATTTCAACCCAGTTTATTTATATGATAAGGCGTTTAGCATCCCGTGAAGTCACGTTGTACTTCATTTGGAACATAGTCCATTAAGCCAGAAGCAAACAGAAATTACCAAATACACGTCAATTACGCTCTCGAGTTTCCAGTAATGACACCCCTGTAGGTACCCGATACAGGACGTAATCCAAGTCAGCAATAAAGGAAATTAGAATTAGAAAGCAATAAAGCGCTCCCGTTTCCCATGATCTCATTCCTATTTCCAATATGGGCTATTGTAAGAAAGGTGATTCTACGGGGTTTCGAATTAATACTGAAGCTTTATTCAACCGAGTTCAAGTTTAGTAGTGCAATATACACCGGTGTGTTCATATAATGGAGCATTTGTTTTCATTCTCTGTAATAAGTGAATACTGATTAATAGTCGGACATTGCAGTATAGCGTTTTTGTTGCTAAACATTCAAAAAACATACACGATGAAAGTAAAACTTCGGACAGCGCTTTAGAATTACAGGGAAATGGTACCCTGCTTACAACCTGAAGTACTGATAAATCAAAAGCTACTGTCTAACTGAAATAATTATATGCGAAATTAGACGATATAAGAAACCACAGTGACACATTGAAGCACAATTCACACTTCATATACAAACTTGTCAGTGAACTGGGTGAACACAAGTACAATCTTATATTCGACGATTCCACTAATGTAACATAACCAAGCATTTGGGAATTGTTATACTATGTATCAATGCAAGCCAGGACTGGGCGGTGTCTACTTATCTGCTACAAATGAAACCAGCCACAGCTAATGTTGTAGTACTCTAACACTGAATAAAATAGGAATATCAGCATCTTACTCTTTTAAATCAACCCGTGGATTCTGCCTGCGACCTCTTCGACCTCAGGATTGAAAGCAAAAGAAAAGCTACGGAATGAAGCAGCAACAGAACAGGAAGTTAATGATTATGGTGACGATGATTATGTAATTATCCTCTCCGACAGCGAAAGTATATTTAAAAATTAAATAACATTGTAAATCTATCGCTTTTAACCTCCTCCCTTTTTTGAGACTGGGTACTTTTTAATATTATTTAGCGACTATCTAGCATCAAGATATCGAAAAATGCTGCTCTTTTGTGGCAACACAGGCTTTTATTCAGTGAGGAGAGAATACAGGAAAGTGCCCACAGAGTGCAGATATGAATTGTGAAGCCGAGAGCTATGTACAGAGGGGGCGTGGCACATTGCTTGTGCTTCGTTGTTCTTGGTGTTAGTAGCATGGTGTTTCATGGTATTTAATGCCAGTGGTTTTATTTTACTATCGCTATTATTTCAAAACTTTTCAACGTAAAAATATCTTCATGTTGTGCATATGGATGCACAAATCGGCAAACGAATAATAACAATGTTTGTTTCCATAGGCAAGAGTAAGATAAACTTTTTAACTACTTTTTATCAGGAAAACGTGTATTTAACCTATGTATCGTAAAACAAAATGCAATAAATGCCCGGTGACCGTAATGCACTCATTCGTTAGCCACTATTATCAAAACAAGTAACATTTCAAAGTATGCCAGGGTGAACAGGTTTTATATAAGCGCATTACTATTCAATAGCCTGTGTATCTTGCGAGAGACAGATTATTCTGGCTTGGTTTTAACCACACATTGTAGATTATACAGCATTGTTTTAATCATATATTTTAGATAATACAAATTTCATTGCTGTTTTCTTTTAGGTTTCCAGAAAATGAGGCCAGAAGGGCACCATGGATCAAAGCAGTGAGGAAGGAAAATTTGCTTCTTACAAAACATACAAGAATTTGCTCTGCACACTTCGCATCAGATCTGTTTGATCGTTGCATGATTGGGGTTGTTATAAAGGAGCATGCAGTTCCCACAATTTTCAATGCTTATCCATCTTATCTGCAAAATCTGAGTTATTCTGTGAATGTTTTTTATAACAACAGTTATTAACTTTAAAATAATAAAAATCTAACAATAGAAATTGAAATGTCTCACAATTCACTTCTGAGGCTAGGTTTTGTACTTAGTAGTGGTGTGGAACAACTAGTCATGAACAAATATGCCTATAAAAACAGCTTAATGCATTATGTAACTTAATGTTTAGGAATTAATTGTATACGTACCTAAATATGCCACAATTTGAATACTTACAGAACAAAGAATCTAGACCTACTCCTAAAGATAGAAAACAGATTTCCAATGCAATCGAGAATGAATCATCTATTGTTTCTTCGCCTTTAAACAGTGAATACAAGAGGAAACTGGAGGAGGTAGAAGAATTAAAGAAACAAAAGGACAAAAAGTTAAAACGTTGGAACAAAGTGTTCGTTGGAATGAGAAGAAGGTTATTGAATTAGGACATGTAAGTAGCTTATATAGAGGTATTCTGGCGCAGCATTGCGTTTATATGGGAAAGGATAGGGAAAACGAGGGTAGATGCGACGGTTCAAGGAGGAAAATGCGTTTATACGGGGAAGATAGGGAAAACGGGGACAGATCCGAGGTAGAGCAGGTACTGATGGAGGGGAACGTCCTTTATATGAGAGGTGGGGGAGTACGAGGAGAAGTGCTTGACAGAGTTTGAGATCTGGAGTGTGCGTTTATATGGGAAAGATAGGGAAAACGTGATCAGATAATAGGCTAGACAGATGCTGAAGGAGGGTATGATACGCTTTATATGGGAGAGATTGGGAATACGAGGAGAGATGCTAGACTAGACAGGGGTTGAAGGGTAGAATATGACTTTATATGGGAGAGATAGCAAACCGAGGAGAGGTGTTAGGCTAGGAGCGTATGCGTTTATATGAGACGAGGAAAACGATGAGAGAAGCTAGAATTGAGGAGCGTCCCAGGAGGAAAATACCTTTATATGAGAGAGATAGGGAAAACGAGGACCGATGCTAGGCTAGACAGGGGCTAAAGTAGGGAAATGCGCTTTATTAGAGAGGTAGGGAATACGAGGAGAAGTGATAGGCTAGACAGAGCTTGAGGTGTGTAGTATGACTTTTATGGGAAAGATAGGGAAAACGTGGACAGATAATATGATAGACAGATGCTGAAGGAGGAGAATATAGGCTTATACTGGAGAGATAGGGAATACGAGGAGAGGTGCTAGACTAAAAAGGGCTTGAAGGGTAGAATACGGTTTTTATATGGCAGAGCTAGCAAACCGAGGAGCGGTATTAGGCTAGGAGGGTTTGAATAGTAGAGTATATGCTTATATGAAGAGACAAGGAAAACGAGGGTAGATTTTAGGTTGAGAGAGCCTTCAAGGAGGAAAATACAATTATATGGAAGAGATAGGGAAAACGAGGTGAGACCCGAGGTAGAGCAGGTGCTGAAGGAGGGGAGCGGGAACGTCCTTTACGTGTTAGGCATAGAGAATACCAGAAGAGGTAGTTAGACAGAGGTTGAGAGGTACGGTATTCGTTTATACGGGGAAGATATGGGAAAAGGAGAGAGATCATATGCTAGGAGAGAATTGAAGGAGGGAAATGTGCTTTATATGAGAGAGGTAGGGAATACGAGAGAGGTGGTAATCTAAACAGAGGTAGAGGAGTAGAGTAGGTGTTTATATGGGAAAATATAGGAAAACGGGAGAAGAGAGGCTAGAGAGCTTAGTGTTGGCGTATGTGTAATGTTAATCCATACATAACATAATTTAGACTCATTGACCTCGAGATTTAAACGCTGACAAAGGTTATATTGCGTTCTAACAGCCTGGCATCGTGCCTCTAAAGGGGTGGACGCAAACTCTTGATCGAAGTATCCCCGCCGCATGTATTTTGATTCATTAATGCCATTAAACGCTGCTCGTCGATCGATGAATACGATTAAGTGTATATGAATTGATTCGCGCACTTGGTTGCCATCGCATGTGTGTGTGTGTGTGTGTGTGAGATAAGGTGATTCAGAGCAGCGATTCGTACCAGGGCTATTTAATGTAATTTTCATATGATTCGGGTAGAATGTGGGGTATTTGAGACATTTTAACAGGTAATTCAGGTAGCATCACAGGTATTCACAGTAATATAGAGAGTAATTAGATTATAAACATTTCTCATCCAAGGTTACAACAATTTTATATACTTTTTTCTATGTTATATGGTAAACAGTTAGCGTGCGGGACAGAGAGGAATAAACCGCATATTGGTTTACAGTGAAGGTATATAGAAGTATTCTAAACTAAACCCACATCGAACGTCCTAACCTTGACTTCTCATTGTCTATTCAATCCTATAATCCTCTAACATAACCACGTAACAAGACGCAACGTAACCAACAAACGTAACCGCGTAACAAGACGTGACACAACGTAACATAACCGCATGACAAGACGTCACACTACATAACATAAGCACGTAACCACGTGTCAAGACGTAACACAGCGTAATATAGTCACGTGACAAGACGTAGCCAGCATAACAACCATGTAACCACTTATCATAAGCGCGTAACCACGTAACAACACGTAGCAAAACATGTAACATCGCCACGTAACCAGAGATAACCTCGACTTTCTTTTAGTGAAATTGCGATGTTTTATTCAGGATTTATTATTTGAGAGTCTTAATTGAAATGTTTTACGTAACATACCTTTATTTTAGTTCGCTGTAGGTGCCTCTCCCCTTTATCTAGGCTTGAGACTAGCACTAGGATTGTTCGTAATGGCAGGGTTAACACCTTCCTTTCCATCTTTTATTATTCTTCTTTCTTCATAAGCCGTCTGCTAGCTGCATACACAGCACACGGAAAAACCTCATTTTTTTAAAACTGTAGACTCACGAGAAAATCTTCATCTTCCACTTACATTCTTTTAAGCGCTGTCTGTAATACGATAATGTCCATTCTCGTATGTAGTTATTCCATCCTCAGCAATAACTCTTTTATCATCAAACGGAGTCAATGTGATTTTATTCACTGGCACTGTGGCAAGAGCATGCTGTCATGACAGGATCAGACTCATGGACGTTCTGATGATTTCTCCGGTTTTAAGACAGTCAGCACAACTCTCGAATGTAATGTACTGCTTAACAGCACTACGTTTTATGAATTTAATCTTTTTATCATTGAGCCATGGATATCTAGGGCGTACATCTTAAGTCGTAGTCCGACAAAGCGCAGGATGATTTTACCGTTAGCCTCATCTTTAAATTTTCCCAACACCTTCTTGTTTAGAGCTGAATAGCATATATGACTTGTAGGATAATCAGATGTATCTAGGTGCTCGAGAAAAAGTAGATTTTCCTGGTACACATCTTCAGTTCTCACTCGATGAATGAATCAGTGTCCTCAAACATAAGCTTCAGGTTTTCAGCTCCATAATACGGTAACAACACATCATAGTGATAGTGGTACATTAGTGTCTTGGAGATGTCCAACACACACATTCCAATGTATATAGGCTTGTTGAACACAATCTATCGGGATGCCATATGCACAGCAGCTAGGTTGGTAGCATATATTGTTCGATCGATAGACGTAGGCTTGGCAATTAACTTTTCCAGAGTCTTCTCGTTTGTCAACAACCTTAATGTCCACACGATTACGCAGACTCTCCATAGTTTTACCGAACATAGAAGTGTTGAACAGTTTGTAGAAATCCTTCTCAAAATCATTTGTAGCCTGTTGTCTTAGTCTGTTGTTAAATTGCACATAAGGGTTTAACCACTGCGAATGTCGGAATTGTAGCACACGATGAATTTTTGTTAGCCGTAGTCCATGATTAAGTGCTTGCTTCAAAGCCATGTAATGTACTACACACTTCTTTCGAGGTCCAGATGAGGTATCAGTTTCTTTGTACTCGAGTCCTTAGGCTTCATACACTCAGGCAGGAAAGGCAGGTCGTTGTGTAGATCCTGAAGTTCTGCAGGATACTCGATGTCAACTTCTAATATATATCCATGAGGACCATCTTCTTGTAGTCTTTCTAAGTTGATTTTTCAGCTGACACCCACTCAAATCCACCATAAGGGAGAGCGTGACACATGGCCCAACCATATTGGTTATTGGCGTCCTCATATGTAATAAATTGGGTTGGTCTCGACGGATCATACTTCTCCATGTAGGCGTTGTTTGCTTCGGCATAATGGTGGGAAACTTGACATAAACCTCCTCTTATGCCGTATTCCACCATGAGTAATTGGTCGTAATCCTGTAACAATTCCAGCTGAATTCCTGTATACAGCAACATGGCGTCCCATGTAAGTCCTGGAGAGCTGAAACAATGTGCAGTGTCGACTTTGTGTCGATCTCTAAATGTCTCAAAGACATCAGCTATAAGAAGTACATCAGAGAATAAGTAGAGGTCTCTGTACTCGCAAAGGTTTCTTACATTAAACAGCTCCCATACATTTCTAGCATGACCGCAGTCAGCATCAATAATTTCTTCTTCAGTTAATTCATTGCAGAAGGAGTCCTTAGGATGCAGGCAGGTTTCGTTCAAAACATCCCATGAAGTGACGTAATCATAGGGAAATACTCCCTTACGAGACATCAACTTCATCTTGTCTTCTCCGAAGTGTTTCAATGTTTCAGGGTATGATGTTAGATTTTTGACCAGCTTATCCATGCTTGTACTGAGAAACCGAAAGCTATCCATAAACCGAAGGTTTATATCTCCTGCATACTTGGAGAATTATTTATATAGCTTTCTTAAGAGCTAGGGATTACTTCCACACGCTGACTTGTACATCCCAGCTCCTTAGCAATGAAGTGTGAGTCATACCCACTGAGGTTGTGCATGAAGACTGGAATATATATATATAGGTGTTTTGCAGGCTAAATTACATTCATTATGTAGAGTTCCACGATGTTCACCACTGATGTGATCATGGTCGCGTACTTTGTATTTCTCTTCAGTAAAGGTATTTTCACACAAGTGGCATACTGTAGAGGAGTTGAAATCCATCTGCTGTTGATCTTTAAGTTTCAGAGGTATGACAGATTTGTATATATTATTAATTTCCTTTGCAAGAAACGACAGGTATTCCATAAACTACTGAGCAGCATCAACACCACGGTCTACATAGGGATGCTTAGGAAGACCAGTTTCCAGATGTTCAACGTCAGATTTCGGATTAACATAAACACAGAATCTCATGGGTACATGATGCTGATAAGGGGTTGTATATGAAGTTTCAGGATTGGTTATACATGTATGATATGCGGCGAGAATGCTTTCAATGTCTGCGTAGATGACGTAATGTAGTTTCAAAATCCATTCAAAATTTGTAAACTGTATATTTGATTTCTCCTTTGTATGCATAATTACCCTTGTAACACCATGTTGATTACAGATGGCGGCATGCTCTTGTAGTTTTTCCAGCCCACTTCGACCATATCGACCATCAAAGTGTGTAAAACAACGCTTACAGGTATAAACACGTTGCTTACATTTAGTTTTCTGACTTCGAATAAGTTTTTCAAAATTCTTTATGTATACGTAGTGATGTTTGCCACTACTGACACTCAATAGTAGGAGCTCACGGTGCTCAGGTAGTTCAGTCTCAGCGACCTTTATCGTATACACTTCATGCTTCTCATCCAGGCCGAAGACGTTGATAGACATCCTGTTTAGCTTTTCAAATTTAGGCATTTGAAAAAGTGGAGTTGGATAAGTAACACAGCTGAAGTCATATATATTTTGAAGTTGCTCATATTGGCTCACGCGTTGTGCATCCTTCTCAACGAATTTAGCTAATACAGAATACATAAAGCATAGCTAATCAGTTAAATTCTGGATGTTAATGCAGGCTTTTCTTGCTTCAGATGGAGGCAGGGGTATCTAGCTACTTCCTCCTAACGGATTGTACTTGTTAATACGAAGGCGAGCCCCTTCCACAGCAAGCGGAACCAAGTTGCTGCCCTTAAGTTGTGATTCCTCCATTTCAGTAACCAACTTCTTCATTTTCGTTTCCAGCATAGAGTTCAGGTCCGTTTCTAGGAAAACAGCTTGATTCCGGGTTTTAAATGTTTCTCCGACACTGTTAACAAATCTACACTCAGCTAGCAGATTATTTTTTACACTCTTGCGAATACCAAGCTCTTTAAGTACAGCCAGGATTATCCGCTGTTTTGCCTCATGCAGGTGCATATTCAGGTCCTTAGTTGATACACAACGTATAAAATATGATTTTAAGCGGCTATTGAATGAAGTTTGATATTCTTTCATGTCACAGTCACCCATGGTAGAAAATAACTCTTGCTTAGTAGGCTCTAATCTACGTTTCTTCTCATGCCTGTTTATCTCGCACGCATCCTCGTCTTGGTGACCCTTATAACTGTCTTTGAAGGTTACATTACAATATTTACACTTGTAGAGCTTCTTACAACGTAGCTCGTACCTTCTTTTATCATCACTGCGGAAGAACTTCTTGCAGCATTTACCACAAGAATATCCTGATACACTAGAAATGATATCGATATATGAGGACTTATTCATCTTTCTTCTTAGTATAATAACGTATTAACCTTTCTTTAAGGAAATGTACGCCTTTTCACCTTGATAAAACTAGAAAGTCGATTATTTTCTGAGAGTACAACGATGTCACCTCGGAGATAATTAACAGAATGAAGTCCAATGCTCGAGATCGCTCTATTTATAGAGGAGGCACGAACCTTTTTAGATGAATTATATAACGTATTAATCCCTCTTCAAGGAAATGTACACCTCTTTACCTCGATAACACTTTAGAAGGCCAATTATTTTCTGAGAGTAAAACGATGTTCTCACCTCAGAGTTAATTAACAGAATGAAGCCCAAAGCCCGATATCGCCCTATTTAGAAAGGAGGCACGAACCTTTTTAGATCAATTATATCCTGAAATTTAATACTAAAATGGTGATTAAGCGTCTAAGGTCTTATATTTCAATTTGTGTTACACTGATGTTTGGCTGTATCCGTAGGTCTTCACGCATGTTCGTGTATTTAGAGAGGCGCGCAGGGATGTTTATGTGTTATTGCATGTATTCATACGTATTCGTATAGCTTCGGGAGCTTGGGAGAATTGAATGCGTGTATCTATGTATTCGTATAGCTTCGGGTGCTTAGAGGAGTGAGCGAAGTATTGTGAAGATGTATGTATTGTTCGGTGATGTTCGGGCATCTCCGTACAGGTTCGGATGCTTAGAGTAGGTTTAAAGTATTGTGAAGGTATATGTATTGTTCAGGTGTAATCGTAGAGATTCGGGTGCTTAGCTTGTGAGGGTGATGAACGATTTGTCAACCGAGCAAGGAACAAGTATCCTTTGAGCAAGCATTCACCATACACAACGAAACTTAGAAGCAAAAGGATGCGAATGAAGTGAACGATGCAAATTATATAGAATGAACGTAAATGGCGATAGCATACATCACTCCGGCATTCGCCTGCACACCAAGGAAAACCATGAAAAATCCGAGGCTATAGTGAGCGACCGACGGAAATCAAACCAAGGACCCTAGAAGCACACGTGAAAGACGCAAATGAAATAGAATGAAAGGGAATCGTGGTAGCATACACCATTCAGGCATTCGCCTGCAGACCAGGCAAAATCACGAAAAATCCGAGGTCAGAGTGAGGGACCGACGGAAAATCGAACCAGGGGCCCTAGAAGCACACGTTAAAGATGCGAACAAAAGGGAAAGGAAATCGTAATAGATGAGAAACCACCCAGGTATTCGCCTGCAGGCCATGGAAAACCACGAAAAATCTGATGTCAGCGTGAGCGACCAACCGAAATCGAACCAGGAAGACCTGCAGAATGTACATGAAAGTTGTAAATGAAATAAAATGAAAGGAAATCGCTCTAGTATACACCATTCAGGCATTCGCCTGCAGACCAGGGAAAACCACGAAAAAATCCGAGGTCGGAGTAAGCGGTCGACGGTAATCGAAACAGGAGTCCTAGAAGTATGCATGAAGGATGCAAATTATATAGAATGAAAGGAAATGGGCTAGCCTACGCCACTCAGGCATTCACCTGCAGACCAGGGCAAACCACGAAAAAGTCCGAGGTCAGAGTGAGCGACCGACCGGAAAACGAACCAGGGGCCCTAGAAGCACACGTTAAAGATGCGAATGAAAAGGAAAGGAAATCGTGATAGATGAGTAACCACCCAGGCATTCGCCTAAAGACCAGGGTAAACCACGAAAAATCAGAGGTCAGAGTGGGCGACCGACGGGAAATCAAAACAAGGGAACCTTCAGATTGTACACGTGAAGGATGTAAATGAAATAAAATGAAAGGAAATTGTGATAGATCAGAAACCACCAAGGCATTCGGTACAGACCAGGGAAAACCACGAAAAATCCGAGGTCGAAGTGAGGGGTCGACGGTAATCGAAACAGGGGTCTTAGAAAATACGTGAAAGAGGAAATCGTGCTAGCATACGCCACACAGGCATTTGCCTGCTGACCAGGGAAAACCACGAAAAATCTGAGGTCAGAGTGAGTGGTCGACGGTAATCGAAACAGGGGTTCCAGAAGCATAAGCTGAAAGATGCGAATTATATAGAATGAAAGGAAATCGCGCTACCATACACCGCTCAGGTATTCGCCTGCAGACCAGCGAAAACCGCGAGAAACCTAAGGTCAGAGCGACATTCCCTACGGAAATTGAACTACGGACCTCCGAATGCAAAGCACAGACGTTATCGCCTGAACAAGGCTGTAAAAACAGGTTTATTCCACACCACTCAGGACAATAGCCTGCCATGCCAGATTACGTCATCCTGTAGACAGACTATCTGGGAAGAGACCGACATGTTGAAACGCGCAGAGAAGTATTCTCACACGATCGTTCAGACAGATGTTTCCATTCAATCTCTAACATACCCATCACCGCAACCCATTACACAGTAAAGTTAACATAATTTCTGTTATAATACTTTAGAAATAGCGTAGAAGTTTTCTCTCTTTATTTAATTAAATTCATGTATACACCCTATTATTTTGTGCTTTCAATCCTTTTTCAATACTTTCTTTACATCTCGCCCTCATTCACCCCAAAGAATCAGTACACAATATGACATGTTTATACGTTTAATGTCCATTTATCAGAGAAAACCACACCTAATACCCATTTATCACAGAAAACCACGCTTAATACGCAGGTATCATCTAAAAACCGCTACATTTGACCACAATAATGAGCAAAGTAATTTTTTCCAGAGTTACTCCGATTTTAAGCTTGTAGAATCGTATTAGGAAATTTATTGTATTTTTAGCTCAAAGTGTGTACACATTTTAAAGTCACTGATCCCTGCTATTTGCATTTAGTCTAAAGATTGTCATGTTTAATTTTTAAGATCGCCTTTGTTAACGATAATGTCTTGCAATCCATTTTTAAAATTTCTTTTAAATTCAACTCAAGCGCGCGTTTAACGCATAGAATGGCTGTCTTCATATGTTAAATACCCCAACATGGCGACCATCCGCATGTTAAACTCAATATGGCTACTTTCGCATTGTTCCCCGCAGGCCGGAAAGCGCACTATCTCTTGGTGGGCGACAGATTACGCGCGGAAGGTCTTGTCAGACAGGGAATGGGAAGGAGTGGGGGCTGGTAGCAGCAGCGAGAGTGGGGTGGGAGCTGACTCGGACTACGACCAAGTCACAGATCCAACGTGAGTCAGTCCGTCCAAGGGGACCGTCCAGGGAGGAACTATAGCTTTCCAGGTCTCTTTAAGGCACACCAGCGTCTCGCCTGTTCTTTGAGTTATTTATGTCAACTTTACCTTTTTAGACATGGATTCATCTCAGAGATGTAATATTCGTCAGGACGACAGTAGTCAAATATACATTACAAAGAAACTATCGTATGATATAAACGTTTATTCGACGTATTTATCTTAATTACTTTTGATGTTATTCGAAGATAAATTTGTACTCGTGTCACTGGATTCAATCCAAGGCCACCAACTCAACTTGGAACAACAGTCAATGACGCGCCATATCCCAAGGTTATGATCAACCTTTACCGCATATCGCTATCTCTTTCCATTCAGGAGATAAAAGCATTTAACGGTAATAATAGATTTTTGTGACAGAACGCCAATTAAAAAGGTCTGTAATCGAATTAAATACCTCATTGGTGCAAACCTTGGCGAGTGCAGTGACCTCTACTTAATCTCTGATGTACTGCTTCTAGCTGATGTCTTAGAGACATTTAGGGATCAAACCCTCAAAACACACAAAGTCGACCCTGCACATTATTTCACCTCTCCAGGGCTTACATGGGACGCCATGTTGCTGTATACAGGAATTCAGCTGGAATTGTTAGAGGATTACGACCAATTACTCATGGTGGAATACGGCATAAGAGGAAATTTATGTCAAGTTTCCCACCATTATGCCGAAGCAAACAACGCCTACGTGGAGAAGTATGCTCCGTCGAGACCAACTCAATTTATTACCTATGAGGACGCCAATAACCAATATGATTGGGCCATGTGTCACGCCCTCTCTTGTGTTGGATTTGAGTGGGTGTCAGCTGAAAAAACCAACTTAGAAGGACTACAAGAAGATGGTCCTCGTGTATATATATATATATATATATATATATATATATATATATATATTAGAAGTTGACATCGAGTATCCTGCAGAACTTCACGATCTACACAACGACCTGCCTTTACTGCCTGAATGTATGAGCCCTAAGGACTCGAGTACAAAGAAACTGATACCTCATCTTGGATCCCGAAAGAAGTATGTACTACATTACATGGCTTTGAAGCAAGCACGTAATCATGGACTACGGCTACCAAAAATTCATCGTATGCTACAATTCCGACATTCGCAGTGGTTAAACCCTTATGTGGAATTTAACAACAGACTACGACAACAGGCTGCACATGATTTTGAGAAGATCTCTACAAACTGTTCAACAATGCTATGTTCGGTAAAACTATGGAGAGTCTGCGTAATCGTGTGGACATACGGTTGTTGAAAAACGAGAAGACTCTGGAAAAGTTAATTGCCAAGCCTACGTCTATCGATCGAACAATATATGCTACCAACCTAGCTGCTGTGAATATGGCATCCCGACAGATTGTGTTCAACAAGCCTATATACATTGGAATGTGTGTGTTGGACATCTCCAAGACACTAATGTACCACTGTCACTATGATGTGTTGTTACCGTATTATGGAACTGAAAACCTGGAGCTTATGTATATGGACACTGATTCATTCATTCATCGAGCGAGAACTAAAGATGTGTACCAGGAAAATCTACTTTTTCTCGAGCACCTAGATACATCTCATTATCCTACAAGTCATATATGCTATTCAGCTCTAAACAAGAAGGTGTTGGGAAAATTTAAAGATGAGACTAATGGTAAATTCATCCAGCGCTTTGTCGGACTACGACCTAAGATGTATGCCTTAGATATCCATGGCTCAATGATAAAAAAATTAAATTCATAAAACGTAGTGCTATTAAGCATTACATTACATTCGAGAGTTATGCTGACTGTCTTAAAACCGGAGAAATCATCAGAACGTCCATGAATCTGATCCTGTCACGACAGCATGCTCTTGCCACAGTGCCAGTGAATAAAATCACATTGACTCCGTTTGATGATAAAAGAGTTATTGCTGAGGATGGAATAACTACATATGCCAATGGACATTATCGTATTACAAACAGCGCTTAAAAGTATGTAAGTCGAAGATAAAGATTTTCTCGTAAGTCTACAGTTTTAAAAAAATGAGGTTTATCCGTGTGCTGTGTATGCAGCTGGCAGACGTCTGATGAATAAAAAAGAATAATAAAGGATGAAAAGGGAAGGTGTTAACCCTGCCATTAGGAACAATCCTAGTGCTAGTCTCAAGCCTAGATAAAGGGGAGAGGCACCTACAACGAACTAAAATAAAGGTATGTTGAGTAAAACATTTCAATTAAGACTCTCAAATAATAAAACCTGAATGAAACATCGCAATTTCACTAAAAGACAGTCGAGGTTATCTCTGGTTACGTGGCGATGTTACGTCTTGTTACGTTCCTGCTTACGTCATATCGCAGGGTGTTACGTAATGTTAGGTGGTTACATGGTTGCTACGTGTTGTTATGTTTTGTTACGTGGTTACGTGCTTATGATACGTGGTTACATGGTTGTTATGCTGACTACGTCTTGTCACGTGACTATGTTACGCTGTGTTACGTCTTGTCACGTGGTTATGTTACGTCTAGACACGTGGTTACGAGCTTATGTTACGCAGTGTGGCGTCTTGTTACGTGGCTATGTTACGCTGTGTTATGTCTTGTCACGTGGTTACGTGCTTATGTTACGTAGTGTGACGCCTTGTAATGCGGTTATGTTACGTTGTGTCACGTCTTGTTACGCGGTTACGTTTGTTGGTTACGTTACGTCTTGTTACGTGGTTATGTTAGAGGATGATAGGATTGAATAGACAATGAGAAGTCAAGGTTAGGACGTTCGATGTGGGTTTAGTTTAGAATACTTCTATATACCTTCACTGTAAACCAATATGCAGTTTATTCCTCTCCGTCTCGCACGCTAACTATTTAACATATAACATAGAAAAAAGTATATAAAAGTGTTGTAACGTTGGATGAGAAATGTTTATAATCTAATTACTCTCTTTATTACTGTGAGTAGCTGTGACGCTACCTGAATTACCTGTTAAAATGACTTAAATACCCTACATTCTACCCGAATCATATGAAAATTACATTAAATAGCTCCGGTACGAATCGCTGCTCTGAATCACCTTAACACACACACACACATACACACATATGCAATGGCAACCAGGTGCGCGAGTCAATTCATATACACTTAATTGTATTCATCGATCGACGAGCAGCGTTTAATGACATTAATGAATCAAAATACATGCGGCGGGGATACTTCGGTCAAGGGTTTGCGTCCACCCCTTTACAGGCACGATGCCAGGACGTTAGAACGCAATATAGCCTTTGTTAGCGTTTAAATCTCGACGTCAATGAGTCTAAATTATGTTATGTATGGATGAACATTACACATGCGCCAACACTAAGCTCTCTAGCCTCTCTTCTCGTTTTCCTATATCTTCCCACATAAACGCCTACTCTACTCCTCTACCTCTGTCTAGATTACCACCTCTCTCGTATTCCCTACCTCTCTCATATAAAGTACATTGCCATCCTTCAGCTCTGTGATTGTTTGCACTATCAATGGATGAGATGTCTATAAGACGAGAGCTGCATCGATGGAAACAATACCTATGGATACATTAACACAGGTGTTGAAATAAATGATAATGAACTGCCATTGGCCAAAGATGTTCTGGTATTAATTTTAACCTGTATAAACGAGAAATGGAAGATACCAATAGTTATTGTTTCATTGACAGTATTGAGGCCCTTCAGAGGGTAAATTTAGTGGTACAATGCTTAACACTTCTTCAGGAAATACAAATAAAGATGATATCCTTTACGTTTGGTGGATTGGTTTGCATATTGTATGCTAAACCGCTGGGTTGCTCATTCTGCAGTGAAAATTTTAAAACCACATTCAAGTATCCCACTGCAGATGAGGATATAGCTATTTTGCTGGATCCACAACATATGCTGAAGCTTGTAAGAAATACATTTTGTGAAAAAGGCAGTATTGTTGATAGGGATGATTCTATAATGCAATGGAAATACGTGAAGGAACTGCAGAAGTGAAAGACTGCAATTGGGAAAGAAAGTAAGGCCAAGACATGTTAATTTCTCGACAACTAAGATGAAAGTTTCCCTGGCAAGTCAAGTCTTGAGCAAGTCCTGTGCAGATGCCATTGACTTCTGCTATACTGTACTGAAAATAAGTGATTTTGCTGATGCTGGAGCAACTGTAAAACTCATAAATTTATTTAACAGCATTTTTAATGTTCTGAAATCCACAAGCATTATACAGTATGGATTTAAAAAAGTTATGTGCTGAAGAATGGGAGACTAATCGCACGCCCGTAACCAGAAAAGAGTTTCCGGGGGGGGGGAGTTCCATAACTAGATCTAAACTTAACAGTACGCTACGCAGTTACCATGTAACTTCTCTCTAGTATATAAACGTTATGTGGACAAGAAAATTACTTTGACACATTATATGGACAGCAGAAACTCACCAGATTTAGATATTCCACCTTACAACACAAAACGCTGAGACTATTCCGAAAACCGAGACGTAGGATTACCTTATATATGTAAGGCGACAATATTAAGTTTACTTTCCTTTTTGGTAACGGAATTTTCCCATGTTTCTTTGACACAAATTTAAATAATTAAGAACTGTCAGAAGCTTCGCCGGGGAGTGGGGGTTGAAACCTAAAAATATCCTCTAAATACGACCCCGCTACATTGTCATTTTTGAGAGATGCACATGCAAACATAGGTAGTCTTATATGCAGCAAAAATGGAACTTTAATTGTTGTCCCTAACAGAAAAGTTGAATTCCTAGGACTTCAAATTTGTAATGAGAGTGTGATATTCTTGGTAAAGAAGCTTTTTCTTTCGGATAATGCTCCACTGTTGTATCTACGCATGTACAAGTTAAGCCAAGATCATGTTGAGCTTTTCTTTGGATGTATTTGTCGGAGAAAGTATTGTATTCCACCCAAAAACTCAATAAAGAGATTCACCGGAAATACACGTTTTGAGACCTGCTGAATCCAAAGAAAGCAGTTTTACGTTCTCTACTACGTAGTTACACGAGTTAGAGAAAGTAGTGTATTCCACCCAAAAATTCAATGATATTCACCGGAAATACTCGTTTGGAGACTTCCTGAATCCAAAGAAAGCATTTTTACTTTCTCTACTACGTAGCTACAGGAGGTACACAAAGTATTGTATTCCAACCAAAAACTCAATAAAGAGATTCACTGGAAATACACGTTTTGAGACTCCCTGAAACCAAACAAAGCGTTTTTACTTTCTCTACTATGCAGTTACAGTAAGTGGAGCAAATATTGCATTCCACCCAAAAATTCAATGAGATTCGCCGGAAATACTCGTTTTGAAACTCCCTGAATCCAAAGAAAGCATTTTTACTTTCTCTACTACGTAGCAACAGGAGGTACAGAAAGTATTGTATTCCAACCAAAAACTCAATAAAGAGATTCACCTGATATACACGTTTTGAGACTCCCTGAATTCAAAGAAAGCATTTTTACTTTCTCTAATACGTAACAACAGGAGGTACAGAAAGTATTGTATTCCAACCAAAAACTCAATAAAGAGATTCACCTGATATACACGTCTTGAGACTCCCTGAACCCAAAGAAAGCATTTTTACTTTCTCTACTACGTGGTTACAGTAAGTAGAGCAAGTATTGTATTCCACTCAAAAATTTAATAATGAGATTCATCGGATATACACGTTTTGAGACCCCCTGAATCCAAACAAAGCACTATTACTTTGTCTACTACGTAGCTACAGGAGGTAGAGAAAGTATGGTGTTCCACCCAAAAATTCAATAAACAGATTCACCGAAAATACACGTTTTGAGACTCTCTGAATCCAAAGGAAGCGTTTTTACTTTGCCTACTACATAGCTGCAGCAGGTAGAGAAAGTATTGTACTACATCACTAAATTCAATAAAGAGATTCACGTTTTGAGACTCCCTGCATCCGAAGAAAGCATTTTTACTTCCTCTACTAAGTAGTTACAGTAAATAGAGCAAGTATTATGTTCCACCCAAAAATTGAATAATGAGATTCATTGGAAATACACGTTTTGAGGCTCCCTGAATCGAAAGAAAGCATTGTTACTTTCTCTACTACGTAGTTACAGCAAGTAGAGAAGGTATTGCGTTCCACCCAAAAATTGAATATCGAGATTTAACAGAAATACACGTTTTAAAGCCCCTGAATCCAAAGTAAGGATTTTTACTTTGTCTACTACGTAGCTACAGTAAGTAGAGAAAGTATTGTGTTCCACCTAAAAAATTCAATGTGGTAAATTCACTAGAAATCACGTTTGTGACTCCCTGAATCCAATTAATTTATTTTTTAGAAAAATGTCCAAGTGTGTGTGTGTGTGTGTGTGTGTGTGTGTGTGTTCACGAACAATATAACTCAAAAACAAAAGGTTGGTTAAATGCCGAACTTAGTATTTAAGTTCAACTTCTTCCAAGAATGTGACACTGACATTTTAAAGAAAATACCCCACTCGAAACTACCGTTTACATTGGACATTTTTCGAAACTTTTTATTCTTTCAACACTGGCTCCAAGGATTTTGATTAAAATATACATATTCAAGCTATTTTCATGATAAATAGAATGTATATCTTTTATTTTCTAGGAATAGTCTGTAAATTGGTCTTTATTGTGAATGACTTTTGATAATTAGTAAATCGTAAGAGAGAGACAAAATCTTACTCCACAACAACTGTAGATCTTGTTAAATAGCAAAATTTATATCAAATAACATTTTTATTTTATGTCAAATAACTTTGACATTTTACCTATTCTGAAATATTCTTTGTTATTAGTTTGAATTTTCAAATACTTTATACTTCCCTCAACTGCAAATATCTATTGTTTCTCTTTCTTTCTTTTTTCTTTCTTTTATTTTTCTTTCTTTCTTTCTCGTGTTCATACAAAGAGAACAGAATTTCAAAGCTATCCCGTATGTGGCTCGCATTCGGGAGATCGTGATTTCGATTCCTCTGGCCGACCTTCCTGACCCATTGGTTTTTTCGGGGGTTTTTCCCGGGTCGCCAGGCGAATGCTGGGAAGGATTCTCACATCCCTGAATTTCCTGAACCTCCATTTCATCTCCATTCTCATTTCCCTTCATCTTTTATCCGTTGGTCTCTTTCAGGGATGGAAGTGTCAGCGATGGTGTTTCGGTGCAGTGTGGCAGGGGAAAAGGATGCTTTTTGTGACTCGCCTTCCTTCGGCTTTCGGCTGGCTGTCGGGGATATTCTAACTCCTTTGAGGGGCGTTGGACCCGCTCTGTGCAGGGTGGGGTCCACGGTCTGCCTGTCCGTCTGACGTGGAGTCTCTATCTGAGAACTTAGGGGCCCTGCCATTCCTGTGCCATCACTTCTGCTTCCGGGCGTCCGGTGTCTCCTCTCGCCTCATCCTTCCTCCCGGAGACGAACCCTTGTGAGGCATAGGCACAATATCTAATATCCGAGTTCCCTCCGTAGCCAACCAATCCAAAGCTATCACATAGCGATTAGTTTGAGGGATTAGGCTATCGCTTTAGCTTAATATGTTCTGGTTATACCTACAACGAATTGTGTAAATAAATGATGAAGGTTTATAGGTATTAACATGACATAGATGCAAAATAAGCTTTGCAAGAATAGTTTGTAGAAGAGTGATTAGAGAAAGTCATGTGAATGCAACACATCATATTTTATAGCAAAAGCTCCATATGCCTGTGTGTCTGTGAGCAACATAAATCCAAAGCGAAAAGTCGGTTAAATATCAAACTTGATATTCAAGTTCAGCATCCTTCATATACGTGACACAGGATTATCAAGAAAATCTCCCCCATCCTGAACAATCGTTACATGGAAAAATTTTCGAAATTTGTTATTTTCTCAAACATGGCTCCAATGATTTTGATTAAAATACTTTCTGTTTAAAATATTTTCATGACAAGCAAAATATATACACTGCCGTTTGTGAAAATTGCAACACCAAGAAAGAATTTCCGGAATAACTCCAAACTTGGTGGAAGTGTAGAAGAGTGTGGAAGCAATAAGTGATTAGGTTTGCAGAGTGATAGGGTACACGTAAGCCGAGCAGAGCCCCCTCGTGTCGGTCCGACAGGATCAGAGTTCCCAGGGTAGTCAGTGCAGAGCTGTCAAACAAAGTGGAAACAATCAAGAGAGTGCCAGTATGTCTCGTCGACGTCAAAGGGAGTCATATTGGCATGTGAGCGAGTTCGAACGGGGCAGAATGATCGGTCTCCGGGAAGCGGGTTTGTCATACTGTGACATTTCGGCTCGTACAGGGCATGCTGCTACGAAGTGATGCGTGTGTGGAAGCAGTGAATAGATGAAGGTCGTACGCAGCGAAGAGCGGGTACTGGACCACCACATGACCACAGTACGGGATAACCGTCATCTTGTCCGTATGGTTATAACGGAATGTACAGCTTCATCCACAGTGTTGGCTCGACGCTGGAGCACTGAAACAGGTGTGAACTTGTCTACCTAAACGGTTCATTGCCGTCTGCTGCAGGTTGGACTGGTTGCATGCATGCCATTACGTCGGCTTCCATTGTCCAGAAACCACAAGCTCCTCCGACTGCAATGGGTACGTGAACACCCATTTTTGCTGAGTGGCAAAATATAGTCTTTTCGGACGAGTCCTGCTTCAACGTGTCCTACAGTGATGGCCGCATACGTATCCGGCACTACCGTGGTGAGCGCAACCTTGAGGGCGGCATTGTTGAGCGGCAAAGCGGACAAACACCAGATGTGATGGTTTTGGGCACCATTGGTTACAACAGTCGATCTCGCCTCCTACGAATTGAGGGCACTTTGGGCAGCAACCGGTACCTAAGGGTGGTTGTTGAGCCTGACGTACTCCCGCTGCTTCAGGCATCTCCACAGGCCACATTTCAACAGGACAATCCCCGGCCACATATTGCGAGGAGGAATGTACAAGCCTTCTTCGAATAGCGACGGGTACAATTGCTTCCCTGGCCTGCACGTTCGCCTGACATGTCGCCCATCGAACATGTCTGGGATATTGTTGGTCGGCAGCTAGTGCGTTCCTCCAGTAACCAGTGTCACGGATTTGTGGGCTCGAATACAAACTGCGTGGAGGGAAATCCTTCAGGAGCTTATTCAGAATCTTTTTTATTTAATGCCATGGCGTACAGCAGCTCTAATTGCAGCGCATGGTGACCACGCCAAATACTGAATATTAGGGCTCAAAGGTCATGTATAGATTTGAAAAGTTGATCATTTGTTACTTGCCATGTACCTAACCTGTGGTATTAAATTCATTGAATTCATGCGTTTCCTTCTTGGTGTTGCAATTTTCACAAACGGTAGTATATTTTGAATTTACTGAGAAGAGCCTCTCATGTCTTCTTCATTTTGAATGACTTATGTATAATTGGTAAACTCTAAAAGATTGGACAAAGTTTTGTTACCCAAGAAATGCATAGATCCCGTTAAAGCACACAGTTTGTTATACATATATTTTATGAGATTAATTATTTCCCAGATATTTCTTGTTATTCGTTTGAATACCTTTTGTAACTGAGAAGTCGCTATTCGTTTTGTTTATGTCGCAGTCATACAAACAGCATGGAATTTCAAAGTATTACGTAATGACATGCTTTTTGAAAATGGGTCTATCACTTTACCTACGTATACAACAACGAAATATGTAAATGTGAACTTCCTTTGGTATTTAATCAAAGTCCTTTAACCGGGTAGGCCATTACGGAGCGTGAATGAACGAAATGGTTAAAATGATGCTCAAATGGACCCAGGGTCCCTAGAAATTAGAATCCGACATTCATCTTCTCAGGATAAGAGAAACTCTGGAAAAAACATTATCCAGGTAATTCACTCTAACCGAGATTCGAGCTCGGAACCTCTTGAATGTGAGGCAGACCTCCACACCACAGAGATGGGCTAAATGTGATTTGCAAATTTATTTGGATTATAAAAAGTATACACAAAATTATATTTAGAAAAAAATTGTAGAATGATGAGAAGAGAAAGTTATGTGAATGCAACACTTGAGATTGTTCTCGTGGTAATGAAAAGATCCTAGAGTGTCATAGGAACCACATAAAAATCTGGCTATCGTTTGAGCTACTGCATTCTTCTTATACTTACAACGAAGTTTGTAATGGCAGTTCATCTCAATTAACAAGAAGACGCTTTCACTCAAACCGTGTGTAGGATAAGGTTCGAAAGATAGAATCAGATTGAAAAATTCAATGACATAGCCGAGATTTCAACTACGGATTTTGCAGTTAGGTGGCGCTGCAGTAACGCGTGCGACTCGCATTCGGGAGATGCCTAGTTCGCTTCCCGGCGACCGCCCAATCTGACCCACGGGTTTTTTTCGGGAGTTTTCAGGGTCGTCAGGCGAATACTGATATGATTTCTCTCAGCCCCCGGATATCATTGCATTCCTCATTTCATTCATCCTTAACCCCGTTAGGTCTGTTTCAGGGTTGGAAGTGTCGGCGATGGTGTTCCGGTGTGGCGTGGTAGGGAAAAGGGGTACTCTCTGTGGAACCTTATCCATCTCTCGGTCTCCGACTGGTTGCCAGGGTATACGGACCGCCTCTTCGGAGGCGTTGGACCCCTGTGTGGGTTGGGGTCCCCGGTTTGCTCGCCCGACTGTCAGGGCGCCTCAATCTGGAAACTTTGGGAACCTTATCATTGCTGTGCCGTCACTCCAGATTCCGGCCGCCTGATGCCTCGTTGTCTCTCACCTCGTCCCTCCTTCCCATGGGCTCCCCCTCGAAGGGCAGAAGCACAATATCCTCATCCACTAGATCGGGGTCGAGTCCCCTCTGTTACACATCCCATTCCATTCCAGACCAGGGAAGAGAAGCATTTTAAGAATTCAGAACGTGAATCGTAATACAAAGCATCTAAGTCCCTTTTTTATTTTTTGGCCATATTCAGATTTGTAACTTGAAAGCGATTTAATTTTCAGAATAGAGTGTTTTCAAATAAACCAATTGCAACAAAAGCACATCAACCTGTCTGCATTAACACTTTTGGGTCACCATTTTGAAAATTTAGCTTATATGTTATCCTAACCGAATAAAACAGCAATATGGAAACTGCATATTTTGCGCTAAACGTTGTTTCCTCGTATCTATTAACATTTTCTGCTATTGGATACAATACCTACGTATGTGTTTTTACTCTACGTCCACTATACGACTGACACGGTTTTTCTTCTTTTCTGTTGTGAGTGTGTGTGTAAGGGGACTTGTGTTTCAAACAAAACAATATTTATTTTTTTCAGTAACAAACGCAGAATATATCTCATTTTGCAGAAAATTGAATGTTGCGCTTAATTGTGCCCAAACTGCTTCAACAGTTTGACATTAATATTACTTTTGCTTCCGTATTTTTAAAACATTACTTGAATATTATCAGAACTGAATGTGCCAGCTGCATGGAATTACACACTTAGCGCTAAATATTGTGATCAATATCTATGAAAATTAAAAAGTAAAACGAACTTATATTCAAGGTAATAATTACCCTCTGCTTCGGATTACGCGTAGAACATTCTATTGGTGATAATTATGAAATTGTTATTCTTATTCTTCTTCTTCTTCTTCTTCTTATTATTATTATTATTATTATTTATTACTAGCAACAAACGTTAAAACAAGATATACATTATGCGAACCTTGTTTCTCAAGAAAATTACTGAATGTTACACTTGTGTAGCACCCATATAAAGAGTGCAATATTTGATTTTTAAGCAACATATGTAAAGAAAGTGTTAATTTATTTCGCTTGAATAGCACTAGTAAAGAGAAAAGTATTTAGTTTCGCCTTCTTTCCTCTTAGAGTCAGGTCGCTGAATTATACGAGCTTACACAGAAATAAATGTGACTTTTGAGACAATACCGGCGCTTACTGTTGTCTATAGCCAGGCATGACTAGTCGAGAAGACATTCCTTCCCCCTCTTCCTCTACACCAAGGGTGGCGAAAACGACTTCCTTCCGCGAGTCACCAAATATGCAACACGCACTGCATCACTCAGCAACATGTGAAAAACAAAGGGACGGTTGCAGAGAGGGAACGGCGCCTACGAGTCAAAATGACTCGCGAGTCACGTTTTCGCCACCTCTGCCCTACACCCATTGGTCCATCTGAAAACATTTGGAGCCTTCTGTTCATGGTAAGCGATCCAGCGGTTATATAAATCCATGAATTCAACGCTCCTCGTTACGAGTGTTAGTTCTCCTTACAAAAGCTGTGTCAGTAGACAAAACAGTATCACCACGCCTAGCTCCAGAACTTAGATACTCATTGAAATTAATTAAAATTTGTTACTGTGTTAGATTTTAGTTGTAGAAAGTAACTGCGTCCTTGTTATATAAACTGATTTACACAACGGTTATACCCAAGTTTCATTCGCATTAGTTTCTAAAGAAGATTTTCTGTGAACCATAAGTTTATTTTGGTACGATACTACACTCCCTCAATGTGTAACAAGTCAAAATAATAACAGGTGCATGTGCCCATATTGTAACAAATTGCTCTAGATTGTAGACGTTATTTAGTGTCTGTTTTCAGTTTAGTTTCTTCATGTTTGAAACGTAATATGTAGTTTTATAGGTAAGAAAGCTATTCACCAACATACATAATGAATGCAGTTGATGAACTACTAAAAGCTCCCTTT
Source organism: Deroplatys truncata (assembly GCA_030765065.1). Lineage (NCBI taxonomy): Eukaryota > Metazoa > Arthropoda > Insecta > Mantodea > Mantidae > Deroplatys > Deroplatys truncata. The sequence goes on from CM060990.1 coordinate 232,010,113, forward strand.
TCAAGACGAGTATTAGATGAAAAGATTATGAGAAAAACTCCAGGACCACCCACACTTGATCTAAAAACTGAGCAGGAAGCAAAAGCAAATAAAAATTCTGTACGCACAAGGAAATTTAGCAGAAATATTTATGACAACGACTGGACCGCGGGTGTGAAATTAGAAACACACTATTTTTCTTTCTTTGCCTCCTGTTCGGAAGTAGTGAATCATGTTCGACAACGGGTGTTAAAATCGAGGCAATGTTAATCAGTATATAAAAACATTTAAGTAGCAAGAGACATATGAAAGGGTCGTTTAACCTCAGTGCTTGGATCTGTAAATACTGTAACGCAGCTTCCTAAAATATAACGAGCAAGTTGGAAAAAATAGACATGTATTATCCAGGAAAATGGATCACATCAAATTTTGTGGGGCATTTGAGCTTGCTTTGCGTGGACACGATGAGACCAAAACGCCAGATAATCTCGATTTTTTTAGGCGTTATAAATCTCATAGGCACTATAAAATTAAATTAAATTGCGTTTTATTTATGGACGCTCCTACTGTGGTCCTTAGCGTCCCATTCTATATTGAGGTGAAAGACAGGGAATTTTGTTCAGAGGCCTGTTTATCAGGCTTGTGGTTCTTTTATGTGCCGTAAATATACGACACGGGACCACCGGCTTTACTTCCCTTCCGAAGGAGGCCATGCTAAGGATTCTTATGACCGAAAAATCCCGCGAACTCGGGAACTGCAGGCTAGCATGGTAACCACTACACCACGGAGGACGACTCATAAGTAGCATGGACAGTGAGGAGAAAGAACATACTGAAAGCAATAAAGTGCTCAAAGGGTTATCTAAGACCACCCAAATGAACTATTCGACTGTATGTTGGAAGTGTCGCATGTAGAAATTGAAAAAGAAGTGAAAAGGGTCGCTTATATTGCTTCAAGTCAGACAAAACCACTGATATAGTGAAACATTCAGTTGGCCTTAGCTTATAGATAATAGATATGAAAGCTTTACACACTAATAATTTTGGTACTTTTTTCATCCTGCAGACCAGATCACAAATTGTAATGCAAGTCGTATTCTGAAAGAAGTGGACACTATTTTTAAGGACGATTGTCATAAAATAATTACTCAGGTTTACAATGGTGCGTCTATAATGACTGGCAACACAGGGAGCGCGCAGTTCAAGGTGAAAGAGCATGGATGTCTGCACGGACCGAAATTCTTAGGCCCGAACTATCCCAGTCTGAAGCGAGCCCGAGTTCGAGAATAGGTTATACTGTCACGAACGTGACTGAGGAGATCCATATTATGTTTATTCTTTTATATTAATTAACATTACTTTATTAACCTGTCACAAGTTTCTGAACTCATGTAGACTCATATTTTATACTTCTTAATTTTGCTTAAGTCTTAGTAAGTTATTTACATGACAGGAAACAGCGGTCTGCCACTTCCCTTGACGTTTCTAAGGGATTTCAGTATGTTCATAATTTCCCTAGGGGTACATGTCTTTCTGCAGGCCCTTAGCTGCACCCTCGAATCACGGGATTCCTGGAAAGTCCTAAGCCTACACATTTCCAGGGCGTCGGCAGACCATATTTGGTAATAGCTGCCACGGTATTAGAATGAACCCCCCCTAGGGTATTCCACGCTATATAAGTAAAAGCTTGAGCTCTACTCGGGAGACTTCAGAGACTTTAAGACTGTAGCTTGGCCGGGGCCGCTATGACCCATGTTGGCGCGCTGGTGGATGGCCGCTCATCCAAGAATTTCATTCGGTTCAATTAGCAACTTGTTATAATTGCGTTGATCACTGACTACTCCTCATTCACGACGAGACTTCTCCTAAGGTAAGACAACTGTTAATGTGTACTGTGCTTCCCCCTTTCTGTAAACCCAATTATTACATAACTCAAGACTAACTTCCAAATATAGTAGCTCGCTCTAGTCAAGTCGTTGTCATTGCTCTACCAAATATACAATTCCCAGTCAACTACCCGAGTAGCTCGCCCCCTGTTGCAATGTTTATTTATGTTGTGACATATTGGTGGAGGCGAAGGCCTCTCTGAGTTTTTTTGAGAGGTGAGGTTCGATCCCACACCACTCTGATAAATTCTAGTCTAGTATTTATTTATGCATATTTGTGAACGCGCCGGTTCGTGCATCATTTTTGGGCAGGGACATGGTTTCGATCTCGGACCTCTAAAATTCAATGTCTTACGAGAGAATATTGGTTAAGTCGCAGGCTTTTCAAACATTATTTATTTGAAAAGTAAGGTTCGATCCCGTACCTCTCGATCAAAGTCGTTATAATAGTTGTATAAATGGCTATGGTGGAGGGCCACTTTGTTTTTTTTATGAAGTATGGCTTCACATTATTCGGGTGATAATTCTGTTAAGATGGGCAATAGACCCCACCACCACCCCCACCCTCAGGTTCTGGCTTCCCCAAAAGTCTTACCCCTTTGGTTACGGCGTCTACAGCCGCCAACCTCCGTGTAACGGAGCAATTGCTCACCAAGTCAAAAGTTACATCGCCAGAGCCCTTTGCTATACTATTTGTTAACATATTTTAGAGGAAACTATACGCACGACTTACAGATGAAGAGAAACGGATACACAGAAAAACGCTAAACAAGATTACCGTTTCTCGTTATCGGCAGAAAAAGAAGACAGAATTGGAGCATCTTCTTTTGGAAGAAAAAGCTCAGAAATTTGAAACGCCGAACTGCGTATGACGGTTTGCGATTTAACGCGTAAAATTGAGCACTTAAGAGAAACTATAAGAGATGTCTTAAACCAAGCCATGCATTAAATATGTAGTATTCCAGAACGATATATTCATAGTCCTTTAATTTAAATGTTTGTTCAAAGTAGATAGGAAACCAACACACCAGTGTGAAGTTTTCCTGGCTTAATTGGTTATTGTATTATGAATAGTGTCCCCTGTGCCGTTTAATATTGAGCCTTTGAAAATCATTATTTGCACTATCTGTTACGCATATTCTAGTGCAGGCATGGCGAGACTGTAAGCCTGCCCCGAAGCACCTTGATGCAACCTGGATAACAAAGCTATGGAAGGGGGAAAATTTGGAAGGCGGGCGGTTTAGTGGTAAAGAACGAACTCATTCAGTGGCGTCCTGTACTCTGTATTGAAAGTAAATTAAGCTTCTCCGATGTCGTTTACAATGAGAGATTCGAAATCGGGAATTATTTGTTTACAGCTAGACGTAATGGTCATGAAGATGTTCGTTCGTCTGTCGGGAGCTGCATTTGCGTTTTACTAATTTAATCATGGAAAATAACTATTCACAGACGTACGTTGTACAAAACATTGCTTCCATAGAAATTGCATATAATCGAAGCTTTGGATATTTATTGCCGCATAAGATTTTAAAGCATTCCACTCCTATTAAATCCTTGCATCTGACTTTCATATTTCGTAAGATTTTAAATGAATCAGCTCCTCTTGCAGATTGATTCTCGCCTTTCTTACGAATATGTTTAATGGATAGACATACACTGATATATCATATTTAAAAACCCTGAAATCACGAAATTTGTAATCACAAAATTCACTTTTAACTGTTAAGAGAATACTAATGTAGGTACTGAATTTATCTGAGGAGAAATTTGAAAGGAGATTTAAACATGGAAAATAGTGCACCTGCCCCTCTTTCAAGTGATCTACCCAGAGTGAAAGTGTGTTTACGAACGCCTGCACTGAACTATACTTATCAACAATATTTTGATTGCGTCGTTGAAATGTAGTATTCACTTTAAGTGCGTACATATATTGCATAAGAAAGCTAAGTCGCAGACCCAGACCTCGTTATTTAGTTCCTAAATTTCCATTCCCTAAAATAAGGAAACAATAAAATTACTATATGGCCTTAAAGCATATGAGAATAAGTAAATGTAAAGCTAAAATAAATTGCCTTTTTTCATGAATCCGGGGAATGCATCTCTGAGGTCGAAGAACCGACGTAACATTGTACCTCTGCTAAGCCATCTAACATCACACAAATACTTAATATCTTAAATGATTCTCCCATATTTTTAAGTATACATAGGTCGAAACTGTCGGTGTTTCAAAGCACTTTCTTTTATTTTGTTCACAACACAATTCATCACTGTTGTAGTGTAACCGACTTGGCACAAAGTGCTTCTTGATGCAACAGACAATGCCAAGCATAAAAATTGCTCGAAATATCTTTATCACTGAAAAAAAAAAGTTTTAACCTGTCAATCAACCCACTTTTTCCCTAACCATGGCCTTTGCTCCGTCTGATACTAATTTTGACCACTGTAAACAATATCTTTCAATACTAATTTTTAGAGATTTAAATATCTCCTCGCCAGTAGTACTGCCTTTTAGTGGGACTAAATCAAGCAAATACTCTTCAACATTAGGTTCCTTATCAACACCTCGAATGAAAATGGCCAATTGAGGTGTGAGTTACATCTGTACTCTTGTCCACTGCAGGAGAAAACTTCACAAAGTCAGCCATTTTCAAATCCATCTGCATTATTACGTCGGCAGAAAGCACTTCAACTTTCTTTGCAGTGGTTTGTCGGAAAATATGCTAGCACTCGAAATTATGGACATGTTGAGGACATAAAATCCCAGTAATTAAACATGTTAATAAATTCTCCTTCCTTAAATGCCTTAAGGCCCTTTCATTTCCCAGGTTACAATATAACTAGCGTGATGTCTTTGTAGTTGGTTTAGGTCCATTGTTTTCTATCAATTTCAAAATTTCTTGCGTTCTTTCGCGTCCTGTGAACATATTGAAAATTATCAGTTTGACTTGTAGTTTAAATAAGAACTAAAGTCTCATTAAATAAAGTGTTTAATAATAACAATAATTACAGACCCAACTTACCTTGTAACTTGGCATATTCGGAATGATAAGCATTATAATGGCGTTTCATGTTGAATTGCACTACTCCGCTTTGGGACATATTAAACAGTTTGCATTGCCACCATCCTCAACGAACTTCTCCCATTCCATGAAATGTTCTGCTCTTCGAACGTTGCTTCGCAAGCGGCATTGCTAGCCACCACTGTTTGACGTAGTACTGACCACGCTGACATGGGTAGGAGGTGGAGGGGCGGGTGAAGCTACGGAGGGGTAGTGCGCGAGTCAACTGAAGCGCAAATTGACTCGCGAAGCACTGTTTCGCCATGGCTGTTCTAGTGTATGGGATAACTTTTAGCGGAGAGATAATACGTGCGGACCTGATAATGTTTCCTCAGTTCTTGTTGATAGTATCTTTTCAGGATGTAGCACCGCAAAGACGTCCCATTTTATATCTGCTTCCTTATCATTGCGTAACACATTCGTATAGTCTTATTTATAACTCCAGAAAGATTCGAATAAGTGTGCAATTTCCCTAAACTTTTTTTCTTCGTAACTTTTGTCCCTTCTGTTTTAATTGTAGTATAGCTAAGTGCAGCAAAATCAGTACCAATAATGATCAACAGGAAAAATGAAATCCTCAATTAACTGTTTTCTTATCTATCACGTAATGCATGGATTTTGTGTTATGAATTAACAGCGGCACGCTTTTCTTTTGTATATATGTTTCTGGGTATTTAGTTTTACTCCATAGTCTTTTTAGGAAAACGCTACCTCTCATATTGTTATATTACTTTTTAACTTCTGTCTCAATCTGATGGTGTTAGTTGTAGCCTGATTATATCAAACAATACAGCATAGAGTCCTGAGTCTACTAAATATATCTTTTTGCATTTATATCGATAACACTAATTTAGGAACAAATAAAGGTCAAACCGGAAGAGGTATTATTAGCTTAAAATTATAAGTATGTAGTCCTAGTTTCGCTGAAACCACACTATATGACTTATTTATGACACTCCTAGAGCGTTTTTATGGTTGTATCTAATTACTTTTTAATACCTCATATAAATATTAAGTAGGCATGCAAATTATCGCTTGCTATGAAAATACGTTTTCAAGATCCACAATTCTAGTGGTATAAAAACAATATAATAGACAATAAACGTATGAGATATACATTGTATTAATTGTGTTTTATGTGCATATTAGTGATGATAGTAAGAGTAAGTTAACACTATAAGTGTATATAATTACACTCGGAGATGTTGAACCTATTTATATTTATAATGGTAATTTACAAGCTATCACTATTACTTGTATATGGAATTGTACTGAGAATAATTAGTATGATTTTGTTATTTTTGGTTACACTTTTAATGCGGATATTAGGACACCACCCAATTTCTGTTTAATTTTTTTTGTTCATTGTTATGATTTATTCTAATATTTCGCATACTCGTGCGAATAGTAATAACTTCTACATTTATGGTTTATGATGTCAAATTATAACTCCTTGATTTTTATTATCTTTTCAAACGTGCGAAAGAGTTGCGTATAGAACGCCACCTCTCGGTCGGCTGAATTTTTCTAAACGGTAGTTTTCTTGTAACGATTTATTTATTGGACACACTTTGAGTAGATTATTACCCGCAAACGTTTACTTACACTTATCTGATATTGATACGACTGAATTTCTCATATTAACCTGTGGTTTTTCAAATAATTTCATAATTCCACTTTATGTGTTTATTTCACACAATCTTATAGTGTTACTTATCTTTACGTGTCAATAATACAACGATAATATTTTATTGTAGATTGGGTAACATTTTATCTAGTTTTTTCACTTTGCGGTTTTTTTCTTTGTGTTGTACGTTTTTATAAATTTTCTTGGAACCATTTCGTCTCTTTGTTTTAATAATGGATCATGGACATACTCCATCTTAACCTATCTCATCGCCTGTATGTAAATTCTTTATCGAGTTCGGATTCAATGTCACAAGTATTTTTCCTATGACCCGTTAAACTATATTACTGGGACTTTTAGCAAGAAGTGAATAACTCGCCGCTTCCTGTTGTTATACTTTGGATTAACCAGCCGCTACCAGCTCTAAGTAGTTATTCTTATTTTGGTTCATTGGTAAATCGCAAGATCCTATGAATCACCTCCAATAATGCGTATTGAATTTATTTTATTTTCCAATTGCACTGTCCAAGGGTGAATCGCGAGATCCCAGTGGATCGCAATGTGGAATAGTTGTTGTTACGGATAAATAGGTTGTGTGCCCATATAGATTTATAGGCTGTGTGCCCATATAGATTTGTTGTTACGCATATATAGGCTGTGTGCCCAGGTATTTTTGTTTGGAGACGTCCACCATTAAGTGAGAGATACTTTAAGTAATTATTTTAGTCTTGTGTCTTACGTTCGAGTGAGGCTGATAATATACTTTGTAGTTAAGGAGTTACAGATACATGGCAGCGGACATGGCCAATGTAATCATGTTTCTGTGTATTTTAATGAGCCTGACAACCCCAATGTATGGAGCAGACTATTGAAATGCCGCCTATAAAGGCGACGGCAGGTAGCGACTTCTATACCCTATCAAATATAACGTTTTATGAAACCTCAGTCCCAGTACTCTTTTTCGTTCCTTGAAGTTGGATTCACCCACTCGTGTCGTTATTTTGCAAAATTATTGCTAGCACTTCCGTTTTCTGCGACTGGATATCTTCCAAATTTACGACATTTCAGGATGAATATCCGTCTTTATTCCGGTCCAATGGTAACCATTTGCAGGGTGATGGATCTATTTTCTGTTCCTAATTTTGGTTAGCTGATAAGCAGCATATAGAAAACATGTACATCTCTGACGATGCAATGCATCAGCTTTTGCAGAAGGCGAGACAGTATACCCATTTTGTCACGTTATTGAATACATCTTTTTGTAACACAATTTTTTTTATCTTCGGAGTGCCATTTCGTTGCGTTCCTCTGGTCCCGGTCCTTTATTTGAACTTTTACACCAATCGGATCGTATGGATCATCTCTATAAAACATGCGTAATATGCTACCCTAATCCTTCAGTATCCCACCGCATTTATTGGAGACTACATTGAATACACCAATACTGTTTATCGTTTAGTGTGGGAAAAACAAGTTATAGGTAAATATTACACTACCACGGTTATTTATTTATTTATTTATTTACGCAAGATTATACGACACGCTGAATTGTGTTATATTGAATTTGTGTCATTTCGGAACAACTATTGATACCGTTAACGGAATGTTATACTTCATTGTTTGATATACGTACACAGGTATAAATTCTTAATGTTTATGTAAATCTCTCACTTAGTGTACTACACTCATTTTTTTAACATTGGTCCTTTTCCGATCGTGTTACATATTTTTAAATTATACGTGGGCTTACAGCACTTTTCTTCTTCTTCTTCTCAAAACATTCACCTGATACATATGTATTGTTTTGTGACTTATTCATGTTTTGGCGATGATGTTCTAAACTGATTAATAAATATTCTACATTTATACAACACATACCACGCTGTATGATGTCTAGTCTATTCCGTTTTTCCATCTACTTTTAGCCGTAAGAATATAGATTTTATTTTACTAATATAAATTAAAAGATTTTGTAAATTTTGATTAAATGGGCATGCATCTCAGTATTAAGCTGCGTTTTTCTTATTTACTTTGTGTTTCTCACGGTACTTACGTTTAAATAACTTCACCATTGTTCGCTAGTCCATACACTGGCCTTTACTGCACTGGCTGGCAGAACATATTACTCATTGTCAGGGTCAGGTTATCAGCTGTTGTGGCTTCTTTTACGGAAACTCCTTATCTCCTTGCTCGCCATGATTATACTTTCATTCATCTGAGTTTTCTTATATCGCTACTAGACCTAGTGTCCTAAATTTCCTGTACATTTTCTTTGTTACTTTGTATGACGCCTCCCTAGTTACTGCCTGTTGTTCTTGTTCTCTATGAGGGAATATGTTTTTTTCTTTCTTCTTTTCTCATTGTGTGAAATAATTACTGAGTAAATTCTTCAATGTACTATTTTATTACGCTGTTTTTTTCTTTCTTGTTATATTCATACACATACACATACTCACATTTTTTTTCTTTGTATGGAATTAATTGTTCTTTCACACAAGCCGTGTGTTGGACAGGGTTGGAAAGGTAGAATCAGACGATAAAAAGAAAGGTGAAGGTGAAAGAATAGCTTTTGACAATGCATAGAACGCGCTTATGTTATTAATACCTTTTTTTAATTATCCGGCGCATGTTCAGCAGCTGTGCGAGCTATTTCAAACATTCATACGTATACTCATACTTCACCAGGCACTGGTGGCAAATAGTGGCTGTCACTGCAGTTTATCATAAGTTTAATTTTTTTTTTTACATATGCGATAGGTATTTATCAAACTATGACATAGTTATATTTCCTATTCTTATCTGGTTTTTACGTCGATACGTTACCCCGATGATTTTCCTACGACGGGAATATTTAATTTCAATTGAGTACGTGAAGATTTTGCGATATATTGCAATACCTATCTACACTACGTGATCAAACGTATCCGGACACCTAGCTGAAAATGACGCACAAGTTCGTGGCGCCCTCCATCGGTAATGCTGAAAGTCAATATGCTGTTGGCCCACCCTAAGCCTTGATGACAGCGTTCACTCTCGCAGGCATACTTTCAATCAGATGCTGGAAGGTTTCTTGGGGAATGGCAGCCCATTCTTCACGGAGTGCGGAACTGAGGAGTGGTATCGTTGTAGGTCGGTGAGGCCTGGCACGAAGTCGGCGTTCCAAAACATCCCAAAGGTGTTCTATAGGATTCAAGTCAGCACTCTGTGCAGGTCAGTCCATTACAGGGATGTTATTGTCGTGTAACCACTCCGCCACAGCCCGTGCAGTATGAACAGGTGCTCGATCGTGTTGAAAGGTGCAATCGCCATCCCCGAATTGCTCTTCAACAGTGGGAAGCAAGAAGGTGCTTAAAATATCAATGTAGGTCTGCGCTGTGATCGTGCCACGCAAAACAACAAGGGGTTCAAGCCCCGCCAGGAAAAACACGACCACACCATAACACCACCACCTCCGAATTTCACCGTTGGCATTACACACGCTGGCAGATGACGTTCACCGGGCATTCGCCGTACCCACACCCTGCCATCGGATCGCCATATTGTGTACCGTGATTCGTCACTCCACACAACGTTTTGCCACTGTTCAATCCTGTAATGTTGACGCTCCTTACACCAAGCGAGGCATCGTTTGGCATTTTCGTGCGTAATGTGTGGCTTATGAGCAGCCGCTCGACCATGGAGTCCAAGGTTTCTCACCTCACGCCTGTCATAGTACTTGGAGTGGATTCTGATGCAGTTTGGAATTCCTGTGCGATGGCCTGGATGTCTGCCTATTACTCTTTACGACCCTTTTCAAATGTCGGCGGTCTCTGTCAGTCAACAGAGGAGGTCGGCCTATACGGTTTTGTGCTGTATATGTCCCTTCACGTTTCCACTTCACTATCACATCAGAAACAGTGGACCTAGGGATGTTTAGGAGTGTGGAAATCTCGCATATAGACTTCTGACACAAGTGACATCCAATCACTTGACCACGTTCGAAGGCCGTGAGTTCCACGGAGCGTCCCATTCTGCTATTTCACGATGTCTAATGACTACTGAGGTCGCGGATAATGAGTACCAGACAGTAGGTGGCAGCACAATGCACCTGAGATGAAAAACGTATGTTTGTGGGCGTATCCGGATACTTTTGATCACATGGTGTATAGGGCATTTATGTAATTGTTTTTAATTTCTGTGGTTATGCTGCATTTCCATAGATTTGATATAAATCGATATATGAGGACTTCGATATGATTACGTTTAACTTTAACTTCATGTTTATTTTTCTTTCTTGTTCTACAATGAACCATGATTCTATTTAGCTTTCATCTTTGGAATTTTCCCGGCTATGGTTTTTAACCGCAATTTGTGTTTGCTTTCTGGACGTGTACTTGTTTCCACTCTTTGTGCATTTTATTACCCCTCTTACTAACATGTCAGCGACTCAGGAGTTTAGCTCTGTCCTTGTGGTTGACGTAAGCGAACATGAGCCAGCGATGTATTGTTCTTCCCTCTCGCTCTATTGTTTCACACCCTGTTCCAAAGGTACTTATATCCTTTCTTTCCCGGAACAATAAATATTACGCGAAGTAGCATCAGTAGTACATTACATTACTGCATCAAACAATAAAATTATGATCGTACTTCCAATAAGTAAACATGTAAAACCTGCATACATGTAAACCACTATATTTGTGACCATATACATGTGAAACATTATTTGGACTGCACCTGTTGACAATCGTTTTGAACTGCTGGTGTTAAGCTATTTGCATCGCAGGCAAGAAGCCCCCTAGTCCACTGCACGCTTGCAGTTCAAGGACAAAGCCAATCTCGTGAGTCACTCACTATAATTTTCCTTATGACTACACTTATTATTTCCGATGAAATTAAATTGATTTAATTGCTTTTGATTGATTTTGATAATTGATTAAATTGATTTGAACATAAGTGAAGGTCTGACGCACGTACGTTATTACATTGTCTTACAATAACTGTATACCTTTTAGATTGTATCAGGTTTTTAGAAATTCTGAATTTATTTTCATTTGGGACTTTCATGTGTTGTATTATTTGAAATTATTTAGTAATTGCATATAATTAGGAATACGATTCCTTCGTATAACTGTAATCATTACAGCATAATTTTAATAATTTCTTTTTCTGATTTTCCGTATAGATAGTTATATCCTGGAGCGATTATAATTTTTAAGATTTTAATGTATAGTTTAATGTGACTTAAGGTGGCCCAATTTTTCTTGCATTTTCGTATTCACTTTTTGAATTTAATTTGAATTTATATAGCTACATTTTTTATTTGAGATGTGTAGTCTGCTTTTGCCTAATACTCTTTATGCTAACAGAAGGTATGATTAAACAGTTTTCTATGAACACCTCTCCTTGTTATTTTTGTTTGTTTGTTTATACTGTTGCAGAAGACTTACTGCTTTCTTTTGAGTTATGACTTCAGGTATACCCTTTTTTTATATGCCGCAACCAGCTATTGCGATTGATTGAACAGATAAAGATACCAGATAATTTTTGGATATGCTTCGCCTTGAGCAACCACCTATTGGACCTAGTTTCCCTCTCATATTCAACACTGATTGAAGCCAACATCTGATTTTTGTTATAGATAATGTCATTCTTTACATATGTGAAACTTCGATGATTATACAGTATCATTTCTGAAACTGTTGTGTCCATTACAGTATTTAACACCTTATATTTACACTCTTTGGATAACAGTAGCTGTTACTTTATCTGGGTCTATGGCACTATTGCAAACCGAACTTCATCCCTGCATTTGACATGGATTTAATTTGGCAATTTAATTGTGTTAATACATAGGGATTTTCAGAGTTAGACGTCGTAAGCATTTTATTTTCAGAGGGTACGCCGTGAGCCCCCCCCCCGATTTTAGGGTTGATTAATATGTATAAAATTATTATTCTTTTCGTAGCTAAACCGCGAGGTCCCATAAAAAGATAACGCGTGTTGATAATATTGTTGTTTAAGGTCATATTCCGATTATTTCATTTCTTGAGAGTAGGTAATTATAGAGAGATCGAGCGCAATTTCTGGGCATATATGAGAAAGGATAGGGAAAACGAGGGTAGATGCGGGGGTTGAAGTACGAAAATGGGTTTATATGGGAGAGATAGGGAATACGACGACCGATACAAGGCTAGACGGGATTGAAGGAGGGAAGTGCGTTTATATGGAAGAGATAATGGAGAGGTGTTAGGCTAGACGGAGGTCGAGGAGTACAGTATGGTTTATATGAGAGGTATAGGAAAACGAGGAGAGGTGTTAGGCTAGACAGAGGTCGAGGAGTAGAGTATGTCTTTTATATGGGGGGAAGTAGGGAATACGAGGAAAAGTACTAGGCTAGACAGAGATTGAGGAGTAGAGTATGCGTTTATAGGGGAAAGATAGGGAAAACGAGGAGAGCTGTTAGACTAGACACGGCTTGAAGGCTAGAATAAACCTTTTATATGGGAGAAATAGCAAATAGAGGAGAGGTAGTAGGCTAGGAGAGTTTGAGTATGTGTTTATAAGGAGAGACGAGAAAACGGAGAGAGATCCTATGCCAGGATAGACAGGTGTTAAAGGTAGAATGTGTTTTATATAGGTTAGATAAGAAACCAAGGAGAGATACTCAGCTAGAGAGGGGCAGGAGGGAATGCGCTTTGTGAGAGGTAGGGGATACGGGGAGAAGTGCTAGGCCACAGGTTTAGAGTAGAGTATGCGTTTATATGTTTGAGGGATATAGGAAAAGGAGGAGAGGTATTAGGCTAAGGAGGTAGAGTATGCGTCTATAAAGCGAGACGCGAAAACGGAGAGATCCTATGATAGGATAGACAGATGTTAAAGGTAGAAGGTGTTTTATATGAGAGGTATAGGAAACCAATGAGAGATCCTCAGATAGACAGGGGGCAAGTGGGGAATGCGCTTTATGAGAGGTAGCGGATACGGAGAGAAGTGCTAGGCCAGACAGAGGTTTAGAGTAGAGTATGCGTTTATATGTTTGAGGGGTATAGGTACAGGAGGAGAGGTATTAGGTTAAGGAGCTTGAGTATGCGTTTATAAGGAGAGACGAGAAAACGAAGAGATCCTATGCTAGAATAGACAGGTATTAAAGGCAGAATGTGTTTTATATAGGTTGCATAGGAACCCAAGGAGGGATACTCAGCTAGACATGGGGTAGGAGGGGAATGCGCTTTATGAGAGGTAAGGGATACGGGGAGAGATGCTAGACTAGACAGAGGCTTAGAGTAGATTATGCGTTTATATGTATGAGGGGTATAGGAACAGGAGGAGAGGTATTAGACTAAGGAAGTTGAGTATGTGTTTATATGGAGAGATGAGTAAACGGAGAGATCCTATGCTAGGATAGACAGATGTTAAAGGTAGAATGTGTTTTATATGAGAGGCATAGGAAACCAAGGATAGATACTCAGCTAGACGGGGCAGGAGGGATTGCGCTTTATGAGAGGTAGGAATACGAGGAGAAATACTAGGCCAGACAGATGTTGAGGAGCAGAGTATGTGTTTATAGGAGAGGATAGGGAAAATGCCTGACTAGACAGAGGTTGAGAGTAGAGCATGCGTTTGTATATATCAGACGTATAGGAAAACGAGTAGAGCTGATAGGCTAGACAGATACTGAAGGAGTAGGAATATGGGCTTATATACCGGAGAGATAAGAATAGGAGGGGAGGTGTTAGACTTTGAAAGCGACTTTAGACGAGATCGTCACGGAAAGATGTATCCTAAGAATGCAGGAACACTAATTCTAGATAGCTGTAGCACGTAACCCTCTCATGCTAAAAAGGTGACCCACTCACGCAAGAAAGGTGAGTCACTCACGTATAAAGGTGACCCATTCACGAAAAAGGGTGACGCACTCACGTAAAAGGTTTCATTCTCCTCTTAGTGCACTCGGGGTGCAGGTATCCTCTTTTTATTTTCGTTGTTGTTTCTTTCTCCTTAGTTAAAAAAAGGTGATCCACTCACGTAAAAAGCTGACCCACTCAGGGAAAAAAGGTGAGCCACTCACAGAAAAAGGTGACACACTCACGCAAAAAGGTAACCCACTCACGCTAAAAGGTAGGTAATTCAGCTAGTATCGTAGGTATTTAGGCTAATTCAGCTAGTATCACAGGATAGATTCCAGGGCTTGAGTATAGCATAGTTCGTAATTCATAGGTAATTCAGAGAGTATCGTACGTATTTAGAATAATTCAAGTACCATAATAGGTGTTCAGAGTAATTAAGGTAGCATTACAGGTGGTTATGTTCCAGGGGTCGGTTGTAACATAGTTTCGTATTTAACAGGTACTTCAGGTAATATCGTAAGTATTTCGGGTAATCGGCATAGTTTCACAGATGTTCGTGGTTATTTTGATCAGCGACTTGTATCACAGCTATTTAAGGTAATTGCAGGTGATTCAGTTGGTATCAATGGTATTTGTGTCATTTTAACAGGTAATTCAAATAGTATCATTGATATTTAGGGTAAACCAGATAGTATCATAGCTGGTCGTGCTAATTTAGAGCAGGAATTCATATCAGAGCTAGTTAAGGTAATTTCACATGATTCGGGTAGTATCACAGGTAGTTAAGTCATTTTAACGGGTAATTTAACTAGTATTACAGGTATTCATGGTAATATTGAGAGTAATTAGATTACAAACATTTCTCATCCAACACTACAACACTTTATATACTTTTTGTCTAAATCTTACAAACTTTTTATATGTTAAACAGATAGTGTGCGAAGCGGAGAGGGATAAACTGCATACTGTTTCACAAATTGAAATGCTTTGCGTCAACGTACCTTTATTTTATTTCGTTGTAGGTGTCTCTCCCCTTTATCTAGGATTGAGACTAACACTAGGATTGCTCTTAATGACAGGGTTACCACATTCCCCTCCATCTTCTTCTTTCTTCATCAGGCGTCTGCTAGTTGCATACACAGCACACGATTAAAATTCTTTATTAAGATTGTAGATTCACGAGAAAATCTTCATCCTCGACTTACATTCTCTTAAGCACAGTTTGCAATACTGTAATGTCAATACGCATAGGTAGTTATTTCAACCTCAGCAGTAACTCTTTTATCATCAAAGGGATTCAATGTAATTTTATTCACTTGCACTGTGGTAACAGCATGCTTTCGTGATAGGATTAGATTCATGGGTGTTCTGATGATTTCACAGGTTTTAAGCCAGTCTGTATAGCTGTCAAACGTAATGTACTGCTTAATAGCGTTACGTATTTTTACCTTTAATTTTTTTATCATTGAGCCGTAGTAGGGTATATAGAGGAATTCGAGCGCAGTTTTTTGGGCATATATAAGAAAGGATAGGGAAAACGAGGCTGGATGGGGCGGTTCAATGAGGAAAATGGGTTTATATGGGAGAGATAGGGAATACCAGGGCTGATGCTAGGCTAGTCAGGGTTGAAGGAAGGTAGTGCGTTTATATGGACGAGATAGTTGAGATATGTTAGACTAGATAGAGGCTGCGAGTAGAGAAGGCGTTTATATGTATGAGAGGTAGGGAACAGGAGGAGAGGTGTTAGGCTAGACAGAGGTTGAGTAGAGTATGGTTTATATGTGTGGTATAGGAAAACGAGGAGAGTCGGTAGGCTAGACAGGTAGTATAGCAGTAGGAATATGGACTTATATACAGGAGAGATATGGAATAGGAGGGAGATACTAGACCTTGAAAGCGACTTTAAGCGAGAACTTCATGAAAATATGTTTCATGTCAATGTTCCAGACATGCTCATCACGTAACCTATTCAGGGAAAAGGTGACTCGTTCAGGGGAAAAAGGTGACTGCTCAGGGAAAAAGGTGACCCACAAAGGGAAAAAGTTGACCAGCAAAGGGAAAAACGTGACCAGCAAAGGGAAAAAGGTGACCAATAAAGGGAAAAATGTGACCAGCAAAGGGAAAAAGGTGACCCACAAAGGACAAGGTTGACCAACAAAGGGAAAAACGTGACCAGCAAAGGGAAAAAGGTGACTGCTCAGGGAAAAAGGTGATCCACAAAGGGAAAAAGTTGACCAGCAAAGGGAAAAACGTGACCAGCAAAGGGAAAAAGGTGACCAGTAAAGGGAAAAATGTGACCAGCAAAGGGAAAAAGGTGACCCACAAAGGGAAAAAGTTGACCAGCAAAGGGAAAAACGTGACCAGCAAAGGGAAAAAGGTGACCAGTAAAGGGAAAAATGTGACCAGCAAAGGGAAAAAGGTGGCCACCAAAGGGAAAAAGGTGAGCCATATAGGGGAAAAGGTGACCTGCAACGGGTAAAGCTAACCCACTCACACTAACAGGTAAGTAATTCAGCTAGTATTGCAAGAGGCTGACTGCATCATAGCAGTCTATGATTTCACAGGTAATTCAGCTAGTATCGTATGTATTTAAGCTAATTCATCTAGTATCACAGGAGGATAGATTCCAGAGGCTAACTGCATCATGGCTCTGCATGATTTCACAGGTAATTCAGCTAGTATCGTAGGTATTTAGGCTAATTCAGCTAGTATTACAAGAGGATAGATTCTAGGGTTGGGTATAGCTTAGTGCCGTATTTCACAGGTAATTCAGAGAGTATCGTAGGTATTTAGGTTAATTCAAGTATCACAGGGGTTTAGAGTAATTCAGCTAGCATTACAGGAGGGTAGGTTCCAGGGGTCGGTTACAACATAGCTTCGTATTTCACACATAGTTCAGGTAATATCGTAAGTATTTGAGGTAAATCGACATAGCTTCACCGATATTATTGATAATTTCGATCAGAGATTTGTATCACAGCTATTTAAGGTAAATGCAGGTGATTCAGGTTGTATCAATGGCATTTGAGTCATTTTAACAGGTAATTCATCTATTATCATTGGTATTTAAGGCAAACCAGATATTATCACAGGTGCTCGTGCTAATTTAGAGCAGGAATTCGTATCAGAGCTAGTTAAGGTAATTTCACATGATTCGGATAGTATCACAGGTATTTTAGTCATTTTCACAGGCAATTCAGCTAGTATCGTGAGCATTTAAGCTAATTCAGCTAGTATCACAGGAGGCTAACTGCATCATAGCTATGCATGTTTTCACAGGTAATTCAGCTAGTATTGTATGTATTTAGGCTAATTCAGCTAGTATCACAGGAGGTTAGATTCCAGGGTTGCGTATAGCATAGTTTCATATTTCACAGGTAATTCAGAGGGTATCGTAGGTATTTAGGATAATTCAAGTAACATAGGTGTTTAGAGTAATTAAGCAAGCATTACAGGAGGGTAGGTTCCAGGGGTCGGTTATAACCTAGTTTCGTATTTCACAGATAGTTCAGGTAATATCGTAAGTATTTGAGGTAATCTACATAGCTTCACAGATATTATTGATAATTTCGATCAGAGATTTGTATCACAGCTATTTAAGGTAAATGCAGGTGATTCAGGTTGTATCAACGGTATTTGTGTCATTTTAACAGGTAATTCATCTAGTATCATTGGTATTTAAGGCAAACCAGATATTATCACAGGTGCTCGTGCTAATTTAGAACAGGAATTCGTATCAGAGCTAGTTAAGGAATTTCACATGATTCGGGTAGTATCACAGGTATTTAAGTCATTTTAACAGGTAAGTCAACTAGTATCACAGGTGCTCATGGTAATATAGAGAGTAATTAGATTATAAACATTTCTCATCCAACGTTACAACAATTTATATACTTTTTTCTAAATCTTACAAACTTACTATATGTTAAACAGTTATTGTACGATGCGGAGAGGGATAAACTGCATATTGGTTCACAAATTGAAAAGTTTTGCGTCAACATACCTTTATTTTAGTTCGTTGTAGGTGTCTCTCCCCTTTTATCTAGGCTTGAGACTAGCACTAGGATTGCTCCTAATGGCAGGGTTACCACCTTCCCTTCCATCTTCTTCTTTCTTCATCAGGCGTCTGCTAGTTGCATACACAGCACACGGATAAACTTAATTTTTTAAGATTGTAGACTCACGAGAAAATCTTTATCTTTAACTTACATTCTTTTAAGCACTGTTTGTAATGGCGTAATGTTCAAACGCATAGGTAGTTATTCCATCTTCGGCAATAACTCTTTTATCATCAAAGGGATTCAATGTAATTTTATTCACTTGTACTGTGGTAACAGCATGCTTTTGTGTGCTTTAGATTCATGGGAGTTCTGATGATTTCACAGGTTTTAAGACAGTCTGTATAGCTGTCAAATATAATGTACTGCTTAATAGCGCTACGTTTTATACCTTTAATCTTTTTTATCATTGAGCCTTAAATATCTAAAGCATACATCTTAGGACGTAGTCCAACAAAGCGTAGGATGTTTTTGCTATTAGCCTCATCTTTAAATTTTCCCAATACCTTCTTGTTCTGAGTAGAGTGGCATATATGATTGACAGGGTAATCAGCTGTATCGAGATGCTCAAGAAAACGTAGCTTGTCCTGGTACACATCTTCAGTTGTTACACGATGAATGAATGAATCAGTGTCCATATACATAAGCTTCAGGTTTCCAGCTCCATAATAAGGCAACAACACGTCGTAATGATAGTGATACATTAATGTCTTGGAGATGTCCAACACACTCATTCCAATGTATATGGGCTTGTTGAACACAATCTGACGAGAGGCCATATGTACAGCAGCTAGATTAGCAGCATATATCGTCCTGTCGATAAACGTAGGCTTAGCGATCAGCTTCTCTAGAGTTTTTTCATTGGTCACCAGTCGTATGTCCATACGGTTACGCAGGTTCTCCATAGTTTTTCCAAACATGGCGTTGTTAAAGAGCTTGTAGAGATCCTTCTCGAAATCATTTGCAGCTTGTTGTCGTAGCCTGTTGTTAAATTCCACATAAGGTTTCAACCACCGAGACTGTCGGAATTGTAGCACACGATGGATTTTTGTTAGTCGTAGTCCATGACTAAGAGCTTGTTTCAAAGCCATGTAATGTACTACATACTTCTTTCGAGGTCCAAGATGAGGTATCAGTTTCTTTGTAGATGATTCCAATGGTTTCATACACTCTGGCAGGAAAGGTAGATCGTGAAGTTCTGCAGGATACTCGATATCGACTACTAATATGTACCCATGAGGATTATCTGCTTGTAGTGTTTCTAAGTTGATTTCTTCAGGTGACACCCACTGAAATCCACCAAAAGGAAGGGTGTGACACATTGCCCACCCATATTGGTTATTAGCGTCCTCGTATGTGATAAATTGGGTTGGTCTCGACGGATCAAACTTCTCCATATAAGTGTTATTAGCCTCTGCATACCGATGAGAAACTTGACATAAAGCTCCTCTTATACCTGATTCCACCATGAGTAGTTGATCATAATCTTGTAACAGCTCTAACTTAATTCCAGTATACAGTAACATAGCGTCCCATGTAAGACCTGGAGAGGTAAAATAATGGGCCGGATCGACTTTATGTGTTTTGAGGGTTTGCTCTCTGAACGTCTCAAAGACGTCAGCTAGAAGAAGTACATCCGAAGTTAAGTAGAGATCGCTGGACTCTCCCAGGTTTCTCACATTAAATAGCTCCCATACATTTCTAGCATGATCGTAGTCAGTATCAGTAATTTCTTCTTCATTTAATCTATTTTAGAAGGAGTCCTTAGGAGGCAAGCAGGTCTCGTTCAGGGCATCCCATGTCGTAACAAAATCATATGGAAATACGCCCTTACGTGTCATCAACTTCAATTTGTCTTCTCTGAAGTACTCTAGTGTTTCTGGATATGAGGTTAGATTTTTTACCAACTTATACAAGCTTGTACTGAGGAATCGGAAGCTATCCACAAATCGAAACTTTACATCTCCTACATACTTGGTGAATGAGATATAGCTTTCTTCAGAGTTAGAAATTACCTCCACACGTTCACTTGTGCACCCCAACTCCTTTACAATGAAATGCGAGTCATATCCGCTAAGGTTATGCATGAAGACTGGGATATATTTAGGTGTTTTGCAGGCTAAATTACATTCATTATGAAGACTTCCTCGATATTCACCGCCTGATGTGATCATGGTCGCGTACTTTATAGTTCTCTTCTGTAAAGGGTTTTCCGCACAAGTAGCATGTCGTAGAAGACTCAAAATCATTTTGCTATTGATCCGTAAGTTTCAGAGGCTTAGCAGATTTGTATACGTCATCAATCATTTTTGCAAGAGATGTCAGGTACAGCATAAACTTCTGAGCAGCATCAGCACCACGATATACATAGGGTTGCTTAGGAAGACCAGTTTCGAGATGATCAACACTGGATGTAGGCTTCACGTAAACACAGAAGCTCATTGGTGTGTGCTCTTGATAACGGGTTGTATAGGAAGTTTCAGGATTGGGTATACACGTATGGCATGGAGTGAGAATACTCTCAAAATCAGCAGAGATGACATAAGGTAGTTTCAGCATCCTCTCAAAATTTTTAAACTGTACAATTGATTTCTCCTTGGTAGGCATAACTACCCTTGCAACGCCATGTTGATTACAGGTAGCTGCATGTTCTTGTAGTTTTTTCAGTCCACTTCGTCCATATCGATTATCAAAATGTGTAAAACAGCGCTTGCAGGTATAAACACGTTCATTACATTTAGTTTTCTGGCGTCGAACGAGCTTCTCAAAATTCTTTATATACACGTAGTGATGTTTTCCACTGCTGTCATTCAATAGTAGTAGGTCGCGATGTTCAGGTAGTTCAATATCAGCAACCTTTATCCGATACACTTCATGCTTCTCATCCAGCCCGAAAACGTTAATAGACATATTGTTAAACTTCTCAAATTTAGGTATTTGAGAAAGTGGAGTAGGGTAGGAAACACAGCTGAAGTCGTACTTATCTTGAAGTTGTTTGTATTTGCTCACACGTTGCGCATCCTTCTCAACGAATTTAGCTAATATAGAGTACATGAAACATTTCTCGTCGGTAAAGTTCTGAATGTTTATACACGCTTCTTTAGCTCCGACAGATGACGGTAGTGGTATGTAGCTACTTCCTCGTAACGGGTTGTACTTGTTGATACGAAGTCGAACTCCTTTCACAGCAAGCAAAGCCCAGCTGCTACCCTTAAGCTGAGACTCCTCCATTTCAGTCACCAATTTCTCGAATTTCACTTCCATCGTTGACTCCAGATCAGTTTCCAGGAAACCAGCTTGATTCCGTGTTTTAAATGTTTTGTCACAGGTTTCTCCAATACTGTTAACAAATCGACACTCAACCAGCAGATTAATTTTAACACTCTTATGAATACCAAGCTCTTTATGCACAGCCTGCATTATGCGTTGTTTTGCTTCATGCAGATACATATTTAGGTCCTTAGCTGATTCGCATCGTATAAAATACGATTTCAATCGTCCTTCGAATGAAGTTTCGTATTCTTTCATATCACAGTCCTCCATTGTTGACAGTAACTGATTTTTAGTTGGCTCCAATCTTCTTTTCTTCCAAGTTGACCGGGATGCCTGGGTTCGAATCCTAGGAGTGATTACAAATTCATCTTCTAATAACTCCTAAACTAATTAAGATAAAGACGGCAAATAAAGTTTCTTACATTAATGTTATTAGGTAGTTTCTCCGAAGGCATATTTGGGTACCTTGTGTCCTGGGTTCGATCCTTAATTTTTAAATCGCCAGTATTTCGGAAACTAAGAAAGGTAGAAGAATGAGCCAAAGCATGTTTTATAGCTGTTATAATGTGTAATTAATACTGTGTATAATTTCCAATCAGTTGTCCCTAGTTCGAATTCCGATTTTTAATGACTTCCTTAATTTTTCTCTGTACACTAGAATATATCACTTAGATTGATGCTGTAACTGCATACAGCTCTCTTTAACATATCAAACTAATATTGTAAATAATTTTGTTTCTGGTTTTCTGGGTTCGAATACCGATAAAATGTAATTTAATTATAAATTTAATAACTCCTAAATTAATTAAGATAAAGACGTTAAGTAAACTTTATTGCATTTATGTTATTAGGTAGTTTCTTGTGAATGTGTAACTGGATACCTGACTTCCTGGGTTCGATCCTTTATTTTTAAATCTTTATTATCTCGGGAACTATGCAAGTTAGAGGAGTGGACTAAAGCATAATTGATAGCTCTTATGATGGACACTTAATGCTGTATATAATTGCCAATCAGGTTTGCTTAGTTCGATTCCCCGTCTTTTAATGACTTCCTTAATTTTCCTCTGTACACTAGAATATATCACTTAGTTTGATGCTGTAACTACATACAGCTTTGTTTAACATATCAAACTCATATTATAAATCATTTTGTTCTTGGTGTTCTGGGTTCGAATACTGTATCAATGGAACTTAATTATAAATTTAATAACTTCTAAACGACTTAAGATAAAGACACCAAATTAACTTTGTAGCGTTTACGTTATTAGGTAGTATCCTGTAGATGTATAATTAGATACCTGACCACCTGGGTTCGATCCTTAATTTTTAAACTTTTATTATCTCGGGAACTAAGTCAGGTAGAGGAGTGCACCAAAGCATGCTTGATAGGATCTGTACTGGGTGATTAATGCTGTATATAATTGTCAATCAGTTGTGCTTGGTTCGATTCCCCATCTTTTAATGACTTCCTTAATTTTCCTCTTTACACTAGAATATATCACTTAGATCGATGATGTAACTGCATACAGCTTTGTTTAACATGTCAGACTAATATTATAAATTATTTTATTCTTGGTGTTCTGGGTTCGAATACCGATTTAATGAAATTTACTTGCAAAAATTTAATAACTCGTAATTTAATTTAGATAGACATGTCAAGGTGAACGTAAACAGAGTATCTAGTCCTTAAATATCGTTATCATGACAAATATTACTTTAAAGTACTCAGATCGAATCCCGAAGGGGTGATTTCATATATCTTCAAGCTTATGGATCATATCAGGTTCGAGTAAAGATTAAATGGTAGATTCTGATATTGGGGAGCTAAAATACATTTATTAAAAGTATTACCGGGTTCGATTTAGAAGCTTATAATCTGTGTAACTCTGGAAAAATTGCTTTTCTCATGATTGTAGTGAAATGTAATGGTCTTTCTGTGAGAAGATGGAAAGGAAGAATTGAAAAAGGGAATAAAAACATGAAATAATTAAGTAAATAAGGGGGAAAAACTTCTACGTTACCTTTTAAGCTTTTACTTTAAGAATTGTGATAATACAGCTGGAATTAACCTTGGCACGATAGGTGATGGTGGTGGTGGTGGTGGTGGTGGTGGTGGTGGTGGTGGTGGTGGTGGTGGTGGTGGTGGTGGTGGTGGTGGTGGTGGTAGGCTTTGAATTTGAAATATATGCCTGAATGAGCGTTTGCTTTTCTCGTGATTGCAGTGAAATGTAATGGTCTTTCTGTGGGTAGATGGAAAGGAAGAATTGAAAAGGGAATGAAAACATGAAATAATTAAGTAAATAAGGGAAAAATCTTCTAGGTTTCCTTTTAAGCTTTTACTTTTAAGTATTGTGATAATACAGCTTGAATTAACCTTGGTACAATAGGTGGTGATGGTGGTGGTAGTGGTGGTAGGCTTGAATTTGATATATATGTCTGAATGAGCGTGTGGGAATACTTCTCTTGCTGGTGTGACAGCATAAGCAGGTAGTTATGAGACGAGTTTAAACGTGTTTGATGCTGCCAGACATCCTGTCTCTGGGTGTGACGGCATAAACATCCTGTCTCTGGACTTGAGGTTATATGGCTTTGGGTTAATACACGTTGAGCGATCATATACAGCTGGTTATGGAACGAGTTTATGATTGATCTAAAAGGTTCGTGCTCCCTCTATAAATATGGTGATCTAGGGCATTGGACTTCATTGTGCTAATTAGTCTTGAGGTGCTAACATCATGTTCTCTCCAAGAATAATCAGCTTTCTAAAGTGGTATCAAGGTGAAGAGGTCTACATTTCATTGATCAGTGATTAATACGTTATTACATCAAGAATAAAGATGAATAACTCAGCGTATAAGGATATTATTCCAAGCGCTACTGGATATGCATGCGGAAAATGTGGGAAGAAGTTCCTTCGAGGTTATCACAAGAGAAGACACGAGATGAGCTGCAAGAAGCGCTTCAAATGTAAACATTGTAATGTAACCTTCAAAGATGGTTATAAGGGGCAGCGACACGAAGAGATATGTGCAATAAGCAGCCCTCAGAAGAAAAGAAGATTGGAGCCAACTAAACATCAGTTACTGTCAACAATGGAGGGCTGTGATATGAAAGAATACGAAACTTCATTCGAAGGACGATTGAAATCGTATTTTATACGATGCGAATCAGCTAAGGACCTAAATATGTATCTGCATGAAGCAAAACAACGCATAATCTAGGCTGTGCATAAAGAGCTTGGTATTCATAAGAGTGTTAAAATTAATCTGCTGGTTGAGTGTCGAATTGTTAACGGTATTGGAGAAACCTGTGACAAAACATTTAAAACACGGAATCAAGCTGTTTTCCTGGAAACTGATCTGGAGTCAACGATGGAAGTGAAATTCGAGAAATTGGTGACTGAAATGGAGGAGTCTCAGCTTAAGGGTAGCAGCTGGACTTTGCTTGCTGTGGAAGGAGTTCGACTGCGTATCAACAAGCACAACCCGTTACGAGGAAGTAGCTACATACCACTACCGTCATCTGTCGGAGCTAAAGAAGCGTGTATAAACATTCAGAACTTTACCGACGAGAAATGTTTCATGTACTCTATATTAGCTAAATTCGTTGAGAAGGATGCGCAACGTGTGAGCAAATACAAACAACTTCAAGATAAGTACGACTTCAGCTGTGTTTCCTACCCTACTCCACTTTCTCAAATACCTAAATTTGAGAAGTTTAACAATATGTCTATTAACGTTTTCGGGCTGGATGAGAAGCATGAAGTGTATCGGATAAAGGTTGCTGATATTGAACTACCTGAACATCGCGACCTACTACTATTGAATGACAGCAGTGGAAAACATCACTACGTGTATATAAAGAATTTTGAGAAGCTCGTTCGACGCCAGAAAACTAAATGTAATGAACGTGTTTATACCTGCAAGCGCTGTTTTACACATTTTGATAATCGATATGGACGAAGTGGACTGAAAAAACTACAAGAACATGCAGCTACCTGTAATCAACATGGTGTTGCAAGGGTAGTTATGCCTACCAAGGAGAAATCAATTGTACAGTTTAAAAATGTTGGGAGGATGCTGAACCTACCTTATGTCATCTATGCTGATTTTGAGAGTATTCTCACTCCATGCCATACGTGTATACCCAATCCTGAAACTTAATATACAACCCGTTATCAAGAGCACATACCAATGAGCTTCTGTGTTTACGTGAAGCCTACATCCAGTGTTGAACATTTCGAAACTGGTCTTCCTAAGCAACCCCATGTATATCGTGGTGCTGATGCTGCTCAGAAGTTTATGCCTTACCTGACATCTCTTGCAAAAATGATTGATGACGTATACAAATCTGCTAAGGCTCTGAAACTTACGGATCAACAGCAAAAGGATTTTGAGTCTTCTACGACATGCTACTTGTGTGGAAAACCCTTTACAAAAGAGAAATACAAAAGTACGCGACCATGATCACATCAGCGGTGAATATCGTGGAAGTCTTCATAATGAATGTAATTTAGCCTGCAAAACACCTAAATATATCCCAGTCTTCATGCATAACCTTAGCGGATATGACTCGCATTTCATTGTAAAGGAGTTGGGGTGCACAAGTGAACGTGTGGAGGTAATTTCTAACTCTGAAGAAAGCTATATCTCATTCACCAAGTATGTAGGAGATATAAAGCTTCGATTTGTGGATAGCTTCCGATTCCTCAGTACAAGCTTGGATAAGTTGGTAAAAAATCTAACCTCATATCCAGAAACACTAGAGTACTTCAGAGAAGACAAATTGAAGTTGATGACACGTAAGGGCGTATTTCCATATGATTTTGTTACGTCATGGGATGCCCTGAACGAGACCTGCTTGCCTCCTATGGACTCCTTCTACAATAGATTAAATGAAGAAGAAATTACTGATACTGACTACGATCATGCTAGAAATATATGGGAGCTGTTTAATGTGAGAAACCTGGGAGAGTACAGCGATCTCTACTTAACTTCGAATGTACTTATTCTAGCTGACGTCTTTGAGTCGTTCAGAGAGCAAACCCTCAAAACACATAAAGTCGATCCGGCCCATTATTTTACCTCTCCAGGTCTTACATGGGACGCTATGTTACTGTATACTGGAATTAAGTTAGAGCTGTTACAAGATTATGATCAACTACTCATGGTGGAATCAGGTATAAGAGGAGGTTTATGTCAGGTTTCCCGTCGGTATGCAGAGGCTAATGACACTTATATGGAGAAGTTTGATCCGTCGAGACCAACCCAATTTATCACATACGAGGACGCTAATAACCAATATGGGTGGGCAATGTGTCACACCCTTCCTTTTGGTGGATTTCAGTGGGTGTCACCTGAAGAAATCAACTTAGAAACACTACAAGAAGATGATCCTCGTGGGTACATATTAGTAGTCGATATCGAGTATCCTGCAGAACTTCACGATCTACACAACGATCTACCTTTCCTGCCAGAGTGTATGAAACCATTGGAAGCATCTACAAAGAAACTGATACCTCATCTTGGACCTCGAAAGAAGTATGTAGTACATTACATGGCTTTGAAGCAAGCTCTTAGTCATGGACTACGACTAACAAAAATCCATCGTGTGCTACAATTCCGACAGTCTCGGTGGTTGAAACCTTATGCGGAATTTAACAACAGGCTACGACAACAAGCTGCAAATGATTTCGAGAAGGATCTCTACAAGCTCTTTAACAACGCCATGTTTGGAAAAACTATGGAGAACCTGCGTAACCGTATGGACATACGACTGGTGACCAATGAAAAAACTGAGAAGCTGATCGCTAAGCCTACGTTTATCGACAGGACGATATATGCTGCTAATCTAGCTGCTGTACATATGGCCTCTCGTCAGATTGTGTTCAACAAGCCCATATACATTGGAATGAGTGTGTTGGACATCTCCAAGACATTAATGTATCACTATCATTACGACGTGTTGTTGCCTTATTATGGAGCTGGAAACCTGAAGCTTATGTATATGGACACTGATTCATTCATTCATCGTGTAACAACTGAAGATGTGTACCAGGACAAGCTACGTTTTCTTGAGCATCTCGATACAGCTGATTACCCTGTCAATCATATATGCCACTCTACTCAGAACAA
This sequence comes from Deroplatys truncata, assembly GCA_030765065.1. NCBI lineage: Eukaryota > Metazoa > Arthropoda > Insecta > Mantodea > Mantidae > Deroplatys > Deroplatys truncata. The sequence continues at coordinate 232,037,952 of CM060990.1, forward strand.
GAAGGTATTGGGAAAATTTAAAGATGAGGCTAATAGCAAAAACATCCTACGCTTTGTTGGACTACGTCCTAAGATGTATGCTTTAGATATTTAAGGCTCAATGATAAAAAAGATTAAAGGTATAAAACGTAGCGCTATTAAGCAGTACATTATATTCGACAGCTATACAGACTGTCTTAAAACCTGTGAAATCATCAGAACTCCCATGAATCTAAAGCACACAAAAGCATCCTGTTACCACAGTATAAGTGAATAAAATTACATTGAATCCCTTTGATGATAAAAGAGTTATTGCCGAAGATGGAATAACTACCTATGCGTTTGGACATTACGCCATTACAAACAGTGCTTAAAAGAATGTAAGTTAAAGATAAAGATTTTCTCGTGAGTCTACAATCTTAAAAAATTAAGTTTATCCGTGTGCTGTGTATGCAACTAGCAGACGCCTGATGAAGAAAGAAGAAGATGGAAGGGAAGGTGGTAACCCTGCCATTAGGAGCAATCCTAGTGCTAGTCTCAAGCCTAGATAAAAGGGGAGAGACACCTACAACGAACTAAAATAAAGGTATGTTGACGCAAAACTTTTCAATTTGTGAACCAATATGCAGTTTATCCCTCTCCGCATCGTACAATAACTGTTTAACATATAGTAAGTTTGTAAGATTTAGAAAAAAGTATATAAATTGTTGTAACGTTGGATGAGAAATGTGTATAATCTAATTACTCTCTATATTACCATGAGTACCTGTGATACTAGTTGAATTACCTGTTAAAAAGACTTATATACCTACGATACTACCGGAATCATGTGAAATTCCTTAACTAGCTCTGATACGAATTCCTGTTCTAAATTAGCACGAGCACCTGTGATACTATCTGGTTTGCCTTAAATACCAATGATACTAGATGAATTACTTGTTAAAATGACACAAATACCGTTGATACAACCTGAATAACCTGCATTTACCTTAAATAGCTGTGATACAAATCTCTGATCGAAATTATCAGTAATATCTGTGAAGCTATGTCGATTACCTCAAATACTTACGATATTACCTGAACTATCTGTGAAATACGAAACTAGGTTATAACCGACCCCTGGAACCTACCCTCCTGTAATGCTTGCTTAATTACTCTAAACACCTATGTTACTTGAATTATCCTAAATACCTACGATACCCTCTGAATTACCTGTGAAATATGAAACTATGCTATACCCAACCCTGGAATCTAACCTCCTGTGATATTAGCTGAATTAGCCTAAATACCTACGATACTACCTGAATCACCTGTGAAATCATGCATAGCTATGATGCAGTTAGCCTCCTGTGATACTAGCTGAATTAGCTTAAATGCTCACGATACTAGCTGAATTGCCTGTGAAAATTACTTAAATACGTGTGATACTATCCTAATCATGTGAAATTACCTTAACTAGCTCTGATACGAATTCCTGTTCCAAATTAGCACGAGCACCTGTGATACTATCTGGTTTGCCTTAAATACCAATGATACTAGATGAATTATCTGTTAAAATGACTCAAATGCCATTGATACAACCTGAATCACCTGCATTTACCTTAAATAGCTGTGATACAAATCTCTGATCGAAATTATCAATAATATCGGTGAAGCTATGTCGATTATCTCAAATACTTACGATATTACGTGACTATCTGTGAAATACGAAGCTATGTTATAACCGACCCCTGGAACCTACCCTCCTGTAATGCTAGCTGAATTACTCTAAACGCCTGTGATACTTGAATTAACCTAAATACCTACGATACTCTCTGAATTACCTGTTGATGCAGTAATTTGTATCACAAATTACTTAAATGTAAATAATGATTGTAATATGACTATGCATTTTTATGTGACATTGATTTCAGATGTTTATTAATTGTAATTATTATTGGGAAATAAGTTTATATGACCTTACTGAAACTGTCAATAATAGCGCAATAATGCAGAGAGGGGGGTGAGCTGTTTATCATTATTGGAAACGAGGAAGTTACGTAATGTTGGCGCGTTTTTCCGTTGAGAACCTTCTGGAATGTTTCCCTAGAGCATATGTATTTATAATTTTCATTGGATATTAAAATAGACGCTAATGTTGGCGCGTTTTATTAGCCAAAAGTAGTTCAGTTATAATATTTAGGCGTATCTGGATGAAGGAGTATAAATAGGGTAGGTTAGAGGTAGCTTGAGGCCACTTCATCAAAATTCTTTGTACACTACACGTCGTCTTCAGTTCGTCAGTTCGTCAAAATATTTGTATGAGATACGTCGGCTATAGATTCACAAGTTACGAAAAATCTAAAGTGTTGTAAAGTTAATAATACACAAAGTTGAAGTAAGCGAATTAAAAGTGATAAGTAAGAAGTTATTATAACAGTTTCAGTTTTGGCGAGTGTCGAGATCAATGTGTAAATGTGAGAGTAATAGTGTTCGACAATAAAAGTATAAAACAAATTTCTTCATCAGTGTTCTTTTTGGATAAAAGATTCCTTCCGTTTACACAACCCTGTTTAAGAGATATGTTCGACCAAATAGCTAGCCGGAGGACAGTAAACAAAATTTAAATCAAATAACAGTCGCATTCTTTCGAACACTAACACTGATGCAAATTGCTAACACAAGATGGAGCTACAAACCGAACAAATGAATGACGTCACAAGATGGCTTCACATGAAATAAACACACATACACAAACATCACAAGCATCAACATTATAAGTAATACCGTCGCAAATTGGCTACCACAACGTGGGGCTACAATAATGTTAAATAAATACAACATGAATACCGCAACAAATTGGCTCCCATACGTGGGGCAGTTAAAATTATGTAACCAAACAAAACAAAAGCAGCACAATATAAGATCTTCAAGTTCTAATAATTTACGTAAAAACATATTACGTAAGCACTATACCGCATCAAATTGGCTCCCAAACGTGGGGCTAACAAAACATTATAAGTAATACCGTCGCACTGTGAAATACGGCACTAAGCTATACCCAACCCTAGAATCTATCCTCTTGTAATACTAGCTGAATTAGCCTAAATACCTACGATACTAGCTGAATTACCTGTGAAATCATGCAGAGCCATGATGCAGTTAGCCTCTGGAATCTATCCTCCTGTGATACTAGATGAATTAGCCTAAATATATACGATACTAGCTGAATTACCTGTGAAATCATACACTGCTATGATGCAGTCAGCCTCTTGCAATACTAGCTGAATTACTTACCTGTTAGTGTGAGTGGGTTAGCTTTTCCCGTTGCAGGTCACCTTTTCCCCTTTATGGCTCACCTTTTTCCCTTTGGTGGTCACCTTTTTCCCTTTGCTGGTCACATTTTTCCCTTTACTGGGCACCTTTTTCCCTTTGCTGGTCACGTTTTTCCCTTTGCTGGTCAACTTTTCCCTTTGTGGGTCACCTTTTTCCCTTTGCTGGTCACATTTTTCCCTTTACTGGTCACCTTTTTCCCTTTGCTGGTCACGTTTTTCCCTTTGCTCAACTTTTTCCCTTTGTGGGTCACCTTTTTCCCTGAGCAGTCAGCTTTTTCCCTTTGCTGGTCACGTTTTTCCCTTTGCTGGTCAACTTTTTCCCTTTGTGGGTCACCTTTTTCCCTTTGCTGGTCACATTTTTCCCTTTGCTGGTCACCTTTTTCCCTTTGCTGGTCACGTTTTTCCCTTTGCTGGTCAACTTTGCGGGTGTATTAGTTATAAAGTTTATGTATTTGTGTTTACTTCACGCGTTGAAGCCATCTTGTGACGTCATTCATTTGTTAGGTTTGCTAGCTCCATCTGGTGTTAGCAATTTGCGGCAGTATTAGTGTTCGTTTGAAAGAATTTTACTTTTATTTTTTATTTAATTCTGTTTCACTGTCCTCCGGCTAGCTATTATCTTATTTTGGGTCGAGTACTTCTCTTTATACAGGTTGTGTAAACGGAAAGGAATCTTTTATCCAAATATAACACTGATGAAGAAATTTGTTTTACACTTTTATTGTCGAACACGTTAACTATCACATTTATACATTGATCTTAACACTCGCCAAACTGAAACTGTTATAATAACTTCATTACTGATAATTCTTAATTCGCGTACTTCAACCTTTTGTATAATTAACTTTATAACACTTGAGATTTCATAACTCTGTTACGCGTAACCTGCAAATTGATATCCGAAGTGTGCCGTACAAATACTTTCGACGAACTGACGGGAATGCGACGTGTGGTGTACAAAGAATTTTGATGAACTGACGGCGATCTACCTCTAACCTACTCTTTTTATACTCATTCACCCAGATATGCCTAAAGATTATAACTGAGCTGCAATTGGCTAATAAAGCGCGCCAACATTAGCGTCTATTTTTATATCCAATGAAAATTATGAATACATATGCTCTAGGGAAACGTTCCAGAATATTCTAAACGCGCCAACATTACGTAACTTCCTCGTTCCAATAATGATAAACAGCTCACCCCCTCGCTGCATTATTGCGCGCTATTATTGTCAGTTTCAGTAAGGCGGTATAAACTTCTTTTCAACAATAATTACAATCAATAAACATCTCAAATCAATGTCACATAAAAATGCATATTCATATTACAATCATTATTTACATTTAAGTAATTTATGATAGAAATTACTGCATCAACTTTTTCCCTTTGTGGGTCACCTTTTTCCTTGAGCAGTCACCTTTTTCCCCTGAACGAGTCACCTTTTCCCTGAAAAGGTTACGTGATGAGCATGTCTAGAAAATTGACATGAAACATATTTTCATGACGTTCTCGCTTAAAGTCGCTTTCAAGGTCTAGTATCTCCCTCCTATTCCATATCTCTCCTGTATATAAGTCCATATTTCTACTGCTACACTACCTGTCTAGCCTACCGACTCTCCTCGTTTTCCTATACCACACATATAAACCATACTCTACTCAACCTCTGTCTAGCCTAACACCTCTCCTCCTGTTCCCTACCTCTCATACATATAAACGCCTTCTCTACTCGCAGCCTCTATCTAGTCTAACATATCTCAACTATCTCTTCCATATAAACACACTACCTTCCTTCAACCCTGACTAGCCTAGCATCAGCCCTGGTATTCCCTATCTCTCCCATATAAACCCATTTTCCTCATTGAACCGCCCCATCCAGCCTCGTTTTCCCTATCCATTCCCATATATGCCCAAAAAACTGCGCTCGAATTCCTCTATATACCCTACTAGCCGTGGATATCTAGTGCATACATCTTTGGTCATAGTCCGACAAAGCGCTGGATGCTTTAACCATTAGCCTCATCTTTAAATTTTCCCAAAACCTTCTTGTTTAGTGCTGAATAGCAGAAATGGCTTGTGGGATAATCAGATGTATCTAGGTGCTCGAGGAAACCTAGCTTGTCCTGGTACACATCTTCAGCTCTCACTCGATGAATGAATGAACCAGTGTCCATATACATAAGCTTCAGGTTTTCAGCTCCATAATACGCTAAAGACACGCCGTAGTGATAGTTATACATTAATGTCTTGGAGATGTCCAATACACTTATTCCAATGTATATAGGCTTGTTGAACACAATCTGACGAGAAGCTGTGTGTACAGAAGCTAGATTAGCAGCATATATCGTCCTATCAATAAACGTAAGCTTGGCGATCAACTTTTCCAGAGCCTTCTCATTTGTCACCAGTCGTATATCCACACGGTTACGCAGCTTCTCCATAGTTTTTCCAAACATGGCGTTGTTAAAGAGCTTGTAGAGATCCTTCTCGAAGTCATTTTCAGTAAAAGATTGGGATTCGAAATAAGGACAACGGATTGGCAATTATATACAGTATTAATTACTCATTACAGGAACTATCAACCATGCTCTGGTGCACCCCTCTACCTCTCTTAGTTTTTGAGATAATGGAAATTTAGGAATTAACAATCGAACCCAGGACATCAGGTACTCAGCTATACATTCACAAGAAATTACCTAAGGGCGTTAATACAATACAGCTTATTTGACGTCTTTATCTTTATTAGTTTTGGTGATATTTGAAGATGAATTTGTAATCACTCCTAGGATTCGAACCCGGGCATCCCGATCAAGTTGCAACAATACCTAGATCACGCACCGTGATCCAAGGAATAAATTGGTGTCTATCTCATTGTTCTATCTCTTTTCATTCAGGAGATATAAGCGCTTAATCAGTAGGGGGAAATGATTGTAGGGGAGGGGGCTAATTAGCATATTAATTTACACTCCTGCATATTAAGTGATCTAAAACTCTTATTTCCCCTCTTGTGATGCCGTAACCGCATACAGCTCTTTTAAACGTGTCAAACTAATATTACAAATAATTTTGCTCCTGGTGTTCTGGGTTCGAGTACTGATAAAATGATATTTACTTATACATTTAATACCTCTAGAACTAATTAAGATAAAGACGCCAAATAAACTCTATTGCGTTTATACTATTAGGTAGTATCTTGCGTATGTATATTAGAGTACCCGGCGTCATGGGTTCAATCCTTAAATTTAAAATATCCATTTTCTCAGAAACTATGAGAGATAGAGGGATGGATCAAAGCATACTTGATAGCTCCTATGATAGGTAATTATTACTGTATATAATTGTCAATCCGTTGTCCTTAGTTCGAATCCCGACCTTTTAATGATTTCCTTAACTTTCCTCTATACTCTAGAATATATCATTTAGATTGATGCTATAACTGCATACAGCCGTGTTTTATATACCAAACTAATATTGTAAATAACTTTGTTCCTGGTGTACTGGGTTCAAATACCGTTTCAATGAAATTTATTTCAAGTTTAATAATTCGTAATCTAATTAAATAGTCACGTCAAGTAATACGTAAACAGAGTACCTAGTTCCTAAATATCGTCATCATGACAAAAATTACTTTAAAGTACTCAGATCGAATCCCAAAGGGGTGATTTCATATATCTTCAAGTCTATGGATCATATCAGGTTCGAGTAAAGATTAAATGGTAGATGCTGATGCGGGGGAGCTAAATTACTGAAAATACATTTATTAAAAGTATTACCGGGTTCGATTCTAGAAGCTTAGAATATGTCTAACTCTGGAAAAATTACTTTGTTCGTGATTATAGTGAAATTTAATGGTCTTTCTGTGGGAAGATGGAAAGGTAGAATTGAAAAGGGAATGAAAACATGAAATAATGTAGTATATACATACATTTAACTAAACAAGGGAGAAAATCTTCTACGCTACCTTTTAAACCTTTACTTTTAAGTATTGTGAGAATAGAGATTGTGCTAGCTTTGGTGTAATGGGTGGTGGTAGCGGTGGTGGTGGTTGTGGTAGGCTTTGAATGGAAACATGTCTGAATAAGCGTGTAAGCATAATTCTCTTGTTGATGTGACAGCATATACATGTAGTTACGAGACGAGTTTAAACGCATTTAATACTGCCAAACATCCTGTCTCTGGGAGTGACGTCATAAACATCTTGTCTCTGGGCGTGAGGTTATATCACGGAGGTTAAAACGCGTAGAGCGATTATATACAACTAGTTATGAGCGAGTTTATGATTGATCTAAAAGGTTCGTGCTCCTTCTATAAATAGGGCGATCTAGGGCATTGGAATTCATTGTGCTAATTAGTCTTGAGGTATTAACATCCTGTTCTCTCCAAGAATAATCAGCTTTCTAAAGTGTTATCAAGGTGACGAGGTCTACATTTCCCTTAGAAGGGTTAATACGTTATTACATCAAGTATAAAGATGAATAACTCAGCGTATAAGGACATTATTCCAAGCACTACTGGATACACTTGCGGAAAATGTGGGAAGAAGTTCCTCCGAGGTTATCACAGGAGAAGACACGAGATGTCTTGTAAGAAACTCTTCAAATGTAAACATTGTAGCTGGACCCTCACTGATGGTATAAGGGACAGCGACACGAAGATATATGTGAAATAAGCAGCCCTCAGAAGAAAAGTAGATTGGAGCCTACTAAACATCAGTTACTGTCAACAATGGAGGACTGTGACATGAAAGAATATAAAACTTCATTTATACGATGTGAATCACCTAAGGACCTGAATATGTATCTGCGTGAGGCAAAACAACGGATAATCCAGGCTGTGCACAAAGAGCTTGGTATTTACAACAGTGTTAAAATTAATCTGCTGGCTCAGTGTCGATTTGTTAACAGTATTGGAGAAACCTGTGACAAAACATTTAAACACGGAATCAGCCTGTGTTTCTAGAAACGGATCTGGAGTCAACGTTGGAAGCGAAATTCAAGAAATTGGTGACTGAAATGGAGGAATCTCAGCTTAAGGGTTGCAACTGGGCTTTGATTGCTGTGGAAGGATTTCGACTTCGTATCAACAAGTAAAACCCGTTACGAGGAAGTAGCTACATTCCACTACCACCATCTGTCGGAGCTAAAGAAGCGTGTATAAACATTCAGAACTTTAGTGATGAGAAATGTTTCATGTATTCTGTACTAGCCAAATATGTTGACAAGGATGCACAAAGTGTGAGCGAATACAGGCAACTTCGAGATAAGTATGACTTCAGCTGTGTCTCTTACCCTACTGAACTTTCTCAAATACCTAAGTTTGAGAAGCTTAACAGTATGTCTATTACCGTTTTCGGGCTGGATGAGACGCATGAAGTGTATCCAATAAAGGTTGTTGAGACTGAAATACCTGAACACCGTGACCTGCTACTATTGAGTGACACTAGTGGAAAACATCACTACGTATATGTAAAGAATTTTGAGAAGCTCGTTCCACGTAAGAAAACTAAACGTAATGGTCGTGTTTGTACCTGTAAGCGCTGATTTACACATTTTGATGACCAGAGTGGACAAGTGGGCTGGAAAAACTACAAGAACATGCAGCCATCTGTATTTAACATGGTGTTGAAAGGGTAGTTATGCCTACAAAGGAGAAATCAATTAAAAATGTTGAAAGGATGCTGAAAGTGCCGTATGTCATTTATGCTGATTTTGAGAGTATTCTCACTCCATGTAATACGTGTATACCAAATCCTGAAACTTCCAATACAACCCCTTATCAAGAGCACACACCAATGAGCTTCTGTGTTTACGTGAAGCCTACATCCAGTGTTGAACATATTGAAACTGGTCTTCCTAAGCAACCTCATGTATATCGCGGTTGCTGTTGCTGCTCAGAAGTTAATGAAATACCTGTCGTTCATTGCAAAGGAAATTAATAATGTATACAAATCTTTCAATCCTCTGAAACTTACGGATCAACAGCAAAAGGATTTTGAGTCTTCTACGGCATGCCACTTGTGTGGAAAACCCTTTACAGAAGAGAACTACAAAGTACGCGAACCTGATCACATCAGCGGTGAGAATCGTGGAAGTCTACACAATGAATGCAATTTAGCCTGAAAGGCACCTAAATGTATTCCTGTCTTCATGCATAAGCTTAGCGGATATGACTCTCATTTCATTGTTAAGGAGTTGGGGTGTACAAGTGAACATGGGGAGGTAATTCCTAACTCTGAAGAAAGCTATATCTCAATCACCAAGTATGTAGGAGATAAAGCTTCGGTTTGTGGATAGCTTTAGATTCCTCAGTACAAGCTTGGATAAGTTGGCAAAAAATCTAACCTCATATCCTGTAACACTAAAGTACTTCGGAGAAGACAAATTGAAGTTGATGACTGGTAAGGGAGTATTTCTGTATGATTTTGCCACGTCATGGAATGTTTTAAACGAGACCTCTTTGCCTCGCAAGGACTCTTTCTACAATAGGTTAAACGAAGAAGAAATTAGTGATGCTGACTACGATCATGCTAGAAATGTATGGGAGCTGTTTAATGTGAGATCCGTAGACGAGTACAGCGATCTCTACTTAACTTCAGATGTGCTTCTTCTAGCTAATGTATTTGAGACGTTCAGAGAGCAAACACTCAAAACACACAAAGTTGATCATGCACATGATCTTACCTCTCCAGGATTTACATGGGACGTCATGTTACTGTATACTGGAATTAAGCTGGAGCTGTTACAAGATTATGATCAACTACTCATGGTGGAATCAGGTATTAGAGGAGGTTTATGCCAAGTTTCTCATCGGTATGCAGAGGCTAAAACACTTATATGGAGAAATTTGATGTGTCGAGACCAACCCAATTTATTACATACGAGGACGCCAATAACCAATACGGGTGAGGAATGTGTCACGCCCTCCCTTATGGTAGATTTCAGTGGGTTTCGTCTGAAGAAATCAACTTAGAAAGACTACAAGAAAGTGATTCTCACGGCTACATATTAGAAGTCGACATCGAGTATCCTGCAGAACTTCACGTTCTACACAATGATCTACCTTTCCTGCCTGAGTGTATGAAACCATTGCAATCATCTACAAAGAAACCGATACCTCATCTGGGATCTCGAAAGGAGTATGTAGCGCATTACATGGCTTTGAAGCAGGCTCTTAGTCATGGACTACGATTAACAAAAATCCATCGTGTACTACAATTCCGTCAGTCTCGGTGGTTGAAACCTTATGTGGAATTTAACAACAGGCTACGACAACAAGCTGCAAATGACTTCGAGAAGGATCTCTACAAGCTCTTTAACAACGCCATGTTTGGAAAAACTATGGAGAATCTGCGTAACCGTATGGACATACGAGTGGTGACAAATGAGAACACTCTGGAAAAGTTGATCGCCAAGCGTAAGTTTATTGATAGGACGATATATGCTGCTAATCTAGCTGCTGTACATACGGCCTCTCGTCAGATTGTGTTCAACAAGCCTATATACATTGGAATGTGTGTGTGTTGGACATCTCCAAGACATTAATGTATCACTATCACTACCACGTGTTGTTACCGTATTATGGAGCTGAAAATCTGAAGCTTATGTATATGGACACTGGTTCATTCATTCATCGAGTGAGAACTGAAGATGTGTGCCAGGACAAGCTACGTTTCCTCGAGCACCTGGATACGTCTGATTATCCCACAAGTCATATCTCTTATTCAGCTCTAATCAAGAAAGTTTTGGGAAAATTTAAAGATTAGGCTAATAGTAAAATCATCCAGCGCTTTGTCAGACTACGACCAAAGATGTATGCAATAGATATCCACGGCTCAATGATAAAAAAATAAATGTATAAAACGTAGCGCTATTAAGCAGTACATTACGTTTGACAGCTATACAGACTGTCTTAAAACCTGTGAGATTATCAGAACACCCATGAATCTAATCCTATCACGAAAGTATGCTATTACCACAGTGCAAGTGAATAAATTACATTGAATCCCTTTGATGATAAAAGAGGTATTGCTGAGGATGAAATACCCACCTATGCGTATGGACATTACAGTATTGCAAACAGTGCTTAAGAGAATATAAGTCGAAGATGAAGATTTTCTCGTGAGTCTACAATCTTAAAAAATGAAGTTTATCCGTGTGCTGTGTATGCAACTAGCAGACGCCTGATGAAGAAAGAAGAAGATGGAAGGGAAGGTGGTAACCCTGCCATTAGGAGCAATCCTAGTGCTAGTCTCAAGCCTATACAAAGGGGAGAGACACCTACGACGAACTAAAATAAAGGTATGTTGACGGAAAGCTTTTCAATTTGTGAAACAGTATGCAGTTTGCACACTATCTGTAACATAAAAAGTGTGTAAGATTTAGACAAAAAGTATATAAGGTGTCGTAACGTTGGATGAAAAGTGTTTATAATCTAATTATTCTCTATATTACCATGAATACCTGTGATACTAGTTGAATTACCTGTTAAATTGACTTAAATACCTGTGATACTACCCGAATCATGTGAAATTACCTTAACTAGCTCTGATACGAATTACTGCTCTAAATTACCACGACCAGCTGTGATACTATCTTGTTTACCCTAAATATCAATGATGCTAGTTAAATTACCTGTTAAAATCACTCAAATACCATTGACATAACCTGAATCACCTGCAATTTCCTTAAATAGCTGTGATACAAATCGCTGATTAAAATTACCACGAATATCTGTGAAACTGTACCGATTACCCCAAATACTTACGATATTACCTGAAATACCTGTGAAATACGAAACTGTGTTGTAACCGACCCCTGGAACCTACCCTCCTGTAATGCTAGCTCAATTACTCTGAACACCTAATATGATACTTGAGTTATTCTAAATACCTACCATACTCTCTGAATTACCTATGAAATACGAACTATGCTATAGCCAAACCCTGGAGTCTATTCTCCTGTGATACTACCTGAATTAGCCTAAATACCTACGATACTAGCTGAATTACTTACCTTTCAGGCGAGTGGGTTACCTGTTTGCATGAGTGTGTCACCTTTTTCCTTGAATGGCTCACCTTTTTTCCCTGAGTGGGTCACCTTTTTCCGTGAGTGGGTAACCTTTTTCCGTGAGTGGGTCACCTTTTTTCCCTGAGTGAGTCACCTTTTTGCGTGAGTGGGTCACATTTTTATGTGAGTAGGTCACCTTTTTACGTGAGTGGGTCACCTTTTTTCACTGAGTGGGTCACCTTTTTGCGTGAGTGGGTCACCTTTTTCCGTGAGTGGGTCACCTTTCTACGTGAGTGGGTCACCTTTTTTGCGTGAGTGGGCCACCTGTTTAGCATGAGAGGGTTACGTGCTACAGCTGTCTAGAATTAGTGTTCCTGCATTCTTAGGAAACATCTTTCCGTGGTGATCTCGTCTAAAGTCGCTTTCAAAGTCTGGCACCTCCCCTCCAATTCGTATCTCTCCGGTATATAAGCCCATATTCCTACTCCTTCAGTATCTGTCTAGCCTATCAGCTCTCCTCGTTTTCCTATACGTCGGATATATACAAATGCATGCTCTACTCTCAACCTCTGTCTGGTCTAGCATTTTCCCTATCTTTCTCCTATAAACACATACTCTGCTCCTCAACATCTGACTGGCCTAGCATTTCTCCTCATATCCCTACCTCTTATAAAGCGCAATCCCTCCTGCCCCGTCTAGCTGAGTATCTATCCTTGGTTTCCTATGCCTCTCATATAAAACACATTCTACCTTTAACATCTGTCTATCCTAGCATAGGATCTCTCCGTTTACTCATCTCTCCTTATAAACACATACTCAACTTCCTTAGTCTAATACGTCTCCTCCTGTTCCTATACCCCTCATACATATAAACGCATACTCTACTCTAAGCCTCTGCCTAGTCTAGCATCTCTCTCCGTATCCCTTACCTCTCATAAAGCGCATTCCCCTCCTACCCGATGTCTAGCTGAGTATCTCTCCTTGGGTTCCTATGTAAACTATATAAAACACATTCTACCTTGAGCATCTGTCTATCCTAGCATAGGATCTCTTCGCTTTCTCCTCTCTCCTTATATACGCATACTCAACCTCCTTAGCCTAATACCTCTCCTCCTGTTCCTATACCCTTCAAACATATAAGCGCATACTCTACTCTAAGCCTCTGTCTGGCCTAGCACTTCTCCCCGTATCCCCTACCTCTCATGAAGCGCATTCCTTCCTGCCCCTCTCTAGCTGAGTATCTCTCCTTGGTTTCTTATCTAACCTATATAAAACACATTCTACCTTTAACACCTGTCTATCCTAGCATAGGATCTCTTTCCGTTTTCTCGTCTCTCCTTATAAACACATACTCAAACTCTCCTAGCCTACTACCTCTCCTCTATTTGCTATTTCTCCCATATAAAAGGTTTATTCTAGCCTTCAAGCCGTGTCTAGTCTAACAGCTCTCCTCGTTTTCCCTATCTTTCCCCTATAAACGCATACTCTACTCCTCAATCTCTGTCTAGCCTAGTACTTTTCCTTGTATTCCCTACTTCCCTCCATATAAAAGACATACTCTACTCCTCGACCTCTGTCTAGCCTAACACCTCTCCTCGTTTTCCTATACCTCTCATATAAACCATACTGTACTCCTCGACCTCCGTCTAGCCTAATACCTCTCCATTATCTCTTCCATATAAACGCACTTCCCTCCTTCAACCCCGTCTAGCCTTGTATCGGTCGTCGTATTCCCTATCTCTCCCATATACACCCATTTTCCTACTTGAACCTCTGCATCTACCCTCGTTTTCCCTATCCTTTCTCATATATGCCCAAAAATCTACGCTCGATCTCTCTATATTTACCTACTCTTGAGTAAACCGTAGGGTCTCGGGAAATATAAATCAGTGGAGATATTGTTGAAGTGTAATGACCACTGACCAATTTATGATAACGATGGAAATGTTGGATGGAATATGGATTCCCCGTAATAGTGGTGTTATGTAGTTTTTTAATTCTGACAACCCCTAGCCTGTTAGTTTATCCGTCGGACACATTGTCAAATTTCTATTTAAAGTGATAGTTAAAGAAGAGTTCTCTGTTCGTTTCGCACATGAGATGTTATGGAAGGTATTGTTTTTATTGCACATTGTTGGGTATACACCCTGTAACAGAATTTTCTAGATTATTATTTCGCTTGCTCCTAGATTTCTGTAATTTTTTTCTAACAAATATATTTATGTGTGATGCAGCAATGCATCTTATATTGCAGGAGCCTTGTACTTTTAATCCTTTGTGTTACGGTACTTATTACAGTATTGTAGTGACAGCGTTTGTAATCTTACGGATGATCTTATTTATTAATGTAATGCATGTATTTTGTTTAAATTTTACGTTGCATGATATGCACTTTGATGATTAATTGTGACTTCTAGTACCTTATGATTCGTATGATTTCGCTTTTCTTTATTTTTGATAATTGTTTTCCTTTTTTTTTATTTTACCCCAATACACCTTTAGTTTTGCAATTATTGCTTGGGCATCCTTTTAGATTACTTTACGATGTTCACCTTGGCTTTATTTGCTACACCTTAAGAAATCTTATTTCTTTAAATTGTCTGAATTCTACAAATTTCATGTTATATTTTCTCAATTTCACTTACTATTTTATACATTTCCTTTTGTTGATGAGGGTGCACCACTTTTTAAATTGCTTTATTACTTACTTTCATGTTGCTTGTTTTATACTGTAATTGGCAATATTGATCTTTTATGTAATTATTTTAGTGGAAATCTGTGTAACAGACAATATCTGTCATCTAACTGTAATGCTGCATTTAACTAACATTTTAGTTACTATGATGTTTCGTTCTACATTTCTCTTCTGTTGCAAGATTACATGCATCTTTTTGTTGTTAGAGTATATACCTACATGTTAGTTTTCTTTACGATGTACCTGTAGCACCTTTAATTGCCTTACCTTTCCTTTCCAGGCTTTATTATTCCCCTAACGGATATTTTTCTGACCTATCCTAAGTTTTCTGGTCCTTTGTGTTCCTTGCCCCATGTTACTTTTGTTAATTTCGTCTCTACTTTCCTTCCCCATACATTCTTATTCGCCCTCTCTTTTTCTATTTTATATTCTTTTCCTAATTCCTTGTTTTCTTTTTGTGTGAAATGCACGGACTCCACCTGCACGATGGGACAC
Source organism: Deroplatys truncata (assembly GCA_030765065.1). Classification (NCBI taxonomy): domain Eukaryota; kingdom Metazoa; phylum Arthropoda; class Insecta; order Mantodea; family Mantidae; genus Deroplatys; species Deroplatys truncata. The sequence goes on from CM060990.1 coordinate 232,053,437, forward strand.
TCGAGGATCTTGGCAGCATTTCGTCGCTACGCACCACCCTCAACATTTATGCTTAACCTGGGATGGACATCGCATCTATATTTTCCCAGAGGAACATTGCCATTCAAATTTTGGGTGCTTCTTTGCAACTGTTGTACCCCGCCGGACTTACGGTGATGACTGGAATAGCGAGATGACGCATGTCATAGGTGCGCTTAATCTCATCTACTGTCCATTCCAAACCAGGGTGCCTTTCACTTAAAACAAACTCTTTGTATTATCCGCGCGAAAGTAGTTCGCAATCCCCGCCCATAATGGCTGCTTGCTCCCCTACCAGGTGCTTATTGAACACTATTTAATCTATAAAAAGGCGCCCTGCGTGAGAATCATGATTCAAAATGCAACCTGAGGTAACAATCGATTTTATAAGTATGCGGCAATGAACATTTTACTTACGTTAATCACAATCCTCGGGCAAAAGTGCAAAACCCAAATCCGAATCCTCCGGAAACGACTCAGCTGCCATATCAGAATCGGAACTACTCTCCAAAATAATGACAAGCTTATCCACAATTCCACAGCACTGTCGCACTTAAAACAAGTTCCCACATTTTATCCTCTTCTATGTTGTATTATGTCTGTTTATATTCCCTGCTTTCGTTATACTTCTCACTGAAACGCCTGTAAAATCCGATATTAGTTTCGTAATATGCAATAATGCAAGTATCGGGTATTTTTGTAATAGTGAGTCGAATATATGAAGTATTGTTTGTTTTTAGCCACTTTTTAACTGTTTCCCGCTTCTGTGTTTGAACAGTTTATTCTCACTACACGTACCTTCCTCTGCCATGCGAGCTCAAATACCAACTGACTAAATCACAAGATTTGACCTAAGCTGAGCATATGTGTGTTAGTGTATTATGAATGACTGTTCGCTTATCATATATCCTGTGTTACGCAAAGTGTTTATTCGGTACTCAGATAGCGCCTCTGGGAATTCATTGCTGCATTTCTTGTATATGTAAGAGAGTGGCAGTCAACATACGGTTGGTATTAACTAGCAAGATGCCCTCGGCGTTAGCGCAATAGCAGGCGAAAATCATATTTTGTAATCACTTAACAGCTAGTATATATCCATTACCTTTAACGACGAGTTCTTATGATAACCGCAATAAAATGTGCAGTTCTATACCTTTCCTGCTCTAATATTTCATAATACAATGCATGTATTAAGGAACTATTTACGTTGGCGTAAGAGTATATTCTTGGGTTCGCAACAAGCCGAAGCACATGCTTCTTTTTACATCAGAGGGAACTCTGGTTTGGAATGGACAGTAGATAGCTGGCTGCGTATCAAAGATTTTTCATGGGCTGTGTACGGAATGTATAAACTTGTGTGTCTACCTTATTCGTCGAAATATGTTTTATGTGTGTCTTGAAACGACAAACATTTCTGTGATGGTGTTTCTTGGAGTCTGTGATGATGGAACTGAACATGTTACCTCCTGTGAGCTACGACGGAAATTTTCTTTCCTCTTTCCTTTGTAGATTTTCCCTTTCAAGTCCTGTCGGTTCTTTTTCCTTATTTGTTTTTCAGGTGCTATACGTTTGCTTATAATTCTTATCAGTACACAGGGCCGAACCTCACTATTGTAATTGTTTTTAGGAATCTGCATCTCGCAAGTATGCGTGATTGCCTATGTGCCCTGCTTTTACCCGTATTTCTGACTATGTTAGTGCATTTTCTTTGTCTATTATTGTATATTGCGATGTTGGGTCGCCCCCACTTATTCCCACTTTGCTCTCTTTTCTTTGTTTTATTTGGCGCCAGGCGTCGCCATTTCTTGCGTTGCGGGATATTTCGCGAACGTGACTGAGGAGATCCATATTATGTTTATTTTTTATATTAATTAACATTATTTTATTAACCTGTCACAAGTTTCTGAAATCATGTAGATTCATATTTTATACTTCTTAATTTTGCTTAAGTCTTAGTAAGTTGTTTACATGACAGGAAACAGCGGTCTGCCACTTCCCTTGACGTTTCTAAGGGATTTCAGCATGTTCATCATTTCCCTAGGGGTACATGTCTTTCTGCAGGCCCTTAGCTGCACCCTCGAATCACGGGATTCCTGGAAAGTCCTAAGCCTACACATTTCCAGGGCGTCGGCAGACCATATTTGGTAATAGCTGCCACGGTATTAGAATGAACCCCCCCTAGGGTATTCCACGCTATATAAGTAAAAGCTTGAGCTCTACTCGGGAGACTTCAGAGACTTTAAGACTGTAGCTTGGCCGGGGCCGCTATGACCCATGTTGGCGCGCTGGTGGATGGCCGCTCATCCAAGAATTTCATTCGGTTCAATTAGCAACTTGTTATAATTGCGTTGATCACTGACTACTCCTCATTCACGACGAGACTTCTCCTAAGGTAAGACAACTGTTAATGTGTACTGTGCTTCCCCCTTTCTGTAAACCCAATTATTACATAACTCAAGACTAACTTCCAAATATAGTAGCTCGCTCCAGTCAAGTCGTTGTCATTGCTCTACCAAATATACAATTCCCAGTCAACTACCCGAGTAGCTCGCCCCCTGTTGCAATGTTTATTTATGTTGTGACAATACTACACACCCGACCCCGGTCTGATTATCTAATTTTGTTTTGAATAAGTTATATTGCAGTTACTGACCATTATTATTATTATTATTATTATTATTATTATTATTATTATTATTAGTGCAGAAAGTGCATCTGCCTGCAGTGCTATAGGACCCGAGTTCGATTACCGGTACTGGAATGGGGATTCTTTTCTGATGGAAGGTCTGGTAAGGGATGCACTCAGGACCTTGGTACCAATTAAGGAGCTACTTTACACAAATATTGGCGACTGAGGTCCTGGAATACGCATGTATTAAGCGGCATGCTGATGGCATACGGCTTTATTCACCACATACCGCACTGCACTCTACCCAGGATGCTCTGGGTGTAGATGGGCAAAGGGAGAAAAGTGTTTGCACTTGCCGTGCTGTTGTAACTTTATTTTGCCAATTGAACATTTATTATTATTATTATTATTATTATTATTATTATTGGTAGTAGTAGTAGTAGTAGTAGTAGTAGTAGTAGTAGTAGTAGTAGTAGTAGTAGTAGTAGTAGTAGCAGCAGCAGTAAATATTTTTGTATTTATTTTTCCTTCACATGGAAGAGTTTTAGTTATTTTTTATTTCCTCAAAGACGGTACTAATAATTTGTATTAAAATACCATACGTTTAAGACAGCAATGTCAACCCAAGCGCAATTTTGTGACGTCGCCAATACTTGCCGGCGTGAAGCGCTATGAGGAAGACTAGTGTACTCCAAGGCATTAGGAAAGCACTGGTGTACATACTAAGTCTGAAGGGAATATGAAAGTAACTGTTCTATATATTCTGTTTTTTCTTGTTTGTCTTTATTGTACTTATTCACATACGTTGTGTGATAATAATTTTAAAATGAAACAATAATGATGTTAATCAATAAAATGCATTTTACATAAACAAATTAATAGTCCAAAACTAAACCATTAAAACCACAAAATATAAGGAATATATATCTACCTTTAACCTCAGAATTCCCAATGAAAGTGAAATACAATATAAACTCTATAAACATAAGTGCACATTGGGAGATCTACTTGAGTTCATACTTTCTGTCGTCGCCTTCAATTATAACTATCCATGTGAAATATTTCATAGTGTCTTTTGAGGTTACAGGTATTTTTTAAGTATATGCTTTTTGCATATTAAGCATTGGGCATCTCCACCAATTTCTTTATTTAAAAATCTATGCCCCATTCTGGATTGAACTGATTATAATTTTGCTTTCCTATATCCAGGCGCACACGTTGTACAGCCCTGCTTTACACTGTTCCAAGCAACAGCACGCATGTATAACTGGCGCAAAACTTCTGGAATCGTGACCTTGATTGCCACCCCAGCTGCCGAACCTAGGAATGGTTTATGTTTAGCTTAATCAACGAAAGCGATATAATACTTTGCTTACTCACAGTGCGTAACACATACAGTCTGCATAGAAAGTGTCGGCATCTTGTAATTTCAAAGAGAGCAGTACGTTAATAGTGCTTATTTTATATTTGTGATATTTATAACCATGGCTCCTACGTTTTCAAAGGTAAATGGTAAGGTATTACGTATTCAAAGCAGGGAAATAATTGCAAATGTCCTCAACTTCATGAAGCAAGAAATAGAGATGAAGGAAGAAAATATATGTTCATCCGAGTTCCACAAAAGCCTTAAGAGAGTGAAAGAAAGAGTAGCCAAAGCAACTGGTGTTTCACTGAGTTCCGTTTCCAGATTTCTCAAAGATAAGAAAAACCATATGGATGAAAGAGTACCATTTGACACACCTGTGAAGAAACATAAAGTCCCTAAACGTACTACAGAAATAAACGATTTCTACAAATGCGTCATTCGGTGCACGATTCACAATTTCTATGTTGAAGAAGAAACTGTGCCAACAATAAGCAGATTGCTCATCAATCTGAAAGATGTCATAAATGTTTAAGGTGGTGCTACAAGTTTCAAATCCCGGCTATGGCACTGAATTTTGCAGTCTGATACTAACTTTCCAAATGACTATAATTTTATATGTACTTATATCATCATAAATTTTCAAGATGTTGCTACAAATCTCAGAAAAATTATAAAAGATATAGGGTTTAAGTGGAAGAAAGCGAAACCAAATAGGAGAGTTCTAATCGAAAAGCACGACATACGATCTCAGCTGGAAGAGTACCTTACTCAGAGGTACAAATTAGAGGGTCAAACTATAGTGTATGAAGATGAGTCGTACATACACAGCAGTCATACATCTAAAAGTTGAAGTGACGATAGCGAATTAGGTTTCCAGGCAGCTGTTGCCAAAGGGCAAATACTTATTATCGTTCATGCTGTTCGTTCCAAATGGCCTTCTTTTACAAGTCGCAACAAAAAACAGGAGATTTTCATCAAGAAATGAATACAGAAAATTACATGAAGTGAATCAACACCATGTTGATACCTAATATGCCTGCTGGGTTTATTCTGGTTATCGACAATGCTTCATAATGTGGCAAAACTCAAATTGACAAACAATCTACCTCAAATTCCTTGAAAGAAGAAATAAAAACCTGGTTGCTTAGGCATAATATAGCTTTTAATGAAAGCATGAGTAAAACAAATATAACTTAGTTAAAGCCAAATAATCCCTTCAGAAGTCATAACTCATAATACTTGGCCAGATATTAATACAACATCGCCATAATGTACTTAGACTGCCACCGTATCACCCAGATCTAAACACAATCGAATTAATCTGGGCTGATGTCAAAAACTGGGTGGCCTGCAGAAATATCACTTTTAAACTAAAAGATGTGGAGCGGTTATATCGCCAGCGATTTGCAGAAATTGGAAGGCCAGAATGGGAAAATGTATATCCACATGTTGAATAAATTGAGAATCATTATTTCAAAAAATACGGAATTGCAGAAAATCAATTAGAAAAAATTCTCATCCAGGATAACGGTGCAGATAGTAGCGACAGCAGTGATGGCGGCAATGATGTGAGTGATTCCGCAGAAGAGGAAGGGCTGTCAGGTGTGGAAGAACTGGAGGCAGATGGTTGACAGTGTTTTTGTATTAAGGGCATTTTACAGCGGTGGATTTAAATATACTGTATATAACTATAAGTTTATCGTGTAGTGCAGTGCATAACTGGTGTGCGGATATTTGACAATGACTGTCCCACGCACTCCTGCTGCATGCAGACGACCGGTAACCTCCTGATCTGGTATGTAACTCGCTTCATAGCTGTCATTAAGATTTTCACATGTCTAGAACTGTTGCGCCAGTTATACATCTGCTACGGGCAATATGGGCATGCTAAGTACCCGAGGCGCGCGTTTGCTCTGACGGGCAGCATTTGACGTCGCTGTTTTAAGATACCTACATGGCAAATAAAATGCTGTGTTGAATGTGATAAATTAATAAATAAATGTTCTGCGTCTCATTTTCAAGCCCAAGCCCGGCACGAGCCCGACAAACATTTTCAGATAAAGTCCAAACCCGGCCTGCGTATTGGGTCGGACCGGGACTAGGCTCGAACCCGTGCAGACCTCTAAAAGAGCACTATCCTCTCGCACATCATATACTTTGTCACTCGCATCAGTTAAATCAGTTATGAGAAACAGCTTCTCAAATTCTGTCCGTTAAGATTTCTTCTGCAGCCTCTCAGACTTTCCAGCATTATTTTTCAAGATTTCCCCTACTTTTAGCAACGTTGGAAGCATCTGTTACTCTTAGCGTTCCTAGGGGATCCACAAAAAGGTGGCATTTCAAATCTAGGACTGTTAATACCGTATATGAGCTCAGAAAATCTCTGATTGATTGCCTCGATAAACCAGAGAAATCTTTATCAGACAGGTCAGTACGGAAACCTTGTGGCCGGCGACATAATTTGGAGGACGGATAATTTCATTTCTGGCTTACTTTTTTCAGAAAGTAATGTCATCTGTTGACATTTTATACAAGCAGCTAGAGGCAACACAGTTGAATACAGTGGAGGCAAAAAACGTGGTCCATTGTTTCGCTAAAGCAATTGATGCAGTGCGAAGTAGTACGGAAGATGTAGCACACAAGATTGAGACACCTAGCGTTCAAACTGTAAAACAATGTCGTAGAGTAACCAACCTAGCAGTAGATGTTAATGAGGTTCAACGCCAAAGTGATCCATAGATTATGTGTGGAGAAACATCGACGTATGGACTTCATTTGTCGTAAGTAGGTTAGCTACATGCATATTTTTCACATACCACGCTACTTTTAAGCACGAACCGCCACTATATTGAGTGATACATGAACATATACACGGTTTGTGTACCTTATAATAAGATTGAGCCATATTCTTATAACATCTTATAACTGCCCATGATCATGTCATTCTTTACTAGACAGACATGGCTACATATTCTTTTTTTAAAGTATTTTAAACGTAATCCTTTGTATCGTGGCTACTGTTAGCCTGACATTTATTGCAAGCACTTTTAATAATTATTGAAATTTCGTTGTTAAATCGTAGACCATTTTCGTGTTTAAATGTTTAAAGAGATCTATTTTACGTGTATCGCCTTATAGTTGTTAATTAATATTGACACATTTGATAGCCTTGCTTCAACTAGAGATACCTAATTTTATTATATTATCAATATGTTTAATACCTTATTATTTTATGCTTTTCGTCTTATGTCATTTTATTTCATTTTTGTTTAAAACTAATTGTCTTAGAGGCATGAGAAGTAATTAATCTCGCGCGATCACAGAATGTACATTATTTTTAAAGAAAATGTAATTACAGGTATTGATATTTTAAGTGGTTTAAAAGTGTTACGTTCACAACGCTACACTCTCTGTCTCTGCATATCGGTCATATTGTAGAATTTCTATTGTTTATATACTTACCATTAATAAGTTTACCAATACAACCGGAAATTATTTTGTTCGTTGGTTAGAGGTAGTCGTACTTAATTATCAACGGACAATGCGCATTCAAAGAAACCATAAATAGCTTTCTGTCACAGTAGGGTATATAGAGGAATTCTGGCGCAGTTTTTGCGTTTATATGGGAAAGGATAGGGAAAACGGGGGTATATGCGCTGGTTCACGGAGGAAAATGCGTTTATATGGAGAAGATAGGGAATACGAGGACTGACGCTAGGCTAGACAGTGGTTGAAGGAATGAGGATGTGCTTTATATGAGAGATACGTGGAATACGAGGAGAAGTGTTGGACTAGATAGGGGTTGAGATATGGAATATGCATTTATATGGGAAAGATAAGGAAAACGTGAACAGAGGCTAGGATAGACAGATGCTGAAGCAGGGGGAATATGAACATATTTACAGGAGAGATAGGGGATACGTGGAGAGGTACTAGACTATTCAGGGTTTGAAGGGTAGAGTATGACTTTTTATATGAAGAGACGAGGAAAACGAGGGTATATGCTAGGTTGAGAGAACCTTCAAGGAGGAAAAAATGCGTTTATATGGGAGAGATAGGGAAAACGAGGAGAATTCTGAGGTAGAGCAGGGACTGAAGGAGAGAGAGATATGCTTTATACGACAGAGATAGGGCATGCGAGGGGAGGTGCTAGTGCAGACAGAGGTTAAGGAGTACGGTATACATTTATATGAGGAATATATGGAAAACGGGGGCAGGCGGTATGATAGACAGAAGCTGGGGCCACTTTTGCGCTTATATGGGAAAGGATAGGGAAAACGAGGGTAGATGCGACAGTTCAAGGAGGAAAATGCGTTTATAGGGGAGAGATAGGGAATACGAGGGCTGATGCTAGGCTAGTCAGATGTTAAAGGAGGGAGGGATACGCTTTATACGAGAGAGATAGGGAATACAAGGAAAGATGTTATACTAAACAGGACTTGAAGGGTAGAATATGGCGTTTTATATGAGCGAGATAGCGAACCGAGGAGAGGTAACCACGTGTCAAGACGTAACACCACGTAACAAAGGAATCACGCTATGTAACAAAGGAATCACGCTATGTAACAAAGGAATCACGGTATGTAACAAAGGAATCACGCTATGTAACAAAGGAATCACGCTATGTAACAAAGGAATCACGCTATGTAACAAAGGAATCACGCTATGTAACAAACTGATCACGCTATGTAACAAAGGAATCACGCTATGTAACAAAGGAATCACGCTATGTAACAAAGGAATCACGCTATGTAACAAAGGAATCGCGCTATGTAGCAAAGGAATCACGCTATGTAACAAAGGAATCACTCTATGTAACAAAGGAATCACGCTATGTAACAAAGGAATCACGCTATGTAACAAAGGAATCAGGCTATGTAACAAAGGAACACGCTATGTAACAAAGGAATCACGCTATGTAACAACACGTACCAAGCATGTAACCAAGTAACAAAACGTAAGAACAACACGTAACCAATCTATTGCTAAATCAATCTAAACTAATTCATCCTTCATAACTTAGACAATAAGCACGAGAGCCTAGCCCAGATTAACCCGACCAATCCTAAACGTTCCTCTCAGCATCTATTCTACTCGGTCATCGACTAACCTAATCTGGCTAACCAAAGATAACCTCAACTTTCTTTTAGTGAAATTGCAATGTTTTATTCAGGTTTTATTATTCGAGAGTTTTAATTGAAAAGTTTACGTCAACATACCTTTATTTTAGTTCCTTGTAGGCGTCTCTCCCCTTTTTATCTAGGCTTGAGACTAGCACTAGGATTGCTCCTAATGGCAGGGTTACCACCTTCCCTTCCATCTTCTTCTTTCTTCATCGGACGTCAGCTAGCTGCATATACAGCACACGGATAACCTTCATTTTTTTAAGATTGTCGACTCGCGAGAAAATCTTCATATTCAACTTAAATTCTCTTATACACTACTTGTAATGCTGTAATGTCCATAGGCGTATGTCGTTATTCCGTCCTCAGCAATAATTCTTTTATCGTCGTATGGTGTCAATGTAATTTTATTCACTTGTACTGTGGCAAGAGCATGCTGTCGCGACAGGATCAGATTCATGGGCGTTCTGGTAATTTCTCCGGTTTTAAGACAGTCAGTATAGCTCTCGAACGTGACGTACTGCTTAATAGCACTACGTTTTATACCTTTAATCTTTTTTATCATTGAACCGTCGATATCTAGGGCATACATTTTAGGTCGTAGCCCTACAAAGCGTTGAATGATTTTACCATTAGCCTCATCTTTAAATTTCCCAAGTGCCTTCTTGTTTAGAGGTGAATAGCATATATGGCTTGTAGGATAATCAGCAGTATCTAGGTGCTCAAGAAAACGTAGCTTTTCCTGGTACACATCTTCAGTTGTAACACGATGAATGAACGAATCAGTGTCCATATACATAAGCTTCAGGTTTTCAGCTCCATAATGCGGTAACAACACATCATAGTGATACCGGTACATTAATGTCTTGGAGATATCCAACACACTCATACCGATGTATATAGGCTTGTTGAACATGATCTGTCGGGAGGCCATATGTACAGCAGCTAGATTATCAGCATATATCGTCCTGTCGATAAACGTTGGCTTTGCAATTAACTTTTCCAGAGTCTTCTCATTTGTCACCAGTCGTATATCCATACGGTTACGCAGGTTCTCCATAGTTTTTCCGAACATAGCATTGTTGAACAATTTGTAGAGATCCTTCTCAAAATCATTTCCAGCTTGTTGTCGTAGTCTGTTGTTAAATTCCACATACGGTTTTAACCATCGAGACTGTTGGAATTGTAGCACACGATGGATTTTTGTTAACCGTAGTCCATGACTAAGAGCTTGCTTCAAAGCCTTGTAATGCACTACATACTTCTTTCGAGGTCCTAGATGAGGTATCAGTTTCTTTGTAGATGCTTCCAATGGTTTCATACACTCTGGCAGGAAAGGTAGATCGTTGTGTAGATCGTGAAGTTCTGCAGGATACTCGATGTCGACTTCTAATATGTAGCCGTAAGGATCATCTTCTTGTAGCCTTTCTAAGTCATTTTTTTCAGGCGATACCCACTCAAATCCACCGTAAGGGAGAGTGTGACACATTGCCCACCCATATTGGTTATTAGCGTCGTCATATTTGATAAATTGGGTTGGTCTCGACGGATCAAACTTCTCCATATATGTGTTATTAGCCTCTGCATAGCGGTGGGAAACTTGACATAAACCTCCTCTTATACCAGATTCCACCATGAGTAATTGATCATAATCCTGTAACAGTTCCAGCTTAATTCCAGTGTACAGTAACATGGCGTCCCATGTAAGACCTGGAGAGGTAAAATAATGTGCAGGATCAACTTTGTGTGTTTTGAGGGTTTGCTCTCTGAACGTCTCAAAGACATCAGCTAGGAGAAGTACATCCGAAGTTAAGTAGAGATCGCTGTACTCTCCCAGGTTTCTCACATTAAACACCTCCCATACATTTTTAGCATGATCGTAGTCAGCATCACTAATTTCTTCTTCATTTAATCTATTGTAGAAGGAGTCCTTAGGAGGTAAGCAGGTTTCGTTCAGGGCATCCCATGATGTAACAAAATCATATGGAAATACACCCTTACGGGTCATCAACTTCAATTTGTCTTCTGCAAAGTACTTTAGCGTTTCAGGATACGAGGTTAGATTTTTTACCAACTTATCCAAGCTTGTAGTGAGGAATCGGAAGCTATCCACAAATCGAAGCTTTATATCTCCTACATACTTGGTGAATGAGATATAGCTTTCTTCAGAGTTAGGAATTACCTCCACACGTTCACTTGTACAACCCAGCTCCTTAACAATGAAATGAGAGTCATATCCGCTAAGGTTATGCATGAAGACTGGTATATATTTAGGTGTTTTACAGGCTAAATTACATTCATTATGAAGACTTCCACGATATTCACCGCTGATGTGATCATGGTCGCGTACTTTATAGTTCTCTTCTGTAAAGGGTTTTCCACACAAGTAGCATGCTGAAGAAGACTCAAAATCCTTTTGCTCTTGATCCGTAAGTTTCATAGGCTTAGCAGATTTGTATATGTCATCAATCATTTTTGCAAGAGATGTCAGGTACAGCATAAACTTCTGAGCAGCATCAGCACCACGATACACATAGGGTTGCTTAGGAAGACCAGTTTCGAGATGTTCAACACCAGATGTAGGCTTCACGTAAACACAGAAGCTCATTGGTGTGTGCTCTTGATAAGGGATTGTATAGGAAGTTTCAGGATTGGGTATACACGTATGGCATGGAGTGAGAATACTCTCAAAATCAGCATAGATGACATAAGGTACTTTCAGCATCCTCTCAACATTTTTAAACTGTACAATTGCTTTCTCCTTTGTAGGCATAACTACCCTTGCAACACCATGCTGATTACAGATGGTTGCATGTTCTTGTAGTTTTTCCAGTCCACTTCGTCCGTATCGATTGTCAAAATGTGTAAAGCAGCGCTTGCAGGTATAAACACGTTCATTACATTTAGTTTTCTGGCGTCGAACGAGCTTCTCAAAATTCTTTATATACACGTAGTGATGTTTTCCACTACTGTCATTCAATAGTAGCAGGTCGCGATGTTCAGGTAGTTCAATATCAACAACCTTTATCGGGTACACTTCATGCTTCTCATCCAACCCGAAAACGTTAATAGTCATCTTGTTAAGCTTCTCAAATTTAGGTATTTGAGAAAGTGGAGTAGGGTAAGAAACACAGCTGAAGTCGTACTTATCTTGAAGTTTCTTATATTTGCTCACCCGTTGTGCATCCTTCTCAACGAATTTGGCCAATACAGAGTACATGAAACATAGCTCATCAGTTAAATTCTGGATGTTAATGCAGGCTTTTCTTGCTTCAACAGAGGGAGGTAGGGGTATGTAGCTACTTCCTCGCAACGGGTTGTACTTGTTAATACGAAGGCGTACCCCTTCCACAGTAAGCAAGGCCCAGCTGCTACCCTTAAGCTGAGACTCATCCATTTCAGTAACCAATTTCTTGAATTTCACTTCCAGCATAGAGTCCAGATCAGTTTCTAGGAAAACAGCTTGATTTCTGGTTTTAAATGTCTTGTCACAGGTTTCTCCGATACTGTTAACAAATCTACACTCAGCTAACAGATTAATTTTCAAACTCTTGTGAATACCAAGCTCTTTATGCACAGCCTGGATTATCCGCTGTTTTGCTTCATGCAGGTATATATTCAGGTTCTTAGTCGATTCACATCGTATAAAATACGATTTCAAACGTCCATGGAATGAAGTTTCATATTCTTTCATGTCACAGTCCTCCATTGTTGACAGCAACTGATTTTTAGCTGGCTCCAATCTTCTTTTCTTCTGAGGGCTGCTTATTTCACATATATCTTCGTGTCGCTGTCCCTTATAACAATCTTTGAAGGTTACATTACAATGTTTACATTTGAAGAGCTTCTTGCAGCTCATCTCGTGTCTTCTCTTGTCATAACCTCGGAGGAACTTCTTACAGCATTTACCACAAGAATATCCTGAGACACTAGGAATGATATCCTTATACGAGGACTTATTCATTTTTCTTCTTGATATAATAAGGTATTTACCTTTCTTCAAGGAAATGTACGCCTTGATATCACTTAGAAAGCTGATTATTTTCTGAGAGAACAGCGATGTTAACACCTCAGAGATGATCAACAGAATGAATTTCAATGCTAGAGGATGCTCTATTTATAGAGGAAGCACGAACCTTTATGCGTCAATTATATATCGTATTAACCCTTCTTCAAGGAAATGTACTCTTCTTCACATTGATAACACTTTAGATTATTTTCTGAGAGAACAGCGATGTTAACACCTCAGAGATGATCAACAGAATGAATTTCAATACTCAAGTTCGCTCTATTTATAGAGAAAGCACGAACCTTTTTTAATCAATTATATCCTGATTATTAATACTAAAAACGGTGATGAAGCGTGTAAGCTCTTATATATTTCAATTCGTGTTACACTGATGTTCGAGCGTCTCCGTATAGCTTCGTATGTTTAGAGAGAAAGTGTAAAGTATTGTGAAGATGTTATGTATTGTTCGGCTATAATCGTACAGATTCGGAGAGCTTGACTGGTGAAGCTGATGAACGATCCGTCAACCGAGCAGGAGGCAAGCAGTCCCTTCGCGCAACGAAACCTAGATGCAAAAGAAAGAAAATCGTGTTAGATGAGAAACCACCCAGACATTCGCCTGCAGACCATGGAAAACCATGAAAAAATATGTCAGAGTGAGCGTCCAACGGCACTCGAATCAGGGACTCTAAAAGCACACGTGAAAGGTACAGATTATATAGAATGAAAGGAAATCGGTGACGATGAGAAACCACTCCAGCATTCGCCTGCAGACCAGGGAAAACCTAAAAAATATGATGTCAGAGTGATCGACCAACAGGGAAATCAAACAAAAGACCTTAGAAACATATAGGTTAAGATGTAAATCAAATAAAAAAGAAAGAAAATCGTGTTAGATGAGAAACCACCCAGACATTCGCCTGCAGACCATGGAAAACCATGAAAAAATATGTCAGATTGAGCGTCCAACGGAACTCGAACCAGGGACTCTAAAAGCACACGTGAAAGGTACAGATTATATAGAATGAAAGGAAATCGGTGACGATGAGAAACCACACCAGCATTCGCCTGCAGACCAGGGAAACCCTAAAAAATATGATGTCAGAGTGATCGACCAACAGGGAAATCAAACAAAAGACCTTAGAAACATATAGGTTAAGATGTAAATCAAATAAAAATGCAATAAAATCGTGCTAGATGAGAAACCACCCAGACATTCGCCTGCAGACCATGGAAAACCACGAAAAAATATGTCAGAGTGAGCGTCCAACGGAACTCGAACCAGGGACTCTAAAAGCACACGTGAAAGGTACAGATTATATAGAATGAAAGGAAATCGGTGACGATGAGAAACCACTCCAGCATTCGCCTGCAGACCAGGGGAAACCATGAAAAAAATCAAAGGGCTAAGCGACTGAAGGATAGAGTGTGCGACCGACAGAGAAATCAAGCAAAAGGTTTCTAGAGACAAAAAAAGATGCAATTGAAATGGAATCGTGATAGATGAGAACCCACTCAGACATTCGACAGCAGACCAGGGAAAACCATGAAAAAATCGATATCGGAGTAAATAATTGATTGAAATCTAACCCCTGAACCCTAGAAATTCACGACAACTGAAAACGAAACCCAGATGTAAAGGAAATTTTGTACACCCTTGACGAAAAAACCCCGTAAGCTGGGGAAGTAACCTTTAAGTATACAATTGACGTCTGTCATACCGATAAGGGACGGTTTGAAAGGCTTCCTAATTGCTCTACGCAAGTCACCCGAGCAAACACAGGAAATTCCTAAACCAGACAATTTCAAGCCTGCTAAAACATTTTTTCCTACAATAAGTAATTTAAATTCTACATGAAGATTATTCCAAAAGTTTCATATCTCTTATTTCCTTCAATAAAATATCGAATATGACTCTAGCGCCAGGAAAAAAAATTAAACGGAGGGAAGCGATATTTTCTTTTTACGCTGAAATTATAATTAAACGCATAGCGTTCTTGCAGGAAAACCCGCCCATATAGATTATAGGAATGGATTCTGTTTAAAACATGTATTTTCACGCGGGGTGTATAGATTGTATCAGTAAGCATTCGTGACTATTACAATTATTTCCAAGTATTATTTTAAAAAAGGTTGTCTTATTCTCTTAGTAAACATAGGTCGAGAACGTTTTTTTTACTTGGTATTTAGGGGCGTTCTTGCAGGAAAACACTGTCCATATAGATTATAGGAATGGACTCTGTTTAAAACATGTATTTTTCACGCGTGGTGTATAGATTGTCTCAGTAAGCATTCGTGACTATTACAATTATCGCTAAGTATTATTTTACAAAAAGATTGGCTTATTCTCTTAGTAAACATAGGACGAAATCGTTTTTTAAACAACTCTCCATTCGAGAGATATTTTTTGATTATTCCAGCAGAGAGAGAGAGATCGAGCCATATTTGTTTAAAAAAGCTTTTTTTTCATTCACAGGAAATCTTCGAGAAAATTCGAGGAATTATTCAGTTGTACACCCTTGCTAAAATAGTTTGTATACCCTTTGAAGAATGTTTACCTGGCTGGCGGAGTCTTGGAAATACCTCCGGCGACAGGCTGTCGCCTGCACGACATCTTGGACATTTATACATTAGGGAGGCTATTGTGCTTTAAAATGGGATAGCTATGTTTTAAGCTTTCCACAACAAATTTTTTCCCGATAATTAATATAAATTCTACATGAAGAATATTAATGAATAAGTTTTCAATTAAAGGTATACTGTATAGATTCTGTACTTAAGCATTCGATTGTATCTTTATAATTATTTAAATACTCGCATACAAGAATTGCAGACATATCAAAAATTGTAGAAGTTTTTCCACCCTTATTTAATTAAAATTCATGTATATACTCTATTATTTAGCGATTTTTTCAATAATTTCGCCCTCTCATGTACATCATTCGTCAAAAAATCAGTGTACAATACGCATTTTTATACGTTTTAATGTTCGTTTATTTTTAAAACCGCTGCATTTACCCGTAATTACGAGCAATAATTTTTTTCAGATTTACTCAGATGTGTAGCTTGTAAAATCGAATTAGGAAATGTTTAAATAAATGTATTGTATTTTTTAGGTTAAAGCATCTACATTTTAAAGATTGTTATAATTTCATTTTTAAGACTTCCTTTGTTAAAGATGTCTTGCAATCTATTTTTAAATTTCTTTTAAAAACCAAAGCGAACGTTAACATCTATAAGGGCTGCCTTCACGTGTCGGGAAGCTAACATGGCGCCAGTCATCTTTTAGAAACGTACCTTTCATGTCGATAAAGTAGCGAGCGACCGACAGGGCGAGAGACCTTCTTTCAGCGGCCAACAGATAGCGGTAAAGTAAGCCGTGCCATGTGGAACCAAACACTGCGAAAGAGACAGAGGGTGGGGGTAGGCGGAAGAGACGCGCTGGGAGAGAGAGGTGAGTCCCTTCAGTTCGCCTCAGCGCGTCGTAAGGTTCGGACCTATACGTAGTAGCATACATACCAACGCAGCTCGCGCCAGCGTCTTACGTAATTTAGTTTTTTACGCTCACTATACCATTTAAATGTACATTCATCTAAGAGATATAATATTCGTCAGGATGTCAGATGTCCAAATATACATAACAAAGAAATTAGTTACTGATATAAATGTAATATCGTACGTTCACCATTTTATTTTTAATTACTTTTTTTATTTTATTCGGGGATGAATTTGTATTCATGTCACGGGATTCAATCCTAGTCCTCCAACCCGACTTGGAACAACAATCAATAACGGGCTACAATCCAAGGATATAATCGGTAATAATACAAATATTTTGATAAAAGACAGTCAAATAAAAAGGCCTGTAAACGTATGTATTTCCCCTCACTTCCCCTCTTCCCCCCACCCCACAGTAGAAATATAATGGCGTTTCTGAAACACAAAGGATTTGCCGCCATCTGATAAGGTTCTTTGTTCTATGCCGCTAGCCCCGCCCCCTCTCTTTGTGTGCTACTATTTGCCGCCTGGTAGCGCGTGCCACTAGCCCCGCCCCCTCCCCCATGTGGTCTGGTCACGTGCTGGCGGCCACACCTCCCCCACCCCTTCCCTTGTGGTTTCACCCTTAAAAGCTACTGGACACCCGATCCCCCTACCCCATCCTTTCTAATCCTATCCCGTACTCTTGGCACGCCCTCTCTTTGTGCTCTACTCCCCCGCTGGCCTCGGTATTGGAGTAGAGCAGAGAGGAGGGGTATCATGCTCCAGTAGCTTTTAAGGGTGAAACCACAAAGGTTAAGTGTTTTCACGTGTGCTATTCTTTCACCGCAAATCAGAGACACAGGACAATGCATTATTGTTCTCATCGTAAATGGCGGTGTCGGAATAGCAAAAAGCGGGGGTGGGAGTCGGCGGCATAGAAGAAAGGAACTTATCAGTGGTTGCATCGGCTTTGAAGCTGCGTAGCGGCATTATATTTCTACTGTGGTTTGGGGGGAAGAGGGGAAGTGAGTCTTTTATCAAAATATTTGTATTATTACCGATTATATCCTTGGATTGTAGCCCGTTATTGATTGTTGTTCCAAGTCGGGTTGGAGGACTAGGATTGAATGCTGTGACATGAATACAAATTCATCCCCGAATAAAATAAAAAAAGTAATTAAAAATAAAATGGTGAACGTACGATATTACATTTATATCAGTAACTAATTTCTTTGTTATGTATATTTGGACATCTGACATCCTGACGAATATTATATCTCTTAGATGAATGTATATTTAAATGGTATAGTGAGCGTAAAAAACTAAATTACGTAAGACGCTGGCGCGAGCTGCGTTGGTATGCATGCTACTACGTATAGGTCCGAACCTTACGACGCGCTGAGGCGAACTGAAGGGACTCACCTCTCTCTCCCAGCGCGTCTCTTCCGCCTACCCCCACCCTCTGTCTCTTTCTCAGTGTTTGGTTCCACATGGCACGGCTTACTTTACCGCTATCCGTTGGCCGCTGAAAGAAGGTCTCTCGCCCTGTCGGTCGCTCGCTACTTTATCGACATGAAAGCTACGTTTCTAAAAGATGACTGGCGCCATGTTAGCTTCCCGACACGTGAAGGCAGCCCTTATAGATGTTAACGTTCGCTTTGGTTTTTAAAAGAAATTTAAAAATAGATTGCAAGACATCTTTAACAAAGGAAGTCTTAAATAATTAAAATATAACAATCTTTAAAATGTAGATGCTTTAACCTAAAAAATACAATACATTTATTAAAACATTTCCTAATTCGATTCTACAAGCTACACATCTGAGTAAATCTGAAAAAAATTATTGCTCGTAATTACGGGTAAATGCAGCGGTTTTAAAAATAAACGAACATTAAAACGTATAAAAATGCGTATTGTACACTGATTTTTTGATGAATGATGTACATGAGAGGACGAAATTATTGAAAAAATCGCTAAATAATAGAGTATATACATGAATTTTAATTAAATAAGGGTGGAAAAACTTCTACAATTTTTGATATGTCTGCAATTCTTGTATGCGAGTATTTAAATAATGATAAAGATACAATCGAATGCTTAAGTACAGAATCTATACAGTATACCTTTAACTGAAAACTTATTCATTAATATTCTTCATGTAGAATTTATATTAATTATCGGGAAAAAATTTGTTGTGGAAAGCTTAAAACATAGCTATCCCATTTTAAAGCACAATAGCCTCCCTAATGTATAAATGTCCAAGATGTCGTGCAGGCGACAGCCTGTCGCCGGAGGTATTTCCAAGACTCCGCCAGCCAGGTAAACATTCTTCAAAGGGTATACAGACTAGTTTAGCAAGGGTGTACAACTGAATAATTCCTCGAATTTTCTCGAAGATTTCCTGTGAATGAAAAAAAAGCTTTTTTAAACAAATATGGCTCGATCTCTCTCTCTCCCTCTCTCTCTCTGCTGGAATAATCAAAAAATATCTCTCGAATGGAGAGTTGTTTAAAAAACGATTTCGTCCTATGTTTACTAAGAGAATAAGCCAATCTTTTTGTAAAATAATACTTAGCGATAATTGTAATAGTCACGAATGCTTACTGAGACAATCTATACACCACGCGTGAAAAATACATGTTTTAAACAGAGTCCATTCCTATAATCTATATGGACAGTGTTTTCCTGCAAGAACGCCCCTAAATACCAAGTAAAAAAAACGTTCTCGACCTATGTTTACTAAGAGAATAAGACAACCTTTTTTAAAATAATACTTGGAAATAATTGTAATAGTCACGAATGCTTACTGATACAATCTATACACCCCGCGTGAAAATACATGTTTTAAACAGAATCCATTCCTATAATCTATATGGGCGGGTTTTCCTGCAAGAACGCTATGCGTTTAATTATAATTTCAGCGTAAAAAGAAAATATCGCTTCCCCCCGTTTAATTTTTTTTCCTGGTGCTAGAGTCATATTCGATATTTTATTGAAGGAAATAAGAGATATGAAACTTTTGGAATAATCTTCATGTAGAATTTAAATTACTTATTGTAGGAAAAAATGTTTTAGCAGGCTTGTAATTGTCTGGTTTAGGAATTTCCTGTGTTTGCTCGGGTGACTTGCGTAGAGCAATTAGGAAGCCTTTCAAACCGTCCCTTATCGGTATGACAGACGTCAATTGTATACTTAAAGGTTACTTCCCCAGCGGACGGGGTTTTTTCGTCAAGGGTGTACAAAATTTCCTTTACATCTGGGTTTCGTTTTCAGTTGTCGTGTATTTCTAGGGTTCAGGGGTTAGATTTCAATTAATTGTTTACTCCGATATCGATTTTTCATGGTTTTCCCTGGTCTGCTGTCGAATGTCTGAGTGGGTTCTCATCTATCACGATTCCATTTCAATTGCATCTTTTTTTGTCTCTAGAAACCTTTTGCTTGATTTCTCTGTCGGTCGCACACTCTATCCGTCAGTCGCTTAGCCCTTTGATTTTTTTCATGGTTTCCCCTGGTCTGCAGGCGAATGCTGGAGTGGTTTCTCATCGTCACCGATTTCCTTCCATTCTATATAATCTGTACCTTTCACGTGTGCTTTTAGAGTCCCTGGTTCGAGTTCCGTTGGACGCTCACTCTGACATATTTTTTCATGGTTTTCCATGGTCTGCAGGCGAATGTCTGGGTGGTTTCTCATCTAACACGATTTTCTTTCTTTTTTATTTGATTTACATCTTAACCTATATGTTTCTAAGGTCTTTTGTTTGATTTCCCTGTTGGTCGATCACTCTGACATCATATTTTTTAGGTTTTCCCTGGTCTGCAGGCGAATGCTGGAGTGGTTTCTCATCGTCACCGATTTCCTTTCATTCTATATAATCTGTACCTTTCACGTGTGCTTTTAGAGTCCCTGATTCGAGTGCCGTTGGACGCTGACTCTGACATATTTTTTCATGGTTTTCCATGGTCTGCAGGCGAATGTCTGGGTGGTTTCTCATCTAACACGATTTTCTTTCTTTTGCATCTAGGTTTCGTTGCGCGAAGGGACTGCTTGCCTCCTGCTCGGTTGACGGATCGTTCATCAGCTTCACCAGTCAAGCTCTCCGAATCTGTACGATTATAGCCGAACAATACATAACATCTTCACAATACTTTACACTTTCTCTCTAAACATACGAAGCTATACGGAGACGCTCGAACATCAGTGTAACACGAATTGAAATATATAAGAGCTTACACGCTTCAACACCGTTTTTAGTATTAATAATCAGGATATAATTGATTAAAAAAGGTTCGTGCTTTCTCTATAAATAGAGCGAACTTGAGTATTGAAATTCATTCTGTTGATCATCTCTGAGGTGCTAACATCGCTGTTCTCTCAGAAAATAATCTAAAGTGTTATCAATGTGAAGAAGAGTACATTTCCTTGAAGAAGGGTTAATACGATATATAATTGACGCATAAAGGTTCGTGCTTCCTCTATAAATAGAGCATCCTCTAGCATTGAAATTCATTCTGTTGATCATCTCTGAGGTGTTAACATCGCTGTTCTCTCAGAAAATAATCAGCTTTCTAAGTGATATCAAGGCGTACATTTCCTTGAAGAAAGGTAAATACCTTATTATATCAAGAAGAAAAATGAATAAGTCCTCGTATAAGGATATCATTCCTAGTGTCTCAGGATATTCTTGTGGTAAATGCTGTAAGAAGTTCCTCCGAGGTTATGACAAGAGAAGACACGAGATGAGCTGCAAGAAGCTCTTCAAATGTAAACATTGTAATGTAACCTTCAAAGATTGTTATAAGGGACAGCGACACGAAGATATATGTGAAATAAGCAGCCCTCAGAAGAAAAGAAGATTGGAGCCAGCTAAACATCAGTTGCTGTCAACAATGGAGGACTGTGACATGAAAGAATATGAAACTTCATTCCATGGACGTTTGAAATCGTATTTTATACGATGTGAATCGACTAAGGACCTGAATATATACCTGCATGAAGCAAAACAGCGGATAATCCAGGCTGTGCATAAAGAGCTTGGTATTCACAAGAGTTTGAAAATTAATCTGTTAGCTGAGTGTAGATTTGTTAACAGTATCGGAGAAACCTGTGACAAGACATTTAAAACCAGAAATCAAGCTGTTTTCCTAGAAACTGATCTGGACTCTATGCTGGAAGTGAAATTCAAGAAATTGGTTACTGAAATGGATGAGTCTCAGCTTAAGGGTAGCAGCTGGGCCTTGCTTACTGTGGAAGGGGTACGCCTTCGTATTAACAAGTACAACCCGTTGCGAGGAAGTAGCTACATACCCCTACCTCCCTCTGTTGAAGCAAGAAAAGCCTGCATTAACATCCAGAATTTAACTGATGAGCTATGTTTCATGTACTATGTATTGGCCAAATTCGTTGAGAAGGATGCACAACGGGTGAGCAAATATAAGAAACTTCAAGATAAGTACGACTTCAGCTGTGTTTCTTACCCTACTCCACTTTCTCAAATACCTAAATTTGAGAAGCTTAACAAGATGACTATTAACGTTTTCGGGTTGGATGAGAAGCATGAAGTGTACCCGATAAAGGTTGTTGATATTGAACTACCTGAACATCGCGACCTGCTACTATTGAATGACAGTAGTGGAAAACATCACTACGTGTATATAAAGAATTTTGAGAAGCTCGTTCGACGCCAGAAAACTAAATGTAATGAACGTGTTTATACCTGCAAGCGCTGCTTTACACATTTTGACAATCGATACGGACGAAGTGGACTGGAAAAACTACAAGAACATGCAACCATCTGTAATCAGCATGGTGTTGCAAGGGTAGTTATGCCTACAAAGGAGAAAGCAATTGTACAGTTTAAAAATGTTGAGAGGATGCTGAAAGTACCTTATGTCATCTATGCTGATTTTGAGAGTATTCTCACTCCATGCCATACGTGTATACCCAATCCTGAAACTTCCTATACAATCCCTTATCAAGAGCACACACCAATGAGCTTCTGTGTTTACGTGAAGCCTACATCTGGTGTTGAACATCTCGAAACTGGTCTTCCTAAGCAACCCTATGTGTATCGTGGTGCTGATGCTGCTCAGAAGTTTATGCTGTACCTGACATCTCTTGCAAAAATGATTGATGACATATACAAATCTGCTAAGCCTATGAAACTTACGGATCAAGAGCAAAAGGATTTTGAGTCTTCTTCAGCATGCTACTTGTGTGGAAAACCCTTTACAGAAGAGAACTATAAAGTACGCGACCATGATCACATCAGCGGTGAATATCGTGGAAGTCTTCATAATGAATGTAATTTAGCCTGTAAAACACCTAAATATATACCAGTCTTCATGCATAACCTTAGCGGATATGACTCTCATTTCATTGTTAAGGAGCTGGGTTGTACAAGTGAACGTGTGGAGGTAATTCCTAACTCTGAAGAAAGCTATATCTCATTCACCAAGTATGTAGGAGATATAAAGCTTCGATTTGTGGATAGCTTCCGATTCCTCACTACAAGCTTGGATAAGTTGGTAAAAAATCTAACCTCGTATCCTGAAACGCTAAAGTACTTTGCAGAAGACAAATTGAAGTTGATGACCCGTAAGGGTGTATTTCCATATGATTTTGTTACATCATGGGATGCCCTGAACGAAACCTGCTTACCTCCTAAGGACTCCTTCTACAATAGATTAAATGAAGAAGAAATTAGTGATGCTGACTACGATCATGCTAAAAATGTATGGGAGGTGTTTAATGTGAGAAACCTGGGAGAGTACAGCGATCTCTACTTAACTTCGGATGTACTTCTCCTAGCTGATGTCTTTGAGACGTTCAGAGAGCAAACCCTCAAAACACACAAAGTTGATCCTGCACATTATTTTACCTCTCCATGTCTTACATGGGACGCCATGTTACTGTACACTGGAATTAAGCTGGAACTGTTACAGGATTATGATCAATTACTCATGGTGGAATCTGGTATAAGAGGAGGTTTATGTCAAGTTTCCCACCGCTATGCAGAGGCTAATAACACATATATGGAGAAGTTTGATCCGTCGAGACCAACCCAATTTATCAAATATGACGACGCTAATAACCAATATGGGTGGGCAATGTGTCACGCTCTCCCTTACGGTGGATTTGAGTGGGTATCGCCTGAAAAAATTGACTTAGAAAGACTACAAGAAGATGATCCTTACGGCTACATATTAGAAGTCGTCATCGAGTATCCTGCAGAACTTCACGATCTACACAACGATCTACCTTTCCTGCCAGAGTGTATGAAACCATTGGAAGCATCTACAAAGAAACTGATACCTCATCTAGGACCTCGAAAGAAGTATGTAGTGCATTACAAGGCTTTGAAGCAAGCTCTTAGTCATGGACTACGGTTAACAAAAATCCATCGTGTGCTACAATTCCAACAGTCTCGATGGTTAAAACCGTATGTGGAATTTAACAACAGACTACGACAACAAGCTGGAAATGATTTTGAGAAGGATCTCTACAAATTGTTCAACAATGCTATGTTCGGAAAAACTATGGAGAACCTGCGTAACCGTATGGATATACGACTGGTGACAAATGAGAAGACTCTGGAAAAGTTAATTGCAAAGCCAACGTTTATCGACAGGACGATATATGCTGATAATCTAGCTGCTGTACATATGGCCTCCCGACAGATCATGTTCAACAAGCCTATATACATCGGTATGAGTGTGTTGGATATCTCCAAGACATTAATGTACCGGTATCACTATGATGTGTTGTTACCGTATTATGGAGCTGAAAACCTGAAGCTTATGTATATGGACACTGATTCGTTCATTCATCGTGTTACAACTGAAGATGTGTACCAGGATAAGCTACGTTTTCTTGAGCACCTAGATACTGCTGATTATCCTACAAGCCATATATGCTATTCACCTCTAAACAAGAAGGTACTTGGGAAATTTAAAGATGAGGCTAATGGTAAAATCATTCAACGCTTTGTAGGGCTACGACCTAAAATGTATGCCCTAGATATCGACGGTTCAATGATAAAAAAGATTAAAGGTATAAAACGTAGTGCTATTAAGCAGTACGTCACGTTCGAGAGCTATACTGACTGTCTTAAAACCGGAGAAATTACCAGAACGCCCATGAATCTGATCCTGTCACGACAGCATGCTCTTGCCACAGTACAAGTGAATAAAATTACATTGACACCATACGACGATAAAAGAATTATTGCTGAGGACGGAATAACGACATACGCCTATGGACATTACAGCATTACAAGTAGTGTATAAGAGAATTTAAGTTGAATATGAAGATTTTCTCGCGAGTCTACAATCTTAAAAAAATGAAGGTTATCCGTGTGCTGTATATGCAGCTAGCTGACGTCCGATGAAGAAAGAAGAAGATGGAAGGGAAGGTGGTAACCCTGCCATTAGGAGCAATCCTAGTGCTAGTCTCAAGCCTAGATAAAAAAGGGAGAGACGCCTACAAGGAACTAAAATAAAGGTATGTTGACGTAAACTTTTCAATTAAAACTCTCGAATAATAAAACCTGAATAAAACATTGCAATTTCACTAAAAGAAAATTGAGGTTATCTTTGGTTAGCCAGATTAGGTTAGTCGATGACCGAGTAGAATAGATGCTGAGAGGAACGTTTAGGATTGGTCGGGTTAATCTGGGCTAGGCTCTCGTGCTTATTGTCTAAGTTATGAAGGATGAATTAGTTTAGATTGATTTAGCAATAGATTGGTTACGTGTTGTTCTTACGTTTTGTTACTTGGTTACATGCTTGGTACGTGTTGTTACATAGCGTGATTCCTTTGTTACATAGCGTGTTCCTTTGTTACATAGCGTGATTCCTTTGTTACATAGCGTGATTCCTTTGTTACATAGCGTGATTCCTTTGTTACATAGAGTGATTCCTTTGTTACATAGCGTGATTCCTTTGTTACATAGCGCGATTCCTTTGTTACATAGCGTGATTCCTTTGTTACATAGCGTGATTCCTTTGTTACATAGCGTGATTCCTTTGTTACATAGCGTGATTCCTTTGTTACATAGCGTGATCAGTTTGTTACATAGCGTGATTCCTTTGTTACATAGCGTGATTCCTTTGTTACATAGCGTGATTCCTTTGTTACATAGCGTGATTCCTTTGTTACATAGCGTGATTCCTTTGTTACATAGCGTGATCAGTTTGTTACATAGCGTGATTCCTTTGTTACATAGCGTGATTCCTTTGTTACATAGCGTGATTCCTTTGTTACATAGCGTGATTCCTTTGTTACATACCGTGATTCCTTTGTTACATAGCGTGATTCCTTTGTTACATAGCGTGATTCCTTTGTTACGTGGTGTTACGTCTTGACACGTGATTACCTCTCCTCGGTTCGCTATCTCGCTCATATAAAACGCCATATTCTACCCTTCAAGTCCTGTTTAGTATAACATCTTTCCTTTTATTCCCTATCTCTCTCGTATAAAGCGTATCCCTCCCTCCTTTAGCATCTGACTAGCCTAGCATCAGCCCTCATATTCCCTATCTCTCCCCTATAAACGCATTTTCCTCCTTGAACTGTCGCATCTACCCTCGTTTTCCCTATCCTTTCCCATATAAGCGCAAAAGTGGCCCCAGCTTCTGTCTATCATACCGCCTGCCCCCGTTTTCCATATATTCCTCATATAAATGTATACCGTACTCCTTAACCTCTGTCTGCACTAGCACCTCCCCTCGCATGCCCTATCTCTGTCGTATAAAGCATATCTCTCTCTCCTTCAGTCCCTGCTCTACCTCAGAACTCTCCTCGTTTTCCCTATCTCTCCCATATAAACGCATTTTTTCCTCCTTGAAGGTTCTCTCAACCTAGCATATACCCTCGTTTTCCTCGTCTCTTCATATAAAAAGTCATACTCTACCCTTCAAACCCTGAATAGTCTAGTACCTCTCCACGTATCCCCTATCTCTCCTGTAAATATGTTCATATTCCCCCTGCTTCAGCATCTGTCTATCCTAGCCTCTGTTCACGTTTTCCTTATCTTTCCCATATAAATGCATATTCCATATCTCAACCCCTATCTAGTCCAACACTTCTCCTCGTATTCCACGTATCTCTCATATAAAGCACATCCTCATTCCTTCAACCACTGTCTAGCCTAGCGTCAGTCCTCGTATTCCCTATCTTCTCCATATAAACGCATTTTCCTCCGTGAACCAGCGCATATACCCCCGTTTTCCCTATCCTTTCCCATATAAACGCAAAAACTGCGCCAGAATTCCTCTATATACCCTACTTGTCACATATCGGGAAATATGCCGTTCATAACATAAAATTCATATTAGTATAAATACCCAATAGTATGAAACCTATACAGAACCCAACAATACGTTGATACTGCTTTAGAATTGTTTCTCCCTTAGCTGTTCATGTGTACAGTACGCGTTATGGTCAGGAACATTTGGATTATGTAGAGTAGACAAATGGGAGTGCTCCATTACAGTGTTGAATCGAGAAGGTTACCTCCACTTTCTACTTCTCATTACCTTGGGATGAAGTCAAGATTAAAAACAGTGCAACCAAAACCAGGCTACAGTTACAAACTATGCACATATGAAAATTGTGATCTTTTAGTTTTCACTTTCACTTCATTTTTCCAGTGTCACTTAGTTCAGTCTGTCACTTCACTTCTCTAGTGTGACTTAGTTACGATTTCACTCTCACTTCACGTCTCTAGCGTGACTTAGTTCAGTTTCATTGTCACTTCATTTCCCTAGTGTGACGTAGTTAAGCTTTTACTGTCACATCACTTCTCTGGCGTGACTTAGTTCGGTTTCACTGTCACTTCATCTCTCTGGTGTGACTTAGTTAAGCTTTCAGTGTCACTTCACTTCTCTAGTACGACTTAGTTAAGTTTCAGTATCACATCACTTTTCTAGCGTGACTTAGTTAAGTTTCACTGTCACATCACTTCTCTAGCGTGACTTAGTTAAGTTTCACTGTCATCTCACTTCTCTAGCGTCAGTTAGTTAAGTTTCACTGTCATCTCACTTCTCTAGCGTGGCTTAGTTAAGTTTCATTGTCACTTCACTTCTCTAGCGTGACTTGGTTAAGTTTCACTGTCACATCTCTTCTCTAGTGCGACATAGTTAAGTTTCACTTTCACTTCACTTCTCTAGCGTGACTTAGTTAAGTTTCACTGTCACTTCACTTCTCTAGCGTGACTTAGTTCGGTTTCACTGTCAGTTCATCTCCCTGGTGTGACTTAGTTAAGCTTTCACTGTCACTTCACTTCTCTACTGTGACTTAGTTAAGTTTCACTCTCACTTCACTTCTCTAGCGTGACTTAGTTAGGTTTCACTGTCACTTCACTTCTCTAGCGTGACTTAGTTCGGTTTCACTGTCAGTTCATCTCCCTGGTGTGACTTAGTTAAGCTTTCACTGTCACTTCACTTCTCTGCTGTGACTTAGTTAAGTTTCACTGTCACTTTACTTCTATAGCGTGACTTAGTTAAGTTTCACTCTCAATTCACTTCTCTAGCGTGACTTAGTTCAGTTTCATTGTCACTTCATTTCCCTACTGTAACTTAGTTAAGCTTTTGCTGTCAGATCACTTCTCTAGTGTGACTTAGTTAAGTTTCACTCTCACACCACTTCTCTAGTGTGACTTCGTTAAGTTTCACTGTCACTTCACTTCTCTAGCGTGACTTAGTTAAGTCTTCACTGTCACTTCACTTCTATAGTGTGACTTAGTTAAATTTTGATTGTCACTTCACTTCTCTAATGTGACTTAGTTCAGTTTCACTGTCACGTAACTTCTCTAGTGTGACTTAGTTCAGCTTCACTGTCACTTCACTTCTCTAGCGTGACTTAGTTAAGTCTTCACTGTCACTTCACTTCTCTAGTGTGACTTAGTTAAATTTTTATTGTCACTTCACTTCTCTAATGTGACTTAGTTCAGTTTCACTGTCACTTCACTTCTCTAGCGTGACTAAGCTTTCACTGTCATTTCACTTCTATAGTGTGACTTAGTTAAGTTTCACTCTCACTTCACTTCTCTAGCGTGACTTAGTTAAGCTTTTACTGTCACATCACTTCTCTAGTGTGACTTAGTTAAGTTTCACTCTCACACCACTTCTCTAGTGTGACTTCGTTAAGTTTCACTGTCACTTCACTTCTCTAGCGAGACTTAGTTTGGTTTCACTGTCACTTCATCTCCCTGGTGTGACTTAGTTAAGCTTTCACTGTCACTTCACTTCTCTAGTGTGACTTAGTTAAGTTTACTGACACATCACTTCTCTAGCGTGACTTAGTTAAGTTTCACTGTCACTTCACTTCTGTAGCGTTACTTAGTTAAGTCTTCACTGTTACTTCACTTCTCTAGTGTGTCTTAGTTAAGTTTTTACTGTCACTTCATTTCTCTAGTGCGACTTAATTAAATTTTCAGTCACTTCACATTACTAGTGTGTCTTAGTTAAGTTTTCACTGTCACTTCACTTCTTTAGTGTGACTTAGTTAAATTTTCATTGTCACTCCACTTCTCTAATGTGACTTAGTGCAGTTTCACTGTCACATAACTTCTCTAGTGTGACTTAGTTCAGTTTCACAGTCACTTCACTTCTCTAGCGCGACTTAGTTAAGTCTTCACTGTCACTTCACTTCTCTAGTGTGGCGTAGTTAAATTTTCATTGTCACTTCACTTCTCTAATGTGACTTAGTTCAGTTTCACTGTCACGTAACTTCTCTAGTTTGGCTTAGTTCAGTTTCACTGTCACTTCACTTCTCTAGCGGGACTTAGTTAAGTTTTCACACTCACTTCTCCTTGCGCGCAGCGATGTAATGAAACACGCGCAAAGCAGTCTTTTCTTTCTTCCGCTTCACTCACTGGAGTGTCGAACACAGGACTTGTTTTCTATCGCACAGTGAGCAGCACTGTACGTCACAACTGTGGTCACAATCTCACTCGTAATACACAATGAGTAATCGACACTTTATGTTGCATCAACATCAGAAACCCGCTAACAGTCGTGAGCATGCGGCAGTTGCAACAGCTTAGAGAGAGAGTTCGCAGTAGTTGGGAGAAGGAAACAACCAGAAACATCCCTTTATGTCGCGATAGCAGAATTTACGTCGGCTGGAAGTGTCTTCCCCCCTCCTCCAGCCAAACACGCTTTATAGTGCATTTGCTTTAAGTTGAAACATGGGGAGTAGAAAGAGGTAGCACAATACACACGACAGTTGGTAATCCTTAACTGCCTAATCCCAAAGCCTTTACTATTGAAACTTAATATGTAAAATCTGGGTTAGGTTGAAACATGAAATGTAGAAGAGATCAACCAACATCCGCATCCAACAATACGAAAGCCAGGGAAGCAAGGACGGCCGAAGACATCAGGATATTTTCCATATTTCACTGCCAAAAGTGCAACTGGTAAAGACACTACAGCTGATACTGAGCGACTTTTTTTTTACGTCACACATGCATATAAGGACATTTTTGGAAAAAAGCGCTGTGTTTACTCAGGGGCCTCAAAACGCGTACTTCCGGTAAAATCTCGAGAAAAAAAATTGAATTGGAATGCAATACTACCTCTACTTACTATAACTTAGTAGTAAAGAAAGTAGTGTGATTTTCAAGTTGCCGAAGCAGTAAAACGTTTCAGTGAAGGTTGTACGCTGTACCCTGTGATATGCAGAGAAGTTATTTTTTCTTCTTCTTTTAATTGGCATTCCATGGGTAACTTTTGTTAATAAATACACACATATCGTTTTTTTCTTTTTTTTGTAATGCATGTTAAATAACGAGATATTACAGCATTTTTTTAAATTAAAGGATAAATGTGACGGGAGTTTTTCGTGGTCTACTTTTTTTTAATTTTTTTTTATTTTTTTGTTTTTCTTATTTTTTTACAGCGTGAAATCCAACTGCAAATTTAATACGTTCCATATCAGGGGTTGTCGCCGAAGCTTGTATCGCTCTGACCGAAGCCATTTTTGGAAAGTGAGGAGAGATGGGGATTCTTCGTGCAAACAGTAATGATAGTGTGCCAATGTTAACCACACCTGTGTAATTTCGGTAGCTCGCTTCTGAAAGTCCCAAGCTAATAGCACAGGCGTAGTTCGATGTTCCAAACAGCTACCGATTAAATGACCTATATGTTTCTTGGTCCAATTCAAGATGTCCCTGATACTAACACAGGTGGTTATTGGATGAATTTGAGTGTCCACACCACCACAACACTTACACCAAGGTGCCGAGGATAAATTATGTTTATATCGCTTGGACTCTGTGGGTATCAATTCGTTGATGAAGAAATAAAAAGAAACCTTCCACTCCAAGGGTATATAGTTTATAAGCAACATTTTCCATACCCGCTGCCATGGTGAATTAGGGTATTTCCGTTCTATCGCAGGCACTGTCATGGAATCTTTCAGCAACGTGGTATATAACGTTTTGGTGGTGGGAATACTGAGCGACGTATCTATCACAGGTAGTATTCTTCTATAGTCTGTCAGAACCTGTTTGAAGTGTCCGGCAGCCGTCCCAGCCATGTTCATACAAAACTGCACAACCTGATTGGCACCGTGTCTGTGGAGAGTACTCAATATAGAATGGAGCAACAGAGCCCGACATTTAATCTGCACATCAACAAGTTTCCAACCACCCCCCGTAATTGCTCTGCGTAATTGGGGTCCGGCTACTTTATAGAAGTGAGTTTTCCAAACGTAGTAGCCAATCGCTCTTTCTAGTTGCTGAGAATATTGTGGTAACATCGGTATCACCTGCGCCACATACCAGAGTTTCTTGAGCACAGAGGTGTTAACATGCCAGATTTTTTGCACAAAGTTTAAATTCCGTGTCAACTGCGAGGTCATAAGAGAAATGCACATAGGTACAAGTCGCTTCCAATTCTGCGTTATTAACCCTTCCAGCCTGGAGGTAAAAATAACGCCCAATATCTTCACTGAACTGCTACAGGTAAATCGAGCAGTGTCCGTTGGCCAGCTATTCAACGGTAATAGTTGTGACTTGCTATAATTTATCAAAGCTCCAGAGTCATCCTGCTATGTCGTTAATAGCGGCGCCAGTTTGTCAGGATCATCAGCATGAGCGAGAATCAAAGTGACATCATCAGCATAAGCCAAAATTCTTTCACAATTGAACGGATTATTGGAATGAGAAAGTAAAGTCGCCATGCCTCTAATCAGCGGTTAAACGCACAAAGTACACAGCATCATAGAGAGGGGACATTCCTGCCGTATCGACTGTGCTATAAGTACTGGTCGCGTAAGAAAGCCATTAACTTGAACTCGGGAGTGCGCATCTCGATAAAGAGATTGTAAAAGGCTTTGAAATGGCTGTGAAAATCCAAAACTCTTCAAAACACCCCATAGATAATCGTGGTTAATCCTATCAAAGGCTGCCACCATGTTGGGATTCCGTTCACCAGCGATAATGACATCTCGTAACTTCATTAGAATATGTGTGATCTTCCTCTCCGGTATACCGCACGTTTGTCCAGGTCCAATGATGTCAGGCAGATAAGTCTTCAACCTGTTAGCCAAGATCTTTGTGAACAACTTGTAATCTGCATTCAAAAGCGTAATAGGCCGAGACGATTTTAGTTCCGTTGTAACCGTCTGTTTAGGGATCAACACAATGATACCTTCATTAAACCCCATTAAGGTGCATGTATGACGCTGTACCTCCAACATGACGTCGAGTAAGATATCTTTAAGGATCTTCTAGTTGGCTTTGTAAAACCGATAACTGAGTCCATTAAGTCCAGGCGCCTAGTCCAGACTGGCTGAGGCTAAAGCAGCCCACAATTCCTCAGACGTAATCTCCTGATTTAAGACGGTATTGGCATCTGGGGATATCTGTTGTGTTATATGACGATAAACATCTTGCTGCGTAGAGACATCAACCTCAACTGCTCCGAATTTATCAGAAAAGTGTTGATAGGCCTCTTGAAGTATGTCGTGCGTTGTTGCTAAGAAATCCCCTGTGGAAGCGCGTAAATGGGAGATGTATTTCCGCTCACCACTACGTTTTTCAGACGCTAGATGAAAAAGCGAGTTTTTCTCTTCTCGAACTACAGAAGGGTCGCCGGAACGCAGTTGTGCACCGTGATAAAGCTCCTCCTGAAGACAACACATTCTCCTGTTTATTGCAGAAAAGTGATTGGTCACGTCCTGTCCATGGCGTTGTAGGTCATATAAGTGATTTAACAAATCGTAATAATAGTGCAACAGTTGCCGTCTGTTCTTAGACTTTGCTATTCCTTCCCCTTTGTAAAAGTTGCGTTTAGCCGGTTTAAAAGTATATAACCGTTGATTCAGTTTATTGGGGGTACGACGTTGAGCTGTTTTTGCCCATCTCGCCCACATATGGGAGAACTTCCCAGAAATTACTGGATCTTGAAACAGCGTATTATTAGGTTTCCAAACACCCCTCCCCATCGTGGGTTTCCTCGCAGTGTGAGCTATTTTCATGATCAAGGAATGGTGATCACTAAAGGGTAGCGTATGAACTTGCATAGTCCGTACCATCTGCCGCATCGATTTACTCACATAAAATCGATCAATTCTCGAAGCACTATTATAGCGATGAAACGTATATTCAACCAAATTGGCATACAAATGTTCCCATGCGTCCCATAATTCCAAGGCTTGGCACACTCGGTCTAAAGCAGGTGACGGAAAATATTGGCCTGTCTGGTCCTTAGCACTGATGACACAATTAAAGTCCCCACCTAGAAGTAGTTTATCGTATTTATGACGCAAAAAGAACGGCAGTTCCGAGGTGAGGAAAGCTTCGCGTTCCTTCCTTCTGTTCCACCCCGAAGGTAAATACAGATTCACCACAAGAATATTGCTGTCCTCCAATAATAAGGATGTAATCCTACCACTCACATGCCTCTCCGCTAATCGAATAGCATAAGACGAGCGGTAAACAATCGCTGTACCGCGCTGGGAATCCACAACATTGGAAATGTAATTATATTGCGATCCAAAGAAATCTAGCTTGTGTTCATTATTCTCCTGCAAAGACAGAATATCAATGTCATTATCGTACACAAAATCTCTCAACAAAGTTTGCTGAGACAATTCACGTTCACGGTCGCCAAGGTTTGAAGTATCAACACCATATAAACGAGGAGGATTACTTATTCACCGGCTTACTCGGTTTTTTGGACTGCCTTATCGGTGACAACGCACTCTTTTTGCTTTTTCTAATCGAGGATCACGTTGGCTAACTATAGCCCCATACACAGATGGCGTAGTGGTGATGGTATTCTCAGCTAACGAGTCATCTATCCGCACATCCTCCGCCATGGAAGAAGTAGCTGCTGATGCAACCTCTTCCGGCACGCTGACACCTGTTTCTGCCGACTCCACCACTTCCCTTACTGAAAATGTGTCCTTGCAAGTCGCACTATGCTCCACCGCCTCTAAGACAGTCTGAGTTTCCATATTGTTGTCGTCGGACCAAGGTTGACCATCTACGACGACTGCTTTGCTTAGGTTTTCCTGCAAATTACAAGAACTGTCGTGAGCTACACCTGTAATGTCATCACTCTTCGCATGTTCTTCAAAGGTGACATCGCGGCTATACTGCCGGTCAGCCACTGTCTCCACATTAAGCAACTGTTGGCCAGAGTCGGTTCCTGCCGCCGCTACCTGTTCTGGTAACGGCATCCGTTGTTTTGGAAGCGTACCAGCAACCAATTTCGTCCAAGTGGGCGTACGCTTTTCAACATTTGGCATTCGCGGCATTGGTCTCCTAGGGCACTGATTACGCAGATGACCGGCCGTATGGCATATGGCACACGTAATAGGTTGGTCGG
Source organism: Deroplatys truncata (assembly GCA_030765065.1). Taxonomy (NCBI): domain Eukaryota; kingdom Metazoa; phylum Arthropoda; class Insecta; order Mantodea; family Mantidae; genus Deroplatys; species Deroplatys truncata. Next base: position 232,087,903 of record CM060990.1, read on the forward strand.
TATAACTCACCAAAGCGGAATAACCCCCAACATTCAGAAACGATGGTATATGTTTTTTCAATAACATATGTACAGTACGCACTCCATTGATGACTTTGTAGCGATAAGAGGGATTCCAGATATCGTCACTCACCTACAGCACAGTGCCATAAACTGCTAATGCCATATATATCTTCCGGTTGGAAAAACTCAATGGCAAATTATACACTTTGACTACCCGTCTTCCAAAACCGGCCACATCGAGTATCACCTTAGTCCGTTGACCATTTGACAATACAAAACCAACTTCTTCATTTGACTGTTTCAAAACCTCCTCCACAATGTCTGGCGTTTTGCATTTAATGAAGATTTGTCTAGTAATACCATTAACTTGTAATCCGGAGACATCGTCCTCTTCCAATTTTAGCGTATAAAAAATCCATTCATGTATCTCATAAGCTGTCGGTCGAATGATATCTCGTTCCACAAAACTAACAACCAGAGTTGTAGGACGATCATCCATGTCGAAGTATGTCTCACACGTATATATACGGCTACGAAAACACAGACGAGGCTGTGAATATTATAGCAAACTAGATCAAGGAACGGCGTAGAGTAATACGTAAACACACCGACCGGTTGAACTGCTAGCCACACACGCACGCAGCGAACAACCTCTCGGCTCGCCAGCTCAGGGGGGCCTCTTAACGCTTCCCGCGCATTCACTGCTTGTCAAGCTGTCTGCTAGTGACGTCATGTGGAAGGTACCTGGCATCGCTATTCACAAGTGCAAGCTCAAGTTTTAGGATATAATTCAAATCCCGTCATGCTATCTGACATGATATGGTCACCTCGGGCAAATTTATTTGAAACAAAACTCTCATTCCGCAACATATAACGTAGAAAAAAAATAATACGGAGGAAGAATCAAAACTATGCCATATACTCTTATCTTACAGCTTGTCTTGTTAAACAGTTGCAACACTTTCTTTTGGGCTTTGAATTTTTCAACATTTAAGCTATAATTGCAATTCATTTCTTACAAAAGATAGCAAGTATCATTGCCTTTTAATCGCGTAATAAACGAAGAGAGGGAGAAGAAAACATATATTATATTAAAATAAAATAAAACCATCAGGCTATGCATTATTTCTACAATTTTGCTTCCTCTCCTATTTACTTATAGTAAGTAAAGGAAGTATTGTATTCCAACCAAAATTTCAATACCGAGTTTTCACGGAAATACATGTTTTGAAACTCCTTGAATCTAAAAACCAAATTTTTAGAAAAAGATCTGTGCGTGCGTGTGAACAGCATAACTCAAAACGAAAAGTCGGTTAAATACCAAACTTGGAATTTAACTCTAGCATCTTCCAAAGATGCGACATGATCTTATAAGATGATTACGTATCACGAACTACCCTTTACATGGGAAATTACCCATTACTTTTGTTCTCAAAAATGATTAATACCATTTTGATTAAAATGCATATGTTTAAAACATTTACATGACAAATAAAATGTATATTTTGAATTTCCTGTAAGTAGCCTGTAGATACTTCATTTGAATGGCTTTTATAATTTGGTAAAGGTTAGAAGATCAAAAAATTACTTTAAAAAGAAGTAGAACTCGTTAAAGCACACAGTTTATACGAAATAAACGTTGTTGTGGCTTTAACCATGTCCAAGATATTCTGTGTTATTTGTCTGAATGTTCAAATACTTAAAACGTTTTTAAGTGGTAAGTCGCTATTCGACTTTTTTTCCCTCGTGGTCATGCAAAGAGCATGGAATTTCAAAGCCATCACATAGCGAAACGCTTTATAATTTGACTATCTAGCTTACTGAATCCTTATACATACAACTGAATGTGTAATTAAGGTTCATCTCTCTTAACAAGTAGATAGAAGAATAAACTTCTGTATGGATAGTTTGTATGTTTGTGGAAGAGTGAGCAAAGAAAGCCATGTGAATGTAGCAAATCCGAGTTTTATAATTACAATATATATTGTGCATATTTTCGCACTTTAAACAGCTATAAATAATTTTAGTTGTATATGTTAGCAATCAAAGTAAGGTATAGAAAATATGAGGTTGTAAAATAATGTAATTTTATTGGGATTACACTTTCTAGCTGAATACCATCACAATGTTATATCATTCCTCAGTGTGAATCGAGTGTTTGTTTCCCTTGAAATGGCAAAGAAAACGATTTTCTTATTTCCGGATTTTAAAAGAGCACTTGCATAGTCATGCAAAAGGGTCATCAGCATTTTGTCCATGTTATACCTGAATTTCCACACGGTTTGGATTTAAGGGGTACATTACCCTAAGGCAAAACGAAGCTTTCGCCTTCTTTAATCTTTCTGTTGAACTTCTTAAAGGTTTTGGAGACGTTGTGTCCGAGTCCCTGTGCATTTGAAACAGCACGAACAGGTGTCATAAAGCGTGCCGAATTGTCCTATTAGGTGCATTTGATTGCACGTGTTCACGCACTAATTTCTGAAACAGTATATTCCCTATCTTCTGGGAAAAAACCATTCTTAAACAACACGTATACAATTATTTCGAGGAATCGCAGAACAGCTCTTGAAATAATATTTTTCTGTAATGCGTTGTACTGTCCAATCATGAGCAACAGTTTTGTACCGCACCAACAAGTGCAAATGTTGCTCACTAAATAAGAATGCTCTTTCCGATTGCGTAGAAGTTAGTTCTAATTGTGGATGCGATTTGGAAATACAAGTGTGGTGTGTATTCGTGTTCAAAATGAACGTTTCAAAAAACAAAGTTAACTGTGCTGTTGCGCATTGTTCCAATATAGGAACAAAAACCGCTGGAATTATGTATCATAGATTTTCTAAAAAAGATAAACTAAGGAGCATGTGGGTGTCTCGCTGTAAACGGAGTGATAAATTCAACACTGATAATGCTCGAGTCGCTCAGTACATTTTCGGCCTGGGGTTACGAACGGGATTTAAAAAACGAATTACTGGCTTACCTCTACGGAAAATTTGATGTGGTGATGCAATGTCATGTTTGTTGACTCCTAACTGGCATTATGTCTGTCTTCCGGGTTCGAGCACAAATAACAGCAACAGTACCAGCGAAAAGTTACGTCATCTCAAAACTATATTTTATTTGGTCATGTTTACTGAAAGTAATATAACAATGTTGACTTCATATTATTCAGCATATTGAATTAAGCATAATTTCATTATCAGCGATAGGAAAAGCATGAGACTATGGATGCATGACATTGCTAAAGGACTTTCAGCACCCACCGAATATGAGGAGGCAATATTGTTAGAAGATATGAGCATAAAGGAAAATTTTGAAATTGGAGATTTCAATATGGACTGTAAAATATCTTGCGAGTTATATTGCACACAAATGTTGGTCCTTTGATAGTACATTGGGAAGCAAAGACAGTGACTGTAATTTACCAACACAAGTGCCTTAGGACTGGATACAGTTATTTCCAGGGAGGGGGACTTTTCGACCTACCGTACAGTGGTGCCAAAAGTGAAGAAGTTCGAAGTTATATTTGTGGGATTCCATAGATTTCATATTTCAAAATGTGTTAGAGTGAATGACCAGCCACTTTTAAATGCAAGTCTACTTTTACGATTAAACAAAGAATAATTTGTTACTGTTTATTTTAGTAATAGTTTTGGTGGTGGTGCTGATAAAATTGGTTTGTAATTAGTAGAATGTGTTGACGAACCTTTCTTAGCATTTTCCGTTAAAGTATATTTTATAACATATGTCATTGCATTATATTACACTTCCTTAATTACAGCTTAACCGTTTACACAATGGGTGTATCAATCCGTGCCTTAAATTGTACATGTTAAAACGTGTTTAAAGCACTCACTTTCAATTACTATCCAAAGAGCGCGCGTGCTCAACCTTCCACATGACGTCACAGGCGCGCAGCCAATGAGAGTGAAATGGCCGGAGTGGCCTACCTTCTCTATACTCTAGTTACCTTGACGCCAGCTACTGCGCGACTGACTAGGCAGTCAGGAGTGACCACGGAGTGACTGTGACAGTATTTCTCACTAGCGCTTGCAGAAGCCAACCGAAGTTGCCCGACGAAGTTCGAGCGAATGCCGAAAATAAACGAAAGGGAACACTTCCAGCAAGGGGGAAGGTAGTCCATTCCGGCACATTTTGCTCCCATTGGCTGTGGTCAAATACGTAACGTGGAACGTTGGCGCGCGCATTTCGACTGGCAATTGAAAGTGAATACATAAAGCTATGCGTTTCAAAGCAGGAATTTGTACATACATTGTTTCAGCGTGCATTAGTTGAGAGAGAAGCGATGTGATGCCAACACCTCTGAAGATGTCCCGCACATACAGGGAGGAAGCGTTAGGTAAATCCGTTTTGATCTAGGTATAGACTACGGCAAAACAGCCCGGAAATTTTAGAAGGTAAAGGCAAGACAAATATGAACACTGTTGATACAATGTTACAGCCATTTTGTAAAATGAGTCCACAAAAGTATTTTACTGACAAGATATTGACAGCATGTTGTTACCTTGCTCGACTTTTTCCTCTGTAAAGGCAACTAACACTATCTATTCACAAGAAGGGTAGCAAAACAAGACTTGTTGATATATGTCTTTTCTAAGGCTAAGCAAACCATATATTGTGCTCATCAAAGTTATAAATCAGTACAGTATTCACGACATACCTGCTATGCTAAAGGAAAATTCTACTAAAGAAAGCTTTATAAGGGTGATGAAGCATTAAAAAAGCCAGAACAATTGACTTCATCTTCAAGTGGAGTTTAAATAAATGCCGTTATGTGTCAAATAGTGCAAACCTGTGCACAAGAGATTGAAAATACGGATAAAGTGTAGGGGTTTTAGATTTGTAAGGAATATTATAACTGTTGCTGGGTGGTGTAGCATAAGTTCACAAGTGGTTGCCCAGATAGGTTAAACACTGTAAGTGTGTGTATAAGGGCTTGAAGAAGTAATAGCTTTTGAAAAGTGTAAGCTACTTTAAGGTTGTAATTACGGCTTGAGCCATTTCTGAGAGCTGTAAAATTAGTCTGTAATCTTTGTAATTTTCTATATTGAAAGTGCAGTATATTTAGTCCAGAGAGTTTGGATTTCTACACAAGGGGCTGAAAGTATTTTAGGTGGAAATATGTTAACATTTGCAGTGTATTCTATAATTTTCATTAAATCCTCTAGTATAAGCATACATATCCTGGTGATTTGTGTGTAAGGGATAGAAAGTAGTAGTAGGGGGATATGAAAGTTGTAGGATAGCATATCAGTTTTACCTTAACCTAAAATTCAAGTGTCCAAAATTTTTGTTTGAATCGTACTTACTATATATATAATATTCTTTCATAATGCTTGATGAAATCATATGAAAACTCAGTAGTATGAACACAACAAACACCCTTTCCTCCTCCACTCCCAAACGACACAGTTTCAGGAATTTAAGGTCTGTGCTTTTCTCCAAGAGGTAAAAATGTCATTAAAATCTCTCATGAGGAATGAAGCACCAAGAATACCCTCTGATATTCACATTTAATCACATTGCAGTGAAAGATAGTGATGTGAATACCTATGAAGACCCCAAAATCTTCCAATTTTAACATATTTGGAAGTTTTTATTTCCTTTGTCCATCAGAAAGAAGGTTGCTTTTAATTCTGAAGGAATTAAAAAAAACAGAAAAGATTGTGTTGTGAATGTTTTTCTATTTATTGGATCACATGTTTCTAGTTTTCTCACATTAAGTTGAGTGCATCTCGCTATAAACATTTCAGCAACCCCTTACTAGTGGGTAATGTACTCCAGTTTGAAAACTACTTCACTATATGGTAAAGTTAGACATATTCACATTATCTTGTGTTTTGGCAAACCAAAAAGCATATATTAAATGAAGAACATGATTAATTCTGAATACTGACTAACATTTCATATCCTATCAGGTACTAAAGCTCAAACTTTTGACTGCATCGACTCCATTAGACCATATGGCTCCTTTGTCCGCTGGTCATAAACAGAGTAAGAATAGGTTGCCAATCAACATACGGGTATTGCTGTAACCAGATAAGTTGGTACTGAATGGGGTAGAAGAAGCTTAACATTCCACTACCAATATAAACCGTCCTAGCAGGTTTCCATGCAGGTGCAGCCTTAAATGTTACATGCTAAGTATGTTTAGAGGATATTAAAGCAACATTTTCTGTGAAAACTTAACAAATAAATAAAATTCTTTGTACTTACACTCCTCTGAGTTTGAATAGGCCAACAGGAGTGGGTTGACTGCTATCCTCTCCCTTTTCAAAATGTCCTTTTACATCCTGAAACAGTTGTGATTCAGTGGGCTTTTCAGTTTGTGTGGTGGTAATATCATCATTTCGTATTGTAGGTCCTGTCATAAAGGTTTCATCAACAGGCACAATAGTTGACTCTGGGCTAACATTTGGCGTATCATCTTGTGAAGTAGTGAATGCCCACGGTGAAGTAGCATTCTTTGTGGAGTTAAGAACATCCATTACACTTGGTATTGCAGTTGTGGAAGATGTTTGTTGAAATTTTGTGAAATTGTTAACAGTGCTGAAGTTGAAATGACTTGTAGTTTTCTGCTGTTCTGTAGAGTCTGAGTTTTCTGTTACAGTCGTTACTTCCCAGTCATTATCTCTCAAATACTCTACATCATTTGATTCTATTTCTGCTCTTAAAACAGATATATGCCGTTGTTCCCCATACATTCTTCTCATAAGTCCTTGATTGTCATGCACAAATCGTCGTACAGCATGCCTTCAAAAAATACACAACACAGATATAAATATTGCAAAAATGAGTAAAAGATTAATACATAAAATAATAATAATCTACTGTTTTGCAATAGAACTAAGGTTTATAGGGATAACAAAACTACAATATTCCACTTGGCCAAGCAACAAAACCATGCATTCAGCTGAGGTGGTTACTACAGGAATTACAGGCATTACAATATATCTAATTTACATAATGCATGCATTATAAATCTTTCCCTTTCAAAGCAGACTTGGTACCAGGTTTCTTAATTTGACTGAGCTCTTGGTCAGCCTATGCAACATACTGTAACTACTCAATCAGTACAAGCTCTGTGGTTCCTGAATATTGGTTTATTTAAACAGCTAGTAATACAGTCATCCAATTAACAAACTAAGATTGTACTGGATGATAAAAAGGACTAGTTTTAAATTTTTTGCATATTTAGAATTACCTACTATCATATTTTGTTCAGAATGTGCTCCTCTTGGATTTAATAGTGGCTCCAAATGCAAGGATCAGACATCTGCCATGAGAGTTAGAAACAATTACGGGATGGACATGGCTTAATAAATATTTTGGGAACAGTGCAATGAGTTTCTCTGATGAACTGCAACTGAATGACATAGCAAGGGATGGACCACAGAATTGTGAAAAAGAACTTCATTGATAAAACAGCACATCATACGCATAATATAAAGTAAAGCTTCTTATTAGCATCAATATGTCTTGTGCACTCCAAGTTTTATGTAGAAATAAGGTGACTATGAAAATAGTGATGTGAAATTTTGTATCATTCATACAGTTATGTCCAAATGGCAGCATGCACATAGAAATAGAAGTGGTATAGTCAGTGGACAGATGTCCACCTTTCAACTGCTAAGACAGGTATGGGCATTCCTCTCCCCGCATGTCACCACGTGTTAAGCGACCTACACTCCTCTACCTCCCGTTTGCTGTTTGCAACACACAAGCAGTGTTCTAGTCCAGTGATGGAACCTTGCTTAACGCAATTACAAGATGCATTCCGCAAGAATTGGTAGGACATTTAGGGAAGAATGCACTATTTCATATTTTGTAGAATTAAGAAGCTGCAATGCACTCTGTGTGTGTGTGTGTGTGTGTTTTAAAGAGACCTACAGTTTTTGTGCAGTATGTTTTCGTCTATGGCTTAACGTTTATTAGTTGCACAAGGTTTTACAAAATTCCTTCTGAATGAAGAGGACTTTACAGACTATTCCCGGAAAATTCGAGATATACATTTCATTTGTCATCTAAATATCATTAGGTAATATATGGTATTTTAACCAAAACTGTCAGAACCATGTTCTAGAAAATTAAAATATAGTATTTTATTCAAAATTGTTAGAGCCATGTTTTAGAAAACAATAAATTTCGAAAAATTTCCATACAAACGGAAGTTTAGGGTGGAGGATTTTCTTTAAAATCTTCTTGTCGCATCTTTGGGAGGTACTGAACTTAAATACCAAGTTTAGTAATTATCCTAGATTTCGTTTTTGAGTTATGCTGTTCACAGACACACACACACACGCGGACATTTTTCTAAAATGCTTTTATTTACTTATTCATTTATTCAGGGGGCCACAAAACTTGTATTTCCGGTGAAATCTGTTATCGAAATTTTTAGTGGAATGCAATACCTTCTCTAACTGCTAGGTACGTGGTAGAGAAAGTAAGAAGCATGGGATAGTACCTCTGGCTCTAATTAGTAAGCCAACAACTTCAATTGAAGCAAGATAGTTATTTACTGTAAAAACTGTAAGTATTGAGTATTGTTTGTTCATTTTCCCTGCGGGTTTATAAGCGATGTTATATTTATTTGCTCAATTTGATAACAAGTAGGTATGAAATATTTTCAGTTTCAAACTTTTATTGTTGGAATTACAATGACTAAAGCACTTGATTTTGTTTTGTCATTTGATGCATACCTTTAATAAATAGGTTTCTAGGTTTTCAAAATTAAGAATCGCATACGACACTACCCGGATACAGAGGTAGCTACGTTACGTCACAGTATCTCTCCCTCCTGGATGTGACGCGCCTGCTCATACCGTGCTAAGAGAACTCATCAAAAGGAATGACAGACCTATAGTTGGGGCGTTATGGAACGGTACTCGATACCACCTATCAATTGAGCACATCGCCAGCCTACCAGCAAAACTATGTCTTTAAAATTTAAAAATAAAATAATGTAAAATGAAATGTTTTAAAGAAAATGCGGAAATACGTATTCCACTAAGTTGCATGGTAAATATTTTACAGTTATTGTATATGAGTGTAATTAGGGTTCATATTGGAGTAAAGCATTGATTGTAGACGAGTCCTCCATGATGATGAATGACATCCACAGGAAGAAGAGGAACACTCTTTGGTAAAGCAAACTCTGAGACAATTTTTTTTAAAAACATTTCGGGCCACTACCGGGAAAATTTAATCCCCAAACCGTATGTAAAGTCTTGGCTCAGATGCACAAAATGATCAGCAGAGGAAACTGTGAAGAAAATTGGACCTGCTGAAGATGCCCAACATGTATCCATCTGGAATCTTCTCAACTGAACTTCTGATGAACACCACCTAACTTTTTTTCCAACTGTAGCACTAGGAATGAGAGATACCTAACAACCTTTGATGCATTTCTAAGTATTTATCTAACAATAAGTTTTTTGTGATGTAATATATGGCAACTGCACCAGTGAGGTTAAATGCACAGTTTGTGGCATAGTACCTGCAGTAAGTGATGAAGTATATAATTGGTAAGTGCCGGGAATACATTTGTCACCTCTTGGTGGGTAGAATAATTGTTTATGTCTACCAAAACCTTGCATTTCTCACACTGTTGGATAAATTAACTTGAGATGCTACATAAAACATGTACAGTTTATAGAAAACAAATGTTCGGGTTTAATATTGGTGAATGGTGAACGCTTTTATAATAAGCATGAAATAAATTCAAGAAGAACTTAAAATTACATTTTTGACAATTTTTTCTAGAGAATACATTTGCATTTTGATGCTTGCAATTTTCTCTCTCTACCTATGCTTTTAACAAAAGAAAACAGATTTTCTAAAAGCATAGCAAAACCAATACCAGGTAGGTGCCTCATATGGTATGTAGCACCCACAAAATACCTATGACTAAGATAATGAGCTGTTGGTATTCAGTATTGTGAGTCTCTCTGTTTCCCCAGATACGTGTAATTATAAGGCCTATGACATAATATTGTACAGATAGAATGTTAATTAAATTTATCTGTCTCATTCATATGCTTATAACAGGAATTCCAACTTACGACCCTACCAGCTGAAACATTCCCTGAATCTAACCATCATTGCCAGCCTAACCCATCACAACATGGTTTATGTGATGTTAGAGTAAGCTAAGATCAGGCATTTTCTGTGATGATGAGACTCTTGACCTCTCCCAGCACACATTATCATAAAGATAGTCCCATAAGACAAAAACATAATGAGATAAGATCGGGTGAGCTTGTTACAGTCTATTTATCTATACCATCTGATTCATCGTTTTGGGTGAGTCACATAGAGATACAGATCCTAACTTATGCAACACGGAAGTACGTTTTAATGGTTTATCACTAGCATCACCACTTACAAAGTAAATAGGTTTCTTAAAAGGTGTAATATACTAAAGGTTGCTTTAAATGTATATGTATATATAAACATTAAAGCAGAGGTAGTATCTTACAAGTTGCAAGTTTTGTTTTGTATTCCTCGTTAAATCTTAGGTATATTCAGACTCTTTCAGTCATATGCACTACAAATTAGAGTTAATTTAGATACTATACTTTTCCTACCACCAATATCCTCAACGAAATTTAAGCTTTCACTATTTATACAGAGAACTTGATGCTCCAGTAATATAAAGATCTCCATCATATGTAGACGGCCAAGTTGAGGGTGAAGGTAGTCAAACTGAAATCTTCCACCACTTCATCAACAGGAGTATACGCTGCGTCAAAAAATTGAAACTGAATTCTATTTATGGACGCTTTGTAACTGTTATGGTCCTTAGTGTCCCATTCTATATTGGGCGTGAAAAACCGGTAATTTTTCTCAAGTCTTCTTTATCAGGCTTGAGGTTCGTTTACGTGCCGTAAATCTACGACACTGGACAACCGCTTTACTTCTCTTCCGAAGGAAGCCATGATAAAGATTTTTACGCTCGAAAAAATCCATCGCTCTCCGCCGGGTTTGAACCCGCGACCTCGGGAACTAGAGGCTGCATGGTAACCACTACACCACGGAGGACAACATATACTTCGCGTCGCCGGCGAAACATTCCTCATAGTAGTATCGCCGCTGATCGAATGTTACGGTAAGCTAGGGTACGTAATGAAAAGCATCTCAATTATACACCCCATAGGTATTTGTCTCAAGATACAACCATCGATGTCAGCAGGAGAGTCCTATAAGTTAAGACGATGCTCTGGAGTGCCCAAGAAAATCAGAATAGCTGCAGGCTAGTCGTGATGCAAGATGAGGTATTTCCTACACGAAATGAGATAGTAGTTACGGCGGCTTTACCTAGTTCACAGTTTTGCATAGGTTCAGATAGACGGATGCTAATGCTGCATGTGATAGCGCCTATGTACACATATCCACAGGGGCAGCATATCATTAGATTCCACAGGAAGAGAGTTGAACTATGGCATTCTTGGATGACCGCAGAACTGCACTAAACTATGATGTTGACTTGAAAAATGTGTTATTGTCATGCTGTTGTAAAAATTTACCGATGCTACTCATAACGCCTTTTAAGTATGCCAAGAACACTGATCCCGCCTTTATTGAAAAATATTTTCTGGAATCTGTTGATCAAGATGATTTGGGCGTAAAGTTCGTGTTTGTTGTGTGAATATCTTAGCTTGCAGCGCTTGTTCCGGATGTTTTACTTCTAGCGAAAGATGTTGAGTTTCGTATATTCGTGCAGCACGACCGACAAGAATCTCTATCATGGAAAATTTATGTCGGAATGGTAATTAAATGTTTTGTATGAATACCGATCTGTATGTGAGGGTTTTCTGTGCACAGTATGGCCTAAAATATCGTCATATTTTCGATTTACACTTTCACAAAGGCTATTTGACTTCTTTTTTACCTCCACGGTAACCTGAATTTACCAGGGTTGATGCTTTTCTGGTGCTGTAAGAAGTCGTTAAGGACTGGCTGTCTATGCCTCCAAACGGCAAACGCAATTTACTTACGGAAACCATTAACCATTACGGCTTATGTTGAGCCGCAATTAGTTCAATGGCTTCCAAAGGTTCCATAAAGAAACTTGCACTCAGTGGGATTCCCATATTTATGTCGTCGGTTGGTTTATTAAATTCGTTTCCTCCTTGAAAATGTTTTCTAGTGAATACATGATGTAAGGGGGCTGCTTTGTTTTCTGGGAAAATGCCCTTTGAATGAGAGATAATTTCTTTTGGAGGTACCGTGCCGAACAGGAAGCAACTTCAAAGCTTATTAGTGTAATACCAGAAGGCGGTAAACTCAAGATCTTTATTTCTGAATGAAATGGAAGGAGTTATAACTTGTGAAGCTCTGCTGCCGATGTTATTAGTAGGAGACCGGTTAGATGCTCGTTAACTCCTAGGTGGGAGATCCCACGGCGCTAACATTAGGCCAGAGTGGATCATCCCGCTTATGTATTTTTGGTAAGCAATGGAGTTTTGGATGCAAGGCTTCTTTTCTAATGCGTTGCTGGTCTTCATTGGAGATACTGAAGATGTGCGTGGACCCGTTAGTATTAAATATAATTCCTGAAGTTGGATCGTGTGCCAGTTTTCCGTACGTGTGCGTACGTGTCTGGAATATTAGTGACCTTTTTCTTGTGTCGAGAGTTACGAAGATTACACCAGCATTACCTTCACTGGCATTCTCAATACCCTGTACGTGCCATAGGGATATCGCACTGCCTTGCCTATAAGATAATACATCTCGTCGGGATACCTCGAGATGTCCAATATGACCACAAAATAAACTTCCAATTAAAACACTATTCAAAAAGGTAATCCAACGGCATGTTATGGCATGTACATGAACCGCCCCAAACTTGTGCAACTTTAATCTTAGGATATGGCAGAATGTTACATTTACTCTATAGAAGCATCTAAGAAAGGAAGTGTACAGCTAGGGTCACAGTATGCCGCCATTCCTACTCGCATACAAGTTTTCAATAAACGAAGTCATCAGATTGAAGCCAGCAAGCTTAATGTTTGGGAAAGAAGTTGTGGCCTCAGAGTTTGGATGTCTAATGACACAGAGAAATGGGCACGTGTAACATCTGAATTGCACGCATGATAATGTACATCGGCACCTCAAAGTGACGAGCAAGCATATGAATACTAGCTATGATCGACAAGTTTGCCGCCGTGGTTTCCAAGGGAGGCTACCTGGTTTGTTGTATCACCTTACCCGGACCAATAGTCGTAGCTTCAAGCAAGTTTTGACAGCAGACTTTACTGCGTCGTGAAGGAGATCACAGATTCAGATATGCCACAAAGGAGGATGCTGGTGGCACATTTCGCGGTCTGTCTTACGGAATGACAGGACTGGAGGGTGGATAAGTTACTGCTCTGCGCGATAGAACACATATCGTTGCTGCCTGCCGTTTATAACTAGAGAACATTAGGTATATGTGTAATACAACTTTTCAGAAGGTGCAGAAATGGCTCCTGATAATCGCCACCGAAGAAAACGCAAAAAGACTAATGTTCCTGAAACAAACTTCACAGCTCTAAAAGGAGAACGCTAATCAGAGATTGTTCAGTGCATTTTAGTCAATTTTGTTAGTTTGCGAACATTCTACATCGAGAATAACTACCAGCACAGAAAATAGGGTAGATCAAAGGGGAAAGAGAAAAAATAACGTGCCACTCCAACGAGCTGTTATTTTATATTTTGCTATACAGGAAATGTAAATAAAGGTATATGCATATAAAGCATTATAATTAAAATATAATTTCTGCAATATAATGTTTATGCAGGACGGCCCCTACATATATGCACAAGAAGCGTGATCTCTAAAATTGGTATATGTATTATTCAGCATATTATTCTGGATTATAGGTTGAACAAAATAGTACCTCTAGTTTTATAACAGCGTGAACCTCTTTCCACCCTTTGAGATTGTGGTTTAAGCATTTTCCTTTGGAGGCCAGAAATCCGTTCCCTGTGTATTATATACATACTTCTTGTATATGAGGGGGAAGTTTTCCAGGTATTCAAAATAGGCTCACGCGCTCTTTGGCCCACAACTAAAAGGTTTGCTAACAGAGAGACGAAAGCATTATTTTACCTTTCTATCTTGACACCCACTACCCCTTCACTTGTCCTCCCATTGACTTCCTCATTCACCCAAATAAATGCTACTTAAGGGTGAAATGTATGTATTTCATGTTACAAAAACCAAACAGGAAACTACATTCTCTTGGGTTATATGTCGGGTCGGGCCAGGTCATCAGCACACAGTAGCCATCCTTGAAGTATCAGTTCCGCATTATGTATGTAACAGTTTCTATTCGAAACACCCAGTCTTCAGAATTTATATAAAAGATGTTATTGTTGCTTTAAATGCGGACAAGAGCTGTGTCACATCAATATGAATCTCATTCCATTCCATTGTTATTCCGCAGATGTTACCAAGACATTTGGCTTCAGCACCAGCTGCGACGTCTTTGAGTTAATTTATCTTACGAGTTAATATTTCCATTTTTGTAACTCAGTAAGTAATTTTAATAATGGTTAATGAGTATGTGGCACACTTGCGCCATTAATGTTTGCTTCGTTCATTGTGCTAAATGTTCACACTTAGCGTAGGTGCGTGGCAAAGTTTTCTTTGGTACTAGAATACCTATATAATTCCCAATGTTTATTTTCAGCCCACATTACTCTGAACGTTTCTCGAAGGAACAAAATGGGTGCAAAGGGTAATTATGACCTATAATTCAAAGTCATTTTCCATTAAATGCAAACATAAATAAATCTGCAGCAATTAATGCAGTCAACCTGTCATCTTTCAATAACATCCATCTCAGCAAGTGAAGCGCCGCCGCTGAATGTACCATTCACTATACACAAATACAGCAGTGAATCTGAAATAGGAAGTTACAAAACAATAAACCTGACTTAAGTCTTTGAAGAAAAGGGAAAATGCTACTAAAAGAAATAACAAACTTTATGAATGCGTACGTTATATTATCTAATGCGTGCTACAGGTATACTAAAAGTTGTTTTAAAATGTTATAGCTATTATTAAACAGCTTCACTTAGTATTGCACAATGTTGTAGTTGCAAAACAATTTAGGTGGTTCTCACCATAAATTCAGTTACGGAGATGTCAGATGCCCTCATATTGGTCATCTTTTGGCTGATCACATTTCCTACACTCTGTTTCCTCTGCTGATCGTCTTCCCCATGTGAGACAAGACTGCACATGCTATGGTTGGGAATTAAATTCTTTAAGTGATGGCCCAAAAGTTCATAGAAAAATTTAATCTACCGGTTTGCTTTATTCATAGAGTGTTCCGTGAGTCATTCATCATCATGGGTGGACTCATCCGCAGTGAGAGCTTTGCTACACCATGATCCCTGCTTACAAACATATACAGTATCCGTAAAATGGATACCACGCAACTTAGTAAAGCATTGTATATTTCCGTATTTTTCTTTAAAACACTTCATTTAGAAATATTTTGTGCTAGATTTAAAAATTAAAGTAAATTTAACTTTATTTATGGACGATCTTTAACTACTATGGTTCTTAGCGTCCCATTCTATGTTGGGCATGAAAGACAGGAAATTTTGCTTAGGGGCCTGTTTATGAAGCTTGAGGTCCTTTTACGTGCCTTAAATGTACGACACGGGACCGCCAGGTTTACTTTCCTTCCGATGGAAGCCATACTAAGAATTTTTAGGTCCGAAAAAATTCATCGCCCTCCGCTGGATTTGAACCCGCGACCTTGAGAACTAGTGGCTAGCATGTTACCCCGTAGATCACGGAAGTAGGATATACAGGACAGACCTGGCGCAGTTTTTTGCGTTTATATGGGAAAGGATAGGGAAAACGAGGGTATATGCGGAGGTTCACGGAGGAAAATGCGTTTATATGGGGAAGATAGGGACTACGAGGATCGATGCTAGGCTAGATAGAGGTTGAAGGAATGAGGATGTGCTTTATATGAGAGATACGTGGAATACGAGGAGAAGTGTTGGACTAGATAGGGGTTGAGATATGGAATATGCATTTATATGGGAAAGATAAGGAAAACGTGAACAGAGGCTAGGATAGACAGATGCTGAAGCAGGGGGAATATGAACATATTTACAGAAGAGATAGAGGATACGTGGAGAGGTACTAGACTATTCAGGGTTTGAAGGGTAGAGTATGACTTTTTATATGAAGAGACGAGGAAAACGAGGGTATATGCTAGGTTGAGAGAACCTTCAAGGAGGAAAAAATGCGTTTATATGGGAGAGATAGGGAAAACGAGGAGAGTTCTGAGGTAGAGCAGGGACTGAAGGAGGGAGAGATATGCTTAAACGACAGAAATAGGGCATACGAGGGGAGGTGCTAGTGCAGACAGAGGTTAAGGAGTACGGTATACGTTTATATGAGGAATATATGGAAAAGGGGGGCAGGCGGTATGATAGAGAGGAGCTGGGCCACTTTTACGTTTATATGGGAAAGGATAGGGAAAACGAGGGTAGATGCGACAGTTCAAGGAGGAAAATGCGTTTATAGGGGGGAGATAGGGAATACCAGGGCTGATGCTGGGCTAGTCAGATGCTAAAGGAGGGAGGGATACGCTTTATACGAGAGAGATAGGGAATACAAGGAAAGATGTTATACTAAACAGGACTTGAAGGGTAGAATATGGCGTTTTATATGAGCGAGATAGTGAACCGAGGAGAGGTATTAGGCTAGGAGTTTTGAATGATAGAGTAGACGTTTATATGCGAGAGATAGGGAATACGAGGGTCGATGCTAGGCTAGACAGGGTTGAAGTAGGGAATGTGTCTTATATGAGAGAGGTGGGGGGAATATGAGGAGAAGTGTTAGGCTAGACAGGAAGGTCTGAATGACAGAGTATGCGTTTATATGGGAAAGGATAGGGAAAACGAGGGTAGATGCGACAGTTCAAGGAGGAAAATGCGTTTATAGGGGAGAGATAGGGAATACGAGGGCTGATGCTGGGCTAGTAAGATGTTAAAGGAGGGAGGGATATGCTTTATACGAGAGAGATAGGGAATACAAGGAAAGATGTTATACTAAACAGGACTTGAGGGGTAGAATATGGCGTTTTATATGAGCGAGATAGCGAACCGAGGAGAGGTATTAGGCTAGGTGTTTTGAATGATAGAGTAGGAGTTTATATGCGAGAGATAGGGTATACGAGGGTCGATGCTAGGCTAGACAGGGTTGAAGTAGGGAATGCGTCTTATATGAGAGAGGTAGGGGAATATGAGGAGAGGTGCTAATCTAGACATGTGTCGAGGAGCAGAGTATATGTTTATATGGGAGAAATATGGAAAACGGGAGAGATACAAGGATAAACAGGGGTTGAAGGAGGAGGAATGTAGGTTTATACGGTAATATAGAGAGTAATTCGATTATAAAACTTTTATCATCCAACGTTACAACACTTTTATATACTTTTTATAAACCTTACAAACTTTATATATGTTAAACTAGGGGGGCGAAACGGAGAGAGACAAACTGTATATCGGTTTACAGTGAAGTATACGTCCTAACCTATGCCCACCTTGTATGTTCGACATCTTCTCATTGTCTATTCATTCCTAACATAATCACGTAACAAGACGTAACCAACAAACGTAACCACGTAACAAGACGTAACACAACGTAACATAACGGCATGACAAGACGTCACACTAAGTAACATAAGCACGTATCCTCATAACATCACGTGAACATCACGTAACCAGAAACGTCACACGACGTAACAACACGTAGCTACTATGTAACCATGTAACAAAACGTAAGAACAGCACGTAACCAGCCCATTGCTAAAGCGATCTAAACTAATTCATCCTTCATAACTTAGACAATAAGTACGAGAACCTAGCCTAGATTAACCCGACCAATCCTAAACGTTCCTCTCATCATACATTCTAGTCAGGCATCGACTAACCTAATCTGTCTAACCAAAGATAACCTCAACTTTCTTTTAGTGAAATTGCAATGTTTTATTCGAGAGTTTTAATTGAAAAGTTTACGTCAACATACCTTTATTTTAGTTGTTGTAGGCGTCTCTCCCCTTTTTATCTAGGCTTGAGACTAGCACTAGGATTGCTCCTAATGGCAGGGTTACCACCTTCCCTTCCATCTTCTTCTTTCTTCATCGGTCGTCAGCTAGCTGCATATACAGCACACGGATAACCTTCATTTTTTTTTAAGATTGTAGACTCACGAGAAAATCTTCATATTCGACTTACATTCTTTTAAGCACTGTTTGCAATGGCGTAATGTACATAGGCGTATGTCGTTATACCGTCCTCAGCAATTATTCTTTTATCGTCGTATGGTGTCAATGTAATTTTATTCACTTGTACTGTGGCAAGAGCATGCTGTCGCGACAGGATCAGATTCATGGGCGTTCTGATAATTTCTCTGGTTTTAAGGCAGTCAGTATAGCTCTCGAACGTGACGTACTGCTTAATAGCACTACGTTTTATGCCTTTAATCTTTTTTATCATTGAACCGTCGATATCTAGGGCATACATTTGAGGTCGTAGCCCTACAAAGCGTTGAATGATTTTACCATTAGCCTCATCTTTAAATTTCCCAAGTACCTTCTTGTTTAGAGGTGAATAGCATATATGGCTTGTAGGATAATAAGCAGTTTCGAGATGCTCAAGAAAACGTAGCTTATCCTGGTACACATCTTCAGTTGTAACACGATGAATGAACGAATCAGTGTCCATATACATAAGCTTCAGGTTTTCAGCTCCATAATACGGTAACAACACATCATAGTGATACAGGTACATTAATGTCTTGGAGATATCCAGCACACTCATACCAATGTATATAGGCTTGTTGAATACAATCTGTCGGGAGGCCATATGTACTGCAGCTAGATTAGAAGCATATATCGTCCTGTCGATAAACGTTGGCTTTGCAATTAACTTTTCCAGAGTCTTCTCATTTGTCACCAGCCGTATATCCATACGATTACGCAGGTTCTCCATAGTTTTTCCGAACATAGCATTGTTGAACAATTTGTAGAGATCCTTCTCAAAATCATTTGCAGCTTGTTGTCGTAGTCTGTTGTTAAATTCCACATACGGGTTTAACCATCGAGACTGTTGGAATTGTAGCACACGATGGATTTTTGTTAACCGTAGTCCATGATCAAGAGCTTGCTTCAAAGCCATGTAATGCACTACATACTTATTTCGAGGTCCTAGATGAGGTATCAGTTTCTTTGTAGGAGAGTCCTTAGGCGTCATACACTCAGGCAGGAAAGGTAGGTCGTTGTGTAGATCGTGAAGTTCTGCAGGATACTCGACGTCGACTTCTAATATGTAACCGTAAGGATCATCTTCTTGTAGTCTTTCTAAGTCAATTTTTTCAGGTGATACCCACTCAAATCCACCATAAGGGAGAGCGTGACTCATTGCCCACCCATATTGGTTGTTGGCGTCCTCATAGGTAATAAATTGGGTTGGTCTCGACGGATCATACTTCTCCATGTAGGTGTTATTAGCCTCTGCATAGCGGTGGGAAACTTGACATAAACCTCCTCTTATACCAGATTCCACCATGAGTAATTGATCATAATCCTGTAACAATTCCAGCTGAATTCCAGTGTACAGTAACATGGCATCCCATGTAAGTCCTGGAGAGGTGAAATAATGTGCAGGGTCGACTTTGTGTGTTTTGAGTGTTTGCTTCCTAAATGTCTCAAAGACATCAGCTAGGAGAAGCACATCAGAGATTAAGTAGAGGTCGCTGTACTCGCCCAGGTTTCTGACATTAAACACCTCCCATACATTTTTAGCATGATCGTAGTCAGCATCACTAATTTCCTCTTCATTTAATTTATTGTAGAAGGAGTCCATAGGAGGTAACCAGGTTTCGTTCAAGACGTCCCATGAAGTGATGTAATCATAGGGACATACACCCTTACGGGTCATCAACTTCAATTTGTCTTCTCCAAAGTACTTTAGCGTTTCAGGATACGAGGTTAGATTTTTTACCAACTTATCCAAGCTTGTACTCAGGAACCGAAAACTATCTACAAACCGTAGGTTTATATCTCCGACATACTTAGAGAATGATATATAGCTTTCTTCAGAGCTAGGAATTACTTCCACCCGCTCACTTGCACAACCCAGCTCCTTAACAATGACGTGTGAGTCATATCCACTGAGGTTGTGCATGAAGACAGGGATATATTTAGGTGTTTTACAGGCTAAATTACATTCATTATGAAGACTTCCAGGATATTCACCGCTGATGTGATCATGGTCGTGTACTTTATAGTTCTCTTCTGTAAAGGGTTTTCCACACAAGTAGCATACTGTAGAGGCGCTGAAATCCAACTGCTGTTGATCTGTAAGTTTCAGGGTCATGACAGATTTGTATATATTGTTAATCTCCTTTGCAAGGAATGACAGGTATTCCATAAACTTCTGAGCAGCATCAACACCACGATATACATAGGGATGCTTAGGAAGACCAGTTTCCAGATGTCCAACGTTGGTTGATGGTTTAACGTAAACACAGAAGCTCATTGCTGTGTGCTCTTGATAAGGGATTGTATAGGAAGTTTCAGGACTGGGAATACACGTATGACATGGAGTGAGAATACTTTCAAAGTCTGCGTAGATGACGTAAGGTAGTTTCAACATCCTTTCAAAATTTTTAAACTGTACAATTGATTTCTCCTTTGTAGGCATAACTACCCTTGCAACACCATGCTGATTACAGATGGATGCATGTTCTTGCAGTTTTTCCAGCCCACTTTGTCCATATCGATTGTCAAATTGTGTAAAGCACCGCTTACAGGTATATATCACTCCATCATGCTTAGTTTTCTGACGTCGAAGGAGCTTCTCAAAATTCTTGATATATACATAGTGATGTTTTCCACTACTGTCACACAATAGTAGGAGGTCGCGGTGGTCAGGTAGTTCAGTGTCAACAACCTTTATCGGATACACTTCATGCTTCTCATCCAGACCGAAAACGTTGATAGACATCCTATTAAGCTTCTCAAATTTAGGTATTTGAGAAAGTGGAGTAGGATAGGAAACACAACTGAAGTCGTACTTATCTTGAAGTTTCTTATATTTGCTTACCCGTTGTGCATCCTTCTCAACGAATTTGACCAATACAGAGTACATGAAACATAGCTCATCAGTTAAATTCTGGATGTTAATGCAGGCTTTTCTTGCTTCAACAGATGGAGGTAGGGGTATGTAGCTACTTCCTCGCAACGGGTTGTACTTGTTAATACGAAGGCGCACCCCTTCCACAGCAAGCAGAGACCAATTGCTTCCCTTAAGCTGAGACTCCTCCATTTCAGTAACCAATTTCTTCATTTTGGCTTCCAGCATAGAGTCCAGGTCCGTTTCCAGGAAAACAGCTTGATTTCTGGTTTTAAATGTCTTGTCACAGGTTTCACCAATACTGTTAACAAATCGACACTCAGCCAGCAGATTAATTTTAACACTCTTATGAATGCTAAGCTCTTTATGCACAGCCTGGATTATCCGTTGTTTTGCCTCTCGCAGATACATATTCAGGTCCTTAGGTGACTCGCATCGTATAAAATACGATTTCAATCGTCCTTCGAATGAAGTTTCGTATTCTTTCATATCACAGTCCTCCATTGTTGACAGCAACTGATGTTTAGTTGGCTCCAATCTTCTTTTCTTCTGAGGGTTGCTTATTTCACATACATCTTCGTGTCGCTGCCCCTTATAACCATCTTTGAAGGTTACATTACAATGTTTACATTTGAAGAGCTTCTTGCAGCTCATCTCGTGTCTTCTCTTGTCATAACCTCGGAGGAACTTCTTCCCACATTTTCCGCATGCATATCCAGTAGCGCTTGGAATAATATCCTTATACTCTGAGTTATTCATCTTTATTCTTGATGTAATAACGTATTAATCACTGATCAATGAAATGTAGACCTTTTCACCTTGATACCACTTTAGAAAGCTGATTATTCTTGGAGAGAACACGATGTTAACACCTCAGAGATGATCAACAGAATGAATTTCAATGCTAGAGGATGCTCTATTTATAGAGGAAGCACGAACCTTTATGCATCAATTATATATCGTATTAACCCTTCTTCAAGGAAATGTACTCTTCTTCACATTGATAACACTTTAGATTATTTTCTGAGAGAACAGCGATGTTAACACCTCAGAGATGATCAACAGAATGAATTTCAATACTCAAGTTCGCTCTATTTATAGAGAAAGCACGAACCTTTTTTAATCAATTATATCCTGATTATTAATACTAAAAACGGTGACGAAGCGTGTAAGCTTTTATATATTTCAATTCGTGTTACACTGATGTTCGAGCGTCTCCGTATAGCTTCGTATGTTTAGAGAGAAAGTGTAAAGTATTGTGAAGATGTTATGTATTGTTCGGCTATAATCGTACAGATTCGGAGAGCTTGACTGGTGAAGGTGATGAACGATCCATCGACCGAGCAGGAAGCAAGCAGCCCCTTCGCGCAACGAAACCTAGATGCAAAAGAAAGAAAATCGTGTTAGATGAGAAACCACCCAGACATTCGCCTGCAGACCATGGAAAACCATGAAAAAATATGTCAGAGTGAGCATCCAACGGAACTCGAACCAGGGACTCTAAAAGCACACGTGAAAGATACAAATTATATAGAATGAAAGAAATCGGTGATGATGAGAAACCACTCCAGCATTCGCCTGCAGACCAGGGAAAACCCTAAAAAAATATGATGTCAGAGTGATCGACCAACAGGGAAATCAAACAAAAGACCTTAGAAACATATAGGTTAAGATGTAAATCAAATAACACTGCAATAAAATCGTGCTAGATGAGAAACCACCCAGACATTCGCCTACAGACCAGGCAAAACCATGAAAAATATGTCAGAGTGAACAACCAACGACAATCGAACGAGGGAAACCATCAGATTACTCTAGAAGCATAAAGTTGCAAATGAAAGAAAATCGTGATAGATGAGAACCCACTCAGGCATTCGCCTGCAGACCAGGGGAAACCATGAAAAAGAATCAAAGGGCTGAGCGAGTGGCTGATAGAGTGTGCGACCGACAGAGAAATCAAGCAAAAGGTTTCTAGAGACAAAAAAAGATGCAATTGAAATGGAATCGTGATAGATGAGAACCCACTCAGGCATTCGCCTGCAGACCAGGGCAAACCTTGAAAAAAAATAAGGGCTGAGCGACTGACGGATAGAGTGTGCGACCAACAGGGAAATCAAGCAAAAGGTCTCTAGAGACAAAAAAGATGCAATTGAAATGGAATCATGATAGCAAATGCCACTACAGCATTAGGCAGCAGACCAGCTAAAATCGTGAGAAACGTAAGGTCAGAGTAAACAATCGATGGAAATCTAACCCCTGAACCCTAGAAATTCAAGAGAAAAAATACAAATAAAATGGTTTGAAAGGGAATCGTGATAGCAAATAACGCTACTGCATTAGCCAGCAGACCAGCGAAAATCGTGAGAAACGTAAGGTCAGAGTGCTCGTCCCTACGGGAATCGAATCCGAGACATCTCGAATGCAAAGTGCTGTCGTTATTGCCTGAACAAAACAGTAAAAACAGACCTCATTAGCAGTCGACATGCTCAAGCACGTTAACTTTCACCATATGACGGCACAGTCGGGGACAGTTTGACTGTTGCAGCCATGTCGGGACATGCATATTTTAGACATCTCATATACAGAAGTTTCATACCAACGTACTCACTACGCTCGCAAAGATAATCTAAAATTTCATCGTTGAAATACTTTGGAAATAGTGTAGAAGTTTTTCCGCCCTTATTTAATTAAATTCATGTATATACCCTATTATTTAGTGATTTTTTCAATAATTTCTTCCTCTCATTCGTCAAAAATCAGTGTACAATACGCATTTTTATACGTTTTAATGTCCGTTTATTTTTAAAACCGCTGCATTTGTCCGTAATTACGAGCAATAATTTTTTTTTCAGATTTACTCAGATGTGTAGCTTGTAGAATCGAATTAGGAAATGTTTTAATAAATGTATTGTATTTTTTAGGTTAAAGCATCTACATTTTAAAGCTGCTATGACAGTTATTTGTATTTAGTATAAAGATTGTTATATTTTCATTTTTAAGTCTTCCTTTGTTATAGATAATGTCTTGCAATCTATTTTTAAATTTCTTTTAAAAGCACCTGAACGCTAGAAATTCACGTGAAAAAATACAAATAAAATGGTTTGAAAGGGAATCGTGATAGCAAATACCGCTACTGCATTAGCAAGCAGACCAGCGAAAATCGTGAGAAACGCTCAGAGTGCTCGTCCCTACGGGAATCGAATCCGAGACATCTCGAATGCAAAGTGCAGCCGTTATTGTCTGAACAAAACAGTAAAAACAGACCTCATTAGCAGTCGACAGTGCTTAAACACGTTAACTTTCACCATATGACGTCACAGTCGGCGACAGTTTGACTGTCGCCATCATGTCGGGACATGCATCTCATATTTTAGCATCATACCAACGTACTCACTACGGTCGCAAAGATAGTCTAAGATTTCATCGTTGAAATACTTTGGAAATAGTGTAGAAGTTTTTCCACCCTTATTTAATTAAAATTCATGTATATACCCTATTATTTAGTGATTTTTTCAATAATTTCTTCCTCTCATTCGTTAAAAATCAGTGTACAATACGCATTTTTATACGTTTTAATGTCCGTTTATTTTTAAAACCGTCGCATTTGTCCGTAATTACGAGCAATAATTTTTTTCAGATTTACTCAGATGTGTAGCTTGTAGAATCGAATTAGGAAATGTTTTAATAAATGTATTGTATTTTTAGGTGAAAAACAACGATCTTCTTCTGACTGTGTATAATTATAATCAAGACCGATTTGTATTTAGTATAAAGATTGTTATATTTTCATTTTTAAGACTTCCTTTGTTTAAGATAATGTCTTGCAATCTATTTTTAAATTTCTTTTAAAACCAAAGCGAACGTTATCAACTATAATGGCTGCCTTCCTGTATCGAGAAGCTAACATGGCCGCTTCAGCTGTCTTTTAGAAGCGTACCTTTCATGTCGATAAAGTAGCGAGCGCCCGACAGAGCGAGGTACAGAGAAGACCTTCTTTCAGCGTCCTACAGATAGCGGTAAAGTAGGCCGTGCCATGTGGAACCAAACACTGAGAAAGAGACAGAGGGTGGGGGTAGGCGGAAGAGACGCGCTGGGAGAGAGAGGTGAGACCCTTCAGTTAGGCACGGAGCGCCGTAAGGGTCGGACTTATACGTAGTAGCATGCATATACACCTACAGCTTACGCCAGCGTCTTACGTAATCTAGTTTTTACGCTCACTATACCATTTAAATATACATTCATCTAAGAGATATAATATTCGCAAGGATGACAGATGTCCAAATATACATAACAAAGAAATTAGTTACTGATATAAATGTAATATCGCACGTTCACCATTTTATTTTTAATTACTTTTTTTATTTTATTCGAGGATGACTTTGTATTCATGTCACGGGATTCAACCCTAGTCCTCCAACCCGACTTGGAACAACAATCAATAACGAGCTACAATCCAAGGATATAATCGGTAATAATACAAATATTTTTTTGATAAAGACCGTCAAATAAAAAGGCCTGTATAGGTCCGACCCTTACGGCGCTCCGTGCCTAACTGAAGGGTCTCACCTCTCTCTCCCAGCGCGTCTCTTCCGCCTACCCCCACCCTCTGTCTCTTTCTCAGTGTTTGGTTCCACATGGCACGGCCTACTTTACCGCTATCTGTAGGACGCTGAAAGAAGGTCTTCTCTGTACCTCGCTCTGTCGGGCGCTCGCTACTTTATCGACATGAAAGGTACGCTTCTAAAAGACAGCTGAAGCGGCCATGTTAGCTTTTCGATACAGGAAGGCAGCCATTATAGTTGATAACGTTCGCTTTGGTTTTAAAAGAAATTTAAAAATAGATTGCAAGACATTATCTTAAACAAACGAAGTCTTAAAAATGAAAATATAACAATCTTTATACTAAATACAAATCGGTCTTGATTATAATTATACACAGTCAGAAGAAGATCGTTGTTTTTCACCTAAAAATACAATACATTTATTAAAACATTTCCTAATTCGATTCTACAAGCTACACATCTGAGTAAATCTGAAAAAAATTATTGCTCGTAATTACGGACAAATGCGGCGGTTTTAAAAATAAACGGACATTAAAACGTATAAAAATGCGTATTGTACACTGATTTTTAACGAATGAGAGGAAGAAATTATTGAAAAAATCACTAAATAATAGGGTATATACATGAATTTTAATTAAATAAGGGTGGAAAAACTTCTACACTATTTCCAAAGTATTTCAACGATGAAATCTTAGACTATCTTTGCGACCGTAGTGAGTACGTTGGTATGATGCTAAAATAAGAGATGCATGTCCCGACATGATGGCCACAGTCAAACTGTCCCCGACTGTGACGTCATATGGTGAAAGTTAACGTGTTTAAGCACTGTCGACTGCTAATGAGGTCTGTTTTTACTGTTTTGTTCAGACAATAACGGCTGCACTTTGCATTCGAGATGTCTCGGATTCGATTCCCGTAGGGACGAGCACTCTGAGCGTTTCTCACGATTTTCGCTGGTCTGCTTGCTAATGCAGTAGCGGTATTTGCTATCACGATTCCCTTTCAAACCATTTTATTTGTATTTTTTCACTTGAATTTCTAGGGTTCAGGGGTTAGATTTCCATCGATTGTTTACTCTGACCTTACGTTTCTCACGATTTTCGCTGGTCTGCTGCCTAATGCTGTAGTGGCATTTGCTATCATGATTCCATTTCAATTGCATCTTTTTTGTCTCTAGAGACCTTTTGCTTGATTTCCCTGTTGGTCGCACACTCTATCCGTCAGTCGCTCAGCCCTTTGATTTTTTTTTCAAGGTTTGCCCTGGTCTGCAGGCGAATGCCTGAGTGGGTTCTCATCTATCACGATTCCATTTCAATTGCATCTTTTTTTGTCTCTAGAAACCTTTTGCTTGATTTCTCTGTCGGTCGCACACTCTATCAGCCACTCGCTCAGCCCTTTGATTTTTTTTTCATGGTTTCCCCTGGTCTGCAGGCGAATGCCTGAGTGGGTTCTCATCTATCACGATTTTCTTTCATTTGCAACTTTATGCTTCTAGAGTAATCTGATGGTTTCCCTCGTTCGATTGTCGTTGGTTGTTCACTCTGACATATTTTTCATGGTTTTGCCTGGTCTGTAGGCGAATGTCTGGGTGGTTTCTCATCTAGCACGATTTTATTGCATTTTTATTTGATTTACATCTTAACCTATATGTTTCTAAGGTCTTTTGTTTGATTTCCCTGTTGGTCGATCACTCTGACATCATATTTTTTTAGGGTTTTCCCTGGTCTGCAGGCGAATGCTGGAGTGGTTTCTCATCGTCACCGATTTCTTTCATTCTATATAATTTGTATCTTTCACGTGTGCTTTTAGAGTCCCTGGTTCGAGTTCCGTTGGATGCTCACTCTGACATATTTTTTCATGGTTTTCCATGGTCTGCAGGCGAATGTCTGGGTGGTTTCTCATCTAACACGATTTTCTTTCTTTTGCATCTAGGTTTCGTTGCGCGAAGGGGCTGCTTGCTTCCTGCTCGGTCGATGGATCGTTCATCACCTTCACCAGTCAAGCTCTCCGAATCTGTACGATTATAGCCGAACAATACATAACATCTTCACAATACTTTACACTTTCTCTCTAAACATACGAAGCTATACGGAGACGCTCGAACATCAGTGTAACACGAATTGAAATATATAAAAGCTTACACGCTTCATCACCGCTTTTAGTATTAATAATCAGGATATAATTGATTAAAAAAGGTTCGTGCTTTCTCTATAAATAGAGCGAACTTGAGTATTGAAATTCATTCTGTTGATCATCTCTGAGGTGTTAACATCGCTGTTCTCTCATAAAATAATCTAAAGTGTTATCAATGTGAAGAAGAGTACATTTCCTTGAAGAAGGGTTAATACGATATATAATTGATGCATAAAGGTTCGTGCTTCCTCTATAAATAGAGCATCCTCTAGCATTGAAATTCATTCTGTTGATCATCTCTGAGGTGTTAACATCGTGTTCTCTCCAAGAATAATCAGCTTTCTAAAGTGGTATCAAGGTGAAAAGGTCTACATTTCATTGATCAGAGATTAATACGTTATTACATCAAGAATTAAGATGAATAACTCAGCGTATAAGGATATTATTCCAAGCGCTACTGGATATGCATGCGAAAAATGTGGGAAGAAGTTCCTCCGAGGTTATGACAAGAGAAGACACGAGATGAGCTGCAAGAAGCTCTTCAAATGTAAACATTGTAATGTAACCTTCAAAGATGGTTATAAGGGGCAGCGACACGAAGATGTATGTGAAATAAGCAACCCTCAGAAGAAACGAAGATTGGAGCCAACTAAACATCAGTTGCTGTCAACAATGGAGGACTGTGATATGAAAGAATACGAAACTTCATTCGAAGGACGATTGAAATCGTATTTTATACGATGCGAGTCACCTAAGGACCTGAATATGTATCTGCGAGAGGCAAAACAACGGATAATCCAAGCTGTGCATAAAGAGCTTAGCATTCATAAGAGTGTTAAAATTAATCTGCTGGCTGAGTGTCGATTTGTTAACAGTATTGGTGAAACCTGTGACAAGACATTTAAAACCAGAAATCAAGCTGTTTTCCTGGAAACGGACCTGGACTCTATGCTGGAAGCCAAAATGAAGAAATTGGTTACTGAAATGGAGGAGTCTCAGCTTAAGGGAAGCAATTGGTCTCTGCTTGCTGTGGAAGGGGTGCGCCTTCGTATTAACAAGTACAACCCGTTGCGAGGAAGTAGCTACATACCCCTACCTCCATCTGTTGAAGCAAGAAAAGCCTGCATTAACATCCAGAATTTAACTGATGAGCTATGTTTCATGTACTCTGTATTGGTCAAATTCGTTGAGAAGGATGCACAACGGGTAAGCAAATATAAGAAACTTCAAGATAAGTACGACTTCAGTTGTGTTTCCTATCCTACTCCACTTTCTCAAATACCTAAATTTGAGAAGCTTAATAGGATGTCTATCAACGTTTTCGGTCTGGATGAGAAGCATGAAGTGTATCCGATAAAGGTTGTTGACACTGAACTACCTGACCACCGCGACCTCCTACTATTGTGTGACAGTAGTGGAAAACATCACTATGTATATATCAAGAATTTTGAGAAGCTCCTTCGACGTCAGAAAACTAAGCATGATGGAGTGATATATACCTGTAAGCGGTGCTTTACACATTTTGACAATCGATATGGACAAAGTGGGCTGGAAAAACTGCAAGAACATGCATCCATCTGTAATCAGCATGGTGTTGCAAGGGTAGTTATGCCTACAAAGGAGAAATCAATTGTACAGTTTAAAAATTTTGAAAGGATGTTGAAACTACCTTACGTCATCTACGCAGACTTTGAAAGTATTCTCACTCCATGTCATACGTGTATTCCCAGTCCTGAAACTTCCTATACAATCCCTTATCAAGAGCACACAGCAATGAGCTTCTGTGTTTACGTTAAACCATCAACCAACGTTGGACATCTGGAAACTGGTCTTCCTAAGCATCCCTATGTATATCGTGGTGTTGATGCTGCTCAGAAGTTTATGGAATACCTGTCATTCCTTGCAAAGGAAATTAACAATATATACAAATCTGTCATGCCCCTGAAACTTACAGATCAACAGCAGTTGGATTTCAGCGCCTCTACAGTATGCTACTTGTGTGGAAAACCCTTTACAGAAGAGAACTATAAAGTACGCGACCATGATCACATCAGCGGTGAATATCCTGGAAGTCTTCATAATGAATGTAATTTAGCCTGTAAAACACCTAAATATATCCCTGTCTTCATGCACAACCTCAGTGGATATGACTCACACTTCATTGTTAAGGAGCTGGGTTGTGCAAGTGAGCGGGTGGAAGTAATTCCTAGCTCTGAAGAAAGCTATATATCATTCTCCAAGTATGTCGGAGATATAAACCTACGGTTTGTAGATAGTTTTCGGTTCCTGAGTACAAGCTTGGATAAGTTGGTAAAAAATCTAACCTCGTATCCTGAAACGCTAAAGTACTTTGGAGAAGACAAATTGAAGTTGATGACCCGTAAGGGTGTATTTCCCTATGATTACATCACTTCATGGGACGTCTTGAACGAAACCTGCTTACCTCCTATGGACTCCTTCTACAATAAATTAAATGAAGAGGAAATTAGTGATGCTGACTACGATCATGCTAAAAATGTATGGGAGGTGTTTAATGTCAGAAACCTGGGCGAGTACAGCGACCTCTACTTAATCTCTGATGTGCTTCTCCTAGCTGATGTCTTTGAGAGATTTAGGGACCAAACACTCAAAACACACAAAGTCGACCCTGCACATTATTTCACCTCTCCAGGACTTACAAGGGATGCCATGTTACTGTACACTGGAATTCAGCTGGAATTGTTACAGGATTATGATCAATTACTCATGGTGGAATCTGGTATAAGAGGAGGTTTATGTCAAGTTTCCCACCGCTATGCAGAGGCTAATAACACATATATGGAGAAGTTTGATCCGTCGAGACCAACCCAATTTATCAAATATGACGACGCTAATAACCAATATGGGTGGGCAATGTGTCACGTTCTC
This sequence comes from Deroplatys truncata, assembly GCA_030765065.1. Lineage (NCBI taxonomy): Eukaryota > Metazoa > Arthropoda > Insecta > Mantodea > Mantidae > Deroplatys > Deroplatys truncata. The sequence goes on from CM060990.1 coordinate 232,118,679, forward strand.
CCTTACGGTGGATTTGTGTGGGTATCGCCTGAAAAAATTGACTTAGAAAGACTACAAGAAGATGATCCTTACGGCTACATATTAGAAGTCGACATCGAGTATCCTGCAGAACTTCACGATCAACACAACGATCTACCTTTCCTGCCAGAGTGTATGAAACCATTGGAAGCATCTACAAAGAAACTGATACCTCATCTAGGACCTCGAAAGAAGTATGTAGTGCATTACAAGGCTTTGAAGCAAGCTGTTAGTCATGGACTACGGTTAACAAAAATCCATCGTGTGCTACAATTCCAACAGTCTCGATGGTTAAAACCGTATGTGGAATTTAACAACAGACTACGACAACAAGCTGGAAATGATTTTGAGAAGGATCTCTACAAATTGTTCAACAATGCTATGTTCGGAAAAACTATGGAGAACCTGCGTAACCGTATGGATATACGACTGGTGACAAATGAGAAGACTCTGGAAAAGTTAATTGCAAAGCCAACGTTTATCGACAGGACGATATATGCTGATAATCTAACTGCTGTACATATGGCCTCCCGATAGATCATGTTCAACAAGCCTATATACATCGGTATGAGTGTGTTGGATATCTCCAAGACATTAATGTACCGGTATCACTATGATGTGTTGTTACCGTATTATGGAGCTGAAAACCTGAAGCTTATGTATATGGACACTGATTCGTTCATTCATCGTGTTACAACTGAAGATGTGTACCAGGATAAGCTACGTTTTCTTGAGCATCTCGATACTGCTGATTATCCTACAAGCCATATATGCTATTCACCTCTAAACAAGAAGGTACTTGGGAAATTTAAAGATGAGGCTAATTGTAAAATCATTCAACGCTTTGTAGGGCTACGACCTCAAATGTATGCTCTAGATATCGACGGTTCAATGATAAAAAAGATTAAAGGCATAAAACGTAGTGCTATTAAGCAGTACGTCACGTTCGAGAGCTATACTGACTGCCTTAAAACCAGAGAAATTATCAGAACGCCCATGAATCTGATCCTGTCGCGACAGCATGCTCTTGCCACAGTACAAGTGAATAAAATTACATTGACACCATACGACGATAAAAGAATTATTGCTGAGGACGGTATAACGACATACGCCTATGGACATTACGCCATTACAAACAGTGCTTAAAAGAATGTAAGTCGAATATGAAGATTTTCTCGTGAGTCTACAATCTTAAAAAAAATAAAGGTTATCCGTGTGCTGTATATGCAGCTAGCTGACGACTGATGAAGAAAGAAGAAGATGGAAGGGAAGGTGGTAACCCTGCCATTAGGAGCAATCCTAGTGCTAGTCTCAAGCCTAGATAAAAAGGGGAGAGACGCCTACAACAACTAAAATAAAGGTATGTTGACGTAAACTTTTCAATTAAAACTCTCGAATAAAACATTGCAATTTCACTAAAAGAAAGTTGAGGTTATCTTTGGTTAGACAGATTAGGCTAGTCGATGCCTGACTAGAATGGATGATGAGAGGAACGTTTAGGATTGGTCGGGTTAATCTAGGCTAGGTTCTCGTACTTATTGTCTAAGTTATGAAGGATGAATTAGTTTAGATCGCTTTAGCAATGGGCTGGTTACGTGTTGTTCTTACGTTTTGTTACATGGTTACACAGTTGCTACGTGTTGTTACGTCGTGTGACGTTTCTGGTTACGTGATGTTCACGTGATGTTATGAGGATACGTGCTTATGTTACTTAGTGTGACGTCTTGTCATGCCGTTATGTTACGTTGTGTTACGTCTTGTTACGTGGTTACGTTTGTTGGTTACGTCTTGTTACGTGATTATGTTAGGAATGAATAGGCAATGAGAAGATGTCGAACATACAAGGTGGGCATAGGTTAGGACGTATACTTCACTGTAAACCGATATACAGTTTGTCTCTCTCCGTTTCGCCCCCCTAGTTTAACATATATAAAGTTTGTAAGATTTAGAAAAAGTATATAAAAGTGTTGTAACGTTGGATGATAAAAGTTTTATAATCGAATTACTCTCTATATTACCGTATAAACCTACATTCCTCCTCCTTCAACCCCTGTTTATCCTTGTATCTCTCCCGTTTTCCATATTTCTCCCATATAAACATATACTCTGCTCCTCGACACATGTCTAGATTAGCACCTCTCCTCATATTCCCCTACCTCTCTCATATAAGACGCATTCCCTACTTCAACCCTGTCTAGCCTAGCATCGACCCTCGTATACCCTATCTCTCGCATATAAACTCCTACTCTATCATTCAAAACACCTAGCCTAATACCTCTCCTCGGTTCGCTATCTCGCTCATATAAAACGCCATATTCTACCCCTCAAGTCCTGTTTAGTATAACATCTTTCCTTGTATTCCCTATCTCTCTCGTATAAAGCATATCCCTTCCTCCTTTAGCATCTTACTAGCCCAGCATCAGCCCTCGTATTCCCTATCTCTCCCCTATAAACGCATTTTCCTCCTTGAACTGTCGCATCTACCCTCGTTTTCCCTATCCTTTCCCATATAAACGCATACTCTGTCATTCAGACCTTCCTGTCTAGCCTAACACTTCTCCTCATATTCCCCCCACCTCTCTCATATAAGACACATTCCCTACTTCAACCCTGTCTAGCCTAGCATCGACCTTCGTATTCCCTATCTCTCGCATATAAACGTCTACTCTATCATTCAAAACTCCTAGCCTAATACCTCTCCTCGGTTCACTATCTCGCTCATATAAAACGCCATATTCTACCCTTCAAGTCCTGTTTAGTATAACATCTTTCCTTGTATTCCCTATCTCTCTCGTATAAAGCGTATCCCTCCCTCCTTTAGCATCTGACTAGCCCAGCATCAGCCCTGGTATTCCCTATCTCCCCCCTATAAACGCATTTTCCTCCTTGAACTGTCGCATCTACCCTCGTTTTCCCTATCCTTTCTCATATAAACGTAAAAGTGGCCCAGCTTCTGTCTATCATACCGCCTGCCCCCCATTTCCATATATTCCTCATATAAACGTATACCGTACTCCTTAACCTCTGTCTACACTAGCACCTCCCCTCGTATGCCCTATCTCTGTCGTTTAAGCATATCTCTCCCTCCTTCAGTCCCTGCTCTACCTCAGAACTCTCCTCGTTTTCCCTATCTCTCCCATATAAACGCATTTTTTCCTCCTTGAAGGTTCTCTCAACCTAGCATATACCCTCGTTTTCCTCGTCTCTTCATATAAAAAGTCATACTCTACCCTTCAAACCCTGAATAGTCTAGTACCTCTCCACGTATCCTCTATCTCTCCTGTAATTATGTTCATATTCCCCCTGCTTCAGCATCTGTCTATCCTAGCCTCTGTTCACGTTTTCCTTATCTTTCCCATATAAATGCATATTCCATATCTCAACCCCTATCTAGTCCAACACTTCTCCTCGTATTCCACGTATCTCTCATATAAAGCACATCCTCATTCCTTCAACCTCTATCTAGCCTAGCATCGATCCTCGTAGTCCCTATCTTCCCCATATAAACGCATTTTCCTCCGTGAACCTCCGCATATACCCTCGTTTTCCCTATCCTTTCCCATATAAACGCAAAAAACTGCGCCAGGTCTGTCCTATATATCCTACTCACGGAGAACGACTTTAAATTTAAAGATGAAGCTACATGCTAAGTTTTTAGGTGGTACGGCGTTCTGCGTACCATCCCAGCAAAAGCCCTGGTATTACATAAAGACGAATCAAGCTGAACATACAGGAGAGCTTTACTTAATGGCAAGTACATGATGTCAGGTTACATGAGCTCTGCCAGAAAACCTATCAATTATGTTTAAATGAGTATATGCTATAAATAAAGCTGAAATTTGTTGTGCAATCAAATATGTACCTGAGAACCATTCTATGCTAAGTAAATAAAGTTCAAAGTTGAGATTTTTGAGCATTCATCGATGTTAAGCAATTCTCTCTAGAACCATAATATCAGATATAGTATTTTTTGTAGAACATGAGAATCTAAGGAGCATATGATTTTAAGTCTCCTCTTCCTTTAATGCCAAAGTATGCTAAAACGATTTAAGATATGTTGATTTTTACACTAGAGCTTCCATTATTATCGTTTGTCGAAAAAAGATGCTGTCACTCAGTTAATATCCACTAACAGCTGACGAACGTTGATAAGAAAGATTTTATTTTCCATTGTTGATAATTGAAGCAATTATAGCAATCATGCCGTTGCATCATTATGTTTCTGCAAAATGGCTAGAAGTGAAAAGGAAGTTGGTTGGATTGCTTTTTTAAAGGTTAAGAAAGTTATTTGTAATAACATAGTTTAAAGTAAATAACTAATAATCTCTTTATCTATCCACACAAACAAAATTATCAGATTATTCACAGGTTTACTACAGTACGTGAGGTTTAAATTGAAAATGACCATTTTGACGCTGCCTGACCGGTCTAGGAGGAGAGGGTGCACTAATGACGGTCCAAGTGCTGAGAAACCCTGTCACAGTTACTCTTCACTGCCTAGTTTCTTGGTAAAGTTGTACTTGTTGTTGCCAGTTGCACTTTCGGCTGTCCTTGCTTCGTTGGCTTTTGTATTGTTACGAGTGGGTCTTCTTTGTTCTCTTCTAAATTTCATGTTTCAACCTAACCCAGATTTTAAATAGTAAGCTTCAATAGTAAAGGTTTTGACATTAGGAAGTTAAAGATTACCAATGTCGTGTGGAATATAGTGCTCTTTCTACTTTCCATGTTTCAGCTTAAAGCAAATGCACTATACAATGTTAATCTCAGAGCTGAGTAATTCTGATTTACAAAGGATAGTTCCACAGAGGCTGTAAATAATTCACATCATTGAGAAATATCAAATACCGTATATAACTAACAAATAATCACAGGGCAGTAGGAATAATTCACCTTTTCACAGACACCAAATCATTTATTATTTCATCTTTAGTATATCCTCATTAATACGGATTTTTTCGTTTTAATGATGAATCATCAGATTTCATTAACGAGTGTTTGGGTAAGAAGTATTAAGGAAGCTTATAGCTAAACGTTGTATTAATACTTGTGTATGTACATCGTTTAAGCTGATTTTCTGATGATAAATTGCGTAATGTTAATTATGCAGATATTCTAAATGACAATCTACAAGCACTGAATGAATAACTGAACAATTATTGCTAGGCCTCTGGGATAGTAAATGCCGAAAATAGTAATGGAAATTTATTTTTAAAGTCAAATTTACGATCCTGGGTCATTTTAACTCACAGCAAAAACCAAAATTGGTACTGATAACAAGTAAATCATGAGGTCAGATGAAGTAATGCGCCTACATGCCTTCTTATTAACTCAAATGGAAACGAAAACAGAAAAATAATATGTCCTAAATAATAACATATATATCATTATACAGCAACCAATTTGAAGCAGATAATATGCTTGCTTCAATTTGTGACAATAATAAAGCATTACTTTTGTATGTTCAGCACAGGCGAGTCTTGCAGTACAAGTTAAGAATATGTACAAAAAGATAGGGGTAGAAAACAAATAAACCTACATCACGCAATTAGACATTCTCCTTTGGTGTCCTATTCGGAAGCAGAAACTTACAGTGATAATGAAAAAAAAATACAGAAAATTAGAAAGAGCAAAAAGTTATTGCTTAGAGGAAATCTATAAGAAAAAGGAAGCGCTTATCTGTAAAAGAATAGACGCCTGCTTTTGGAAAAATATCGAAGAAATAAATAATGAAACCGTGTCAACAGCAGAATCGACTATAGTGTGAATCAAAGATGAACAAAGGAGGCAAATTTTGGAATAAAGATTGTACTTGGAACATGAAAGGGCAGTATGTCCTTTCTGTTGTAACGTAAATAGATTGAAGGAAGTAGACCAGGTTTAAGAATAACATAAGAGAAAGCAAATACATCAATTCTAACTCATTTGCACCTAGTAGTAAAAAATATCATTGTATGCGAAACCTTGTACTAGAATAACCTATGTATAGGTGAAAGTTTCTGAAAACAGTACAAAGTAAATAATGAGTAGGAATGATTCAGAAACTCCAAAGAGGAAAGCACACACCTGCAAACAAGACTGATGACTTGATACTTGAAGTTGCTAAGCATCATATTGCCAAATATTCTGCAAATGATAGTCACTACAGCAGTGTGAAAACACTGTAGAAGTATTATGAGTCCCATTTAAATCAAAGTATACTATACATGAGCCAGAATGAAGAACGTACAAAAAATTCGAAACCTAGGTGTAAAAAATGGCTATTTAGAAGATTATCCAATTAGAAATTCAACCTATATTTTAAACATTTGCGATACGTGTGATAGTATTTAAAACCACTGAAAAATATACTGACTTGGTATATTGAAAGAACGCAGTATAAACCTGAGAAGTTAGATCATTTAAAGGAAGCATCTAAGCTCTGTGAACTTAATAGAATTCACAAATATATGTTTAAAGCATCAGTAAGCTATAAACTAATAATGTCAGATCTCCAGAAGTGTCTCCTAACGCCATTACTCACCAATTCTAGAACATTTAATTTGGGGAAGCGTGAGCAATAAATTATACTATACCTAACCCAATTTTTAACATTTCATGCTGCATAATTTATGATGGAACTACGATTGTTTGGAAATTATATGGCTTCATGTACATTAAACTGGGCAGCAGAGGAGGTGATTCAAATGAAATGCGAAACTTTGACTGTGTTGTCAGACCACTATTGTCAAAATCAAAATCATCTAATGATCGTTATAGTTGGTGAATATTGTAGGAAACCTGAGAGAGATAAATCCTAAATCTATGCTTAAGGATCACACACACGCACACATACGTGCACACAACACACTTCCACACAGACGCACGTGCGCGCAAGTTGATAGCATTCACATATTAACGGAGAGGAAGACAGCGAAATTAAACACGCAGAGCGTCTTTCCTTGTAATGTTTGGATGCATGTCAAAGCGGGAAAGATGTTAATGTTCTGAGAATAAAACCTGAATATTTTAAAATTCTCAGCAGTTTTGTAGACAATGCCATTTTCCATTTGTAAGCACAAAAAGGGACGTTAGTAGAAATATAATGGCGTTTCTGGCGCAAAGGATTTGCCGCCATCTGATAAGGTTCTTTGATCTATGCCGCTAGCCCCGCCCCCTCCCTTTGTGCGCTACTATTTGCCGCCCGGTCGCGTGCCGCTAGCTCCGCCCCCTTCCCTTTGTGCGCTTACCTAATGCCGACAGTGTCTGTGCCGGCAGGTCCTCCCCCCTCCCCCCTGTGGTCACGTGCCGGTGACCCGCCCCCCTCCCTCCCCCATAAGCGTGTCCTCCCTCCCCTTTGTGTTCTGGTTGGTTCCCTGTGGATAGGTGGGAGAGTATGTATTGATCCTATACGTCGGTCGCGTACCTTCCCTAGGTCTAAATCCCTGCCGTGTGATTGGCTTGGGGTAGGGGATGTGCCGCTTGGGTGATGGGGTATAAGGGAATGGGGTTCTCGGTGCGTGACGGCTTGGAAATCCACCCTGGCGATGTGGGAATGCGATTCTCGATGCCTGCCGCACATCGGCAAATCGTTTGAGTACATAATTGCCTCAATCAATTAGGTAATGTGTGTTATTGAAAAAAGAATCGCCATCATATTACTACTAATGCAATTAAACGCTGTTCGTCGAGCAATTAAGTATTTTTGATTGAATCGCGCGCACCTGCCCCTAAACCGTCATTTATAACCTACTATTGTCAATAAATTACACGACTAATGAAACACGGCTAGTCTGTCGATGAAAACAATTAAGTATTTTTGAATGATTAATTGACTCGCACGCAACTGTTCGTTATCGTATATGTGTGGTAGCATGTGTATAATTATTACGAGTAATAACATTTATTTAATTCTACTTTTGAGGGAAAATATATTTTGGATTTATAAGAATATTACAACACTTAGATGAAAGGACAGACTTGACGTAACACTCGTTATCGCGTGATAATTGCGGTGGAACACCGACCGCAACCTTCCGCTGCGAGACGTTTCACTGGAATGACTGGCTCACGGTACTTTCAAGAGACAAGTCGACTTCCGCACCCCCTCCACTCGCGTTTCAGTTCGCAACCTACACTAGCGCGCCAAGTGATAATATGAGTGAAACTCCAGCGAATGTTTCCTCACGCGCCCCTGGCGGTCATACCCGAAAGTTGTGAATTCACCATATTTAAAAAAAATGAAGGTGAATTAACATGCGAGGTGCGTTCATGTTGGCTCCGGAGGAATTGATTATGAAATAAATAAATAAATACGTTATTAAAAATAAATAAGACTCTCGCTGATCGATGAATACAATTAAATATTTTTAATAATTAATGTAATTGACTCGCGCTCCTAGAGATATCTCACCCAATTATTCATCTACCATGAATATCTCACTTCTAATGAAACGACGCAGTCTATCGATTAAAAACACTTAAGTTTTTTTTTGATTGATTAATGTAATTGACTCGCGCGCAACTGTTCGTTATCGTATATGCGCGATTATTACGAGTAATAACGTTTGTTTAATTCTTCTTTTGACTGGAGGGTTTATAAAAAATATTACATTGCTTAGATGAATTAAAAAGCCACTTAAAGCGAAATTGCAAATAGCTTGTATGAGACGTTAACACGAGAACCCTTTACGAAAAAACAAGACGCAATGTGACAGCAATGCCCCGTCCATCATGAGAAGCGGTTAAACCAGGACGCTTGGGTTTTCCCCCAGTACCTGCTCTTAATGGCTAGGGGTATCCAGCACATCGGAGTACGCTTCAACTGATGTTAAAAATAAAAGCCCGCTATGTCTCTTCTCACACGAGAGAAGTAATAATTACAATTCAAAACAGGCGTACCTGTAAGTAACACGCACGAAGACTTCAAATATAAATTTTATATTCGTTTTAAATGTTCTTTCTAAAGACGTAGCGAACTTTGAGAAATTCAACGAATTATTCACTTGCGTACACTGCTTGAAAGAAATATGGTGTACACCCCTGAAGAATGCATATGTAGACACATTAGCAGACGACAGTCGCTTCCGTACCATTAATTATCTTCAGACGAAGGTAAAACCAAGGTCTTGTATAGAGCTCTTAGTGAACAATGACAGTCGTTTCCAGTTGATTAAACAGGCTAAGTGCTCTGAAAAACCACAGATCCTCGGGGTAAATAACTATTAGCGAAACAAAGGATTTTCTTAAGAGCTTCCCCTGTGCAGAAATTCCATCATAGACAGTGGAAAACCAAGTCTAGACATGTTTTAAGGTTACCACAAAAAATGTTTTCCCGATAATTAATATAATTCTACATGAAGAATATTAATGATTAAGTTTTCAATTAAACGTATACTGTATAGATTCTGTACTTAAACATTCGATTGTATCTTTGTCATTATTTAAATACTCGCATACAAGAATTGCAAACATGATATCAAAAAATTAAACTGATTTTTTTTCGGAATGTTAAACAAAGAAATATGATTTGGCGAGAGTAATATGAAGAATAAAAAGTATTCAGAATGATAGATATTACATACGTTATTAAAAATAAATAAGGCTCTCGCTGATCGATGAAAACAATTAAATATTTTTTATTAATTAATTGTATATGAATTGACTTGCGCATCTGATTGGTAACGCATGTGCATGATTATTACGACTAATAGCATTTGTTTAATTCTAAATAAATAATGAAATATGGAGCCTAGCCTAAACAATCCTCGTTACTCTTAATTTATTCCATTTTTAAAAAGATTGGGCTTAGTAAACATAGGACGAGTACGATTTTAAATACCCCGTCCATTCGAGAGATATTTTTTCGAATATTCCAACATGTTAATATAAACTTAATACACACACACACAAATTCATTTCAAGTAATCTAACGATATTGAATAAAATATTAAATGTTTAAGATATTGTAATGAGAAATGAATTGTATATCTCGAATTTTCTGGGCCGCAGGCTGCAGGATCGCTCATCAAATACCGTAATGATTCAGACACCCGAACACCCGAATGGTAAGCATTCTTCAGAGTTTTTAAATAAGTAATGTAACAATTCATATTAACTTCTTGTTCATATTCTTTATTATTATTTGTATTATTATTTCCAGGAAGTGGACTTTATTTTGGTATCGACCATCCATCGAGCGCTGCACAGGCACCACCAGGCTTCCAAACCTTCCTGGTACCAAATCATCATGGAGGCGGCTCTGCCACCCGTACATGCAGCAACACTCGTAAGGTAAGAATTTACAGACTGGTGTTTGAGCATTTGTAACTAAAAATTACATAATAGTAGACATACATTGGCGATTCTAGCACACAGGCCCTACCTCCGACAGCATAGAGTTCTGGATTGTATAAGGAGAAAAGGATATATTTAAGGGGAGTTTCTCACCCATATGCAGTCACATAACTCTATCGATCTCCCAGAATGCTATGTATTTTTAACGCAGGTGTTTAAAACATGTATTTTTTTTTCACGTATAGAGTGTAGATTCTTTAGAACTCTATACTTAAACATGCTATACTATTATTATTATTATTATTTATTTTTTCCAGGAAATGGACTTTATTTCGGAGGCGGTATCGGTCAACATGCGAGCGCTGCACCGGTACCATCAGGCTTCGCGACCGTTGCACCAGTAGGCTTCGCGACCACTGCACCGCGATCCCCAGGCTTCCAGAACTACCTGGTACCAAATCAGCAGGGATGGGGGTCCTGCCCCATACATGCAGCAAGCACCGAACGGTAAGAATTTTTTTCAATATTTTACGAAGTTCTTTTACACATTCTATATTATTATTAATATTGTTATTATTTTCAGGAAGTGGACTTTATTTCGGAGGCGGGTTTTTCTGGGAATGTCTCCAAAAGTATTCTTCATTCTGAACGACTTTTGCAAAATTGATAAACCATAAGAGATAGACAAAATTTTACTACATAAAAAATGGAGATCGCGTTAAAATACATAATTTATATCATATACATTCTTGTTGTTGAGTAAATCGTTTTCGAGATATTGCTTGTTATTCCCTTTAAAATTTTCCAATACTTATACTTTTTCTCAAATTCATTATTCTTGTTTTATGTCCTCGATATGCAAAGAGAATGGAATGCACCACATAGCAACCAGCGTTAAAATATTTGACTATCGCTTAAAACCTACCATATTCACATTGTATCGACATGAAAATTACCAATAACATTGACATCTCGATATCTCGATTAACATGAAGCATATAGGGAATAAGTGCTTGTAAAAATAGTTTGTACAAGAGTAGAGAAAGTCATGTGAGTGTATCACATCAGATTTTTTGTTATTGGTTTAAATTTTCAAATACTTTTAACTTTTCTCAAGCGGTAACTCGCTATTCGTTTTTCCCGTGGTAATGCATAGAGAATAGAATTATAAAGCCATCACATAGCATCAGACGTTTTTTAAACATCTGTAACGTGTCTATTCACAATCGAAAGGTTGCTGGTTCGAGGAAAATTATATCTACAGAAACAATACATTATTTTCGCTCTGTGATTAATTTGGTAATGTAACAATAATTAACAATGAATTTTTAGCGGTAAATGTAAAAAATAAAATATATTTTTTATTTCCTAGCGTCATACGCAGAAGCATTCCCCTTAAGGAACGCTGGCGTGAGCGATGGTTTCCCCCATAACAGGTTTAGACTTGCTTACGAAATGTCCCTGTGCGAGGCTAGCATTTCCCTCTCCTTCTCGAATTTTTGGAGTAGCCAATCAAAATTGCTGTATTATATACCGTCACACCTCTCACCCCTTCAGATTTTATCAGGCGAAGCGATATAAAAGCAATAGCTTCTCCGGCGATTTCACTGTATTGTGACAACACAGCGAGCTAAGATCTCTGCAAACTTTTCTCATTCAAAGTGAAATTTCAACGAACATCATGTCTGGTAAGTTGTAACAAAACACATCATTTACTTTAAAAGTTAAATTATTACTCTGTACATTTAACTTATATTCGCGTTCTTGTTTTTAATGCATGGCATTTATATGCGAATAGCTGAGTATTCTAAAAGTTAATAGCTAGACAAGTGAATTTTCTGAAATGTGAACAGTTTAGTTAAGTATTCATTTTAGGCAAGCTTATTCTACATTTAATAGCTAACTGCGCGAATTCTCAAAATGGGAACAATTTAGTTAAGTATTCACCTTGTTGAGTAATTATTATTCCAGATATTTAAATACAGGATTTCACAGAGTGAATTATATTCCCTTTTGGAGAAAATACAATTATTTGAATACCTTATTAACGTTTTTGCTTTACAATATTACAAAAAGTCTGTTGCGCGAATCATTCGCTCTAACAAAGTAAATATCTACATTATATTAAAAAAATTAAATTGAAAAATACAGTACTTAATGAACTTCATTAGTGTATCAGAACCTCAATTATATTTACACATATTATCATTTTCAGAAAAAAGTTAATAAGTTTGTAACTTTCAAATAAATGAAATTTTGTTATGCAACACATTCTCTAATAAAGAATATGTTTTTTTCTCTTCCTAATGCAGAAAGTTTGACATCTCAACTTAACACATTGGCTGAGGGTAGCATTTACCCAACCGTTCAAAGACTACAAGATCTTCAGCCAGAGGAGCCTTATAATATAAAATCCTTAAGAAAAATTGATACTCGATACGGTGCTAGAGTCGTTGCACTTTTAGAGAATAAGCAAGTGTTTCTCCCGACAAGATATTCAACCCTAACAAGCCAACAGTTAGAGGAAATGCCTGGGAAGTTTCAAATGGTATATCATGGAGTAGTACCAGCCGGCAAGTTTAAGACATGTAAATTGTCTTTTCTTCCTATTAAGGTTTGTAGAAATAATTCAGCTATCCTTTCAAAGCTTCATTTAGAGTTACATTCGTTGAGTTTATAAATTCGCACTCCAGTAGGATAACATTTGTCTAAAGTATACATCAATATGTAAAAAAATAACGTCCAGGATGTAGTCTGAGCGAGGATCTGCAGAAAGAAGTTTAATAGTCTATTCACTGATTCTTTACCTCAAAGCAGATACCTACAGCAAGTTTCAAATAATTTCCAGCAGGATAGCAGTTGTCAAAAGCATGCATCACTGTATTAAAAAAATATGTGTAAATAATGTCTAGATTGTACTCTGTGTGATTTCGTGCAGAAAGAACTTTAATACCCCTTGCAGTGATTCTCCACATCGAAGTATATACCTACAAGAAGTTGCAAATAATGTGAATGTGTGTTACAGGAATGCCCAGCTGAATGTAAATGAAGAGGAAGAACGAGATAGCTTAAAACATCATAAACAGAAATGTGATAGGAACATTCTCAACACCTCCCAGTAACCTCAATCAATGAAGAATTGCACCAGCGCGGAACATGCATGGAAAAAACATCCGCGTGTGTAGAATATAACAATAATATATATATATATATATATATATATATATATATATATATATAAATTATGTACTCATTATTACTGCTATACCAGCCTATACCATTGATTTCATAAATAATTTCATAATTGTTTAAGGAGAATGCCTATCTTAAAAACATTGATGCTACATGAAATCTAAACAAAACGATTATTGAACTATTACTGAAAGAGACTTGAATAAATGGGAATCTAGAAGCCAGAACCACCTTAATATTGGGCTGTATGATATGAGGTGTATAAAAAGATTAATAAAAAAATGAGGTCTATGTAATATAAACAACATTTATTTTTTATAAACATTTTCCTATTACATTCCTATACAAAAAAACATACATATTTCCTAAAGACAAAGGTGATAGTCTAGACATTCTAAAACACTCAGTTATATAATCATATACATCACACAGAAAGAGACCTGCATTATCCATAAAAAACTAAACATCTCAAGAATGTCTGGATGATGTATTTTATAAGTACAAGGTTTTGATATTTCAAAGTTCCTGTTAACCATGACTGTAATTGATTAACACAATTTCTCGATCCTGTCATGCTATAACTTTAGAAGCTTTCAGCTTACTTATAATCTCCTAATCTATGTAAGAAAGGAATCACGGTATGTAACAAAGGAATCACGCTATGTAACAAAGGAGTCACGCTATGTAACAAAGGAATCGCGCTATGTAACAAAGGAATCGCGCTATGTAACAAAGGAATCACGCTATGTAACAATGGAATCACGCTATGTAACAAACTGGTCAGGTACATAGCGCAATCAGGTTGTTACGCAGCCTTTTCCACAAACGTTTCCAGAGAGCATCCTTTTTCCATGCTCGCACTCGTTATGTTCTGTTGAGAGCATCCTTTTTCCACGAATGTTCCCAGAGAGCATCCTTTTTCCATGCTCGCATTCGCCATGCTCTGTTGAGAGCCTCCTTCTCCACAAATGATTCCAGAGAGCATCCTTTTCCGCTGCTATGCGAAGATTGCGATTCCCTCCGGCGTCCTCACACTGGATATATACATAGCTGCGTGTTATGAATTCATTCATTCGCTTTTAATTCCTTCGAGCGTTAGCATTCCCGTATTCATTTAATTTCTTTTAGTTTTAGCATGAGCTCCTGCCGGAGAAAATCTGTGCAACTAGCGGATGAGAAACTCAATTTTTCATACATTACACATGGAGGAAAACACGTCATTAGATGCTGTATATGCGAGCGGATTTTTAAGAATCGTTCTTTGTCAAGATTTAAGCTTCGTAGAGCAACATGTTATACTGGATCGACTCTCTCTCCTACACTCGAAGATCCGAAGATGTATAGAGGGGGATGTTATACCGGATCAAGCCTCTGTCCTTCACTGGAGACTACTGATGGTGAAAAATCTGGATACAGCGGGAGTCGCGAGAATATGAAATCTTCATATGATGATGATTCAGTGATATCTACGCTTGAAAATCCAAATGGACTAGTAAATATATTGAGGTTACTAATTGCATCGAGGAATGCTGGTAATAATAGTCACACACGAGAGATTGAGGAGATTATAAGTAAGCTGAAAGCCTCTAAAGTTATAGCATGACAGGATCGAGAAATTGTGTTAATCAATTACAGTCATGGTTAACAGGAACTTTGAAATATCAAAACCTTGTACTTATAAAATACATCATCCAGACATTCTTGAGATGTTTAGTTTTTTATGGATAATGCAGGTCTCTTTCTGTGTGATGTATATGATTATATAACTGAGTGTTTTAGAATGTCTAGACTATCACCTTTGTCTTTAGGAAATATGTATGTTTTTTTGTATAGGAATGTAATAGGAAAATGTTTATAAAAAATAAATGTTGTTTATATTACATAGACCTCATTTTTTTATTAATCTTTTTATACACCTCATATCATACAGCCCAATATTAAGGTGGTTCTGGCTTCTAGATTCCCATTTATTCAAGTCTCTTTCAGTAATAGTTCAATAATCTTTTTGTTTAGATTTCATGTAGCATCAATGTTTTTAAGATAGGCATTCTCCTTAAACAATTATGAAATTATTTATGAAATCAATGGTATAGGCTGGTATAGCAGTAATAATGAGTACATAATTTATATATATATATATTATTGTTATATTCTACACACGCGGATGTTTTTTCCATGCATGTTCCGCGCTGGTGCAATTCTTCATTGATTGAGGTTACTGGGAGGTGTTGAGAATGTTCCTATCACATTTCTGTTTATGATGTTTTAAGCTATCTCGTTCTTCCTCTTCATTTACATTCAGCTGGGCATTCCTGTAACACACATTCACATTATTTGCAACTTCTTGTAGGTATATACTTCGATGTGGAGAATCACTGCAAGGGGTATTAAAGTTCTTTCTGCACGAAATCACACAGAGTACAATCTAGACATTATTTACACATATTTTTTTAATACAGTGATGCATGCTTTTGACAACTGCTATCCTGCTGGAAATTATTTGAAACTTGCTGTAGGTATCTGCTTTGAGGTAAAGAATCAGTGAATAGACTATTAAACTTCTTTCTGCAGATCCTCGCTCAGACTACATCCTGGACGTTATTTTTTTACATATTGATGTATACTTTAGACAAATGTTATCCTACTGGAGTGCGAATTTATAAACTCAACGAATGTAACTCTAAATGAAGCTTTGAAAGGATAGCTGAATTATTTCTACAAACCTTAATAGGAAGAAAAGACAATTTACATGTCTTAAACTTGCCGGCTGGTACTACTCCATGATATACCATTTGAAACTTCCCAGGCATTTCCTCTAACTGTTGGCTTGTTAGGGTTGAATATCTTGTCGGGAGAAACACTTGCTTATTCTCTAAAAGTGCAACGACTCTAGCACCGTATCGAGTATCAATTTTTCTTAAGGATTTTATATTATAAGGCTCCTCTGGCTGAAGATCTTGTAGTCTTTGAACGGTTGGGTAAATGCTACCCTCAGCCAATGTGTTAAGTTGAGATGTCAAACTTTCTGCATTAGGAAGAGAAAAAAACATATTCTTTATTAGAGAATGTGTTGCATAACAAAATTTCATTTATTTGAAAGTTACAAACTTATTAACTTTTTTCTGAAAATGATAATATGTGTAAATATAATTGAGGTTCTGATTCACTAATGAAGTTCATTAAGTACTGTATTTTTTAATTTAATTTTTTTAATATAATGTAGATATTTACTTTGTTAGAGCGAATGATTCGCGCAACAGACTTTTTGTAATATTCTAAAGCAAAAACGTTAATAAGGTATTCAAATAATTGTATTTTCTCCAAAAGGGAATATAATTCACTCTGTGAAATCCTGTATTTAAATATCTGGAATAATAATTACTCAACAAGGTGAATACTTAACTAAATTATTCCCATTTTGAGAATTCGCGCAGTTAGCTATTAAATGTAGAATAAGCTTGCCTAAAATGAATACTTAACTAAACTGTTCACATTTCAGAAAATTCACTTGTCTAGCTATTAACTTTTAGAATACTCAGCTATTCGCATATAAATGCCATGCATTAAAAACAAGAACGCGAATATAAGTTAAATGTACAGAGTAATAATTTAACTTTTAAAGTAAATGATGTGTTTTGTTACAACTTACCAGACATGATGTTCGTTGAAATTTCACTTTGAATGAGAAAAGTTTGCAGAGATCTTAGCTCGCTGTGTTGTCACAATACAGTGAAATCGCCGGAGAAGCTATTGCTTTTATATCGCTTCGCCTGATAAAATCTGAAGGGGTGAGAGGTGTGACGGTATATAATACAGCAATTTTGATTGGCTACTCCAAAAATTCGAGAAGGAGAGGGAAATGCTAGCCTCGCACAGGGACATTTCGTAAGCAAGTCTAAACCTGTTATGGGGGAAACCATCGCTCACGCCAGCGTTCCTTAAGGGGAATGCTTCTGCGTATGACGCTAGGAAATAAAAAATATATTTTATTTTTTACATTTACCGCTAAAAATTCATTGTTAATTATTGTTACATTACCAAATTAATCACAGAGCGAAAATAATGTATTGTTTCTGTAGATATAATTTTCCTCGAACCAGCAACCTTTCGATTGTGAATAGACACGTTACAGATGTTTAAAAAACGTCTGATGCTATGTGATGGCTTTATAATTCTATTCTCTATGCATTACCACGGGAAAAACGAATAGCGAGTTACCGCTTGAGAAAAGTTAAAAGTATTTGAAAATTTAAACCAATAACAAAAAATCTGATGTGATACACTCACATGACTTTCTCTACTCTTGTACAAACTATTTTTACAAGCACTTATTCCCTATATGCTTCATGTTAATCGAGATATCGAGATGTCAATGTTATTGGTAATTTTCATGTCGATACAATGTGAATATGGTAGGTTTTAAGCGATAGTCAAATATTTTAACGCTGGTTGCTATGTGGTGCATTCCATTCTCTTTGCATATCGAGGACATAAAACAAGAATAATGAATTTGAGAAAAGTATAAGTATTGGAAAATTTTAAAGGGAATAACAAGCAATATCTCGAAAACGATTTACTCAACAACAAGAATGTATATGATATAAATTATGTATTTTAACGCGATCTCCATTTTTTGTGTAGTAAAATTTTGTCTATCTCTTATGGTTTATCAATTTTGCAAAAGTCGTTCAGAATGAAGAATACTTTTGGAGACATTCCCAGAAAAACCCGCCTCCGAAATAAAGTCCACTTCCTGAAAATAATAACAATATTAATAATAATATAGAATGTGTAAAAGAACTTCGTAAAATATTGAAAATAATTCTTACCGTTCGGTGCTTGCTACATGTATGGGGCAGGACCCCCATCCCTGCTGATTTGGTACCAGGTAGGTCTGGAAGCCTGGGGATCGCGGTGCAGTGGTCGCGAAGCCTACTGGTGCAACGGTCGCGAAGCCTGATGGTACCGGTGCAGCGCTCGCATGTTGACCGATACCGCCTCCGAAATAAAGTCCATTTCCTGGAAAAAATAAATAATAATAATAATAGTATAGCATGTTTAAGTATAGAGTTCTAAAGAATCTACACTCTATACGTGAAAAAAAATACATGTTTTAAACACCTGCGTTAAAAATACATAGCATTCTGGGAGATCGATAGAGTTATGTGACTGCATATGGGTGAGAAACTCCCCTTAAATATATCCTTTTCTCCTTATACAATCCAGAACTCTATGCTGTCGGAGGTAGGGCCTGTGTGCTAGAATCGCCAATGTATGTCTACTATTATGTAATTTTTAGTTACAAATGCTCAAACACCAGTCTGTAAATTCTTACCTTACGAGTGTTGCTGCATGTACGGGTGGCAGAGCCGCCTCCATGATGATTTGGTACCAGGAAGGTTTGGAAGCCTGGTGGTGCCTGTGCAGCGCTCGATGGATGGTCGATACCAAAATAAAGTCCACTTCCTGGAAATAATAATACAAATAATAATAAAGAATATGAACAAGAAGTTAATATGAATTGTTACATTACTTATTTAAAAACTCTGAAGAATGCTTACCATTCGGGTGTTCGGGTGTCTGAATCATTACGGTATTTGATGAGCGATCCTGCAGCCTGCGGCCCAGAAAATTCGAGATATACAATTCATTTCTCATTACAATATCTTAAACATTTAATATTTTATTCAATATCGTTAGATTACTTGAAATGAATTTGTGTGTGTGTATTAAGTTTATATTAACATGTTGGAATATTCGAAAAAATATCTCTCGAATGGACGGGGTATTTAAAATCGTACTCGTCCTATGTTTACTAAGCCCAATCTTTTTAAAAATGGAATAAATTAAGAGTAACGAGGATTGTTTAGGCTAGGCTCCATATTTCATTATTTATTTAGAATTAAACAAATGCTATTAGTCGTAATAATCATGCACATGCGTTACCAATCAGATGCGCAAGTCAATTCATATACAATTAATTAATAAAAAATATTTAATTGTTTTCATCGATCAGCGAGAGCCTTATTTATTTTTAATAACGTATGTAATATCTATCATTCTGAATACTTTTTATTCTTCATATTACTCTCGCCAAATCATATTTCTTTGTTTAACATTCCGAAAAAAAATCAGTTTAATTTTTTGATATCATGTTTGCAATTCTTGTATGCGAGTATTTAAATAATGACAAACATACAATCGAATGTTTAAGTACAGAATCTATACAGTATACGTTTAATTGAAAACTTAATCATTAATATTCTTCATGTAGAATTATATTAATTATCGGGAAAACATTTTTTGTGGTAACGTTAAAACATGTCTAGACTTGGTTTTCCACTGTCTATGATGGAATTTCTGCACAGGGGAAGCTCTTAAGAAAATCTTTTGTTTCGCTAATAGTTATTTACCCCGAGGATCTGTGGTTTTTCAGAGCACTTAGCCTGTTTAATCAACTGGAAACGACTGTCATTGTTCACTAAGAGCTCTATACAAGACCTTGGTTTTACCTTCGTCTGAAGATAATTAATGGTACGGAAGCGACTGTCGTCTGCTAATGTGTCTACATATGCATTCTTCAGGGGTGTACACCATATTTCTTTCAAGCAGTGTACGCAAGTGAATAATTCGTTGAATTTCTCAAAGTTCGCTACGTCTTTAGAAAGAACATTTAAAACGAATATAAAATTTATATTTGAAGTCTTCGTGCGTGTTACTTACAGGTACGCCTGTTTTGAATTGTAATTATTACTTCTCTCGTGTGAGAAGAGACATAGCGGGCTTTTATTTTTAACATCAGTTGAAGCGTACTCCGATGTGCTGGATACCCCTAGCCATTAAGAGCAGGTACTGGGGGAAAACCCAAGCGTCCTGGTTTAACCGCTTCTCATGATGGACGGGGCATTGCTGTCACATTGCGTCTTGTTTTTTCGTAAAGGGTTCTCGTGTTAACGTCTCATACAAGCTATTTGCAATTTCGCTTTAAGTTGCTTTTTAATTCATCTAAGCAATGTAACATTTTTTATAAACCCTCCAGTCAAAAGAAGAATTAAACAAACGTTATTACTCGTAATAATCGCGCATATACGATAACGAACAGTTGCGCGCGAGTCAATTACATTAATCAATCAAAAAAAACTTAATTGTTTTTAATCGATAGACTGCGTCGTTTCATTAGAAGTGAGATATTCATGGTAGATGAATAATTGGGTGAGATATCTCTAGGAGCGCGAGTCAATTACATTAATTATTAAAAATATTTAATTGTATTCATCGATCAGCGAGAGTCTTATTTATTTTTAATAACGTATTTATTTATTTATTTCATAATCAATTCCTCCGGAGCCAACATGAACGCACCTCGCATGTTAATTCACCTTCATTTTTTTTAAATATGGTGAATTCACAACTTTCGGGTATGACCGCCAGGGGCGCGTGAGGAAACATTCGCTGGAGTTTCACTCATATTATCACTTGGCGCGCTAGTGTAGGTTGCGAACTGAAACGCGAGTGGAGGGGGTGCGGAAATCGACTTGTCTCTTGAAAGTACCGTGAGCCAGTCATTCCAGTGAAACGTCTCGCAGCGGAAGGTTGCGGTCGGTGTTCCACCGCAATTATCACGCGATAACGAGTGTTACGTCAAGTCTGTCCTTTCATCTAAGTGTTGTAATATTCTTATAAATCCAAAATATATTTTCCCTCAAAAGTAGAATTAAATAAATGTTATTACTCGTAATAATTATACACATGCTACCACACATATACGATAACGAACAGTTGCGTGCGAGTCAATTAATCATTCAAAAATACTTAATTGTTTTCATCGACAGACTAGCCGTGTTTCATTAGTCGTTTAATTTATTGACAATAGTAGGTTATAAATGACGGTTTAGGGGCAGGTGCGCGCGATTCAATCAAAAATACTTAATTGCTCGACGAACAGCGTTTAATTGCATTAGTAGTAATATGATGGCGATTCTTTTTTCAATAACACACATTACCTAATTGATTGAGGCAATTATGTACTCAAACGATTTGCCGATGTGCGGCAGGCATCGAGAATCGCATTCCCACATCGCCAGGGTGGATTTCCAAGCCAACGTCACGCACCGAGAACCCCATTCCCTTATACCCCATCACCCGAGCGGCACATCCCCTACCCCAAGCCAATCACACGGCAGGGATTTAGACCTAGGGAAGGTACGCGACCGACGTATAGGATCAATACATACTCTCCCACCTATCCACAGGGAACCAACCAGAACACAAATGGGAGGGAGGACACGCGTATGGGGGAGGGAGGGGGGCGGGTCACCGGCACGTGACCACAGGGGGGAGGGGGGAGGACCTGCCGGCACAGACACTGTCGGCATTAGGTAAGCGCACAAAGGGAAGGGGGCGGAGCTAGCGGCACGCGACCGGGCGGCAAATAGTAGCGCACAAAGGGAGGGGGCGGGGCTAGCGGCATAGATCAAAGAACCTTATCAGATGGCGGCAAATCCTTTGCGCCAGAAACGCCATTATATTTCTACTGACGTTAATAGTGAAAGTGTTCCATTTTCTAAAACTGCGTACCCTCAAGAGCAGAAGCAGAACATATTTTGATGAAGAGGAGTTTCACTTAGTTGATACTCGAGGGAAAGAGCAATGTTTTCGTTTACCCTAAATATACTAGTCATGGGAGATAGAAACAGATCCACAAGTTAAGCAAAATATGACGACCCTAAATTTATTACTGTGGATTCCAGAAGAACACATAGATTAGTTTTAAAAAGCTGTCACACCAGAAACAGGTGGCTGATTTTGTTGGAGAATGCTGAATTTTGCATTTATCTTCAGGATAAGGCGTTATGAATGTGTTACCTCGGTAATTGTATATATCATTTTGGCGTAGTGAATAACTTCATAATTTTATTAATATAAAGAAAATCTAGTTAAGTAAGGCTTTGTAATTAGCAATTGAGAGTATTAACTATACTTTTTGGGTTTTCTCATTTTTAAGTCCATGAGAGGGCTTTACAATATTTTAGCAATGTAATCTTGGGTTACGATGAGGAATAATTTTATTTATCATTTCAGAAATCTTTTTCTTCGTATCTTTTTTTGAACTTTCATACGAAATTAATGAACAATTAATACGAATATGAGTTTTAATACTAACTCAAGTATAACTCTTCCAAGTAATTCTGACTTATTATATAACCTACTTGAAACTACTATTTTTAACATATAACATCATAAGAGGTCATAAACTGCACCACTGTTATACTTTCTGCAACAAATTGCCAAAATTAAAGATAAAAAATCTGAAATTTTTTATATAATCTTGTGGTGTTTACCTTCTGCGTAAAATGAGTAAAATGCGACTTACGATGCAATGGCTCCAATACATAAATGAAAAGTAGGAAAGTGTATAGGTGTCATACGGTCTGTGTCAAAATCTCTAATTTCATTACGATTTACAGGATAATTTATGAAAGGTGAAACCTTTAGTACATAGCGTATTTCCAAAACCTACAAAAGGCATCCATTTAAGAAAAATGATTTAAAGCTAAGTAATTTCTATTTTAGAAGTTAATACACTATTACACATCGTTACTTCAGCAATTATCATCAGATAAACATACAAAAATGTGTTATTTTAACTTACGAAAATACTACGTAGATACGTTTATAAGATAGTGCTGGGGACATAAACCATCATAGCAATCGCCAACAGTGATAAGGATTGCTAATTAGGTAGTAAATCACCTTGATGTCTTTTTAATGGATGTCAGAAGAGTGGTTCTAAAGATACGAGGAAATAAATTATGTTAAGTGGGTCATAAATTCGGTTAATTGTGCTATAAATCCTGATAAAGGTGATATTAATTCAGGTCTAAAGCTATTATTATGATAAGTAGGTAATAAATCCCAATTAGTCTGACGTTTTAGCTCCCCAAATTCCTCCATCCTCTGAGAGTTCAAGACCTCAAAAGAAAAAACCGATTGCCACATCTGTCATCTGCATTAAGTATGAGTCAACATTCCCATCCCTCCTGAGAGTTTAAAATTACAAAGTAAAGCCACCAGTGGATACGCAAGCAAACAAAAAGACCGACAGCTTATTTGAAAGTTCCCTGACCCAATTTGCATGAAATATGTGGTAGAAATTTGCATGCGGACCGTCCGATCCCTCGCCACCTATGGATTATATTAAACTTTTGCATAATTAATCACAATTTGGAATAATCCTATAATATCACTTGTAACATAGAAAACCATAGGATTCTTCTCGCGACTTCCACGTCGACCTCAGTATCCATCTACCGCTAATTAGAAATGAAAAGAATCACAAATGTTTAAATAAACTTCTTCCCTTAAGTAATCTTAAGAGTACAACAGTCCCACAACACTAGTCCATTGGTGATTACATTGTAATTCACAAGTATATGCACGACAAATGCAATCTTAATGAAATCCGCAAAGAAAATACAGAGGGAGAGAGCACACACACAGATACACACATACGAGCATACATACACACACATAAAAGCAAAGTAATTATGAAAAATGTGACAATACAGCATGATTACGCGATTGGGCCAGCAATTGCCGCAGGCGTGTTTTCTCTATCCCAGTCCAGCCTTGACTAATTCGTTTCCCAGCGATGGAAAGGCGTTCCCAGGACCATCCCTCCTATACGCCTCTTGCAAAACCAGGTAGTCTGGCAAAGTAGATGAAGCAGAAATAAAATCAGCCTCTTGCTAGAAAGCGAGGAACCCTGCTGGCTTTCCGTTAGATAGCGCCACTGGCTTCGGTGGCTTGAATCAATCCCCATATACAGAGAGAGTCAAAAAACTATGAACCAGCTGCGCGGTGTTTATCCTGTCCGCGTCCTTGGCGCTCGTTGCCGTCCGCCGCGGTTCGCGTCCTCGGCGCTCGTTGCCTTTTATCATAGAAAGGCGCGGATAAAACTATACATTTTTTTAAAACCACTTTAAAGGCTTTACTTACCAACTTTATGAAAGGAAATGCTGAAACTGGCCACCATCGTTGCCCATACATTTTTGACACCTCTTTAGGAAACTATCCATCAATCGCCGTAGTTCACGTTGAGAAATGCTGGCAATTTCCTGTCGGATATTTTGTTTAATTCTTCCAGGGTGTGTGGGTTTGTGTTGTACAATTTATGCTTTAAGTTACCCCAGAGATAGAAATCGCAGGAGGTTAGGTCAGGAGACCGAGGGGGGCAGAATCCTTACTAATAATTCTGTCCTCAAACACACTTTCAATTGTTCTCATCGAAATATTGGCGTATGAGTTGTGGCAGAGTCTTGTTGTAAAAAGGCAAAATCACGCTCCCTGTCTGTTAATTCTATAAAGGGGGGGGGGTAAAATTGTATTCACATATGTACGGGCGTCAACTGTTGACTGGAAAAAAATTGGCCCTATAACTCTTTCTGCGCTCATGGCGCACCATACAGCAATTTTTTTGTCACGAAGGGAAACTTCATGAACAATATTAGGTTTGTTAGAGCTGCAATAACGATTATTTTGTACACACATACCAATGAACCATTCATCGTCCATGAAAAATATTAAATATGGGTCTATTTCGCCACTGTGTACACTATTGAGACGCCACTCACAAAATGTGCGCCTAATTACAGCATCACCTGGTTGAACAGTGTGTGTCACAGTTATTTCACATGGATTTAATTTCAGCAATTTGGTAGCTCCTCGCGCACAACCATAAGAAATGCCTGCCTGTTGTGAAAGACGCCTAAGTGATTTTTGGGGGGAATTCTCCAAACGATGACCAATGTCGTTTAATGTTTCTTCGGTAAGAACCGTACGCCGTCTTTTAGATTTCTTAGCCAGAACACTTCCTGTGGCCTGAAATTTATTGTAAAGTTCATGGATTGTTGTACGGCCTGGAACTTTTACACCTGGAAATCATCCTCCAAATCGTACTTCCACTTGGCGAGCTGACTGAATTAACACATACGAATCATAAATAAATACACGCTGTGCAGTAGAAAACATACCCTGAGCCATAATATACTTTACGACTAAGCACAGGACAAACTAATAAATAACTCGTAATAACTGCACTGCATCACATTACCGTCAACTGCACTTCACACTGCAGAGCAAAACCACATCAGCAACGTCACCCTGTTTATAGCAGCAGTGCGTTATCATGTTTCCACACGCCCAGTGGAAAAACACCGCGCAGCCGGTTCGTAGTTTCTTGGCTCTCCCGTTATATACGACATTCGTGCTTGAAATTCACAATGCTAATTCCTTCCCATAACATAATTGGCAAGGACTTAGTGAAAAAGAAGCGTTTTCATTTAAAGGCATTACACGCTCCCCTACTAATGGATAAAAAACGTAGCGAACTCATCCCCTTTAACCGATGTAGGGAATTAAAAAGTCAGGTGCAGCAGGACATCACTTCCATTGGTTTTAAATATGGAGGATAGACAAAGGTGGAGCTTAGAATACAGGAAAACGGTTATATGCTTCCTCGCATTTAAAAAAACCCATGCACGCTTCCGTGATGTTTCATGCATGTTAATGCAAGCTAGCCAGCAACTTTAGAGTTAAATAGTCAGAAATAAATATTTATCTAATAATGGAAAACACCTGGACAAAGACAGACCTTTTCCCCTTTCAGGCCTTAATGCAATGCCCTAAGCTCTCCTAAGTGTCGTCCTCCGTGGTCTAGGGGAACCATACTAGCCTCCAGTTCCCGAAGTCGCGGGTTCAAACCCGGCGGGGGTGACGGATTTTTTCGGGCGTAAAAATCCTTAGCGTGGCGTCCTTCGGAACGGAAATAAAGCTTGTGGTCCCGTGCCGTAGATTTATGGCATGTAAAAGAACCTCAAGCCTGATAAAGAGGCCTCTGAGCAAAATTCCCGGTCTTTCACGCCCAATATAGAATGGGAGGCTAAGTACCATAATAGTCAAAGTGCGTCCATAAATAGAACTCAATTTTAATTTTTCTCCGTTTTAAGCCATCGGCTACATACCATAATAAAAACAATAGTAAACTCATTCCATTATACAAAGATAGGATAGTAATGCACGTTAGCTATAAATTACACTGATAATAAAATAGCCCTTAAGAAAATTCTTTAACATGAAATCCCTTTAGAGACAATAACATCATCTTAATTGCCTGAGAAGATCAACAGGTATGTGGGAAAAACATTACGGACCATTGCTCACATAAGATCTGAGCGTTACATATAAATTTCACTGATAATAAAAATAGCACTTAAGAAAATTCGGCTACATGAAAACCTTTCTAGAGATAATGATATTATGCTAATTTTGTTCGGGAATCAACAGGTCCACGGTAAAGGAAGCCAACACCTTTCCTCACACAAGATCTAAGCGTTATATACAGCATGGGTCTTGTGTCTGTGTTGGGAACAGAATAACTCAAAAACGAAAAGTCGGATAAACATCGAACTTGGTATTTAGTTCTCATCCTGCGGATTGGTAACTAGGCAACCCCGCATTTTACAGACAATGTGAAATACAGGTGCTGACATCGCATTTACCAACCTTTTATTAGCTCGTTGTTAACGTGCTCTAGTAGCGCAATGGTAA
This sequence comes from Deroplatys truncata, assembly GCA_030765065.1. Classification (NCBI taxonomy): domain Eukaryota; kingdom Metazoa; phylum Arthropoda; class Insecta; order Mantodea; family Mantidae; genus Deroplatys; species Deroplatys truncata. The sequence continues at coordinate 232,145,769 of CM060990.1, forward strand.
ACATGCTGGAAACTCCTGGTAAAAATCCGATGTTTAAATCACGCCTACCAGTAAATGAGATTTTTTCATTTCTCTGTGTTTCGAGAACGTTCTAGCAAATCATAATTTCTTTCCGAATGCACTAGAAAGTGAATTTGCCTATAAATACGAAGTTCCAACCGTTCGTACTCAGTGTGGAATATTGTTTTCGAACAGAAAGTATCTGGACATGCTGTTAGCATACGAGAAAGCGCAGCAGAATGCAACGCAGGCACGTCGTCTAAAAAAGTACCTTCAAGTGGCACTATTTAAACCTGGGACCACTGAAGGCCAAAGCGCACACTGTTGCGCTACGAGTGCAAGTCACTGCACGTACAGCTGTGCAAAGCAGTCATTTAGGCCGAAATTGATAGGACACGATGCAGTGGATAGTGTTTACGGCATAGCCTGCACATCGCCGGTACTGCATAACTTCTCAATCCGCAGGCTGAGAAGACTCACCCGATATAAAACTCGCTGATAATAGGAGTGGCGCTTAAGAAAATTAGTTTACATGAAACCCCATTAGAGACAATGCTATTATTGAGATAACGTAGGTTTTCACGGCCGCAGTCAGTATAACTGGGAGTTATTTCCGGGCTGTTTTGCCGTGGTCTGCTGAAGATAGATTTCCAGACATTCGTCTGGAACATCTATCTCCAGCAGACCACAGAAAACAGCCCGAAAAAACTTCCAGTTATAATGCTATTATTCCAAATGCCTGCAGGAATCAACAGGTCCATGGGAAAAGCATTCCATACCATTTTTGATGCAGGGCAAGTCAGAAGTCCCTCTGGGGTTTCGTGGGTCTGTAGATCAGTAACCATAGCAGATATAGCGGAAAGATTTGTATCAGAGCAAAGGGTATCTCTCAAGGTTCTGTATGCATGCAGTAGTCATAGTGTGAAGTTTCGATTGGTCGTGGTTCTCAAACCGAATCTCCTCTCCTTCCGTGGCCTCCAAAATCACCTGACCTATTCCCATGCTATCCTTACTTATGGGGTTATGTTAAAGATTGTATGTAAATTAAGTTGGGTGTTTTTTCATAAATATGGTAACTGACATTTCAATATGTAGAAATCATTCAGCAATAAGAAGTTGCGTTTCAAGGCCAGCGCTTAACCGAGTTACCAAGATTGACAAAAAGTCCCAAAGATTACAAAGTACATATGGAGAATTTTCTGTTTTTGAAATGCTTTAAGTTATTTTGCAACGAAAGAAGCATTATGTCCTAATTTATTTATTTGGTATAACAGCAGGAAATAATGTTTGAGCACAACACTAATACACGTTCAAAACCAAACTATTAGGTATCACTACATCGCATTCAAAATTTAAATAGGTATCAGACATATTTATTAACCTTTGAGCATGTACAAAGTTATTTATAAGTCAGTGTCACATTTGGAAAACATCTAGTGCGTGATGTATGAGACGTGCGAGTCCGAATCATGTACGTATGGAACAGAAACTCTCCAAGTTTGTGTCACGTGAAGCGCGCATGTTGTGTTGACGCGGTTGGCCGCTACGGCGGGAGTGTACAAAATGGCGTTCGCAGATAACAAGAGAGCGTTTTGCGTGATACAATTTGCGAAAACACAGGTTACTCTGACTGTTCAGCGGCGATTTCGCACTCGTTTTCACAAGGATGCGCCAGATCGCAGGATCATCAAGAGGTGGTATGAAAGATTTGAGCGCACTGGTTGTCTGTATCCACCCAAACGACCCGGAAGGCCGGGATAGTCAGACACCTGTGCTTAAGGTGTTCGCGAGTTGTTTGCACGCAGCCCTCAGAAATCGACAAATCGTGCAAGTCCGCAACTGAGAATGTCTCAGTCGACTGTGTGGCGGATTTTTCACAAGCAACTGAAGGTGAAACCGTACAAACTGGAACTCCTGCAGGCGCTCACAGATGGTGACAAGGAGGTTCGCACACAATTTGCTATCGACATGCAGGCTGCAATGGCAGATGAGATGATTTTGGTAACAGACTCGTCTTCAGCGACGAAATTACGCTTCACTTGTCGGGGAAAGTGAACCGTCACAACGTGCGCATTTGAGGAACCCAACACCCACATGTGGCATTCGAGTATGTGCGCGACTCCCCAAAGATCAATGTGATCTGCGCCCTGTCAAAGGACAAGGTTTACGAGCCCCTTTTCTTCGCCAAATCCACAGTGACTGGCATCACTTATCTGAACATGTTAGAACAATGGCTTTTGCCGCAACTGACAGACAGAGGTGACTTCGTTTTCCAACAGGACGGGGCCCCACCCCACCTCTATCGACTCGTGCGCGTACCTGAACCAGAACTTACCGCGACGTTGGATTGGGCGAAATGCTGACAATGATATCGCATTGTTTCGGTGGTCGCCCCGATCCCCGGACTTAACAACCTGATTCCTTTCTCTGGGGATGGGGGATATGTGGAGGATAGGGTGTTCATTCCACCACTTCCAGCTGACTTGAAGGACCTCCGAGATCACATTACAGCAGCGATAGCAATGATCGACCGTGACATGCTAGTGCGGGTGTGGGCGGAATTGGACTATAGCCTGGATGTCTTCCGTGTAACCAGAGGCGCACACATTGAACACTTGTAAGGTATAACAAACAAACTTTGAGAGAGTGCCTTTCATATTGTATATCATTCACACTAATAGGTCAAGTACTTATTTCAAAACAAACTTCCGAAATGTGACATTGACTTATGAATAACCATGTATACAGATAGAGAGCACATGACGCCACACTAACCAACATCTCCATTAGCTGACAGAGGTATATGCAATGAATGCAGACTGAGCTTAGTACAGGATTTTTTCCTGTAGTTTGATTAAATTCAAACTTTATACCACCCAACAAGACAATGTACATTATTGTGCAGCTGACAACAGCCAGGAGGCATTATAAAAAAATCTGGCATATTTTCTTTTCACAGATACTACGTACACATTTTGAAGAGCGCAATAGAAAATAAATGGTGCTGCATGTTTTTGCCAAAATTAAAGAGTCAAATGTGCTCAGTTTATTACTTTAAGAAAGAAGATGCAGGTACAATTTTTCACTAACATTTAATACAACAGTACACGAGGATAAGACAACAGAGTTAAGAATCTTTGGGTGTTAAATTGCATTTCTAACTTTAGCTGCTTTATATGAAGTTTCCAACTTCTTCTATAATTAAACATGTCACAAATACAAAATGAAATTAAGACAGATTTTCTGGATATAAGTAGGAGCGATAAACAATAAACACACAAACACAAAAATGTAAAGAAATAAGGGAGTTACTTTAATATTGGATTATGGTAAAAATAGAAGCTTTCAACTTATGAAATCGGGGGTTTTTGCTATCCACAGTAATTCTTGGTTAATGACGAACGTTTTGATGTAGTAGATGTTGCTCCTGGGGTAATGTATTCCGACTTCCAACTTGCTGCTGGCAGGCTGTGCTTCAATCCGAGTGAATTTTGTTGCGTACCCACCCTCAACAAGGTTTAACCGCAAGATGACTATTGTAAAGGAAATGATGGTTAAGGATGTCGGTTTTGTTTTAGATAGGTAGATTAGAAAGAAGGGAGGTAGCATGTAGCTCCTCGACAGCTGCCTGTTATGATGCAGCGGCTTCTGCACCCTGGTGTATGTGTATAGCTTTTCAATTTTCTTTGCCTGGGATTGAATTTTGAGACCAATTATCTCTTGAGTTGGATTACTATGGAGGTCAGCTTTAGCTGCTGTTGGTGTAACCCCTTCGTTATCTGGTGTACCCGCATGCCATGCGGGGAACCCGATGACGCCGAAGACTGCGAGTTCTAGGGTTGTAATCCCCAAGAGATCTGACCAGGATACTCTGATGGTTTGGTAAACTAGCGTAGAATTTAGTAGCCCGGCGGCTAATTTCATCTTCCACATATGGAAGAGATGAGGCTTCATGTAATAGTCTCAAGGGGAAGGCGCGACCGACAGAGTAGATGGACGGGAGTCCCCTATTCTGCGCCCGTTGTAGCCATAGCAGCCAGCTGTCTGGGACCATTCCCCAGACCTCGCAGGCATACAGCATAAGGGGAACTATCACGGCTCCGAAAAGGTGTACTTTAAGCGAATAGGCATCCCGGATCTCAGCATCGGGTACAAAAGCAATTACCCCCTGCGCCCGGGCCGAGACGCCATGGATGTGCTTGCGAAAAGTTAGACCGTTATCCAACTTCACTCCCAGGTAGGTAAAAGAATTCCTCCATTCAATCCTTCGACCTCGAAATTGAAATGTGGGGCAGTCTGCGGGGATGTGGCGCTTTATAAGCAGCAAGGCGTGGCTCTTGTCCGCGTTAACGGGCATGTGTCAACGCCGGCACCACTGCTGGGTGAGGCGAAGGTGTCGCATATTGGGCCATTTGGACTTGCGGCTGTGTTGGAAGGTCTGCCATAAAGACGCTAAAAGCGTGGGGGATAATACAGAGCCTTCAGGGACTCCGCCTCGGACTGGCCTAAGTGTAGAAGTTTTCCCCGCGACCGAAACTTTAAATGTGCGGTGTCGTAGAAAACTGTGTATAATGTTGTTGAAACGTGTGGGTAATCCCAGGTGGATGCGTTTATACAGGAGACCCATGTGCCACGTTGTTGAGAAGGCCTTTTTGACATCCAGCGATACCGCGGCGGTGAAGCAACCTTACTGGAAACCCAGGGTGGCTGTCTCCACCACTCGCAGCAGCTGCTGAGATGTCGAATGCCCAGGACGAAATCCAAACTGATGGTGCAGGATGGCTTGAATGTCTCCCAAAGTGGGGACAAGCGGTTGAGGCTTTTGAGAGAGTCAGAAGGAGACTAATGGATCGGTAGTTGGAAGGATGTACCGGATCTTTCCCCGGTTTCAAGATGCATATCACCCGGGCCTCTCGCCACTCTCGTGGAAAGTGACCCAGACTGAAACACATGTTGAACACTCAGGTAAGAAGGAGCACGGCGTTGAAGGGAAGGTGCCGGAGCATGAGGGGGATTAGCCCATCAGGTCCGGCCGTCTTTTTGGGGTTAGACGCAGGAATGCACCATGGAGCTCACTCGGGCGAATGATGGATAGCCGATCCGCGTCGTCCGGAGGGCGCCGAAAGTATCGGCGTACCTCCCGACGAACGTGCTTGGAAAAGATGTCGTCCTGGGGGTCGTCTCTCGGATGTAAGGTACGCTCAAGATGGTCGGCGAACACATTTGCTTTGTCCTGGGTTTCATAGGCAAGGCAGTGGGTGCCTTGGAGAGGAGAGGTGTATTGGTCTCGACGGTTTCGGAGGCTTTTTGCTATCCTCCACACGTCGCCACTATCGATGCGCAATCTGGTCATCGTATCCTCCCACGCTTGCACCTGGTGCTCGCGTAGGTGAAGTGGACCCGTCGGCGTAGACGCCGCAAGAGCGCCCGAATGCGTTGCGTGCGGTTACGCTGGGTTAGTCTCCGTGCATCCCAGGACGGCGGATGAGAATAAAAGGTCCACTGGAAGGACGTCGGGATGTAGGGGGGTTGGAGCAAAGGCTGTGAGGTTGTGTGCAGTTTGCGTCACTATGGAGGTGAAGGAAGAGACCGCAGCCTCCAAGAATGGGATGTCTGTGATTCTGGGGTTCGGTGGTATGGAAGTTCGAAGGCAATTCCTAACGCCTACCCAGTCGACTTCTCGGGTTCGAAACGAGGAGACATGGCTGGCAACCTCCCACTCTTTTATGAGGCCGTTCTTTTTTATAGTCGTTTTTGGTGACTTTGGGAAGGAATTGCTGCCAATGTGAATCATTCGAGTTTTAGACGCGCAATCCCTCGGCTACGCCCTGTCGTCGCTTCGCAGTTGCGGCCGGAACTGCTACACTCCTCTCCTTCTAAAAAAAACATCTCTCGGCTACGCTTGGAGGCTGAGGGCCCTCAATCCCTCGGCTACGCCTTGAGGCTGAGGACCCTAAATCGTGTTTTCAGCTATGTTGGGTTTTTCAGATGTTGGCAGCGGAAAGACAACGCAACCAACGTTCCCATGATGCCACGGATGGGATGCATGCGATGCGACTTCTGAGTGTCAGTAATATGGAACAAAGGTGACAAAATATGCCATATATTCATGAAGATAAGCAAAGCACCATGTTATTTGTTCTTTATTATGTGTAATAATGTGTTGAAGCCAATAAAAGGCATGCAGGTATGCGTGTGTTACAAGTATATAGCGATATCGGCCATAATCCAATATCAAATTTTATCGGAAATAAGCTTATTAGTTTACATGGTATAGCATTTGAAGAGCGCTCGAGGGCAATCCTTATGTGGCCCTTTGTTCGTTACATATAACAGGGGCAATCCCGCTTTAAAGGATGAACTCTTATCTTTAATAACGTTTCATAACGGCTTCTCATGTTCGTTTTACGATATTACTGTGCAATCCACAAAAACAAACTTTTCGAAATACAGCCCCTAATTCGAACATATTACAACACTAAACAACACAAACACACATTTTAGCACCTTGACATACTAAGTGTAGTTTATTGTTAGTTTGTTTTCGCTGTATATATTTAAATTATTCATTAAAACCAACTAACGTTGTGACTTTCGATTCATAACCTGTCTTCTACCTTACTAGGTTTTCACGTCAAGTTTTTTAAACATCGAATGCGCGTTATTTGGTACTCAATGTTTATAAAGTGTCACCAGAAACTCCTACATTTAACACAATTGCTCTTTGATACGAAAATTCAGCTTCATTTTTATATTCTCGGCACTGCAATTTTATCAGCTGACTTCGATGTTACTTTCAAGCCTCAGCATCACAGAACAGCAAAGTATTAGAACTGCAACTCTCGTGTTAAACGTTGGAAACACGAGGGCGATCGCAGCGTGAGTAGTGATCTGGGATGGAACTAAACTATGAAAAATCGTGCTCTCGAATGATGACGTCACTCGTAGCTAATACAGCTGTATTTTTCATACCTGCCTAGCTGTCTGCTCAGCTGATCATATGTTCCAATACTGTATCGCTACTGACGACGTACAAAGTTAATTACGTGAGCTTCAATAATCGTGATTGCACTTTGAGTTATTCATATTTCTTTTTAAAGGAGTCGATTAAAGCTGACATAAAATAACTTGTCGCTGTCATCTGTATCAATACAATATTAGAACACAATTATGATCAGCTGAACACCTCACAGCTAGGCTAGTATGAAAAACACAACTGTTTATTCCTGTGTAACTTATTAAATTATCCAATAGTCGGCACATACATTGCTTTTTATATAATATTATTCGGGTTAATAGTGGTTGCTGAATGTTTCTATGTCATAATACATAATGGTCACATTTAAATTTTTGAGAGTGAATGAGATCCAGCACCTTGCAATAATTTCTTCTGCATGCTTCATAGTAAAATCTTTTGCACTTAAACTGCCTCCATGGTTTGTTTGAACTTCCAACCAACAGTAGGATGTGGAATTTGACAGGAAAATTGGAAGAATAACACATGTTTGACACTTGTTATTTTATTCTACTCTAGATAGCGCAATACAAATTGACATAACTTAAATCCATTTCCTACAAAGAAACTTCTGCACACATTATATGCAATAGTGTAGCTATTGTTTGTCAATCACTAAATTGCTATTAGCAGTACAATAAATGTCATTAGCAAGTTTCACCACACCATTTAACACTATTAATGCCATTGTCACTCTCTGTGCTCTGACTTGAAGCACCATCACTAGACACAAATAGCCACAACTTAACTCCAACTTTCCATTGTGTATATCCTAGAATTAAATAGAACACACATGTTTAAACTACCCTTAAAAGCAGGTTTCTGAAAAGAGAAATTGCTTACATTAAGTAAAAATTTGTGGTTACAAACACCTTATGATTATATTACACACTATCCACTGTAAACCAGAGTTCTCTCTGACGTAAACAAAGCATATGCTTCCTCTTGTCTTGAAACTAAGCACTACGCTTATGCCAATGTAAATAGTTCCTTAAACGTATTGTGTCATCAAACATTGGAGTAGGAAAGATATAGAACTACACATTTTATTGTGATTATCGTAAGAACTCATTGTTAAAGGTTATGGATATATAGTAACTGTTAAGAGATTACAAAATATGATTTTCTTAATTCTACCTGCTATTGCATTAACAATCAAAGAGTATCTTTTTGTTAATTACCAACTGTATGGATGACTGCTACTCTCTTGCCTATATGAGAAATGCAGCAATGAATTCGCAGCGGTGCTATCTGAGTACCAAATAAACTCTTTGCATAACACAGGAAATATGATAAGCAAACAGTCATTCATAATACGCTAGCACTCATATGCTCAGCTCAGGTCAAATCTTTGATTTTATCAGTTAGTGTTTGAGTTGCCATGACAAAGGAAGAAGTGCGTAGTGTGAATAAGCTGTTTTAACACAAAACTGGGAAACCATTAAAAAGTGGCAAAAAAGTTTGGTTGATAAAGTGCTAAATGAGAAGGAAATAACACTTTTTATTGTAAAACCACCACCACTTTGTGTTACTTGAACAAAATGAAATTCAGTATATGCAAAGGATCCATGGATCATTTCATTGAAGGTTCAATGAATCAAATCTTCTGAAGGATCCTTCGAACTGTTATTTATAGTGAAATTTTAAACACTTTTCATTAAAAAATTACTAACCTTCTGTGAATTCAGAAAACTAAGCTTATATATATATATATATATAAATAAACAAACCTAATGCTAACCTTCCATAAATTCAGAAACCTAAGCTTATATAAAAAAAACCTAACCTCCCATAGTACCTCGGATGCAATGTGCTGTATATGAAAAGCGTTTAAAATACTCAGTGTGTTAAAATGTTCACTATAAATAACAGATCAAAGGATCATTCAGAAGATCCAATTCATTGAAAAGATTCATGGAACCTTCACTGAAAGGAGCCATGGGTTGTTTGCATATACACAATAGTGGATGAGTATATACAATCGGACAAAAAATTCAATGCCATGCCTGGGATTCAAACCAGCAATCTTTAACTTGCCATACCACTGCTCTGCCATCTAAGACTTTCTCTACTCACAGTAAACTATTTTCATAAGTATTCTACAAATGGTTCATCATATATCGTGATCAACTTCCTGTTTATCATATGTGTTAACTTAAAAGGCCTCAATACATTTAAAAAATATTAAATGCCCATTACTTCAAAACCTTTGATTTTTACACAAAAACAACACAATCATTTAAATGCCTATACATTTCTTATAATATCCTGCAACTTAATTACTACTGCACAATGTATCTTTAAGGGAAGGATTTTGTATCATCAAAATTGCTACAAAGTTTAAATGGTAGAAAACAGACACGAAAGATTGAAACCACTTTGGAATTTCAAAGCCTCAGAACACATACTGAAGCTGCTAATTTCACTCAAAACAAACACTTCAGTTATTCTTGGAAACAAATGCTTTTGAGTATCTGTAATAACAGATTACAAGGACATTAATTGTCAAAAAAGCTACCAGAATTTCTATTTTCATACACCATGCCCAGTTAAAAAAAGGACATAGTGGCAATTAGTTAAAAATGCACAAAAGAGGGTGAATTACTGAAATATATGTGAATGATATCAAATATCTTTCTTCCTTCTGTATTAGAAAATTTCATTTGGGCACTGTCTTAAAAGAATTATAGTATCACTGGCATGCTATCCTTGACAGTTAGTGTGTCAGTCCACCAATAATCCTACATTTTTTTAATTATACACGAGTATCACTCGCATGATTTGCATCTATGTGTTTGAATATTAGCACAGTAACATGCTAATTAATTTGCATTAAAGGTTGATTTTACCGTACCTACTTTTGGCTGTGATCTCCACCCATCAATTATGTAGTGCAAACACGAAAATTAATCGTATATTCCACTGTCTGGATGACTCACAATATCTGAAAAGTAAATCAGGACAATATAAAATTCAGCAACACTAAGAAGCTCTTAAAAACTTAACCTTTCATCCAGCACTCTCATGCTGGAAACTTAATAACATACCTTCAGATTCTATGTCACCATTCGGGACTCGAACCACAACACTGGAAGGAATGTAAATCGTAGGCGTATCCCCTCTGTCTGGACGGCTCAATGTATCTAAAAATTAATTCGTTATATAAAAATGTTGCAACACACAATAACCTATCAGTTTTCTATCTCATTCTACGAATATCACTGAAGTTAACCGAAAATACCAATATTACAACAAATATACATTCAATCAGAAATAGCGTAAATGTATGATTACCGTCTCGGCTTTGTTCCTGGTGAAAAAACTTCGGACGAAAACTTCCAGCTATAAAAATACAAGATGGTCCCTTTCTTCGTACCTGCCATTTAGTTCGTTACGAACCTCGAAACTTGAAACAGCCAATCAGAAAATTCGCCTTTCCCGCAAAAGTACAACTAGTGACACACCGTGTTCATGTGGGGAGTTAGTGCCCTCTGTTTCCACTTATCCAATGCAACCATCACCCCTATGCTCAGCATGGAAGAGGTCGCGCTATTCGCTCTCTATTTGTACACATGCTGATCGGTCATCTCTGTAAAACTCCATAACGTTCGTTTACCTTCGGGTGTTCCGTCTCCAAGCGCTTGTGCTCGCACAGCAAAGGTTGGAAGTTGTCTGCTAGGACCAGCGTATATTAGCTGAGATAGGAACTTCTGATGCGACATCGATGTTCCTGCATCGACCACCCGAAAGGTACATTTTGAGCACTGCATATGCATATTGCTTCAAATGCAGACGCGCTGTGAAGCCCGTATATATAACATTCAATGCTGCCAACACAATTATTCCAAACTGCTGTGTTGAATATTAAATTGTTTTAAAAATAACACATATTTAGTCAAAATTTTGATAATTATACATTACGTATATATATCGTATATCAAATATATATAACGTTATTACAGCAGGCATCATAAAGTGGTTAATAGTTCGAGTTATATCATTTTCTTCGCTATGAAGTGATGCAAATGGTTTTCTTAACTGCCATGCAAAGCGATGTTGGTATGGCAAGTATGACGAATGATGGTGCACCTCAAGTGGTTGTGAAAAAACTCCTTTCATTTAAAGTTGTGAGTCACGAATAATGCTAAGGAAAATGTGTATTATTTAAGTTATTATTATTAAGTCATAACTAATCTCAATATGATTTAAAAAACATAATTTGTGCAACTTCATGGGAGAGGCAAAACGTGTTATAGTAATGAAACGTATCGGTTTCTGAGGAAACAAAGGTAATACGTATTGCAGTGAATTTTTCCCCTCGTCGTTTAGTAATGCATTTGCTGCACATTAATAACATATTTTAATCTGCTGTTGTAGAAAGAAAGAATAATTATGTATTGTAAGTATTAAGAATTTATGTTGAGTATTATGATTCCATAGTCTAAATGAAAAATAATTTTTACTTCCTTTACCTCTGTTTTTTTCATGTTCACTTCTAACTATGTGGTATCGTGGGTACAGGTTTGAGTAACTGAGCACTTCGCTGTGCACCATGGAGTAGTGAGTTGATGGCCTGCATATTACAAGTTTTTGAATTTAAACTGGACTAATAGAAAATACCTGTATAATATTTTTAACCTTCTTCCACTTAAAAAAAGGAGATAGAATTCATGGTGTTAGCGCTTATTTTAAGTGCCTGGGCAACAGATACTAGGTTAGACTGCAACAGATATTCCAAATAAAAACCCAACAAAGAGCAATAACTAATCCCAAGTTATTTGCTAAGAAATTTATGATTTGGTTAATGTACAAGCGGCTATTAAAAGTGAAATGCTTGTTAAATCTGCATCAAGAGACGTTAGTGTAAGAAAGTTTGCTCAAGTTTGTGTTGTATAAGAGGCTGCTTTATTAAAATTATTTTTGTGTATCTGAATAGTTGCTTTTGGTTTTTGCTGATGTATTTCATTTATTGTTCAATACACGTGTTAATATGTTATGTGATGTTTTATGTATAACTAAATGCTGAAATTCTTTGTACATGGTAGGATATCATTTATGTTTTAATTTGTATATTATTATAGAATGCAAATCAATGAAATTTCTGTCGTGTAGATTAACAGCTTTTAAGTTGATGAATGGTGAGCTGCTTTATACAAAGAGTAATATTACATAATACCATACCACAACCTTTCCTATTTTCCCACTTTATTGAAAATGAGTATAAAGACATTGTCAGTTTAAGATAATTAAAACTGATCTCAGTATTCCAGCAGATGAATAAGAACTGAAAGGAGGGTTAAGTTCTAAATAAAGTCACCTGTACATTTAATGGTTTTCTCTCCAGGTTGAGAATACCATTAAAAACACAAGTATTTTATTTCAGACTTGCGCTCCTTTCAGCGGGCTTGCGCACGTTTCGAAAGCGGGAGGCGGGGCTAGCAGCAGCATGGTCAGTTGATAATGAAGTAAGGTGTATTACCGACCGCAGCGTTAATTCCGCAAAGACCACTCGAAAGATTCGTACAAAGCGCCATATGCGACACCTTACTCCCACAATTAAATTGAGAATCTCGTATTAATCTGTGACTAGGGCCAATTAGAGGTTCCCTCTCGGTGTGCGTCCACTGCATTTTGGACTGTGTTGCCAATTCTCTTGTAAGTGAAGCATGTGTCGTCAGTAGTTGTTTGCTTTAGTCCAGGTGAACTTGGTTTTTTGTGCGCGTGCGATTTACTGTGTTACCCTTGTTTAAGTTTCCTGTAAATGATTTCTCCATACTTTAAATACTCTAACATAGGCAACTATTTCATTTTGCCATTTTACGAAGAGATGGCACAGGTATACATACGTGTTCACAGTAGGGGCAAGAATTGACAACACTGCCTCTCTCGGTCGCCCTAAATGTCAGAGCCGAAGATAAAGCGGGGGTAGTATAGTAGACCGACAGAGGTGGCGCCACTTGTTTGAGGTTGCTTAAACCGGTCTCCGTACTATGCGCTATCCAGTGGAGAGGAAGCAATCTTCCACCACACTCTAGCAAGAGGATGGCGCTTTTTCTGCTTCACCCACCCTACTCTTTTGACTGGTTTTGCAGGGGGCGCAGGGGAATCGTATGCCTCTTGGGAACACCTTTTCCTCACTGGAAATTGGGCTAGTTGATGCTGGATATGTTTAGGGAAACACGCCTGCACCAGTTGTCGGCCCGATCGCGTAATCGTGCCGTAATGCCCTACTTTCCCATAATTATTTTGCATTTAAGTGTATGTGTCCATGTGTCTACGTATGTGTGTGTGTGTGTGTGTGTGTGTGTGTGTGTGTGTCTGCTAACTCTCCATTACGTTTGTTCACTGTTGACAAAGTTTTCAGTCCTTTAACTTTTTCCATTGTTATTTTATAGGCCATTCCCCCCACACATTATTCTTTAGTGTCCTCTGTAAGCTTGCCGCATGAATTTTTCCGTGTTTCTTCAAGTAATTGTGTACCTTTCTCTTTTGCTCTTCTATAGCTTGTGTTCTGTAATTTTATTTCCCGTTCACTCGTAGTTATGGTTCCCTGATAAGATCTTAATTACCTAGTCTACCTTCTAGCTTGTTGAAGAGAATCAGTCCAGATTTTATATTTATAACCACGCCGTCTAATTTCAGTCACGGCTTTGGAAATAGCCTTCTGCACGGCTGTTGCTATGTTATATGCTTCTTCGTCTACGTTCAGTCCTGTATAATTTAGCTGTAAATTATTAAATATTTGTCTTATTTTACCTCAATCGGCTTGTTCAAAATTACATACTTTATTTCCTTGTTTTGTTTGTAGGATAACCGTTGTCTGAGTTTTGTCGTCCTCCATGGTGTAGTGGTTACCATGCTAGCCTCTAGTTCCCGAAATCAAGGATTCAAACCCGTTGGAGAGCGATGGATTTTTTCGGGCGTAAAAATCGTTAGCATGCTTCCTTAAGAAGGGAAGTAAAGCCGGTGGTTCCGTGTCGTAGATTTACGGCACGTAAAAGAACCTCAAGCCTGATAAAGAGACCTCTGAGCAAACTTATCGATCCTTCACGCCCTATATAGAATGGGAGGCTAAGGGCCACAGCACTTAAAGAGCGTCCGTAAATAAAACTCAATTTAATTTTTGTTGTTTAAGTTTAGATTAAAATATGTTAATCCATGATTGTTTAATATTATCCTCACCAACTCTTCAATTGCTAATTTTTCCCACTGCTTTCATGTTGCATAAAGTTAAATGTATATTTATGGTGGCTCCTAGTATATTCTCAAGTTTTGGTGGATTATTAGGTTAATTGCAAATTTGTAGTTGTAACTCTGTAATTAATTCTTCGAATTCCTCCCCCTCTCATCCCTTAGATTACTAAACCACCACTTGGACTTTGCGTTTACATGACCTGTATGTATTATTGAAGCTATTGAGCTGCGTTAAGTTTATTTGCCGAATTTGATCTAGAATCATTATAAATAACATATGAAGTATGGTTCAGACTTTCAGTAATTGAATCACCTTCAATTCTTGTCTAGTACTTCATTCAACCTGTTGACAGATGCTATTATGTTGTGACATATATTCCTGGAATTAGCCTTGAAAAACGAATGGATGAATGAATGAATTAATGACAGGCAACGGAGGGGACACCTCTCACCTCAACCAAACGTGAATCCCTTCTGTTTACCACCCTCAGGAGAAATGGATGAGATGGAGAATGAGGCTATAAGCCACAGGCAGACCGGCTGCCAGAGACGCGAAGAGGTACATAACGATTCCAAACTTGATGACCCGGTCACACTGGCAGGATGCTCAGAGAACGCTTCCCTCTGGCGGAAATTGGGAGAACTCGACCCACCTGAGGCGGCTCAGAGAAGGTTCTCATCTGGCAGGGTTGAGAAGAACTTTTCAATAAACAAAAGTATGCCCCATCTGTCCGACACCGACCGACACTGCACAGCCCCCAAGCCTACCTGAAGCATGAAAGGAGAAGCGAAGTGATAGGAAATGAGGGAAAGGAAATTCGTTATAGGAGAGAAATCACCCCAGCATTTGCTTAGCCAACCAGGGAAAACCACGAGAAACCCATTGCCAAAGTGGGCGGTCCCAGGAATCGAACCCAGGACCTCCCGAATGCGAGCCTCACACGTTACCGCGGAGCTATCTCGCTCGTTTGGATTTAGCCTTACGCTCTTCCATAACTGCATAACACGGTTCGAAAGGGCTGTCCTTTTTTCCTTTCTTTCTTACTTTTGAGGATCCCATTTTAGAAACATCGGAGTACACATATACTCAAATTACATTTAGATCGTGTGATTTAGCTATGGGAGCAGCAAAACCTCGGGAGGTTATTTAATTACTTCTTCGTGATATTCGAGGTCCGTCACCAGTTTATAAACTACCTATCGAAATGTATGTGGAAATCTATCTTGCCCCATTTTAAATCATATCTCAGAAGCATAAGTCATTGTTTAATGTCTTCGATAATATCGGACGACGAATGTTAATGCAAACGAGATAAGGGACCAAAGGAGCTGACGTTACCTAAAGCTTGATGAAAAAAATATATAAAAAATGAGCATCGTAGAGACGCGGTTTTTGGACAGTCTGATTCCAAATTTTTAGCCCTGCTCAACTATAATACTGTTCGCCAACGGAAAGAAAGTCCCTGACAGGAATGTGCTGTCCTTATCTGTTTGGAAACAGTGCGACAAGGACAGCGAATGTGTGTGACGGAGAACGCATGCTACGCAGGGAGTAAAACTGTTCAAAAAACATGCTCCCCACTGGCGTAGGAACTTTCAGTGTGACAAACAAAATCATAATATAATGTGAATAAGAATTGCCTTACAAGGGTTGAGCAAGTTCGGAATCAGAAACGTCTTCAGGTTCACTGGTCTCGCTGTTGGAAGATTCTTCATCATTTGGATTCTCGATGATAATGGCGTCGATCACATCTGACACGATCCCATCACGGTCCCAGTATTCCTGTTCAGTTGTCTCAACGTGGTTGCAGAAACCTTCCCAGTCTTCTGTTGTCACTGCTGCGATTCCTTGTATTGCCAATTCTTTAAGTCGTGACAGTGACATATCACCCGACACATTGTGTTCCCGAACATAACGCTTTACTTTAAACCAAGCATACTCGATAGCATTTAAGTCACACATGTAAGGCGGTAATCTGATAACAGTATGACCGTGTGCTTTTAGGAGTTCGTCTATCTTAAAAATCTTCTCCCTAAGCTTATTTAAACAAATAAGTTCATATAGTTCTTCTTTTCTCATTGCCATGTCGCACGTGACGTTATGACGCGTTAGCCACGAAACCATACCGGACTTCACTGCATATTGGGAAGGAGGTTTGTCAAGTTGCACGTTGTGGTATGGTGCATTTTCAAGCACCGCTACTGCCTTTGGTGGCAAACAATTTAAGAGTTTATTTGTGACCCACTTCTCAAAATTTGCACCGTTCATTTGTCCGTGGTAATTCCCCACTGTAGACCCAGCTTTATAAATTAATTCTGCATTTTTTAAAAATCCAGAACGGGAGCCCTCAGTTACAACTATAAGTCTGTTACCAGCATTTACATTTGCACAAACGCCAAAGACATCGTCACTCTGCCAACATTTGCGAAAGGTGAGATTACTGTCTACCCAAGTTTCATCCAAATAAAATATAGTCTTTCCCTCGCTGCGAAGTCGCTTTATATTTCTTAAATATTGTGAACGCCAACGTGCTATGTCTGGCCTCTCTATAAGAAGCTTACGCTTACTCCTGCGTTTTCTCCAGTTAAACTTCATCATATGCAGCAGTGTACGGAGAGTCTCGGCACACCATGGAAACTCAATTTTTTGTCGTACAGCTAACAATAACTTTGGACAGGTTGGCACTATTTTTCGTACAGTGTAAAACTCCTGCACAGTTCTCCGTATTACACACATGTCGAAATCATCAATATTGACCTTCTGATCACATGACCTCGGTCGGCGTTTCCCTGGCGTATGGAGAGGTGATGAGGAGCCGGCTTCTTCTCTGTCTTTCACCTGACGTCTTACTGTTTTGACTAAGGACGAAGACACTCCTGTATAATAAGCTGCTCTTTCTGTAGCACGAGCAAGAGGAATACCCACCTGTTTATTTTGCGATTCATCATCACAAACTTTAACAACGTTCGCTATTATTTGCCGCGTCTCACTGTGAACAGTTTTTTCTTTCTTACGTGCGTTAGACTTCACTACTACGTACTTCGCTCGATGTGCACAAATATAATTCACTAGGCATACTAAAACCGAGAAGCTATTCTTCACAAAAGTAGAAGGAGCCAATGTTTTTAAATGGGCTGTAACTCAGCCGTACTGGGTGTCATAAACAGGCAGGCAGAGTGTCGGAACGTGCCTAATCAGCAACTCTTTCCCTCTCCTTCATTCCCCTGGGACTTTCTTTGCTGTGGAGAACAGTACTATAAATTATGAGTACTTAACAACTTTTAACAGCACAATTGAAGAGTAGAAACCGCAGCCTACAGCGAGACCGCGCGGCACTTGAACTAGGCAACCTCGCTCTAGCACTATTGGCTGAGCGACTTTCACCAGCGTTATCTAGCTCCGCCTCAGATTCCTTCTCGTTTTATACAGACTATACCATATGCTATTCCATACCCAAGTGAGCATCTGCCAACTCCGCATTTGTGTACACTTCCATTGCACTATACCGGAAACCAAGTTCGTAATCAACACTAGTAAACAGTTACGTTCTTGCCAAGTTCTAATGAATACTAAACAATTAATGCTACGTGTAGTAAGGGAATGAAGTGAGTCTCATTCAACTCTAGGGTCCCATTTATGCATGCGATTCCTTGTCGTGCGAGAAGTGCCATGCGATCTGAAAGTACATTGAGTTAAATGGAAGTATTTATGCAATGCAACGTGTCGCACAACCTGAAAAACACGTTGCATGGTCTTTCAGCTCGCATAACATATGGGACAGTCGCATGACTTCAATCTACACTGGTGAATATGGGTCTGTTTATGCACGTCGCACTACCGCAGTGTGAGCGAGATGTGCGAGTCAGTACTACCAGTTTGGGAAATACAGAGCTGTAGTGGTTGTTGGGGTTTATGCTTTCACGTGTTGCGAGAATGATTTGATTGCCGTTCAGACTTTTATCAAGTATGGATACGGAATATTTTATAGAACTTCTTATTAGGAGTTCAATATGGGATGTTGTCAGAAAATTACAAGGATCGTGACAAGAAGCAACTTCCCAAAGAGGTTCCTAAACACACGAACCTTGTACTGTTTATGGATGACCACCCGTCTGTGTATTTTGATTGATTGATTTATTTATTTATTTATTTATTTATGCTTTCTCTACCACTACATGATAGTTAGGGAAACTATTGCGTTACACCCAAAAATTCGACCGGTAATACATGTTTATGAGACCCCTTGAATCCAAACAAAGCATTTTTACTTTCTCTACTACGTACCCAGTAGGTAGAGGTATTGCATTTCACCTAAAAATTCGATACCGATATATACATATTTTGAGGCCCCTGAATCTAAAAAAATAATAGAAAACGGTCCGTGTGTTTATTTGTTTGTCTAGGTGTGTCTGTGAAAAGTACAACTCAAAAACGAAAATTAGAATAAACACCAAACTTGATTATTTAAGTTCATACCTTAAAAAGATGCGACACAAAGATTTTCAAGAAAATCCACCTACCCCAATCTTCCCTCTACTTGGAAGATTTTTAGAATTTTTTTATTTTCTATAAAAATGGCTCTAACGCTTTTGATTAAAATGTCATATATTAAAGATATTTACATGAGAAATAAAATGAATATCTAATTTTCTGGGAATTGCCTGTTAAGTCCCCTTTATTCGGTATCAATATTGTATAAAGTTGTATAACTGATAAACGTTAAACGATAGATGGAAACGTTCTACACAAAAAAGTAGATCTCTTTAAAACAATTTATTTCCAATAACTTTTTAGTGGCATGAGCCATTTCCGAGATATCCGTTATTAATGGTTCCAAGTGTTTAATACCTGGCCATTCTTTTAAAGTCCTGTTGATTTTCAATTGTTTCTCGCGACGTCATGCAAAGAGTATCGAATTTTAAGGCCTGCGTATAGCGTCCAGTTCTGAAATATTTGACCATCGCTATTGTGTCTATAACAAAATGTGTAATGTAGCTACTTCTCCAAACCTTTATCTCCATTAAGTGAAGTAGATAGAAAAATAAATTTTCGTAAGAATAATTTATATGCTCAATAATAAACGATACGGAGTAGAAAAGTCAGGTAAATGTATGATGTCAGATTTTTAGAAAAGGTACCGCGCGCGCGCGCGTGTGTGTGTGAACAGTGTAACTCAAAAACGAAAAGTCGGTTAAAAACCAAACTTAGTATTTAAGTTCTGCATCCTCCAAGGATGCGACAAGAAGGTTTTTAATCAAATCCCTCACCGCATAATACCCTTTAGATGGAATACCTTTGGTTGTTTATTTTCTTAAAAATGGCTATAATGATTTTGATTATAATATGTTAGCGTATGTGTGGACATTGTCGCGTCGGACACATTATTGCTCAGCATAATATTGTTGAACTAATTGTTGCGTTTGTGTGTTGAGTTTCTGTACGGCGCGGCAATTCCATCTCCTAGTTAGGGGGTGAAGGCAATTGAGGGAATAGCTCTCTTTGTGTGACTTGGCTTGGCGTCAGTTGTAGCCAGAGAGTTGTGAGAGTCTTCCATGTGTTAGGATGTGTATGTAAGAGTACTTTATGCCATGTGTGTGCGTGGGGCAGCTCTCCCAATGTTTTGTCTGTAACCTTTGCGTGTACCATGTAGAGCACCTTAATTTATAATAAATCTGAGCAAAATGTGAATTCAAATGTAATTATTTATAAATATTCCACGCCCGCTTTAGCTTTGTGCAGCAACTTCTTGGTATCTTTCGCTATGCCTCAGTAGCTACGTCCCTCAATGTTTATGCCGGGGTAATTATGTTTAATATTTTAGCTGCAAATCCTTTGGCCTCGCCCAGGTGTATAACATTTTCATATATTTAAGATATTTGCATGACTAATAAAATGTATGATTTTTCTGTGAATAGCGTGTAAAGTCGTTTTCATTCTGAATTATTTTGTATAGTTGTGCACAAAAGGTAAGCCACAATAAAATGACAAAAACCTACTACGCGTATAGTGTGGATTTCGGTAAAACACACAATTTATATCCAACACATTTTTGCGGCATTAATCATATCTGAATTTTCCAGTGCTTCCTCACACATGTTTTGAAATGAAAAAGGAGTCATTCTTTTGTTTTTCAGGATGCCATGCAAAGAGTATGGAATTTTAAAGCCAGCGTATAGCGATCCGTTTTTTAAGGATTTGACTAACCCGTCAGCCTCATGTATCACATTGTGGCCACAACCAAATGTTGGAATGTATAATGGAAGCATTCTGTATACATTTATCTTGATTAACATGAAGTAGACGGAAAACAATATTTAGTAGGAATCATTTTAAGAAAACATAAAAATATACATAGTGGTATGAGAAAAGTATGTGAATGAAACACAGTGCATTTCTTTATTCTTAAGTTGAACCTATTATAAAACCCTAGCTTAGAAGTGAGTTGTAATGTTTACTGGCCATTTCTAATTAAAAATTTAGCTGATACAAACAAATTCACCAGGTAGGGAACATGCTTCCTACGTTTTACTTAATAGGATTTGGTCAGCCTAGATAACACTGCAGTTACCTTAATGACATTGCAGCTATGGGAAAGAGAGAACACAAGTTAAATGAAAACTTATCAAAATAAAAAATAATGAGGATGCTTTATGGACCGAAGCTGTAAATGGTGCCCACAAGGAAAATGTTATCAATAGAAGCTACTATATGTAATTAATAACGGTAAACAATGACAAATGATAATACTATTTTATAATTTTAGCCAAATAATATGTACTCCGGTTTTAAGTGCTAGAAATGATAGGACCTAGAAAAGTGTGTTATTGACAACCTCTTGTAACTTATGAATGCGAGCGCTGGAAGCTAGGAAGTTCAGCCATTGTTATTTAGCTACAGTAAGAGTTGATAACATATCTTTGTTTCTATCATTAAACGAAGCTTTTGTGTGAGGACCGAAACGAATCATCTCTTAGAGTCATAAAATCGGGGAGATATTTACTGAAACTAGCGAGTCATCAGCTAAACTATGTCAAAGCTCCCGTGATACATGACGTCAAGTATAACCAATGATATGAGTGAAGGCTTAATTCCACGGGAATTTAGTGTGGAGACGCTTACTTTAAGGGCCAAGTGATATCCAATGCGATGGCCAGAAAGCGTGTATGGTAGTATAGTTGGAGATTAGGTGATTCTAAAATAAGCGAAAAGAAGTTGAGGAGAGGAAATTTTATGATAAGACCGCGAGGTAACACCACGGTCGGTGAGCTACCAACAAATCGCAAACAGGACGTGTAAGTTAATTTCCGTTAGTACGGACGAGCGATTTTCAAGTGTAGGTACACCAACATCAGGGCAATTGCGATGAAAGTTATAAGCAGGGCCAGGATTTTGATGGCCCAAAAATGTTGAAAATGACCTATAAAGGGACTCTATTGTTTTAAAAGAACAAAATAATTACAAAACATGTCGTAAAAGTGAGATTTGTTCAATTTATTAAAATTAGTATACAGAAAGCTATAAATTAGTTTATACGTGGATATAACTGCTATACATGTGGAAAAAGTACATATAATAATGATGAGATAACTTAGAAAATTGTTACATTTGTTACATGTTCTTGTTTGAAGAATCTGAAAAGAAAATAAAGAAAACAGATCTTGCAAAACTATACCATTAGCCTTTTTGTGAGTCTGAGATAATCAAAATGCATTGCCCATGAGAAGGACTTCACAGTCTATGGCACGAGATAAGGATAAGGCCAATAGCAACCTGACTGTACGCACTCATTAACACGAAAAGGGGAAAACTGGCCTGACTCATCCTTAGTTTGGGACATGAGTTCATATCTTTAGTCATACCTGCTGCCCTTTCAATAGCCATCCCTCCACCCATAAGCAGCCCTTTCCAGACTAACCATTAAATAGGAATGTAATTTTTTCCAAAATGTGAGTAAAGCATATACAAAGTGGCTCTTGTTTCTTAGCTAAATAGTTAAGTTTCTAAGGTTTGAAAAGTCATCTTTTCGTAAAATGTCAATAGTATGAAGTTTTATATACTGAATGTAAATGCAAGAAAATGGCTAAATAAAGTCGCAAAGGGCACGAAAATGACAAAATAATGACGTAAAATCGAAAAAATGCCCTCAAAGACAAAATGTCAAAAAATGACCTAATACATATGCATTTTCATAAAAAGGGGTCCATCTTAAGGATTTATGTACACGTTAGAAATGCTAATGATATAAAAATTAAAATAAGTTGTTAGATCGCGTTCTATATAACCACCGTATTCAGAAATAAAACAGTGGTTTGATTTTAGCCCAAGACTTTCTGCTCGCTTTCAAAGAATTTTATAGAAGGGCTAAATGTGTGTAACCACATATAATTGTATTATTCTCCGAAAATATGCATCCTATATAGATCAGGATTTCAGGAAATGAAATCTTTATCTCCAATCCATTCTCCTCAGGCAATCCCGAGTTCAATTGCCTCTGCCATAGAAAGAACCCTTACCTATATTTCCTGATAGTTCTCCAAAAACTCAACTTACCTTACAGCACTAATAATACTGCTCCACAAAATATTAATGAGCTCGAGGACCATTAAGTAATTAAAACAACAGCTAGACAGAGCACAAACACATTACGAAGCATCTTCAGGTGATCGAAGGGCCAGTCTTAGGATGAGTGGTACAACACACATCCATGCCTTGATTATTTTCTCATAGGAAATGCTGCAAACTGTTATGCATGGAGACAGTTTCCAGAATTGAAATACCTGATATTTAGCCTCAGATTCTAATCGTGAATCAAATTATAAATGGGTAGATAAAAGGAACTGAGTGTCCAGGAAAGTTTGAATTTCTACTCTTTTGGGTGACAGTGTCCTTGAAAAGATAAAGATACTACATAAAATCTGTAAATGAATGGCATTAAGAGGTAATTACCCATTGAAGGGAATGAAGAAAACACTTATTCAATGATCTCTTTCAGTTTTTTTTAAGTTGAAAAGCTATCAGAAGCTTGTAAAGTTACCACAGGAAGCGATGCCCAATCTTAAGCGAAACAGAGGAGGTCGGATTTACCCCCACGCATTGTTCACAGAGTTATGACGCATTCATGTGGTCTTGGGTTGTACAGACTCCAATATTTGGTTACCTTGTAACACGCCATTGCGACCAGCCGTCAGTCAGTAAGTGAGGGGCTTCATAACACGAAACGAAGAAGGTGGGGTAAGGCGACAATATGACGTCATTAGCTCATAAGAGACAAGGTTGGGCTTCACTGAGTGTACATCATCAGATATTTAACATTAAATAATTTATACTATGGCTGAAAATGTCAAGAAAAATGTGACACCCTGTCTGATATTACCTAGCGTTGGAAATATTGCGCATCGCTTTGTCAATGTTGTTATGTGAAATGAAACGCCCTATGTATTAAGCCTTACAATAAGTTTGATGCTAAAACATGCAAAGACATAGACATGAAAGAGCTGACAGCTGACCCTCAATTGAGCATTTATTACGACAGTGTTTTAATGGTGCATCTGTCATAAATGATAGAATGGGAGGGATGACTGGGTTATAAAATATTTTGGGAAGAAACATTCCATATATTCACTGTTCAAAGCACTGACTTCATCTGATACTAATAGCTCCAGAGTGTGAGGAAAAGCTTGATTATTTTTCCACCGCTGTACCTTCCTCTTATGCTTCACGAGGATGACAAAAGTCAGTAGAATGTATAATGGATATTGGATTGTTGGTCTGCTTACTTCAAAGGTAGCCTGGACACATACAAGTATTAAAAATCATTTATCATAACTTCGAAACTATTCTCTCTACTCTTGAAGAAGTGAAGACTAAACCAGTAGATTTAGCAGGGAGGACATTATTCAAAGTGGGACTTTTACATATAATGGAAAAGTTCAACTTCGGATTTACTTTTATGCTTATGAAAGTGATATACTCGAGATTTTAGAGTCAGTTAATAAACACTCCAGTTAAATGTCGCTGGTTTAATACATAGAAAGTTACAATATTTTCTTAGGTTTAATTGGAGCACAATTATAGAAAGGAACCGATGAAATTCTTAGAGAAGTAATGGAACACTCCCAAAAGCTACTAAGTGAAGACCAAATAATACACAACAGTGGTAGTAATGTTTCGTATAAGAAGAGGAAGCTGAGTTCAGAGATATCTGGTTTTATCATGACTAGGGCTCGGAAGTTGAAGTCCTATAAATTGCCTAAAAATACCCTTAAATAGAGCTAAATATGTCCTAAAACGACCTAACGACAGTAAAAAATCATCCAAATTATTTCGTAACTTCAGTTTCAATTATATCTTTAATGAATATAATGTTTCAAAAATAAAAGTTATATAGGATATGAAAAAAACTGCCTGAAAGACGATGTAAATTAATTCATAATTTCAGCTTCAATTATATATTTAAAGGGGAACGAAACACAAAAATGAATATTTCATTCACCACGTTAGTTTATATCTCGTCAGGAATAAATAAAACACACGCAGTTTCACCACCTCGAGGTGAATGGTTATTGGGTTACGCCTTTTGTTCAGTTGACGCGTGACGTCATGAAAGCCACACTGCTCCCAGACAAAACGTTCGTAGCAAAGGTGTTTTAAAGGACTAATAAGTTTACGTGTTAATTTCACAAGAAGATCCTAACTTCTCTGAATAACAAAGATCAGAGCTAAAGCTAGTCAATCACTTTTCATAATCCAGTTAATACCTACTAGGTGATAAACAGAAGTCCCACAATCTGCTCTGAAAATGAGTGAATGTGGTAGCCGACCTTATCATTTGAACTAAAAAAACGATTTTGAATATTTACACCATTCTGACAGCGATTCCGAGACAATTATGTGAACATCGAAAATCGCGCTGGTTCCATCCATTGGTGTAAGTGTAAGGAATGTAGGCCTACGAATAATGATGAGGAAAGTGTATATTGCTCGGACTATGAAAACACAAACTTGAGAAAGAGTGATTTTGTATCACAAAGCGTCCTAATTTTCAGAAATTAGTTATAGATTGTGATGTTTTGAAGATTATGAGGCTTAATTTTAGCGTTAACAACAAAAAGTTGAGCTAAAAAGAAATTAATCACCGCCAACAATCCTGCTAATAAGACCTGGCGATATTCCTGCTACAAACAACTTACAGCGTGGATTAATACATGGACTGCTATTGGACACAGAAGGAGAGTTGTCATACCATCATATGTAGTGCTTAGTATTAGAAATGCTTTTCCAGAAACCAGTGAAGTATATGTAGGCTTAAAACTCCACTAATAAACACACAAATTAGAATAGTAAGTTTTAAATTCAACCATTATTATTATTATTATTATTATTATTATTATTATTATTATTTATAATTGTATGACGTGTCTGTGACCAACCTTCTTATGTTGACCGAAAACGTGAGAAGCGCTTCAATAGTAGTAACTCTAATGGAGTTCCAAGCGTGGGAGCTATATTCTTCGGTAGTGACAGGCCAATTGCTGCGTCCGGTAATGGATCCACATAATGTACGTGCAGAGTTTTTTTTTATTTGACGCATTATCAGTAGTTTCCATTCTTCGTTAGACTCCTGATATTTATTTTTCATGATCGAAGACCCAGATGCTTTGGAGTACTGAGTTTTGACACCAGTCTTTATTTATTTGCATTGAAATTGTGATCTAGCGCTGCTATCATGGATCTAAGTTGAAGGTTGTTATGTGAAAAATGTATTCTTTTCGGAGCAAATCTGAGACGAAAACTGTGATAACTTTCTAAACTGAGAGTTTGTATATAATGTCGAATATGAGCCAAATCTTGTTAGGTGCTATCCAAAAATTTTCTTCAGAGTATAATTGGTGTTTGATTTGGCTTTAATCCATAATTTATTTCTTTGGTCTTCTTCCAACAATTTGTCATATTCACAAGATTTCCATTCACCGTTTTCTAGCCATTTGTGTTCGTTTTTATATGATGAAGAATCGATATGATTTTTTCAATTAATATGGTACCGTTCTCATTATAGTTTTGCGCAACCCATCATAAACGGTTATTTATGCTGGGCTTCCATACCATCAGCTCTGGGTAATTTTTGCTAGCATTTTAATATTTTTCATTAGACTTTTATACAAATGCCATACGTCAAATTCACGTTCAACTTCCTGAGCTTTTAACAGGTACCCCACCTTTGTATCTGTCGGAGAGAAAAACTTCAACTCTACACATTTTCTGTTTTGTAAGCTTAGTTGTTGTCACAAGCAGGCATTTCCAAATCAGCTTTCACCATACCTCTTTGAACCAGTTCAAAATCAATAATTTTGCGGGAATTTAAATCCATGACAGAATACACCAAATATTCCGCTGAAAATCCTGGGGAGCCGTACTGCCCATTCCCTGCCAACCATATAGGTATAACACAATCTTTTAATGAATTCAAGCTTTTTCTTTCTTGAACCCAAAATGCTCGCAACCAGCGCTGCCATATATTTCGAATGGTTTTATCGAATGTACGCCTTGAAAACATTGCCAAACTCAGTGATTTGAAGAAGGACTTAAAACGGCTGAAACAATATACCAGACAATAATAAAAAACTTGCTATTAATGCATTTCCTTCCGGTTTCTGTACTTATAAATTTTGTGGGTTTCAAGCAAATATATTACCGAAATAACACTGTTTTAACACATAGCATCGTCCCTTTGATGTAATGAGAAATTGCTTTGATTTCATTTCTGTATAAAACCTTGAAAAATAAAGGTAGAAATGTCCATACAACAATGAAATATTCTGATGTAGCTTCATTTCCAAGTATGGTGAAAGTCTCTTTTTCTTCTTCTTCCTCGTTATAACTTGTATTAGAATCTGAAGAATCAGGTTCATAGAAACTTTCATTCAGCTTATCCTGATCTTCCTCATCATTGTTTGTGTTTATATATTTTCACGTCCAACAATATATATTTCCTTATGATTTCAGTACCTAGTTCACATTTGTGCGTCTGAATTCTTGGTTTTTTGATCACCTTCTATTCTGAATTCTGTTTCACTACTTTTATCACTTCGTTGTCAGTCTTATTTCAAGTAACACTATCGCATAGCTCAGAAAGTATACTATTACGATTTCTACCACATATCGTTCTGTTCTTTGTCGTTTGCTCTTGGATGAAGACGGTGAAGGATTAATTGTCTTACTAGAACTTGATATCTGGAAATTGTCTTCATTTTTCCTTATAGTAGGAATAGTTGCAGGTTTTAATAAAGGCCTTCTGTAATTTTCATCCAGCATAAGCTGCATTTTAATAACTGTGTCTGTTCATAAACTGTGTCCTTAAAAGGAAGGAACATAAGCGAGCACTGGGACCAGAAAAAATCCTCTCATTTGCGAACTTCTACCATCTCCTACATTTTTGGGGAGATTTGTCTCTGTTTGGAAACGCGTGAAAACGAGTTCCCTTGTGCGTTTCCCTTCTCACATGACAGTCATATACAAAACATTAAGGCATTTTATTTTTCACAATATTACGTTGTTTGTATTATATTAAATTGGCTCAGTAACATACCATCACGAAAACACCACCACAGAGTACACTTCTTGAACTTAAATACCAACAAGGACAATTTTTTAAAACGCATTACTGCACGTGCAGCAATGACTGACTTGTGATCTCCCTACTGCTACAAGCGCACGGCTGGCTGATGACGTATAACGTGGTTATTATTTCGCTTGCTCAGCGGTAACGGAGAGGCGGATCAAGAAGAAATCTTACCACTGCATTTTACAGGTTGCATCCTTCATTTAGAAAGAAACATGGTTTTTGTGTTTTGTTACCCTTTAACGAATATCAGGTTTCAAACATACAAAATTGCATACAGTGTGAAAAAATACATGAAAGACGATTCAAATTAATTCATAATTTCAGTTTCCATTACACTAGGTGAGTGAGCTGCCCCTAGGTATTCGTACCTATGCAATCAGCAGTTTATAGCCTAATGAAAAACATTGACCCTTTTAACAAACACACTGTTATTGTAGCTCGCCCTTCTATTCGGTACTATAAGCAACCAGCATTAATGATTAAAGGCCTAAATGAAAACCAAGAAACTGCGAAAGCTTTAAAAAAGACGGCTTTTCATGGATATAATTCTTGCAAGGAGATAGAGGATTGATTTCCCGAAGAATGGGACAGAATACGTGGGTTCTGGAAGAGTGGGTTAGCTGCCGGAATGTGGTAAAGGAAAGGTTGGCTTCGGAGGTTCGAATCTAATACAAACATCAAATTGTTTTGGTTTTTTCTCCTTGTGTTTACTTTCTGTATTTTGGAATACTAATTTATATATTTTTGTTATTGGTTCTCCTGTGAGCCAAAGACACAAGAATTACAATCAGATAATTGTGTATCATGTTTACCCTAATAATCTGTACCCTATCTGGTGTTGTGAACCGTGTTAGTAGTTAATTTTCATTCTTTGGGGCGCATATCGACGATATTAAATCTAGCAGTCTTTGTTTTATGTTTAAACCTTATGTTTCACTTCTTTACTGACAAAGGAGTTGTAAATATGCTAAGTTCACGGATAAACAGAATAATAAATTGTTAAAGAGCGTGGATATTATCAACGAAGTAAATGTTTAAAATGACGGCCCCTTCAACAATGCACGTTTGTGTACGTTGCCGGAGAGACCTTCTTGCATGATGTAACATGCGCGATGTAATCTGCCTGCATTCTTCACGTATGAGTGACCGTAGATGATTTGGGCTTTGCGGTTCTTGAGCACAGACACGTTCCTTTAAATGACTCCACAGAAAGAAATCCAGTGGGGTGAATCAGGTGATCTAGGGAACCATGTGATTTGGCCCCCTCGGCCAATCCATTTTTGCAGACATGTTCTATGTAAGTGATTCCTTACAATCAGTGACCGGTGTGGTGGAGCTCCATCCTGCTGAAACCACATACCTATCCGTTTCACTAGTTGCGCATCTTCTAGGAGCAATGACAACTCTGCTTGCAGAAATGCAACGTACCATGGTTCTGTGAGGTTGCCTTCAAAAAAGCACGGTCCAATTAGCTGGTCCCCTAATATTCCGTACCGGAAATTGATGCTCTACTGTTCCTGGAATACAGCTTCTCTCATCCAGTGAGGATTGCCTACACTACAGTAGTTCATATTATGGAGGTTAACAGTTCCGTTATTGTGGAATGTGGCTTCATCACTGAAGAGAGTACTTCCTAAAACTCTGCATCCATTGCTGCTGTAGCTACTGTGCATATATCACTCGCGCTTGAAAGTCGCGTCCGTGGAGAGCCTGGTGTAGTTGTAGATGGTACGGATGATATTTATTACGGTGCAATATGCGCATCACTGAGGACTGACTTATGTACAGATCCTGTGCTATGACCCTTGAACTGGTATGTGGATTGTTTTCTATTGGGTTTCGCACAGCTTCTTCATTGCCTCCAGAGGTTACTGGAGCATCGCGAGGAGGTGGTACTCTTCCTAATGATACTGTTTCACGGAGGCGTCTTTCATCCCTTCGAAAAGTGTCTGCAGTAGGTGCCCTCCTTCCTGGAAACCGTTCTTCATAAAGGCGCTTTGCTGACAGTGCAGTGCATTACACCTTCCTTCTCCATAGATTAAGAGCATGTCAACATACTCGTCGTTTGTATACATTATGACAGCAGCCGTGTCTTGTAGAAAGGTTTCAGATACTGAGTAGATAATGGAGAGAGAATTATTTATTCACGCCAAGCATTGACGCAGACGCAAATAGCTAAAGCCACTTTGCATGTGTGAAGTGTTTTAAACTTGGTTGAATGGATCAAACAATACTGACCACAATAAAATACCTACCACGAACTATACATTATCCACCTGCCAGTGGAAAACATGGGGATTATTCTATTTTGTACAAACTTACAATGTTATCAAAAAAGGTATTTGTCTCATAATATTAAATTATAGTCTCAAAGAGATAAAAAAGGTAATAAAAAGTTTGAACTCAACACGAAGGATTTTAACCCGAACTTATGTATCACAGTGCTAAAGCAGCCATGATAACACCATTCGGCCAATGATACCTTACGGGCTGAACTTCCTATACGAACTAGTAATCGCAGAACTAGACCCCACCTCGAATCTTTACAAGTTTTTTGCAGCTTCATACAGTGTTTTGAGCTTGGTTTGGTAGTTTTAACTCGAATAAATAAACTGCATCAGTCATTACAATTACTGTATGAACTGAAATGTGCCATAGTTTGTGACAGAAGCGAAATTATCTACCAAACACTTAGCTTTTTTGACAAGGCTGTACAACGTTGACTGACGCCTTAAATCCAATTGGTCGCACTGCGTAGATCTGTCATTTGGTTTTCAAATAGTTTTGTCAACCAATGCATGTGATAGGTTGTTCCTTCAGGGGCATTTTCAAAGGTGTGCATGGATGTATGTTAAAGAATAAAATTTTCTAAAATTGGCTAAAAGTGCCACTGCAGCTCCCAGTGTCAGGGTGGGATGTTGTTTGTATCGACATACATAGCGATTGCATTCTGTCCCTAAAACACTTATGTATTTTTTATCTATCCCTCCTCTATAAAGTGTTATGCAAATCAGCAATTAGAAGGCATTCAAGAAGGGCGTGAGTCACATATGTCGCTTAGCACGTTGCATAAATTAAAAAATGAACAAGGGCAGCTGACTCACCTGGTATATTCAATGAATATAATGTTTCAAAAATGCAAAGCTATATATAGACTGAAAAACTACATGAAAGAAATGTTTCTTCTGAATTCAGCGAAACAGCAATGGACATCCCGGAGAAAGAAATTGGAATAAGTATAATTAGAATCATATCTGGCTTAACCACACGCGGTTAAAGAAATTGGAATTTTGGAAACTATACCCCAGTTGGCATTGCAGAATATCACAATAGTCATCTCCAGGTTCTGAGGTGTAAAGTATCCTCGGTTTTCTGACAGCATGTTGCGAAACATTGAGAAACTTCTCTCCATATCAACGGAAGTTATTGGTGGATATTTGAAGCAAGTGAGATCTCGTGGAGAAAATTCCGTTTCAAAATCACTCACATCACAATTTTCTCCTTTTAATATTTTACTTCTTTTGCACCTGGTTTGATATCCACGTTTTTTTTTCAACCACTAGTTTCATCTTCTGGCTGACGGTTTTTCCAGCTTCACCTTCACATTGTTCGAATTGTTGCTGTACATCACTCACCATTGAGAGTACTGAATGAATGGCTTCATCACGTTTTTCAAGGTAGTTTATGGCTATCTCTAAATGAGCAAAATTGTTGTTAATGGACGCCAGGCTGCCCTTCAGCTGAGGTTTAGCCTGTAGATGTTGTGACATGACAATGGAAGCAGCATCTTCTCTATCCAAGCTATCAATCACAGATTTAATCACATCAAAATGAGTGCAGTAAAGCGCTTAACCAAGTTACCCACCATGTCAGCACTGGTTATGGAGGTGCGAGAATACCAGAGGCATTACCCTGTCGCGCTCTAGATGGGGGAGTTTAAGAACACTTTCTTAACACCGGACACAAGTTTGTCAGCATCTGGAAAACCTTTTTGCACTTCTTCGCTCACTCGATGCCAAGCATGCGCAAGGCAGGTTACAGGCACCAACTTTGAATAAAACGCTTTAATTGCCTTTCCTGCCTTTACCATGTATGGTGTTGCATCGGTGAGAAAAAGCAGAACATTGTCATGTTTTATTGCCTGTGGCCACAAGAGAACGAGGCTTTCGTTAAACAGCTGCCAAATAGTTTGGCAATTCGCTCTCTGCAGGATTTCCATTGCGAGGAGAAATATTTTCCCAGGTTTGTCTTCCTCTAACGTACCAACGATCACATTTGCAACGGAGCGAACCACTTTATCACTTGTTTAGACAATAGACACAAATGTTGACTTATCCGCAACGTAGTCGCGGATTTTTTCAATTGTGTCTTCATAGCAGCGGTGCACGTACTCCTTCCGAAGGGTAGTCTCTTCAGGAATATTCGGATTGGTATACCGTTCTAAAACTGTTTTGAAGGATTCAGTGCGTATCTTTGCTAAAAGGATACTGGCGCTAACTAAAGCATACTGCAAAGGTCTTTGTAAAACGGAGACGACCTAGAACATTCACTACCACTTTGTCCTAATAGAAGTTGCGATTTCCGTTTGTCGCGGCACGGGAGGCTGCTCTCGCGTGTTTCTCACGCGCAATAAGCTGTTGGACATGTAACCGCTTTTCTGCACTGACTTTTACCTTGCAATATTTGTAGAAAAGAATACTTCTATCAGTGGAAAATACCTCCGCTCCAAGCTCAGATGGAAGCTGTCGCAAAAAAGTTTTGCTAAGCTTAGATTTAGGCATGCTTACGGTCTGGATTTCTTCCACAAACTGTGAAACTGCAGTCAACATAAGATATGAATACAACTAACCCACCCTAACCCTTGCTTGAGGTCATTGCCATGATGCTGGTAAAAAATAACAGGATATTTAGCGAAGTTGCACTGGTTTCTCGAAGGAAGTCACCACTCTGTTGGGGCTAATGACATGAATACAATAGAAACGGTCTTCTGAATATACTGTTAAAGAAACATCCCTGCTGTTGCCAGTCTTAACAGTTCTGCATACAACTCTAGCGTGTATTTGTTAAAAGAAATTGGAACTGAGATTAGACTAGATTCTGCTAGGCAAAAAAAAAAATGCAGTTGAAAGAGGTAAAGTTACAAAAAAGCCGTTAGAGTCATAAAAATGCTAAAAAAGGACCAGAAAAAGGTAGAAATGGACAAATAAAACTCACCATTTTCTGGCTTACAATGATCCACAATGAACATATTTTCTGCTGGGCCACGTCTTTGGACACTAAATAAAAAAGGAATTGTCTTCAACTTCCTAGTCCTAATCATGACAAAACCAGAAGAGAAATGAGAGAACTAGCACTCAGTTTTTGTGATAATGTATGGCTTTTAAAGCAAATTCCAACAGCACACGAACTTAAATCTGACAAAGTAAAACATCTGCAAGAATTTGAAATCGCCATCCTTCCAAAGAGGAAATAGGGTAGCGAGGAAGTGCTTAGGATAAAGCGCGAACAAAAATCTATTTAAAGAAATTTACAGGCAAACAGAGTTTTGAAGACGCCTATAAACTGTTGTCGGCAATGAGAACATTTCCATGTATCAGAGCTGTGTGTGAATCCACATTCTCTGTCCTAACAAACACAGCTACACCTAGAATACGGAGTGAGACAAGCTACAGACAAGCCAATCTGGCATCTGAAAGAAAGTGATTTTCAAGGCTAAATTTCAACTTCTTTGTCAACATTTCCATGAAACCCGTTCGGGAAGATTGCACTTATTTTGGTGAAGCGATTTATATGCTGCAACTCAAACCTAATTCCTACAATAAATAAATAAATATATTGTTAACTAATCTATACTGCTGGATTTAATATTTTATGTCACACTCTAGCGTGACAAGTGATGTTTGATGGCTTTCTATGGAAATTAGAGAAGGGGTGCCATCGCAACCACCAAAAGTAAGCACGTAATTTCCGTGACAACCAGAGAGACAAATCTGGAGTTCCCAAGATGCTATAAGAAATTTAAAAAAAAAAGAAAAAGTTCCTGAAATAAGAGGTATGCCGCTCATAATATTGACTACCTTGTATGGCATATGATACGAATGACAGAAGAGGCATCGTCAGCAATGACATCTAAAATTTGGGAATATTCATCACACCATATAATTGCCACCATCTGTACTCTTACAACTAAATGTGTTTTATGTAATTGTAAACAAAAACGCTATCGAAAAATACAAAGAAAATAAAAATGCGCTATATATTGACTGTATGGGTAAATGAGCAGGAAAGGATGAAACAACCCTGATGAGTAATGATTATGAGAATGAAGATGATGATGGCGATAGCATCGACAACAGCAGTAATAATAAAGCGTATGATGACACTACTAGGGGATCAGCGACGTGCTCGCTTTAAAACACAGTACCCGTGTTTACAAATATTACTTTTTCCCTTTTTGTGTTTCTACTTAAGTAGCTTCATTTTCATTTCGGTCTATTTCTGCATTTCTCTCATCTTTTTAATGCTGTCAGAAAAGTAGGTACTGAAGTAATTACGTAATTACCTTTCTTATAATGCATCAATTGCTTTACGTAGCAACATATTGCTTATTTTATGTAAATGCTTGCATATGCACCCAGTAGCTATGTCGGTCACTGTTTCAGCTTAACAGTCGTCACGTTCGCGGTTACGCAGAAAGTGGCAACACTGCAATCCCCCGCTACTTCAAATGGCAACCAACTTTAGCGTGGGGTCGTCATCTGTGGTCTAGTGGTACCATGCTAGGCTCTAGTTTCGGATGTCGCGGTTTCAAACCCGGCGGAGATTTTTTCGGGCGTAAAAATCTTTAGTGTTGCTTACTTCGGAAGGGAAGTAAAGCCGGTGCCCCGTGTCGTAGGTTTACGGCACATAAATGAACCTCAAGCCTGACAAATAGGCCTCTGAGTAAAATTTTCGGTCTTTCACGCCGAATACAGAATGAGACACTAAGAACCATGGTAGTTAAAGAGCGTCCATAAATAAAAGTCAATTTAACTTTAGTGCGGAACGATAATAGTAATTCCTTTCTTTGTAGTTTGTACGAGAACATTACGTGCTTAGTGTGAAAATATCTACTTATTAAAACTTAATTGTATTAAATAGCCCTGTATTATAAAAGTGCGTTAAAAACACCTGCCACCCCAGCGTCATAACGGTGCCCCTCAGAAGTACATATTTCTTGGTTACGAAATTGGTGCGAACGTTGCGGAACTAGTACACGTGATATTTCTGACGATACTAGAAGTACACATGGCTGAAATCTGAGCCCCTAACATATGGGGAAAACTGTTGTGATTTGGTTGCAGTTCCCAAGATAGTGATCACAAAACCCATTGGGATTGGGTACATCTGGGTAGTTATGCCGCTGTGGTGGAGTTGTATGGCTTTAATGACCTCCGATCATCCACGAACTCTACCTCTGTCTGATCAGTGCAACTGCTGTCAATGTAAACTCTCACCAAAATTGTGTCCTGTATGTTCAGCTGCTTGTGACTAGCGCTATACAGCAAGAATTTAGGTCCTTCTAATGTTCAGGCGCAGATTTGGTTTCAAATTCTGGCCTAAAATAGTTTTCTTTTACTTTCTCTACTACTTACATATAGTAAGAAGAGGAAGTATTGTATTCCATTAAAAAAATTCGATTTCAAGATTTCACCGTAAATACACGTTTTAAGACTCCCTAAATGAAAAAATTAAATTAAAAAAGAGCCGTATATTGTATCTGTTTGTCTGTGAACAGCATAACTCAAAATAAGCATTGGTATTAAAGCTCAACATCTTCCAAGGATACGACACGAATATTTTCAACAAAATTCCTCCAACCCAAACTATCCTTTACGTGCAAAAATGCTTGGAACATTTTGATTTTCTTAAAAACGAGCTCTAAAATTTTGATTAAAATACCACAAGTTTAGGATATTTTTAGGACAAACAGAACTTATATTTGAATTTTATGGGAATATACTCTGAAGACCTCTTCATTCTGAATGGAATTTACATAATTGTAAACCGTAAGAAATAAACAAAATCTTACTGCACAGAAAACTGTAGATCTCGTTAAAGCTCACAATTTATGTGAAATAAACTTTTTTTGGAGTTAACCATTTCCAAGATATTTCTTATTGTTGGCTTGAATTTTCAAATATACTTTTCAAATGACCTGGGAAGTCATTTTTCTTCGTCGTCATGCAAAGAGCATGGGATTTCAAAGGCGACACATAGCGACACGCCCTTTAAAAATTTCACTACAGCTTTAGCTTGCTGTATTCTTCTTTTACCTGCAACGAAATGTGTGAATGCATATCGAAAGTTTATCTTGGTTAACAAGAAATACACAGAACATTGAGCTTTTGAAATAATAGTTCTTACTTGTTTTTAGTTCTTTAAAGCGCTCTAACTGGGTAGGTCATAACGACAATGAATGAACGAAATGGGTGAAGCTGAAATGATGATTCAAATGAACCCGGGGTCCACAGAGCTTGGAGTTACCCGACATTCGTTTTTTTTCAGGCTAAGGGAAAACCTCTACACCTGAACACTTCTATCATGTACTCTTTAACAGAAACTGAAGTCCCTCTAAAGCTCAGTGAGACTGATATTGCGGTAGTCACATTGACTCGGAACATTCAATGTGCAGCACTCCTAGCCTAGCAGCTCTAACCATACACAAGAAGTAAAGAATCTTATTTTCAAATATCATCTTATGCCTCGCATACAACAATCTTATCACACCAAATTCCAATGTAAAATGCTCTGGGAAAGAATTCGCTATCCTCAACCCAAAATAAACTTAACAGTGCTAACAGAAATTGAACCGCATTAAAAATCAACATTTTATAGCTCTTGAAAACTATTTCAGTGCTTTAAATACGCAAGACTAAAGAGGAAAACTAGACAATTAACAAAAAATAAGAAATAGCACCACCGTTAAAATTAACAACATTTGCTACGCTACTTCTGTCGATAAAGCAAACATTTTCGCACAGAATCTATGCTTACAATTTTAGCGAAATCCCGTGGAAAACCAAGAGTTCAATCATCACGTCAACGAGACTGTACTGCAGCGACTACAATTAACACCGTTCAACTATTTTTTCACGTCTGCTCAATTAAAGAACGCCATTCAGCTGTCACCTAGTAATAAGTGACCAGGTCAAGACCTTTTGTTCAACCTCTCCTTGTAAAACTACTTAAAAGAGGAATTGTATTGACACAAATATATACTGGAATTATCCGAATGAACCACTTTCCCTATCATTGGAAGCATGTTGTAATAACTATGATTCCTAAACCTAATAAAAACAAATCTGATTCCAAGAAATTGCTGGCCCTCGTGGTCGGTGGAGTGTATAGCTCCGGCGCTCCGCCAAGCTGAGGGCCGCGGGTTCGAGTCCCGTCATGGGCATGGGTTTTTGTGTGTATGTGTGTTGCGGTAATAAGCGGTAATGAAGACAGTAAAAACGCAGTATCATAAACTGGGTAACACAAGGGAAATTAAAAAATAAGGCAAATGCTCGCCAATGTATAAACAAACAAAAAAAAAAGAACTACCGAGCAATCAGCCGCATATCCCTTTTCTGCAAATTATTTGAACGCCTACTGCTGCCACATGTCAAATAATCTGATGTGATACATTCACATGACTTTCTCTACCCTCTATCTTTATTAGTGGGTACACAAACTATTCTTACTAAAGCTTATTTTTATCTGCTATATTTTAATCCAAACAATAGCTGCATTGCATATTTCGTTATAGATACAAAGAGAACAGCGATAGTCCAATGTTTATGAAGTGGCTTTAAATTCCATACTGTTTTCATTCAATCGCGAGAAGCAACTCAAAATCGTTGAGACTAAAAGAATGACAAGTATTGAACAATGCGAACCTTTAATAACGGATATCTCAGAAACGGCTTATGCGACTGAAAAAACTTATTTTAAGTAAATTGTGTGTTTTAAAGAGATCTGCATTTTTATGGTACGTTTTCGTCTCTCGCTTAAAATTTACCAGCTATATAAGATTACACAAAATTCCTTCTGAATAAAGAGTACTTCATAAGCTATTGTCAGAGAATTAAAGATATACATTTTATTTGCCATGTAAATATCTATAATATATGACATTTTAACCAAAATCGTTAGAGCCATTTTTTAAAAAAAATAACATTTTCTAAATATGTTCCATGTAAAGGGTAGTTTGGCGTGAGGATTTTCTTGGAAATCCTCATGTTGTAGTTTTGGAAGGTATTGAACCTAAATACTACGTATGGTATTTGTCCGACTTTTGCTTTTTCAGTCATGCTATTCACAGACACACACTTGGACCACTGTCTAAAAAGGCTTCTTTTTTATTCAGGGTGCCTCAAAATACGTATTTCCGGTGAAATCTCGGAATCGAATTTTTGGGTGGAATGCAATACCTTCTCTATCTACTATGTACTATCTTTCACAAAAGTAAATGGTCATTTCCAATGAGATCCGCGTGAAGGGGCACCTAATTCTCAGGCGTTCTTGATTATATGGTATGAGAATCAAATTGGGCATATACTTACCTTGCTATGCAATGCATGGCAGCCATCAGCTCACCTGGAAGTTTTGAAAAACGATATTTCAGCAATCATTGTAAACTAAATGGCAAATACTGAAAATTCAACTTCGGTACGCCTGTAGAAACTATGTGGTTATTGTGTTTCGATTAAGTAGCAGACCGGAAGTAAAAACGATTCCAGTATTGGGTGCTTTGCTTACAAACGTATGCTTAATCACCAACACGTTGTTTCTGTGCTTAGAATAGCTGAACTCGTTAAAGCGTGTTACTGCTGATCAACATTGATGGCGAAATGTGGATCGAATACCATGTAACGTGTAGTATTTTTTCTTGTTTTCGTTTTGTTTTTATAGGGAACGTCTTTATTTATATAGCCTGTACCCATTAATATAAAATGATACAAATCAATGGATCCTCCTTCTGATAAAGCTTTTCCATCAGAGCGGTAAATTACATGGTTATTTTTATTTCGCATAACGTTGTGATTCTGCCCGCCGTCTTAAGTGCAAACGCTGCAATACGATTGAAATTTAATAACTGAATGCTTTATAAAATATTAATTGCAGTTGCTGCAAACAGACAGGAAATACGCCTACCATAACTGTCAATCATTCCTTCTGAAATTAATAACATTTTACTTTAAATACCCACATTCAAAGGCATTTCGCTACAAATCTCGAAGACCATTACTTTGTCAAAGAATTTATTTTATTCATGCACTTCTAAAGTTTACGTTAACTCACAATGGATGTAAAGAATCATTATATATCTTTCGTGTTAGAAGGTCGCGACAAGAAAGAAAATTAAAATGTTTCAGGACAAGAAACAAAAATAACTATTTTATGAATTCTGAATGAACTTAGCATGATTACCTTCCTTATTATGCAGTATCACGACACACATACCATGCTATGTGAATTTCGGAACGAAACGAATTTAACACATTATATATTAGTGGAAAGCATCTAATAGTAAAAAGACGGTATCAATGGTCACAAAAATACATAGTTGGATGCCAGTGAATAAATTAATTAATGACATCTTAAACAGAACGCTATGCAGTTGTTGATTACTTGAACGTGAAGCAACCGTTTACACTTATCAGCATTGCTACTTTTTTGTTCCACGATATCAACAGTCCCTATTAACTCAATTTCTAGAAGTGAGTCTTTATCCTGATTCTGCATTCCTGATAATATAATCTAGATGAATTAAAGACGTTTGTTAACTTTCCATTTCAGAAAATAAGCAATCGGGAGGCGAGGATGGAACCACCAACAGCGACACTTCTCACCTTGGGGACTCTACTGATAGCGCTGTAACGGTCTCGGCTATTCTTCAGTTGGATGATTTGTGCTCTATTCACATGATATTAATTTTTATTCTTTCGCTAACTTAGTAACAAATTTCACTGCAAGGCGTAAAATTCGTAGCACACTGGGAAATGGTTTAAATATTTTGCTTTTGTTTCTAGGTATTCGTTTATATTTATAAACGATAAAAAGAGAGAATTATGTAAAACAAACATCAGTACAGCAGTTTTCAGTGTAGAGTATACGTTCCGTTAGTTGCTTTTATTAACGACAGACAAATGGTGATGACATAGTTAAAACGATATAACTGCTCTTACATGTTCCCTTTAATAGACATTTGAAAAGAATGGCATTCGGATTGAAATTCATAGATGATTTACAACGCTTATGTTTTCTCCTCTTACCACCATAAAGTGTTAAAAGCAGGGATTGCCAACATTACAGAGAGAGGGGATGAAGGGAGTTTCCCTTTCCACTCATTTCCGCTCATGCTACCAAGGACTGAAACTTGATTGTTTTAGTTTGTCAATCTCTTCAAATATAGTGGGTAGGGTGAACTATGGAGTTTGAACCTTAGCTCTTAAGAGAACAGGTTGGGCTTGACTGGTTAAAAGAGTGTGCATGAAACATCACTTCCACTATTCTATTCTCTCTGCCATTCTTAAAAATTCACTGCAAAACGACGCAATATGGCTCGTCCATGTGGTTGCCAAGAGTTCACAGCAGCAAAGAGAGGAGAGGTCTTAGGACGTTTCTCACAGAGCCAGAGAGTTTCCCAAATCTCTAAATAACTTTCGCTTAACCGTAAGACGGTCAAAAAATGGCTACACCGACATCAAGCGGAAGGCGCTGAATGGCCTAAGCGCTACCAAGATCAGGAAGGCCTGGGGTAATTACCGCTGCGCAGAACGAGACGTTGGTAGCAGAGATGAGGGAGGATCCTGTTAAACACAGATCGGTTTTGTTGGGTAAGGCTTTGGAATATGGGTGTTCTCATAAATCTATACGGCGGAAACTAAAGGATGCTGGCCTTGAATTTCATCGTCCTGCCACCAAGATAATTCTCACTGAGATTCAAAAAACCAGAAGATTGGAATGTGCACAAAGAAACATCCAGCTACTGCAGGCCTACTGGGAACCAATGATCTGGTTGGACGAGAAGGTGTTCCTATCTGACCAATAGGGTAGCGGGTGTCTCTATAGGCCGCGTGGGACAAGATACGATCTCATACATGCTGTGCGTGGCAATCGCTCTGAAAGAATATCAGCCCACTTCTGGGCCTATATGACAGCATCTGGACCAGGACAACTGATTATGGTGCCAGAGAGAATGACCAATGCGGTGTATATTGACATCCTACAGAACACCCTCTTGCCATCTTTACGGGATAATTTCGCAGAACAGCAGGAATATATATATATATTCATTTTTGCACGACAACAGGTCTGTCACACATCCAAATTCAGCAAAAACTGGTTAATAAGACACCCATAAATTATGTGCATCGATTGGCCCCTGAAGTCTCCTGATTTGAACCCCATTGAGCATATGTGGGCGTTCGTGGTTCAGAAGTGGGAGATGCGCCGAGAAGACAGAGTGCGGAAGGTTCTAGAAGCCCGTGTCTTGCAAATGTGGCAACATTACGTGCGTAACCCTCGTCAGTGCTCAAGGCTTGTATCCAACATGCAAGAAAGGCTTCAAGGTGTAATTGACAATGGCAGTGATTACACTAGGTATTAACATGTCTTACTTCCCTCTGTATTATGGATCTTAACTTAAGTAAATATTTTGTTGTATGTTTCTTCTTCAAATGCGGAAGAATGTTGTAAGCATCCCTTGCGTTTTAATTGTTATTTCTTTTTCAGTTATTCTTACATGGCTTTAGTTCCAGCCAAAAATTTCTTCTTATGTTTTAAATCCTACAGTTCCCTCTTATTTTTGGACATTGGAAATAAGGAGTGTCAATAATTAAGTTATATCTGTTACCTACCAGAATATACACTCTCTTCAACAAGGTTATTAAAAAGCATCGAATTTGAAATTTTTTATTTTAGTCAACACTTCTAGCACTCAGCGTGCTTTAATGCCAGTGCCTCATTTGTTTTTGGTCTTCTGTGCAAACAAGGTGGTTCTCACACCACAAAGTTTTGTTATTAACAACTTGTAAACAGGGACCACCGATAATGGTTTTGATTTCATTTACATACCCTTCAATAAAGTTTTTTGTAAAACCATCACATTCTAAAGGTTATTTTCATTAAAATTCCTGAAAGTTAAAGGAACCTGTCTTAACAGGGGTGCTCTACTATTTTTAGATGATCCTTAAATTTGAGGTCAGCCTTAATGAACAGCTCCAAAATTACTTTTTTGTTGCCTTGTTGGTATAATGGTCATGATTTATCACTCTCATTTACAAAACACGTGCTCCAGACTAGCACACACTTTTTCCCCTTAAATATACTGTTGGATATAAGAACACCAATGATTATTTGTTTTGATAATTAAGTATATCCAGTAACAACTCAGATCTAACAAGGTGAATGACGATTATGAGTGCTCCAAATAAATAAATAAATAAATAAATCCATGATGGAAAACTTGAAAAAACACAAAGTAACCGATTCATTGAAAACAAGATTCCATTTTGACATCCAGTTTACAAAGCAGACACTCTACTGCGACAGCAAGCTGGAGGATGTGATTATGAAGTTAATATTATTGAACTATATCACGTGTTGAGTATATGATATTTTAAGTTCATAACATCAGTGGTGTTTGTAAATCATCACATATTCAGTATTCAGTCCTCCGCCATGAACTTGAAGCTATAGGACACTGTTTTAAAATGCTTATCAGCCGGAACGTGTAAGAATAGTTCTAACTATCAAATAGTTTTAATCTTTTCAACTTCATTTGTCTGTCGTTAATAAAAGCAGCTAAAGGAACTTATACTCCACAGAGAATACTATGATACTCATGTTTGTTCTACATAAAGCTCTATTTTTGTCGTTTATGGATGTAAGCGAATATCTAGAAACAAAAGCAAAAGAATTCTCAGGGTGCTACTAACTTGACGCCTTGCAATTAAATTTGTTATTAAGTTAGGAACAGAATCAGTTTTAATATCATATGAACAAAGCGCAAATGACCGAAATGAGGAATAACCGGGACAGTTACAGCGCTATCCCTAGAATCCAAATGTGCCAACACTGGTTCCATCCTCGCCACCAGCATGCTTATTTTCTGAAATGGAAAATTAACAAACTTCTTTAAGTCATCTCGATTATTTTATCAGGAATGGGGAATGAGGATAAAGACACACTTCTAAAAATTGAGTTAATGGAGACATGACAACACCGTACAGCGCTTATAAAAACAAAATGACAACGCTGCTAGATGCAAAAGGTTGCTTCACATTGAAGTAATCTACAAGTGATTTGTGTTCTGTTTAATATATCATTAATTACTTTATTCACTGATATCCAACATCGTTTTGTGACCATTAATACCGTCTTTTACTATTAATACTTTCCCATGATATGTAACGTGTTCAATTCATTTGCTTTCGATTTTCACATAGCATAGTATTTGTGTCGTAATACTGCATAATTAGCTATAATGCTGAGCT
The DNA here is from genome assembly GCA_030765065.1 of Deroplatys truncata. Taxonomy (NCBI): domain Eukaryota; kingdom Metazoa; phylum Arthropoda; class Insecta; order Mantodea; family Mantidae; genus Deroplatys; species Deroplatys truncata. Next base: position 232,189,127 of record CM060990.1, read on the forward strand.
CACTCCCAATTTCTAAAATATGTACTTTTGTTTTTTGTGTCTGAAAAATTTTAATTTTCTTATTTGTCGAGACATTCTAACTCGAAGTGCTTCCTTACATCCACTATAAGCTAATGTAAAAATTAACAGTGCATGAATGAACTAAATTCTTTAACATAGTAATGGTCTTCGAGATTTATAGAGAGATGAATGTGGGTATTTAAAGTAAAATTTTATTAATTTTGGGAGGAATGATTGACAGTTGAGGTAGGCGTATTCCCTGTTTTGTTTTCAGCAACTACAGTTAATATTTTATAAAGCATTCAATTTTAAAGTTTCAATTGCTATTACAGCGTTTGTAAGACAGCGGGCAAAATTATAACGCTGTGCGAAATAAAATTAACCATGTAATTTACCGCTCTCGACGAGGAGCTTCACCACAAAGAGGTTCCATTAATCTGAATAATTCTATATTATTTGGTACAGGATATATAAATAATGATGTTCCCTGTAAAACAACAAAAAGCTTTACTTTACATGGAACTCCAGCTACGTTTCGTCAATGCTGCTGATCAGCAGTAACACGCTTTAACGAGTTCAGCTATTCTAAGCACAGAAACAACGTGTTGGTGATTAAGCATGCGTTTGTAAGCAAAGCACTCAACACCGGAATCGTTTTTACTTCTGGTCCCCTACTTAATCAAGACACAATAACCACATGCTTTCCACAGGTGCACTGAAGTTTAATTTTCAATATTTGCTTGTTAGCTTACAATGATTGCCTAATTATTGCTTTTTAATACTGCGAGGTGGGCTGATGCTGCCATGGATTGCACAGCAAGCGAAGCATATGACAGATTTCATCTTCATATCATGTATGCAAAAATGCCTGAGCATTAGGTGACCCTTTACGCAGGTCTCATTGGAATTGACCATTTACTTTTGTGAAAGATGGTACGTGGTAGAGAAAGTAAAAACATAAAAACAGCAATACCTCTAACGCAGTTTGAATATCTAGCATAGCTCATATCCTCAGCAGCTAAACAGAGTTATTAATGTTATTCATAGTACAGACGAAGATTATTTCTGAAAATATTTGTAGATACAGTGAAAGTATCCGAAAAGTATTTCACAATGGTCTACTTTAACAATTAAAAGCACGGCTGACACACGTATTCTGTTAATAAAATCATATATGTGCAATCTCACTTTATCTGTCAAATTTTTATCATAGTATTCCAAGTCTTGTGCAATAATATTATTTTCTGGCATCCCATAAGACATGTACAGGACCCATTATGATACACTCTCTACACCGCACTCTTTCCTGAACACCCACATCTCAAAATAACACAATCCTCTGATGATATACCTGTGCCGGCTATGGTAATATTGTTCAAGTCGATTTCAATTTTGCGACAAAATTCAAAACGTGTGCAACAAAGGAAGAATTGTAATAAATACTTCTAATTACAACATTTTCCAATCACCTACTTTCAATTACCAACCAATAATCTTCAAAGGAACGCCCATACCATAATCTACAATTGCTAAATATCTTGGATAAATAGTGGATGCAAAACTCAACTTGAATTCCCACACATCGTCCACAGTTACAAGATATCGACATAGAATTAGTCAGCTGAAACACATTCTTCACTACAAGTCACCCCTTGCATTAAAATACAAACTGTCTCATATGTATATCACAAGTACAACCGATTTGGCAATATTCTTGCTAAGTTGATAACTTCTGATGCGTTTATGTATAGCAACAGCTGAAACATTTAAGACAGTGGTGGAAGTAAGAGCGTAGTGAGAAGTCCAAGTGGCCGCATGCCCAAATGGGAATTCAGTGTTGTCGGACCGAAATAGTACACAAATAAGTGGTGAGCTTTCTTTGTCGCGATGTATGTAAACATGGACAACTCAGCAGTTATCTCACAGTATATGTGCAACTACAACATACATATTGCTGAATACGCATCTCATCCAAAGTTACAGCCATTTTATTCAGTTAAACCACTTAGCTTTACAACATGGACACAAAGTGTTGCTGCTATACGGATGCGACTGTTGTCGAATCTTAGAGAAAAGGTTTTGTACCTAAATTAACCCTTTGTTTACTGTATTCTTAAAAAGATAAAATGAGGGTTCAAAATTTTTATAGTTAGTGGACAATTATTACTGAAGTAATGGCGAATTATTTTATTAAAATGTTGTGTAATTGTAATTAAATCCCAAAAAATTCAGAGGACTTGTAAGTCCCGACAGGATCATAGAGATGAATTACAATAAGGGACTCAAATGTCCCAAAACAGTCATAATCATTGCTTCTGATGATACTCATAAAAGCAGTTCTTTTTTTATTAACACAAAAAATATATTACACACAACACTTTGAATGAGGTCTAGATTCCACTTTTCTGGATGAACAAAATTCACACCTGCCTCTTGTATTCACAAATATTGGCCAGTGCAATCCTGTGTTCTGGAAACGAATATAATTTGGTACTGAAAATGTCTTTCTTCTCTTTGGAGCTGAAGAGAAGTCTGATTGTTTTGTGACTTCCCCGTTATTTTGGACAATGGCTTTTCAAGTGTGAGTAGACCAATTGTAGTTCTACGTTTGAAATCGATCAGGGAAGGTCTTTCTTTTACATCGCAGCCGGCAATCTATTAATTCACAAGGATCATTTCCAGCACTGCATAACAAATTCTATACAGTACTTATTTGACTTCCTATCTATTTCATAAAGAGACCTCAACATGTCGGCTTTGTCTACACCACCTATGTGCTCATTATCTTGTACAATTGTCAGTGCAACCACTTCAATCTTTGTTCCATATTTCTGGATTCTTGTTACATTACACGTTTCATTACCATGATAATTTGAGAGGAGGTGAACTGCATTATTTTCCATCCACTTGGAAAACAAGCGGTCTTTATCTGAGAGTGTGAAATCTATCTGTCCCCTCTTCGGGCACTTGTTTGCTGCAAGTTTTGGAACCCTTTCGCGGTTTGATGCGTACACTTTTAGTTGTTCAAACAGCATAGGAGAGGAAAAATAGTTATCCATCATAACAATATGGTGTTTTCCTTCTAAATATTTTGTCAAACTCATTACTACAGAATAAACCAATATTATTAGTTCGGGGACCTTTGAATTATTATTGTTCTGCTTTCGTTGTTATATTTCAAATTCATAAATATATCCAGGCATATCTGATCTGCACCACAGTTTATATCCTCTTTTGATGGGCTTCATAGGATTGTATTGCGGATTGAAAACCTACCTTGAACGCCATCATACTTTCATTAATGCACTGCACTCGAGATGGATATCTGAGTTTCATGTAATTCTTGTTCAAACTGGATATGAGTTTCCGCGGCTTATACAGTTTATCAGAGTTATTGGATGGCATCACAAGATTGTCATTTACGTGAATATTAGCAAGAATATGGAAATATCTATTACGTGTCATTGTATTATTTAGTATTGGAGCTCCTACATCTGATTACAGGACCAGTAATCTCTGATTATTGGCAGACGGTCGTATCCAAAAAGAAACCGTAGCCCAAGGAGAGTTGGAGTTTATTACAGGTATGCTTCTCTGTTTCTGTTGAGAATATATATTGCTTTAAATACAAGATTTTCCACAATGCCACTGTCGAAACAACGCAGAAAAAAGTCCGCTGGTGTATTACAGTCCCCAAAGTACTGTAAAACTATTCCTGAATTTAGAGTAAAATGGGTATGATTGTGGAATGATTTCTTTTCTTCCACTGAGCAGCAGAAACAGATAACGGCTGAATATTACTTTTTTCCTCATTTCCTTCCTCTTCTTCATTTTCGTTGATTGTAGGTCCTGCAGGATCTTGTGAACTATTAGCGCATATCTGAATAGTTTTTCTTTTACTATTCTTTGGGATACTGCTCATCATTTCATCGTCACTGTCATCACTCCATTCAAATGATGTGTCAATTTCATCCGGAGAATTTTTATTTCAGCAAGAACTTCTTCATCCATAAGACACCTTCTGTGATAAGTAGCCATAGTCGGAAACAAAATAAAATTATACTAATTTCACTAAAGTTTTACAAGTCACATGCATTTATTTACTGTTTTAGGAATAAAAACTCACTATTCTCTTCAGCAATTGTACGTTCCTATTTATAAATATTTCCGAAATCAGGAAAACCTACAAACAATCAAGAAAAATAAATGAAAAGGCAAACTAACCTCAAAATGCATCGCCGCTGCTATGGTCCTAACAGAACTCCAAAGTCCCAAACATATTATGCATTATAATTAAATATTACAAGGGTGAAGAATGACTGATGTTTCATCAACATTAACATTAGTAATTATAAAAGATACTGAATAAATGGTATCCCTCAATCAAGCATTCAGTCGGTTTTGACATCTAACGTTGGAAGCACAAACTGTATGGAATAGGACCTATGTATCCCATCATTTCTAAAGCGATGTTGAGTGAAATTATTTCACGCAACATCTGGCGAGACTCCTAAGACCCGTCAGTAAATAAAGGGTAGAAAATTAAAATCCGGGAAGCTCTTGGAAGAAAAAAGGGTTAGTGAAATGAGAGTAGTATGTACCCCAAGGGAGCCAGATGGTCAAAGTCCACTCTGGCGCTAGTGAAAGGTCAAAAGGTTGCAGACGTCACAAAAGTCGACACAGTTGGTTGCAAATTCGATGCCAACCTTTCGACCTCGTTGTTAACGCGCCGATTTTCCAAGGTCAAATGTGCATGACCTTGACATTTTGCGACTGGTTGTGATAACAAGAATGTCAAGAGGTTGACGACAGGCGCCGGGGCGGACGTTGGATTGTCACGGGTCACCTTTTTATTTTAGGGTTTGGATACATGAAGTGGTACACAAAATTGACAGCTTTTAACAAAATCTGCAAGTCCGTTTACGTGCTAGACCACGAAGGAAGATAAAAATGTGCAGTACACCGACGAGACGGAGCAAATGCAAGTTCGCATAGATCGCAAAGTGTGCTCCACACAACATTCACATATTGAGGAGGAAAGCGCTGCACGCTGCGAGATAGTAGCGACAACGTGTGTCGCTGATCTGGAGACAGCTGCGATAATTGCTGATTATTGGCAAGTTAGTTTTCAAGTACCTCGTCGACGTGCTGTTTGTCCATTGCGTCGATCTATAAAAATAACCTTAGTGCTTATATATGCATGTGAGTATTTTCTTATACAATTTATATATGTATACATGGTTATTTAAAAAGGAGCACACTTTAAATATTTATTTCCAATGAACAATAGATGACGGCATATGTGATACATCTCTGGATAGAGGAAAGTTCAAAATTTTATTTTACGCATTCAAAATGAGTACCATTGGCTATGCGAGGATGACCAGTGGTTTTCCCTTTGCATACACAACGATTTTCAAGGAATTTATTGTATCAATTGTAATTTTTATGATGAGGCAGCTATTTGTTCAACTTGAAACGAAATGCACGCTGCAATGAAACAACGAATTTGCTCTTCGTATACTGCAGCATACAAAACGGTTTTTCCTGTAACGTCGCCATTTTCCCGTAAACAAACCCAGCGCTGCTGTAAGCAATGAATGGAATTAATAGGCGGCGGATTGAAACTTTGAACTTGCCTCTATTCCATGCTGTGTCGTATGTGTAGCTATCTATTGTCGTTCATTACAAATGAATATTTAAAATCTGTTCCTTCTTTTTAATAACCCTGTATAAATGTGTGTATATATATTGTGCACGTGCAAAGTATAAAATCGCTACATAACTTTTTGTTTTGTTTGACCACCGTAATGCGGATGAAATGCACTGCAATAGCATACTGAGCGGGATGTGTGACTTCGCGAGGAATATATACGCTATTAGCAGCATTGGTTTACTTAACTCACGTGATACAGACGTTTATGTCATGCTGATGACGTAGAAGATATTTAACGTCCATTAAGGTGTATGCATATGTTCACGAGATGCTTAAGCAGGATATATAATCGACACGTGAAAAATGTTAGGTTGTTTTTTACGTGTGCACCATGACTAAAATAGCGCTCGTGTTTATTGTTATTTTAGGCGTGGTAATAGGTGCGGAAACAAGTTGCGTGACGTTTGGCCGGTGCGGATTTACAATAGATGATGATACTGGTCATTTGCAAAATGCCACTATGTTTGCAGAAAATCATAACCTATTTTTAATTGTTCTTGTGTTTACAAAAAGAATAGCAAATGCAGCATTGAGGGTAGTTTAATGAATACAGAGAACTTAAATAATGTGTGTGCTTGTTTAATACCCATAACGAAATGCTCTTACGCGGATCGATGCGGGCAATTATTTTATGGGAACTTACAAAATGGCAATATGGCAATGCAATGTAGGTAGTATGGACTGCACTGACGATTTTGTGCTAAATGACGTTTGTGGATGTGTAGAAAATTTAGGACATAACAATACGGGTTGCATGTTTTATGTTACACCTGTTAATATGTTAACAAGAAGTAATAACCCGATATTGGTAGAAATGATCAATTGCACAAAAACATCAGTAGACTAATATGATATACCGTCTTGTTAAGGCTTGAACTGGAAATTAACTGTAGAGCGAACCGAATTAGTAATGTTATATAACGTACTTGACGATATGAACACGTATTTTGCACATAACTATTTCTATGTATTTGGTCAATGTGTAAATAGTGAGTGAAATTTAAATATAGGAGATAATCATGTAGCAGGTAGAATTAAGCAACGCTCTTCTTGGTCTGCCGAAGGTACGTTAAATATTAGGTTGGAATGTCGCGCTACAGCTACGGAAATGGATCGTCTACCTATACATAGTTCACGAAAAGTTGTAGCTGAAAAATGTAAAGCAGCTATAAATAAAGTTAAGTAAAAGCTGTAACGAGAGTGTAATAAAAAAACTTATGGATTTAAATGACCTATTAGATACCGCGTTAGAAGATAACGATAATCTGAAAGAAAGGTTGCAAAAAGCAAATGAAGTACTACAGGATATGAAAGAGGTTTTTACTATTCGACAACACAATTTAACACAATATCAAACTACAGTTAATGAAACAAATGCTAATGTAAACAATATGCACCAAGATATTATTGGTTTAAAAAGTTTAGTATTTAATTTAACGACTTCTAATATGTGTGAAGCCAAAGCTAAAAAATCACAAGAAGAAGAATTGTATGTTAATTACGACGATGATTTAAAATTGGCAAGTGAGGAGCAGGAAGAAGAAAACAAAAATGATGAATTTGCATTTCTAACAAAATAGGCAAACAATTTGAATGAAGTTTCATTTTATAATTGTTGCAGTCTTGCCACCTTCGATATTTTGACATTTCACTTGCTAATAATGTGAATACTAGTTTATGATATATACAATGATATTTGAATGACATGCTATTTAAAGATATATACAATAATATTTGAGTCCATACTATTTGTGAATAATGACTATGTGAAATAATACTGAACATGCAAATATAAAATTATCAATTATCGCATTTGTCACAACGGATTCTATCAAACATCGTATAGTGTAGCGGAGGCGTATTACACACACTGAAGGTAAAGACACCATTATACGCAATGAATACACCTCGGGCTATAGTATACGGTGTCTCGAATGATTTATAACTTGTATGACTAGTATATGAGAGTTTTCGTTGCACAGTACTTTTGGCACAACCGTCACGTGATCGTTTAGTAACGTTTTAAAGTTCTTTACAGTAGCGTAATAGCCTCTAGGCATTTGTATCTTTAAACCGGTGTTAATGTCAGGCATACGTCGTGGTTCAATGATGTCAGGTGCGGCACTTGCTACTTTGATTCCTGTCTGAGTTTTCATAGAGTATGTTACAAACATATGTAAAAATCCGTATTGGAAGTTGGTGACGTTTTCCATTGTGAATTCGTTATAACTGTCATTGTTATTATTTCCGTCAACGTCGTTGTTATTGTCATCGTCATTAGTACCACCGTTCCCGACTGTTTGTCCTATTTGATTTATCAGTTACATTGTGGTTTGGTCCTCGATACTAGTGGTATGTCGGGAATGTCTTGTGTTAGGTTTCTCTGAAACATGTCGGACACATGGCTAGAACCTGTTGTAAAATGCAGGATATCTGTCTAATTTTATTTTTAAAGGTAATGTGATTTGTAAAAGGGCATTGCTGTTGCAATACCTGTTGTTGCTGCTGTTGGTGCTGGTGGTGCAGTTCCTTCTCATGTTGTTAAGCCTGCTGTTGGTGCTGGTGGTGCAGATCCTCCGCATGCTGTTACTGCTGTTGGTGCAGCTCCTTCTCGTGCTGTTGTTGGTGCAGTTCCTCCTCATGCTGTTGCTGTTAGTGCTGGTGGTGCAGCTCCTCCTCCTGTTGTTGGTGTCGGTGGTGCAGCTCCCCCTCATGCAGTTGGTGTTGCTGTGAGTACAGCGGTATTTGTAGCTGTACATGTATCTCCATTTCTGAGTTTCTGCGAATTAGAGATTTGCGGATGGTCTACAAAATCTCTTGTGTTAGGGGTATATACTCAGGAACTGGAGGTATGTTGGTTTTAGCTTTCTTATCTCCTGTAGAGAGATCTAAAGTAGTGTCAGCGCAACTTGTTTTTCCAGCTACGTTAAGTGGTATGGTGGCACAGCCAACACACCTATTGATGTTGGCAGCACTTGCAGAACCAGCATTCTTGCGAATCTTGAAGTTGAAGTACATGATGAATGCACTTAAAGTTGGTAGTTGATTCGTTGTAGATCGAAGCAAAAACGGTATAACTGTAAAACGAGAGCTGCTGGTATACATACCGAATATAAAATGTTAAGAATAAGGTTAACACGTGCCGGGAGTATCATGTGTGTTAGAACTGACTTCGACATTTAACCTCATGCTTATACCTAACCGATGGTGAAAGGGCATTAACGTCAACGCAGTGAAGCATGTCACACGTGCCGGAGTATATTGTGCGTGAAAACCGACTTTGACATCTAAGATTTCGCTTATACTTAGCTGAAGGCGAAAGGGCAAGAACATCAATGCAGTGAGGCATGTTAACCTGCAACCTTTTGTTTTCCAGACAAGAGAGCATAGATGCTTTAACTAACAACAGCACGACCATGTGTAAGTAATTAGCGTTTGCGTAAACTGCCAAGAGTGCAAATGTAACCTGAGTATGCATATAAAACACGATAGAACCGGAATTGGTCAATGCTGTACATGTGTAACAAGCAAAAACGCAATGTAATATAACATATTGCATAATTCCGTGTGTAATTCCTAAGTGAACTAAACGTGTATGTATAATTACACAGAAAACAAATTATAAAATCTTAACCACAAGTGAATATGGGCTCTATAAAAATGTGTGAGATATTTTCGTTGTTATCACGTACGCAGTTTACGAGAAAACATACATCCTTCAGTTCAAGTCTTATTAAGTTGCAAACATGACCTTTACTATTGTTTGAACACGAAATAGAACTTTAGACGATTTTATTCTGGATATTCGGAAACTGAAGTATTAGTTGATCCAATTCCTGATGACGAAGAAATAGACTTAATGGAGTGGGTTTACTGGTTCTTTTTCGCAATACTGAGATTTTGTAAATGAACAATATTAAAAAATCCGCCAAAGTTATTTTGGAATGCTCATAGCTAATTCACCTTACTCTAACAGGAATTTCAACCTTAGTATAAAACATTTTGATCAATTAAAATAGATGTTATTTTAAATTCGATTGAAAATACCTTAGAAAGTAATGAAAACTTTTTTGAATGGAACATAAAAATTCACTTGTGTGTACACACAAATATTGGAGGGAGAATGTTTTAACAAATGCGAGTTATGTTTAAAAAATGAAGGTATTATTGTTATTAAAATATAGGTTTACTTTGTTTACCTGGAGGGATAGCCGTATGTCTAATAACGATCCCGACTATAAGTTCACAAAGCAGTCCAAATGCATGCAAAAGCGCAAAGCGTTAATATTAACCGCATTGGTTAACAAAACTAAGGGTTATAATGTAGGAGATGTAAAACAGTTTGAAATTATGTTAATAGATTATTGCTTTACTGTTTTCGATGGTCATGCTGAAAATAAAATGCTGTACAAATCAACACTGAATAGTGATAAATATAGTGACTTAATATATCACAAACATCATTTTAATGCTATAGTTGAATTACATAGAGAATTTACATGCAAATACTGTTGCAGACAATGTAACTTAGTTTTGCAAAATAAGAAGGAACTGCAGCTTGTGAACGCAATTGTTCTAAATGTCATCTGTCGTGGGTTACATCTTTTGAGAAATGCATCATCTGTTCTTCCTGTAATCGTGATTTTAATGGTTAAATATGTTACAACAATCACATGCTAAAAGGTGTCTTTTATCCTAAAAAGAAGCCGGTATGTGACATTGAAAAGGTTTGTCTCAACTGTAATAAAATGTAAAACCTTAGACGTAGAAAGGTTTTTCACATCTGTGGGGAAATATATTGTACTATATGTGATAAACACGTTGAATATAATCATCAATGTTATACTAAACCATACCGCGGAAAACCTTTAAGTAACACGTTCTCTTTTTGTTTATCGATTTTGAGTGTATACAAGCAAAACCGTTTGATGGTCGAGAGAATCCTTACGAACATGAAGAAAGTTTATGCGTTCTTTATCAATCGTCTAATTACTGTATTAACATATGTAAAAAAATACATAGTTGCGAGTATTGTGATGCGAAAGAGTGGGTGTTTAAAAATGCTCCCGTACGGGAATTATTTGAATACATTGCTTTACCACGTAATGCCTTTAAAAGCATTATCGCTATTGCTTACAATTCAAAGTCGATGACGGACATCTATTGCTCAGGTATATGGTAGGTACTCTAAAATTGACTCCGGCATTAATTGTGAATGGAAATCATATATACAAAACTAATCACCGAAATGTAACATTTTTAGATTTTTTAAATTTTATACCATTTTCACTTATAATATTTTCAAAAACATTAGGGTTAAAAGATATTAAGGGACATTTTCCTTACCTGTTTAATATAAGTGAAATTCAAAGCTATATTAGTACCTTGCCTGATACAACATATTATTCTTCTGACATAATGTCCGTGGAAGACAGTGAGGTATTTGAACAATGGTACGCAGAAAAGTGCTTCTAATTATATATTTAATATGAAAAAAGAAAGGATTGAATACTGTCAAAAAGAAGTTCAAATCTTGTGCTTTATTGTATCAAAATTTAGAAATAAATGTATACAGGAAGATAAGATCGACTCTTTGGGAGAATCTATAGCTATTGCAAATGCATGTAGGAATGTCTATAAACATAGTTTTATGCCTAAAAGTACCATTTTTATTATTCCCCTTGATGGATATCGTTTAGCAGATAAACAATCAGGTATAGCTCTAATATGGTTATGTTGGGTAGAAGAAAAGCAAAATATCACTAGCCCACATGCACTTAACGGCCGTGAAGTAACAAATTTAAATCACAAGGTCGATGGTTATAGAGGAGATGGTCGATATAAATACGTGTATATGTGTCAAGGATGTTTCTTTCATGGGTGTAATCTGTTTCGCTAATGGGTCAACGGACTTTATAACACTGGAAATGAAATCATGAACTCGAGGCTTGAATCCACCAATAAAGTAATTAAAAGCATAAAAGTCGCCGGTTATGAAGTAATCGAAATGCGGGAATGCGATTTTAATAATCTAAGACAATCAAATGCCGATGTTGCACAATTTGTTAACAATTTTAAAATTCCTGAACCTCTCGAACTTCGAGACGCGTTTTTTGGCGGACGTACAAACTGCACTTAATTATATTATGAAACTACTGGCAAAGACGAAAAGATCTTTTGTTACGATGTGTGTAGCTTATACCCCTTTGTAAATTAAATTAAATTGAGTTTTATTTATGGACGCTCTTTAACTGCAGTGGTCCTTAGCGTCTCATTCTGTATTGGGCGTGAAAGACGGGTAATTTTGCTCAGAGGCCTCTTTATTAGGCTTGAGGTTCTTTAACGTGCCGTAAAACTACGACACCGGACCACCGGCTTTACCTCCCTTCCGAAGGAAGCCAAGCTATGAATTCTTACGCTCGAAAAACTCCATCGCCATCCGCCGGGTTTGAACTAGAGGCTAGCATGGTAACCACTACACCATGGAGGACGACAAATTAGACGAAGCAGTATCCAGTCGGGCATACTAAAGTATACTGCAAAGATTTTCCAGATTTAAATAGTGTAAAAGGTGATTTAATTAAATGTAAAGTGTTACTGCCAGTAAACATTTATAATGCTGTTTTACCTGTACGAATTAACAGTAAGTTAATGTTTCCGTTATGTAAGCTATGTGCAAAATTAGAAAACCAAAATGAATGTAATCACAACGAAGAAGAAAGAAGTCTTTCAGGAACGTGGGCGATTGGCGAGATAAAAGTGGCTCCTCAAGAAACTTCTGTTATATTGTAAATATATGAAATATGGTAATACAACATGGTCCAATACAATTCGGAAACAAATGAAAAAGGTTCATTTGAAAATTATGTAAATCAGTTTATGAAATTAAAATGGAGGCCTCGGTTTGGCCCTCTTTTTGCAATACAGATATTTAAAAACTTCAATTTATTAAAGATTTTTAATTTTGTTATAGTTGGGGTTGCATTTTTTCACTAAATTAGAACGAAAAGGTGTTATATTAAATTCAATTACGATGCCATGTCTTCAAATTCAGGTAGGCGTGAAATGGCTAAGCCTATGCTTAATTCCTTTTGGGGAAAATATGGACAAAGAAATAATTTACGTACTTGCGAGTTAGTAAGTAATTACTCACGGCTGGTAGAACTATTAAATAATCCTAGTGTAGAGCTACAAACATATCTTCCGGCAACGGACGAAATTATGTATGTTGTATGGAAATGGGTATGTAAAAATAAGCTCTAAATTAAATCCGACAAATGATGTAGTTATAGCTGCATATACCACAGCTCACGCTCGACTAGAACTTTATACTTATTTAAAACAATTAGATAAACGTGATACACGGAAACCTGAGCGGTGAATGCTTATCACCGGTCCGTTTCTAGCTTGTATGACTAACGAGCTAGAAAATGTGGTGAGGATGCTTACATTGATCAATTTGTATCCACAGGACCTAAAAGATATGGTTATAGAATAAAATATGGGAACATACAAAAGTTAAGTGATACATTAAAGGAATTACACTAAATTGTGAAAATATAAATAAAGTAAATACACAAGTAATTGCGTGATATAGCTCTAAAAGATAACACTCTAACAATTAATCTTAATAATACACTAATCACTAGAAAACCTTTATGGAAGTTGGTTACAGAACCTACAAACAAAAATCTTTCGTATGATAGTTACTAAAGGTAAAAGAACTTCTGAATTTGACATAGAACCGTACGGGTATAAAAGGCTGTGTGTAGAACAAACCGTGTAAATAATTATAATGGTACTACGAACGTTGCCACAACAAGAAGTCTTAGATTACAACGTGAAAAAATTATGTAATACCGAACCGTTGCGAGTTCCAAAACGACTGGCTAATGAAAAAGTTCTTTCATACAATAAAAAATATCCAAGTTTGGATAGTGATAGCAAACGACAATTAAAACGTTTAACTAATGAACATTTATTTAAAAAATAATTTTAAATATTTTAGGTTAGATCGTAATACCGAAACAACTAAAAGACCAGCTATCAAGAATTTTATCCATGAAGCTAAATTAACAAAATTTGAATCATTGAATATTAAAGCCTTTTTTCAACCTATAAAACGTTAATCTGAAGAAATAGGGTTAATTAGTGGATCCAAATGCTTTAAAACGATCATAATATCAAAAAGACTAAAAGACCAGCTACCATAACTTTCACCAAGAAACCAAAATAAACAAGTTTAACCTATAGATATTGAAACATTTTCCCAACCTATAAAACGTAAATCAGAAGAAATAAATTTAACAAATACACCCAAACGCCATAAAGAAGACAATGTACTTAAACGCTCAAATTCCGAAAAACATTTTAATACTAATTTTAATTAGTATAATTATAAACGTTTTAAAGAAACAGCACCTAAACGTTTAGCAATATACAAATCGAATTTAAAAAACATTACGGATCAAAACGAAACGGTAGAAAATGTGCTGTTACAGATACAGTTTTACATAATATAGTTAAACCTGAAGAATTAATCGCAAATGTAGATAAAAATATTTACCTGATAACAAGTTTAAATGTAACTTAAAACAAGTCCAAAAAGCTATTAACAACAAAAACGTTCATAATTGGAGACATGCATGATACGCACCTACCATAAACCGCGACAGGTAGATAGTCGAGAAAAAACTAAAAATAAAAATGACATTGACAACAAAATTCGCTTAACTACGGGTATGTTAACTAAAAACGAAACAAACTCCAATAAAAATAAATGGAGAGACATACCGCATAAACTGTATACAAAACAAAAGCGAGACGTTATTAGCTACTTATAAACCTTTGGAAGAATTCGAATCGGGTGAAACCGTAGAAATGAAAGATGGTGATAATAATGAAAATGCTACTACTTCAAACGATAAGAAAGAACAAAACGATCTTAATGATAACAAAGCTAGCACTTACGGTGATGATGATAATAATAATAATAATGAAGAAGAAGAAGAAGAAGAAGAAGAAGAAGAAGAAGAAGAAGAAGAAGAAAAAAAAATTTTACACTCGCAGAAAGCGTGAATCCCGATGCTGTAAAATTTAAATTTCCAAGCAGAATGCAGATAGCCGGTCCTTCGGTTTGCGGTAAGTCAGTATTCGTAAAAAATTATTAAAACACGCCAACACCTTTTGCGATAATGCGATAAAAAGAGCTTCGTGGTGTCACTCGCGTGAGTACCCACCAAAGTTTGGTCGCGAACTTCACAACGTTTAACGTGCGTACGCGCGAGGAAGTTCCCGATTTATAAAATGTAAAAGATTATTTGCTTATTTTGTACGATTTAATCTATGAAGCAGTTAGCAGTGATGTATCTAATTTTTTACTAGACTCGCATAACAAAAATTTTGGAGCGGTGTACGTTTTATAAAATATTTTTCCTCAGGGAAAAAATCTTAGAACTATGTCCTTAAATTCTAATTATATCGTGGTATTTAAAGATAACAGTAATAAATTACAGACAGATAAATTATTTCAACGACTTGAACCCAGAAATTCAAAATTTCTCTTAGAAGCTTTTAATAAGGACACTAATACACCACACGGATATTTGGTGCCAGACTGTACTTACACAGCACACTCGCGATATATACCGATACAGAACAGGTGTTTTACCTAGCGAAATTCTCACTTGTTTTAGACTAAAGTAAATATATAGTGCTTGTAATATATATATATATAAATTATTTATAGAAACAATGGTTATGCGTCAAGCTCCTTGATTATCTTCTACAGCCTATAAAAAGTCTGTAAACTATCTTCGCCCACAATAGCTAAACAATGTGAAGCATTGTTTGTGTTAAGTAAAGCAAACTCTGAATCGCGTGCAAAATCATTAGAAGATGCTAATTCTAACTTACTTAAAGCAATCACCGTACGCGTATTAAACGTTATTAAGGGAAGTATACCGATATCTAATAAAAGTATAAATTGTTTAAAAAGTTGTAAAACTACCTGGTGAACATTAGTTAAAAGAAAGACCTCGTTAAAGAAAAAGAAGAAAATAATATTACAAACTGGTGGATTTTTATCCGCTTTTATTATACCTGTTTTAAGTGCGTTAGATAGTGCTCTTGTATCAAAGTTAATTCCGTCATCATGAAATACGCTAAACAAACTATGTTGTTACATTCATAACCAAAAAGCGAAAAAATTCAGCGTGGAGATAAAACGTTATCTAATAGGTGATATTAATAAAATAAAACATTTAAGTATGACGACAAATGAAGTTTGCTTAGACTAAATTAATTAGTTATCATGATATAATGTCTAAATTACGTAAACCGTATGTTCATGCTAGAAAGAGGAAGAACAGGTATTAAAATTCGAAAAACCTAAACATGAAAAAGAAACTAAACTTACACCGTTAAAACCAATAAAGGGAAGCAGTAAAGTAGTAAAGAAAAGAAAAGATATAGATACTTCGGACAGCGAGGATTCTGATAAAAACGCTAGATTTACACCTTATCCTTCTCGTGCTCGAAAACAAGCACCTAGTTACACCCTACGTTCACATAATTGGCGAAAAGCAGTTTAGCACAAAAAAAATCTGTACTTAACAAATACTATTCTTATTTTGATCATTATGCAGCACTTGGAACTGTGCAAAAACTACATGAAGCTACAGGCATTTCTAAAAATAAAATTAGATATTATCTACAAGGACAGAAAAGTTACACCCTTCACAATCCGGTGCCAAACCATTATCAAACAAAATTATACCACGTGACTAATATTGGCAATCTTTGGGAAAGCGATTTAAAAGTTTCAGATGGTATTTATAAATATAACAAACCGTTTATCTATATTTTAAACGTTATAGATGTGCTTTCTAAATAGGCATGAGCGTTACCTTCAAAAACTAAAAGTGGTGATGAAACTACTAAAGCGTTTGCATTATATTCGATCAATATAAACGTATTCCTAAAATACTTCAAACCGAGAATTGAACTGAATTTACAAATAAAATATTTCAACCCTTTTTAAAATCTTAAGGTATAATTCATTACGCGACTAATACTTATGTCAAAGCCAGCCAAACGATTTAACAGAACTTTAAAAACTAAAATGTGGCAATACTTCACTCATAAACATACATATAGGTACATAGGCGTGCTACCTAGTTTATTACAAGGATTTCATAACTCTTATTATAGATCGATAAAATGGCTCCAATTCACGTATATTCTTCAAATATATTAACAGTATACAAAAACCTATACAAAATATACTTACAAAATCAGCTTCTTTAACACCTATAAAGTTTAAAGCTGGTGGTCATGTTCGAATTTCAAAATCAAAATTCATCTTTGATAAAGGTTATGAGCACAATTGGACAGATGAAATATTTATAATACATCAAGTCATTAAAGGTACACCCGTAGTTTATAAATTACATGATTTATCTGTAGAAGAAATAAACGGCATGTTTATACCGATGAGTTGCAAAAAGTTCGCCTTCCAAAAGTTTACAAGGTTGATAAAACCTTAAGTACGCCAGGTAAAGGCAGTAGTAGAGAAGTACTTGTGAAGTGGAAAGGTTATCCTAATAAATTTAATTCCTGGGTTAAACATTCCACAATAACGGTACCACTGATACGCACCGAAACATTTTCTATTACTTTAACAAGTAACAGTTCTTCAACTATATTTGAAAACAATACTATTACTCGATTTTGGAACATGTTACTAAAACGCGTAGTTCTTTAAGCTAAATGGGAAGTGGCAGTTGCGAAAAATCGGTATCCAGTTCCTTTTTAAAGATCGCAAAAGGTGGTAATTTTATTAAGAGTCGAATGCTTCATAAACCTGAGCAAGGACTTCCACAAGAAACAGATTTTAGATACGTATTAAATGAAACCACTATAACATATAATGTTATGTTTCTATCGGTGTTTAATGATAAAATTAAAACAGAAACTCCTATCAAGAAACTTTTTATACAATAAAGATACCGGTTTTGTTCATATTAATACACGGGCAATAGAAAAGAAAAAAGAAAGTAAAAAGCCTGATGATGAAAAAATGTGTTAGAATCGGATATTAATAGTGCCTACTTCGAATCCCGAAAACGAGCGTGTTCAGCCGTATAATGCAGCTCCTAAATTAAACGATGCAACACACATAGAACATGACATTGAAGTTAAAGATGAGACAGCTAAATCAAAAGGCAAAATAGCTACAACCGTGGTTAGCGATAATGTAATACACGAATTATATCTCTCTCTGCGGATTTAAGCAGACAGCCAGGATATGCACCTCAAACCGATGTTACTAAAGATAAACGCGCTCCATTTCCAATGAATCCATATGTATCGTTTCCGTACGAAATGCTCATATACTGTAATATTATAGATCCCCAAATGGTAAGCGACACGCTTACTCAAATTATCAATAACACAATAGTCGAAGTAGACATTGATCACAAACATGTAGGAATGAAAAAATCGTTTCTGCCTTTAAACTGGGTACCGGTTCTTCTACATGATTTCCAGATTGTGCAAATAGATTTAAGGACAGGAACGGGTGAATTATTACCATTTATGGACGGATTTTCTTCGACTGTAGTACTTTGGTTTAGACCTTATGGATCACCGCCAGCTCGTTAAGCACTTTCTTAATCAAACTGGTGATGGCGATAGTTTTATATTGTATAAAGGTAAAGGTTTTCAAAGAGGACGCGGATACTTTTTATTACTTTAGGTAGCTTTTTAGATTCATTTCGACGTACTTTAAAAGCCCTGCAAAGTCTGTTGGTAAAGAACTATTAAATGTAGGTGGATCCGACGTAATTGTAAAAAAAAATCAAGTCTTCACTTAATTATAGATTAAAGGAAGGCGGATCAAATTTAAAGAGAAAAGCCAATCAAACTTTAGACTCGACGCTCGGCTCGGGAATAAAAGCTCATAAAAGACGTAAACTATCACAGTTATTTAGAAACTGTGTAAAAGGTAATAAAGCATATGGAAATACAATAGCACAGCAAAAAAAGAAGAAAAAAACTGAAAACTAGTTCAACTAAAGGAAAAAAACAGCACGTGATATATTTTCATAATATTTGAAATTTATGTATATTCGGCACTTAATTTTTTTGAAGAATCTCCCCTGCAAATTAACCTAAATCGTTATACAGTAATTGAGTTAGAGCCTCAAAATGTCATTTCTTACAATTTATCAATTGTTTTTCACTATAAATGAAACGCTGTCGCATATATCGATGCTTCCTAAATAGAGCTATATTTACGTTGTAAAATTATCAGTCATGACGGTAAAGATTTGAAACATATAGACAAAATCAATCTGGTGATCAACCATTTAAATTCGCTTTTTCAAGAAATTGAAGTGGTTTTAAATAATGCCACTGTTACTCCATCGCAGCCCAGATATCCTTATATAACGTATATAGAACAATTACTAAACTACTCATCCGATTCTCAAAATTCGTGGCTTGAGGCATCTCGTTGGAAAATAGATACGGCAGGTTTATTTGGCACTTGGGATAGTAATAAAGGTATAAAATGCCGTATTGAACACACTAAGGGTAGCAAAGATTTTGAATTAATGGGACGATTGTCGTGTTCGTTATTTTCTCAAGATAAATACATATATTCCCAATAATATAGACATGACAATAAAACTAACTCCATCTACTCCTGAATTTCATCTCATTGCCGTTGGAGACCTTAAAGGAAAAGCTATAATAACGAATGCTACACTTAACGTGACGTAATATTTCCTTCTACTTCCATGTTTTTAGGTCATCAAAGTTTACTGTCTACACTTAACGGTAAAGTAATGTTAGACGAGGTATACGCTCAACCTTTTACCATTCCTAAAGGGATAATAAGTAAAAGCTTTCACGAGATATTAGTAAGCAAAGAACCTCGCAGAATTACCATAGGATTCGTGTCAGATACTATATACAGCGGTATTTTTTTTTAAGAAATCCATACAAGTTTTTACATTTAAATTTTAATTTTGTTCAACTTTTTGTAAATGAGCAACCGTTTCCGGCACATCCTCATACTCCCAATTTTACAAATAATCAGTACACTAAGTGTTTTCATACTGTTGCAAAAGATTTAGATTTAAATCCTGAAAATAAAGGACATACTATACCCAGAAAAGATTATTCAAAGAGATACAGGTTTCTTATATTTGATTTAACACCGGATAAGATCGCCAACAAAACCCACATTTCTGATTTACATCCCGGTAATGCTTCGATAAGCGTAAGTTTTAAAACAGCTTTAGGAGAAGCAGCTTGCATGATTGTTTTATCCGAATATCAACGCGTACTAGAATTTGACATAAGCAGACCAATTTATGGGACATGAATTCCGAAAATACGTAAATATTTGTGAAACATAATTCATACTAGTCCGTATTTTAGGTGTTTTTCCGTGTTACCGATTACCTAAACGTATTCATTCATAAGCGTTTTCCAATTGTATTAGTAGCAAATACGTATCCTATCAGTACACCTGGTAAACGTTGGGTCGGTATTTTTATTTCTAAATGTTGAAAAGGAGAATATTTTGATAGTTTCGGAAATCCTCCGCTTTCTCACTACTTTATACATTTTCCAAACCATAATTTTGGTAATAATTGGAATTAGAGTAATGAAGATTCCAAAGCTCTATTAGCTCTGCAGGTGAACATTACGTAATGGCTTATCCTGTATTTCGGTGTTGTAATTTACCTGTTTAAAACTTTTACTCTATACTTAGAATAACCGATTACACTCATAACGACCGTCTTATTTTAAAAACGTATAAAGATGTATGAGTTCTTAACAAATGTAAAAACACAACAGTTCCACTGCAGACCTACACATCGTTAATATAAAGGGTGAGTGTGCTCTTTATTTATGCTTAAGCTTACGTTTAGCAAACGAATAAACACAACAGATCTACAGGAACTAGATTTATTTATTTTAACCTTTTTGTAAATGATCAACTCGAACAAGTGGTTAAAGAACCTTCTATATGTAGTTAGATCGTGAAGTGCAGACTTGGATCATTAGACCACCTTACAATCATCGTTTGTTAAGCGATAAAGTTATTTCCACCAATAACAAAATTAACACAAACATTCACGGTTTAAAATGGAATGACCGTGATGTTGACTACGATCAAGCTTCTTCTATACGCAACCGAAACGTAGATCTTTTTACAATTAGTTTTATTAAAGGAGAGCAAGAACAGATTTTCTTCGTAAAATTACGGATAGAACCGTAATCGACATACAAGAATTAGGCTTTAACGACGAGTCATTATTAACGTTTAATACTTATATGCATCCTTGTCAGAGAATACAAACTCTCAATTGCGCTCAAAGAAACGTATTAAATCTCTTTAAATGCTCATACCACAAATGAAAGAAATGCATATTCATGCGACCCAAAACCAAACGATTCACGTCTGCCTCACGAGTTAAGGGAAGACTCATCACTAAACTGCGTTATCTATGACGTATACATTAATGGTTTGTTTCAGAACGTACCTTAAGACTACTTAAATCGATGTAACACCGACATCGTACCATAGTACACTTCGTCCCCTCACTATGTCCACAACAGGTATAAGGTACGTATAATCCATGCATTACCTAGTGTCAGATTGGCCGAGAGCATTAAGGCGTTAGATTTAAGCCCTAATTCTCTGTAAAGAGAGCGTGGGGTTTGAATCCCGCATCTGACAAAATCTTTTTTATTTTCCAGCGTAACTGAACCAGAACCAAAGAAGATAAAGCTAGTAGAGGACACTAAACAACCATCATCATTAATATGTATTAGAAGCAATGTGCACTTTTTGGATGGCGCGCACAAAAGAAGTTTCTTAGTGTAGGATTTTCTTCACAAATTGCTGACGAACTGTGCATCACTATCGCTAAATGTGGAGAATATCCTGGCATTGTCCTCAACAACTTAACGGATTGGAAAAACATAATCACATTTGTTTTTCTTATCGATAAGGATCCTAAGAAAGAATTAGTAAAAACGGATTTAAACCTAAATGAAGAACTAAAATTAGATGTCAAACACGTGTTTAGTACTCCGAACATTATAATAAAACAATATGAATACG
This sequence comes from Deroplatys truncata, assembly GCA_030765065.1. NCBI lineage: Eukaryota > Metazoa > Arthropoda > Insecta > Mantodea > Mantidae > Deroplatys > Deroplatys truncata. The sequence continues at coordinate 232,210,987 of CM060990.1, forward strand.
ACGACGACTACATTAGCATGTCTTTAATCGAAGAAGGGTGGAAACATTTAATTAAACGCTATCCAGTAGTCAACGATATTTTTTATAATCGATTAAAAGAGGTTACCGAAGTAAAAAATCTAGCTATAGCTTATGATAAATACTTGCAAAATGTGGAAGGTAATGTGGAAGCTATCCCATATTCTAAATATACGGAATATATCTTATGTGCCACTCCTAAAGACCATTACGAAATACCATTTTACTTACACAATCAATTCGCAGCTGCATATGATCACGCACACAAAACATGATAACCACATGTTTATTACTTATCGCGTAGCCGTATGTAATCACGTGTTACTATGACTACGCAATTCAGATAACAATATATATACATCGCATTCGCTTGCTGTGGTTAGAGGGCTTCTGTCTTTTATTGTTGTTCTTCTTCTGTTACTCAGCAAGAGAACCGAGATATCGAGATATCGTCATGGCCTGTATTAATAACAGCAGTAGCAGAAGCAGCAACATGGATATGTGCACCGTGTTTAACAACATAGGTAGCGGATACGTTGCCGGAAAAAAGCCAATAATCGCCTGCGGCCTACATGAAGGTAAGCGTTACCTATTACAAGACATTGTCGCAACAAAGATAAAATGGGGAATAAAGATCGTTGCGGCAATAAAAGAGAATTAATCTTGCCACAACGGTTTGAGGCGTTGATAGCCGAGCAGTTGCGTATGGTTAACTCCGAAAAATATTATCTCCTGTACAACGGAGAAGAAGCACTTGGAAACAATAAACACGTCACTTATGCAATTTCAAAGCAGCAGAATAAAAACAAAAGCTTATCGTCCAGTGCTGTTGTATTTTAAACCACATAACATATCTGGCAAAAACTTATTGACTTTCCATCCGTTCTAAAGATCTTCTGCCCACGTTAGTTGTGCAAGCATAATTGCGGGCAATGTCAGTACATAAAATCTCACCACGGTCCAGCTCAGTACATGGGACCCGAAACTCCTATAGAAACAGAGGCATTACAAAAAAAGAAGCGTCGTTATAATCTACATGAGTAATCATAACAAACAAAAAAAACTAAATTTAACAGCAACGCACCAAGCAGCAGCAGCAGCCTCCGCACCATGGACCTTCCTTCCGAACCCGTCAACGCTGGACACAATGTCTGGATGCAACTTGCGTTCAACGTCACCGAAATGGTTAATGCACAGGTTATACGTGCGCGAGTGCTTTAAGATTCTATCGCTGTAAATAGTTCCACATTCTCCTAAAGAACTAACACTAGTTATAAAACTTGGAGCAACCGACTCTTGTTCAGTTAACGCCAATGTGTTACACATCGCGTTTAAAAGTGTGTTAATAAACGCGAGTGATGGAGATGCCGCAAGATTAACCATTACTGCAGGAAACTCAAGCACACCTACCCTAGATCAGTATATCACTCGACGCGGATTATACAGCATTCTCCAGCGCGAAGAAAATAGGTGCAGTAATTTCGTGGTGGGCGCTCTGTATGTGCCAAAACTACAAAACGACGTGAATAACAACTTTCTTCACCTTTTGTTTAAGTGCGTCACTACCAAAGTAAATAAACAATTACGCTCTAAAGTGTTTGATGAATCCGATAGCAAAGATTCAGATGATGACGAAAGTGAGACTGAGTTCGAATACAGCAGCAACAACAACAAAATAACAAACCCTAGCAATAGTTCGTGTGACAAATCCGTCAATTCAACTAGCAGCAATAACATCGGCACACTAACTCCACAGCCGCCACCTCGAACGACAACAACAGCAGCAACAGCAACGACGACGATAGTGTAGTTCACATAAAGATTATCGTGTTTCAAGTAGATCAAAAGTAACTAATTTAAAACAAAAGAATTGTATGTTTTCTTACATAAGCCGTATATACAAATAGCATTATATACAATGTATAATAAACAGTTTCAAATCTATTGTAGATTATACGTAATTTGTTTCTTAAAAACTGTTTCACATCAAGCATATTGTAACATCTATATTGTATTCAGAAAAAATATGAAACTGCTCTGCGAGCAGTTGGACCGTCCGGGGTCCGCCCTGGTGCCAAAAAAACAAAAACGATCGAAAGGTCGTCGATGACAATATCGAGGGCGTCGACGCGGTTCCTCGCATCGGCGTCGTCAAACTCTCGACCTACTTGTTTTCGCTACCAGTCACTAAAGTTCAAGGTCATGCACTTTCAACTTTGGCAACTTGGCACGAAAATAACGAAGTCGAAAGGTTGGCGCCAGATTTGTAACAACTCTGTCGATCTTGGTGACGCCATCGAACTTTTGATCTTTCACTGGCGCCAGGGTGAATTTTGACGACATCCATCCCGCGGGTTACATACTACTAATGAGCATCTTAGCGGATGCAGTAAGAAACATGTATGAGATATTGGAAAAAATATATGACACGTGCAAATTATAGAGAGACATTACCAGGATATGGGAAGCGTAAAACCTATCGCGATTTAAGTAACCGAAAAAGAAGTTTAGGATTCGGTATGCATTAGTCATCAAGATATACCATTTATTTTTAACAGATAACGACTATATCTATTTTAGCTGTATGTTAGACTTGAATGGACGTGCATTTGCAAAATAAGAAACAGAAGTAGGGACAAAATTCACGAAAACCTGATTGAATCATTTTAATTGTATCAATGATGTAGTTTTATAAGAGGGTTAGAAATATTACAATCGTCGCACATTTACCTACTGAGTTTGTGGCTGTCTGCTACTTGGACATCACCGCCACTCTCTTAAACATGTCTTCAATGACTGCACGGCTGACATCAGATAGTTCGCACAATGCTTTATACAGGGAGGTGGGTAAGTAAACAGGTATGTAAGGGTGGTCAGTCGCATGCTGGAGTACGTAAACATAACCGGTTTATGCTGTTGTCGGACTTCAGATTAGTAGTACCAATAACGACGCAATCAGCGTAGATATTTACAGGTGTGGATGAGTTGGTGACGGTTAGGACAAAACAGTACGCATGAGAGCGTAGAGGAAAGTAAACAATGACCATTTCATTTTATCTATAAACCTTATTAAGTTTCTGAGACTGATGCTTCTTGGTTGCTAGCAGAAGTGGTAACAGGATCTATGCTTTCCATGTTATGGTATTCTCCTTCAATATTTTCTACGTGTCTAATGTAGTTAGGTCAGTGGCCCTTACTGTCTATAGCACAGATTTCACAGCTTAAGAAGAAACGAACTTCAACATCTCCTTTCTTTACAGGGTATTTGCAGATTTCTCTTTTCTTTTTAATTCAGATCACACTTGATTCATGGCATTCAGACAACAATAATATGGAGGTAAGCGCAGAAATGTGTGTCCATATTCTAGAACTGACTGATCTACAACATATTATCTTTCTTCTTAGAACATTTCTTTCCGGTATAATATAGTAGCTGAGATTTTGCAATTGATTCAGGAGATGCAGTATTACTCTATCTTATGTATTTATGCATATTAGTCACAGTTGATGATATTGGTAATGAATTGAGGTGGCGAGAATGGTATGCTGCAAAATCCATTATAATCACAAAAGGTTACACTAAAGGTGTTATAATTCTTAAACCAGTCTTCCAATAACGTCCCAGGCACGGTACCATAAAAATGAGCTTTATTTATGGACGCTCTTTAACTACTATGCTTCTTAGCGTCCCATTCTACATTGGGCATGAAAGACCGGAAATTTTTCTCAGAGGTCTCTTTATCGGACTTGTGGTTCTTTTACGTGCCGTAAATCAACGACACGGGACCACCGGCATTACTTCCCTTCCAAAGGAAGAAATGCTAAGGCTTTTTACGCCCGAAAAGAATCCATCGCCCTCCGCCGGGTTTGAACCCGCGACCTCGGCTACTAGAGTCTAACATGTTACCAGTAGACCACGGAGGATGACTCAGGTACTATAATAAAAAGCTGGTGCATCCGTCATTAATTGAAGAACTTGAGGCAATAGCATGCTATGACACATTACCGTAAAAATCTGGTTAATTGATTTTTCCGTGTCTCAAAGATATCTCTATTTGTCATTCACTTGTTACGTATAATATTCTACAACATAGTAGCACAATATACAAACGCTTCTTATTTAAGTTCTCTATGGAGACGAACACGTTTCAGAATAAGTATGCTATGCCACACTTTTCTCAGAATGGAGAGAGCTTGAGAAATTGTTTGTCCTATCATCTACAAAAAGAAAATTAGTTTTTGACAGCGATAATTATTCTACTGAAGACCTGTTTGCTGATTCAGGTTCAGAATATGTTCCTTCAAGTGATGAGTGTACTACAGATGGTGATGAATGTACAGGCTGATCTACTATATTATCCCTGTACTTATTTTACTGCTATTCTATCACAAAGGATGTAATATCAATAACTCCACCGTTATATTATGCTCTATTCTATGCCATTACGCGCCATTATATAATTATTACATAATTGTTGTTTGTTGCAGTTCTAACCACGAATTAAGTGAAGATGACGCATAGACTGAACATTGCAGATCGTGCTTGGATTGCAGCTAGTATAGCAGTCGCCTGTAATGGTGCAAAGTTGGTGAAGACGGGAGAGGAGGAGACACCGACTGTGGACGTGAAAACAATAACGAGATTGCATGCGAATTTGTTGCGTACGTGTTCGGATACTCACCAAAATGATGCTGGGCCCCCAAAGAGAGTTGTTACTGAAGAGGCTAAAGTCAACGCTGCTGCGACGTTTGCGCAAAGTCCCAAGAAGTCCCTGAGACAATATCATAGGGAATCTGGTTTATCGTATGGTTCGGTCCAACGAATGATGAAGGAGATCGACTGGAGACCATGGAAACCACATTTTGTCCAAGCATTGTCACCGGAAGATTGTGATGTTAGGATGGAGTTTGCTGAATCCACATTACAATGGATGGAAGAAGAACAAGTTATCCTGAGGAACATTCTGTGGTCAGACGAAGCCGTGTTCCATGTGAATGGGTTCATAAATCGCCATAACCGCCCTTACTGTGCCCCTAGTAACAACAGTCCTGGAGCTAATATTGCAAAATTTGCAGTCACGTCCTTCGCTTACTGTGTGGTGTGGTATTGGTGATGACACTCTTATCGGTCCTTACATTCTTTATGAAACAATGAATGCGGCAAGGTATGCACATGCTACATACTTTTGTTTATCCCATTGTTTGAACCTGGGACGGAGTGGACAATTTACACTTTATGCAGCATGGGGCACCTCCCCATTTTGCGTTGATTTCGCGAGAATGTCTCAACAATGCTTTTCTAGGCCGCGTTATTGGACATTGTGGAAATGTTGAGTGGCCAACGAGAAGTCCAGGCTTCAAGTCATTGGATGTTTTCCTCTGGGGGCATTTGAAAGAGAAACTTTATGCCAGAAAACCGTGTGACTTGGTTACTTTGGAAGCAGTCATTAGGGAAGAGTATGCGCGCGTAACAAACGACATGTTGCAACGGTCTGTGAGGAACGTTGGGCTCCAACTGCAACGGTGTGCTACTAATGCTGGTGCGTACGTTGCGATATGAAATGGCAAGGACCATAGTAGAGAATAGAATTGAAAGCAGCCATTTTACATTGATAATGGCAAAATAAGAGTGAAATTAAAATAGGGATATAATAGTGGATAAACCTGTATATTTCTTTTTCTTTTATAGTTAATAGGAATAGCGGCATAGCATGTTTTAGTGAAGGAATATACATGGTATTGTTTCATTCTTTGATACAACCTAATATACTAAAAAATCTATCATAAGCCTTTTTAGACCACATTTTCTTGATAGTGCAATAATTTTATCTATGAAAGTTAGATTATGTGTGGTAAATATAATGATTTATATTTAGTAATGACTTCCACAAGTGTAATATTTCTTACAGGATACTAATAAAATTAAGTAGTCATTCCAGACATACAGTAGAATAAAAAGAGAATTTTGTATAGAAATAAATATTAATTAAATCCACTGTCATTTTCACATGAATTCCAATGCGTTCAAATTGAAATACCATTTATCTTAATTGCATTTATTTTGCTCTTTTTTCTAGTATGAATCGTTCTGTTCCTGTGATTGCATGCAAGGTAGAAATAACGCCCAAAAGGAAGAAGGGAAAATGGATGAGTCCTTCCTCGAGCATAAAACAAAAACGTAAAGGGGGAAGAAACAGGTGATCTCTGTACGTAAAAGACAAAACCAAGAAAAACAATATTGAGCGTTATTTAGTTCCACCTTGTACTTGCAAAGCTAAATGACAAGGGCTTATGAATTGGAGATAAAACTCCATTTTTCAGTGCACTCTGGGATATGGGAGACTACAATGCACAGAAGTTTTGTTTGTTTGGAAGTATCAAAGCACAGAGAGCGAAGAGAACTTCCCCCACACCCCAAAAAAGAACGAAAACACAGCAAAGAGTCAAAACAATCTTACAATTACACTTATCACATGAAAGTAGATGGTCTTGAAGTGACTGTATGTAAAAATGAATTTCTAGCTGTACATGGTCTCCAAAATAGTCGTAGTCGTCTTCAGCATACACCAAACATAACTAAGAAAGGTGTAGTGACATCTGATGGCCGTGGGAAGCGCGGTAATCATTTCAAAAAGTACGCTGAGCATGATCTGAAAAATGTACATGAACATATAAATTCTATACCCAAGTACCAGTCACATTATTCTAGGAGCAGGATCCCCAATAAAAAGCACTTCAATTGTGATATGACTATTGAGAAAGTTTAGAAGTACTACGTTAAATGGAATTGTCCAGAAAACACAATAGCTACTGTAAATCGAAAGAAATGTCTATATAACATTACAAATGATTGTGAAAACAACAAAAACTACTATGAAATCCAAAATACCTATTTAAAAGCTAAAAGGCTTGTAAAAGTGACTTAATCACCGTTAACAGTGCCCCGAATACCTTTAAAAGGGCCCAACTACCTGTAAGAAAGCAGCTTGTGTGATAACATGTATTTTGTAGGTAACGTCATATGCTTATCATAGTAGTGATCATGATAACAATTATGATTATTATTATTATTATTATTATTATTATTATTATTATTATTATTATTATTATTATCGACAATATATTCTGCTATTGTTTACAGGAAGATGTTGGAACAAAATGAAAAAACACATATTGGAAAATTACACAGACAAGGGCTCACAATATATTGACCAAACTTCCTGGTGTAGTAGGAGTTGCCAAACATGCGAAAACGGAAATGGATTGTTAGAGCCTTTTTGTTACCGAAGATATAGTTGATTTGATTGTTGAAAGCTCAAACACTTACATTACCAGTGTGAAGCACTAATTTGATCGTGAAAGAGACAGTAGACCTACAGAAGTAATAGACATAAAACCTTTCCTAGGCTTATTGTACCTGGCAGGAATTTTTCGTGGATGCCAAAATATTCCCGATTTTTGGAGAACCGATGATCTCGGAATTCCTCTATTTCTAATGGCTATGTCCGAAAAACGATCCAGTTTTCTAATACGCTGTATTCGCTTTGATGACAAAAGCTCAAGACTGGAGCGACGAAGATTAGATAAATTGGCTGCTGTTAGAGAAATATTTACATTGTTTTTGAACAGTCAGAACCATTATTCTCTTGGACAAAATGTCACTGTCAAAGAACAGTTGCCGTCATTTCGCGGTCGATGTGGTTTTAAACAATATATACCATCCAAGCCAAACAAGTGTGGCATAAACATATTCTGTTTGAGTGATGCAAAACAGTTTTATACAACATGGAGATTTATTGTGGACAGTAGCCGGACGGACCATATTTGCAAATTAACTCGGCAGAGGCTGTAGTGCTGAGACTAACTGAACCAATCTCTGGCACTGGACGAAACGTTATTGCAGATAATTAGTTTACCAGTGTATTGCTGGTGAATGAATTGCCAAAAGACAACTTTCTTTCGTCGGTACAGTACGAAAGAACAAAAAAGAATTACCCACTAATTTCACTTCTCCAAAGATCGCAGTCAGTACGAAAACATATTTGACTTCACAAAAAATGAAACACGTGTTTCATGTGTTCCAAAGAAGGGTAAAACAGTAGTTTTGCTCTCAAATCTACATGTTTCATCCACAGTTATCAGAAGGTTCTGAGAAAAAGCCTGAAATAACCCTGCATTACAACGACACTAAATCTGGAGTTGATGTAGTAGAGCGAGAACAACGAGAAGGTGGCCCATGGTAATTTTTTGCCATATCTTGAACATTGCAGGTATTAATTCTAGGGTTATCTTCCTTGGAAATCAAAATAAATATTCCACAAGGCAGGAGTATTTGAAAGTACTATCTTTAGCTTTACTGTTGCAACAGCTACAAAGGAGAGCAACAGTATCAAATCTACCCGGTGAATTGAAAGGCCTTTTGACATAATATAAACCTGAAGAATCCGGAGTAAATGAACTGTCAAATACACCGTTATGTACATTGAAAAGGAAACGATGTGGACCCTGCAACAAAGACAAAATGAATTGCAAAACTAAATATGCTTGTGGGAAATGCAACACCTCCCTCTGTTTGAGCAAACCTGCCAAAATTATTTGCGATAGTTGCTTAGTCGAGGAAAATAGAGTGAGATAGTAGATGATTCTTAACTGGGCATTTGAAATTACAAGCAGTATATAGTCCTGAAAATGGCAATGTATTTATTTATACTTACTGTAATACAATTTATAATGTATATATACTCATGTTTTAGCTTGTACTTTTATGTTGTAAGATAATACCTACTAATGAAAACCACGTACGCTTAATATAAATTAAGATAAACATAGGAAAAAAAGAAAAGCTAAAGGAAACATAAATACAAACAATAACAACAAAAATATAGCGCGGATCTACTAGGCCCCACGCGATTAACCGCGATCTACCAAAGCGCGCGCCTGACGGAGGGTTAAAGTTAATTAAGTAATAAGAACTCGGATAAATTTGATCTTTTCAAAACAGCATATTGTTATGTCAGTAAAAGATTAATAAAGATACGTTGACACCTCATGATGATAAGCGAGTAATCGCAGATGATGGATTATCAGTACGTTTATGGACATTACAGAGTTGTAAACAGTGCATAACGTAATGTAACTTGGATCTCAAGAAAGTGATTGTCTCCGTGAGTCCACAATTACAAAACGGAAGTTTACTCAATTACTGCTTGCACACACCTAGTGGACGCCTGATGAAGAAAGATGAATAAGAATAACAAGGCTTAGAGCATCTTCTTCTAGAGATAGTTTTACCATTAGAAAAAAGGAGAGAGACCCTAAACTACAAGAAAGCTGAATAAAAATGGGAATAACATCCCTAAGGTAACTTAAGGTTGGGTTAAGTTAGGTTAGTTCTATGTGCCTTAGAAAGATTTTAAAGCTTATTCCAAATATTATGCCCTACAAATCACATGCAAGCATCTCAACATAGAAAAGTTTGTAAAATGATCCAATATGACTATATAAATGAGAGAAATGACTGTCAAACATCACAAATGAACAAGAAGATCCCACAACTGCTATTAAACTACAGAAATGCCTGTAAAAGCACACCAAATGATCCACAACCACTGTGAAACAAGAGAAATGTCTATTTACATTACAATCAATCATGAAAACAGCACAAACTACTATGAAAGTGCCAAAAACACCCGTTTCAGAGCTTAAAAGGCAGGATAAAGTGACTTAATTACCTTTATCCGTGCCGGAATACCCGAAATAGAGCCAAAATGCGTGTAAGGACAGCACAAAATACCTCCCAATGTGTCCTCAAAACACGAGTGTCCGTAATTCACTCCAAGTGCCCAAAATACCTGTTTCAGTACCCCGGAACGCTCCAAAATGCCTAAGAATACCTCCTCCAGTGTCTAAAAGCTTGTAAAATGTCTTAATTGCCATTAGTAGTGTCCCGAATACCCCTAAAGAGCTAAAAAGGTCTGTAAAGACAGCATAAAGTAACTTAAAAGTGTCCCTGAACTTGTTTCGAAATGTAAATACGTAAACATGTCTAACAGTTTGCCAAAATGGATACAAAGGGCCGAATATGACTTCAAAGTCCTTAAAATACCTATTCTACATCCCAAAATTCCCATAAAGTGGTCAAAAATTCCTTAAAGTACCCAAAATGCATGCAAAAGTGCCTTAAACGCCTGAACCTATGTCAGGAATACCTATTAGACGTCCTAAGATAACTTTAAAATGTCACAAAATTGCCAAAAAGTGCCCCAGATTACCTCTGCCAGTACCTGAAATTTTAAAACTGCCAAAAACACCGTACCAGTGTTCTAAATGCGCATAAATGCCCTGATTCTGTGCCCAAAAGATCCTAAAAGTGCCTTAAATGCATGTATACCAATGTCCAGAACGTTTGTGTCAGTGTTAAAAAAATGATTTTTTGTTTATGGACGCTGTTAACTGTTGTGGTGCTTAGCGTCCCATTTTATATGGGGCGTGAAAAACCGATAATTTTACTCAGAGGCCCCTTTTTCAGGCTTGAGGTTCTTTTACGTGCCGTAAATCTACGACACGGGACCACCGGCTTTACTTCCCTTCCAAAGGAATCCATGCTAAGCATTTTTACGCCCGAAAAAGTCCATGGTCCTCCGCCAGTTTATCTCAGTGTACAAAATACCCTTAAACTGCTCAAAAATATCCTAAAAGTAACCAAAATACCTGTGCAAGCGCCTGAAATACCCGTAAAAGTGTTCAGAAGCCTTCAAAGTGTCACCCCACAACAACCTAAACTGCCTGCGCCCGTCCACAAAATATCTGTTCCAGTGCCTAAAATGCCCGTGAAAATGTACAAAATACCATCAAAGCACCCCAAAATACCCGTTAAGTACTTTAAATACCTTAACATCTCTACCATCGTTCGAAATACCCGTAAACATGTCTGAAGTACCTCTACTATTGCCCTAAAAATTACCGTAAAGAATCCGCCAGGTACACAAAAAATACCAAACACTGTAAAAAGTGCGCTAAAAATTTTCAATTTAACGGTGGGCTTATTCTGTTCTTATCTATTCTAGTAGCTCTGTTTCCTCGTAACTTCAAATAATGTCGAATACTGATTATATAGGACCACTTCTAAATTTCGTGAAGATTGAAGGAACCAAGAGGCCTGAACTTTTAAATATTTGATGAATGATGAAGATGATGATCACACGTCAACCTACGGAGATGCGGATGGGTAAAATATATTAGCTAGTATATATAATAAATTGGGATAGAAATATTCGGAAATATCTTGTATGTAAAAGTACATTTCATTACGTTTGTGGTTTTACATTATTTTCATTGAACGTCTCAGGTACTTACTGATTACTTTTACAAAAATATTAATTCTGGTTAGTAATACGCTTATATAATAGCTTTTCGGTTTTTTCGTTCTTCCTGTCATGAATTCAATGTTAGAAACAACATATAAATGAGGGCTCTTAGTCTAACTAAGAAAAAAAAGCTTACCCCAATAAACGACCTGGTTCATGTAGATCAAACAATGCAACCCAAGTGGTTGCCATTGTAAAGCAGATATGGGGACAAACAGGCCAAGATAGACATACTGTCTGATAGATTCAGCTTTTGCAATTTTTCATTTACTGTATCACTGCCTCAAGCAATTACTTTATATTCTGTCCACTTTACTATGCAAGCTGTAAATTACTCATTATATAGATATGACCAATCACAAACACCCGTATTCCCTGTAAGTTGAATGTTACATGACATAGTAAGTGCACCAGAGTAATTGTTGGTTTGTTCCATTTTGCTGACAACGTAACCTAATCTTATTTAATGATTATTTCATTTTGAGCTCATTAATATAAATTAGGAATGAAATCACACAAAAAGACGAGTAGCTGTACAAATAACCTTGATTCAAATTTCTAAAACGTGACGCGAGAGTGTTTTGAAACCCATGACTATTAATAACTTCTGCTCTTTGTTTTCCATATCATTGTATTGAAGATAATTTGTCTGGAAGGTACAGTATTCCAAATTTTACACGTTACATTGTTTACAAGCACTTATGAATTGGAATGACCAGAATGTGTTCTTATAAGCTAAGACAGTAAATGCATGTTAGATTATCTTAATTTCATACTTTAATTAGGAGCTCGTTTTTTATCGATTTCCATTGCATTAATGTATTGTATAACTATTAGACGTCATTAACTAAGATTAGCTATTCAGCTGCTCACGTACTCTCTCTATTAAATGTATCAATTTTTATCGTCCATGAGGACACTTGGTAAGGTTAAACGTAATCATACTATCTGAAAGTTTGTTGTAATGACTTTACAACCTGGTAAACTATGTACACTTACAGAGCACTTTGTCTTTTCAATGTATAATGGAAGGCAATGTGATACCACGCACGTCCATGCGATTTCTATATGCTTTTTGTCGAAATGCTTAAGCAAAACTTAATTTATTGCCTATTCACTACACTAATAATAACAAACCGTCTATACTCGTAATGTCACAAATACGAACCACTTTGTAGTGTGGAGTCCAAGAAATTAAGATGGCCCCTTTCCGTGTGACTCAAACGATCTTCAGGATGGAAGGGTGAGATGAAGGAAATTGTAAGGCGACAAGATTAGGAAGATGGCAGGCTCTATTCGAAGGCGGAGTCCATAACGATGTCAGAATGTGCCTATCCGGACTGGCGCTGAGCCCACCATGAAGGATCTCTCGGAGAGAACTACCGACAAGCGGTCCCGGCTACGAAGGCACTTTCTTTACACAAAGAAAATCCGCCTTCCTGCCGCAAAGTACAAACCCACGTTGTCTGGTCCTATGACTCTAAAATATGACATAGTAACGGAATGGCACGAAATTATGTACAGGTAAATTAGTGGAAGGTAATAATCCACCTCAGCATTCGCCGGCGAACCAGAGAAAATCACAAAAAGAAAAATCCCAAAGTCAGATGGGGATGCAAATTTAATCAAACCTGGGACTTCCCCAATGCGGACCACTGACGCTATCGCCTGAGCCATCAAATGCATTATGAAACCTTTATTACAAGTTGCTATCATAAATTTGAAATAAGAATGGCATGCACATAATACGAAATTTTGCAATAATTCATTGTTGCTTACCATGGATATGCACTGCCTGGAATCGTACACCACGATTGGTGCTGGAAGTCACATGGTGGTTCAGGACGTGCCTTTGATGTCCGATATGGCCGTGAACAAGACGTATACCCATCATATCCATAGGAAAAGGCGGTTAAAGTCAACAAAATCTGAAATAAAAAATGGTACATAGATATCAGAATTCACCAGTGAATGGAATGAGAAAAAACATAAATTGTTATGAAGAATATTCATGCACATAATATGCTCTGTGCGGATACCACCCTGCTGCTGTATGCGGAGATTATGAGAACTTCGAGGTCTGTTCATTAACCTGGTCCTGTCTCATACAGTGTTCACTTTAGATTATCATCTTAAAAATCTCAAAACGTTTGGGCAAAGCTATGTGTTGTGTTTTTGGCTGCAGTAATAAATACTGAAATATCGAGACAAGTGTAACATTTTATAATTCTCCATCACAAGCTAGCGAAATAGATTTGAAAAGGCGGTGGAATTACGCATTTTAAAAATCTGAATTACCACTTCACAAAAAGTATATTTTAACCCTGAATATTACAAAAGGTTTACCGTTACATGCGAATTATGCTAATGCTGCACTTTCAAAGCAAGCTGTAGTAGGTGTAGTTTCAAACCACACAGCATAACATTATTTGTAGTTGTAGCATAGGCATAATGACAGTCGACTATAACATGTGGGAGTGCCACCCTTTATGCATGAGGGCCACTTAATACCTGATAAAGTTGAAGACACCAATACTGCTAGTGTGCGAATCCATGTTGAGCGCTGCGTTCAAAGAGTAAAGGTGTATAACATACTTCAGAAAATTCCAAGTGAACTACTGCATTGCACAATGATGACGTAGTGCAGAAGTGTTGTGTTATGACAAATTTACAGCCTCCATTGATATCTGAAACTCATTATTAAACCTACGTGGTAGCTGCTACAAATATTGTGTGAAGCAAAATTGTTGCAACTTTTCAACACAGTCTTTTAGAAATACATAACTTCCTTGAATTTCTAAAAGAATAGTTGATTCTCTGTGTAAATAAACAAATCACAAACATAAAGCTCATAAGGGTACTTCAACAGTTCACATTGAGTGAAATATATATGATTTTGCATCAGTTCAATTTTTCCTTGTAAATACCTTTATGATACAGGGCACGTTATTCTCCCCATTCTTAGCTACAGTGGGTTTTCTTTTAAATGAAATAGGACAAATAAGACTAGGGCATAACTAAGTATGGGTGAGATGTATGATAAAACCACAATCAACAACTCTTCTGTTATATAGATTGGTGTATTCAACAAGTGCAGGTTTTCCTATTTTATTCCTAAATGTGGTATACCTAACATCCCTACTATGAAGAAATTTAGAGCTCATAAGGGTATTTACCAGCTTCTCATAATAGTTCTTTCTAGTTTTAACTGAATGTTCCCATTTTTCAGAAATACCTTTTTTTCTTTCTTTTTGAAAACGAGGTCAGATTTAGATTGACATGTGTTTACACAGATTTCAATCGATTTGGTATTATAAGTTACAATATAATTATAATAAAAAGTATTTGATAACGGAGAAGCTATTATCAATACCCTCATCAGTTATTATAGGCACTGATTCCTGTCACATTAATGATGGGAGTGCCTTCTCGCAAGCAATATTCTCAATAATTACAATGACATTTGCTATTACCCTACTGGCAGCTTTAAGGATGCTGCTTTGTTTCTCTCATTTACAATTTTTAGAGAAGACAAGGTTTTTTCAGTTCCTTTCAATTGGCTCAAAATCAAGCTTCGGACTTTTAGGAAACAATTCTTCCAATCTATTCTCCTTGCTACATTTCTATTTTCCTGCATTTGAGAGGTGTGGTCGAGATCATTCACACAGTTGATCAGTTTGTGAAGTGAAACGCTCCGAGTAAACTGCATATATACCAGCAGAAAAAGTTAAAACTTTCCTGACGGTCTAGCAGGACAACGACTGAAAAATAAAGCGCCTCTCTAGTAGCATTAACCTACGAAAACATAATATACCAGGTGAGTCAGCTGCCCCTATGTATTCGTATCTATGCAACCCGCAGTTTATAGTCTAATGTAAAAACATTGACCCTTTTAGCAAACAAACTGTTATTATAGTTCTGCCCTTCTATTCGGTAATATACGCAACTAGCATTAATAATTAAAGGTCTGAATGAGAACCAAACAGCTGCGAAAGTCTTAAAAATGACGCGTTTCATGGATATAATGCTTGCAAGGAGATAGAGGAATGTTTTCCCGAAGAACGGGATACACTACGTGGGTTCTGGCAGAGTGGGTTACATGCCGGAATGTGGTAAAGCAAAGGTTAGCTTCGGAGGTTCGAATCTGATACAAACATCAAATTGTTTTAGGGTTCTTTTTTCTCTCCTTGTGTTTATTTTCTTTATTTTAGTGCACTAATTTATTTTTTATTGGCTCTCCTGTGAGACAAAGACACAAGAATTAGAATCAGATAATTGTGTATCATGTTTACCATAATAATCTGTACCTATCTTTCGTTGTAAACTGTGTTATGTAGTTAGCTTTCATTCTCTTGGGCGTATATCGACGATATTAAACATAACAGTTTTTGTTTCATGTTTCAACCTTATGTTTAACTTCTTCTATTGACAATCGAACTTTAATGTGCTAAGTTTATGGATAAACAGAATAAGAAATAGTTAAAGAGCGTGGATTTCATCAAAGAAGTAAATGTTCAAAATGACGACCCCCTTCATCAATGCACATTTGTGTACGTTGCCGGAGAGATCTTCTTGCATGCTGTAACATGCGCGGTTTAATCTGCCTGCATTCTTCACGTATGAGTGTGCCCGTCGATGATTTGGACTTTGCAGTAGAAAACGTGATGATTATTCTGTTTTGTGCACAATATGTTATGCTATAAAAATATTATTTATATCGTAATATCAAATTATAGGTCCAAAGAGATAAAACAAAACGCAATAAAGAGTTTGAACTTAACCCGAAGGATTTGAACTCGAACTGAAGTGGCACAGTGTTACAGCAACCATGATAATGCCATTAGGCAAATGCTGCCTTGTCAGCTGGGGTTCCTATACGAATTAGTAATCGCAGAACTAGACCTCGCCTCGAATATTTGCACGCTTTTTGCAGCGCCATACAGTGTTTTGAGCTCGGTTTGATAGTTTTAATTCAAAGAAATAAATTGCATCAGTCATTAGAAGTACTGTATGATCTAAAATATGACATAGTTTGTGACATAAGTGAAATTATCTACCTAATGCTTGGCATTTTTGACAAGGCTGTACAAAGTTGACTAATGGCTTAAATCCAATTGGTCGCAATGCATAGATCTGCCATTTTGTTTTAAAATGGTTTTGTCAACCGATGCATGTGATAGATTGTTTCTTCGGGGGGTTTCAAAGGTGTTGATGAATGTATGCTGAATAATAAAAGTTTATAAAGTTGACTAAAAGTGCTATTCAGCTCCCAGTGTCAGGGGGGATTCTTTTTTGTATCGACATACATAGCGATTGCATTCTGTCCTGTAAAACACTTATGCACTGAGTTATCTATCCCTCCTCTATAAAGTGTTATGCAAATCAGTAATTAGAAGGCATTCAAGAAAGGCGTAAGTCAAATATGTTGCTTAGCACGTTAGTAGTAAAAAGATTAGAGAATGGAGCCTCGAAGGAATACTCTCGACTCCGCCCCCTTGCTTTGTGGCCTGACCCTTAAAAGCCGCCAACTTCGCCACCTTGCTTTGTGGTCTCACCCTTAAAAAGCCGAAGACGACACCTCCTTTGTGGCCTCCTAGCATCTCGCCTGGCTCTGTGCCGGTAGCCACACCCTCTCCTTTTTGGCCTCAAACTCAGAAACCGCGGGCCACACCCCCTCCTTTGTGGCATAACCCTCAGAAGCCGCTGGTCACACCTCCTCTTTGTGGCCCCACCTAATGCCGCCTGGCTCTGTGCCGGTGGGCACACCCACTCCTATGTGTACTACTAGTATGCCTCACGGTTCTGTGCCGCGGACACACCCTCTCTTTGTGGCCTCCAAACACAGCCGACCATACCACTTCCCTCTCCTTTGTGGTGTAACCCCGTACGCTGGCCACACCTTCTCTTGTGGCCTGACCTAATGGATGTCTGGGTATAGGAGAACAATGTGTTATTGATTTCGTCGCGTGTCGCCGCCCACGCAAATCGATGTAGGTGATAAAAAATAAACTGTTTATACTGCTAACGTCTTGGCATCGCGCCTCTGAAGGGCTGGACGCAAACCCTCGATCAAAGTATCACAGCCGCATGTATCTTGATTGATTAAGGTAATTAAACGATGGTCCTCGATCGATGAATACGATTAAGTATTTTTATTGATTAATGTAATTAAGTGTATATGAATTGTCTCGAGCGCACCTGTTCGCCATCGTATATGTGTGTGTGGGTGTTAAGGTGGTTATTACACGTGTATAATCATTACGAATAATAACATTTGTTTAATTCTACTTTTGAGGGAAAATATATTTTGGTTTATAAGAATATTACAGCACTTAGATGAATCCATGGCTGAAAGGGCAGAGTTCTCGTAACGAGGCGTTAACGATAGATAATTTCGCTGAAAACCCGCGCCCGACCATTCCTCTATGCACTGTCCCACTCGAGTGACCGGTCCCTCAGAGCAGCGAGCAAGTTAGCAGACACCCCCTCTCCCTCCCACCCTTACGGTACAGCTCGCGACTGCAGCGCGCGCACTCTAGCCGAGAGAGCGGAAAGCTCGCTCTTCCGCTCAACGACGAAGATGCTGGAAGTAGACATTTTACAAGTTTAACGAATGCACGGCGGCGGACATGTTGACTCCAAGGAAAGCTAGAATAAATCATTTGAAATGCCCGATAAGGAACTTCACGTATCAAGATACTTTTTCCAAGGTTTGTTTACACATTGGGGTGGCTCTGAAAAATAAATACGGATAACATTATAGTAAAATATTACATGCGTTATTAAAAATAGATAAACGTCTCGCTGATCGATAAATACAATTAATTATTTTTTGATTGAGTAATGTAAATAAGTGTATATGAATTGACATCGTATGTGTGTGTTAAGGTGATTATTACGCGTGTATAACTATTACGACTAATAACATTTCTTTAATTCTACTTTTGAAGGAAAATATATTTTGAGTTTATAAGAATATTACATCGCTTAGGTGAATGCATGACTGAAAATACAGAGTTAGCGTAAATACCTAACACGAGACGTTAACGCGTGATTCTTTCACTGAAAATCCGAGCGCGCGGTCCATGTTCTGTAGGCGCTGACTCGATAATGATCTCTTGCACACGCATGCATGGCTTGACCACCTCATCCCCTACCCAAAAAACCCTTCACTCTCCGTGCCTGTCACTGCCTTCCACGCACTTCTTTTCCGCTCTCTCTCTCTAGCGGAGAGCGACGAAAGCTCAAGTTAAATATGTTTGAATAAAGAAAAAATTACCTAAATAAATAATGAAATATGGAGACTATCCTAAACAAGACACCTTCCTTGTTACTCTTTACAAACAGCTGAAAAGAAGCACAAATATACCAATACGGACGATAAAGCACTCCACGCACATAGATATGGACTTCAAAATAGTCATTTTCGAAAAAGTACCCCGCCCACTCACGCATAAAAGCGCATAGGTAGGGTCTTTAAAACAGACGTTGACGATATAGTACCCCGACGCTCACTCAAGCACACGCGTAGGCATGGACTTTAAAACAGACGTTAAAGATAAAGTACCGCACTGCCAGCGCAAGCACGCGCGTAGGCATGGACTTTAAAACAGACGTTGACGATAAAGTACCGCACTGCCAGCGCAAGCATACGCGTAGATATGGACTTTAAAACAGGCATTTTCGATAAAGTATAGCATTGCCAGGGCAATCACCCGCAGAGACATGGACTTTAACACAGAGATTGTCGGTAAAAATACGCAACCATCACACACTCTTTCTCTCTGTCTCTCTCTCTCCTTTGCAGGCATGGACTTTAAAACAGACACTGTCGATAACGCACTCCACGTGCATAGACATGGACTTTAAAACAGACGTTATCGATAAAGTACCGCAGCCCGCTCACGCATGCAAACACATAGGTAGGGACCTTAAAACAGCCGTTGTCGATAAAGTATAGCACTGCCAACGTAACCACTCGCATAGACATGGACTTTAAAACAGACATTGTCGGTAAAAATACGCAACCATCCCACTCTTTCTGTCTCTCTCTCTCTGTCACTTTCTCTCTCCATTACGCCAACGATTTATATAGCGGTTTACACACCCTTCAAAAATATGTTGTACAAGGTTTAAGAGGGTAAACCCAAGCACTACCTGACTTAATGGTCGGGATTCCTTAGAAATACAGCATCTAAAGAGTGTGAATGGATTTTCCCCAAGACAACGGAAAGTACATCGAGTGAAAACAAGGATATTTTATTTTAACTACTAACGCAAAAAGTATATTATCGTCAAGAAAGCCTATTTGTTTATTTCATTTAAACAGACTGGTGTTTCACCCCGTCATATCTAAAAATTATTTGATACTCATCATTCGAATGTATACATGTCATAATTCTCTGAGAGATAGCGTGTCTATTCACATTCGAGAGGTCGCTTGTTTGAGTCCCAGTTAGGTAATTTACTTGGAAAGCCAGCCCTCCCATTAAGAGCTTTATAAGTGTTGGTGTAATATTTTCCTACGGGGTTTGATGTATAGGTCCTGTACGTTAGCATTCGTTACATGTACAATTATTAGTACTCCCGTAACAAAAACGAAAATAATTCGTGTAATAGACTCTTGATTGTTTAGATATGCAGCGTCTAAAGTGGTATTGAATACCAGAGGGAAATCGAACTCTGAACTCAAACCAAAATATCCACGGACTTTCAAAACATGCATTATTCTCTTAGTAAACATACGACGAGAACTTTTTTAAACAGCCCTCCCTTCGAAAGATATTTTGAATATTCCAGCACAGAGATCGAACCATTACAAAGACTTCAAATTATAACTTTCATATTTGTTTAAAAGCTTTTCCTTCACCGGGGATCTTCGAAAAATTCGACGAGTTATTCGGTTGCACACCCCTTGCAAAAATGTTGTATACCCTTGGAGGAGAGTATACCTGGCTGGGGGTCTCAGAAATTCCTGAGGCGACCAGCTACCGTCACATAGCCCATTTAGGACAATGTCAACCATTCTTCATTAAGGAATGAATTGTGGTTCAAAATGATTTCTCTTCCGCTGAAAAACCCGTTCAACTCATACAGACGACTGTGTAAATATCATAACTTAATTGTTTGAATGATACCGACAATTTAACTAATTTTTATGGAATGCTAAACAAATAGATGTGATTTGGAGAGGGTGATATGAACAGTATGGCATTTAAAATTAAAATGGGAGAAAGAATTCAAATTAAGCAATAGAATGTATCTGATAGTTTTTCTTAATGGGTCTTTGAAGCTAGCCACTTTTGCGGTCTACTTTATAGATGAATGAAATATTTGATGAATGACAGTCTTATTTAACAGGGGTAAAAGGTGTTTAAAGGCTGTTTTGATAAAAATTACTTCGTGATAGCGTGTGAGGTTTGAATTGGAGAGGTCGCCGGTTCGATTCCAGGTGACCGCGCTCCTCGACTTTAGAACCTACATGAAGGTCTACGAATACATAGCCCGCCCATTAGGGATTTTTATAAGCGAGGGTGTAACCTTACAAGGAAAATTATATCAACAGAAATAATACCCTCTTTTTAGTTATTTTCACTCTAAAATTATTATTAAATAATACGTGTGAGGTTGGTGCTAGCCTCAGCGTCGCCATTCACATTCATATCATGTTGGAATAATACTTTTATTGCAGACGGACACTTCAAATATAATACTGGAGCGAATATTTTGGTAATACATAGATACTGTGCAAGCCATCCCATTAACGGTCTTTATAAGCACGGGTTCAACCGGTAACGTCTATGGCCTGCATTAGAGCTCCTGGGTTCGATTCCAAGCAGCTGACACTCGTGACCCCTGGTTTTCTCGGTTTCCCTGCTTGCTAGGCGAATGCTGTAAAGGTGCATTACAACCGCGAATTTTTCCTCCACCCCGTTTCACCGATATTCTCCTTTTACTCAGGCTTTCATCTCTCCGGCTCTGACTGGTAAGATTTAGTACTGAACGTCGGCACTCATGTGATAAAGATGCTTTATGAATAAAGAAACGTATATATATGTAGCTAAAAGCACAGGGATCTCGTAGTGTTTAAAACAGAAGTATACCCTAAAAACAGGCATTGCGAGAAGATAAGGTGTATGGGTCCTGTATATAGAGCACTATCCTTAAACAGACGCCGAAGGAAGAGGAAGCCATTCGAGTGTATGGTTTTTACTTCTCTTTTGATGTGACAGCATATACAGCTAGTAATTCCACATTCTTAAACATGTCGCCCGCTTACTGTGATCTCGCATTTTTTTGCTGTTTTCCCTGGTCTGCATGCGAATGCCTGAGTGGTGTATGCTAGCGCGATTTCCCTTCATTCTATATAATTTGTATCTCTTACGCATGCTTTTAGGATCTCTATTTCGTTTACCGTCGACCACTCGCTCAGACCTGAGATTTTTCGTGGTTTCCCCTGTCTGCAGGCGAATGTGTGAGTGGCGTATTGTACCACGTTTTCATTTGATTTCATTCGCATATTTAACACATGCTTCTAAGGCCCCTGTTTGGATTGCCGTCGACCACTTGCTCAGACCTGAGATTTTACGTGGTTTTCCTTGGTCTGTAGGTGAATGCCTGAGTGGCGTATGCTACCACGTTTTCATTTTATTTCATTCGCATCTTTAATACGTGCTTCTAAGGCCCCCTGTTTTGCTTACCGTCGGTCACTCGCTCAGATCTGAGATTTTTCGTGGTTTTCCCTGGTCTGCGGCGAATGCCTGAGTGACGTATGCTACCACGATTTCCTTTCATTCTATATAACTTGCATCTTTCATTTCATTTACATCTTTTTTGCTTCTAGGTTTCGTTGCGCATGGTGAATGCCTGCTCAAAAGGATGCTTGTCCCTTCCTCGTTTGACAACCTCACGAGTTAAGCACCCAAATCTGCGCGATTATACCCAAACAATACATACATCTTCGCAATACTTTACACTTACTCTAAGCATCCGAACCTGTACGGAGACGTCCGAACACCTCCGAACAATAAATTATCGTTGCAATACTTTGCTCACTCATTCTAAGCACGCGAAGCTATACGAAGACCTATGAATACATGCAATCACAAATAAACATCTCTGACCGACTCTATAAATACACGAACATGCAGGAGGACCTACGGACATGTGCTTATAAGAACCCATAATCAGATTAGAATGACAGGCTTTAATGTAGATATTTATTTACAACCATATCAAGCACACATCACATCTAAACACTGACTTAGAATGAAACTGTCTCTTTAAGACACGCTATGTATGTTATTCGCTTGTTTAGATTCAATAGAGGTTCCAAACCTACATTTCGGAAAAAAAAAATTGGCAGGCAATTTAGGGCGCTCTTAAAGTTAAGATAATTTTATCGAGGATTCTCTTAAAGGAACGCATGACATGCAGCATTTACCAGATACAGCTTCTTACATAGGTTTATTATAGCGAGTTCGCGACTTCAATGCATTTATCCGACAATCAACTAACTTGTTCACAGTTTTGCTTGATAAATCTATATCGGGCGTGAAAGACTGGTAATTTTGTCAGAGGCCTCTATCAGGCTTGAGGTTCTTTTACGTGAAGTAAATCTACGACACGGGACCACCGGCTTTACTTCCCTTCCGAGGGAAGTCATGCTAAGAATTTTACGCCCGAAAAAGTCCACCGGGTTTGAACCCGCGACCTCGGAAGCTAGAGGCTAGCATAGTAACCACTACACCACGGAGGACGACACACAATTAAGGTCATTTGCGTGTAACACGCTAACTAATCGTGTTGGATGGCTCAGGTGGTAACATCTGTGACTTGCATTCGGATCGAAGGTTCAATCCCAGCAACCCACACCCCCTGACCTTCTTCAAGGTTTTCCGCTCGCTAGGCGAATGCTGTGAAGGTTTGTTCCACCTCTGAATTTTTTCCTCTCGTCGTTTTACTTCCATCCTCATTTTACTTTTTTCATATTCTTGGTTGTTTCAGGGTTGAAAGTACCAGAGAGGGAGTCTCGGTATAAGCAGAGCTTATGCTCTCTATAACATTTATCCATGGAATGAGTGTGGCCCCGAATCCTGGACCTCTCAGGAGATGTGTAAGTCTGTAGTCCTCGAGAGGAGCCGTAGATTGCGACAACTGCCGCCAGGGAATTTTTTTACCGTGAAATGTAGGGGCCCTGCCCTCCTACGCTTTGACTGTCACGTCATCACGCTATGTAACAACCTCATCACGCTATGTAACTACGTGATCACGCTATATAACAACGTGATCGCGCTATGTAACAGCCTCATCACGCTATGTAACAACCTCATCACGCGATGCAACAACCTCAACACGCTATGTAACAACGTGATCACGCTATGTAACAGCCTCATCACGCTATATAACAACGTAATCATGCTATGTAACAACGTGATCACGCTATGTAACAGCCTCATCACGCTATGTAACAACCTCATCACGCTATATAACAACCTGATCACGCTACGTAACAACCTGGTCACGTTATGTAACAGCCTCATCACGCTATGTAACAACGGGATCACCCTATGTAACGACATGATCACGCTATGTAACAGCCTCATCACGCTATGTAACAACGTGATCACGCTATGTAACAACGTGATCACGCTTTGTAACAACGTGATCACGCTATGTAACAGCCTCATCACGCTATGTAACAAGGTGATCACGCTATGTAACGACATGATCACGCTATGTAACAGCCTCATCACGCTATGTAACAGCCTCATCACGCTATGTAACAACCTGATCACGCTATGTAACAACCTGATCACGCTATGTAACAGCCTCATCACGCTATGTAACAACCTCATCACGCTATGTAACTACGTGATCACGCTATGCAACAGCCTCATCACGCTATGCAACAGCCTCATCACGCTATGTAACAACCTGATCACGCTATATAACAACCTGATCACGCTATGTAACAGCCTCATCACGCTATGTAACAAGCTGATCACGCTATGTAACAAGCTGATCACGCTATGTAACAGCCTCATCACGCTATGTAACAGCTTGATCACGCTATGTAACAAGCTGATCACGCTATGTAACAGCCTGATCACGGTATGTAACAACATTCAGAAGGCCGCTGATCATCAACATACAGGTGACAGAGACGCGGCATGAGCTGGAACGATCTGAGATATGGAAACGTTAGGGGCACCCTGCGCGATGCAAGTGTACAGATCTATACAGACCACCAAACTTTAATTCAGAAAAACAGATCGTTGACATGAAGATGGTAGAGACACGCGACTAGTTGGAACGAT
The DNA here is from genome assembly GCA_030765065.1 of Deroplatys truncata. NCBI lineage: Eukaryota > Metazoa > Arthropoda > Insecta > Mantodea > Mantidae > Deroplatys > Deroplatys truncata. The sequence goes on from CM060990.1 coordinate 232,235,690, forward strand.
TCAGGTGCTGGAGACGTTAGGGACACCCAGCGCAATGCAAGCTGCACAGATCTAAACCAACCACCAAACGTTACTTTAGAAGGTAACATTTCGTCGAAATGCAGATGGTAAAGACGCGCGACGATCTGGAACGATCCAGGAGCTGGAAATGTTAGGGACACCCAGCGCAATGCAAGCTGTACAGATCTAAACCAACCACCAAACTTTACATCAGAAGGTAACAGTTCGTCGAAATGTGGATGGTAGAGACGCGCAACTAGCTGGAACGTTCCGAGATCTGGAAACGTTAGGACACCCAGTGCAATGCAACTTGTACAGATCTAAACAGACCGCCAAACTTTACTTCAGAAGGCAACAGTTCGTCGAAATGTAGATGGTAGAGACGCGCAACTAGCTGGAACGTTCCGAGATCTGGAAACGTTAGAGACACCCAGTGCAATGCAACCTTTACAGATCTAAACAGACCGCCAAACGCTACTTCAGAAGGTAACAGCTCGTCGAAATGTAGATGGTAGAGACGCGCAACTAGCTGGAACGATCCGAGATCTGGAAACGTTTGGGATACCCGGTGCCATCCAAGTGTACAGATCTATACAGACCACTAAACTTTAATTCAGAGTAGCAGATTGTTGACATGAAGATGGTAGAGACACTCGACTAGTGGGAACGATTCAGGAGCTGGAAACGTTAGGGATACCCAGTGCAATGCATCCTGTACAGATCTAAACCAACCACCAAACTTTACTTCAGAAGGTAACAGTTTGTCTAAATGTATATGGTAAAGACGCGCGACGAGCGGGAACGATCCGAGATCTGGAAACGTTTAGGATACCCGGCGCCATGCAAGTGTACAGATCTATACAGACCACCAAACTTGAATTCAGAGTAACAGATCGTTGACATGAAGATGGTAGAGACACTCGACTAGTTGGAACGATTCAGGAGCTGGAAACGTTAGGGACACCCAGCGCAATGCAAGTTGTACAGATCTAAACCAACTACCAAGCTTTAATTCAGAGTAACAGATCGTTGACATGAAGATGGTAGAGACACGCGACTAACTGGAACGATTCAGGAGCTAGAAACGTTAGGGACACACAGCGAATGCAAGCTGTACAGATCTACACAGACAACCAAACTTTAATTCAGGAGGTAAAAGTTCGTCGAAATGTAGATAACAGAGTCGCGTCACGATGTTGAACGGACCAAGATCTGGGAGTGTTAGGGACAATCCGATGTGAGGATGACGAGTGTTTCCAGAGAGCATCCTTTCCCCTACTCGCACTCGCCATCTTCTGTTTACGTGGCGTTGTAACGTAATGTTACGCTGTTAGAACGGTTCAGGAGACATAAAAGGCAAAAGGCGGGTCCCATACCCTTTAAAGATTTGAACTTGGAGTCTGTTCCATCCAACCTGACGTCTACCAGCTCCGTGAACAATTGCTGTCTAGATGACTAATGTTTCAGGAGAGTATCCTTTCCCGCTGCTATGCATAGATCGAGGTTCCCTCCGCTGTCTTCATCCGAGATATATACATAGTTGCGTGTTATGAATTCATTCATTCGCTTTTAGTTCCTTCGAGCGTTAGCATTCACGTATTCATTTAATTTCTTTTACAGTTTTAGCACGAGCTATTGCCGGAGAAAATCTGTGCAACCAACGTATGAGAAACTGAATTTTTCACACATTACACATGGAGGAAAAGTGTTATTAAATGCTGTATATGCGGCCGGATTTTTAAGAATCGTTCTTTGTTAAGATTTAAGCTTCATAGAGCAACATGTTATACTGAGTCGACTCTCTCTTCTACACTCGAAGATCCGAAGATGTATAGAGCGGGGTGTTATACCGGTTCGGGCCTCTGTCCTTCACTCGAGTCTACTACTGGTGAGGAATCTGGATAGAGCGGAAGTCGCGAGAATATGAAGCCTTCATATGATGATTTAGTGAAAATCCGAATAGACTAGTAAATATATTGAGGTTACTAATTGCATCGAGGGACGCTGGTAATAATAGTCACACACAAGAGATTGAGGAAATTATGAGTAAGATGAAAGCTTCTAAAGTTATAGCATGACAGGATCGAGAAATTGTGTTAATTAATTTCGGCCATGGTTAACAGGAACTTTGAAATATCAAGAACTTGTACTTATAAAATACATCATCCAGACATTGTTGAGATGTTTAATTTTTTTCCGGATAATGCAGGTCTCTTTCTCTGTGATGTATATGATTATATAACTGAGTGTTTAGAAGGTCTAGACTATCAGCTTTGTCTTTAGGAAATATGTATGGTTCTTTTGTGAAGGAATGTAATAGGACAATTCTTATAAAAATAAATGTTGTTTATATTACATAGTCCTAATCTTTTTATTAATCTTATTATACACCTCATATCAAACAGTCAAATATTAAGATGGTTCTGGCTTCTAGATTCCCATTTATTCAAGTCTCTTTCAGTAATAGTTCAATAATTTGTTTTGTTTATATTTCATGTAGCAACAATGTTTTAAAATACTGCATACTGCTTTAAAGAATTATGAAATTATTTATGAAATGAATGGTATTGGCAAGTATGGCAGTAACAATGAGTACATAATTTATATATTATTGATATATTCTACACACGCGAATGTTTTTCCTTGCAGGTTCCAAGCTACACGGTGCTGCAATTCTTCATTGAATAAGATCACTGGGACTTGTTCAGAATATTTCTATCACATTTCTGTTTATGTTGTTTTAAGCTATCTCGTTCTTCCTCTTCATTTACATTCATCTGTGCATTCCTGTAACAAGCATTCACATTATTTGCAGCTTGTTTTAGGTATATGCTTTGAGGTGAAGAATCATTGAAAGGGGTATTAAACCATTTTCTGCACGAACTCACTCAGACTACAGTCTAGACGTTATTTACACATATTTGTTTTAATACAGAGATGCATACTTTAGACAAATGTTATCCTACTGCAAATTATTTGCAACTTGTTTTAGGTATATGCTTTGAGGTAAAGAATCATTGAATAGACTATTAAACTTCTTTCTGCACGACCTCACCCAGACTACAACCTAGGCGTTATTTACACAGTGATGCATACTTTAGGCAAACGTTATCCTAGTGAAATGTGAATTTATAAACTCAACGATTGTAACTCTAAATGAAACATTGAAAGATAGCTGAATTACTTCTACAAACCTTAACAGGAAAAAAGGACAATTTACATGTCTTAAGCTTGCCGGCTGATGCTAATCCATGATATAACATTTGGAACTTCCCTGGCATTTCCCCAACTTTTGGCTTGTTAGGGTTGAATATCTTGTCGGGAGAAAACCCTGCTTATCACCTAAAACTGAAACCTTTCTAGCACCGTATCTCGTATCAATTTTTCTTATGACTTTTATATTATAAGGCTCCTCTGGCTGAAGGTCTTGTAGTATTTGAACGGACAGGAAAATTCTGCCCACAGCCAATGTGTTAAGTTGAGATGCCAAACATTCTGCATTAGGAACAGAAAAAAAACATATTCTTTATTAGAGAATGTATTACATAACAAGATTTCATTTATTTGAAAGGTACAAAATTATTAACTTTTTCTGTATAATATAATAATAAAAAACGATAATGTGTAAATATATTTGGGTTCTGATTCACTAATGAAGTTCATTAAGTACTGTATTTTTCGATTTAAATGTTTTAATATAATGTAAACATGTGCTTTGTTAGAGCGAATGATTCGCGCAACAGACTTTTTTGTAATATTCTAAAGCAAAAACGTTAATAAGGTATTCAAATAATTGTATTTTCCCTAAAAGGAATATAATTCACTCTGTGAAGTCCTGTATTTAAACATCTGGAATGATAATTGCTTAACAAGATGAATACTTAACTAAACTGTTCACATTTTTTGAGAAAATGAATTCGCGCAACTAGCTATTAAATGTAGGATAAGTCTGCCTAAAATGAATACTTAACTAAACCGCTTGCACTTCAGAAAATTCACACGTCTAGCTATTAACTTATAGAATGCTCAGCTATTTACATACAAATGTACGACATTGAAAACAAGAACGCAAATATAAGTTAAATGTACTGAGTAATAAGTTAACTTTTTTAAAGAAAATGAATTGGTGTTACAACTTACCGGACATGATGTTCGATGAAATTTCACGACGTGAAGTAAAGGGTAAAGAATACTTAGATCGCTGTGTTCTCACAATACAGAGTAAAAAATGCCGGAGAAGCTGATTCTTTTATATCATGTCCCCTATAAAAGCCAAAGGGGGTGAGGGGCGTGATGGTATATAATACAGCGATTTTGATTGGCTACTCCAAACCATCGAGCAGAAAGCGTCGTGGAGGAGGGCGCTAGTCTCGCACAGGAGGTATTTCATAAAACATGTTTAAACATGACGCTGGGAAATCCCTCAATCACGCCACCTCTCTGTAAGGGAAACGCTTCTGTATACGACGGTAGAAAATAAAAACTATATATATATATATATATTATTTTTAAATATTCGCTAAAATTCAATGTTTATTATCGCCAAAATAAAATATTCGCGCTAGTATTATATTAGAAGTGTCCGTCTGACACGTATTATTTAATAATAATTTTAGAGTGAAAATAACGAAAAAGAAGGTATTGTTTCTGTTCATATAATTTTGCTTGTAAGGTTACACCCTCGCTTATAAAAATCGTTAATGAGCGGGCGTTTAAGAATGTGGAATTACTAACTTTATATGCTGTCACATAAAAAGAAAAGTAAAAACCATACACTCGAATGGCTTCCTCTTCCTTCTACATCTGTTTAAGGATAGCGCTCTATATACAGGACTTTTACACCTTATCTTCTCGGGATGTCTACTTTGAGGGTATATTTCTGTTTTACACTACGACATCCCTGTGCTTTTAGCTACATACAAATACGTTTCTTTATTCATAAAGCATCTGTATCACATGCGTGCCGACGTTCAGTAGTAAAAATTACCAGTCAGAGCCGGAGAGATAAAAGCCTGAGTAAAAGGAGAATATCGGTGAAACGGGGTGGAGGAAAATTCGCGGTTGTAATGCACCTTCACAGCATTCGCCTAGCAACCAGGGAAACCGAGAAATCCAGGGGTCACGAATCTCAGCTGCTGGGAATCTAACCCAGGATCTCTAATGCAGGCCATAGACGTTACCGGCTGAACCCTTGCTTATAAAGACCGTCTATGGGATGGCTTGCACTATATCTATGTATTACCAAAATATTCGCTCCAGTATTATATTTGAAGTGTCCGTCTGCAATCAAAGTATTATTCTAACATGATATGAATGTGAATGGCGACGCTGAGGCTAGCACCAACCTCACACGTATTATTTAATAAATAATTTTAGAGTGAAAATAACGAAAAAGAAGGTGTTGTTTCTGTTGATATAATTTTCCTTGTAAGGTTACACCCTCGCTTATAAAAATCCCTAATGGACGGGCTATGTATTCGTAGACCTTCATGCAGGTTCTAAAGTAGGGCAGGGCGGTCACCTGGAATCGAACCGGCGACCTCTCCAATTCAAACCTCACACGTTACCACGAAGTAATTTTTATCAAAACAGCATTTAAACCCCTTTTACCCATGTTAAATAAGACTGCCATTCAACAAATATTTCATTCATCTATAAATTAGACCGTAAAACTGGCTAGCTTTAAAGACCCATTAAAAAAACTAACAGATACATTCGATCGCTTAATTTGAATTCCTTCTCCCATTTTAATTCTAAAATGCCATACTCTTCATATCACCCTCTCCAAATCATATTTATTTGTTTAGCATTCCATAAAAATTAGTTTAATTGTCGATATCATGCAAACAATTAAGTCATGATATCTACACAGTCGTCTGTATGAGCTGTACGGGGTTTTCAGGGGAAGAGAAATCATTTTAAAGCACAATAGATTCCTTAATGAAGAAGGGTTGACATTGTCCTAAATGGACTATATGACGGTAGCCTGGCGCCTCAGGAATTTCGGAGACCCCAGCCAGGTATACTCTCTTCAAAGGGTATACAACATATTTTTGCAAGGGGTGTGCAACCGAATAACTCGTCGAATTTTTCGAAGATCCCCGGTAAAAAAAGCTTTTAAACAAATATGAAATTTATAATTTGAAGTCTTCGTAATGGTTCGATCTCTCTGCTGGAATATTCAAAATATCTTTCGAAGGGAGGGCTGTTTAAAAAAGTTCTCGTCGTATGTTTACTAAGAGAATAATGCATGTTTCGAAAGTCCATGTATTTATTGGTTTGAGTTCAGAGTTCGATTTCCCTCTGGTATTCAATACCACTTTAGACGCTGCATATCGAAACAATCAAGAGTCTATTACACGAATCATTTTCGTTTTTGTTACGGGAATAATAATAATTGTACACGTAAAGAATGTTTACGTACAGGACCTATACATCATACCGCGTAGGAAAATATTACACCAACACTTATAAAGCTCTTAATGGGAGGGCTTGCTTTGCACAGTAAATTACCTAATCGGGATTCGAATCCGCGACCTCTCGAATGTGAATAGACACGTTATCTCTCAGACAATTATGACATGTATACATTCAAATGATGGGGATCAAATAATTTTTAGATATGACGGGGTGAAACACCAGTCTGTTTAAGTGGAATAAACAAATAGGCTTTCTTGACGATAAAATAATTTTTGCGTTAGTAATTAAAATAAAATATTCTTGTTTTCTCTCGATGTACTTTCCGGTGTCTTGGGGAAAATCCATTTACACTCTGTAGATGCTGTATTTCTGAGGAATCCCGACCATTAAGTCAGGTAGTGCTTGGGTTTACCCTCTTAAACCTTGTACAATATATTTTTCAAGGGTGTGTAAACCGCTATATAAATCGTTGGCGTAATGGAGAGAAAAAGTGAGAGAGACAGAGAGAGAGTGGGATGGTTGCGTATTTTTACCGACAATGTCTGTTTTAAAGTCCATGTCTATGCGAGTGATTGCGTTGGCAGTGCTATACTTTATCGACATCGACTGTTTTAAAGTCCATGCCTGCAAAGGAGAGAGACAGAGAGAGAGTGTGTGATGGTTGCGTATTTTTACTAGCAATGTCTGTTTTAAAGTCCATGTCCTTTGCGAGTGATTGCCCTGGCAATGCTATACTTTATCTTAAATGCATGCTTTAAAGTCCATGTCTACACGTATGCTTGCGCTGGCAGTGCGGTACTTTATCGTCAACGTCTGTTTCAAAGTCCATGCCCACGCGCGTGCTTGCGCTGGCAGTGCGGTACTTTATCTTTAACGTCTGTTTAAAAGTCCATGCCTACGCGCTTGCTTGCGCTGGCAGTGCGGTACTTTATCGTAAACGTTTGTTTTAAAGTCCATACCTACGCGTGTGCTTGAGTGAGCGTCGGGGTAGTATATCGTCAACGTCTGTTTTAAAGACCCTACCTATGCGCTTGCATGCTTGAGAGGGCGGGGTACTTTTTCGAAATTGACTGTTTTAAAGTCCATATCTATGTGCGTCGAGTGCTTTATCGTCTGTCTTGTTATATTTGTGCTTTTTCAGCTGTTTGGTATAGAGTAACAAGGAAGGTGTCTTGTTTAGAATAATCTCCATATTTCATTATTTATTAACTTCATTTTTTATTTCTTAATAACATATACAACCTGAACTTTCGTCGCTCTCCGCTAGAGAGGGCGGAAAAGAAGTGCGCGGAAGGCAGTGACAGTCACGGAGAGTGAAGGGGTGTTTGGGTAAGGGATAAGGTGGTCAAGCCATGCATGCATGTGCAAGAAATCATTATCGAATCAGCGCCTACAGGACATGGACCGCGCGCTCGGGTTTTCAGTGAAAGAATCACGCGTTAATGTCTCGTGTTAGGTATTTACGCTAACTCTGTCGTTTCAGTCATGCATTCACCTAAGCGATGTAATATTCTTATAAACTCAAAATATATTTTCCTTCAAAAGTAGAATTAAAGAAATGTTATTAGTCGTAATAGTTATACACGCGTAATAAACACCTTAACACACACATACGATGGCAACCAAATGCGCAAGTCAATTCATATACACTTATTTACATTAATCAATCAAAAAATACTTAATTGTATTCATCGATCAGCGAGACCATTATTTATTTTTAATAACGCATGTAATATTTAACTATAATGTTAACTGCCATTACTTATTTTTAATAACATATGTAATATTCAACTATAATGTTAACCGTATTTATTTTTCAGAGCCACCCATATGTGTAAAAAAACCTTGGAAAAAGTATCTTGAAACGTGAAGTTCCTCATCGGGCATTTCAAATGATTTATGCTAGCTTTTCTTGGAGTCAACATGGCCGCCGTCATGCATTCGTTAAACTTTTAAAATGTCTGCTTCCGGCATCTTCGTCGATGAGCGGAAGAGCGAGCTTTCCGCTCACTCGCCTAGAGTGCGCACGCGCTGCAGTCGCGAGCTGTACCGTGAGAGAGGGAGGGAGGGAGAGGGGATGTCTGCTAGCTCTGCTCGCTGCTCTGAGAAACCGGTCACTCGAGTGGGACAGTGCATAGAGAAAGGGTCGGGCGCGGGTTTTCAGCGAAATTATCTCTCGTTAACGTCTCGTTACGAGAAATCTTTCCTTTCAGCCATGGATTCAACTAAGCGTGGTAATATTCTTATAAACCCAAAATATATTTTCCCTCAAAAATAGAATTAAACAAATGTTATTAGTCGTAATAATTATGCACGTGTAATAATCACCTTAACACCCACACACACATATACGATGGCGAACAGGTGCGCGCGAGTCAATTCATATACACTTAATTACATTAATCAATCAAAAATACTTAATCGTATTCATCGATCGAGGACCATCGTATAATTACATTAATCAATCAAGATACATGCGGCAGTGATACTTTGACTGAGGGCTTGCGTCCAGCCCTTCAGAGGCGTGATGGCAGGACGTTAGCAGTAAAAACCATTGATTTTTTATCACCTACATCGATTTGCGTGGGCGGCGACACGCGACGAAAACAATAACACATTGTTCTTCTATAACCCAGACATCCATTAGGTCAGGCCACAGGAGAGGGTGTGGCCAGCGTACGGGGTTACACCACAAAGGAGAGGGAAGGGGTATGGTCGGTTGTTTTCGGAGGCCACAAAGAAAGGGTGTGGCCAGCGGCACAGAGCCGGGGGCATACTAGTAGCACACATAGGAGTGGGTGTGGCCACCGGCACAGAGCCAGGCGGCATTACCTGGGGCCACAAACAGAGGGTGTGGCCAGCGGCTTCTGAGGGTGAGGCCACAAAGGAGAGGGTGTGGCTACCGGCACAGAGCCGGGAGACATGCTAGGAGGCCACAAAGGAGGGGTCGTCTTCGGCGGCTTTAAGGGTGAGGCCACAAAGCAAGGGGGCGGAGTTGGCGGCTTTTAAGGGTAAGGCCACAAAGCAAGGGGGCGGAGTTGGCGGCTTTTAAGGGTCAGGCCACAAAGCAAGGGGGTGGAGTCGGCGGTATTCCTTTGAGGCTTCGTTCTCTCATCTTTTTACTACTCACGTTGCATAAATTAAAAAATAAATAGTAGCAGTTGACTCACCTGGTATAATTAGTAGCGTGTTAAACAGTGTCTACTGTTAAGTCAGCATTGTTTAACGTATGCATGAACATTAGTAATCACCACATAAACTATTGCGCTATCTTTACTGTTACATTGCTGGTCTTCAGGATTACCAATGTTTGTATTTTCACATTTGCAGTCATTACACTGTTGCTACCTCCTGCGAACTGCTTCTCTTGTAAATTTAATACGTTACCACTTTCTGCAAGTAAGTGGCCTTTCTTTGAAGAATTGGGCCGATTACTCTCATTAAAACTCTTTGTAATCCCACAGTTATTATTGAATTGGTCATGGCAACACGCACTGGGAAGAAGCTGATATTCGTGCGGTAACCTACGACAATTTACAATTTTCGCCACCATCAGCGCGGCGGTGCAGATCTCCCTTTAACTCACAGAGCCTATAGGTGTTCCCAAATCCCTATCCCACTTCTTGAAGTCAAATCTCTCATGGCCATGTGCACCATTCTCAATTAATGTTTGATGGCGGTAAATTCGACATTTGACCGCGTTTAACGCAAATTTTCGGGGCATTGACAATGATCAAAGTTAAACGAGGTATGGTAGTTCGTCAAGTTTGATCGCTGGTGCTGGACCTATCAAATTCCGTTGATTGTGGTTAAGTTACACAAAATGCGTGCCCGTTTCGATTTTCTTGAAGGGAGTGAGGATTAGATAATGTACCTAGAATACTTAAATCGGGTCCAATGTCAAAACCGAATCATTGTAGAAAGAGGCGACCCATTAAAGCACATGCGGACAGGAAATTTGAAGGACAATTCCGGCTATCAAGAGATGCAGTGAGGTAGCTAGTAAATGAAATGACTAAGAGGTTAGAGTGCTTTACGAACTGCATCACCGTATCTCACCCATGAATACGGTTTCAACAAGTAAATCACACGGAACAGGAGCTTTTAATATTGTGACGGGATATTTCTAGCATCTGTCGTACAACGGCGTTGCGTATTATCACTAATGTGTCAGATGTAACTGCTTGTTTTTGTCCACGATTTATATCGCGCCCGTGAAAGGCAGAATTTTGATGGATCAAAGTGATGGATTTCCGGGTGTCGTACGAAATATACACCTGCATTTATTATTTCATCCGTATTTGTTAAACTTCAATTATCATTTTAATATCATTAATCAAGACGTTATAAACTATAATAAAATAAATTATTTCGCTCGTTAACCTACAATTTACGTCACACCATTATTATGAGTTAAGGAATTCGCACTATTATCAAAATGCTAGATATATTTCAGTTTACAAATAACTTTTTTTTAATTTCCCGAAAGTTTACACATCAGGGCTCACGCTATTTTGACAAATAGCTGTTTATTTGCTTGTTTAGTTATTACAGCTCGCCTGGTGTCATGTTTAAATGCGTGGCTAAGTACATACAAATCCCCGTTTTCCTTTAAGGAACACGAGTCAGTCATTTTATTTTCGATTTTATTAGAGTATGAGACCGCTAGTTCCAACAGAACATCTACCTCATACGGAGAAAACCTTTTTGTTTTCCATTTCCGTTTCCCGCCAAACGAATGCCCAATCATACAGCATCCAAAATCAAAACAAAAACGAAGCGCTGTAGACAACGAGATTGTGATTGCACTGCAATCTCGTTGGATATAGAGTTGAAAGCTTTCCTTTGAGTAATTATCGTAAAATCATGAGCGTTCAGTAACCTAGCGTACGGCCAGCTGATGGCGGTTCGTTCAACCAGAATCAACAATGACGCACGCAACTACAATTTAACCGTGGTTAAAGTTTGATCACGTTTCATGATTCTCGATCAACAAGGATTTGATCAAAAATGGTGCACATGGCCATTAATGTGCGGGGTGCGGCGCAGTGGTGGCTCATGATTTGCAAGTTTGGGAGGGCAGCAAGTGATCAAGTGATTTTTTGCTTTAAGCACCCTTTACACGGCAGGTTCCATTCTACAGTTTACCGGTAAGCATACGTAAAGAAAAACAATCATGTAAACTAAAATATTCTACATATATTTTTCAGCACGTACAAAATCCTATGCATTAGAGCAAATCAGAAATAAAACGTGCAATAAACCCTATCTACCAAAGAGAGTGCAAATTAAACAATAGTGTTTTGTTTTCAAAAAATTAATGATTTACAAACTTTAATTACACATGCTTGCACATCGATAGGCCTGTGTTTCCTGAACATATTTCTAAGTTTTAGTTCCAACTTCCTATAATAGTTTCTTAACTGAAAACGCGTAGATTTTATTTTTGCTTGTTGCCCAACCTTGACCCGTATTTAAACGTGTATGTGATGATTCCAAGCAATCAACAACACACACTGAAAAATGTTCAAGGGTATAGAATGAACTGTAGGCAATTATAAGGTGACTACATGCCTCTCAAAAAATAATACCTGACTACAAATAAACTAACCTAATTAATATTCTTGTAGAAGAAGTCCATTCTCCTCTCCTTTTGTTCAGTAAAATTGTTGAAATCAGGGCCTTCTGAATATAACATATGGCTAAAGCATTACCAAACCTTTTTATCCTCTTGGGAATTGGAAAATGCCTTTCGCTCTCTGATGTGATTATGGGACTCTTGCAAATGATGCGTTGTATTTGCTGTTAACTACGATTCCTCAACTAATTAATTAACTTTAAATGCACACTTAACAGATTTTTAACAGTTTCCACCAAAAGCATTCCACTTGCACTGAATTAACTGGTTAAATTAAGTAGGTATTTTACATAACACATACTTCCGAACGCTGTATGTAATTAACACGCACTTGTGTGAATCACAGCACGGCGTGTGAGCGCGTGCACTTTTACTATGTGACTAGCAAACAAAAGTGACTAACATAGATTATAGTACAAAGGGGGTTATTTGTTTTCTGTTTTGAATCGTTTTAACTTTACAGTACTATACTTTAAATCACAGTATAACTTAAGAATGTGATTAAACTTTAAATCAATTTATACAACAGAATTACATTTTAGACAGGACTGCATACATTTTCTTTCATATGGTGGCGGCAGTGAAATTGAATAGCTCCACATACAAAAGACCGCGTGGAGAAAGGACCTGTAGCGAAGCACTTCGGACTCCACCAAGTTACTATTGCCTCTTTGTACCTCTTGCACATAATCGAAGCATTCCCCTCCGCGCGTCTCACCTCTAGCAGTATCCATAGACGCGAGAATTCCCGGGCGGACTTGATGTAGTCCGAAATACACTCCGTAATGAAAACATTCGCGCTACTCGCTGCATAAACGTTGCAAAAACATTTCAAACAAAGCAAAATCTATAAACTAAATCGGGGAGTGCACAAATTAATACTGCAATGACATCTGATGTTATCCTTCCTTTCCTGTGTTTACCTTTTATTTATGGGGAAGACGCCGTCCTAGAGTCCTACATCACCAGTCGCCATTGGTGCAGCGGTAATATTGGTTGTATGTTGCAGGGGTTCAGGGGTGGTACAACTTTTAAATCATTTAGTTGTGGATCTGTACATACACGCATGCATATAGTACAGTATGTATTATAAATATAAAACTCTACAGATGGGAACGGGATTCGAATTCGGAAGCTCCTCGTTAGAAACCCGCCATCCTAACCGAGCGAGATGGTTCCGAGGTAACTTGTGAGCCTAGCATTCGAGAGGTTCCGGGTTCCATTCCCGGCGACCGCACAATGACCATGGGTTTTTCGTGGTTTCCCAAGGTCGGTAGGCGTCTGGGGTGTTTCCTCTTCTACCACGACTTTCCTGTCCCTCATTTCTTACACGCATTATTGCCTTCATTATAATTTGTTTCAACGTTGAAGGATCAGGTGACGGTGTTCGGCGAGTTGGGGGTGAGCAGTGGCGGTGCGCCTTTGTGAAGGTTTCTCCCTGACATTTCACGGACTGCACACGAACCTTCCTTCGGGTGCTCTCGAAGCAGGCTCCCCTTCAAGGGACTCCCAGGGGTTAGGGGCTTATAAGTGGTCTTAGCGGTAGCGGATGCGTTCAATCTGAAAATGTTAAGAACCCGATCTAAGCTTGTCCTTTTCCGAACCTGGACACTCCTCGGGCCTCTCCCCTCATTTTTCCCTCCCAGGGGTCGCTTTCGAAGCACAGAGGGCAACATGGCCTACCTGAAGCCCTCTGCCCAGGTTACGGGGCCCCTCGTACTATGTGATTTTACTTTTTTGCGGGTATGTAGATCAAAACAGCTGTTTAACAAGTAATTTTCAGATGTCTGCTTCATGAGGGATGGGACGTATTGTTATTATATAGATAATTATTATTGGATTATTATTAGTACTATTATTAGTATTACTATTAGTGTTACTATTTGTGTAATACTTGTGTGTATGTTTGCTTTTTTCAAAACTGCGCTGAGACGGTTATGAGTCTTCGAATTTTAGGACAAAATCCTTTAAGAGGAACACTGAATTTGGCTTTCAAATTATGGCAAGTCATTTCCCGGATGCATATGTCAACAGAGGAGTATCACGTGATTCCAGGGGATGACTGCCGAATGTTCTGCAGATTACTGACTTGTTCCGGAAAGGTGCTAGTGATACCTACTTCAGCGCTAAGCGAAGTGCGCGCAGCATCCTCCAACTGTATATAGAGAGACCCTTAACGACAGGCTCTCTGCTCTTGGTGATGTGCCTGGCTGGACTCTGTGTTGTCTGGCTCTTTAAATCTTTCTAATTCCAATGTTACGACGAACTTGTTTACAGCCACGCAGAAACATGGAACTCCGGACCTCCTCTCCTGATTACCAGGTGACACCAGCTGTCTAGCGCAGCCATTCAAGGTTTTAACATGTCATTTAGTGTAGAGTATATCTTAGTTAATTAAATTAGATTTTGAACCAGAGTCGCAAGTGATTGTTGTATCCCTCCACAAACCCTCTTCCCTGCTGTTACACTAAGCCTAGCTCTACCATGAAATCTGATACCCCCAGGGCAAACTTAGTAATGCGATGGCGCCGGTGTTGATTTGAACTATCGCCACAAAAGTGGTGGCCGTGCCGCCGTCGTGATAACGCACTCGTTGTAGTCGCAATATTCAGACGTGCTGAAATTGTTAGAGTGAAATGAACACTGCCATTCACCCAATTCTTGAATGTATGTTCTTGTAGTGTTTATTATTAGTTATTAAAGCTAAAACGTGACTAATATAACAAATACCACGAAATATTTATACTTACCGTCCCTTGATTTTTGGTAGATTCAATTGTTATACAAAGTGGACCATTTAAATCGAGACTGTAGAATATCTACAAAACTTAGCGTTGTAGAAAGAAATATCTGTAATAAAAGTTGATTGATATTATGGGAAAAGTAAATGTCATTAGTCGTGTTTTATTTAGAGGACGTTGCGATGGTCTTTTAGGCGCAATTTAAATTTACCCTAATTGTAGGATCCCATTTTAAAAAATTAAATTGACCCTAAAACGACAATCATAACGTCCTCCAAACAAAATACGACTAATGGCATTTACTTTCCCCTCATAATATTCAAGCAACTTTTATTAAAGACATGTCTTTCTACAACGCTTAGCTTTGCAGATATTGTAGTCTCAACTTAAAAGGCCCACTCTGTATATTTGGTATAGTGTGAAATAGATATTGTAGAAGTTACTGCACTTCAGCGTATTTTTGTCAAACGTCTACTGAAATATTTATGAAATGTCAAATTTTAAACAATTCTTGATATAGTAAGTGAATTAGATTAGTGCAGCAATTACAGCCGGAACATAGCTGTCCTAATGAAAGCTTCCAACTACGTTTTGAAAATAAAAATTCATGTACGATATTGCCCACTACGTCATTTTCGTAGATGACGCGTTCACATTATTGAAATAATCCCAGTTTAATTTTAATAATTTTAATGCCAATAAGTATGTCTTTCTTTATACATCACAAAGTGCAAAACTTGGAAGTTTACCATGTTTAGCCTACTTATTTTATTACAGCTATAACGAATACTGTTAAGAAATTGAGAACAATGTGCTTATAAATTATTTGATCACTTATGTAACACGCAATATGGAAAAGCAAAACAACATATTTCCTTAAAAAAGACATACAAGACTACTCTTCATTCTATTGTGAATATCTATGAATATCATAAACAATATTCTTTCAACTCGTCTTAAGTAACATCTCAATCCGGCTTTCCCTCACTTCAGAAAATATTTCTGTCACCTTCGTCTTAAAGTCAGGTAATTTACTAAGGTACCTTTCAGATTTTCCAAGTTAGACACTCTCTGATTAGTTGTGACATTCCTTAAATTTATTTTAACGTTTTTCAATGTGGTCATAGCACGCAGGCTCAGCACAGATCTCTCAGGGATCTTCAGCATTAACTTAAGCAATGTTGTTTTTTTGTCTGTATACACATTCTGAAGTTCATCGTTAAGATGTAATCCAAATTGACGGAATATATTTCTCAGAAATAGAATTAATATATCTGAGTTCGTTATCAAGTTGATCTACATAGAAGAGCTTAGGATTCTGTGACAAGGAATCCGTCGCCATCCCATGCCGGGCGTGTTCTTCACTGCCAGCCAGCGTATGATTGGTTTCAGAGAGACGGGGTGGTGCTCTTAGTTAAATAATCGATAGCAAGTGCTATGTGCAAGGAAAGAATAAAGAGTGACAAGAAGAAAAGTTACAAAGTTACAAAATAGATGAAATACGTGGCTCGATTTTTCCCCCTGGAAACCGAGAATGGGTTTTTATATTTAGTTATATCAAGAAGTTCCACGAAAGCAAGATTCTTAAAACTACCGAAATGTGATTCTATTAGAACCAGCACTGTATCAAGAACCTAATAAATTAATAGGACCTGGTTAGCATTTACCATATTGGAACACACAGCTGTACTTTTCTCTTCAATTTCTGTAATTATGTTGTCACTTCTTAAAGATCTGACGTTCTGTATAGTAATCTTCACCCCTGTTATGCTTAAATTTAATCGGAAGTCGTTTTGGGTGGTATTTTTAACAAAAAAGTATTATAAAGAAGAATTCTAGAAAATATAGACAAAGGAAGAAAAAAATTATAATTATTAAAAATATTGTTATTTATGTGGCTGCCGGAATTGATTCCGGGTCCTAATTGTTAGAATTAATGATGTATTGGACTGTTCTTTTCAGCTGATAATATTTTCAGTATAACATCCCGAGAGTAAAAGTTCATTTGGGTAGGAGAAGCGTGCGCAAGCTGTAAACCGTGCTCTCTCAGCAACTCTGCACGAAGTGGGCAAAGAAAAAATGAATGAAAGACTGTAAAATTGCAGATGAACTACTTTTGCCTCGTTTATAGCTTTAGCAGCAACAAAAGAAACCAGACTGAGTTGGTGGGCTTCTCAGTGTTCAAAGATAACAAGAGGCTATTGCCTACAATAGCGTGAACACTACGCTTATGTTCTGATATTCTCCGTCATGTGTTTGTCATATGAGTTTGTTTTCTGCAACGCTCCAGTATTTCAAATTTGGGCTTGCAGCTATATCCTTAGCAATCTTAGCGGAAGGTTCATCAAAGAAACATAGGAACCGCTCTTCAGCTTTACCATTGATGCAGTATATAAAAATTATACTCAACTGAGATTTTACCTAAACGACCTTTGTTTTGCGAGATTGGAGGGAACGAATTCAACACATTCGATTTCTCCACGAACACGTTTTAAACATAAGGAATTATAGCCTGAAGTAAATAAGCTTTATGTCATTAGCAATGCCCTTGGGAACATCTTTTACTCTAAATGATCCTTCATGAAAGAGTCTTTTGAAGCCGAAAATCAAGAAAGCCCAGCAGTTCCTGTTATTAAACGAACCTTGTCCTTCTGTGTAATCTCTAAATGACAATTATTGAATGTTCAAATAGCAAACCCCTACTATTCTCCCAAATAATTTGCATTTTTGTCACTGTTTATCTTCATCCAATGGCTTGTAATCTATGTCCCTCCGAAGCATAATGATCTATACGGTATCCGCTTATCATATGAAACTTCTCTACCCATTTCATAAGCTTCTCAGATGACACGTTTCTTGTCTTTCGTTCCAAAATAGTTTACGCTTTAATTCAAATTTAGCGCCATTACTCTACCGTCTTAGAACCAAACATCAAGCTTTAACTCACAATTGTTTTTGTTTAGTTCCTTCTCAGCTCCACAAAACCGCTGAAATTTATCGTCCTGGCGTTTTTGAAAGTTTCACACTAATTTTCCATTCTGCGGCGTTAAGTTAAGCCAGACCGTTTCTGCAATGCTTTCATCGCCACATTTTATTGCAGCAAAACTGATAAAATGCATTCATTATGCTCGTACGGAATTGAATCGAAGACAGGACTGTTGACGCAGTATTTTATATCACAACAATGTAAATGCCAGAGTGATTGTAGTGTAAATAAGCATTATTGTATGACATTGATTTGAGATGTTTGTTAATTATAAGCATTGTTAGGAAATAAGTTTACACGGACTCACTGAAACTGACAATAAGAGCGGGCAACAATGAGCGAGGGGGTGAGTTGTATATTAATTAGAAGAGGCAAGCAAATGACGTCAGATTAGCGCGCTTTTCTTAGAAATGGAGGGAATTTCTTCCCTAGAGCATATGTGTTCGTAATTTTGATTGGATATAAATATAGACGCTAATGTTGGCGCGTTTTATTAACCAATAGCAGCTCTGTTATAATGTTTAGGCATATTGGGGTGAGGGAGTATAAAAAGCTAAAGCCAGAGGCAAGTATTGTCCAGTTCAACAGGATCATTCACGCATTACACGTCGCGCATTTTGACAGAATAATTCACAAGGCAAACGTCGTTCAGTCCAACAGAATCATACAAAGGTTATACGTCGCACAGTTTAAGAGAATCGTTCACGCGTTATACGTCGCGCAATTCTACAAAATCTCTCGCGTTGTAAAGTTAGTTATAAATGTGAAATACGCGAATTAATAACGTGCAGTAAATAAGTGATTATAGTGATAAAATATAACAGTTTCAGTCTGGCGTGTATCAAGAGTCAGTATGTGAAATTAACTAATTGTGACGGTAATAAACATGTAAAAACAAATTCTTTTATAAGTGTTATCTTTCAGTAACAAATCCTTTCCGTTTACACATCCTGTTCAAGAGATATGCTCAACTGAGTAGTAATAATAGCTAGCCGGAGGACAAAGAACCCAAAACTCAAAGTAGTAAAACAATAACAGGAAAATCAGAAATAGATAACACGAGTTACCGCGACAAATTGGATCCCATACGTGGGGCAGATAAACATGAAGCATCTTCCAACTACTAACAAATAATCTACTTCACTGTCAGGTATAAATTGACAAATCATAGCACTGGAAAACACAACTATATGAACAAACACACACACGTGATAAACACACCACGGACTATTAACATTCTCTGATCAACTGTACGCATTGAGCCAACAAAGCTCACTATCCCGACACATCAGACTACAATCGAGTCCAAAACTCTTGGAAGTTTGAGGCGTTTCCAGTAATATGGTACTATCGAAGTATTTAGTTTCAGTGCCTTCTATCAACGTAATTATTGCAAAATAATAACAGAGGTTATGCTATAAACTGACACAAACTAGATCAAATGCAAAATAAATCAAATACAAGGATGCAAAAAAAACGGAATAATACTGTTTTCATGAAAAGCAATTTTAATTTAGAATTTTTTTAAGTTTAGACAACACAATTTCTGCAAATATTCGGAGTCTTGTTCACTGAATGATGACTACATACGAGGAACAAGCACTTTTCATATTTTATTTTGTACTCTCTATCTTTCTTTCTGGAACAGTACTTGCATTGTCCTTGCTGAGGAATTGTGGGCCTTAGGGTCAGGATTGATAAAACAAAACTAATGACTTCTCCAATAAATTCTTTTATCATTGTTCATATATTTTATGATAGTCTAGCAAGTTCATCATTCTTCTCTAAAATAAGATTTGATAAGTTTCTGCGCTAGTTCTAATAGAAACTTCCTTCTTCGGTCATACAACAAACCTTTCATTTGGGGATTTTTAGTTTTTTACAGGCTCAATAATGGGTTATGTTAAATCTGATCAATTCTAAAATTAGTTGTACTGTTATACCAACATAACAAATAAACATAGGAGCCTACAAACACCTAATACAAAAAGTATTATAATATTTAGTTAGTCTACGGAACATCAAGTGGGGTTCACGGGCACCACAACAGATATAGTTTTATACTTCTGGCAAATATTTAAACTTATAGCACAAAATCAGCATGGTTGTATTATAAGGATCTATAAACAAGGTAGTAAAGCCACTAGCTTCCAGCTTTCCTTACAACAATGTCGTCCTCCGTTGTATAGTGGTTAACATACTAGTTCTAGTTCCCGAGGTCGTGGGTTAAAACCCGGCGGAAGGCGATGGATTTTTTTCGAACGTAAAAATTCTTAGAATGGCTTCCTTCGGAGGGGAAGTAAAGCTGGTGGTTCCGTGTCACAGATTTATGGCACGTAAAAGAACCTCAAGCCTGATAAAGAGGCCTCTGAGCAAAATTGCTCATCTTTCACGCCATGTAGGTAGAATGAGACGCTAAGGAACACAGCAATTAAAGAGTGTCCACAAATACAACTCAACCTCAATTCTTACAACAATAATATGGCAAAATTAGTTTACATAGGGTGCACGTGCACCCCACTTAGTATGACGAAGCTTATGCTTGTAACACAGACGTAAATATTTCCAAATGGAGTGGAGGACTTTGATAAGTAGGAAATACAATGAAGCTGAGTAATGCGAGCAATAATTGTTGATGTAATAAGGCAAAGCAATTAAATAGCGTTTCATCCACAAGGTATCTATAGTACACGCTATCTTATCTATATTGTCTCGCCTGAGCCCTGCGCCTCCGCCCCTCCCCGTGAGTGAATCTAGGTAGCGTTAAGATTTTAATGTCGTTGATTTATGTTTTACTTTTGGTTATTGTTGCTTCTTTTTGCAATAAGTCCGCTGACCAGATGTTTTCGAAATCCATTTACAAAATATTACAAAACCATTCTGCTTAAATATATTCGATATTTATACCCACATTTTAACACACATTGTGTTCCTGAGATTCCGATTTTAGGTAAAGCTTTCAATTAATATATTTAATTCATATGCTCTATTCTTATAGATCCTATTATGAGTTTAGGTTTCAGTATCTTTATTGTTAAAATTTTAGTGTAAATATTTGCGAGGGAGGCAAACTATATAGTTGTTTTATATAAAAGTAATCTGTACACATACAATTTGCATTTAAGGCGTTTATTTCCTTCTTAAAATACTCATAAAGTTAATAAAATATTCGAACATTTCATATTGGGTGTGCAGCACATATATGGCTTAAAATAATGAAAAGACCCTAGTAGGGAGAAATGATGGTTCAAAATCACTTAATATGCAGGAATGTGTACTCATATGCAAATGAGGTCCCCCACCTCCTCTCCCCCCACCCCTTCCCCAGCTTCTTGGTACTTTCATTTGCAGCTGAGGGTCATAAATCTTGTCGAGTATAATGGAAGCTTGACAGTTAAGCAATTAAGGCTGTCAATCAACTGTCAAAAAGAACAATGTGGGTGTTAAATTTACGTTTCTGTAACAAAGGCCGAGGTATTATTCTACCCATTCCATATCCGGATACGTGCTTTCCTGCACGGCACCAACTCACCCAACTCGCGTTGTTTAACGACCACGTGCAAGAGGTTATCCATCACTGTCAAAATGAAGAAAGAGTATGCTGGACAAAGAATCAGGCGCTATTGTCCCCAGCTCTATTGTTTACCTTTAGGTAAAGCCACCTGCGAGCTCGCAATCGCATTGTTTGTCGAACACGTAAAAGAGGTTATCCATCACTGTCAAAATGAATAAAGAGTATGCTGGACAAAGAATCAGACGCTACAGTCCCCAACTCTATTGAATTCCATGAGTGTCTACTATTAGAAAGACCAGCCGTATAACAAAAGAACAAGGCTTGCCCTTCACCTGTCAAAATGAACAAAGACCATGATAAATTAGACTTGTAACAAAAGAGAACCTGAAGACTGTTAACAAAGGAACAGATTTTATTGTATTCCCTTTCTATTGTCCAGAGCAAGGGTTCTTTAGAAAGACCACCTGTGTAGCACTCCCATTCCACTGCCCTATAACAAAGATCAAAGCTGGTCGTTCTAACAAAAGAGCCATTGTTCGACCACGTGCGTGCTTAACAAAAGAAACTGAGGGATGCTTTATACTCGCCCTATCTTTGTTTTTCCGTGTGAAAGACAGAGAGGTCAGTTTACCTGCTAGACGTCAACAATTCAACAGCGTTCGAGTCAGTCATCATTACGTTGACTTTGTCCTGAGGGCAGTTCTCCCCGAATGTTTTCACGAAGTTCTACGAATATACCCGAACATAGTTTCTCTGTGTATGTAGCTGACTGTTTTCAAACAGTGATATAAAATGTATTTAACATACATCATTACATACATTAAACCTCTGTGTATACTTGAATATCCATAGATCGGTGTTCGATTCCTACTGCAATCAAACGTTTATTGCTAATGAGAAATTGATAATATAATATCATTGCCCTAATTAATGAAAAAGGATTCAGAGGTCTCTAGTTCGAATCTTGACATGCGAAACTGTAATGTGCAATAAATATTAAACTATGCGGGGTCAGAATAAAATGTATTTAACAAATATAATTTAATTTTATATGTCATTACGATGTTTTAATGAGCGCTATTCTTAGGTGCCCAGGGATCCTAGTTGGAATCTTACCAGAAACTCTAATGCTTAATAAATACTGAAGTATTGAAGCATGCACGGGCAGATTAAAATGTACGTATTTAACAATTATAATTATTTATATATTCCGATGCCTGGACACGATTCTTTATTTTCTTTCTTCTTCTCTCCCTTTCTTCCTTTTCCCTCTATCAATCTATCTATCTCTTTCTTTCTCCACGACTTGTACACACCCAAGCGTTTCCATATACACGCGCACACATACATACATCAACAAGCTTACACCGGTGCACGCACACACACACGCACACACATGCACATACACACACATACACCTGTTCACTTACACATACCAGCACCAACCCACACACGTACACACACATGCAAGCACAAACACACACGCACATACATAACCACACACACGCGCGCGCACATACACACTCACGCACATGCCCTGAATGAAAACAGATAAAACTATGCAATAAAACTAATTATAAGCCTGGGATGCAAGGCACCATTTACGGATTGTTCGAAATTGGCCTCGATGCATGGGTTCGAATCCTAGGAGTGATTAAAAATTCATCTTTTAATAAATCCAAAACTAATTAGGATAAACACGCTAAATAAACTTTATTACCTGCATGTAAATAGGTGGTTTCTTGTGAATGTATATTAGCATACCTGGCGTCCAGGGTTCGATAATTAATTTTAAATCTCAATTATCTCAGAAACTAGCAGGGATAAAGGCGCGGACCGAAGTATGTTTGATAGCCCCTACGATGAACAATTAATATTGTATATAATTTCCAATTATTGTCCCTAGCTAGAATCGCGAACTTTCAATGACTTCCTTAATTTTCCCCTATACTCTAGAATATATCACTTAGATCAATGTTGTAACTAAATGCAGGTCTTTTAAACATGTCAAACTAACATTATAAATAATTTTGTTTCTGGTGTTCCGAGTTCGAATAGTGATTAAATGAAATTTAATTATAAATTTAATACCACAGGAAACAATTAAGATAAAGCCACCAATAAACCCTAGTACGTTTATTTCATTAGGTAGTATCTCCTGAATGTATATTCGGGTACCTGGCCTCATGGGTTCGATCCTTAAGTTTTAAATCCCAATTATCCCAGAAACTAGCAGAGATAGAGGTGCGGACCAAAGCATAATTGTTAGCTCCTATGACAGACAATTAATACAGAATATAATTCACAACTAGTTTTCCTTAGTTCGAAAGCGATCTTTTAATGATTTCCTTAACTTTCCTCTATCCTCTAGGATACGCCGCTTAGGTTGATGCCGTAACTGCATACAGCTTTGTGTAAAGGCATTATTGATGTACTCTGAGAGAGAGAGCGAGAGGAAGTGAAACAAATAGGTATAGAAGTGCTGACAGCCTCTGCGCACGCGCAACAGATGATAATTCCATCGGTGTAATAATCACAGGATGTGTAAGCATCCCCACCGTGATGATGTGCTGGCATCGCCTGGAGGGGGTTTAGACCCCTATATAAACAGATACCCGCGCATGCTATAACTGTTGTGAACTTGTTAACTATACATTTAAGTTTTTAAGAACTTTACAAGCAACGCGAGGTGCAAGCCATCTACACGTACAGCACACATCAACACGAAACAATGCAAGGTGAGTGAGTTTTTACATAACTATACAAAATCACTGTTGGCTTTTACAATACATTTAATTTTTGTTTAAATGATACAGTACATGAAAGACGATTCGTTGCAAGAGCATCATATTTTTTATCTGTACTTTACATTCACATGGATTTCTCTGCGTATTCTTCTTCAGTTCACAGGATTTTCGCTACTCATTGTTCTTCTATTAACATTCACACCATTTTCTCTGCATATTTCTCTTGTATAAATATTCACATGATTTTCGCTACACATTCTTCTTACATAAACATTAACACGATTTTCTCCGTTCATTCTTTGTTTCTCATTCACACGCTTTCCCCTACTCGTTCTTTTTTCTCTGCAGGTTCATCTCCCATGAACATTCACATGATTTTCTGTACTTATTCTTTGTTTCTCTACACATTCATACGATTTTTGCTATACATTCTTCTATTAATATTCACACGATTTTCTCCACTCGTTCTTTGTTTCTCTACACATTCATAAGTATGCTTAAAAAACCTTTGCTGATGCAGCACAACACACACTTTAGTTCTAATATAAAGAAATGTAAAACTTGTGCTTCAACTTGAATAAATAGTGAAAATAATAATTTATGTCAATGTCTGATACAGATTGTTTAACAGATAGACTTAAGAAGATGGTTGAAGAGCGTAGTTTCCTACCGACTCACCAAGTTCAAGATCTCGAAATAGGTCTTAATTATGAGATAAAGTCCTTAAAGGGAGTTCAAACAGGACACGGTACCAGGATCGTATCTTCGCTGGAGGATTGTCAAGTGTTCTTGCCAGCGTGCTATAATTCGTTAACCGATCAAGAGATTGCAGAAATACCTGGGAAACTATACCTCCAGTATAACGGTATGGCAGAGATGCAGAAATTAAAACATGTGAATTGTCTTTTTTATCTGCAGATAAGGTGTGTAGTAGTGTCAAACTTAAGTATTGAATGTCCTCCTATTTTACAATGAAAAATTCATAAATATAACAACTGATTCATTGATAATTACATATAAATATACAAAAGATACATGTTATAGAATCTTATAAAGAATTTACGAAATCACAATATCACATGCTTTTAATTTAGTTAT
This sequence comes from Deroplatys truncata, assembly GCA_030765065.1. NCBI lineage: Eukaryota > Metazoa > Arthropoda > Insecta > Mantodea > Mantidae > Deroplatys > Deroplatys truncata. The sequence goes on from CM060990.1 coordinate 232,260,834, forward strand.
ATCTAACGCAATGAAATAGCGATCAATATCCGAGTGTTTATATAAATCCTTTGTGTTTTATTTTACGTGTATTATAACAAAAATAATGTAATTCCTTTCAGGTTGCCTTTATTGATCAAAGCAGTTTTGAAGACTTTCACTGTGCAATGTTTCAGACTGTACAATAAGGGAAGAAGAAGAGGAACAGCTTTGCAGACATGCAAAGGAGGCTGACGCTATTGGAGGATAGAATTAGCAGCATCGACACCTCCAAGAAACATTGTGGCCAGAAGCGTGTGCTGAGACATCTACATCACCGAAATACATTAAGACAGGATTCTTATATAACATTCCAGGGCATACGATGAAAACACACGGACAATTTTGTATACAGGCTAATGCATAGCTGAGAGTTTGCTCGAGCGAGTCTCCCTATATTCCGTGAAAATAGGAATTGTTAGCAGTAATATAAATGATTGTGAAAATACTTTTAAATAGTGATGAAATTTGTACCCTAAAAGACTTGAGCCCTGTATACATTAACAGCATTAAATTGTTTGCCGCGCGGGAATAAAAATTATGAACATAAAGAGACTTTCATTTAAATAATAAAAAATTTGTATAACCTGCTGTTACAAGTGTAATGACATATATAGAAACAAGGAGTTGGATGAGGAATGTGATGGAAATGAATGATAAATAATAATAATAATAGTAATAATAATAATAATAATAATAATAATAATAATAATAAAGAATGGAAGTATGCTTTTACATCATGTTTTTATTCATTAAAAATCCTTACATTTCTAATGAAAAAACTAAATCCTTACAAGATTAGTTTCAAATATAAGCTGCATCACATGAGTCAGAGGCTTGTATGTTGATACTTTATCGAGAATTATTAAACAATATAAGGAGGCCTGTACAGAGATATTTATACTAGATTGAATTTCTATATTGATGTTGACACAGCCGTTTACAACATCCTCTGGTTGATGAGAGCAATCTATAGCAAATACAGGAGCAAATTTAAGTAATCTTTTCGCCTCAATAATGGATGATTCTCTTTGTCATAATAAGAGCTTAAGTACATATCATGCAATGATGAAAATCCCGAGTTTTCCAAAGCCCAAATTCATGTCATGATTGGGATAACATTCACTACTTAAATAAAGTCTCAAATTAGCTAGTTACAATGATCAAAAAGAGAACAGTCTTTAGTTGCATTACTCCATCTTAAATTCAGAGCACCAATGACAAATCTCGGCTTCTCCATTTTAGATGTGGTGTCACCATTCCAGGTAAATGCTTGTAACACAGCAGGTTGAGTATGCAGATCCATGGGCCTAAATGGGTGAAACAGAGTCTTATCCAGCCTGGCTGTCTTGAGGGTCTCAGCATCAGAACGTCGAATCACAGGCCTTCTCCACTCGATTAGTACAGGTTTAACAGCAGCATTCTCTTCACCCTGAGACGGTATAATACAGTTTTTTAGAACCCTTGGATCGAATCAGCACCAACACCGACTGTCTATGGTGCTTAAGCTTTGCAGTAGTAGCTGCTCCATTAGATTTAGTAACATTTCCATTGATGCATAGATAACTTCAAGTAGGTAAAGTATATAAATTCTCAGCTTGACAAGGGATTCTAAACTCGTTGTTAGCGTCCAGAGCTGATGTATTATATGGTAAAAACAGATGTTCCTCTTCTTTAGTGATCTTGTCGTCGAATCTCGGTGTCCCGGTAACATTGAAGATGACCATGATTATAGGATTCTGAAGCCGATTGAGGAACTGCCGATTGAGTGATGTAAACCCGCGGGGTGTCAGGGGCAGAGCATGATGTGCGCGTCGAATCACTCCATTATTACATCCTCGACGTCGTTGACTTCTTCTAAAATCTATGGGCATTATGCTTATATCCTTGTTTCTAAAGTCAATGATATTGCTGTTATGCTCTCCTATACCAAGGCTGATTTGTTCTATACAGCGAGTGTTTATGAATAGCAGGTAAAATTTGATGTGATGGTTCTTGTGAAATATGGTATCCAAGCGTAACAGATGGGAAAACTGGTAAATTGAGTGTCCTCTTTTACTATCGAGGAAGGAGACTGATGCAATACTACGCTAGATTCGTATGATGCTCAATCTAAATATATTCACCAGGAAATCAGATTCAGACAGCTGATTAGCTGGAATAACTTTGTCGCTGAAGGCCCCCAGAACGTTCCTATAGAACAATCATTGGAAAAATTCAAAAGTGAAAGAACATTTTAATTACAGGTTTCATTGCATTATTATTATTATTATTATTATTATTATTATTATTAATTGATCTAATAAAGAAGACATACATCCTGATATGAAGAATCTTAAAACATTGGACATACAAGTAGGGATCTATGTTACTTAATGCTTTTTAGGCACAAGTATAACCCTCTACCAGAGTTTTGTGAATTCGCTTTCTTGATCTGCCCCCTCTTCTTTTCGATGTTCCTCCCCTTATTCTTCTTCACTCTTCGGTCTTTCCCTCTTGCTTCAATTCCTTTGTTATTTCTCATCATTTCAGCAAGTTGTTTATCCGCAGCTTTTTTATTCACGTCTGTAGCAATTTGTGATGCATTTCCAGCGGTGGCTCCTAGGGCTGCAATAATTGGTATGAAAGGTAGAAATCCTCCTCGTTTTTTCTTTTTGAACCCGCCGCCAACAGACACCTTTCTCTCAATTTCTCTCTTATGCCTCTTCATTTCTGCGAGTTGTTTATCTGCTAACCTTTTCTTATTTACTGTTGAGGCAATTTGGACTGTACCTCCAGCGACAGTAGCTAGAGCTGCAATAATTGGTATGGGAGGTAGAAATCCTCCTCGTTTCTTCTTCATGGATCCAGCACCAGCAACTACCTTTCCCTTCATAATTGCTGTTACTAGAAGCACTGCCAACTTTTCACCTAATGTAGCATCAGATGATTGGACCCTTTTCCACGCCGTTTAAGCCAAGATCTTGTCAGCAATGTTTCTCGAAGCAGAGTCCTTATGCTGAGCATAGGCAACGTCGTTAAGTTTACACGTTCGTCTAACGGTTGATTCCAGAGTCTCCTCTCCTTAATCTTTTTCTAGCTTTGTCCCAGGTCCTCAGTATATGTAAACAGGCAAATGTGCTTCAAACGGTAGCAGGTTACTGAGATAGTTAATTAAACCGGAACCTCTTGCGGCCTTAACCGCCCTTAGCTCTCATGGTATACTAATTGATTTTTATTGCTGTATAGTTCTTTTATACTTACTCATTAGCATATATACATTAAGGGCGATTTATTTTATTTTAGCTGTCAAGCTAGAGCTGGTAAAGCAAGAATGCTCGCAGCCTATTCAGGTATTAGACTTTGAAAGCGACTTTAGACGCGAACTTCATGGAAAACTGTTTCCTGTCAATGTTAGAACGCTAATTCTAGACATCTCCATCACGTAACCCGCTCACGCAAAAAGGTGACCCGCTCAGGGAAAAAGGCGACCCGCTCTGGGAAAAAGGTGACCCCCTCAGGGAAAAATGTAACCCACTCAGGGAAAAAGGTGACCCACACAGGAAAAAGGTGACCCGCTCATAGAAAAAGGTGACCCGCTCAAGGAAAAAGGTGACCCACTCAGGGAAAAAGGTGACCCACTCAGGGAAGAAGGTGAACCGCTCAGGGAAAAATATGACCCACTCAGGGACAAAGGTGACCCACTAACGGAAAAAGGTGACCCACTCAGGGATAAAAGATGACCCACTCAGGGAAAAAGGTGACCCACTCAGGGAAAAAGGTGCACTCAGGGAAAAAGGTGACCCATTCAGGGAAAAAAGGTGACCCACTCATGGAAAAAGCTGACCCACTCAGGGAAAAAGGTGACCCACTCAGGGAAAAAGGTGACCCACTCAGGGAAAAAGGTGACCCACTCAGGTAAAAAAGTGACCCGCTCAGGGAAAAAGGTGACCCACTCAGGGAAAAAGGTGACTCGCTCAAGGAAAAAGGTGAGCCACTCACGTAAAAGGTGACCCGCTCACGTAACAGGTGACTCACTCTCGCTAAAAGCTCTCACATATGTGCGCCATTTTCGCTAAAGGATGATGCATGAGCTTTAGACTCAAGCTAGGTAGACCAGTATCTCACTCAGCTCTCCCATTCTCAGTGCTAACTATCAAGCAAACATGCACTCTTACCCCTATGAATCCATTTCATGCTACTTGAATCTCCTTGTACTTAATGAATTAGTTATAATTAATAGAATTACAACATTAATGTGTGAATACTAAAATATTTCGCTTGGTCTAATTGTTTATATGCATCCAAGCCTGAGATCATATATAAATATGCAAATGCCAAAAATAGTTCAGTCTCCTGTTGTCATATACGAACACAACATCTATATCATAAATTGACTAGTTTATATATACTGTTTGAGCATGAACATTCATAAAGATGCTCAATTACAAACCTTGATTTTTCGTATGTCTCCCAAGGGAGAAGGACTCGTTTTGTTAAGTGCTGCATATGTAATAGAACTTTAAAAAACAGAACAATTTCAAGGTTCAAGCAACATAGGAGAAGATGCTGTAAAGAGATCACCAGCTGTGCATTGACTACAATCCTCAAACGCGATCCTGAAATCTTCTCAAGTTCCGAAGAGCGGAATTCAAGATGTACCGTACTTGGAACCAATTCAAGTGATCCTGTAATAACATCACGAGCTACCACATATGCAACAATAAGAGCAGTTTCTTTGAATGAGCAAACTCTGAATAAACACACCAATGAAAGCAAGCATACTAGTGTCAACTCACCAAGAATAGAAGATATATCCAAAGCGAATACTGAGGAGATGCTATACCGCTACACCGATCCTAATGATTTGGTAGACCTGCTAAGGGTACTAATGATGCTTCATACACCTGATAAAAATGATTTTTCCGATGTGAATAGCCCAATTATTCAGAAGCTAAAGCTGGGTGGTTTTATAGCGTGATTAGCATCTGCGGGAACTTGAAACCAGCGAAAGAGTTAGAAAGATTCCACCATATGCGTTAAGGTACTGTTAAGAGGTTTCAGAACTTCAATTCAGAGCAGAGGTTTCTGCGGACACTTGTGTTTGCAATTTCTATAGCAGTGAGTTATATTATCGCTGTCAGTGTCAACGAGTCTGTTCTTACTGCATACCGGAATCCTCCTCTTCAGCTAGAACCGAAGGGTCATTATGCGATTGCTCTATTGAATTTTGAAACCTTCTATTACATTCCATATATTGATCAGAGTAATAATCAATTTCAATACATTCACAATAATGAAATTAAGAGCATTGATATACCTTAATGAAACTTATGAGATTACTAACATTAATGAATACATCAGAGATTAGCTAGGGTGGATGAGAATGTCTTCTTTATTAGATCAATTAATAATAATGCGATGAAACCTGTAATTAAAATGTCCTTTCACAGTCTTAATGCTGTTAATGTATAAAGAACTCAGGTGTTTTAGGGTACAAATTTCATCACTATTTAAAAGTATTTTCAGAATTATTTAAATTACTGCTCACAATTCCTATTTTCACGGAATATAGGCAGACTCACTCAAGCAAACTCTCAGCTATGCATTACCTTGTATACAAAATTGTCCGTGTGTTTTCATCGTATGCCCTGGAATGTTATATAAGAATCCTGTCTTAATGTTTTCCGGTGATGTAGATGTCTCAGCACCCGCTTCCTGCCACAATGTTTCTTGGAGGTGTCGATGCTGCTAATTCTATCCTCCAATAGCGTCAGCCTCCTTTGCATGTCTGCAAAGCTGTTCCTCTTCTTCCTCCCTTATTGCACAGTCTGAAACATTGCACAGTGAAAGTCATACAAAACTGCTTTGATCAATAAAGGCAACCTGAAAGGAATTACATTTTTTGTTATGATACATGTAAAATAAAACACAAAGGATTTGTATAAACATTCGGATATTGATTGCTATTTCATTGCGTTAGATATAACTAAATTAAAAACATGTGATATTGTGATTTCGTAAATGTTTTATAAAATTTTATAACATGTATCTTTTGTATCTTTATATGTAATATCAATGAGTCAGTTGTTTTATATATGAATTTTTCATTGTAAAATAGGAGAACATTCAATACTTAAGTTTGACACTTCTTCACATTCTTCTCTGCAGGTAAAAAAGACAATTTACATGTCTTAAATTTTCGCATCTCTGCCATACCGTCATACTGGAGATATACTTTCCCAGGTATTTCTGCAATCTCTTGATCGGTTAACGAATTATAGCACGCTGGCAAGAACACTTGACAATCCTCCAGCGAAGTTACGATCCTGGTACCGTATCTTGTTTGAACTCTCTTTAAGGTTTTTTCTCATATTTAAGACCTATTTAGAATTTTGAACTCGACGTGTCGGTAGGAAACTACGCTCTTCAACCATCTTGTTAAGTCTATCTGTTAACCAATCTGTAACAGGCATTGACATGAATTATTATTTTCACTACTTTATTCAAGTTGAAGGACAAGTTATACATTTCTTTATATAAGAACTAAAGTGTGTGTTGTGCTGCATAAGCAACGGTTTTGTAAGTATGCTTATAAATGTGTAGAGAAATAAAGAACGAGTGGAGAAAATCGTGTGAATATTAATAGAAGAATGTGTAGCGAACATCGTATGAATGTGTAGAGAAACAAAGAATAAGTACAGAAAATCACGTGAATGCTCATGGAAGATGAATCTGCAGAGAAACATCAAACGAGTAGAGAAAATCATGTGAATGAGAAACAAAGAATGAACGGAGAAAATCGTTTTAATGTTTATATAAGAAGAATGTGTAGCAAAATCATGTGAATGTTTATAAAGAAAAATTTGCAGAGAAAATGGTGTGAATGTTAATAGAAGAAGAATAAGTAGAAAAAATCCTGTGAACTGAAGAAGAGTACGCAGAGAAATCCATGTGAATGTAAAGTACAGATTAAAAATATGATGCTCTTGCAACGAATCGTCTTTCATGTATTCTATCGTTTAAACAAAAATTAAATGTATTGTATAAGCCAACAGCGCTTTTGTATAGTTATGTAAAAACTCACTCACCTTGCATTGTTTCGTGTTGATGTGTGCTGTACGTGTAGATGGCCTGCACCTCGCGTTGCTTTTAAAGTTCTTAAAAATTTAAATGTATATTTAATAAGTTCACAACACTTCTAGCATGCGCAGGTATCTCTTTATCTAGGGATCTAAACCACCTCCAGGCGATGCCAGCACATCACCACGGTGGGGATGCGAACACATCATGTAATTATTACACCGATGGAATTATCATCCGTTGAGCGTGCGCAGAGGCTGTCAGCACTTCTATCCCTATTTGTTTCACTTCCTCTCGCTCGCTCGCTCTGTCTCTCTCTCTCTCTCGCAGAGTACATCAATAATGCCTTTACACAAAGCTGTATGCAGTTACGACATCAACCTAAGCGGTGTATCCTAGAGTATAGAGGAAAATTAAGGAAATCATTAAAAGGTCGGAATTCGAACTAGGGACAACTGATTGTCAATTATATTCTGTATTAATTGTCTGTCAATGGAGCTAACAATCATGCTTTGGTCCGCACCTCTATCTCTGCTAGTTTCTGGGATAATGGAATTTAAAGCTTAAGGATCGAATATATGAAGCCAGGGACCCGAATATACATTTAGGAGATACTACCTAATGAAATAAACGTAATAAGGTTTATTGGTGGCTTTATCTTAATTGTTTCTTGTGGTATTAAATTTATAATTAAATTTCATTTAATTAGTATTCGAACTCTGAACACCAGAAACAAAATTATTTATAATATTAGTTTTACATGTTTAAAAGACCTGTATTCAATTACAACATTGATCTAAATGATATATTCTAGAGTATAGAGGAAAATTAAGAAAGTCATTGAATGATCGGGATTAGAGCTAGGGACAATGATTGGAAATTATATACAGCATAAATTGTTCATCGTACGGGCTATCAAAAATGCTTTGGTAGCACCTCTATCCCTGCTACTTTCTGGGATAATTGAGATTTAAAATTAAGGATCGAACTCTGGACGTCAGGAATGCTAATATACATTCACAAGAAACCACCTATTGACATGCAAGTAATAAAGTTATTTTGGCGTGTTTATTTTAGTTAGTTTTGGATTTATTAGAAGATGAATTTTTAATCACTCCTAGGACTCGAACCCATGCATCCAGGCCAGTTTCAAACAATTCGTAAATGGTGCATTGCATCCCAGGCTTGTAATTAGTTTTTATTGCATAGTTTTATCTGTTTTCATTCAGGGCATGTGCGTGAGTGTGTATGTGCGCGCGCGTGTGTGTGGTTATGTATGTGCGTGTGTGTATGTGTTTGCATGTGTGTGTACGTGTGTGGGTTGGTGCTGGTATGTGTAAGTGAACAGGTGTATGTGTGTGTGCGTGCACCGGTGTATGCTTGTTGATGTATGTATGTGTGCGCGTGTATATGGAAACGCTTGGGTGTGTACAAGTCGTGGAGAAAGAAAGAGATAGATAGATTGATAGAGGGAAAAGGAAGAAAGAGAGAGAAGAAGAAAGAAAATAAAGAATCGTGTCCAGGCATTGGAATATATAAATAATTATAATTGTTAAATACGTACATTTTAATCTGCCCGTGCATGCTTCAATACTTCAGTATTTATTAAGCATTTGAGTTTCTGGTAAGATTCGAACTAGGATCCCTGGGCACCTAAGAATACCGCTCATTAAAACATCGTAATGACATATAAAATTAAATTATATTTGTTAAATACATTTTAATCTGACCGCGCATAGTTTAATATTTATTGCACATTAGAGTTTCGCATGTCAAGATTCAAACTAGGGGTCTCTGAATCCTTTTTCATTAATTAGGGCAATGACATAATATTATCAAATCATCAATTTCTCATTAGCAATAAACGTTTGATTGCAATAAGAATCGAAAACCGATCTGTGGATATTTAAGTATACACAGAGGTTTTGTGTATGTAATGATGTATGTTAAATACATTTTTATATCACTGTTTGAAAACAGTCAGCTACATAAACAGAGAAACTATGTTCGGGTATATTCGTAGGACTTCGTGAAAACATTCGGGGAGAACTGCCCGCAGGGCAAAGCCAACGTAATGATGGCTGACTCGAACGCTGTTGAATTGTTGACGTCTAGCAGGTAAACTGACCTCTCTGTCTTTCACACGGAAAAACAAAGACAGGGCGAGTATAAAGCATCCCTCAGTTTCTTTTGTTAAGCACGCACGTGGTCGAACAATGGCTCTTTTGTTAGAAGGACCAGCTTTGATCTTTGTTATAGGGCAGTGGAATGGGAGTGCTACACAGGTGGTCTTTCTAAAGAATCCTTGCTCTGGACAATAGAAAGGGAATACAATAAAATGCGTTCCTTTGTTAACAGTCTTCGGGTTCTCTTTTGTTACAAGTCTAATTTATCATGGTCTTTGTTCATTTTGACAGGTGAAGAGCAAGCCTTGTTCTTTTGTTATACGGCTGGTCTTTCTAAAAGTAGACACTCATGGAATTCAATAGAGCAGGGGACAATAGCGTCTGATTTTTCGTCCAGCATACTCATTGTTCATTTTGACAGTGATGGATAACCTCTTGCACGTGTTCGACAAACAAATCGACTGCGAGCTCGCAGGTGGCTTTACCTAAAAGTAAACAATAGAGCTGGGGACAATAGCGCCTGATTCTTTGTCCAGCATACTCTTTCTTCATTTTGACAGTGATGGATAACCTCTTGCACGTAGTCGTTAAAGAATGCGAGTGGGGTGAGTTGGTGCAGTGCAGGAAAGCACGTATCCGGATATGGAATGGGTAGAATAATACCTCGGCCTTTGTTACAGAAACTTAAATTCATTACCCCCATTGTTCTTTTTGACAGTTGATTGACAGCCTTAATTGCTTAACTGTCAAGTTTCCATTATACTGGACAACATTTATGACCCTCAGCTGCAACTGAAAGTACCAAGGAGCTGGGGAAGGGGTGGGGGAGAGGAGGTGGGGGACCTCATTTGCATATGAATACACATTCCTGCATATTAAGTGATTTTGAACCATCATTTCCCCAATACTGGCCTTAAAACATAAACATAAAATTAATAAAATTATATCGGTATATAGCATATTCTTCCTTAATAAGCTCCAATCTAGAAATATGTTCCTCGTTAAGATTGTGTATGTTTATCCATTGATTCCTCAATCATTCATGAACCCTTATTTCTACGTTTTGGTGTCTGAGATATTTCCTGAATGTTTACGTATATGCTTATTTCAAATTAATATAAGTATTTATAAAAGTATAGATATATGGATGGGCAGAATAAAATACTTTGTTAAATCTGCTATGAAAAGTTTCTCAGTCATTATTATGTGTCCCAAGGTTCCATTTTTAGCAGCAAGAGCGCGTGATTCACTATCATCACAGAAATTATCTGGTGGATTTTTCTCTTGTGGATTAGAGGCCACTTAATATTACATGTGTTACCCTCAAACTCATACAATTAAAAAAATAATAAACGGAATATTAACTTTAAGTCTACCCACTACAGAAGCACTTTCAACGCATATCTTCTTGAAGTGGTTTTTCTTAATTTGGAGTAGCCAGGGTTCACTAAGGTGGAATCCATACATAATAACATTGACCTAACTCCATACATTTATTGATGCATAGATGACGCATTAAAATCCACTATTAGAGTGGTGGGATTCAACAGTAGGTGTAGATGCTGCGTATCCAGACCTTTTTCGGATTAGAGGAACGCTTTTCAACCACAATAGGGACAATAAAGCGTGCAATCGGATTACGAGATGTGGCAATAATGAAACCGGAGTGATTATTGTGCGCATTTCCGGCTTCATCGATGAAAAAGGGAAGAGCGGGGTATTAGTCTTGGGACTCTTCCTTTCACACCGCTGTGGTGATTAGTCTGGCTGTGAGCCTTCTTAGAAATGAGTCGTGTATCTGAGCTCTGTCGGCATTATGCTAGGCTCCTAAGTATAACAAAGTGTTAACATCAAATTCCTCACAAAACTTGGAAAACGTATCACATAAACTTACGATTTGTAGAAACACGTTTATGGTGATCAGTGTCTATCTCGTACGCAAGTTTTCGAGTGGGCTAAGAGGTTCAAGGACGCTAGGGAAGACGTCAAAGACGATCCGAAATCAGGCAGTCTTTCCACTTCGAATACTGAGGAGAATGTGGAGATCAGTAGAACTGTTCAAGAAGACCGTCGCCTGAGCATTCTAGAAATTTCAGAACGTGCCTGCATCAATAAGGAAACCGTTAGACAGATATTGCACGACGATCTGGGCATGACAAAGGTTTGTGCTAAACTGGTGCCAAGAACCCTCACCAACGACCAAAAGCAACATCGCGTGGACTGCTGTGCTGACACTCTTGAAAACATTGAAAATGACCCTGAATACCTCCGCAAAGTAATTGCGTGTGATAAAACATGGTTATTCCAATACAATCCAGAGACTAAGCGACAATCCATTCATTGAAAGAGACCTCAATCCCCTAGGAAGAAGAAAGCGCGCATGAGCAAATCAAAATTCAAAACAATGATTGTTTTCTTGGATATCTGAGGGGTTATCTACATTGATTAGGTGCCTGAAGGTCAGACTATCAATCAGGTTTATTGTACAACTGCTCTGAAGACCCTCCGTGAACTTGAACGGCGACTGAGACCAGATCTGTGGAAGAATCGCTCTTAGGTTCTTCATCAGGATAACGCACCGGTTCATAACGCGATGTCTGTAAAGAGGTTTTTGGCGAAAAACATTCCAGTGACGGAACATCCACCGTATTCGCCTGACCTAGCACCGTGCGACCTTTTTCTCTTCTCACAGGTGAAGTCTGCGCTCAAAGGAACCTGGTTCAAGTACGTGGATGCAGTGAACGGAAAAGCGACGAGACTTCTCAACAGCATAACAGACAAAGACTTGCAGCACTGCTAGCAACAGTGGAAAATTGGTATGGAACGGTGCAGGAATCGGGGAGGGGAATACGTTGAAGGTGACAACATTTCAGATGTGTAAATTTTTTTAATAAAGAGCTAGAGCATCAGTCCAGTTTCTTCATTGCCACAGCTCGTATCACACCTTCTACCATCCCTTTCCCGGTATTTGCCGCCAAACAAATCCGCCCCATAAGTACTTGCTACCTGTAACGTTTGACTAACAAGAGCGATAAGGTTTGACAACGGTTCTAAGCCATGTCATCCCCATAATAACGAACAGACTCGTGCTCTATTATCACGCGTCGTTGACTTCAAGGGCCGAAGTCGCCGCACACACCGACAAAGGAACTTCTGTCTCTAGGGGTGAAAGAGGATACCTACCCACACCCTAATGGATTGTTAATAACGCATGTCATTGTCGGTTTTTGAAGATTACTGCATTTGAAATTAGCGTACCGTAGATTGATTTACATAATTAATTGGATTATCAGTCTTTGAAATAAACCCTATATTTAAAAGCGCGTGCCGTAGATCGATTTATGTAATTAAATTAATGATCAAATGTTGAATAGTTTACTTCCGCACACTCAAAGGGGTGTTACCGACAAAAGAGGCCGTAGGCCGCCAGGATAGGGTTGTGACACCTAAACGCCATTTCCATATTAAATGCGCCGCCATTGAAAACGTTGCGTACCTGGATTAATTTAAATAATTAACCTGATAATCAAGTCCTTAATAATTTACATGTGTATATCAATAATAAGTGTCAATATGGGTATCAAATCAATCGATTTTACCCCATGAATCCGCTGATGTCATCAGATTCGTTCTATCGTTACAAGCAACATAGTGTTGACCTCAACCCTATTGGCATAATCAAGATGAATATTCATTTGTATATCAAACGACAGCGACAGCATAGGAACACCGACAGCTACATCATTTCAAAATTTTAACCTGATTTGCAAACGGAAGAGCATAATCATTTCCATATGATGAGCGCATCAATTAAATTATATATATACATAAAACTAATCTGTTTTATTTTTAAACCATTCATTTAATCATGAACACCTATGCGTTCTATACGCTAACTCAATACATCTACCACAAGGGTGACACCTAGGTATAATTTCGATGGTAAGGGAATAGGCTTTAAGGTCGCATGACTCTGTTAATCTTTTTAAGGGGTCGATCAAACTCATTTACATAATTAAGCTGATAATCAAATGTTTAACGTTTGGCTTGGGTATAGCAATAGAGGTAACAAATGCATATTTTTCAATACGCTCTCATAACATCCATAATTCAAGGAATGTCCTAATATATAAATGTATATTTGGGTATAATGCGAAAGTAACAATGTTTTATTTCTTTTGAGCTCCTTTCAATTAATACAATATAAAATTGTTTAACAAACTCATATTCATTTTAAGGAAGAAACTATAACCCATAATGTAATACTTAAAAGCCATTCACTCTGATTAAGTCAATGTTTACATTATATTTAAAAAATCATGACTCCCTTAATAAAACAAAATGTAATAAAAACAACTAAATCCAAATCACTTATAATCGAACAGAGAATCAGTTGTCCCCTTTGTGTTAGGATATGTATATATCCAAAGTGTTAATAATGATATTGACATTCTTAATAATTTCGAGTAAACGTGTACATTTTAATGAAATTCATAATCTAATAAATTATTTGTTTTATTATTCCTATTTCAGGGAGGTTATCACATCAGTTTAGCCTTCTGACTGAAAACAACTTTTCTTGTCCACCAAATACAGAAGGCTTATAACATAAAACGCATTAAATGGTAGAGACCAAATATGGTTCAAAGAACGTGCCTATCTTGGATTAAAGGTGGGTTTTCCTTCCAGTAAGACATACTCCTCTAACAGCCGAAAAACTGAAAGAAATATCTGGGAATTTAAACTGGAATACATTGGGCTAGTATCAATGGTCTAGTAACTTTAAGACATGTAAATTGTATTACTCCCTCTGAAGATTTGTATGAATAATTCAACTGACCCTTCAGTGTTTGTTATTTCTCAAAAGATGAAACAAGCGGGTGTCTTAAAGCTACTTCACTTAGAGGCACAACCTGTGAGTTTAGAAATACCCGGTTCGCTGTATACTAGGATAGCATTCGCTTAAAGTGTGCATGGATATTAAAACGAAAAAATAAACAAATAAGTATACATAGTCTGCTATATACATAATGCATGTAAATAATGTCCTGGTGTGTGAGTGAAGTCATCTAAAAACTATTTGAATACACTTTTCAAAGTTTCTTCTTCCTCGATGCTGAAAATAAGATGTCTTAAAAGTTGATACCTGTATCAAGTTGCAAATAATTTGAATATATGCTACAGGAATTCACGGAGGGAGGATAAGAAGAGGACGCGCGAGAAAGTGCAAAAAGCTGCCAACGCAGAATGAATAATAAACCCCTCATGCTTGACGATCTCGACATATCCCGAGCACACAGCTTGACCACCGGACTATACGTGACATTCCCTCCCTTTACATAAAGCTTCAAAGCAGTAATTAATTTGTTTAACATTAACAAATCAGACTCGGACATGATATCTAAAAGAATTCCAACGATTGAAGATTAACAAGAAGAAGAAGAAAAGTTTTTTGTACGTCGAATATTACGCAAATGTAATTTATACATACAATATTACTGTATTTCTTGACAATCTAGTTAATTTCATAAACACTTCTTTAAATGATAATGTAATATCTTTAGACATTGATGCTGTAGGAAATCTAAAACGCATAGTGCCATAAATTGAAACGCACTTGAATAATTTAAGTGAGTTCTACAGATCAGGGCCTCTAGTTTCTCGGAGAGTGGGAGAGGAGGAAGGAAAGACTTAAATGTATAATAAGAGCAGCCAAAGGGTTTTATGATATATAAACTCTATTAATACTTAAGCTTCGTCCTAACACAATCCTTACAAAAACATTTTCATTTCCGCGGACAATAATGGTAGTTTACAGTCTAGGCTTCTTACTAACTCAACTTTTTAATTGCATTACATGCATGTGAAGGAGGCTGGTAGGTAAACTGGCATGTAAAATTATACAAGACAGTGATGTATGGGCTGGGATACTTACAGGTGATTGAATCTCGAGTCAAACGTTTACGGCTCCATTCACAGCCTCTTTGAGTTGATGCGAGTAGTCTATCCTGAATAACGGTGCACGATGAAGGAAATATTTTTCCTTCAAGAATAATAAAAATTATTTTTATCACAGTACGAGCTATGAAGCTTGCAGCACATTTTACATAATGAAGTCAACTTAAATTTTATGAAGTCCAAGTTAAAATCATGGTAGATGAGCACTCACTATTGAGGAATAAGCTAAAATTAGTAATTTTGCAATGATCAAACTCTGTACAGTTCTAGCTATAATCATTTTATATTGCAGTTTGCACTTCAACTACAACGAAGCGAGGTGTCTCAAGCTTCGTTGTTGATGCCATATTCCATGTCAAGGATCCTGTCTGAGGTACAGAAGCATGGTTCTGAAGGCCATGGAAGGAAATGCGGTATGTAGAAGTTCACCAGACTTTGCAATTTTAAGAATGTCAACCCTTTCAGTTTCAGAAAAACGGATTACAGGCATCCTCCATTCTAGTTAACTTAACATTAGCTTCCTCTACATCTGAAGCCTGGGCACAATTTTTAGAATCTTTGGATCTTGTGAGAATGAATTCAAACTTGCTGTTGAGTATGAACTTCTTGTAATCAGCAGCCAGTCCTAGGTGCATAGACAGAGGCACTAAAATATTGAAAGCCACATATGTGGTATGTATTATATATTAATTTCTTTATAAGGATAAGTCTATCCAGCACTCAGCAATGATAGATGGACGATTCTATTACATAGAGTTGAGAGTCGAATAATTCCATGTAGCTGTGGTAATTCCACTACTCATTGTTCTAACTACAGTTGTATTATTTATATCTAGACCAGTTTCATCAAATATGAAGGCTATAATTGACTCCGGTTTTGTCATTTAAGGATCCTGCATAAGACACTTTAGAGAAGACGCTAACGGTGATCAAGCTGTATTTGAAATTCTTGCTAACTCTTGCATACGGTAACATTTAATCCAAGTCAATTTGTAAGAAATCATCAGCACATTCGCAGTAATTTTATGACGCAAAAGTATTTTCTCGTCGAACCGTGAACTTCATTAGCGTTATTTTACTTGAATGTCATACTATAATTTTAGATTATTTCAACTCACTAATGATTCCTTCAATTTCTTGCGTGTAATTGTTATTGCCGCCGTCTCTGGATGCAATGAGTAACCTTAGTCTATTCACCAGTCTACTTCGATATGCAAGCAAACATAATATTACTGAATTATACTCTCTATAGTCAATATAGTCACCACATGAAGACGGTAAGGCAGTAAACATACGATTGCTTTCACTGTATTCTGCATCCTGCTTATTTGTAGCTGGATCGATTATTATACCAGCTTTCAATTTTTCCGATATCCTACTACACTCACAGGAGATTCAAGCTCGAGACAGCGCAACACATCATTATAACGTTTTCCTCTATGCATCTTAAATCTTGATATAGACCGAATTTTAAAATCCGACTACATATACAACAATTAACCACCCGTGTTTTCCAAATGTAATGTTTGTAAACTTAAACTTCTCACATGTAGGGTGTATTGATCCTACAGCAAAATACCTCATACTTGAAACTCTCAAAGAAATTTAACCTCAGCCAGCGAATTCATATTAATTAAAATTGAATAGGTAGGTGCTAACGTGCGAATGAATAATAATAATAATAATAATAATAATAACAAATATAAGGATAATACACATATTGTCAAAGCAGTGTTACATATAATGCTCAGACGATATCTGTAGTCCATTTTAAGATCATGAGTTCCAAAATTACGAGATTACAGTCAATTTATGGTTTATGTTTAACTGGATCTCTCAGCGCATCACTAGACGTAGCTAACATTCAAATGGAGGTTCTCAGTTGTTCAGCGTCATTCTTATGCTCCACAAGCATCACCATATTGTCATAATGACTTCTGATGGACTCTTCCAGGCCTTATATTTGATAACCTTGTTTCTTGTCGCAATCCAATATCATATTCATACTTATCACCAATGTCTTGTGTTTATCATGCAGGAAATTAGTATAGAGAGCACTCAAAGTCTCTGTCTTTAACTGATTGGTTGCATCTCTAGACTTGAAACTTACTTGATTAATTTTTTTTCAAATTATGCGCTCTCTCAACTAATTCAATGAAGTGAAAGCAAATATGTCAAACAGTAAGGAATAATAGGTAAATTTTTAGTAAGCCTTTCCATATTTTGTTTTATTCGCTACTTCATGCATTAGTTACTAGTGGTTATATGTTGAGTGCGTTTGGTTACTGTTGGTTGCGTTTCGATACTTTTTGTTATATATGTTACCTTTTGCTTACGTTATGTTTATGTTGTTTACGTTTGGTCATTTTAACTGGTCTTGATTACCCTTGGGTACGTCTGGTTATTTTTTACCTGTTTTGGTAACAGTTGGTTATGTTTTTCCTAGGTTTGGTTAGCTTAAAGTCTGGTTTAAGCTAGTAGGGTTGGTATACAGTTATATCAGACGAAACAATAGGATAAATCATGAGAGGATGGTCTAGGGCTGGTTCAGGCTAGTATAGGTTAAGGCAGGTTTTGTTAGACTTAAAGTAAAGACATAAATCAACAAATACGTATATACTTGCTATTAGTGTATGATAAGAGGTGTGAGACGGAGTTCGTTGCCTTATAAACCAGCCTGTAGAATTATGAATTCAATTAATCGTTCACTCCCCTCTACAGTTAACTTACCAGGTTATAGATTTTGCACCCTCTTACAAAGTAGAAAAAACGCCTGAAAATAGGACACTCAGGAATTATCCACTTAGACGAGGCCTACAAACACAACGATATTTCATACGCTGAGCACAAATATACGGTCTCGAGACAATAGACAGATAAAATTCCTGCAGAGAGGGCCTGGAGTCGTGTCAAGTCGCCATACTCGGTTTTGGGCTAGAGGATAACGGCGAGAACTTATCCCACTGTCATGAAGTCTAAGGTTTCAGTGGGACACGCAAGATATTAGAGAGGATTTTTACAATGATACCAAGAATTACTACCTTAGGCGCTGCAGCTGGACGAATGGCTCTAATTGCCGCTGCAGCGAAAAAAGAGCTGTTGATTTACAGATTTCAGGAATAGCTAGGCATATAGGAAGATGGAGGCTAAAGGCAAACGTAACGAAACGCAACCACATGCAACCAAAGCCTAACCAATCATAACAGATACTTAACCCCACGTAACCGAAACGTAACCGAAAGAATCTAGGCGCAAACAAAATATATGCACTAGTGACACTAAACCACGAAGTGGCGAAGAAAACAGAATGCCCAAATTTTGCTAGAAATTTACATATGATTCTTTACTGTTTTATTTTTTTTTGCTTTCATTCTATTGAACTAAGGAGAGAATGTATACTGTAGAAAAATTAATGATCAAGTAAGTTCAAAGTCAAGAGGATCTAGTCAGTCAACTAAGGATAGGGACGTTGAATAAACTCAAAACAAATTTTCCGAATGATAAATTCAAGTTATTAGAGATAAATTTAAACAAAATGATCGATAGCAATAAGAAATAGGGTAATCAAATGTTAGACCTGGAAGATTCGATCAGAGGTCAGTAGGACAATATGGCGATGCCTTCTGTCAATATGAGTGACACCGAACAACCGAGAAGCTCGATTTGAATGATAGCTAAGATTGTCGATATCTTGAGAGTTCCAGTTGAACGTAAATTACAAACTGAATGTAATCTCATAGTTTTGATATCTAATGAACTTGGAATGGCATGTATATATCGTCTGAGTTTTATGTCTAACATTGCTTAGATGATATGCATGCAGTGAAATGCTAATATTTTATCACTCGCCCATTAGCACCTGCGCATTCATTTCCTATTAATATAGGAATGGAATGACCGAGGTTAAATTTCATTGAGTTTTTTTAATTATGAGTTATTGTGCCGGAGGATCGTTACACCCGACGCATGAGAAGTTCAATTTCTTATGCACTACACTTGAAAAACAGGTCACTAAGGGTTGTTGCATATGATGTTCGAATTTTAAAAAATCCACCTATATCAATATCTAGTTATAACGATGTGTTACGCTGTCCCGCGCGTGGGTGAATGTGGGAAATCAGAAGCATTGAAATCTGATATGATAATCGAGCTAACTATAAATAAACAACATACGGAATACAGTGAAAGCAATCCTATGTTTACTACTTCAACGTGTTCATATTGTGAGTATAGTGAGCATAGAGGGCGTCATTCAGTAATTTTATCAACGCTTGCGTATCCAAATAGACTGGTGAAGGGGCTAAGGTTAACCTTTGTAACCAGAGAGATCGGCAATAACAAGCATAAACAAGAACTTCAAGATATTATCAGTGAGCTGAAATCATCTAAAATTATAGCATGACAGTCAAGCAAAATATTGCTATAGAGCTTCACTTTCCGACAAGAACGCAAATCATACAGTATAAAATTATCAATAAAGGGCTCGATGATTTGTTACAAATTGACCTGTTTGAAATAATACCGTATGCAATAGTTAACAAAAATTTCAAATACATCTTAATCGCGATATGCTTCTGCTCTAAAATGTCTTATGCAGTATCTTTAAAAGGATAAGACCGAAGTCGGTGACAGCATTCATGTTTGTTGAAATTGGTCTAGATATGAACGCCACAACCATAGACAGAACAATGAATCTTGGAATTAACACAGCTATACAAACCTATGCGGCTCTCAACCCTATGCGATCGAAACGTTTAGTGAATGATGGATGGACTTAACCCTGTAGAAGAAGTTGGTATAAGACATGCAATGAATGGATCCTTCAATGCTACAGTCCCTCTATTGATTTGCTGATAATCACAGGGAACTCATATTGAATATCTCGTTTGAATTGGTTCTCATGAGTCTAAAGGATCTAAAAGTTCACAACCAGCCTTCTGTACCTTATACAAGTTCCCTCGCATGGAATGCGGCAACCACATTAAAACTTGAAAAGCCTCGCCTCGTTACAGTTGTAATGCAGACTGCAATATTAGGTGATTATAGCAAGAACGGTTTAGAGTTTGATCATTCCAACATTACTGATTTGAGTTTATTCCCAAATGCCATACCCACCATGATTTGAACTGGAGTTCAGAAACTCCAACTATGTTTCATTATATCAGATGCACCTCAAATTTCAAAGCTCTTATTATGATACATATAATTATCCTCTCTTGGAGAAAAAAGATTTTCTTCATCAATCATGCACCGTTATTCGTGATAGACCGCTAGCATCTACCCGAGGAGACTGCAAATAGACACGTTAACATTTGTCTCAAGATTCCAACATCTGCAAATACACCAACCCAGACATCGCTGTCTTGTTTAATTTTACATGAAGAAGTGTTTACCTACAAGCGTGTTTTACTTATGATGCAAACGATTGTATAATTGAATGAGTAAGAAGCCTGAAGTTATAACTACTACCATTAAGGGTGAAACTGAATGTGCTTTGTGTAAAGGATTGTAATAAATTTAATTTTTAAGTATTAATTGAGTATATATACCATAGAATTCTGTTCTTGCTCTTATTATACGGTTCAAGCGTTTTCCGTCTTCATCTCCTACTTCCCGAGGAACTAAACTACGACCTGTAGGACTCATTTAAGGGACACTGGGAGGGAAGTTTTAAATTTCCATATTATGGTATGGATATTTCTGAAACTTTTGCTGTGATTCTATTCCTGTTAGATTAATGTGAATACCAAATTCATTTAATTTAGATAAATACTTTGGGAATTATTAATTATTCTATACATTTTATTATGTAAATATACCGCATAATAAAAATTAACCACTCGATTCAAAAGTTCAGCAGATTGGTTGACATTTTTGGAATTGGAGCTTTGAATCAGTTACAAAAAGTGTGTTTTGAAATTTCAATAAATTTCGATGAGTGAATTATGATAACTTTTTAAATACTTTAGAAATTTGAATCTCTAAAACTCACAATTTTTTCCTGAAAATATATTTTTAAAAATTATTATCAATGTTAGGCATTATTTGTAACATAGAATGTTACAATGATTACTTTTGCAGAATCTGAGACATTTTAGCTGTATTTAAACAGAAACTCATGTGAAAGGTTTATTTTGAATATGTGAAAATGAAATTTTGAGAAAAACAGTGATTTATAAAATATTATGCTGAGAAACAGTAAATTGTATGCCTTCCATATCAGAATTCTCCTGATTTACTATCCTGTGTGTTTGTGGTTCCATTTGTGTACTATTTCTGTACTTTTGTGTCCTTTTGCCACCTGCAGATCCTTTCCTGCCTGTAGCAACAAACCTCCTCCTCTAGTAGAGTGGAGTTGTAACAAGGTGTGACTGATCTTTTAGGGACACTGGTATTGAATTGTGTAACTTTTTGAAAGATATTTACTGAAAAATTGGTACATTTAATTAATAGGTAAATAGAGAAATGACTGTACAAAAGCTCAAAGCTCAAATAGCTTCTCAGATAGCACAATTGAATATTTTTCATTAGCAAACAAAAACTATACAAACTACCATGCACATTCACATTTGTCAGAGAAGTATGATAGTGACTTTCATATACTTTAGTACAATGAAAGGAAATCTAAGCATTTGATTGAAGTTGATGTTAGTATTTGTATAGAAACAAAATTTTCCTTTTATGAAGTTGATGTCAAAATTTCCCTTCTTTTTAGTATAAGTTAACTTTTATGAGCTAATGAGTGAAGCAATCATAAAATGCATCCTTGAATCTTTATATATTATATTTGAGAAGATGTGTGCAAATTTACATATAAATCAGAGCAAAACTGAAATGCAAGGATTCAATTTCATGTGCAAAAATGAAAAACTGAGAAAAAATACATATTTCTAAAGCAAGCACATTTTTTAAATGCACAGCTTATCAGATACTTATAACTGCCCTGAAGCATGTTTTCTTATCCTCTTTTTATTTTTCTGCTTCCTTTTTCATTCTTGGTCATTTATTCTTCCTGCGAGCTATTTTCTTCTTCTCAGTTGAAGATCGAGCACACTCGTATTTTCTTCTGTTGTCGCGTCTCTTCAAAATCACATCTGATACACTGCAAATTGTATAATTATTTATAGTAGACTTCATTTCTTCTGTAGCTGAGCACCCCATATTAAATTCCTAACAGCATTTGTTACAGAAATTGTGATGCTGTTCTTTGATAGAAAAATTTCTGTTAGACATTCCTTCATAACATGGCATGCAGCGATTCATGTTGATTTTGTGTAACATTTCTTATACAATTATGCAGCAGCTCATCACAAGCTAGTCTTTGGTATATAGGCATTATCTCGGAAACAGCTAATTCAGAGAGTTGTATGGACATTTTTTCATTGGTATCAGGTTGTGAAACTTTAACTATACTTTTGTTGTAAAAGCACCAGGAGTGTGTGCCAGTGGGACATTTGCCATGCTAGGGTTTGTTGTCTTTTGACATGCAGTGACTGACGATGACATAAATAACCTTTTTCATACCACATTTATCAGGAATATTTTGCACTATAGTATTTCTATTGTAAGAAGTTAATTTGCTAAAAATGCGATTACTCATTTTCAGGTTATTTGAAATGGAAACCTCTAGATTTTTTGTCGTTATTGACACCAGGGCTGGAATATTTCTGGGTAGAGCTAAAACTACAGTTTTTCCACTTCACGCATAACCTTTGAGCATAGCAACACTCACATTCACTACAGTTGGCATTTTCAAAAACCTCACTGAAAGTTTGCTTTGAATACTGAAAGCATACGCTACATAAATAACAAAGTGTATCAATGAATGCGTAACATAGATATGTAAACAAAGCCTTAGAAACCAATAATTTATTAAAATAACTGCAAGATGCTGTAAAATAAGATAATATGGGTAAATGAAAGAGTTTAAATGAAATGGACTCTTACAGTACCAAAATATAGTTTCTCTTTTCAAAGTTCTAAAGTTGTGTTCATTACGTAGTAAATAGTTATGTATTTACGCGCTAGATGGAAGCACAAAGCAGGTAATTACATGTGATCTCAAAATGCCGTCACATAAATAAAAAGAATATGCAAAAATTAGCTAATTATAATGCTTTACATATAAAAATAGGAAGTGGGCGGGTCCAGTGTAACTTTTAAGGGAGCGCAAGGATGATTTAAACATGTCGCTGGGCTTTTAAAAATGGCGGACATTCAAAAACGTTTGGCCAAAATTGAGTCACAGGTGGCTATAGAATATTTATATGATATAACTCAAAAATCGAAAATTTTACCATTTTCACCTAAAAATTCACTCCAAGTGTCCTTTATATTATTCAACTGTATTTCAATATATGGCACTATGCATTTTAGGTTTCCTACAGCATCAATGTCTAAAAGTATTACATTATCACTTATACAAGTGTTTATGAAATTATTAGATTGCCAACAAATACAATAATATTGTATGTATAAATTACATTTGCACAATATTCGATGCAGTCAATATTTTCTTGTAAGTAATATTTAATTAGATATCATGTCCCAGTCTTAATTTGCAATAGTAGACAACTGAATTGCTACCTTCACGCTTTAATTAAGGGGAGGGAATGTCATAGTACAGTCCGATTTCCACGCAGTATGCTGGAGATATGCCGAGGTTGTCAAGCATGAGGAGGTGATTCCCCATTCTGCCGTGGCAGCTATTGTGGGTCTTAGATGAATAAGAAGACTACTAGACCGTTGCTGAGAATCCTCCTCTTCTACCTGCGATTCTGCTTTCTGCACTGTCCACTTCTTCCTCTGTTTGTCTCCTTCCTTGTAACTCTGTAGCATATATTCAAATTATTTGCAAATTTTAGCAAGTATCAACTTTAAGACATATAACTTATTTTCAGCATTGAGAGAGAAAAAACATTGGAAACTCTATTAAAAGGGTTTCTACGTGACTTCATTCAGACAAAAACCAGGGCATTATTTACATGCATTATTGTATTTATTGATTGGCTTGTTTGTTTGTTTGTTCGTTTAGTATCCGATGTATATTTTAAAGGAATGCTATACTAGTATACAGTGAACCAGATGTTTATAAACTCAAAGGTAGTACCTCTATATGCAATAGATATAAGACACCTGCTTATATCATCTTTTGAGAAATAAGAAACTCTGAAATTGGATTATTTCTTCAAACCTTCACAGTGAGAAATTAAATTTATGTGTTAAACTTGCCGGCTTGTACGACTCCACGGTAAACCAGTTGAAACTTCCCAAACATTTCTTTCAATTTTTCGGTTGTTGGAGAAGTATATCTTGGATGGAAAAACCTGCTTTTCATTCAAAATAGCCACAGTCCTGGAACCATATTTGGTCTCTACCTTTCTTATGCATTTTATATTACAAGTCGGCGTGTTAAGATGGTTTGATAAACTCCCTACAATAGGAATAATAAAACAAATTAGGATGGCCCTAGCTCAGTCAGTAGAGTCCCTGCCTGCTGTGAGTCGGATCCCGGGTTCGATTGCCGGCTGGGGGTGGAAATGTTTCTGTATTCAAAATTATTCCATATCCTCCCAGAGTGTGAAGGTATGTGTGATCTAATGATTAAAACCCAAAAGGTGCAAGAAACCCAACGACAAGGGAATACGAGTTAACACCATTGCCAATAGGCAATAAGTTCTAAAGGAAAGTCCGCCGATAAGACCAATGTAGTTAAAGGCAGGGTATAAATGGAACTGAAGAAATTCGTCATTAGTTTATGACTTTCATAAGAAATATATTCGTTTATCTGAAATTATGAATATGACTTATTAGTAACACCTTCCATATATATCTCCAGACACAAAAGAGACGACTGATTCTCTAATAGATTTTATTAAGCAGGAGATTTTTATTTAAATGATTTTATTAAGAGAGTTATGATGACTTTTAAAAACATAATGTAAACATTTACTTTACTAGAGTGAACGGTTCTTAAGTATTATATTATGGGTAATGCTTTCTAACGTTAATGCTTAATAACGTGCTCAAAATAATAAAATATAGTTATTCTCGCATTATGCCCGAATATATCCATATTTCTGGGATATTCACTACAATGTTTATGTTATGAGAGCGTATTGAAGCTGAAAGCATTTCTGTTTGGTTGCACACTAAATAAAGAACAGCAAAAATAAAAACACAGTTTGTATTATTAAGCATAGAAATAAGTAGGTTCTTTTTTTAATTTTAAGGTGAAATAGTTATACATGTTAAACAAATCTCATGCTCTATAAATGCATTCAGTTGGTTTTAAATTGTTATTAGACTAGCTTGAACATGCTGAGACATGCGGCTGCCTACTTATTTATTTTCTTTAATATGAAGATACATTATCAGTATACTAATCACTTTATATTGGAGAAAGTAAACATCACACTTATTTTGCTTTAGGTGCATACGCTACAATATTATATTAGCTGAAATTCATAAACGTTCAAGTCGTATAGAAGCATATGTTATTAAAATCAAATATTTTTCAAAATAATCAAGTAAATAATAAACATACCTTTAAGAAGTTATACAAAAACATTTTAGTTATCTAATAGCTGTATTTGCTCTAGAAATGTGAGACAAGGGGGAGAGAGTATTACTTAATATACATAATGTTCATGTTATGCTCAGCTAATACTCGTGTAATGTTTCTGTATTTGAAATAATTATAAAACACCTTGCATGCATACAGTAAGAAATATATTTAAGGAAAATGTGAATATGTCTTAAAACTCACCAGACGTTTTCAGTGAATTGAAGTATAAAGCCGTTGTGAAGGTAGATGCTAGCACTGTTTGCAGATTAGTATTAACACATCGGTTGGATTCGTGAAATATAGTGAAATCTTTGGGGACAAACAGCGTCTTTTTATGATGTCCTGCGTGTATAAAAATTACACATGCATAAGCGTTCAAAGCATGTTTATGAATTAACATTATTGATAGTTTATTTTTACAGAGTTATGTTGATTGCATGATGAAATGCATGCTTTTCATTGGCTTACAAGAAACATTGTTCGTTCAGTTTAGAGCTTTGTGGGATGGATATAACCCCTGTACATGAAAAAATGCTGTCATATCTTGTCTGAAAGGTGGTCTATTTTTAAACCAGTTTTTCTCAGAATTACGGGGAAAAGTCGGACAGATGTAAACATGTTTTGAAACTAATGTCCATTCAGGCATAAAAGACATGAATTTCTATTAGCAGGTTTCTTGTGTGAACATGAATTTTTCTGAATGGTGTTCATTTATTACAATTGTTTTTCTCAGAATTGAGAAGCCTATGTATACTGTAAGCATCCTTCTTCAAAATTACCGAATCTGGTGTAGAAGACACTGATTTTTATTTGGGGGATACCTTGGCTCAGCAGTATTTTTTCTGAATGGTGCTCTATTGTTAAATATGATTTTCTAGGAATTGTATGTTATTATATTTGATGATTCTGTGAAGCTATAAGATTTCTAGTAAAAATGTCATTTCGATTTGTCAAGTAACTTCGTAAATAACGATATTATTTCTAGACAATAGCCAAAAGCCCGGAAAACAAACTATGCATTTTCCACATTTTAGATCCTTATCAATAACTTTGAATATTTTTTTAAAGAAAAATGTTTCTCTTGTTCCTCTTCGCGTATATATATATATATATATATATAAAATATATATATAAAATTCCACTTCTCTGCAAGTAGTTAATATATAACGCCTTGCATGTATAGTGCGCGGTTTTAATAACGAATTGTCTGTATTGGAATCTTTAATTAAACCCATATTACTTGTATATAATACGTCGAATAATAGATTCCTGTGCTCGAAAGTTTTAAATTTTCAGCATTTTTGGTCTTTTTTCCATTCTTTATATTTTTAAAGCTTTTAATGAGCGTTTATTATGAGGGAAACCACCTCCGTCCTTTTGATAATAATTCCGATTTATATAATATTTGTGGCATAAGAATCAAACAATGCTAATCTGTAAACTGTGAGGATGCATGGCACAGAGCGATCGAGTTTTCAAAATTATCCAGTCAGGTATAAAGAAAGAATGATTTATTTTTACTTAAACAATTTATAGATATTTCTTGCTATGATTTTCAGGGAAACAATGAAAAGATGCTAGTGCATATAGATGCTTATTTATAGGAAAAACTAAAACATCGAACTGTTTTAAAATGAATTAAACAGACGACCTATCTTGTATAGCGGGACCATTGTTAGAATTGGTATTCTCAAAAACTGTTATATCTCAAAGTTTTCCAAGTCTTAAGATCTTTAATGTCCATTAATTATTGGCTGCTTTGTTAACCGATTTAACTAAATCGATAACACATAATAATTTTATTGCGGCAGGCACTGTATATATAGAACACTAATATGGTATATCAGATATTGGGTAACTTTGTGATGAATTTATTACATCTATTTTTATTTTTAAAGTTTCTAATATAGTCTTAACGTCGAAGAGATGAAATATGGATGTAAAGCTCTATAATTTGGGAATATTTCTTTGTCTCTAGTCATCTAGAGGAAAGCAATTGTATGTTAGCTGGAGCTAGTTAACGTTCTCGACGAGTAGCAACGTTTTTATAGGTGATCCTGTTTAAAAGAAATACTTAAATATAAAACTATTCATACAATTTAAATTTAATCGAAGTGTCAATCATTCGAAAGGATTAGCTGTTCCGTATGCAACTTGAGCTGGAATTTAAAAGTTTTAATGTCGGTTATTACAAAGAGAGGTCTGCGCTCTCTGTCCTTTGACATTAATTCTCATTTATACACTTCTGTCACACGCGATCTAGAGGAAAATTGTTGTTATTTTTATATAATATCAATAACTAGCGTTTGTGTCGTCGTGGAACAGTAATTATTATGTACATTTTTTGAAAATTAACATCGGAAAAACCGCCAATGAAAAAATTCTTATTATTTGCTAACTCTATTGCTATATCCAATACAATGATTAAACATTTCATCAGTTTAATTATGTAAGTCGATTTTATTGATTCTTTTGAAAGACTGACAGTCATGCGAATTTCAATACCTATACCTTTAAGATGCAAATGATGCCTAGGTTTCACCCTGTGTGTTGGCTGTGTTGAATTAGCGTGTAGAACGATTAGATATTCATGATTAAATGAAATCTTTAAAAATAAAAAATTAGTTATATATATATATATATATATATATATATATATATATGTTAATGTAGCTGTCGGTGCCCTTTGATATCCTGTCGGTGTCCTTTGACATACAAATGAGTAGCCAATTTGAACAACATGCAAATAAGGTTGAGAGGAAAACTACGCTACATGTAACAATATATCGAATATAATGACATCAGCGGATTCAGGGGAAAAATTATTGCAATTGTTACCAACAATGACACTCATATTGGTATACATAAGTCAATTATTTGATTATCCACTTAATTATGTAAATCAATCCAGGTATGCAATTTTTTTCAATTGCGGCGCCTTTAATATACAAACAACGTTTAGGAGTCACAAACCCATCCTCGCGGTTTGCGGCTTCTTTTGTTGCTAATACACGTTTGAGGGTGCGGAAGTGATTACTTAATATTTGATTATCAACTATATTACGTAAACCGATCTACGGCAAGCGCCTTTAACTTTAGGATCAACTGAATGACAGTCAACTTAATTATATAAATCAATCTACGGTACGCTACTTTCAATTACGGTAATCTTCAAATACCAAAAAGGACGCGCAATAGTAACAGTCCGTTAGGGCGTGGGTAGGGGTATCTTCTTTCACCCCTAGAGACAGAAGTTCCTTTGTCGGTGTCTGAGACGGCTTCGGTCCATTGAAGTCAATGACGGCATGATAACTGGACACATGTCTGGTCGTTTTGAAGGGGATGACATGGGTTACAACCCTTGTCAGAACCTTGTCAATCAAATATGACAGGTAAACATGTCGACAAATACCGACAAAGCTGTGAGGGAAGGTACTATAATCCGATTGCACGCTTCATTAACTCTATTGTGCTTAAAAATACATTTATCCCCTACTTCCCAGATAACACACAATACGCAAGTTGTAATCAATGCCAAGTTTGTACTCCGTGGGTGGTAATCAGTTGTCTAAAGTACTTAGTGCAAAATGCAAATGTGCCATCCTTAAAAACACTTTGCATACGACGCACTATAGACATATTCCTTTTTCAGGAAAATACAACCATTTTGTTTCATCTATCATTGATAAACTGTAAAGGTTCATCCATGCTTGCTAATAAGATTAAGTTGTCCAATAGTTTGCTTATCTTCGGTGGCACAAAGCAAATGTGAGTGGGAAACTTATGTCCCCTATTGTATAGGTTCCTACGCATATACTGAACGCCCTTAAAATTAATATTTTCTCGGACACTATGCTGAAAACGTCGAAACAATACAATGTGTGATGATCAATACGTCGACTACCGTAACATGTTCCTACATATTACTGAATGCCCTTAAAAGTAAAAATCTCTGAGAAATTATAATTAAGTTTCTGAAATAAGTATAAGAATATTAAACATAGCAATGATATTATTATGTTAATGATGATAATAAACATACACTTCAAATTATTTTAGATGGTCCTTCACATATATCTTCTAAAGCTTTTGTACTGCCTGTTTCGCTTATACTTTTTCGATCGTTTTCCATATCACTTTCGTGATGGAGATGTAGTTTTAAAAGGACATCACAATTTAGAATATTTAACGTTAGTAGCTTATTTAGGAGAGAGCTGGGACACTTTCTTGCGGAAAGGATAGGGAAAACGAGGGTGGATGCGGCGGTTCAAGGAGGAAAATGCGTTTATATGGGCGAGATAGGGAATACGAGGACTGCCGCTAGGCTAGACAGCGGTAGAAGGAGAGGGGAATGCGCTTTATATGAGACAGATAGGGAATACGTGGAGAGGTGCTAGACTAGACAGAGGTTGAGGAGTGGGGTATGGTTTATATGAGAAGTATAGGAAAACGAGGAGAGATATTAGGTTAGGAGAATTGAGTATGTGTTTATAAGGAGATACGAGAAAACGGAGGGATCCTATTATAGGATAGACAGGTGTTAAAGGTAGAATATGTTTTATATGAGCGGTATAGGAAACCAAAGAGAGATGCTCAGCTAGACAGGGGGCAGGAGAGGAATGCGCTTTATGAGAGGTAGGGGATACGGGGAGTGGTGTTAGGTTAGACAGAGGTTGAGAGTAGAGTATGCGTTTATATGTATGAGAAGTATAGGAACAGGAAGAGGGGTGTTAGGCTAGACAGAGGTTGAGGAGTAGAGTATAGTTTATATGAGAGGTATAGGAAAACGAGGAGAGGTGTTAGGCTAGACAGAGGTCGAGGAGTAGAGTATGGTTTATATGACAGGTACAGGGAAACGAGGAGAGGTGTTAGGCTAGACAGAGGTCAAGAAGTAGAGTATGGTTTATATGAGACGTATAGGAAAACGAGGAGAGGTATTAGGCTAGGAGGGTTTAAGTATGCGTTTATAAGGAGAGACGAGAAAACGGAGAGAGATCCTATGTTAGGATATATAGGTGTTTAAAGCTAGAATATGTTTTATATAGGTTAGATAGGAAACCAAAGAGATACTCAGCTAGACAGGGGGCCAGGAGGGGAATACGCTTTATGAGAGGTAGCGGATACGGGGAGAGATGCTATACTACACAGAGGTTGAGAGTAGAGTATGCGTTTATATGTATTAGAAGTATAGAACAGGAGGAGGGGTGTTAGGCTAGACAGAGGTTGAGGAGTAGAGTATAGTTTATATGAGGGGTATAGGAAAACGCGGAGAGGTGTTAGGCTAGACAGAGGTCGAGGAGTAGAGTATGGTTTATATGAGAGGTACAGGGAAACGAGGAGACGAGTTAGGCTAGGCAGAGGTCGAGGAGTAGAGTATGGTTTATATGAGAGGTATAGGGAAACGAGGAGAGTCGCTAGGCTAGAAAGATAGTGAAGCAGTAGGAATATGGACTTATATACAGGAGAGATAGGGAATAGGAGGGGAGGTGCTAGACCTTGAATGCGACTTTAGACGTGAACTTCGGGGAAAACTGTTTCATGTCAATGTTAGAGCGCTAATTCTAGACATGCCCATCACGTAACCTATTCAGGGAAAAGGTGACTCGTTCAGGGGAAAAATGTGACCAGCAAAGGGAAAAAGGTGACCAGCAAAGGGAAAACGGTGACCAGAAAAGGGAAAAAGGTGACCAGCAAAGGGAAAAACGTGACCAGGAAAGGGAAAAAGGTGACCAGCAAAGGGAAAAAGGTGACCAGCAAAGGGAAAAAGGTGACCAGCAAAGGGAAAAAGGTGACCCATAAAGGGAAAAAGGTGACCAGCAAAGGGAAAAAGGTGACCAGCAAAGGGGAAAAGGTGACCCACAAAGGGAAAAGGGTAGGGAAAAGGTGACCCTTTCACGGGAAAAGCTAACCCACTGACACTAGCAGGTAAGTAATTCAGTTAGTATCACAGAGTAGGACAGATCCCGGGAAGCGGATATAGCATAGTTCCGTATGATGTTACAGGTAATTCACATAGTATCGTGGGTATTTAGGATAATTCAAGTATCATAGGTGTTTAGAGTCACTCAGCTAGTATCACAGAAGGCTAGATTCCAGGGGCCAGGACGTATCATAGCTGCATATTTTTCACAGGCAATTCAGCTAATATCGGGGGCATTTAAGCTAATTCAGCTAGTATTACAAGAGGCTGACTGCATCATAGCTGTGTATGATTTCACAGTTAATTCAGTTAGTATCGTAGGTATTTAGGCTAATTCATCTAGTATCACAGGAGGATAGATTTCAGGGGTTGGGTATAGCATAGTTTCGTATTTCACAGGTAACTCAGCTAGTATCGTAGGTATTTAGCATAATTCAAGTATCATAGGTGTTTAGAGTAATTAAGCTAGCATTACAGGAGGGTAGGTTCCAGGGGTCGGTTATAACGTAGTTTCGTATTTCACAGATAGTTGAGGTAATATCGTAATTATTTGGGTAATCAGTATAGTTTCACAGATACTCGTGATAATTTCGATCAGAGATTTGTATTACAGCTATTTAAGGTAATTTAAGTTGTATCAATGGTATTTGAGTCATTTTAACGGGTAATTCAGATAGTATCATAGGTGCTCGTGCTAATTTAGAGCAGGAATTCGTATCAGAGCTAGTTAAGGTAATTTCACATGATTCGGGTAGTATCACAGGTATTTAAGTCATAGCAGCAGCAGCAGCCTCATTACATAACAGCTGTAGCAGAAACAGCGGCAAATCCAACAACTGTAGATTCAGCATCAACAGGAAGCATCACAACAGCCAATACGACAGATGTAGTAGCAGATACAGCATCTATAGCAACAGCAGCTACAATGACAGCAGCAATAGATCCTACAGCTACAGAAACATCAGCCGCAGCCTGTACAATAGCCGTAGCAGAAGCAAATACAACAGCTACCGTAGCAGATACAGCAGCTATGCAGCAATAGATGTAGCAGATCCTACAGCTGTAGCAACATCTGCTACAATAATAGCAGTGACAACGACCGGTTACATAACAGCTGTAGCAGCCGCAGTCATCACGGCAGCTGTAACATCGAATACGAGAGATGTAGTAGTAGATACAAGGTTGTAACATCAGCTACAAAAATAACAGCATCAGATCAGGTAGCTGTAGCAGCATTAGACGCAGTCAGCACAATAGCTGTAGCAGAAGCAAATACAGCAGCTATCGTAGCAGATACAGAGACTGTACAACGATGACTAGCAGATCCTACAGTAGCAGCGTCTGCTACAACAGTAGCAGCAGCAGTCGCCTTACATAACAGTTGTAGATTCAGTATCCTCAGCAACAGCAAGCATCACAACAACAGCAACAGCAAATACGACAGATGTAGTAGCAGATACAGCATCTATAGCAACAACAGCTACAACGATAGCAGCAATAGATCCTGCAGCTACAGAAACATCAGCCGCAGCCTGCACAATAGCCGTAACAGAAGCAAATACAACAGCTACCGTAGCAGATACATCAGCTGTACAGCAATAGATGTAACAGATCTTACAGCTGTAGCAACATCTGCTACAATAATAGCAGAGACAACCGGTTTGTTCAGCAACAGCGAATACGGCAGATGTAGTAACAGATACAGCATCTATAGCAACAGCAGCCACAATGATAGCAGCAATAGATCCTACAGCTACAGAAGTATCAGTCGCAGCCTGCACAATAGCTGTAGCAGAAGCAAATACAACAGCTACCGTAGCAGATACAGCAGCTGTACAACAATAGATGGAACAGATCTTACAGCTGTAGCAACTTCTGCTACAATAATAGCAGCAACAACAACCAGTTACATAACAGCTGTAGCAGCAGCAGCTAATCTAACAGCTATAGATTTAGCACTCTAAGCAATAGCAAGCATCACAGTAATGATATTCCAGCTGTAGATTCACCCACCACAGCAACAGCAGTCATCAAATACGAGAGCTGTAGTAGTAGATACAATGCGATAACATCGACTACAACTATAACAGAAATAGATCCTGCAGCTGTAGCAGCATTAGACACAGTCAGCACAATAGCTGTAGCAGAAGGAAATACAGCAGCTTTCGTAGCAGATACAGAGCCTGTACAACAATAGCTGTAACAGATCCTACATCTATAGCTTCTGCTACAACAATAACAGCAGCAGTTGCATTACATAACAGCTGTAGCAGCAGCAACAGCAAACATCACAACAACAGCAAATACTACAGATGTAGTAACACATACAACATCTATAGCAACAGCAGCTACAATGATATCAGCAATAGATCCTGCAGCTACAGAAACATCACCCGCAGCCTGCACAATAGCTGTAACAGAAGCAAATACAATAGCTACCGTAGCAGATACAGCAGCTGTACGACAATAGATGTAACAGATCTTACAGCTGTAGCAACATCTGCTACAATAACAGCAGCGACAAACACCAGTTACATAACAGCTGTAGGAGCAGCAGCTAATCCAGCAGCTATAGATTTAGCACTCTTAGCAATAGCAAGCACCACAGCAAAGATATTCCAGCTGTAGCTTCACCCACCACAGCAACAGCAGTCATCACTCCAGCTGTAACATCAAATATGAGAGCTGAAGTAGTAGATACAACACTGTAACATCAGCTACAGCAATAACAGTATCAGATCAGGTAGCTGTAACAGCATTAGACATAGTCAGCACAATAACCATAGCAGAAGCAAATACAGCAGCTATCGTAGCAGATACAGAGACTGTACAACAATA
This sequence comes from Deroplatys truncata, assembly GCA_030765065.1. Taxonomy (NCBI): domain Eukaryota; kingdom Metazoa; phylum Arthropoda; class Insecta; order Mantodea; family Mantidae; genus Deroplatys; species Deroplatys truncata. Next base: position 232,295,323 of record CM060990.1, read on the forward strand.
GCTGTAACAGACCCCACAGCTGTAGCAGCATCTGCTATAACAATGGCAGCAGCAGTCGCATTACATAACAACTGCAGCAGCAGCTAGAGATTTAGCAGTGTTATCAATAGCAAGCATCACAGCAATGATATTCCAGCTGTAGATTCACCTACCACAGCAACAGCAGTCATCACAACAACATCAACAGTAAATACGACAGATGTAGTAGCAGATACAGCATCTATAGCAACAGCAGCTACAACGATAGCAGCAATAGATCCTGCAGCTGTAGCAGCATTAGACACAATCAGCACAATAGCTGTAGCAAAAGCAAATGCAATTACTATCGTAGCAGATACAGCAGCTGTACAACAATAGATGTAACAGATCCTACAGCTGTAGCAACATCTGATACAATAATAGCAGCGACCACAACCGGTTACATTACAGCTGTAGCAGCAGCTAATCCATTTTTTGTTCAAATGTAGCAGCTTTATCAGTTAAATCATTGCTTCGTTAAACAAGGATTGTAAGGGTAGACGTCTCTTCCCTTTATATAGGCCTGAGACTAACACTAGTATTTGCTCCTAATGACAATGGTTACCGCCTCCCCTTCCATCTTCTCCTTTCTTCACCATTTGTCTGCTATGTGAATACACAGCACATGAGTAAACTTTAATTTTTTAACATTGTAGACTCGCGGAGATCATCAAAGGGATTCAATGTAATTTTATTCACTTGCACAGTAGTAGCAGCGTGCTTTCATGATAAGATTAGATTCATAGGCGTTCTGATGATTTCACAAGTTTTAAGACAATCAGTATAAATCTCAAATGTAAAGTACTGCTTAATAGCACTACGTTTATACCCTTAATCTTTTTTACCATTGAGCCGTGGATATCTAAGGCATATATCTTAGCTCGTAGTCCGACAAAGCGCTGGTTGATTTTACCATTAGCCTCATCTTTAGATTTCCCAAGCACTTTGTTTAGAGCTGAATATCATATATAGTTGACAGGGTAATCAGCTGTATCCAGATGCTCAAGTAAACGTAACTTGTCCTGGTACACATCTCCAGTTGTTACACGATGAATGAATGAATAAGTATCCATGTACATAAGCTTCAGGTTTCCAGCTCCATAATATGGTAACAGCACATCATAATGATGGTAATACATTGTCTCGGAGATGTCCAACACACTCATACCAATGTATATAGGCTTGTCGAGAGGCCATAAGTACAACAGCTAGAATAGCAGCATATATTGTCCTATCGATAAACGTAGGTTTGACGATCAGCTTCTCTAGAGTCTTCTCATTTATCACCAGTCGTATATCCATACGATCAGGCAGATTCTCCATAGTTTTTCCAAACATGACGTTGTTAAAGAGCTGTAGTCGTCCTTCTCGAAATCATTTGCAGCTTATTGTAGTAGCCTGTTGTTAAATTCCACATAAGGTTTTAACCACTGTGACTGTTGGAATTGCAGCACACGATGGATTTTTTTAGTCGTAACCCATGATTAAGAGTTTGCTTCAAAGCCATGTAATGTACTACATACTTCTTTCGAGGTCCAAGACGAGGTATCAGTTTCTTTGTATATGATTTCAATGGTTTCGTACACTCAGGCCGGAAAGGTAGAACGTTAAGTTCTATAGGATGCTCGATGTCTATGACGTCACATCCAGAGACAGGATGTCTGGCAGTATCAAACACGTTTAAACTCGTCTCGTAACTACCTGTATATGTGGTCACACCAACAAGAGAAGTATTCCCACACGCTCATTCAGTCAGATGTTCCATTCAAAGCCTACCACCACCCATTACACCAAAGCTAGCACAATCTCAAAGGCTTAAAAGGTAACGTAGATGATTTTCTCCCTTGTTTAGTTAAATGTATGTATATACTACATTATTTCACGTTTTCATTCCCTTTTCAATTCTTCCTTTCCATCTTCCCACAGAAAATCCATTACATTTCACTACAATCACGAGCAAAGCAATTTTTCCAGAGTTACAGAGATTCTAAGCTTCTAGAATCGAACTCGGTAATACTTTTAATAAATGTGTTTTTAGTAGTTTAGCTTCCCCGCATCAGCATCTACCATTTAATCTTTACTCGAACCTAATAGGATTCATAGGCTTGAAGATATATGAAATCACCCTTCGGGATTCGATCTGAGTACTTTAAAGTAGTTATTGTCATGAAAACGATATTTTGGGACTAGGTTCTCTGTTTACTTTATACTTAACGTGTCTATCTAAATTAAATTACGAGTTATTAAACTTGCAAGTAAATTCCATTGAATCAGTATTCGAACCCAGAACACCAGGAACAAAATAGTTTACAATATTAGTCTGACATGTTAAACAAAGCTGTATGCAGTTATGCTATCAACCTAAGTGACATATCCTAGAGTATAGAGGAAAATTAAGAAAACCATTACAAGAGCGGGATTCGAACTAAGGACAACTCATTGACAATTATATATAGCATTAATTACCTATTATAACAGCTATCAAACATGCTTTGGTTCATCCCTCTATCTCTCTTAGTTTCCGAGATAATGAAGGTTTAAAATTAAGAATCGAACTCAGGACACCAGATCCCCAAATATAGATTCACAAGAAACTACCTATTAATATAAATGCAATAAAGTTTATTTGTGGTCTTTATCGTAATTAGTTTAGGAGTTATTAAATTTATAAGTAAATTACATTTTATCGGTATTCGAACCCAAAACACCAGAAACAAAATTATTTATAAAATTAGTTTGCTATGTTAAAAAGAGCTGTATACAGTTACAGCATCAATCTAAGTGATATATTCTAGAGTATACAGAAAAATTAAGGAAGTCAAAAAAAATCGGGATTCGAACTAAGGACAACTGATTGGAAATTATATACAAAATTAATTACACATTATAACAGCTATCAATCATGCTTTGGTCCACCCCTCTAACTTTCTTAGTTTCCGAGATAATAGAGATTTAAATATTAAGGATCGAACCCAGGATACGAGGTACCAAAATATACATTTACAAGAAATTACCTAATGACATTAATGTAATAAAGTTTATTTGATGTCTTTATCTTAATTAGTCTCTGAGTTATTAGAAGATGAATTTGTAATCACTCCTAGGATTCGAATCCAGGCATCCTGGTCAACTAGGAACAATACCGTAATGACGCGGCGCATTCCAAAGAATTGATTAGTTTTTATCCCATTGTTCTATCTCTTTTCATTCAGGAGATATAAGTGATTAAAGAGTAGTAATAAACTGATGGTTCACTGCCACTTAATATGCAGGAATGTGCAATTAATATGCTAATTAGCCCCACCCCCACTAATTAGCCCCTCCCCCATCTCTTTGTATGACCACGAGAAAGAAAGAGAGAAAGAAGGAAAGAAAGAAAAACACTAGCTATTTGTAGTTAAGAGAACTATAAAGTATTTGAAAACTCAAACTAATAACAAGGAAAATTTCAGAATAGGTAAAATATAAAAGTTATTTGACATATAATAAAAATGTTATTTGATATAAATTTTGTGCTTTAACAAGACCTACAGTTGTTGTGCGGTAAGATTTTGTCTCTCTCTTACGATTTACTAATTTATCAAAATTCATTGACAATTAAGACTTATTTACAGACTATTCCTAGAAAATAAAAGATATACATTCTATTTATCATGAAAACAGCTTAAACATATGTATTTTAATGTAAATACTTAGAGCCATTTTTGAAATAATAAAAAAATTCGTAAAATATCCAATGTAAAGGGTAGTTTGGAGTGGGGAGATTTTCTTTAAAAATTCAGTGTCGCATTCTTGGAAGAAGTTGAACTTAAAAACTAAGTTCGGTTTTTAACCAACCTTCTGCTTTTGAGTTATGCTATTCGTGGATAAACACACACACACACACACTTGGACCATTTTCTAAAAATATATTCATTAAATTCAGGGGGTCACAAACGTGATTTCTGGTAAAATTACGGCACTGAATTTTTAGGTGGAACACAATGCTTTCTCTACTTACTGAGGCTGCGTAGTAGAGAACGTAAAAATGCTTACTTTGCATTCAGTGGTCTCAAAACGTGTATTTCCGTTAAATATCGTTATTCAATTTTTGCGTGGAACGCAATAATTTCTCTACTTGCTGTAACTACGTAGTAGAGAAAGTAAAAATGCTTACTTTGGATTCAGGGGTCTCAAAACTTGTATTTCCGTTGAATGTCCTTAATCAATTGTAGTGGTGCACAATACTATCTCTAGTTACTGTAACTACGTAGTAGAGAAAGTAAAAATATTTCTTTGGATTCAGGGGTCTCAAAACTTGTATTTCCGTTGAATGTCGTTAATGAATTGTAGTGGTACACAATAATTTCTCTACTTACTGTAACTACGTACTAGAGAAAGTAAAAAAGCTTTCTTTGGATTCTGCGAGTCTCAAAAGTGTATTTCCGTACACTCTCGTTATTCAATTTTGGGTGAAATCAATACTTGCTCTACTTACTGCAACTACGTAGTAAAGAAAATAAAAATGCTTTCTTTAGATCCAGAGAATCTAAAAACATGTATATCCGGTGAATCTCATTATTCAGTTTTTGGGTGGAATACAATACTTTCTCTACTTCCTGTATCTACGTAGTAGAGACAGTAAAAATGCTTTGTTTGGATTCAGGGGGTCTCAAATAGTGTATATCCGGTGAATCTCGTTATTCAATTTTTGGGTGGAACACAATACTTGATCTACTTACTGTACCTACGTGGTAGAGAAAGTAAAAACGCTTTTTTTGGTTTCAGGTAGTCTGAAAACGAGTATCTGCGTTCCGAGTATTAATCTCGTTATTCAATTTTTGGGTGGAATACAATATTTGCTCTACTTACTGCAATTACGTAGTAGAGAAAGTAAAAACGCTTTCTTTAGATTCAGGAAGTTCAAAACGAGTGTTTCCGGTGAATATCATTGAATTTTTGGGTGGAATACAGCACCTTCTCTACCTCGTGAACTACTACGTAGTAGACAAAGTAAAAATGCTTACTTTGGATTCAGGGGTCTCAAAACGTGTATTTCCGTTGAATGTCGTTAATCAATTTTTAGTGGTACATGATACTTTCTCTACTTACTGTAACTACGTAGTAGAGAAAGTAAACATACTTTCTTTGGATTTAGGGAGTCTCAAAGCGTGTAGTTCCGGTGAATCTGTTTATTGAATTTTTGGATGAAATACAACACTTGCTCTGCTTACTGTAATTGTGTAGTAGGGAAAGTAAACCTTCTTTCTTTGGATCCAATGGGTCTCAAAACGTGTATTTCCGGTGAATCCCTTTATTGAATTTATGGGTGGAATACAATACCTTCTCTACCTCCTGTAGCCTATGTAGTAGTGAAGGTAATAATGCTTTCTTTGGATTCAGGGGTCTCAAAGCGTGTATTTCCGGTGAATCTTTTTATTGAATTTTTGGATTAAATGCAATACTTGGTCTACTTACTGTAACCACGTAGTAGAGAAAGTGAAAATGCTCTCTTTGCATTCAGTGGGTCTCAAAACGTGTATTTCCGGTAAATCTCGTTATTCAATATTTGGGTGGAATACAATAAATGCTCTAGTTACCGTAAGTGCGTAGTAGGGAAAGTAAAACTTTTTTCTTTGGATTCAATGGGTCTTAAAATGTGTGTTTCCGGTGAATCTCGTTATTGACTTTTTGGGTGGAATACAATACTTCCTCGGCTTATTGTAAGTGCGCATTAGGGAAAGTAAAAATGCTTTCTTTGGATGCAGTGAGTATCAAAATGTGTATTTCCCGTGAATCTCGTTTTTGAACTTTTGGTTGGAATACAACACTTTCCCTACTTATAGGTAAGTAGTGGAGACAGTAAAAAGATGAGTTGTGGAATAGATAAGCGGTTGTTTGTCGTTACAGCATCTTGCATGCAACCAAATATGAAAAGTGTAACTTAAGACTGTAACTTTAAATAATTTCTTGGCCTAAGTTGTTGTTACGATGCACGGAAAAACCATACTTTATAAGGACATTATGAAAATAAAGAACATATGTTAGTTGATAATGGGTAGAGAAAGTAGTAAATATTGTAAACCAAACTATTTTGTTTTAACACTCGCTTGTTATACAATAATATGATGCCTCTAATTCCTAAAAATTAGCTTGTATACTGCTTATGTAGCTGTGTTGTAATGTTATTGCTGTTTTCTTATCACAGCTATTACATTCTTACAGCCAAGTGTAAGATAATTGTGTTGGAATGATATCCCTTAACCTTCCTTGTAGAGCGGGTATGAGCTAAGGCACCTGGGATAACTTCTCGATAAGACACCCCGCTTGCCCCAATTCCTGTACAGACGGCTCCAAATGTTTTCCGTTCCACGGGTAGCGGGGCAAGCGAGGTGTCTTCTGGAAATACACGCTTTGAGACACCCTGAATCCAAAGAAAGCATTATTACCTTCTCTCATACATAGCTACAGGAGGTAGAGAAAGTATTTTATTCCACCCAAAAATTCAATAAAGAGATTCACCGGAAATACACGTATTGAGACCTCTGAATCCAAAGCAAGCATTTTTAATTTCTCTACTACGTAGTTGCACGAGGTAGAGAAAGTATTGTATTTCACCCAAAAATTCAACGATATTCACAGGAAATACTCCTTTTGGGACTCCCTGAATCCAAAGAAAGCATTTTTATTTTCTCTACTACGTAGTTACAATAAGTAAGGCAAGTATTGTATTCCACCCAAAATTGAATAACGAGATTAATACTCGAACGGAAATACTCGTTTTCAGACTCCTTGAATCCAAACAAAGCATTTTTACTGTCTCTACTACGTAGATACAGGAAGTAGAGAAAGTATTGTATTCCACCCAAAAACTGAATAATGAGATTCACCGGATATACACGTTTTTAGATTCTCTGGATCTAAAGAAAGCATTTTTATTTTCTTTACTACGTAGTTGCCGTAAGTAGAGCAAGTATTGATTCCACTCAAAATTGAATAACGAGAGTGAACGGAAATACACTTTTGAGACTCGCAGAATCCAAAGAAAGTATTTTTACTTTCTCTACTCTGTAGTTACAGTAAGTAGAGAAAGTATTGTGTACCACTAAAAATTGATTAACGACATTCAACGGAAATACAAGTTTTGAGACCCCTGAATCCAAAGTAAGCATTTTTACTTTCTCTACTACGTAGTTACAGCAAGTAGAGAAATTTTTGCGTTCTACCCAAAAATTGAATAACGAGATTTAACGGAAATACACGTTTTTGAGACCACTGAATGCAAAGTAAGCATTTTTACGTTCCCTACTACGAAGCTACAGTAAGTAGACAAAGCATTGTGTTCCACCTAAAAATTCAATGCCGTAACTTTACCAGAAATCACGTTTGTGACCCCCTGAATTCAATGAATTTATTTTTAGAAAATGGTCCAAGTGTGTGTGTGTGTGTGTGTGTGTGTGTGTGTGTGTGTGTGTGTGTGTGTGTGTCCACGAATAGCAAATCTCAAAAGCAGAAGGTTGGTTAAAAATCGAACTTAGTTTTTAAGTTCAACTTCTTCCAAGAATGTGACATTGAAATTTTAAAGAAAATCCTCCACTCCAAACTACCCTTTATATTGGACATGTTTCGAAATTTTTTATTCTTTTAATAATGACTAAGGATTTTTATTAAAATACATATGTTTAAGCTACTTTCATGATAAATAGAATGTATATCTTTTATTTTCTAGGAATAGTCTGTAAATTAGTCTTTAATGCCAATGACTTTTGATAATTAGTAAATCGTAAGAGAGAGACAAAATCTTACCGCACAACAACTGTAGATTTCTTAAAACGTAAAATTTATATCAAATAACATTTTTATTTTATATCAAATGACCTTTATATTTTACCTATTCTGAAATTTTCTTTGTTATTAGTTTGAATTTTCAAATACTTTATACTTCTCTCAACTGTAAATAGCTATTGTTTTTCTTTCTTTCTTTCTTTCTTTCTTTCCTACTTACTTTCTTTCTTTCTTTCTCCTATTCATACAAAGAGAACGGAATTTCAAAGCTATCACGTCTGTGGCTCGCATTCGGGAGGTCGTGGGTTGGATTCCTCTGGCCGATCTTCCTGACCCATAGGTTATTTCGGGAGGTTTTCCCGGGTCGCCAGACGAGTGCTGGGAAGGATTCTCACATCCCCGAATTTCCGAACCACCATTTCATCTCCATTCTAGTTTCACTTGATCTTTCATCCGTTGGTCTCTTTCAGGGTTGGAAGTGTCGGCGATGGTGTTTCGGTGCAGTGTGACAGGGGAAAAGGATGGTTTTTGTGACTTTCTCCGTCCCTCAGCTTTCGGCTGACTGTCGGGAGTATCCTAACTTCCTTGAGGGGCGTTGGACACCCTCTGTGCTGGGTGGAGTCACCGGTCTGCCTGTCCGTCTGACGGGGAGTCTCTATCTGAAAACTTAGGGACCTTGCCATTCCTTTGCCGTTTTTCCTGGTTCCGGACGTCCGGTGTCTTCTCTCGCCTCATCCTTCCTCCCGAGGACGCCCCCTTGTGGGGTGTAGGCGCAACATCCACTATGTGGATCAGTGCCGAGTCCCCTCCGTAGCCAACCAATCTAAAGCTATCACGTAGCGATCAGCTTTGAAGTATTTGGCTATCGCTTTAGCTTAATACGTTCTGGTTATACCTACAACGAATTGTGAAAATAAGTGATGAAGGTTTATCGGTATTAACATGATATACATGCAAATAAGCTTTGTAAGAAGAGTGAGTAGAGAAAGTCATGTGAATGCATCACATCACATTTTAGGGCAAAAGCTCCATATGACTGCGTCTCTTTGAACAACATGAATCCAAAGCAAAACGTCAGTTAAATACCAAAGTTGATATTTAAGTTCAGCATCTTTCAAAGATGTGACAAGGATTTTCACGAAAATCTCCCCATTCCTGAATAACCCTTTACATAGAAAAATTTTCGAAATTTATCTTCTTAAAAATGGTTCTAAGGATTTTGATTAAAATATTCACTGTTTAAAATATTTTCATTACAAATGAAATATATATTTTGAACTAACTGAGAAGAGCCGCTAAAGTCTTCTTCATTCTGAATGACTTTTGTATAATTGATAAAATCTAAAAGTTTTGTTACACAAGAAATGCAAACCCCATAAAGCACGCAGTTTGTTATACATATATTTTATGGGATTAACTAATTTTGTTATTGGTTTGAATATTTTTGTAACTGAGAAGTCGTTATTCGTTTTGTTTTTGTCGCGGTCATACAAACAGCATGGAATTGCAAAGCAATACGTGGTGACATGCTTTTTGAAAATGCGACTATCGCTTTATTTACGTATGCTACAACGAGACGTGTAAATGTGAACTTTTTCTTTTGGTATTTAATTAAAGTCCTTAACCGGGTAGGCCATTACGGACGTGAATGAACGAAATAGTTAAAATGATGCACAACTGAGCCTGAGGTCCCTAGAAATTAGAATCTAACATTCATCTTCTCAGGATAAGAGGAAATCCTGGAAAAAACTTTACCCAGCTATTTCACTTTAACGGAGATTCTAACTCGGGACCTCTTGAATGTGAAGCAGACCTCCACACCGCACAGATGAGCTAAATGTGATTTGCAAGTTTATCTGGATTATAAGAAGTAGACAGAAAAATGAGATTTAGCAAAAAGGATTTGTAGAATGGTGAAAAGAGAAAGTTATGTGAATGCAACACATTAGTTTGTTTAATTTAAAATAATAATTTAATCTATACTTAAATATAATTCTTCCTAATCATAATGCTCATGGTAATGCAAAGAGCGTGGAGTTTCAAAGACAGCATATAAAAATCTGACTAACGTTAGAGCTACTGCATTCTTCTTATACTTACAACGAAGTTTGTAATGGCAGTTCATTTCAATTAACAAGAAGACTATTTCACTCAAGTCGTGTGTAGGACAAAGTTGGAAAGATAGAATCAGATTGAAAAATGCAATTTCATAACCGAGATTTGAACTACGGATCTTCCAGTTTACGTCCAGGTGGCGCCGGGGTAACGCGTGCGACTCGCATTCGAGATCTCTCTAGTTCGTTTCCCGGCTACCGCCCTATCTGACCCACGGGTTTTTTTTCGAGAGTTTTCCCGGGTCGTCAGGCGAATGCTGATATGATTTCTCTCAGCCCCCGAATATCGTTCCATTCCTCATTTCATTCATACCTAGCCCCGTTAGGTCTGTTTCAGAGTTGGAAGTGTCGGCGATGGTATTCCGATGCGGCATAGCAGAGAAAAAGAATGCTCTCTGTGGAACCTTATCCGTCTCTCGGTCTTCGGCTGGTTGCCAGGGTATAAGGACCGCTTCTTGGGGGGGGGGGGGCGTTGGACCCTCTGTGTGGGTTGGGGTCCCCGGTTTGCCCGCCCAACTGTCAGGGCGTCTCAAAGTGGAAAGTTTGGGAACCTTGTTATTGATGTGCCGTCACTCCTAGTTCCGGCCGCTCGGTGTCTCTCACCTCGTCCCTCCCTCACGGGAGCGCCCCCTCGAAGGACACAAGCACAATATCCTCATTCACTGGATCGGGGTCGAGTCCCCTACGTTACACGTTCCATTGCATTCCAGACCAGAGAAGAGAAGCATTTTAAGAATTCAGAACGTGAATCGTAATACAAAGTCATTTTTGGGGGGCATCTTCAGATTTGTAACTTGAAAGCAATTTAGTTTTCAGAATAGAGTGCTTTCAAATGAACCAATTCCAACAAAAACACATCAACCTATCTCCATTAACACTTCGGGTCACTATTTTGAAAAATTTAGCTTATATATTATCGTAACCGAATAAAACAGCTATATAGAAACTGCATATTTTGCGCTAAACGTTTTTCCTCGTATATATTAACACTTTCTCCTTTTGCATACAATACCTACTCTACGTCCACTATACGAATGGCACGGTTTTTCTTCTTTTTTCTTGTGAGTGTGTATGTAAGGGGAATTATGTTTCAAATAAAACAATCTTTATTCGTTTTTCAGTAACAAACGCAAAGTATATCTCATTTTGAAGAAAATTGAATGTTTTACTGAATTGTTCCCAAACTGCTTCAACAGTTTGACATTAGTATTACTTTTGCTGCCATATTTTTAAAAAATTACTTGAATATTATCATAACTGAATGTGCCAACTGCATGGAAGTACACACTTAGCGGTACACATTGTGATCAATATTTATGGCAATTAAAAATCAAAACGAACTTATATTCAAGGTAATAAATTTCCTTGGAGTACGCGTAGAACATTCTATTGGTGATAATTATGAAACTATTATTATTATTATTATTATTATTATTAATATTATTATTTATTACTAGCAACAAACGTTAAAAGCAAGATATACATTATGCGAACCTTGTTTCTCAAGAAAATTATTGAATCTTAAACTTGTGTAGCACCCGCATAAAGAGTGGAATATTTGATTTTTAAGCAACATATTACGCAAAGGAAATGTTAATTTATTTCGCTTGAATAGATCTAGTAAAGAGAAAAGTATTTGGTTTCGTCTTCTTTCCTCTTAGATTCAGGTCGTTGAATTATACGAGCATACACAGAAGTAAATGTGACCTTTGAGACGACCGGCACTTGCCGGCTATAGCCTGGCATGATTAGTCGATAAGACATTTCTTCCCCCTCTTCCTCTATACCCCTTGGCCCATTGGAAAACATTTGAAGCCCACTGTACAAGAACCCTGAAAAGGAACTAGAAGGGTGAGAGTTTGTGTCTCTCCTCTAACATGTGTAAGAACCCTGAAGGATAACAAGCAGGAATGAGAGCTTGCGCCTCTCTACTAACATGTACAGAAATCCTGGAGGATATTGCAGGGACCAGAGCTTGTGCTTCTCCGCTAACATGTACGAGAACCCTGAAGGGTAAACGAGCATGGATGAGAGCTTGTGCCTCCGCTAACATGTACAAGAACCCTAAAAAAGAACTAGAAGGGACGAGAGCTTGTACCTCTCCGCTAACATTTACAAGAACTCTGAGGAATAACAAGCAGGGACGAGAGCTTGTGCTTCTCCGCTAGCACTTCTCCTTGAAAGGCAGCTAGCAGCGACAAGAGTTTGTGCCTCTCTGCTAACATGTACAGCTTAAGACAAAATAAATGAACAACATCCAGAGAGGGATTTCGATTCAAAACAACAGAAGAATTCGCTTACGCTGTCTTTACAATACATGATTACCACCCTGTGTTCATTTCAAAGCTATGCGATAAGTAGGAAAGTGCCTTTCAGTTTGGTTGTATGCATGGTAGCCGAACGCTGAAACGCTTCTGTCTCCTGACTGGAAAACAGAGTTTGAATACTTGGTGTACATTTTACACTAGTTACATTCTAATTTGTTAAATATATGGCAATTCTATATGTGTTACATGTATAACGTATCAATTAATTTTAATATATTCATACAAAAAGCGCAAAGAAATTACTTTTTTCGTTTTCAAAATAAATACCGCATTAGTAAGAATTCTAAAGTGAGAAACTAAACCGAGTATTTAATGGACTTAATACTGAATGCGAAAACTCTGTCTCATTCTTCAGTTATGAATGGCGCTGACGTTATCATGCGCGCGCACCTCATAGCCTTAGAATTCTGCATGATATATTAGAAATCATACTGACTTTTGCTATGGCTGAGTTTTCACATAAAGACGAAGCTAAAATGAGATCTCTCCTTACGTTAGTGAACGTTGCTGGATACTCTGTGCCTCAGGCTGCAAGAACACTTCTTTAAGCTCCTATATATAGGGCTACAAGGTGAGTGCAATTATCTGGGGAAGGGATCGTCGTCGTCGACCTGGTTCGGGTCGTAAACGTTTGTCCACTCCTCAGCAGGACACTGTATTTCCAGAAGAGGCAAACAGAAATCCCTTCCAGCATGTGCCTACAATTACAAGTAATTCACTGACTATGCTGCCTAACATTTGTAGAAAAAATGTCAACCCTAACTGGAACACGGTTATGTAAAAGTTACGACGCAAAATACGTGGCACAGATGGATCGCCAGATCGCGTATCTGGGTTGAGATTGGATGTCACGGGATGGTCTAGGTGTGTTTTGATAGCTTGATGGCACATTCAATAACCATCAATATAAAGACATCCTCAAAAACATAATGGCTCCTTCTGTAAGGATTAGATATCCCGATGGAATGGTTGAATTCCTGCCGTGGAAGCGAATTTGGACTTCGACAAATATACGCTTTGAGAGTCACCTCATTCTTTTTGTCTTAGGGTGTACATGAACCCTCAAAGGTAACTAGCAAGGATGAGAGCGTGTGCCTCTCCGCTAACATGTAGCAAAACTCCGAAGGAAAACAAGTAGGGACGAGAGCTTGTGACTCTCCGCTAACATGTAGAAAAACTCCGAAGGATAACAAGCAGGGACGAGAGCTTGTGCCTCTCCGCTAACATGTAGAATAACTCCGAAGGATAACAAGCAGGGATGAGAGCTTGTGCCTCTCCGCTAACATGTAGAAAAACTCCGAAGGATAACAAGCAGGGATGAGAGCTTGTGCCTCTCCGCTAACATGTAGAAAAACTCCGAAGGATAACAAGCAGGGATGAGAGCTTGTGCCTCTCCGCTAACATGTAGAAAAACTCCGAAGGATAACAAGCAGGGATGAGAGCTTGTGCCTCTCCGCTAAAATGTAGAAAAACTCCGAAGGATAACAAGCAGGGACGAGAGCTTGTGCCTCTCCGCTAACATGTAGAAAAACTCCGAAGGATAACAAGCAGGGACGAGAGCTTGTGCCTCTCCGCTAGCATGTATAGTTACTCAAACAATATTTGTCCGCTTGCCAGAAACAAAGACCTCTTCGTGCTTCCGAATGCAGCCGAAGTCGCAGGCAGGCTCCTACAACCGATTAGGTGATGTAACAACATCGCCTGGTGTGATTGTGAATATTGTTGACATAAATGAACTTTCAATGATATAATGGTTTCCTCGTGTAAAACATATAAGTTTACCTATTTCTCTATTAAAACCAGAAGTGTGTACAAGTGCTGGGTTTGCACCGATTAAATGGAATGTAGTCAGAGAATATTTTCTATGCAACCGTATTAAAACTACACGGATAACATTGCCGTTCTAGAATTTCCGAGCTGCTTAAGGCATTATTAATTAGCCATAGATATCAAACAGCGTGCGTTCGAAGCTTGCAAAATTTCTTTAATTTTTCTTTATAAATTTTGTTTTGGAAAGAAGCTTAAATAATTTTAGCTTTAAAATGTATATCGCTGCCTTTATACCTTTCCTCTATGGTCTTAAAATAATTATTTACACCGGAGACACTGTTCGGCCTATATTAAACATTAAACAAACAAAACAGCAAATGGAAGCAAATAATTATACGTTGATGATCAAACTTAAAACAGCCGTACGTCTGTCTAACAAGGCAGCCATATCTCAAATGAAAGAAATCACGTCAACAGCAAGTTGACAGTCGCAGGAAGGGGTACTTGTTTGATAAAGCGCGCGCATTTGTTGCTCTGGTGTAGAATAAAGGAGCTGATAAAAGCACTCTTAGTATTACTGAACCAAGCCACAGATAGAATACCAAACCTAGTATTATTTTTAATGCATGTGCATTATACTTAGTTTTATAAGTACACAGCATACCTTTATGATATAGTAGAACACACATATTTTAAATGAGCCATTTAATGTTAATAAAATAAGAAATTACACACTTTTCCTTCTTAATCAGCAGAATGATGTGAGCACTGAACGGAAGAAATTTCATATGGAGATGATAAACTATCGGGATGGATAGATAAAAGGTTCTCGACAAACTGAAGGCAAAAGGAAAACGTAGTCAAGATGATGCATGTTCCTCTGTTGTAAACATCACCGTGCGTGTGTGCGCTAGCTACAAAATTTCAAGGGTCATTGCAAGGGCAATGAAAAACCTTTCGCAGAATACGAATTTGTGGAGAAATGTCTATTAACAGCTGCAGAGGAGCTGTGTCCATCAAAATTCCTTCAAAGCTATAAGTCTGTCTCGTTCAACAGTGGAAGAGAGAGAGTAAAGGAAATGGCTCATAACGTAGCGGAATAATTATCATCCAAACTTAAAACCTGAAAATAGTATTCATTGCCTGTGGTTGAAACCACAGACCGGAAAGACACAGCGCAATTGGCCATTTTCATTATGGGAATTGATTTTGGGTTTAATATCTTTGAAGCCTTCCTAGATATGACATCAGTAGTATAGAAATGAGAGAGCTGTTTCACTTAATATGCAGGAATGTCTATTCATATGCAAATGAGCTCCCCTCCCCCACTTACCCCCTTCCACATCCACCTCCTTGGTACTTTTAGTTGCAGCTATGGGTCATAAATCTTGTTGAGTACAATGGAAGCTTGACAGTTAAGCAATTAAGGGTATCCTTCACCTGTCAAAACGAACAAAGGGATCATAAATTTATGGCTCTGTAACAAAGGCGAGATGTTTTTCCTACCCATTTCACATCCGGCCACTTAGCAGTTACCCACCACCACTCTCATTGTTTCTCGAACACCTGGAGGAAGCCATCCATCAATGTCAAAATGAACAAAGAGCTTGCTGGACAAAGGAAGAGATTCTATTGTATCGCTTTCTATTGTTTACTCTTAGAAAAACCATCTGGCATACTCATTCCACTAGCTTTTAACAAAAGAACAATGCTTGCCCTTCATCTGTCAAAATGAACAAAGGCCATGATCAATTAGGGTCGTGACAAAAGAGAACCTGAAGCCCGTTAACAGAGAAACAAGTTCTATTGTATTTTCTTTCTAATGTTCGGGGCAAGGCTTCTTTCTGGCATTTCTCATTCCACAACCTATAACAAAGCCGGTCCCTTTCCATTGTTTCTCGAACACCTGCTAGCTTAACGAAATAATCTGAGGGTGGCTTTATGCTCGCCCTGCCCTTGTTCGCGTGAAAGAGAGAGAAGTCTGTTTACCTACTATACGTAAACAATTTGACGTCAGTCATCATGGTTTTTGCCTTGAGGGGCTGTTCTCTCCGATGTTTTACGAGATCCTACGAATATATCCGAGCACAGTTAAACAAGCTCTCTGTTTATGTAGTTGACTTTTCAATCGCGATATAAAAATGTATATAACTTACGTCATTACATGCATTAAACCTCTGCGCGGATATCCATAGATCGGTGTTCTATTCTTACTGCAATCAAATGTTTATTGCTAATGAGAAATTGAAGATTAATATTATTGTATCATTACCCTATTAATAAAAGGGTGTTCAGAGGCTTGCAACTCGAATCTTACTAGGCGAAACTCTAATGCGTAATAACTATTAAATTATGCAAGGTCAGATTAAAATGTATTTAACAAATATAACTTAATTTTTTATATATCATTACCCTCATTAATAAAAGGGTGTTCAGAGGGTCAGAGATCGAATCTTACCCAGCGAAAATCTAATGCGTAATAACTATTAAACTGTGCAAGGTCAGATTAAAATGTATTTAACAAATATAATATAATGTTTTATATATCATTACTCTAATTAATGAAAGGGTGTTCAGAGGGTTCTAGCTCGAATCTTACCCAGCGAAACTCTAATGCTTAATAAATATTAAACTATGGGAGTATGTGCGGTCAGATTAAAATGCATTTAACAAATATACTTATTTATATTAAACACCGATGTATACTTAGGTATCCAAATTGATACTTTGCTAAGGTAAAACATTATTATATCATTACACTGATTAATGAAAGGGTGTTCAGAGGATCCTAGCTCGAATCTGCGAAACTCTAATGCTTAATAAGTATTAAACTATGAGAGTAGGGGCGGTTAGATTAAAACGTGTTTAAAAATATAATTTAATTTATATGACATTACAATGTTTAACGAGCTGTATTCTTAGATACCCGGAGGCCCCTAGTTCCAATCTTACCCAGCGAAACGCTATAATAACTATTAAATTATTGAGGCAGGAGCGGTCGAATTAAAGTTGCATTTAACAAATATAATTTGTTATTTTAACCCTGATGCATACTTAGGTATCCCGATGCCTAGACGCCATTCTTTCTTCTTCTCTCTTTTTCTTTCTATCTATCTATCTCTTTCTTTCTTCTCGACTTGCACACATTCAATCGTTCACATATACACGAGCACTTGTACACACATCAGCAAATATACACCAGTACACGCGCACATGTACATGCAAGCACATTCACACACACACGTACATGCAAGCACACACATGCACATACACGCATATACATGTTCACTTACACACACCAATACATCCCACGTAAACACACACACACACGCAAGCACATACACACGCACGCACATACATACACCAGCACACACACGCACATACATACACCAGTACAGACACGCATTCACACACCTCATGCGCATACATACATACACCAGTGCTGCTCTTACACTCACACATACATATACATGGACGCACACACACGCATACACACACATACAGGCACACACACCCACGTACATACATACACCGTTACACTTGCACATACACATACGCACACGACCGCGCACACACACAGACGCAAGCACATACACACGCACACGCACTTACACACCCAAACGCATACACATATGCCTGTTCACTTACACCCAAAGGCACCAACCCACACACGCACACGCATACACACGCACACACCAACTCACGCGCATGTCCTGAATGAAAAGAGACAAAATGATGCAATAAAAATTAATTATAGCTCGGAATGCAAGGCGCCATTTCGAATTGCTCGAAACTGGTCTGGATGCATGGGTTCGAATCCTAGGACTGATTACAAATTCATCTTCTAATAATTCCAAAACTAATTAGGATAAAGACGATAAATAAACTTTATTACTTTCATGACATTAGCTGGTTTCTTGTGAACGTATATTAGAGTACCAGGTGTCATGGGTTCGACCCTTAATTTTAAAATATCAATTATCTCAGAAACTAACAGGGATAGAGGAGCGGATCAAAGCATGATCGTTAGCTCCTATGATGGACAATTAATGCCTGTATATAATTTCCAATCAGTTGTCAATAGTTCGAATCCCGATCTTTCAGTGGCTCCCTTAATTTTCCTCTGTGCTCTAGAATATATCACTTAGATCAATGTTGTAACTGCATACAGGTCTTTTAAACACATCAAACTAATATTATAAATAATTTTCTTTCTGGTATTCTGAGTTCGAATACTGATTCAATGAAATTTACTTATAAATTTAATAACATAGTAAATAATTAAGATAAAGGCACCTAATAAACCTTATTACGTTTGTCATCAGATAATATCTTGCGGGTGCATATTCGGGTACCTAACGTCCAGAATTCGATCCTTAAGCTTAAATCTCAATTATCGCAGAAACTAACAGAGATAGAGCCGTGGACGAAAGCATGTTTGATAGCTCCTACAATGAACAATTAATGCTGTATATAATTTCCAATCAGTTGACCATAGTTCGAATCCCGATTTTTCAATGACTTCCTTGATTTTCCTCTGTGCTCTAGAATACATCACTTAGATTGATACTGTAACTGCATGCAGCTTTGTGTAAAGACATTATGGATGTACTCTGAGAGAGAGAGAGAGAGAGAGAGAAAGAGAGAGAGAGCGAGAGGAAGTGAAACAGGTAGGGATAGAAGTGCTGAAGGTCTCTGCGCATGCGCAGCAAGAGATGATAATTGGATGGGTGTAATAATCACGTGATGTGTAAGCATCACTGCCATGATAACGTGCTGGCATCGCCTGGAGGGGGTTTAGATACCTATATTAACAGATATCTGCGCATGTTAGAACTGTTGTGCACTTATTAACTATACATTTAAGTTTTAAAGAACTTTAAAAACAGCGTGAGGTGCAGACCATCTACACGTACAGCACATATCAACACGTAACAATGCAAGGTGAGTTTTTTTATATAACTATACAAAATCAGTGCTGGCTTTTACAATACATTTAATTTTGTTTTAACGTTACAGTACGTGAAAGACGATTCGTTGCAAGAGCATCATATTTTCTAATCTGTGCTTTACATTCACATGGATTTCTCTGCGTACTCTTCTCCAGTTCACAGGATTTTTTCTACTCATTCTTCTTCTATAAATATTCACATGATTTTCGCTACACATTCCTCTTACATAAACATTCACACAATTTTCTCCACTCATGCTTTGTTTCCCTGCAGGTTCATACTCTATTAACATTCATACATTCTCTCTACTCAATCTTTGTTTCTCAACGCATTCATACTATCTTCGCTACACATTCTTCTTACATAAACATTCATACGGTTTTCCCCACTCCTTCTTTGTTTCACTATATATTCACACGATTTGCTCTACTCATTCTTTGGTTCTCTGCTGGCTCATCTTCCATGAACATTCACATGATTTTCTGTACTTATTCTTTGTTTCTCTACACATTCATACGATTTTTGCTGCACATTGTTCTTTTAATATTCACACGATTTTCTCCATTCGTTCTTTGTTTCTCTACACATTCATAAGCATGCTTACAAAACATACACATACCATAGTTCTAATATAAAGAAGTGTATAACTTGTTCTTCAACTTGAATAATGTAGTGAAAATAATAATTCATGTCAATGACTGTTACAGATGGTTTAACTGATATACTTCACAAGATGGTTGCAGAGCGTAGTTTCCTACCGACTCGTCGAGTTCAAGATCTAGAAATAGGTCTTAACTATGAGATAAAGTCCTTAAAGAGAGTTCAAACAAGATATGGTACCAGGATCGTATCTTCACTGGAGGATATACAAGTGTTCCTGCCAGAGCGCTATAATAACGGTATGGCAGAGATGGGGAAATTTAAGTCATTTAAATTGTCTTTTTTATATACAGAGAAGGTGTGTAGAAGTGTTAAACTTTGAATGTTCCCCTATTTTAACATGAAAAAAATTCATAAATAAAACAACGGACTCGTTGATATTACATATAGCGATACAAAACATGAATGTTATGTAATTTTTTATAAAAAAAATACGAAATCAAATGTTTGAATTTAGTTATATCTAATGTATTGAAATAACGATAAATATCTGAATATTTATACACATCTTTTGAGTTTCATTTGACATGTATCATAACATAAAATGTAATTCTTTCAGGTTGCCTTTAGCTTCTTTCAGTTTTCTAAGACTTTCATTGTGCAATGATTCAGACTGTGCAATAAGAGGAAGAAGAAGAGGAATAGCCTGCAGCCATGCAAAGGAGGCTGACGCTATTGGAGAATAGAATAAGCAGCATCGACACCTCCAAGAAACATGCTGGTAAGAAGCGGGTGCTGAGTCATCTACATCACCAAAACACGCTAAGAAGGATACTTATATAACATTACAGGGAATACGATGAAAAAACAGACAATTTTGTATATAATTTAATGCATAGCTGAGAGTTTGCTCAAGCGAGTCTCCCTATATTCGCTGAAATTAAGCATTGTGAACAGTAATTTAAATGATTGTGAAATACTTTTAAATAGAGATGAAATTTGTACCCTAAAAGACTTGAGCCCTGTATACATTAACAGCATTAAGACTGTTTGCCAATGCATTAGATATAACTAAATTAAAACATGTGATTTCGTATTTTTTTATAAAAAATTATATAACATTCATCTTTTGTATCGTTATATGTAATATCAACGAGTCAGTTGTTTTATTTATGAATTTGTTTCATGTTAAAATAGGGGAACATTCAATACTTAAGTTTAACACTTCTAGACTTCTTCTCTGAATATAAAAAAGACAATTTAAATGACTTAAATTTCCCCATCTCTGCCATACCGTTATTATAGCTCTCTGGCAAGAACACTTGACAATCCTCCAGTGAAGATACGATCCTGATACCATATCTTGTTTGAACTCTCTTTAAGGACTTTATCTCAAGTTAAGACCTATTTCGAGATCTTGAACTCCACGAGTCGGTAGGAAACTACGCTCTGCAACCATCTTGTGAAGTCTATCAGTTAAACCATCTGTAACAGTCATTGACATGAATTATTATTTTCACTACATTATTCAAGTTGAAGAACAAGTTATACACTTCTTTATATTAGAACTATGGTTTGTGTATGTTTTGTAAGTATGCTTATGAATGTGTAGAGAAACAAAGAACGAATGGAGAAAATCGTGGGAATATTAATAGAACAATGTGCAGCAAAAATCGTATGAATGTGTAGAGAAACAAAGAATAAGTACAGAAAATCATGTGAATGTTCATGGAAGATGAGCCAGCAGAGAACCAGAGAATGAGTAGAGCAAATCGTGTGAATATATAGTGAAACAAAGAAGGAGTGGGGAAAACCGTATGAATGTTTATGTAAGAAGAATGTGTAGCGAAGATAGTATGAATGCGTTGAGAAACAAAGATTGAGTAGAGAGAATGTATGAATGTTAATAGAGTATGAACCTGCAGGGAAAAAAAGAATGAGTGGAGAAAATTGTGTGAATGTTTATGTAAGAGGAATGTGTAGCGAAAATCATGTGAATATTTATAGAAGAAGAATGAGTAGAAAAAATCCTGTGAACTGGAGAAGAGTACGCAGAGAAATCCATGTGAATGTAAAGCACAGATTAGAAAATATGATGCTCTTGCAACGAATCGTCTTTCATGTAATGTAACGTTTAAACAAAATTAAATGTATTGTAAAAGCCAGCACTGATTTTGTATAGTTATATAAAAAACTCACCTTGCATTATTACGTGTTGATATGTGCTGTACGTGTAGATGGTCTGCACCTCACGCTGTTTTTAAAGTTCTTTAAAACTTAAATGTAAAGTTAATAAGTACACAACAGTTCTAACATGTGCAGATATCTGTTTATATAGGGATCTAAACCCCCTCCAGGCGATGCCAGCACGTTATCATGGCAGTGATGCTTACACATCACGTGATTATTACACCCATCCAATTATCATCTATTTCTGCGCATGCGCAGAGACCTTCAGCACTTCTATCCCTACCTGTTTCACTTCCTCTCGCTCTCTCTCTCTTTCTGTCTCTCAGAGTACATCCATAATGTCTTTACACAAAGCTGCATGCAGTTACAGTATCAATCTAAGTGATGTATTCTAGAGCACAGAGGAAACTCAAGGAAGTCATTGAAAAATCGGGATTCGAACTATGGTCAACTGATTGGAAATTATATACAGCATTAATTGTTCATTGTAGGAGCTATCAAAGATGCTTTCGTCCACGGCTCTATCTCTGCTAGTTTCTGCGATAATTGAGATTTAAACTTAAGGATCGAATTCTGGACGTTAGGTACCCGAATATGCAACCGCAAGATACTATCTGATGACAAACGTAATAAGGTATATTAGGTGCCTTTATCTTAATTATTTACTATGTTATTAAATTTATAAGTAAATTTCATTGAATCAGTATTCGAACTCAGAACACCAGAAACAAAATTATTTATAATATTAGTTTGATGTGTTTAAAAGACCTGTATGCAGTTACAACATTGATCTAAGTGATATATTCTAGAGCACAGAGGAAAATTAAGGGAGCCACTGAAAGATCGGGATTCGAACTATTGACAACTGATTGGAAATTATATACAGGCATTAATTGTCCATCATAGGAGCTAACGATCATGCTTTGATCCGCTCCTCTATCCCTGCTAGTTTCTGAGATAATTGATATTTTAAAATTAAGGATCGAACCCATGACACCTGGTACTCTAATATACGTTCACAAGAAACCAGCTAATGTCATGAAAGTAATAAAGTTTATTTATCGTCTTTATCCTAATTAGTTTTGGAATTATTAGAAGATGAATTTGTAATCAGTCGTAGGATTTGAATCCATGCATCCAGACCAGTTTCGAGCAATTCGAAATGGCGCCTTGCATTCCGAGCTATAATTAATTTTTATTGCATCATTTTGTCTCTTTTCATTCAGGACATGCGCGTGAGTTGGTGTGTGCGTGTGTGGGTTGGTGCCTTTGGGTGTAAGTGAACAGACATATGTGTATGCGTTTGGGTGTGTAAGTGCGTGTGCGTGTGTATGTGCTTGCGTCTGTGTGTGTGCGCGGTCGTATGCGTATGTGTATGTGCAAGTGTAACGGTGTATGTATGTACGTGGGTGTGTGTGCCTGTATGTGTGTATGCGTGTGTGTGCGTCCATGTATATGTATGTGTGAGTGTAAGAGCAGCACTGGTGTATGTATGTATGCGCATGAGGTGTGTGAATGCGTGTCTGTACTGGTGTATGTATGTGCGTGTGTGTGCTGGTGTATGTATGTGCGTGCGTGTGTATGTGCTTGCGTGTGTGTGTGTGTTTACGTGGGATGTATTGGTGTGTGTAAGTGAACATGTATATGCGTGTATGTGCATGTGTGTGCTTGCATGTACGTGTGCGTGTGAATGTGCTTGCATGTACATGTGCGCGTGTACTGGTGTATGTTTGCTGATGTGTGTGCAAGTGCTCGTGTATATGTGAACGATTGAATGTGTGCAAGTCGAGAAGAAAGAGATAGATAGATAGAAAGAAAAAGAGAGAAGAAGAAAGAATGGCGTCTAGGCATCGGGATACCTAAGTATGCATCAGGGTTTAATATAAAAAATTATATTTGTTAAATGCAACTTTAATTCGACCGCTCCTGCCTCAATAATTTAATAGTTATTATAGCGTTTCCTTGGGTAAGATTGGAACTAGGGGCCTCCGGGTTTCTAAGAATACAGCTCGTTAAACATTGTAATGTCATATAAATTAAATTATATTTTTAAACACGTTTTAATCTAACCGCCCCTGCTCCCATAGTTTAATACTTATTAAGCATTAGAGTTTCACAGATTCGAGCTAGGATCCTCTGAACACCCTTTCATTAATCAGTGTAATGATATAATAATGTTTTACCTTAGCAAAGTATCAATTTGGATACCTAAGTATACATCGGTGTTTAATATAAATAAGTATATTTGTTAAATGCATTTTAATCTGACCGCACATACTCCCATAGTTTAATATTTATTAAGCATTAGAGTCTCGCTGGGTAAGATACGAGCTAGAACCCTCTGAACACCCTTTCATTAATTAGAGTAATGATATATAAAACATTATATTATATTTGTTAAATACATTTTAATCTGACCTTGCATAGTTTAATAGTTATTACGCATTAGATTTTCGCTGGGTAAGATTCGATCTCGGACCCTCTGAACACCCTTTTATTAATGAGGGTAGTGATATATAAAAATTAAGTTATATTTGTTAAATACATTTTAATCTGACCTTGCATAATTTAATAGTTATTACGCATTAGAGTTTCGCCTAGTAAGATTCGAGTTGCAAGCCTCTGAACACCCTTTTATTAATAGGGTAATGATACAATAATATCAAACTTCTATTTCTCATTAGCAATAAACATTTGATTGCAGTAAGAATAGAACACCGATCTATGGATATCCGCGCAGAGGTTTAATGCATGTAATGACATAGGTTATATACATTTTTATATCGCGATTGAAAAGTCAACTACATAAACAGAGAGCTTGTTTAACTATGCTCGGATATATTCGTAGGATCTCGTAAAACATCGGAGAGAACAGCCCCTCTAGGCAAAAACCATGATGACTGACGTCAAATTGTTTACGTATAGTAGGTAAACAGACTTCTCTCTCTTTCACGCGAACAAGGACAGGGCGAGCATAAAGCCACCCTCAGATTCTTTTGTTAAGCTAACAGGTGTTCGAGAAACAATGGAAAGGGACCGGCTTTGTTATAGGTTGTGGAATGAGAAATGCCAGAAAGAAGCCTTGCCCCGAACAATAGAAAGAAAATACAATAGAACTTGTTTCTCTGTTAACGGGCTTCAGGTTCTCTTTTATCACGACCCTAATTTATCATGGCCTTTGTTCATTTTGACAGCTGAAGGGCAAGCATTGTTCTTTGGTTAAAAGCTAGTGGAATGAGTATGCCAGATGGTCTTTCTAAGAGTAAACAATAGAAAGCGATACAATAGAATCTCTTCCTTTGTCCAGCAAGCTCTTTGTTCATTTTGACATTGATGGATGGCTTCCTCCACGTATTCGAGAAACATTGGGAGTGGGGGTGGCTAACTGCTAAGTGGCCGGATGTGAAATGGGTAGGAAAAGCATCTCGCCTTTGTTACAGAGCCATGAATTTATGATCCCTTTGTTCGTTTTGACAGGTGAAGGATAGCCTTAATTGCTTAACTGTCAAGCTTCCATTGTACTCAACAAGATTTATGACCCACAGCTGCAACTAAAAGTACCACGGAGCTGGGGGCGGAAGGGGGAAGTGGGGAGGGGAGCTTATTTGCATATGAATAGACATTCCTGCATATTAAGTGATACAGCTCTCTCATTTTTATACTACTGACATCTATAGGGTAGTTAAATTTTATTCGAACCCACTAGCGGCCTCTTTCTACTGCGCGAGACAGCCGGCAGAGGAGGACTAAAATCCTTACCTTATAATAGATGCTGCAAATGTTGACCTTCTGCTCACAGTCAGCATATCTCGTGTAAATATTCTCGCTCACTCTCCAAAGCTCAGCAGCAGGAATTCTTGTGATTGGTGCCATTTTGCAGCGTTCGCCTTAAAAAATCGCTGAAAAAACTAGCGCAGCAAAGAGGTGTATCTTGATCTTCTGCGAGAAATGCTACACGTCTGCTGAAACTGAAGTCGTATCGCTACACCCGAGTGCAAGCGTTAAAACCAAATGATCCCGCTAAACGTGAATTATTTTAACTGTATTTTCCAAAATGTAGAAAGGGGTTTCATTGACCCACAGCTTTTGTTTTTCACTGAAGAATCTTGGTTTCATTAAGTGAACTTTTGAATGCTCACAACAGTCGATACTGGGCTTCAGAAAAACTTGTACTACTGCATGAAACGCCTCATTATGATCAGAAAATTGCAGTGTGGTGTGTGATAAGTGCTAGAAGAATAATAGGGCCCATATTCTTCATGTAACAATAAATGCAGAGCGATATCAGAGGTTAATTCTGAGGCCATTTTGCAATCGCTTGACAAAAGAAGAGAAAACGTATGGTTGGTTTCAGTAAGATTCTACAACAGCACATACTGCGTGGTGATGATGAGATGGGGTTTAAGGGCGCTCAACATCTAAGGATATCAGCGCCTTTACAACGTATAAAATATAAAATTTAAAAGCCAAAAACTAAAATACAACACACAAACCCGCCTGGTCAAAAACACTAAAATACATGCCCACAAATTCTAAAACAACCACAAAAACATGGCAAACAAAGCAATAAAAGACTAAAACGTGTCAGGAGCTGTAGAAGTTAATGGGAACATAGCGTTAGATGTCCCCAGGGGGAAGAGCCCCCATCAAAACTGACAATATAAAATCACAAAACCATAAGGCGCTCAGTGCATCAAATGCACCGGCTAAAGCCACTGTCAATAATAAAACGTAAAAGACAACCTACAGCATGCGCGTCGTCTTCCAAAATGTTGGCTATGCCAACAGGCAGACACACACGAGCGCGCAATGGAGCTAAAACCTGACACTCTTCTAAAATGTGACGCACTATTAAGGGCGCGTCACACTGCTCACAGGTTGGAGCGGGGTCACCACTGAGCAGGTGTCTATGGCTAAAAAGACAATATCCGACAGATAAACGAGTTAAAATCACCTCTTCCTGACGAGAAGAAAGAGAAGAGGTACCCCAGACTAACGGGAGAGATTTAACGTTCCGCAACTTGTTCCCCCGGAGGGCTATCCATTCATAGCGCCAAAGCAAGAGGATGCGACCACGTAAAATAACACAAAAATCTGACGAGGGAACAACAGAGGTAAAAAATGTGGGTAATAAAATCGCCGATTTGGCAGCGGCGTCGGCAGACTCGTTTCCTGGGATGCCCACAAGACCTGGAATCCACACGAAGGAGACTCTGATGCCAGAAGCACCGAGCGAGTGTAGCAGGTCATGAATGCGCTGTACGAGGGGGCGGTAAACGTACAGCGCGCGAATACTTTGAAGGGCACTCAGAGAGTCAGAATATAACACACAGTGCCGTAAGTCGTGCCGCCGGATGTATAAAAGAGATTGATAAATGCTAAAAAGTTTGGCGGTACAAATCAAACATTGCCCCGGTAAACGAAAGGTAAAACTATTTTCACCACAAACAAAGGCACACCCTACTCCAACATCAGTCTTAGACCCATCAGAATATAAAAAATGACATCCTCCGAATTGTGCCTGAAGCTCTAAAAAGGCGCATCTAAGGACTGAAGCAGGGGTCTCAGTCTTCGGCATCGACGTTAGCCGAAGGTGACAGTGGGCCTCAGCGCGCAACCATGGAGGAAAACGCGTTTCCCCCTTGGAATAGCCGGCGCTGGCGTAACGTCCAAATGCCGAAGAAGTTGACGAAATCGAACCCCTGGAGTGAGCAATGCAGAGGAGCTATTTAAATATTGCTGATCAAGCGAATCCTCGTAAAATATCGCAAAGGACGGGTGGTCAGGCAAGCTTGAGAGTCGACAGGCATAGCTGCACAAAAGCATCTCACGAATGAAGGACAGCGGAGGCTCTGCAGCCTCAGCATATAGGCTAGGTACAGGGCTAGTTGGAAAGGCCCCTGTAGCGACTCTTATGCCACGATGGTGAATGACATTCAATCGACGTAATACAGATGGACGTGCCCACGAATAGACAATGCATCCGTAATCAAGCTTGGATCGGACCAAAGAGGGATAATGATGTAGAAGGACATAAAAAATAAAAAATATAAAAAATAATATAAAAAAAATATAAAAAAATATAAAATATAAATTATATAAAAAATAAAAAATAAAAAAATATTAAAAAAAATATAAAAAATATAAAAAACAAAAAAAAATATAAAAAAATATAAAAAATATAATCTGCATCATATGTCCTGGCACCTAGATTCTAAACCAGGACTTAACTTTATAGACCGTAAACGAAATACCTAACTTCTGTCTATCAACTTGAAACTTGCAGAAATTAACTAACCTAATCTAGCTACTTAACTACACATCTACAAGTCACGCAAAATGACTTTTTATTTCCTCCTATATTTAACTTTGTAGCGAAAATAAATTTATTTACCGAATTTATATATTAAGATATAATATTTAACTTCTCAAAATTATATTACACCGCTATTTCTTGTTTAATTTCTTATCTATTCTGGTATCCAAACCTTTCCTCAAATATCTAAATATAATGCTATTTTTTCCGCATTTATTTGGGAGAAAGAAAATTAATATTATTTAAATTATTAATTTGGTTTAAATAACCCTATAATAACCCAATGATACGTTTTATTCAGGTTCCTCAAATTCTTCAATTGTCTGAAGAATTTCTCTTCCATTAATATCCACCTCCGACGTTCGCATGGAAACCCAATAGTGTCGTCTTCTATTTATTCTTCCAGGTATTACATCTAAGTCATACGTATAATCCATCGCTAGATCTTCTCTTATCTGTATATTATCCAAAACATTTTGATCTTGTAAACGTTGTGATCTTCTTGTAGCCATAGTCGCATTACCACCCATCGGTCTATTGTCATTCTGACGATCCTTAAGATTTCTATATTCCTCCATAACATTTGCAGATACTATTCCCACCATTTGTTCTAGAATCTGAAGATCTTCTATATGCCTAACAATCTCGTAGATCATCTTCCCGGCTAATAGTGTTCTTCCCTCCTGTAGTATCTGATTATATTTACAAGATTCAAAAATAGTATGCTCTGGAGTTTCACACACTTCACACTTATCACAATTTTCATCCATTCTACGTCCAATTTTCTTAAAATATGAGTTAAATGGACCATGCCCTGAAATATATTGAACGCCTTCTTTATTTAATTGAATATCTTTTAATCGAAGTCTCTCTTTGATACTTGGGTAAATAGTATACACTCTTCTTCCTGTTGCTGAATTATTCCACTCCTGTTGCCTTTCATATATTAATTCATTTTTCACTTCCTTCAGAGTCCTACATCCTTTACCAATTATTTCCTGTACCTTTTCATAGTTATGCTTCTTTAACCAATATGCTGCGCCTCTCAATATTATAGTAAAATCTATTGGCCAAATGGCCAACATTACAAAAATTTGCATCCGTCGGCGTAGTTCTTACTATCCCAGTACATCTTAGAATTGATTGACGTTGCATTTTCCTTAACAATTTTTTATTTTTAATTAATCTAGCCTTATGAGCCCAAGTACTCGCGGCATATGCTACTATACCAACCATGATTGCGTTATGGTAAATTCTTGTTACATCTAAAGGAATCTTATAATTTCGAGTAGTCATAGATGCCAATTTCATCATTGTCTTAGTGGCTTTATTAGTAACTTGATTTAGATGATAATCATAATTTAGTCTCTCATCCAAATTTACTCCTAAATACTTAAATTCTTTCTGTCTCTTTATATTAGTTTCATTTACTTTTATCCCTGGGTCTCTTTTTAATTTACCTTTCAGAAGCATATAAGCTGACTTATGAGGTGCTATGGTTAACTTTGTCTTCTCACACCAATGTTGCAGATTGTTTATTATAATATTAGATTTGGCTTCTATCTCTTGTCGACTTTCCGCATCAAGAACAATTAACAAATCATCTGCATAAGCTATCACTTCACTTGTTTCTTTAAGTACAGCAAGATCTTCTAAAAGAGGTTCAATTAGAATATCCCAAAACAAAGGTCCAAGAACTGATCTCTGTGGGCATCCCTTTGATATATCTCTATATATAGTATCATTTTCACCAACTATATGAACACTACGATCTTTGCAATAATCTTTTAGAATATTGTACAAACTACTTGGATATTCATTAAATCTTAATATATCAAATAACTCGGGCCACCACAAATTATCAAAGGCGCCCGAGATATCAAAAAATATACCAATTACATATTTACTATTACTGCTTCTAACCACCTTTATCGCCTTATTAACAGCATCTTCAGTTGAACTTCCTTTTCTGAAACCATATTGCTTTTCAGTTAAGCCCAGCATAAGACGATATTCACAGATTCTTTTATGTATCAACATTTCAAATATTTTTCCAAAACTGTTCAATAAACAGATAGGTCTATAGGACTTAGGTTGCATAGGATCCTTATCTTTCCCTTTCTTCAAAATAATAACTCGTGCCTGTTTCCAGCAGTATGGAAAAACTCCAAATATTAAACATTCGTTAAAAAGTTTACATAAGTATGGTGCAATTTCCTCTTCCAAACACTGAATAATTTCAGCCATAATTCCATCTGGTCCTGTAGCCTTGTTACTCTTTAGTTGCCTTATCATCGACGTAACTTCCGTGATATCATATGGGTAAATAACTTTCATGTTTTCATACTTCTCTCTGAATCTGCTTCTTTTTTGACTTTGTTCCACCGAATCATCTTGGCAATTGTCAACAGGTAATAATATACTTAATAAATAGCTTATTGACTCCATCCATGTAGTTGAATAAGTTCCATTCTCCTTATATAAAGTTGAGATAACTTCCGGCGCAGCTATTTTTTTCCATTACTAATTTATAAGGAGTACCCCACATATTTACTTTTAAATTCGAATCTGCAAATTGTTCCCATGAGGCTTTTCTAATCTCTTCTAGTTTCTCCTTATATTTAGTTTTCAGAAGTCTATATTTAGCTAAATTCATACCCATCTCATTTGCCGTTTTACTTTTCTGGTATACTCGTCTAGATTTTCTGACTTTACTCCTTAACTTCTGTAGTTGATCATTCCAAAAGGAGTGTCCTATATATTTACTATTATTTTTACACAATCCCTTCTCCATAGTTTGTTGTACTGCTCTTGTTAGATTACTTGCTTTATAATTTAAATCATCCTTAGTATAATCAGGTAATATAAAGTATCTTCTAACTACATCCCAATTCACATTTTTTGTTATATATTTTCTATGGTTGCTTGGAAAAGATCTTTCCTTATCTGCATCAAACATTAAATCCATATATATCAAGTTATGGTCACTCGTTGTCAGTTGCTGAGCAACTTTCCAGTTGAATACTTTATTCTTTATATATCCTTTTGCTAATGTTATATCAATATTCTCAGTTGAATCTGCTCTACTCACAAAAGTATATGGATTATTAGGTTGATTTAAGATTTCTAGTTGAAAACTGGTAATAACTTCCTGAAGTTTGTCTCCTCTTTCATCTGGATTCTTGCTAAACCACATTCTTGATTTGGCGTTCGCGTCCATTGAATAAATTATTGGCTTATTGGAGTAGGCTTCCAGAATTGTTGACATCTTTTCCAAGTGTATATCTATTTCATGCATATATTGGAAGTAATGGTTGCAAAGAATGAAATTACTACCTTTATATTGTATTTCAATACAATTTACATATTCATCACAAAACTGTGATATTTTAGTTGTTTGAATTAATTTATTCTGTATTATTATAACAGCTTTGGGATTTGCGCCATCTAATACAGCGCGCGACGTTATTTTCATATGCGCTGTTTGCCTTTAAATATATATGGTTCTTGGATACAAACCAAGTCCAATGCCATATCCTCCATTATTTTACTTATTTCCATCATAACTACTTTAGAGCGCTGAGCATTTATCTGTCCCAATCTAAGATTGTGTACTTCTTTAATCTCCTGATTTATATCTACTTCTGAACTTTGATAATATGAAATAACTTCTTGTACATTCATACTATTGCATCTTCATCATAATTTGTCCTCGAGATTAATCTATCAAAGTGCAGTTTATACAATGGACACTGTTTACCACCTGGACACGATACTTCTTTTCCTATACTTCGATTTCCTATACCCTTTTTCTATTTTCACAAGCCACACAGATGGCCTTCTGATTTTTCTTGGCGCAGTCTTTTATGGTATGATCTTGTTCCCCACAATGTGAACAAACTATTTTATCTTGTTGGCAGTATTTTGCAACATGTCCATAATTCTGGCATTTCATGCATCTGGCTACCACTGTATAATCCTTAACATTTATGGATTGGAAACCTATATATAACTTCCCTTTCTGCAACAACATTTTCCTCATCTTTGGTGATGCCTCGATGACATGATGTACAGTATTCCTATTTCTAGGTCCTGTCTTAAACCTAAAATTGATTTGTTGATCAAAATCCTCTCAACTTATTTCCTCTCCAAAATTTTGCTCATACATATCTTTCTTAAGGTCCTCTACCTTTTCATTTGCAAAGATATCGTACAAAACAATTAGTGGATTCCTTTTCCTAGGTGTTTCAATCTTTAAATCCTTATTTTTCAGACTCGCACTATTCATAACTTTATCTTGATCCTCCTTTGTATCGGTCTCAATTATGAAGTTTTTCTCCGTTGTTCTAATATTACTTATTTTGATTTTCTCTTTAACAGGTAGCAAGTTTTTTGTTACTATTCGTGGAACTTCCTTGCTACTTTTTCCCGATTGAGAGGAAATAAACAACGTGAATTTTTTCTTTTGTAGAGCCTTATTAACTCTTTCAGTATTATCATCTACACTCAATTTTGTTATGTCTGCATATGAAAATTTCGGAGTAGTGTGTATTTCACTCTTCACTTTAAGTTCTGTTCTACATTGTACATATTCCAACCTTAGCTGATCATGTATTTCGGTTATTTTAGCCAAGAGTTTGCATACCTTCGATTTATTTGATACCGAAATTTTATCGGCTGCTATTACTGAATCAATCTCAGCTACCAAATCAGTTATTTTTAACTCTTCTGCTCTTTGAACAGCACTCATTTTTACCTCCTTATTTCCTTCTTCTACATTTTTTTGACTTGGAGACCTAACCAGAGATGTCCTTGGTTTGAATACTTCCTCCTCCTCATCCTTCTTACTCCCTCTGTCCTTGCTCATATATCAGTGCTCCTCTCCGCCAATAGGTTACTAACGTAACTCTATTGCCCAGGGTCGGGGGACGTGGACCCGGGAGCAATCTGGCAGTTATAGTGGACCGGACCGTGTACACACAACTGACGTCCAACTATATGTCACCTTTACTTTGATGGCAGGGGGTATCTGCCAGACTCCGACCCCTAGAAGGACAGTCGGATCAGCTCCCCAATATGTGCCACTTAAAACACGTAAAAGATTAAGAGTACGGGCATACTTTGCTATTAAAAAGGAAATGTGCGAAATCCAGCTCAGCTTCCTATCAAAGATCAACCCCAAAAATTTCGCCTCGTCTGCAAACGGAAGTATCCCTGGACCAAGATGGAGAGAGGGCGGAGGGAAAGCCTTCCGGTGCCAGAAATTGATACAGACGGATTTTTCGGCGGAGAAATTAAAGCCGTTGTCGTTACTCCAGGCGTAGAGACGATTGATACAGCTCTGGAGACGGCATTCGAGTAGACGAGTCCGCCGTGAACTGCAATAAATGGTAAAATCGTCAAAAAAAGGGACGATGAAATGCCAGGTGGAATACAATCAACAATGGGGTTGATAGCTATCGCAAAAAATGTGAAAACGAGTACAGAGCCCTGCGGTACTCCGTTCTCTTGAATAAAACAACTAGATAACACCGAGCCCACAGATACACGAAAGACGCGGTCCGTCATAAACTTCCGAAGATATATGGGAAGACGACCGCGGATATTCCATGCGTGAAGTGTACGTAAAATGCCGCCCCTCCAACAAGTATTATAAGCTTTCTCCAGGTCAAAAAACACAGCCACGGTTTGACACTTTCTCAGAAATCCATTCATAATATGCGTCGACAGGGACACCAGATGGTCGACGGTAGAGCGATGGCGACGAAATCAGCACTGAGCGTTCGCTAGAAGTTTCTGAGTCTCAAGCCACCACGTCAACCGCCCGTTGATCATTCGCTCCATCACCTTGCAAATGCAACTGTTGAGGGAGATAGGGCGGTAGCTGGAAGACAGTTGGCGATCCTTCCTTGGCTTAGGGATAGAAATAATGTTGGCTTCGCGCCAAACGGAAGGAAAAAAGCCGTCTTGCCAAATACGGTTATAGACCTGTAAGAGAAAGAGTTTACTGTCGGCTGAAAGGTTCTTTAGCATCAGGACATGAATGCCATCCGGCCCAGGAGCGGAGTGCCTAGAGCAATGAAGAGCGTGCTCCAGTTCCCTCATTGTGAAAAGTTCATTATAACACTCCTTATTAGCAGACCAAAAATTATAGGTTGCAGGATCCAGCCGGTCTTTGATAGAGCGAAACCCGGCGGAATAATGGTCTGAACTGGAAACCGCCTCAAAGGCAGCATCCAGAGTGTTAGAGATGGCAGGCTGATCCACTATGGTGGCATTGGGAACCTGAAGGCCAGAAACAGTACAATGCGACACTTTACCTGAGAAGCGACGATGTTTATCCCAAACAACAGATGAAGGCGTAAAGCGATTAAAAGTCTCGGCAAAGCGAGTTCAAGACGTCTTATTGCTATTCTGAATAATGCGACGAGCCCTGGCGCGCGATTGTTTAAAAGTAACCAAATTATCAAGTGTAGAGTGTCGCCGAAACACCCTAAGCGCAGTTTTACGGGCACGAACGGCGTCCCGACAATACTCGTTCCACCACGGAACAGGCAGACTCCGAGGTTGAGAGGATGAACGGAGAATTGCGCATTCGGCGGCTGATAGAATCGTAGACGTAAAGTGTTGCACCATTTGGTTAATGTCGCTAAAGAGCTTGTCGTCAAAATACACGAGGCTGGTATACAATCTCCAGTCGGCTTTTGTGAATATCCAGGTAGGTACTCTGGAATGCTGGACGTGGTGAGAGAGAAGAGAAACGATGCAGGGGTAATGGTCGCTGGAGTAGGTGTCAGAGACGACGTTCCACAGCAGACGACTAGCAAGCTGGAGTGAGCAACCGGCAAGGTCCATGTGAGAGAATGTACCAGAAGTATCAGAAATAAAAGTACGTTCACCTGTATTGAGGATGGAGAGATTGAACTGATCAAAAATGTCGGAAAGAAGAGTTCCCCTCGCACAAACCCTTGGTGATGCGCATTAAAATCCCCCAACAGAAGAAATGGTGCTGGGAGAGTGGTCAGGCGAGCTTGAATGTCCGCGGGAGCGACGGGAGACGATGGAGGTGAATAGACAGAGCAAACAGAAAATAAAAAGCCGGGTAATTGAACAGTTACGGCAACAGCTGGCAAGTCGGACGTAAGAGCGAGAGTTTGAAAATGAACGTCGCTACGCACTAACAACATGACACCTCCATGAGCAGGTGTACGCTCCTCCGGTTCCAGATCGTAGTGAACCGGAGTATACCCTCGGAGATCTAAAGGATCGTGAGAGCGAAGCTTAGTCTCCTGCAAACACACAATCATAGGTGAATGGGAACGCAATAAAAGTTGCAGTTCCGCCCTATGCGACAGTGCACCACGTATATTCCAGGTCAGGATAGCCATAAAGAAAATGGTTAAACTTCTTACTTTGAAGGGCGGCTCAAAGTTACCTTCTGTTTAATCTTTGGGCTCGGGCTTTTGGTATGGAGTTGGTCAGACTCCATAGCCTCCTCGAAGGGAGGGCCCACGCGCTCAGAGCCAGAAACCGATTCAAGCGCCGAGAATCGGTTCTGGGTGACAATAGGTGAGGGGTGCTGCTGAGCGCGGCTTGTCCCAGGAGCGTCCTGGGCCTGCGACCTCCGAGGAGGAGAAGGTGAACTTTTCTTACCGCGCGCACGCGGAGGGTCCTTCAGAAAATCTTCCCTACGAAGTTTCTGCTTTGGTTTCTTTTCAGCGGCTTGCGACTTCAGTACCTTAGGACCAGTTTTAGATGTCTTGCTAACTATAGCAGAAATGGACGGCCGGATGGTAGTGGCGGTTAATGCAGTCATAGTCTAGGTCTGAGTTTCGACATCTACTCGTGGTACTGGCGAGGCAACAACAGAACTAAATGTACCAGATCGCAGGAGAAAAGGTTGGCGCGCATGGTAACGTCTTCGGCTTCAGCGAAGAAGAGGTTCTGCTTTACCCGGATCTCCTGGTTCGCCATCTCGTCCAAGTACCGCAGACCGTCGGCAAACGACGCAGAATGAGATCCCTTGCAGTTAACGCAGACGGGAGCTGTGGAACAGGTACCTTCGTGTGACGGCTTGCTACATGAGGCACAGATGGTAAGCGCAGCCTTACAGGAGACTTGCGTATGCCCAAAACGTTGGCATTTAGAACAACGCAGAGGTCTAGGAATATAAGGCCTCACCGCAATGCGTTCGTATCCTGCTAAAATGCTCGTGGGCAGATCGACGCCATCAAATGTTATAAACAGGGTACGAGTGGGTACCAATACTCCGTCGCGTTTGGCCTCCACTCGATGCATTGCTGCCTTCTTTTGGTCTGAATGATAGTCTACGAGTTCATCGTCCGACATACCATCGAGGCTATGGGTGGTAAGGACGCCTCGACAGGAATTCAATGTGCGGTGCTTTTCAATACTGATGGGATAACCGTGGAGAAGCGTAGCGCGCGACAAGGTCTTACTTTGCTGATCGGACTTCGTTTGTGCTAATAAGGAACAATTCCGTAGAAGAGTGCAGGATTGAACCGCACCAGCAATAGCATCAATGCCCTTCTGAATAATGAAAGGGTTCACCGTCTCAAAACTTTGCCCTTCTTCGGTTCGTGAAATGACCAAGTAACAACCAGTTTTCGGTGGTGCTACTCCTGTTAAATCAACTTTTCGGCGCCTGTTGGTATTAATGGAGAAAGGGTGCTCCATAGCGAAATAAATCCTCCACCATTGCAAATGTCTCCGACCTCGGGCTCTGACTTCCCGGGCGTTACCCCGGCTTGGGTGAGTGGTTATATATACTAGAGTCACCCCAGGGTCACACCTCCCAGAACATAGAGAGAGGGAACCAATCGCCGTCAGAAGTCAGCAGCTCATGCAATGGCCCCCCGCGGGACTGCAGTTGAACAGCGGATGCGAACACATACCCTACATGACGACCCCGTGTGGTAGGGATGACGCCATCACCCACTCACCCAGCTGCGTACCCAGTGCACAGGTATCCGTCAGGCTGTGTCGACGGAGGATTAAATTAAAATGTAAAATAAATAAAACTGTGTGGGTGTTTCGCACGCAAGGTAGGCCGGCGGAGAAGAAAAAGAGATGTGCGAATAGTCGTGGTGCGAAATGGTCGGAAATAGACTAGGGAAGAAAGAAACGATGGCGAGAGGCGACATGAAACGAAATGTAAAGAACGCACGAGGGCCTACCTTGTGTCCCCCGGTCACGAGAACGAACCGACCTCGACCGGACGGGGATGAATTGATGAATATGTCGATTAATGGCTCGGGCACCCGGGTACGCCTAACCCGTACTCACAAAAGGTGAGCACCTGGGGGGCACATACGGCTGCCGAATGATTACATGCAATAAGAGAGATGTTTGATGACAGAATAATTGGTGTTGATTTGTGGCCCCCTCGTTCTCCTGACCTAACGAGTTGTTATTTTTATTTATGGGGCTCTTTAAAAGACAAAGTGTATCGTTCCAATCCTCGCACAATAGAGGAACTTAGAGAAACCATTGTGTAAGTAATCACAGGAATTCCTGCTGCTGAGCTTCGGAGAGTGAGTGAGAATATTTACACGAGATATGCTGCCTGTTTGAGAACGGAAGGTCAACATTTCCAACATCTATTATAAGGTAAGGATTTTAGTCCGCTTCTGCCGGCATAATTTCCCCGGCAACTGCCGGCTGTCTCGCGCAGTAGAGAGAGGCCGCGAATGGGTTCGAATATAGTTTAGCTACCGTATATAAAGATCATACGAGCGAAGAACATCTTTTTGAAGGATGTCTAAAAATAATCTACAAATTTGAGCTTCCATTGGAAAATTTGATCTCTGGTGCAGCAGATGGAGCATCCTCTATGGTATGGAGGAAATGGAATAGTTGGTAAGTTGAGAGAGGACCTAATAGACAAAGGACACTCTCCAGATTGCATTTTAGCGATCCATTGTATTATTCACCGCGGGAAATTATTTGCACAATCTGTCATCGCAGAAAAAGTAATGTCGTTAGTTGTTCACAAAGTTCATATAATCCGTTCACGAGGCCATCGTCACACGTAGTTCCAATGATTTCTTCAGAATATTGGCTCCGATGACCTGACTTACTACATCCATATAAGATGGTTTAGCCGAGGCAGTATGCAGAGGCAGTTTTTTGACTTACGTAAAGAAATTGAGGAATTTATGAAGGTGCAACAATTAGAAACTCAATGAGTATCCAATTATTAATGGATGTGTTATCTAGCGTTCTTGGTAGACTTGAATTCACCTTTGAATGAAGTTTACAAGGAAAGGAATACCTGGCTGTTAACATATTAGATAATCTGAAGGTGATGATAGTACTCTAAACATAAAATACACATCATTAACAGAAGAGCATCGCAAAGAATTTTATATGAGATTTGCGGATCTAAGGTCCATGGATTATGAACGGCACCATTTCAGCAACCCCGTTTCTATTCAGCCATCAGAAGCAAATAGTGCAAAGCAATTACTAATAATAGATTTACAAAACAACACTCCTCTACATACATCTGGCATGTAGGGTATAGATTTGTATGAGTCCATGACAGAAGCTTTGTTCCCGAATCTCCGTCGGTTTGCATGCCGTCTTATAGCAAATTCGGATCCACGTATGCCTGTGAATACTTATTCTCCAAACTGAACAATATCAAAACAGCCGAACGTGCCAGGATTACTGATAAGAACTTAGTGTACGTGTTACGTTTATGCATCTCAGATATGGAGCCCGACATTAGCAAACCTGTGGAAAATAACATACTTCAACGAGCAAAAAAAACGTATGAATGTGTAGGAAGTATTGCTAAGAAGCAGAACAATTTGTGTTACATTCTCATCATATGTAATTACACTGCACTTATAATATTTAGTAAAACTGTTAGGTAAAAGCTAAAACCGTCCTGTTTGTAATGAAATAAATGATAATAGGACTAATATAGTTACAGAATCATTGTTATATAACTTAACATAAACAAAATGTATCAAAACAACACGACTACCCACAGCCCGTCACTGAGAGAGAAAACTGGTTCCACCTAGTGCATGTGTATGTAAAACCTAAG
The DNA here is from genome assembly GCA_030765065.1 of Deroplatys truncata. Lineage (NCBI taxonomy): Eukaryota > Metazoa > Arthropoda > Insecta > Mantodea > Mantidae > Deroplatys > Deroplatys truncata. The sequence goes on from CM060990.1 coordinate 232,334,451, forward strand.
GGAAAAGATGATGATGATGATACTCTCGAAGTGTATATTTATCAAAGTCCAAATAATTCCGCTGCCGGTTTATAATGGTGTCTCGGGAAGCGTGCCTTTAGCTTCGTTCTATTGTCACCTTTCATACTGAGACCCAGCTACTGAATATGCGCTGACAACCGAGCGGTTATAAGCAGCTACGTAGGAATGAAGCCTACTGAGGTTATACATCTCGAGCATACTTTTTTGTGCAGGAAAATGCAAAGTTTATTACGTCTATTACAATATAATATCCCATTGCTAAGGCTTATTTGATGCCAAAACATTTATGCTCACACATATAGGATAAAACACTCTCCCTTCCCTTTTCAAATTAAATATCAAATAAGTAAATACTCTATTTCTAAATGAAAAAGCAAACAAAATAGAAATTAACCTAATGCCGGATGTGTAAATTCCCCGCCTCTAATACTGCCTTCATTCTACGCGGCATAGATGATATCAAATGCCTAGTCAAAATTTCAGGAGAATATGCCTTTCTCCAAGCATCCTGTATTTGATCCCATAAAACATCTTTTGTCTTGCATTGTCTTGCAGGCCAATTTAACTCTAAAACTTCCTTCTCCTCTGCCCACATATTTTCAATAGGATTCAAATCTGGTGAGAAAGGAGGCCCATCAACAATTGTGATATCTTTCCTTTGCGAGAACCAGTTTGAAACCTGGTGACTTGTGTGGACAAATTGCTTATCCTACTGGAATTCAATACTTCCATCGGGATTACTCCTTACAGAAGGAACCCTGATGTTTTCAAGGATATCTTTATACAGCTGGCTAATTAACGTATCATCAAGCCGTCACAACACACCTACACCATTTTGTGGCATCCCACCCCAACACGACACGGATACATGACCTTGGCGTTACATTTGTGCAACGTAATTTGCGACGGAAAGTTTTCCTCTGGGGCATAGACGATTACTTTCCCCCCTTTTGTAAATGAGAATGTCGCTTCGTCCGTAAATCTATCCCTATTCCAGTTATGGCTGACATTTTCTTCAGAAAATTCAAGGCGAAATAATCTATGATAGTCTGTAAGACGCTGATTCTTAGCTGCCTTGCGAGTCCATAACACGCTGCTTCTTAGTTGCCGATCGAGCAAAGAGACCTGTTGTAGTTAAACGACGCAAGGCTGTGTGGTTCGACCCAGGGAAATTAAAATTACTTCTAATTGTAGACAAACATTGGAAGAGATTGCTGTCTGCTTCTTCTAGAAGTGCAGTGTCCTGCTGAGGAGTGGAGAAACCTTTTGGACCCGAACCAGATCGACGACAAGCAATTCCTTATTTGAATAACCGCACCCGCCTCGTAGCCGTAGGTATAGGGACTTCAGTTGCTCTTGCAGCCTGAGACAGAATAAAAAGCAACGTGCACTAAGGTAAGAATAGATCTCCATGTAGCTTCGTGTTTATGTGTTCGCCCAGCCATCGCAAAGGTCAGTATGATTGCTAATGTGTCATTCATAACTTGAAGACTATAAGGTGCGTACGCATGATCACGCCAGCACCATTCATAACAGAAGAGTGAGCTTTCACATCCAATACTAAGTAAATTATACACTGCCATTTGTGAAAATTGCAATACCAAGAAGGAAAAGCATGAATTTAATGAATTTATTACCACAGGTTACGTACATGACAAGTAACAAATGATAGACATTTGAAATCCATACATAACTTTTGAGTCTTAATAGTCAGTAGTTGGTGTGACCTCCATGCGCTGCAATTAGAGCTGCTATACGCCATGGCATTGAATTAAAACAGATTCTGAATAAGTTCCTGAGGGATTTCCCTCCACGCAGTTTGTATTCGAGCCTACAAATCCGTGACGCTGGTTACTGGAGGGCCGTGACGCACCAGGTGCCGAGCAACAATATCCCAGACATCTTCGATGGGCGACATGTCAGGCGAACGTGCAGGCCAGGGAAGCAATGGTATCCGTCGCTCTTCGAAGAAGGCTTGTACATTCCTCGCAATATGTGCTCGGGCATTGTTCTGCTGAAATGCGGCCTGTGGAGATACCTGAAGCAGGGGGAATACCTCAGGCTCTACAACCAACGTTAGGTACCGGTTGCTGTTCAAAGTGCCCTCAATTCGTAGGAGGCGAGATCGGTTGTTGTAACCAATGGCGCCCCAAACCACCACATCTGGTGTTTGTCCGCTATGCCGCTCAGTAATGCAGCCCTCCAGGTTGCGCTCACCACGGTAGTGCCGGACACGTATGCGGCCATCACTGTAGGACGCGTTGAAGCGGGACTCGTCCGAAAAGACTACATTTTGCCACTCAGCAAAAATGGGTGTTCACGTACCTATTGCAGTCGGAGGAGCTGTGGTTTCTGGACAATGGAAGCCGACGTAATGGTATGCATGCAACGAGTCCTAACTGCAGCAGACGGCGATGAACCGTTGATGCGGACAAGTTCACACCTGCTGCTGTGCTCCAGCGGCGAGGCAACACTGTGGATGAAGCTGTGTGGTCCGTTATGGCCATGCGGACAAGATGACGATCATCCCGTGCTGTGGTCATGTTCCGTGGTCCAGGACCCGCTCTTCGCTGCGTAGACCTTCATCTATCCACTGCTTCCACACACGCATCACTGTCGTAGTCCTATACGAGACGAAATGCCACGGTATGACAAACACGCTTCCCGGAGACCCATCATTCTGCCCCGTTTGAACTCACTCACATGCCGATATGTCCACCTTTGACGTCGACGAGGCATACTGGCACTAACTTTATTGTTTCTACCTTGTTTCACAACTGTGCATTGACTACGCTGCGCGCAACACTGGCCTTGTCGGACCCACACGAGAGGGTTCTGCTCGGCTTACGTGAACCCCATAGCTCTGCAAACCTAATAACTTATTGCTTGTACACTCTTCTACACTTCCACCAAGTTTGGAGTTATGCGGGAAATTCTTTCTTGGTGTTGCAATTTTCACAAACGGCTGTGTATATTTGGTTTAGTTTTCACTTTAGAATTATTACTAATACGGCATTTATTTTGAAACAAAGAGTAATTCACTTGTGCTATATGCATGAATGTCTTAAAATTAATAGTTGTGTTAGCCATGGAAAACATACGCCATTGCCGTATATTTAACTTAAAAGAATATAATACAAGGTTTCGAACCTAGAATGTTCCAATTACGACACACATGCGTTTCACTGATAGCCTACTATGCATATAACCAAACTGAAATGCATCTTCCTGCTTATCACACAGCTGGAAATGAACGCAGGATGGTATTTAACCGTGTATTGTGAACGCAGCGTCAGCGAATGCTTCCCATGTTTTACGAATCGAACTTCCTCTCTAGCTGTTGCTCATTTATTTGTTTTAGGATGCATGTGTGCTATTATCTACTACTATTGAGGGGAGGGGTTAACTCTTCGCACCTTCAGAGAACTGTTTCCCAGACCTGACGTACAACTCTGAAGAGCAACGAGTACAAGCAAGAGCTTGTGTCGCTCGCTTAGGATGTATACAAAACAGTTCACGTAGGTAACCTCTCGCTATCTTGGTGCTGTGTGTTTGTAATTATTAGAGGAATTATCATCAACGGTCAGAATTGGAAATTGGCAAGTTAAAATCCCTGTTAACGTCCTTAAACGTATTGCGTACACTCAAATCCGAATACAATAAAATGTGCTGTGCTTCATCTTGCTTTCTTTCACAGCATTTATTGTGAAAGACAATATTGTTCATAATTTAGAGTATCACATGAAAAAAACTAATAAATGCTACTTTGAATTAAACAATTCCATTTTATCTAAACACCAAATAACACAAGTAAATATTTAACAACCGCAAACATGTAAGCTGACTTCATCTAGCAGCATCAAAGCAGGCGTTCAAAATGGGCCCCGCCAGTTTCTGGGAATGCTTCTCACCTGTTCTGCCAATTTTGACACACACGCATAAAGGTGTCTAAATTAATTCTAATATCTTCAGCGGCTTGGAAAGTGTGCTGATGATCTTCTACGTAAGTGCCTATTTCTCTCTTATCACTCCATAAGGAAAAGTCCAGAGAATTAAGATCTGGAGATCTTGCGACTCATGGTGTATACCCAAGTCCGCCAGTCCAACAACCAGCAAAGCTTCTATTTAAATGGAAACTTAATTCACCACTTCCGCGAGGTGGTGTGCCATCATAAAATACCGCGTCGTTTTTCTAGTCTGCAAACGTACATTCTCCAAAAGCATGGACGAATCACATTTAAAATATCTATGGTGGTTTACACCCGACATACGGTGTGTTTTAGTTATGTTTACCACCCTTTCTTGCTGTACACGGCACCACAGGCAGTGGGCAATAACGATCAGGCATAGGAATGTCTATGTGTTGCGTTAAAGCCAGGAAGAAAAGAAATAGGTTTGAACTAATACTGGACCTTAGGCAGTGACGTCACTGGTAAAAAGCCACCCATTCTTCGCACAGTCTGTTAATGTTTGCAGACAGCGCTCACTGGTACGTGTTTACCTGTCGTACGCGATCCTTGGCCGCTGTTGTTTACATTCTTTGTATTGGCATATGGTTTGAGTATAGATAACTTGCTAACTGCTTAAGAATCCCTATACCTGTTGATGATACATGAAATTAAATGATAACTGGGAAGGGAAATTTGGGTAGGAAATACTCTAAGCCTAAATTTAGGATGCTAATCCGGCATTTTCCAGCTATGAGGACTGCGGAATACCTAAAAAACACAGTCAGGAAGGAAGGCCCTGGCGGATTTGAACCGCAGACCTCTTCTTCATGAGTCCGTGCCTTAATGATCTTGGCCATCCGTGTCGGTGTCATACGGTATGGAAGAATGAAATATGTAATGACGACGTCTCCGATTATACCAGTCCAGACATTAATGGAGAACCTATGTCATAAATCTGCTTATTCTATAACGTGTGGATTTTCACATGCCCGCTTGTGCGTATTGTGAAAGTTTGTATCATCATATCGGGTGAAACAATCCTAATCTGTATACGTGAAAATCCCTAGAAAAGCTGGATTCCGGCAGACGTATATAGTAGCCATTCACAAAATCTCACACATGGGATACAATCTTTCGGTGACAAACGCTGAACTAGCTGGATATGATAAGGGTACAAAACAAATTGTTCTCTTAGTATCTTTAATGTAGCCCACTGCGATATCCAAACATTACGAACAACATCACACTGTTACTATGAATGTATTATTCCACTAGAGTTAACACTTCTTCCATGTTCGTAATTTCGTCAGGTCGTTATCGACCATACTTCCTATATCCTGATTCCACTGACACATCGTAAAGAACGTTTTTGCATTAAGCACATTCCTTCCTGGAAACCTTTAATGACAGATTCACTGGGCTTCACTTGAATTACACTTGGCTCGCCATAAACTAATATAATGTCCAGGTATTCTGCGTCAGATATTTGGACATTTATCACTGTACGTCAGCGACTGCTTTAATCTAAGCGTGTATCTCTTGGTGCCCCTTTCGACACACAGTAACCCACATCATGACAGGGCTAGTTGGTAAACCATAGATAACTGCGAAGTTGCAAATTTTCCATTGTATGTGGAAATTTCAGCAGAGTAAGTGGTTGCTTATTCATCACTCCCAGGATGCAGCTGAAAATCAGTATCGTACGCATAATATTTAGCGAGTTAATAATAGGTATGTAGTTTTGGGCCCGGATTAAAAAGTGGATTTACGATAATCCTGTCGCTAGGTGGCGTTGGTGTTGCGTTAATCCGGGGATTAAGGTGGATTAAGTTTGGTAGCGGTAAATTTGAAAGTGTTACTAACGGAAGGATTATTGTTAACCCACGTTGCTTAATCCGTGAGCCTGATTAAGTTTGAAGATAAGGGTTGGTTGGTTGGATATGTGGTGGTAATAAAAGGTAGAAGAGTGTGATGTTGAGGGTGATGGGGTAGTTTAAGGTCACGTGACCTGGAGAAGGGAATTTGCTATGCGTGCTTGTAAAGAGTTGGGAAGGGAAAGAGGAAATGATTTGCAAGTAAGCGGTAAAAGTAGATGGGGAAATGACATGCGATGTTGTGATTGGTGAGCATAAGAAGTGATGTTATTGGTGGAATGGAATAAATGAAAGATAGGGATTGGTGTGAAAAGAGGTGATTGTGATTGGTTAAAGAGTAAGAGGTGAGAGTGGGGCATGTTAAAGGTGAGGGGAAGGTATAAAAAGGAGAATGTTGTGTGTGTAAAGAGGTATATGGCAATGATGATAATTGCGATAGTGGCAGCGTTGGTGATAGTAGGATTTGCTGGCGCAGATAGGAGTTGCGTTTGTTTTGGGAAGTGTGGGTTCAAGTTGAATGACGAGACAGGTCATTTGGAAAATGTGAAAAGGATTACGAATTGTTGTGTAACTGTTTATGCGAATACCGGAAGGGCAGTGGGTGTAGGTTTGCTTCTGATTTTATTAACCTGGGACACTTACGAACGTGTATAATTGTTTAAAACCGATAACGAGATGTCAGAGGGGCAGAGATGTGGAGCGATGATGTATGGGGTGTGAAGATGGGTCAACTTAAACGTGCGGAGGGTTACATTGTAAATGGGAGATGTAGGTGTGAGGAAGGTAATACGGGCGTGGATGACAGGTGTAAATTTTATAAAAAGCCTGTGAGTATGTATGCTAGCAACAACAGTTCGATTCTGGTGCAAATGGTGGATTGTAGTTTGTTGATGGACACGTTAGAATTGCCGGAGGGTATGGAACTGGAATGGAAGTTGACACCGGAGGAGAGTGAGCTTGTGATGGCTTATAGCGTTGTAAATGAGATGAATTCCTATTTTCTGAATTTTTTATATATTTGGCGAATGTGGAAAATGGCGTGAGTGGCAGTTAAATGTTTGTGGAGGAAGGACGATGAGTAGAAGGGTGAAGCGGGCCTCTAGGTGGTCTGCGGAGGGGAATTTGAAAATAAATTCGGAATGTAATGGAAATGATGGGGAAGCGGGAAAAGTGTCCATGACGAGCATACAAAAAGCAGCATCTGAGATGTGTAAAAAAGGGGTGAATGGAATAAAGCCAAAAATGAAAAAAGAATGCGATAGGAAGGTATAGGAAGGAAAGAGGGTGATTGATGGGGTGAAGAAGGAAAAAGAAGAATGTGAAAGAGAATGCAGGGATTGATGGAAAGAACAAAAAGGGAATTGGAAGAGGAAAAGCAGAATGTGACGAAGCAAGAGGAGTTAGGAAAGAATAAAAGGAAATGTAACTAAAATATACGTGGAATTTGAACCATTACAGAATTGATTGGAAAATTGTAAAGCGCATGTACGGGTGGAGGAGAGGAGGAATTTGCTAATTATGAGCAAACGTACGACGAAGACTCAATATCGGTGGAGGGAAAGGAGGAGGAGGAGGAGGAGGAAGTTGGCGGAGGGCATGTTGAGGAGGCAAAGGAATTAGAATTTGAGACGAAATGAAAAAGGAAAAGGTAGCTGAAATATAACACATGAATTATACAACAAAGTATGCTATAACTTATCGCAATAATACTGCAATACTTTTTGGCATATGTTTTTGCATTAATTTGGTATAATATATTGCCAACATTGAAGAATTGTTGGGAAGATTCTTTAGAATTGATGGTTAGCCTTTTTTAAATATTGTTGTACTAGTGCTAGTATGTATTTGTTTTATGACAGCTAACAAAAATACAAGGAGAAGGAAAGGACCCCTGTCTAGGTGAAATGATTTAGGAGAAATGAAAAAATAAGTACACAAACAGGAAAGATTCATAGTGCTATATATATTTAAACACCTAAAGTATGCAGTGCAAAAAAAAAGAAATTACATAAATAAAACGACATATCAAACAACATTTGTGAAAAAACAACACACACAAAAACAGTTACAATGATAAAGGTTTAACATTATGTATGGTATACCTATGAGCCCTGAGATACAACTGAAACACTTTATGGAACGTAACCTTCACATCGATGACAGGGCGATCGGTTACTGCAAACTAAATGTTTGTAAGGGATTGTAATATTGTTTATAATACAAACACGTCATGCTTGTCACTCGAAACATGTTGGAATGTACCCTTTAGAGTTTGTGCGCGTATAATACCATACAATGAAAACCTTTTAGTATTTTAAAAGGGTTTGTAATACTTTGTGGTCGTATTTTATGGCTAGGCATGAAGTGCAGTAGCCAGAGTTTTTGTCACAACAGTACATGGTGTATGATATACATACGGCTATGGCATGAAATGGCGCACTATGTTAGGTTCACACTTCCAAATAAATGTATGGATATGAGCATATGGTATGGACAAATTGTGAATAAGACACATGCGGTACGCCTAACAAAACAAACACGCTGGTTGGTACACGGTATTGGGTATACCTATCAAATTTAGAACTACTGAATCGTGACCGGTGTGAATGTAGAAATTTAATAGTCTGTCATTAGTAAAAAACGGCAACATTTTTACAATGTATTCATTTCGATCTCTCTTTTTGCTAATGTTACAAAATTTGTTGCAAGACATAATAGAGAATAAAAAAAACAAAATCAAATACAACACTGCACAGTTATATTAATAATATTGCATATACATTATAAGAATGATGTGTATAAACACCAAATAAGTTTTTATTGATGTAAATCACACTAAACCAAAAAAGCACTGCAACAAGTTTGCTTAAGGCTGAATAGTGGGACAAATAAAAAAAAGCACAGACACTATGAATACAAATGTGTGTGTTGTTTTGTGCATAAAGCACTATGAAGCCATACGTGCTTTTTTGGTACGAAGCGTGTTGTAGAATTTCTAGATGCCTGGATTCGACGTCGAGCTTCCCGGGTACTGGGTACCAGCATCGGTATGGCGAGATCGGCTACGTTCTCGTGGTGCTGTTGTTCGCTGGTGGAGCCGAGCTGGTTATGGCCGTGATTCTGGAGGCGGGTGAGCGGGGTGTCTTTGCCGGGGTACCTGATGACAGATGCCCGAGAAAACTGGGGAAAAAGATTTCTGCGGGTGGGGAGTTTTCCGAATTTAGCAGATGAGCAGGAGAGCACCTGCAGGAGTGAAGGAGTTGAAGGAGATATATTAATGAATTGCGGGTCGAGTAGTGGAGATGGGGGAGATTGTTTGGGTGGGGAAATGAATTTTGGGGGATATAGGGGTAAATGCAGGTTGGAGGGGAGAAGCAGGGGAAGTTAGTGCGACAGTGGCACTGCGGGTAGTGGTGGTGGTGGTGGTGGTGGTGAAGGATACACTTAAAGGAGGAGGTGGGCAAGAAGGGGAATGAGGAGAGAAGGGTTGGAACCTATGCGATCTAGGGACACGGATTTGAGGTGTCGTGAGCTCGGTAGAAGAAGAAGAAGAAGAAGAGATGTGAGAAGAGAAGGGTGTTATGGAGATGTTGAGTAAGGAGGGGAAAGGATTATGACAGAGGGTGAGGAGGAGGATGCGAGAGCTGGCGAGTAGCTTGGAGAGATGGTTTGATGCGGGTGCGGCTGCGTACTTCCTGCAGAAACGATGTTAAAGGTCCCAGCGTCGGAGAAAAGCCCGCTGTCTGCGCTGATCAGAGATGCTAGAGAGTTGGCTGCAGCGTAAAGCGATGCCTGGGACGAAGAAGAGGAAGCAAGAGAACCTTCGACGATATATCTGTTGTTGAGCACTTGTTGTTGCTGAAGATGTGCGAGGGCAGCGTTAAACTGCGGCAACGACTGGTGCTGGAGACCGTTCCACTGTGGTGTGAACAGTTCAAGAAGCTGCTGCTGGTTGTGCAAGTCATACACTGGGTGCGTGTAGTAAGTGAAGAATTGTTCGCTTCTGGTTAACAATTGCTGGTATACTTTACCAGAGGTGGGCGACAAAAAAGTTCTTGTATTACCGTAACTGTACACGATGATAACTGATGCATGCTGCTGCTGTTTGAAGGTCCAGATGAAGATTGAATGTGAAGGCAGCGAGGCAAATGTACCAAGATTTTAAAGGAGCTGTAATCATGAGAGTGATTTACGTCACAATATGGCCGCCACTGATTAAAGAGCTAGAAAGAGCACGTGGACTTGTTAAATGGCAAGAGAACAGAAGTGATTAGCACGAAAAAACGTTTAAACGTGGTGGTGAGGTTGACGTTGGAAAACTTTAATTGATATCGCAACCGAATGGTGCGGTGGTTTGCTGGTGTGACCGGAAGTGCGCAGGAAAAGCGCGTCTGATTACAACTCTGAAGGTTGTGGTGCGATAACAGGCCGGGTATATTAATGAGGCATTTAACTGTGTGCGCATGCGGAAGTTGCGGTAGCGATGAGCAGCCTATAAAAGCACAAGGCAATAAGCGGCTCGTTAAAGTGTGAATTGTTAGTGAAACGTGTTTTGGGTAGCAATTATAAGGTTTTAGCTTTGGAGCATTTATGATATATTGTAAGTTTTGTTTTTTCGAGAAAAAAACCCCATTTGATATACGCAGTACGCGCGTGGAGGCGCATTGATGTTGTTAAGAAAAAAACATTATCGAGTTGCCTTGAGGTAGTTGTTTATATAGCGTAAAAGAAGCAGCGTATAACACAGCAATTGGTTGGCGCGTAGTGAAAGAGTTTGAGCGTGAAAAGGGTTTTAGGCGCTGTTGAACGAAGCACGAAGCATGGAGCCGGTACATGGGAAAGGGAAGCTGGAACCTTGCAGCTCAGGTTCGAAATTATATCTCATAGACAGAGAACGATGAAAAGGCTTTTCTCCGGTTACACGGAAAAAGAAATTAAGGAAATCCCGGGACCCAGGGATGGATACCTAGAGCAATGGGTGTCGCTGCTGTTTACGCAGATTATTAAGTTCGCTAAAGAGAGTTTATTGGGGAACGAACCGGGATATTTAGGCGTAAGTATTGCGGACGAGGAGCACCCATCCAAAGCCTTTAAAATGAGCGTTAGACGCACGGACCAGGTGAATGCGGAGGCGGTTATAAAATCGATAGAGAAGGTGATGCAAAGCAATCAACAGTTTTTGCTAAGGGGACTTCTGAAAATTACTTTCTTTTGGACCAAGGAAGTGTCGGGTTCGTGTCACAAGCCATGCGATGCCTATAGCGGGAATAAAGGTATAGTTGAAATTATGAACAAAGGTACAGTTGAAATTATGAACAAAGACAGCTTGTGTCTAGCAAGAGCTATGGCGGTCTGCAAAGCTAAAGAGGATGGTGACGTCAATTATACCACCATTAGATGGTCGGAATATCTGCAGAAACAAAAAGCTTTAGCGTTGTGCCAAATTGTAGGAAAGACGAGTGATCCATTTACTGTCGATGACGTCAGGCATTTTGACGCGATGTTAAAGGGGTACGCGGTGACGGTGTTTTCAGATCATACGGGCAAGCACCTAAAGTACGCGTCAGAGAAGGAAGGAGAAAAGCCGATTGACTTCATGTTCCACGAGGGGCACTTTAACGCCATTGTAGATTTACACAAGTGCTTTAAATGCAAGTTGTATTGTTGTCATTGCCATTATCCCTCGGGGCACAAAACAGAATTACATCGATGCGATGGCGTTTGCTCAAAGTGCCACCAGCAGTGCCCTAAGCGCTATGAAGCGTTCATACACTGTGGCGCGTATAACCGCGACTTTAAGAGTACAACCTGTTTTGCGAAGCATGCAAAGAAAGGGGCTGTTTTTACCCGAAGACGCTGGGATGTGCGACGTCGAGAACGTATGCACGTCGTGTCATAAGCTTGTTAATTTGAGGCACAGAAAAGCCGCTAACGAGTGCGGAGAAAACTTTTGCACCCATTGCAAGACACACGTGCAGAACGACCACGTGCGCTACATACAACCGTACGTTTCACAAAGCAAAAGAAATCATTTTGTGTTCATGTTTACCGAGTTTGAATTTACACAAAACACGCCATACTCTGGGCAGCAGAACACGTACGAACACGTTCCTAACTTGTGCGTGTTATATCAAGCCTGTCCGCTTTGTATCGATGAACGTCACAAGATGGCGTATTGTACCCAGTGTGGGGTAAAATAATGGATGTTTATGGAAGAGCCTGTGAAATGGCTGTTTGTGCACATTGTGCAGGCGAGATTCGAAGCCTGGCACGTTATCGTGGCGGCTCATAACTTGAAAGGTTGCGAGGGAGAGTTTTTGTTGAAGTACATGTTGGAACACTTAAACTAGACGCCGGAGCTCTTCATGAACGGAAGTAAGATTTACAGAATGAGACACGGTGACGTCACATTTCTCGACTCGCTCAACTTCATACCCATGCCACTGTCTCGTTTTTCAAAGACGTTTGAACTGAACGAGTGCAAAGGCTATTTTTCTTACTTGTTTAACACCAAGGAAAACGAACACTACGTGGGTTTGATTCCCGACTGCCCGCAGGGCATGTCGGTAGAAGCTCGAAGAGGTCTTCGAGCGGTGGCACCATTAGAACGTGGCCTCCCAATACGTGTTTAACATGTAACCGAAAATGGTGACGTATTGCAAAATTGACGTGTTTTTTGCTGAGTCAGGGAGTTGCCAAATTTAGAAAGGAATTCCTAGACGAGAACAGGATAGATGCGTTCAGGGAATGCGTCACCATTGCCCAGGCGTGCATGTGCGTGTATAGGAAGCGTTTCATGCCACCCAATACCATTGGCATGTTACCCGCCGGCGTATCCGCCTAGCGGACCGGCAATCCGAATAGCATGCATATGGCTGTCTTGGCTAGAGTTAGAAAATAAGGTGATCATTCAGCATGCCATGAGAGGACGGGAAGTTAAAACTGCGGGAAACAAGGAGTACGGCTAAGGAGAGTAACGCGATCAGAAATATGTCTACTTCTTTCACGGTTGTTTCTACGACGGCTGCAGGCGATGTTTTTACAATCGCCATGCGGCAGTATACAGCACGGGAAACGAAACCATGGCCTCGAGATACAAAAGCACAAACAGTGTCACGCAAAAAATCAAGGATGTCGGTTACACCGTGGTGGAGATGTGGGAGTGGAAGTTTAACGCCATGGTGAAGGCTAACGAGGACCTTGCGCGCCTTGCCAAACACTTCTCCGTGCCGGAACTGCTGAACCCCAGAGACGCCTTCTATGGAGGGCGCAGTAATTGCACGAAGACGTACTGCGAGGCCAAGGGGGACTGGAAGATATATTATTACGACGTGTGTAGCCTGTACCCGTACGTGAACAAGACGAAGCCGTACCCGGTGGGGCACCCAAAGATTCACGTGGATCCCTTTCCGCGCTTAGAATACGTGCGAGGAGGGCTGCTGAAGTGCCAGGTTTTACCGCCGCAATACCTGTGTCACCCAGTACTACCGGCGCACATGAATGGAAAATTGAATTTTCCGCTATGTAGCACTTGTGCAGAGGCGGAGAACCAGGACGAGTACCACCACGGATACGACGAAAGGGCCTTGACGGGTACCTGGATCATCGTCGAGATGAAAGTGGTCCTGCAGGAGGGTTACCGTCTGCTCCGGGTGTACGAGATGTGGGAAGACCACGTGGTGCAGTACGACCCGACCGGAGCCAAGGGACTGTTTAAGGACTACGTATATCAGTTTCTGAAGACCAAAATCGAATCCTCTGGCTGGCCCTCGGACTGCGATAAGCTTGCCACAAGGGACGAGTATGTAAAGGAATTTTTCGAGCACGAAGGCGTCTCGCTAGACCCGGAGGCCGTCGCACCCAATCCCGGCAGGCGAGAGTTGGCCAAACTCATGTTGAACTCGTTTTTGGGAAAGCTGGGGTAGCGCGATAGCATGTCCACGTGAGAACTGGTGGACGGGAACGATCGCCTCCTCCACCTGTTCAACGACCCGGGAATGGAAGTGCAGACCTACGTACCCGTGACCAACCAGTTAATGTACGTGGTGTGGAGTTACTGTGAGCAGAGTCTGACGGTGAACCTGACCGCCAATGCCGTGATTGCGGCTTACATCACGGTGTACGCGCGCCTGGTGCTCTACTCGTACCTGAAACGACTGGGAGGTCGGGTGTGCTACTTCGACACCGACTCCGTCGACGTCACGGCCGCTACGGGGGACTGGACGCCGTCCATGGGACGCCTCCTTGGGGACATGGCGGATGAGCTGAAGAAGTACGGACGGGGCTCTTAAATTTCCAAGTTTGCCTCCATTGGTCCCATGAGCTATTGCATGGAAATTAAGTGCCCCGAGACGGGCAAGACGTTCTCGGTGTGCAAGGTGAAGGGGATCACGCTTAAATCCGGCAATCTAGATGCGGTCAATGCGAAGGTGATTCGCAGCATGTTGTTGAGGGATAATGGCATTACGGTGACGCTCGCGGGGACCCAGATTTCGAGGAAACCCTCGTGGATGGTCGTCACCAAACCCAGCGTGAAGACGTTTTGGATGGTGGTCAATAAGCGCGTTCTAGCCGACGAATTTGGCTCATATCCTTACGGTTACAAAAACAAACATAAGTGAGGCGTTAATGGGCGTTGCAAGTCATTTCGAACCCCGGCCCTGCGCGCGGCACGATGCGCGATACGTGCGAGCTGAGACGATTTAATTTCTCCAGTACGATGCTGATAGCGGGACCGTCGCGCTGTGGAAAATCGACCTTTGTGAAAAACCTGATTTGCCACGCAGACAACACGTTCCACAAGCGCCCCAGAAAAGTGCTGTGGTGCCATCCGCCGGAGTATTCGCCGAAACTCGAACCCCTGGCACTAAAGTGCGAGACGCACGCAGGCATTCCCGAACTGGATTTGGTGGGCGAAAACGACCACGTCATTCTCGACGAATTTATGGTGGAAGGGGGTAGAAACATCGTGTCAATTTTGTTCACTAGAGACTCGCATCATATGCGCTTCGGAATCGTGTACATTCTGCAAAACGTGTTTTCGCAGGGGCAGAAATATCTAAACATCTCTCTGAATGCCAATTGTATCGTGGTGTTAAAAAACAACAGATACAAGATGTAGATCGATAGGCCCTGCCAACAGATCGAATGCAGGAAATCGAGGTTTCTTTTGGAGGCTTTCGAAGAAACTACTAAACATCCTCACGGGTACCTGGTGCTGGATTGCACGTAATATACGCCTAACCGATACCGGTATCGAACAGGCGTACTGCCGAACGAAACGCTCTCGTATTTTATTTCCCACAGCGACGATTGAAAAACAACGGATTTTGTTTTGCGTAAGTTGACCACCATCGGAAAACTCTGATTCTTGCTTTCGGTTTTTCCCATGACGCAACTCGATGGAAAATGTAAAGCGTGTGTGTTGCCGCAAACAATATGCTTCAGCCTATATACAGGCTGTGGTGTTGCTACGCCATTAAGACCGTTGATTTTAAATAAAGTGCGATTTGCCGCACCGTGTTCATTATCGCGCAAACATGCCTAGAGGTAGGTTAATCATGGCCAAGCTGAGTAGCCCGCTCATAGCGAGGCAGCACGGAAATTTGTCGGCTTTGGCCAAGGCTAAGGCCCCTCTGTGCAAAAAGTTGAAAATGCCGATGGAGATCTCATCAAGGCCATTTGTGAATGTATGCTCAATGTGTGCAGAGGTCATGTGCAACTTCCCACAAAGTGCTTGAAACGGCCAAAGAGGCATAAAGCGTCTTGGAGAAAGTTAGTCAATAAACGGTTCCGTTAAAGAAAAAAAAGAAAATTTTGGTTCAAAATGAGGGTTTTTTGCCGGCTTTTCTCCTTCTCGTGTTAGCTTCCCTAGGAGCCTCTCTGGTATAAAATTGATAGGATGAAGTACGGCACGGATCGTCGTTGCTTTGTAACCAAAAACAGTACAAAAGCTTCATCTCATCGACAAAAACATTTCCAGATTGGCTAAAGTAATGGAGAATGTGCAGCGTGCAAAACTCTCCGCCGACGAGAAGTGGCGGCTCGTAAAATATAAACTGGGCAACTATCTGGATCTCATGACACAAGTGAGGAGACCGTACCTTAGCCATCACAAAGACATCGAGGACGACAACCACGTATACGACGACGTCTACGAAGGCGCGTGGGTGAAGCAGGAGGTGCAACCGAGATCGATAAACATTAACCCTTTGTCCCCTCGAAAAGGCTGAACCCTCTGTCGCCCAAGAAATATCCAAGTCGCCTTCCGCCAGCAACCATTTTCGCACGCGCCGCTGACAGCCTCTGTACAAGTAAAGCATGATGGGATGGAAAGCGCTAAGCAAGATCTATGCTAAACCGGAACAATATGCCGGGCTGGGCACCATAAACCTACTTCGCAAGACCACGGGCACAACGAAGGCCAACATTCAGTCCTTCCTCGAAACCCAGGACATTTACATCTTGCACAAGCCGGTGAGGAAGAGGTTTCCCACCAGATACTATCACGTGAACAATATGGACGATCTTTGGGAAGCAGATCTAAACGTCATGAACAGCGTCAGGCAACATAACAAACCGTATGCGTACATTCTCACCGTCATCGACGTATTTTTCAAATATGCTTGGGCCGTCCCTATAAAATCGAAGCTGGGTACCGAGGTGGCGCAAGCCTTTCGCACTATTTTTTCCCAGCGCATTCCTAGAATCCTGCAAACGGACAAGGGAACCGAGTTTACCAACAAGACGTTTCGAGCCTTTCTATGGAAGCATAACGTGCAACATTGCACTACCAACAATAATGTCAAAGCCGGCGTGGTAGAGCGCTTTAAGCGTCCCTTGAAAACGAAAATGTGGAGGTATTTCACGCACAAAAACAGTCACAGATACGTGGAGGTTCTGCCGGCCCTACTCGAGTCGTACAATAGCTCGTATCACAGATCGATCGAAATGGCACCCAAGAACGTCAACGAGTCTAACATTGTGCAGGTGAACCACAATCTGTACGGAAACATGTAGGCGCAGCGCGCAACAAAGCCTAGATATTCCATTGGGGATCACGTGCACATATCCAAATAAAAATGAAGTTTGACAAGGGGTATGAGCAAAATTTGACGGACGAAATATTTCAGATAGCCCATGTGGTCCGCTTTACGCCGATGGTACATAAATTGAAGGATCTCGCCGGAGAGGTCAGAAACGGCATTTTCTACCATCAGGAGCTGCAAAAGGAAGCGCTACCAATAACTTTCAAAATTGAGCAACTCTTGCAGACTAGAGGTCGCGGGCGCAACAAACAGCTCTTGCTGAAGTGGAAGGGTTATCCCGCAAAGTTTAACTCGTGGGTCCAGGCTTCGACCATCCGCAAGACATGATTAAATCCGCCCTGTTTTCCCTCACGCTAGTGAGCAGTGCTTCATGGATCACTTCACCGATAACACCACGGCGAAATTTTCAAACATCTTGCCCGAGAGAATCGTCCTTCAGGGCGAATGGGAGGTGACTCTGCAGAAAGTCAGGTATCCTGTAAAATTTTATAACGTTTTCCGAGACGGCACTCGCGTAGTGGGCACTAGGTACACCATGACACATCGACCCACGCTTTCCAATGCAGCTTAGAAATGCAGCAGAGCATCGTGCACAATCCAAAAGAGTATAAGCCAGCATTTATACGTCGAAAACTGTTTTCTCTTCGACGAACGCAAGATGACGGTAAGCGTCAACGCCGCCGTCACCCATCCCGAACCCCTTCCCGACATTGCATTCGACGGCTTTGTAGAAACGGTGGCGCGCGCGGCCAAATCGTACACCATACGCGGCCACGGCGTCTTGAGCGACGCTCCCCACGGTAAATCAAAACCAAGACCACCAAAGCCGGCAAAACCTCCCGTGTAGGCCAAACTCACACACAGTTCGCCTCGTCCGGCAAGACCTCCGACTCCCACTCTGACAAGACCCACAAAGGAAGCTTCGTCTCAGACGACACCTAAACCCCCAGAGATACCACATGTAGGCACGCCTTCGTTTGAGGGGGAACCCAACGTTACACCCGATGCGGCATTTCCTACCCCGCATCCACCAGACCCGCTACATCGCATTTGTGGTTTGCTCTTGACAACCGCTCCGGCCAAGATGCTAGGCTTAGAACATTATACCAACGTCATCCTTGGCAAAGGCCTTAAGCACCCCGTAGATCCGTATATGGGTTTTCCTTACGAAATGTTCGTCTATTGCGATCTAGTAGCCCTGCAAGTGGTGGGCGACACCTTCGTACAGGTCATAGAGAGCGTGGCTGTGGAATACGAAAGAAGCAACAACACTTACATGAGCGACGAAAAAGCGTTCTTTCCACAGAATTGGGTACCTTTGGTTCGACAAGACTTCAAAACCGTAAACATACATTTAAGGAACGGTTATGGCGATCTCTTGCCATTCGCTGACGGGTTTTCCTCTACTATAGTTCTCATCTTTAGGCCCAAACCGCAATAATGGATGTGCACACTGTCACGAAGTACTATCTCAATCAGGCTGGCGGAGCATTCAACCATCGCGATTTCATTCTTTACAGAGGCAAGCGCTATCAAAGAGGTAGTGGTCTCCTTTCCGCTCTCGGCGAACTCTTCAGAACGGTGCTGACCTGTTTTAAGAGTGAGGCCAAAGCGGTCGGAAAGGAGGTGCTCAAGATGGGTGCTCTCCGATGTAGTCACCGCGGGGACGGCGCCGAAGGAAGCGTTTAAACAGAGAATGAAGGAAGCGGGACGCAATTTAAAGCAAAAGGACGACCAAAAGCTCGATGCCATGTTAGGCTCTGGAATGAGACGTCTCAAGAGAATAAAATACGTCAAACCCAAAAAGAGCACACATTCGAAGCTTAAACGCGGTAAGCGCAAGGCGCCAGACGTTTTCTCGTAATGGCAGACGCAGCCGTGCACATGAGTTCCGAAATTGACCTCTTCAAAGATGTTCCCGTTCAGATGAACATCGGAGTCTCGGTTCGTCTTTCTTAACCCGCAAAACACGCTAATGAAGAATGACCCCATTGCATTTCATTACTCGGGAAATGCAGACGATTATCTCGACTTAACCGACGTCGTCCTTGAGCTCATGGTGCACGTTGTCGAAGACAAAGGAGCGCCTGTCAAGGCCGAAGTGAACGCCACTTTGATCAACAATGCCTTAAATTCCCTGTTTCAACAGGTAGAAGTTTCGCTAAACAACGTCATCCTGTCCATGCCCCCAGGCGGGGTGCCCTCATGGAACTTATCTCGAGACGCCTCTTAATTACTCCGAAGATGCCATGCACAGTAAACTAGAATCCTACTTTTGGAGAAAGGACACGGTGGGTGTCATGGACATTTTTATCGGCAATGCGGGGTTTCAGTGGCGTCACGGGTTTACAAAAACGGAAATGTGGTTCAACTCATGGGTCCCCTGTCCAACCCTCTGTTACACCAGGAAAATATGCTTCTCAACAACGTCAGCATGACCTTCAAGCTCACTCCTTCCTCTCCTTAATTTTATCTGTTCTCCGACTCGCCCGACTTTAACCCTCCGTCAGGCGCGCGCTTTGGTAGAACGCCGTTTGTCGCGCGGGGCCTAGTAGACCCGCGCTATATTTTTGTTGTTATTGTTTGTATTTTTGTTTTCTTTCGTTTATATCCTTTTTTCCTATTTTTACCTTTATTTAGATTAAGCGTACAAGGCTTTCATTAGTTGGTATTATGTTGCAAAATAAAAATACAAGCTAAAATATGAGTATATATACGTTAAAAATTGTATTACAGTAAGTATAAAGAAATACTTTGCCATTTGCAGGTATACATACAACTTGTAATTTAAAATGTTCAGTTACTCAGAATCATCTACTATCTCACCCGTGTTTTCCCCAACTAAGCAACTTTCGCAAATAATTTTAGCATGTTTGCTCAAACACAGGGGGGATGTTGCATTTCCCACATGCATATTTAGTTTTGCAGTTCATTTTGTCTTTGTGCAGGGTTCACATCGTTTCCTTTTCAATGTGCATAGCGATGTATTTGACAATTCATCTACGCCGGATTCTTCAGGTTTATATTTTGTCAAAAGGCCTTTAAAATCACCGAATAGATTTGTAGCTGTTGTAACAGTAAAGCTAAAGATAGTGCTTTCAAATACTCTTGCCTTGTGGAATATTTATTTTGGTTTCCAGGGAAGATAACCCTAGAATTAATGCCTGCAATGTTCAAGATAAGGTAAAAAATTATCATGGGCCACCTTCTCGTTGTTCTTGCTACATTGTATGCAGCACACAATTTATCTACCACATCAACTCCAGATTTAGTGTCGTAATGCAGGATTATTTCAGGCTTTTTCTCAGCACCTTCTGATAACTGTGTGGATGAAGCATGTAGACTTGAGAGCAAAAATACTGTTTTACCCTTTTTTGGAACATATGAAACAAGTGTTTTATTTTTTGTGAAGCCAAATATGCTTTCGTACTGATTGCGATATTTTGGAGAAGTGAAATTAGTGGGTAATTCTTTTTTGTTCCTTCGCACTGTACCAACGAAAGAAAGTTGTCTTTTACGCAATTCATTCACCAGCGATACACTGGTAAACCAATTATTTGCAGTAACGTTTCGTCCAGTGCCAGAGATTGGTTCAGTTATTCTCAGCACTACAGCCTCTGCCGAGTTGGTTTGCAAATATGGTCCGTCCGGCTGCTGTTTCACAATAAATCTTCATGTTAGTTGTATAAAACAGTTTTGCATCACTCAAACAGAATATGTTTATGCCATACATGTTTGGCTTGGATGGTATATATTGTCGAAAACCACGTCGACCACGAAATGCCGGCAACCGTTCGTCGACAGCGACATTTTGTCCAAGAGAATAATGGTTCTAACAGTTGTTCAGAAACAATGTAAACATTTCTCTAACAGCAGCCAATTTATCCAATCTTCGTCGCTCCAGTCTTGAGCTTTTGTCATCAAAGCGAATACAGCGTATTAGAAAACTGAATCTTTTTCGGACATAGCCATTCGGAATAGAGGAATTCCAAGATCATCGATTCTCCAAAAATCGTGAATATTCTGGCGTCCACCACGAAAAACTCCTGCCAGGTACAATAAGCCTAGGAAAGCTTTTATTTCTATTACATCTGTAGCTCTGCTGTCTCTTTCACGATCAAATTTGTGCTGCACACTACTAATGTAGGTATTTGAGCTTTCAACAATCAAATCAACCATATCTTCGGTAACAGAAAGGTTCCAACAATCAATTTCCGTTTTCGCATTTTTGGCAGATCCTACCACACCAAGAAGTTTGGTCAATATATTGTGAGCTCTTGTCTGTGCTATTTTCCAAGTTGTTTTTCTCCCATTTTTTCCATCTCTTCCGGTAAATAACAGAATGTATGTCAATAATAATAATAATAATAATAACAAGAAGAAGAATTACTATGATAAGCATATGATGTTACCTATAGAATACATGTTATTACAGAAGCTGCTTTCATGTCTTCCTCTTCATTTTCATGCTCAGTTTCTGAATCTAAGAATCTCGTTTCGAGGTTATCTTCTGAATCAGAATCATCTAATTCATATAAGTTGTCATCCACGGGCAAGGCATCATTATCGAAAAGTAGGCGATGTACTTCTTCCAAATCAATCGGATTTTGTAGATCGTACCTTTTACTCGTATTCGTAACGAAGCAGTAGCAGCTCCTTGATAGCAAATCAATATTGTACTAAAGCTAATGAGAAACAAATCTGTCAACAATATGTAACGAGAGCAGGCGCGCGGGGCCTGGTTGACCTGTGTGACACGTAACTGCTGATTAGTCATTCCTCCAGCCAAACAAATAAACAGATAAGGTTATCGCTGCAGCAAATAATCGCGAAGTGTAATGTTAGATGTCCTAGTCAGGCAATTACATAGGTGCGTTCGTTCGAAAATTATAGCATTTATATAATACCAGGGGTCTCTCAGGCACCTAGCGACTGACGGAGGGTTAAAGGCTACGCCGAAATTCAATCTGCCACGCTGCGTTTAAAAGCCTACGACCCTCGCCAACCATCAAGCTTGCTGACCAGGCTGCGCTGGCAAAGAGAAACGCAAAGTACCATCTCAAGGATGTAAACTTCCGCGCCCTAAGCATCCCCAAAGAGTCCAGAGTAATGACGTTTAGCAACGTCTTCATAGGACAAATTCCCAGAAGAGTGGTTGTGGCCATGGTCATGACAAGGCTTACTCCGGCGACTTTAACAAAAACCCATACAACTTTCAGCATTTTAATCCAAACTTGTTTCACCTTTACGTCAACGGACAACCCGTTCCCTCTCAACCTGTACAACTCGACTTTGCCAACGCACACTACATCCAATGCTTTCAAACCCTGCAGGATGGCCTTGGCATTCACTTCAAAGACGAGGGCCACTCCATCTCTAGATAAGCGTACCCTGTAGGATACACGGTCATGGCGTTCGATTTCACTGCCGATATGAGCGCCAACGAATCTCACATCTCGGGCCAGCGCCACGGAACGGTGTCTATAAGCATCGGTTTTGCCGATAAATTAACAGAATCCGTCATTCTTCTGGTGCTTGCGGAAATACATCGCACGCTCGAAATAGACGTCAACAGATCCATTTTGGTATCATGAACACGTTCCGCATTCAGCGTTTTCTATCCACATGCCCCTGTATGCGCTGCCACTTATTAGATGTCTACCCTTGCGACAGGCTTCCCAAAATTTGCGGCATTCCAACACTTCCCATTGCTCCAGTCGCTAACATCGACCCAAGCACCAAATCGGGTAACCACTAGGTTTGCATTTTTGTCGATAAAAACGGGCGTGGAAAATACTTCGACAGTTACGGGATAGGTCCCTTTCGTCCCATTTTCTTCAGTTCTTACATTCAATGTGCGGGACAAAATGGTCCACCAACGCCAGAAGGCTGCAAGGTTATCACAGCACCACTTGCGGGCATTGCGTCGTAGACTACCTCTCCCACCGCTGCTCACGCCTACCTCTGCATACCTTCTTTTCCAAATTTCGCGCCAATGATTACTCTCACAATGATAATGTCATTCGCAAAACCTGCAAACAGGTGTGCCGCGCAAAGTGCTCCAACATCCACCAGACCTGCCAACCTACGCAGGTAAGTGCTCGTGTACGATATCGTCACTATCCATATCGCTTTTCCGTAGCGCATTGTCATCCCCTCTCTTGTATGTGCTTTCAGAACACGCTCCTGCTCATATAAAGAACCCATCGTCCAGCCAACGCTTGCCTTGGTCATCATGGACGACGCACAGGCAGCCACGCCGCCCAGGTTAATCCGACTTGTAGTGCTACGTTCTGTTTGTTGTTGTTGTAGTGAGTCACACTCATTCGTTTCGCGTCTCTCTCTTGTTTCAGTGGCACGGGATTTCAAACCCCAACTTCCACAAAGGTCGCAGCCAAAAGGAAGCTTCACATCACGCAACAACCCAGCACCAGCGCAGTTGTGTGCCCTCTGTCAGACATTTGCTTTCTCAACCCGCAACAAACCAAATTCGTGTGTGTGGGTTTTTTCACCCAGTCGCCGCACCATCTCGTCGTCACCATTGCAAAATGGGGACAGCGCAACACAGACGTCATGAGTTCCTCACAGTGGTACAAATTCGTCGAAGCCATCCGCATCATTCACAAACGCTTGAATGACCCACAGGGACGTCTCCAGGAATATTAATTCAGCGACAAGTCACCACTCTGTGCAGAAACGTATTTGGAAGGCTAAAAATCGTCTTCGCACACCTGCAGGGCGACTCCGTCACCCTTAACCACCAAAAGTTCAACATGTTGGACAGCCTACAGCGAATCAATACCGACGTCATGTATCACAAAAAGAAAGAAGAAACGGACGTTCACAATCAAAGCATAGCATTTCACAAGTACATGCTTCATAATCATGCCTTAAATGTTCCCTTCCATAACTTACACTTCACCCAGTTCACCAAGTGCATACGCTCCGCCAATTTTAGAACCTTCCTCGAGGTACATCATTTTCTCAAAGCTCCTTTCGCACTATCTATCACACAAAATCAACCCTATTTCGCATGCAACCCCCGTGTTCTGCTCCTCCTCCCGCACACACAGTATCCTCTCGTCCATCGGTATCGCAACAAGTGTTCTCCTCCAGCATGGGATACAAACATTACCTATCCGTGTACTGCGAAGCATAAAAACTACGGAGTGGATGGCCACACACAAAAAATACTCCTTATGCACTCCATTTTGTCGATAACACCTACCACGGCAAACCTACCTCCATCAAAGTTCACAGCTGGGAGAACAAAATTCATTTTGTGTTTTCCAACATCAACTTCAACGATATCCAGTTCACATTCAATTCGCGGCCACTCACACCAATTAAACACGTGACAGTGATAAAGAACAACAACAACAACAATGGTTCCAATGTGTTGCTATAAGGGGATTATACATCATTTTACGAACAGTGCATTTCCGTAGCTAAAATGCAGGAAATGATTAACCAAGGCCGCATGTGCCTCGGTAGATGCCTAATTTGGGCAATGACACACCCTACATTCTCTCCGATGATATACACGGTGATTGGCTGTTCAGCGTCAACGAACACAGAGTTATCGTTCAAAATGAGAACGATAATAACTCCATATTCAAACAAGAAAGCAGTGTCTGTTGGTAAAACCTAAAAGACTTATCACACCAGTGTTCTTTCCCACGGATGTGCTACTTCCTGTGTGCAGCATAATCAACGCTTCCTGCGGATGTGGTTATCAACTTCCCAACGGATGTCCTCCTTCCTGCGTAAGCAATTAACGCGGATATGGCGCAACGAACTTTCTCCCCTCTAGTGGTTTCCTGCGGTTCCGACGGATGTGCACATCCACTTCCCACGGATGTACTCGTTCCTGCGTTTGCAATTAGCGCTTCCGGCGGATGTGGTTTCCTGCGGTTCCCACGGATGTACTCCTTCCTGCGTGTGCAATTAACGCTTCCGGCGGATGTGGGGCAACGGACTTTCCCCCTCCAGTGTTTTTCCCATATACATTCACTCGAATGCTTATCCCTCACACAGCGCGGATCTAACGTCCAGGAATGCCAGACGTTTCGTGCCCAGCTCACCGCTGCTCCTGCTGTAACGCGCAAGTGCTTAATCCTCGTAGCACCAAGCTTTGCTTCACGTGCGAAGTTCACTATTTTCAAGATCTCGCCAAACTTCGCCAGCAAGTACAAGATTTTAACTGGAAGTACAACATAACTCGCTCATGACTTGCGAGTGCACCTCTGTGCTTCTCAAGTGTCTACAAAATCAAAGGTGTATTCAACTTCTCCTGCCTTAGGAAGGACAAGTTCTGCTTCAAAACGCAAACGTCATCTTCTCAAGTTATCCTCCTGTCGACGTAGACGCCGTGTGGGAACAGCTACCCATTCACCTTCAACACATTTGCGCACCATACCGTCGCTGCACACTTCACTACAACCTACCTTCTCAAAGAACCCACTTTGACGGACCACCACTGATCGTTAAAAACTGCCACTGATGTTTCAAAAGCCAAACATGAGCGCAAACGCCCTCATTCGTCAACTAGATGAGCTCTCCAACAACACTGACATTCTCTGTGTTGCTGCTCTGCAAGAAACGTACCATACACCGTTCTAGGCGTCAGATCACTCCCCACCACATACGGCACAAGAACCGTTGTCAAAATCGACGAAGATACCGAAGTCTTTCTATCTGCAAGATACGAAAAGGCTACTCCAGAACTCATTCAGCAACTCGCCACCGCCAAGTTCACCATAACCTACCAAAGTGTAGAACAACTCTCCAACGGATTCAGAAAATATCTCGTCAAGTTCGCACCAAAATGAACTGCATAACCGACCCCATCCACATTGGAAACAACCTCCTCCTCAAACTCCTCTTTCTACCCCAACTCTCCGCCAATGGAGAATATTCTCAAGTCTCATTACTCTCCACTCAAATCTCCTTCTTTGGTAATCAAAAACAAATCATCGTCAAACTTTCCTCCAACAAACCACAGACAATCCACGTCAAGTGCCTCCCTTCCAAAGCTATTCAATGCGCAGCAGATGCTCAACTCTCCGTCTTCTTCTGTCACAACAAAACACCTAACCTCAACATAAACGTCACATCCAATGGGTGCTACTCCAACAACTTGACCAACGAGTTTGTCGTCGCCGTTCGCACACCCATAGAAACCCCAGCAACTTCCACCATCTTCGCACATGCATCACCAAACCCATCAATGCCATTTTTCGCATCGATAGCCATCATAATCATCATTTACTGTACTGTACAGCTTCTTCTTTCTCTGTTTAACCTCCTCTTATGTAGGACTTACACCCCCCAGGACTTACAGGCGGGTGACTGGGGTCAGAGGAGCAGGCACTCATGGATCAGACAGAATATCCAGGATGGGTGATCAGCCCGATGCCTGGTATGGGAGGAAGGAAGTAGATGAAACGAAATGATGGTGAAGTGGATGAAAGCAGTTGGTGGAATGAATGGCGGGGAAAACCGGAGAACCCGGAGAAAACCCGCCCAGACGCCGCTTTGTCCACCACAAATCCCACATGCGGGTCCCTGGGATTGAACCTGGGCCGCCTCGGGGAGAGGCGAGCGGTCCAGCCACTGGGCCACGGCGCCGCCCTACTGTAAATCTCCGTTTTCAAAATAAATAATTTGTATGTATCATTCAATAAGTACTTATTATTTTAATACCAGTAACCATTTACTATCTTATCCGCATGTGTAATCATAAGCATTTATTGTAAATCTCTGTATACAAAATAAACAAATAAAAATAATTTGACCGGATTAAGCAACGTGGATTAACATAATCCTACCGCTACCACCACTTTCAAACTTACCACCGGATTAAGGCGTATTAACGCGACACCAACGCAGCTAGCGGCACGATTATCGTTAATCCACTTGTTTACTCCGGGCCCAGTATTACTTAGGTAACTTTGCTGAAACAAACTTGTTTTTAAGGAAGCTCATACAAGTAAAGGCTCTTACTGTATTTTACCTTAGAACGCTATGGTGAAGCCGTTTACTCAGGTATTTCACTTCCACGCTGTATATGGGATTAATCGATTTCAGCGCAGATTGAATCATACCATGAGAGAAGATTTAAAAGCATCGGCTCAATTCAGAAGTACTTTTTAACCAATTCAAAACGTACTGCTAGACAGTATGTTATGGGTTATGTGAGGAAAAATCGAACAAACTTAGACACTCAATATGCCACTATACTTTCAGATGAAATGAAGAACAATTAGTCCAAATTACAAACAGTTTTAGTATTCCGCTGTGTAAAAGATGGTGTACCGGTGGAACGATTTTGGAAAGTTGTTCTACCTCTAAAGCAGGACGCTGAAAACCTTGCGCTTATTATATTCACAGAAATCGAGCCAACTATCAGTAAATATAAATTAATTGCAGAGTGCTATTACGGACTAGCGTAATGAGAGGAAAAATGGAGAATAGGGGAAGCTTCGTACCAAGGGACAGTCTGTTACTTTACTTTTATAAAATCATGCTGTTCTTTCCTACAACTGATCTGTTAAGAATACGATGGTAAGCATGTTTTTGGGAACCCTCAAGATTTTTCCCTTTTGGTTATGATTTGTTAAAGAACTCATTAAGATTTGGAATGGCACAATTTGTCTCCTGGTACATAGCCACGATTAACCAAGTGGGAGCTTCAAAACACATTTATTGTCTCATAAGAATCAACTATAACAAACGAAATCACACATTTTACTTTCACAATGATCCAAATAATAATGACAATAATATTAATAACAATAATACAAAACAAGATCTCGTGAGGTCTGAAAAAGTACATCTTTTAAGACTATCCTAAATTAAACGACGAAAAGTCATCCCAAAATTAAATCCGATATTGTAGTCTTTTTGTTCCACTTAATGTTGCAGGCTGTTGTAATTTCAAAATGGCATTAATTGTTGCGTTCACCATCAGTAAAATATCAATTCTTAGACATCTTCATTTTGTTGAGCCAACGAACTTATAATTTACTCTCACTTTTATCACCTGAGTTGCAAAACATTTCTTTGATTTTCACGCCTACATTGCACTAATGGAAGACTCCTATATGAATGGTCTCATCCTCAAATTGTTTCCAAAACTCCACTTCTTGTAATTCTTCTTCAAAACCACAGTCGTCGGACGAATCAGAAATAATTAATTTTTCTTGCTTAGAGTTTTCAACCTCATCTTCAGTATCCTTGAAATTCCTCCTATTCCACTCAATTCCAGTTTCCTCTGGCATATATAAGAATTTTTTATTTGCATTTCCTTCTTCTGACAGATAATTTCATTTCCCCTGCTTTTGGGAGGCGTTCTGATAATAATTAATCAATATGACATCAAACACCCAAATAAGCACAGCCTGTTACATTCTTAGCATGTTAAAAGACATTACAAGCATAATTATTAGAAGCTCATATTATGGTTTTATTTAGTTACCTGCGATATTTTGGGGCTTAACATTAAAATTCGATCAGACTTTAAAACTTCAACCGTGAGCAATGAAAATCATGTGTGATAAAGATTAGCTCACCTCATGTAGGGAACGCTTTACATTTTTCAGATCCTTCCTCTATCCTGAATTTATATTCTCGTTGTTATACGCATATAGACAAAAATAATCTGGTAGAAAACAGACTATTCATAACCAACATAGTACGCTGAGCGCTTATTTACATTTGCATTATAATAAAATACTTCTCGTGTACGAATTGGTCCTTCACGCGGAATTATTGTGGTAGCCATAGCAACTGAGGCCATTAAATTTGTAATGATTCAGGTTCTCAAAATTATAATTATAGCGAAAATTACCCCTTACGTTCTCAAAAAACCTCTTGGAAATCTCCTCCTCCTCCTGCATCCCTACATTTCTGGTACGTTTTTATGAAACTGTATCTCCGGTACAGCACTTTAGCTTCCGACGTAAAGCTAATTTCTCTTACAAAGTTTCCCTGAAGTTCTTATTAGGTATGGAGGTTTGACATATACGCTTCATTTTTTAAGATTTCTTCAAATATAACAATTATATGTCAAATCCATGAACCGTAGATGATATAACCCCTTACAAAACAGCCTCTGCTATTTTAAACAAAAATCTGGCAGAGTAAATCATTGATATAGCATTCATACATGTACTTTGCATGTACAAATGCACTGTTACAGGAATAAGCTGTACTGTGAGTACAGTTTTTACCCCAAACACTGATAATTGAAGAATTTAACCTATGCTAAAATTTATTGCTTAGGGATGTGACTGTTCTTGAAACATCCTCGATAGTAGGGCAGGAAGGTTGTCGTAGTGTTTTCGTCAGTGTACCAACCTTATTATAAACTTAATTTTCTGTCGGGAAAAAACGTTGAGGAACTTGATGTTTCACTGCAACCAGGCGGATAAGGAACTCATTTAGAAGCTCAGTTTCTAAATGAGTTGAAATGTATTTTCAGATGTTTGTATCCGTGACCATTGACACATCTGCTTTAAAATTAGGTCTCAGATATTGCACTGTGTAACAAAAGTTTAACTTTTCTTTCATTCCATAAAATTAAAATATTAACCTTTACTAATTCGGGTCCAATACATTCGAAATTGGAATATAAGATTCCCTATAACATACCGTTTTCATTGGTAACCATATTCAATATTTTGGTTAAAAATTTTGTTTTTTCATAGTTGTAGTTCCAGAGTCAAAGTCGTCCTCTGTGGTGTAGTGGTTACCATGCTAGCCTCTAGCTCCCGAGGTCGCGGGTTCAAACCTAGCTGAGGACGATGGATTTTTTCGGGCGTAAAGATCCTTAGCATGGCTTCTTTCGGAAGGGAAGTAAAGCCGGTGGTTCCGTGTCGTAGATTTACGGCACATAAAAGAACCTCAAGCCTGACAAAAAGGCCTCTGAGCAAAATTACCGATCTTTCACGCCCAATATAGAATGGGACGCTAAGGACCACAGCAGTTAAACTCGATTTAATTTTCCAGAGTCAATATGTTACTGCACTTAGCGTTCAAAAGTGCCCATTTTATTGAAAATGGTGTGCTAATTACTAATAAAACAGCTTAAAACTAAAAAAATTGCATGCAAATAACTTTTAAAAACACTCTAAAAGCTTACACTCTAGAATGTTTTTCCGGAAGATTTTCTTTTGTGGCCGGACCGGAACATCCAGACACGAGAAATCAACAGTAGTGAGCAAGTATATTAGGAGGTCATTTTCCTGCATATCGTCTTCCCATTTGGGATATTTGCTGGTGAAACCTTTCTCCATGCACGCAAAATAAATAAAGTGAGTTTTATTCATGTACGCCATTTAACTAGTATGCTTCTTGGCGTCCTATTATATATTGGGCGTGAAAAACCGGAACGTTTGCTCACAGGTCTCTTTATCAGGTTTGAGGTTCTTTTACGGGCCGTAAATCTACGACACCGGACCACCGGATTTACTTACCTTACTAAAGAAGCCTTGCTAAATATTTTTTCGAGCGTAAAAGCGATTTTTACGCTGCAGGAATTCATCGCCCTCCGACCTCGGGAACTAGAGGCGAGCATGGTAGTCCGTGGTCGTCGCTGACCATTTCCAGGCTCAGTGGAAAGACGTTATGATGGCAGCACAGGAAATGAATTTTAAGGGACATATTGCAGTCCATTATCACATATGCCCTTAACAAATTTTTTCAACTTCGATGTAGTTATCTGCTGTGAAATTTTCCAGGAATCTCGAACATGTGTCCTTGAATGCACACCACCCACTTTTTCTGTTTCGGTGAGTGTTTCCTCGAACATAAGATCCTGTTGGGTTTTCCGGATTTAAGGAGCAACGAAAATGCACTCCTTTAAATTTCCTTCTCTCAACCTGGGAAATTTGTCTCTTCAATAATGAACACCACTCTCATTTTTTCTATTGCTTTAACAAAATCCTTCATTAAACCCAGGTTTATATGGAGAGGTGGTAATAAAGTTTTCTGCTAATCTAGGGGTGAATAAAACATTCTTCTCGCCTACTACTAAACTTTGTCTCAAGGGTCACTCCTTCACTCTGTAATGGTTAACTCTGTCCCGAGAGTTCCACTCACACAGGAAACAACAATAGTTTGTAAATCTTGGCTGCATTCCGCTTAATAGACCGATTACATTTATGTCTCCTAATTTTGCCATTCGAATCGTTATATCGTACTGCTTTTAGGAGGATAACCATATTTTCATATGTGTCTTTCATATTTACGGCATAAGCAGTTGGTACCGAAGGATAAATATTACCATTGTATAGCAATACGGTTTTTAGACTTGACTTTGGAAAGCCAATAAACAAACGCCACTCATCTGGAGTATGTTCTCTACCTAGCTGCCGCATAAGCTCACTCACATTGCTGCAATAAATAAGATTACCCCTTTTATAATAATATGTCGATAAGTTATTTTGACGCTTTCGATAAATTGACACTTTGGTACCCGGTTGTATGAGATTCCGTTCCTTTACTCGAGATGCTAACAATTCAGACTGGGTTCTGGGCTGTGTGTGATTTAAATCTCTTGCAAGACCGTTTAGCGTTGACTGTGAAATTAGACTCCTTTTAATTCCTCGGATTCGGAATTAGAATCAGAATCGAAGAAAAAGGTACTGGGATCAGCCTCAGGGGAAGAACTCGATTCTTCACCTTGTGGGTGAATTCTCCAGGTGGCGTTGGAATAAGAAGTGAATGCTTAACAGGCCTTCGCGCGGAGGGTAAATCTGGATAGACTATGCACTGTTTTTAATGAGAAACCAGAAAGTTGGCTTAAACAGATATAACAGTCCAAGAGGTGGTCCTTCTGCTCTGTCCGTGTAATAAGTACAGCAAACGGCATAGAAGGGCGATTGGCATATTTGACCAGCCTCTCAAATCACGAGAGCAGGCCGCTACTACAATATTTAGGTGCAAAATTTCTGCCTCTATCTACTTTAGAATTAAAGTAAATTCATATGCTTTCTTAATCGTAGGAGTAATATTTCCTCTTTGAGATTTTGTAGTAGTTCACCACACATGGCAAAGTAAATTGGGAGGATTTACTCACTGACGCGAGAACGTTACTGTAAATTGCTACGTTTTACGAGTTTTAAAAACTAAAAGTCTGTTTAACGTACTTCTAACTGTTAACAACAGAAAATTAGCATCGGAACTCATAATAAATGTACTGGATGTTATTAATATTAATATATATTTAGTAGTGGAGGAATGATATACATTTCGGAAGGAATGTAAACAGGAAATGTACCATATAAACGATAACTTACATTAGCGTCAGCCTGCAACTTTATCTTATGTTCTCAATCAGACCACGCTGGAGTGCCTACCCGGCGAGTATTAACAAACAGCAAGACTGCATCATTGAACAAAAACCTTACGTGACACGAAAACAGGGAATGCATTTTCGAAATCAGCGCACACATCATAAATATTTCATATCGATAGTTTCAAGTTTTGTCCTTTTTATTGTACTGTGTTATTAACCCTGTGATATATAGGAACCCAATGATCAATGATTAGGATCGGTATAAAAAGGACATATCGCATTATTATCAAGGATAGACAAGAATGTTAATTCGTACTGGATACCTATGGCGTTGGCTGCTGTCCAACTGCAGCAATTTATTCTCTAATGCTACTAGCAAAAATGTCAAACTAAGGTCGCCTGCTTGCCATGGTTCCTTTGTGGTCTAGAGAGCTTAGGGTACTTAGGAAGAAAACAAGGTGACACTTCAAACTTCCAGGGAGAACGGGCACGTGGGTCCCTTACAGATAAGTACTAACCAGACACGACAAAGTCATCCTTAAGGCCAAAAGGCATTCATGGAGGTTGCACTGACAGGGGATACAAGATACACGCATTA
This sequence comes from Deroplatys truncata, assembly GCA_030765065.1. Lineage (NCBI taxonomy): Eukaryota > Metazoa > Arthropoda > Insecta > Mantodea > Mantidae > Deroplatys > Deroplatys truncata. The sequence continues at coordinate 232,367,243 of CM060990.1, forward strand.
GCCTAAGGGTAATTAAATTCATGGTTGAAAATGCCAATAAGATAATTAGCACCACTAAACTGCACGATGACAGTTATACTCAGTTTGCACTGGATACGCTGTTGCATTTAGCTAATATCCATTTTAAAGATTCAAAGCTAATTAGTGATGAAACAACATATTGGAGGGGCAATTATACTCAGTCTGGACTGGGAACGCTGTTGCATTTAGCTACAATCCATTTTACAGATTCAAAGGTAACTAGTGATGAAACAACAGATTGGAGGGGGCAAATCATTCTGCGGGTATCGTGATAGAGAGCACCGGAATCTGAACAAAGGGATGATCACTATAGCTAAAGGCACGTGGGCTATCAATTCATTTGAACCGTTTAGATCAGCAGGGGCTGGATTAGTCTTTCCTGCATTGCTGTAACAGGGATTTGATTGCATTCAGGCCTTGCTCTATAGAATTTACAGAGATTGCATAGCCTTTGGCTACTGTCCACTGACATGAAGGCCATCTCGAGTGACGTTTATACCCAAACCCGGGCGTTTTAAATACGCCGAAGCGAAGGAATATCGTCCAATAAGGATCTCCTCCTTTTCCTTAAAGGATTCGAGAGACAATTTGATAGACACTAATGGGAAAGTATACTAGAGAAAATTTCTTTCCAGAGATGCCAATTTGCTTATCAATCTGGGAAATCGACGAAAATAGCAATTCATCATGTAGTGTCTCCTATAGAGAAGTTGCTGGCGTCCAACGACACTGTCATTAGTATATTTCCCGATATAGAAGGTGCGTTTGATGGGATTTCCTGTAAAGTAATTATGAAAGGCCTTAAGACTATTATATACCACCAGTTATTTGTAGACGGATAGGTTTCCTGTTAACCAAAAGGGAGCTGACCCTGAGCGTCTTTATGGAGACGCTTGGTCTGTCTGCTGCCAGGACTGCATAGGTGGGTCCTCTTGCCCATGCTTTGGAACCTGGCGGAGGAGGACTATTGCGACAGCTGAATGCTACCGGTTTTATTGTCATTGGATTTGGTGACGATATCGTATTATCGTTAAAGAAAAAATTCCTAAAACGGTTGCTGAGCTGCTTCAATCTGTACCTTGTAAGATTTGGATATGCAATGGAATCAAAATCACTGTCAATGCAAGTAAAACAGCGGTAATAGCCTTTGTTAAAATGAGGAATACCGGGATCTTAAAGGAACCTGCTCTGTCTGGTAGGCTTATACCATATTCGTAACAATGCAAATACCTTGGTCTTCTTTTAGATAAGAAATTGACATGGAAGTGCCATTTAGGTCACTTAGTTGCCAATACTTATAGGGTCTTTCGGACCTGTAAAATCTTATTGGGCAAGACATGGGGTCTAAAACTCAAAGTAATACATTGGATATACACCACGATTTTAGACTCCTTTTTCCTTAAGCTGCACTGTAATGGTGGCCAAGAGTTAAATTAAGGTAATGCGAAATTTAACACAACTTGCAAAGGGTGTTTTGCATTACCATTACAGGCAGATCGAGATCTTCCTCCATTGCAGCCATTGAAATGTTATTGGAACACGTACCCTTACCCATCTGGGTCCAGGAAGAGGCCTTTGGGGCATTCCATAGGTTAAAACATCAACTGAGGTTCCCCTCGATGAGCGCTTATATTGCCTCAAAGTAACCCTGGGCAAAAGTTGTTTAGGATACTTAGCATGAGGGCGAAATTTTGAAACCACGGTTCTTCTTTGACAGAAATTTCACTGCCTCTTGTCGTAAACGTAGTGAATGGGAAGGACAGGTTAAACCTGAAGAAAATGAAGGCACAATCTTGTATACTGACGGCTCTAAAACCAGATTTGAGACAGGGGCTGGACCCTATGGCAATGATTCCAAGCTATATTTAGCTTTAGCCAATATGCCACGAATTTTCAGGCAGAAATATTTGCTATTTTAGCCAGTACTTGGGAGAGTGTAAGAAGACGCTATAGTAATGAACAGATTCTTGTACTCTCAGATAGTTACGTAAGTTTAAAGACTTCGATAACTATTTGGTTACGTCCAAGTTGGTCTTAGAATGCCGCGAGTCTCTCGCAGCACTAGATACCCACAATTCAGTTCAGCTGAACTCGGTGCCGGGGCATGTAGGGATTCTGGGAAACGACAGAGTAGATGGAGCTGCTAAGAAGGGAACTCAAAATCCTTTATTGGACCTTAACCAGTACTGGAGCTTCCATAATCGTCTGTTATGACGGCAGCAGGCGCAGATCACCGGAGTCCCTATCGTTTCCAGGTCACAGCATCTCTAGACGCCCTCCACTACCTCCAAAATTTCTGGGTGAAAGACGGACAGGTCTAGCCAGAAGGTACCGTGCTGAGGAAGAAAGACATCTCTCCTAAAGTATATCTACTGTATGTTCCATATGCTACAACCGCCGTGCCAGACGCTACAACTCTGAAAGTGAAATGAGAAAAAATGAGGGAGAGGAGAATTCGTGGCAGTATATGGTCCATCCCCGCATTCGCCTACCAATCAGGGAAAACCACAAAAAGCCCAAGGCAGTATGGCCGATCCAACGGGAATTGAACCTGGAATTTCCCAAATTCTTGGCTCAGACTTTGGCATCTGAGCTATCCCGTTCGGTTAAAAATGTATAATTAATACCTGTAACTTTCTGCATTTACGACAATAACAAAGTTCAACCCATCAAACTATTTGCCTTTACTGTGCACCATACCCAGATTTTCTCGTCATGCTGCTGGGTTTCTCCACTAATTTGGGCTTCTTTGAGCTCCAAAACTGGCTATTCTGCGTCAAAAATAGCCATGTAAATGGAAGTGTACTTCGTCAGAGAGTATCGTTAAATTTGGATTCATTACATATCATTAGCATAATTCAAAATTCAGTTACAGGACTGCAGATCACTCTCGTTATCATGTGGTAGCAATTCTTTGGTGATAGTGACAATTTATTTACTTCTTCAATTTAAGAGTTTAATTTGTGAGCGATTGTAGGGGATCGAAGCTGTTATAGCCCACGTAGAACAGCAAGAAGAGTCTACGTCGCTTGATCTACTGTCCCTAAATCGTTGGCATTACATCGTAGTGTCCAAAAGAGGCAAGAGATTAGCACAGAAAACAATGAAAGACTTTTTCAAAAAAGTGATCTGGTCATCCAATATTGTAATCTATTTTTATATGTTTAATTAAATCAAATGAAGTGTTCAATGCAATTTTTAAGAAATGTTTCAATAACCAATTACTATACAGTTTTAATAATTTTCTGATTTACTACCTATTTGTTCTTTATCTCCGTTTCATCCGAGTTTTCCGTATCAGCGGTAGTCTCGGTCACAATTAGTGCGGAGAATCGCAAGTCTGCTGTATTCATATATAAGGTGGACAAGAGAAAGGCTTAATGCAAGCTTTGGCATATAATTATAATTATGAATACTATGAATAATCATAACATTCAATCACTTATTTAATTGTTTATTTATTTTTATTTCAGTTTAATGCCATTATCTGAGTTCAATAGGGACAATGAAGAAAGTGACAACGATTAATGAGTAATCAAAAGAGCCTGTGGTCCCTGACATTTGTCATTTCAGGATATGGAAAGATTACGAACAAAGCATTATTCGGGTAACATACTCCAAACAGTTTCTAACACAATGACTCCGGATTACTAGGCATTACTTTTGGGCCTACATAAATTTAAATTAACACAGAAATACAAAAACACATTCCAAATTATAGAGGCAGCTGTGATATCTCATTGTATCGGTCAAAGGACAGTTATTGTGCCCTACAAAACAGAATTATGAAACTTAATATTTCTGAAATGTTTTACATTTACAGTGGGGTGTCAATATACAGAGGCAAAGTATACGTTAATAATTTAAAACATGTACAATCAATGCATAACAAACCCTTCAAAGCATAGAAACATTACAAAAAATACATGGTGCCAAACAAAGATCTTATAATACATGCATGCTGGATCAGATAGTATCACTGCTGTACTACGCATTATGGCTGTCTATAAAGGGAGAATTTGTATAAATGAAAGGAGGCAAGTACATGTTATAATAAAGAGCAAAACCATAGTCACAATTAAGGTGAAATGCTATGTTGTGCATACGGCAAACTCCGTAGTACAAAACTATTGTGGACCTCTAATCATTCTATAGATCAAGGATGTCTGAATACAAGCTATAGTAAAGGAATTAAAACTTGTGTACACCTCAGGTATACCAGTATTTAGGGTGGTGTCTTAAGACCACTTTGGGAAATTTCAACAAAATGATGACATTTTGCACTATCCAGTATGCACTGTCAAGTTATTAAAATGAGATTGGGATTCTCAGGATTTTTGCGGACAATGGACTGAGACTACCAGTGGGCAGCATTAGAACCATTCAGATACAAGAAAAATATAAACCACTTTAGTAGCAGATTTCATCCAATTTAAACTGCGATGGTTATGAAGACCAGAAAATGAACTGCATCTTCCAAGAGAAATCAAACCCATTAATATTTTAAAACAATCAACAGTGTTACAAATGCCACAGATTGACAAAGAACATAGGTTAAAATAACCCGTGTATAATATTAACACCTGAACCACCGAGCATAAGTCTTGATCTTCCTGTTTCAAGAATTTGACTCCTTAGATGCCCAAACATTTATGCAACAGATGAATTCAAGAAAGAATGACTTAAAATTTATCAATACAGGGAGTAAAGAAATAACCGTCTTTAATCATTTTTAAAATCCCATTGATCAATTTGACTATACTTTTTTCAGGAGGCACAAAACACTCAATAACATAAATGTAAGATATACGTATGTATGTCCAAATTTAAACTTCTATCTGAAATGAACATAATGAAGAAGTGAAATATATTACCCGATGAATCGGCTATTAGATGACTCTAGGTATGAATTTGTTTGCTGCAAGTAACTAGTCATAATCAGCAGTGTAGACGGAGAGGTAGGTAATCACTCCATCCCTTTCTTTTATCCATAGGGCCGTGACGTACGCTACTGTATTCGCCCACTGAAGTAAAAATCCACTGCGGCGCCGTCATACGGACAACTCAGGCACATTAGTTCACTGGGCTCGACCCACGTCTCCTATTGCACAATAGATAGTACAGGCACTCTAGAACGCCGTTAACTTTAAATCCGCTCCCTCTCTCCCATCGGGTAGTGTTTCGCTGCCTGCTGTTAACCCTTTCTAAATGTTTTATTTTTCAAACCTAAAGCTTTTCTGCGTGTAGTGATTTGAAAATCAATAAATTTGTGTATTTACTTGAAATGCAGCCAATACAAACATTGGGCATAAATAGAACACATTTTTGGAGTAACAGAGCCGATTCTAACATCTTTACATAAATTCTTCGAAGCTTAAACGTTACAAGTATTTCCCTGATCAGAATAAAAGCAACTGCCCAGAATCATACTCATCACTTTCTTTTGGATACACATACAAAAGGAAAACTTTCACAAAGTCCTTTTTGGACACCTGGAGTATAGTGCTCAGGAATCTTTCGAGATCCTGAGTTTTCTTCAGGCTGAAGGTGACCAGCTTTCATACGTCCAGCACATGAATATTTTTCAAAATGACACAGGAGCTGAAATGCTTAGTCATCATTAACAATGATGAATACCGCATGTCATAAATATTAAATATTATATTTTGACGAACTTGTTTTAGTACATAACTCAATTAGTAGGATTCCCCAGCTAGAAATTGAACTGAATATATTTTAGATACCAACACACTGTCCGATTGACTGCACAGGAAGTCTCATTCTAGTTTGGTAAGGCCAAAAGTATCAACCGTCATGTTCAGATCCTCCTCAGGGGAAATCGAGTCCTGTGCTGCTGCTTGTCTATTACATAGCGCTACTTGGTGATGGCCTATCTTTGATTCACCCGCCTATTGACCGATTTGGAGGATTTGAAATTTGATTTTCACTTGAGGGCTGTGCTGTGAGATTTGCATCTGCTTAATCGACTCTCTCCCGCGGAACAGGAAGAGAATGCCAAAGGATTAGAACCGCAAAATAAGTGCAAAACAGCCGACTAGTCTTCCCAAGGCGAGAAGAAGGGATTGGAGCAGCTAAACGCTGGAATTTGTTTCAGTCCGTCCGTCCTGCCTGCCTATTGTAGCAACAGAACATCCGTCTGTCTGTCCCGCCAACTGCATGTCCAAATACGCTACCCGTCAGTCATGTCCACTTAATACTAGTCATTCCTCTCACTTCCCCAGGTGCTGCTCGGAGTTCGGTATGAGCAGTACCCGGGTTATCCCGTGTACGTTTGCATGAAATTACTTGAAAGTCAACAAGTCCATCTGTTTATCCAAAATGCTCAGCGGAAAGCGATTACTAACGCATGTATTTAGTTAAAAAGTACCCCCTGTCCCTGCCTGATTAGATAACTAACAGCCTGTGCATGGGGAGTCGATGTAGATCCTGCATGTGATTTCCACCAGAAACGGCGAGTGTGGAGCAGTCAATTTAAAACAAGGGCTTAACTTATACTGAGATGAGAGAAGGAAACATGATGAAGAAGCAACTCCGAGCCGCCCAGCCTTCGCCTGTAGCAACCTCCGCCGCGCCCCCGGTATTCCCGTGGGCTCCGCTACTTCACCGTCCCCACCTGAGGCTTTATATGCCTCTGCTGCCGCTTCGCCACCAAGAACTGCTACTTACCCGCAGGCGTTTACACACCTGCCTACCGCCCCTCAAAATCCAACCTTAGTGGTCCTCGTCCAGAGGGGTGGGCACCGGGAAGTAAGGAAGAGCCTATTGGGGCGAAGTACGGCAGGGATGTTTCCCTGAGACCGATACGGTGGCCGTGAAGGCCCAATAGGAATCCCGAAAACCGGCAGATGAGGCTCTGGTTAGGCAGTCTGAAATGACGACCTGGCTATAGAGTATGTCTATTATTTCTCAATATTATGGATAGGTTTTTTAAAGAGAGGATCTTAACTTAGCAGGAGGTCGGATCTCCAGTTCCGGTCGGTGTTTTGGGTGATCGAGTGGGCTCAATCCGACCGTCAACGACTGACTGCTCAGTATCAACGGTAGGTGACCAGCCGTGAAGCCGGAAAATATTACTGGAAATAAACAGAAAGGAAATGCTCCTGAGGGAGAGAAAGGAGAAAAAGAGGAAGAAATGGACGTCTTCAACAGACGACCTTTGATTGTGCGCTCACCAATCCAATCGAGACGAGGCTCAACAGGTAGCCTTAACTCTCAGACGATCTCTGTTATGCTTAGTTGCTGAAGTGTGCTAAGGAACCCTGAGCAAAAAAAAAAGAATAAATGACTAGGGAAACTAAAAGGAAAAGAGTAGAGACACCTGGAATAAATATAAAGAATACTCAAGAAAATAAACAGACTATAAATAAAATGGAAATAGAACAAAAGATTTTGAAAGATTTGACGGGAAAAATTATAAAAGAGATAGAAACATTACGTAAAATGATCATGGAAATTCCCAACACGTAAAGGGAAATAAAGATGGCAACTAGTAACCTTGTGGAATATGCAAAAAGGCTACCAATAGCTAATACCATGGTCACAGAACTATTAGATGAATATAAAGTAGTAACAGAGGTTGGAGTGAGAGTGCCACCAAGTGACATGGGAAGCGCTAGCACACAAACTGTAAGTAATAAGGAAGTCGTAAATCAAAGAACTAGGGCAAGAATAGAAGCCCTGCTAGGAGAAGATTTAGATTAGGAGGAATTTTTAGACGTGATTGGACAAGATTGACCTGAAAATGTATATAAGAATTTTAGTTTGTATAATGTAGAAAGTGCGAGTGAGGAAGAAGATCAAATTGTTATAACAAACTTAATGAACAGAAATCATAAAAATCTTGTGAAAGTTTTAACCAAGAATCCATGCTTAAAGAAAATGATGGCCGAAGAGACTATAGAACCAGGAAACATGATATGTAGTATAACAAAAAATAGTTACATATGTGAGGATGAAGTTATTCCAAAGAATAGTGTGCAAAGATATACCTTTCTAATTACAACAGATAACAGTATAGAAACCTTTAAAGATAATATTACATTAAAAACTAATCGGATAAAAGCATTGAAAATACCAAAACAAAGGAAAAGAGAAAATCTATACTGTGAAGTGATAAATCCAGTAGATGAACCCCGAATTAGAAAGATAATGGAATATGTCTGCAGAAAAAACAAGACGTCCATTCCGATGAGATTAAAACATATGGGGAAAAACAGCAGGGAAGAAAGACTGGAAGGAGACGAAATAGAGATTGCCAAGAGGGAAAGAAGAAAAAAAGAAGACACTATAATTTTAGAACCATTGGCAGGAATGTCATACGCGGATATTATAAAGAACATGAGGAAAGAAGTAAGTACAGAAGGGATAATAATAGAACGATTAAACACAAGAGATAATGGAAACATTCAGTTGAAGATTAAAGGAAAGGAGAAAAATAACAGGCATGAATTTCGAGAAATTTTAAGAAATAAATTGACTAATAAAGCTAAAGTTAACTTGAAACCAGAAACACAAACACTAATGCGCTTAGATATAGATGAAACGGTAGAAGAAGATGAGATTAGGGAAGTAATAAAAAAAGAAATTAATAGAGAGATGGACATTTTGCAAGTAAGAATGGCTAAGAAATCAAATAGAAACGGAGTAAAGTATGCATTTATAACAGTAGATTTGGAATCAGCAAACTTTATTCTGACAAAGAAAAAAATAGGGAAGGGATGGGAAAGGAGAGTAGAGGAAGTTATCACTTTACCTAGATGCTATAATTGCCGCAAAATTGGGCAAATAGCTGGAGAGTGTAGAACAGAGCAAACTATAGGTAATTGCTATAATTTTGGGAAAATGGGTCACCAGAAGAAAGAATGTACTAACGTTCAGATCTGTTATATGTGTAAAATGGAAGGTCACAAATCTGAGTCAATGCGGTGTCCCATATATAGGGAGCTAATTCAAGCAAAGGTGAATAAGAGGACAAATAGTTATGATGAAGGTGGTTCAAATAAATACTGATAGATCTAAAAGGGTAATGCACCTTTTAAGGCATAATTCATAGACTTTGCCCTGATTGCTGAGCCCAATAAAAATATGATAAAGAGTAGCACCAAATGGGTTGTTGATAGAAGAAGGGATACGGCTATCTACATATCGAACAATGATTTTTAAAATTCGGAGAACAGCAGATGGTGATGCATTTGTGTAGATAGAAGGTGATGATCTCACAATATATTTTTGTTACATATCCCCAGCACGAAATCTGGAAGAATTTCAGGAATATTTACTTGCAATACAAAGCGCCATGCAACGGCATATTAAGAAAAGAATAATGACAGGTGGTGATTTTAACGTCAAGGCATTTTGTTGGGGGTCACCAAAGGAAGACAAAAAAGGGAACCTATTGGCTGAATGGGCCAGCGAAAATCACTTTATAATATTAAATGATGGAGAAGTGCCTACATTTGAGAGGAATAGAGGAACATCGTTTATAGATTTAACTATGTGTACACAAAACATTGGAAATTTAGTAAAAAACTGGTATGTTAGTGTTGAAGAAAACTTAAGCTATCACAAATCTATTTACATAGATGATGATGAGATGGGGTTAAGGGCGCTAAACATCGAAAGTCATCAGCGTCCTTACAATGTGTCAAATTTAATATCCAAAAACTAAAATACGGGACAAAACCGTATAGTCAAAAACACTAAAAAGCAAGCACACAAATGCTAAAACTACCACACAAAAACATGGTAAACATAACAATAAAAGAGTAAACCGACGTGTCAAGAACTGTAGAATGCATGGGACAGGAGCGCCATATGTCCACTGGGGAGTAGAGCCCTCATTAAAAAGACAATATAAAATCACACAGCTAATGCGCTCAGCACATCAAATGCGTCGGCTAAAACCAATTTCACTGATTAAACGCAAAAGACGTTCTACAGCATGCGCGTCGTCTGCCAAAACGTTGGCTATGCCAACAGGCAGACCCACACGAACGCGCAATGGAGCTAAAACTTGACACTCATGTACATAGAGCTGGAAGTAACCACAACAGACAAAAAAATACGAATCGAAAAAATGGATGAATATATAAAGAAGAGAAGGAAGAATAGATAATTAAAAAAGTTGTAGAATATATCATTCATTCATTATCTGTTTACCCTACTCTTATGTAGGACTTACACCCCCAGGACTTACAAACGGGTGCCTGGGGTCAGAGGCCCGTCGAGGAGCAGACACTCATGGATCAGACAGCATCTAGGATGGGTGATCAGCCCGATGCCTGTTATGGGATGAAGGAATTATATGAAACGAAATGTTGGTGAAATGGATGAAAGGAAAGGTGAAGAAAAGAAGAGAAAGAAGAAGAGAAAACCCGCCCAGACGCCGCTTCGTCCACCACAAATCCCACATGCAGGTCCCTGGAATTGAACCCGGGCCGCTTCGGTGCGAGGCGAGCGGTCTAACCACTCGGCCACGGCGCCGCCTTGTAGAATATATCAAAAACTAAAAACCATCAGAATCATGATGTGCAGTGTTTAGATTTGGACATAAAAAGGCATATAGTTCATCCTTAAGAATGAAGTAAACATATAAGTATCACAGCAATATTTATTGGTGGAATCAAGAAATGGCTAAATTAAGAACAGCCTGTACTAGAGCAAGAAGAATAACAACTAGATTAAATAAAAACAAAGTCACAAATGATCAAAAAGAAGAAGAAATAAATAATTATAGACACTGCCGATACGAACCAAAAAGGGAAATGCAAAAAGCTAAAAGCGAAAAGTAGATAACGATATATGGGGTATAGGTTACAAAATACTGACTGATAAATTGGAGGTCCCTAATAGCGGTTACTGATGAAGAACAAATAAAGATAGCGGCAGAACTGTTCCCAAAACATGAAAGAGTAAGATGGGAAAAAATAAACATTCCCGAGACAGAATATATACCGGTATGTACTAAGGAGGAAATTATAATTGACGAAAAAAAAATTAAAATTAAAAAAGCAGCTGGAACCGATGGAATACAGCCTGAGGTGATAAAAATTATAGCGATGCAAAAACCAGAGATATTGGTAGACATAATAAACAAGCTCTTTAAATCCGGAGTGTTTCCAAAAATGGAAAATAGGTAAATTGGCTTTGATAGAAGAGCCTAGTAAAAATGATGGAAAAAGTCTTACAGACCAATATGTCTGCTAAATGTTATAGGAAAGCTATTTGAGCGGATTATAAACAAAAGATTAATAGAAGCAATAGAGCAAGGGGAAGGATTGTCGCCTAAACAACATGATTTAGACAAGGAAGATCCACGGTAGATGCAATTCAAGCTGTGATAGACATAGCAGAAGATGCGAAAATAAGGACAGATAAATATGCGGCCCTAGTAACATTATATGCTAAAAATGCATTTAACTCTGCACCATGGAAAGGGATAGTACTAGAATTGGAGAGGCGAGAGATATCTCTCTGTCTGGTCAACTTAATTTGTGGTTACCTACAAGACAGAGAAATTTTGATAGGTTAAAAATGTAAAATGAAAATGACGTGTGGTGTACCCCAAGGATCGGTGTTAGGACCAACACTATGGAACATATACTATGACGGAGTGCTGAAACTAGAAATGGGAAAAGAAATAACAATAATAGGTTATGCAAACGATCTTGCTCTAGTAATATGCGGTGAAGATACAGATATGTTGTAAGACCGAATAGGATGGGCTATAAAGAGAGTCCAGTCCTGAAAGGCAGGAAAAGGGCTTAAATTAGCGCCATAAAAAACTGCGGTAATGATCCTAGTAGATATAAGAACTATCAGAGAGGTAAAACTCAATATTGATTATATATATATATTAATTCCATTATATATATATATATATAACATCCAAGAGAAACGTAAGTTACTTTGGTATGCAGATGGGTCATAACCTAAGTATGGCATTGCATATTCAAAATGTAACAAAGAAAACAGAAAAGATCGTGGCAGGTTTAAGCCGATTAATGCCAAATATAGGAGGACCTATAGCTGATAAAAGACGTATACTGGGTAACGTAGCGAACTCCATCATTCTGTATGGAGCGGCAATCTAGGCAGATTGGGTAGAAAGAATCATATATAGAAAACTTATAGAAAAACCTCAAAGAAGGTTTTCAATAAGAATAGCCAGTGGATATAGAACAATTTCAATAAAAGCAATACAGATCGTTGCGGGAATGATCCCGATACACTTATTAGTTAAAGAAAGAAAGCACGCGAGTGGGTTAAAAGGGAATATTAAAAAGGATAGTAAAAGAAAATATATTGAAGGCATGGCAGCTAGAATGGGATGCAGAAGATAAAACAGGTCAATTGACCAAAAAGCTCATACCTGACATTAAAAAATGTATAGACAGAAAGCATGGAGAGACTGAGTATTATTTAACCCAAATTTTATCAGGACAGGGATGTTTTAGAAGTTTTTTGTTTCCTTTGGGTTTAGCCTCAAGTGAAACACGTTTACACTGTGGAGAGAAACATACGCCAGAACACAATATATTTAAATGTATAAACTGGAAAGAAAAGAGGAAGTGTTTGGAAAATAAAATAGGAAAATTAACAGTAGAAGATATAGTTGCACATATGCTGGAAAAGGAAAATAAATGGAAAGCCATTGCAATATATATTAAGGAAGTTATACGCGAGAAACACGACTATGGTAAATGGATAGTGAATCAAAATAGAGATAATTAAAACTTAATGTTAGTAAACAGGCAAAAAGAATACCATCGTGTCATCGTCTCTTGAAGTAATGCTTCCAGCAGTTCCCAGAGATGCAATCACATATGACAGGAGGGGTTTTTAGTTGATAAAAACCCAATTCCCACATAAGTGGTGTCTTTGGCAGATTTGTAAAATAAAAACAAAAAACCTGCCCGACGCCGCCACACCTCACCAAACCTCCGCTGTCAGCCTCCGCAGCCGCAGCTACAGCTCTACCGCAGCAGCACAGCCGCCTCAGTGTGGTTGTTTGTGGTGTTCCCCGAGATTTGCTGACACGAACCGTGGCCGAGACAACCGGGTTCGATCTAAAGCGACGACGCCGATGCTGGACCATCTGCGGTGGCGCATTACACTTCACTGGACAGGGCCAGTACCCTCTCTACCCGACAGGCAGCCGACACAGCCGACTGACATTCAGTCACAGTCGAGCAATACATCAGCATTCCACACAGGGCCTTCATGTGGACTCAATTTAGGTATCCGTTTAGCCGCCCTGGAAGAAACGCTCGCTGCTACTATCGCAGCGAAGCTTAATAATCTGCAGGCAATTATCGCCAATGCCAACCCTCATCACCAGACCATCATCGCCGAGTTGCCAGCACAGCTAGACAATTTCAACACCCGCCTGCAGACTCTGAAAGACGACACCAGCAGCAAAATTCCACCAGCAGCCAGCTCATAATACCGCTCCACAAGTTCACCAAGATTACAGTCTGCCGTTCGCCATTCCACCAATGCATCACGGTCTCCTGGAGAAATAGCGGTCACTCAACTACCAAGAAACACGATATAGAGAACGTCCTCGAGAGTGACAACAATTTTCACCTATCCTCTTCCTTCGTGTTCGCCCTCTAACTTCTATGCTGCAGTCTGGCCAGATTGACATGGCTGTAACCTAGAACATTACCTTTTACCCGCTCGCGTTCATTCGGGTGCAGCATTGCATCTTTCGTCCACTAAGGATTGCTATGCAGAACCGCGCTCTCTTCACTGTGATTTCCTGCCCTTTCGTTATCCTTCTTCCTTTCCGGTGGAAGGCTTTTAGTGGATAGGGACATTATGATGGCGAGTTCAACACTGCTGGATTTACTGGCGCGCGTAACGGCATTTCCGCTCCACAAAAACCTGGATTGATCACCGAGTTCGACAGAGCACACCACCTAAAGTATTACTCGTGTATGCGTGCCCCTGTCTCCCATGACCCCATGGTGCGATACACGTGGGCCGCCAACTACAGGAACTTCTGGTCTCTCCTCCGTGCTAAGGAGGTGGAGTTAACACTGACCAATGTGCAGCAGAAGACCGCTCGTTCAGGATGCTCATCAAACATCCATACTTGGGGGGGGCGCCTTCGTCGAGATTGAGGACGACTTTCAACGCATGGCAATGCGCACCTCTATAGTTCACCAGCTAGGCAGATACTTCAGAGTTCGAGCCCTCCTTCCCATTTATGTTATTGAGGTCCCACCTCACAAGACTGAGAAAGGCTAAGCGCAATTAACACACTACTCCAATTCGAAGTTGATGTTGATGACTTCTGCACACCCACCACTTGGATGCAATTCAGCAAGTGTAAAAGACTGGGCCACGCCTATCACCGCTGAGCTGCGCCGCAACCCATGTGCTCAACATTCACACAGAATCACGATTCACACTCTTGTGAGGTAGCTTCAGAGCGAAGAACCTGCACTTTATGCAGGAGAGTGGGACACGGGGCTTGGCTTAGAGGTTGCTCAGAGTACTGGCGTCCACTGGAGAGGGGTAGAGGCTCCGTCGTAAGACGTCCTGCCCGGCCCCTCAACTCTGGTGTGAATCAGGCCCAAGCCTCTCCCCGATAACCCCTTGTGCCACTACATCGGCCCCTTTCGGACGCTCACGCCCGACAAACTCCTTTAGTCAAGCACGATCTGGTTTCAGGTCAGGCACGAAGACAACATCTTTCAGCTCCTCTTCATCCAGCTTAGCATGGCGCTTGAAATGATTTGTTCCCAGATACAGAGAACAACATATTTGACGACGAAGGCGACCATCCGGATACGAGTCTTAAATAACTATTATGATGATTACCGCAATGATTGAGATGATGATTCGGAGCGCACGTGGAATCTATCACCGCAGAGCCTAGCTTACTGACTTTCTAGTCGCAGACGACTTGGGCATTGCTTTTGTTACTGAGAATCACTTAGACTCTAACACTAGGTTTAATGTCTCAGAGTATAAAGCTTACCGAACCGACAGAGACAGAAATGGCGGAGGCACAGCTCTAGTAGTCAAACACACCGCACTTCACGAACAAGTAACACTACCAAAACTTACTCCAATAAAAGCAACTGGCGTATACATAACTATCGACAACACACCCACTCCTATCGTAGCAAATTAAAACCCCCCAGGTGACATTAACATTGATGAACTGGATGTGTGACTGCATCTTAGTATCGCTATTCTCTTTGCAGCAGACCTAAATGCTAAACAGTTCATCCGGAACCACTGTACAACTAACCGAGCAAACACTTAACTCCTCCGACATGCAAATAATTCTGGCTACGTGACTTACGCCCCTGCTGAGCACAACTTCAGTCCCCTGCAGTGAAACTTACATGACAGCCTGAAATAGAGCTCAACCGCCTCTCGAATCTCCTTGTCACTCTTGATGTAAGCAATCCGTTGTCTTCTGACCACCTTCCACTACCAATAAAACTAGACGGCCCCTGCCAGCGATAATCCTCCCGCCTAGACGTAATTGTAACAGAGTGAACTGGGAAACGTTTGCGCAAACAGTTCCTACTGAACTACAACACGCTCACATCTCCACGACTGTCGAACTAGACAGCGCTATTGCGAATGTGAAAACACTGTACAATATGCTATCACCGACTCAGTACCAATGCACGCACAGACCCACAGTCCTCATCCCCTCCCGACTAACATTTGGACTCTGGCGTGGGCCTGCAAAAACGCGCGCCGCAAATGGCAGCACTCGTGACGCCCACAGGCTCGAGACAACCTACAACACCTAAATTCTCCACTTCAACAGCGTACGTTAAACGTGAAAAGATGCTGAAACCCTCGACACTGACAGTGCATCACTATAGCGCATTACGAAGTACCTAACACGCGAAAACACGACTACTATTCTACTCCTGCACGCAAATCTAAAGATCGCGACCTCTGACACAGACAAAGCGGAGGCGCTAGTGAACGCACTCCAACGTGCATTGACATGAAACTTCACACTGTGTATATCTCAACTTGTCACTGAAACGGAAGCTCTAGCGCTCATACACACTACAAGAACACACAACAAGATCCGCAAAACCTCGGCAGCCGAGGTTCAATGGATCATTGGTCACTTTGCGAAAAAGAAGGCGTCCAGCCCGGATACCTTCGCAATACTGAACCAAGAAACTGATAGTCGTAGACGTACTATGGCTGCCGCACATCTATAACACCGTTTCAAAAAGTGGCAGCTTCCCTCAGTGATGGAAAAAGCCAAAGTCCTTCATTTTCCGAAAAAAATAAAGATTGCGCCAATCCTGATAATTATCGCCTCATTATATACTCTTAGAAACCCCTTAAGAGGATAGCTCTCAAACGCCCAAATGCACATTCCATAAAACACAATATCCTCATACATGAACAGTTTAGCTTTTGGACCAAACACTCGGCCAGCCTACAACGTCTATGCAACGCTGAACGCATCACGAAGGGTTTCAAAACGAATATATCGACAGGAGCTCTCTTCCTTGATATGAAACAGGCATTTGACCAAATTTGACGCCCGGGACTCTACTCTTACGCATAAACCACAATCAACATATCCCACTTAATAATCAAACTCGTGGTTAATTCCTACGTGACAGACAATTCGTCTCTACTGTAAAAAAAACGCTTTCTTTACCACGAGCAATACAGGCGGGATTTCTCCAAGGTGGCCTTCTAGGATCTACACTTTTTAGTATTTACATTAATGACACACCAAAATTCTCTCTTATGTTAGCCTCTACTTATAAGCCGATGACTCAAATATTACTGCTCAATCAGGTATGCCACTTTTCATATGTAACAACTACAAACGCTCCTCACCTACTTGGAGAACTCGCTATTCAAATGGTGTATCCAAATCAAACAACAATTTGACGAGCTGTAATCTCTACTAAGCGTATAAGCCACAGACACCCCAACCGCTCACTGCCTCCTCTACAACTGTTCGGGAAAGATATAACCTGAACCAAGGCCTTACTTGGAAAGCACACGTACAACAAACACCACAGGTTCAAGCGCAGCTACGTCAAAAATGAAATTGGGTTTTATTTATGGACGCTCTTTAAGTTCTGTAGTCCTTAGCGTCCCATTTTATATTGGGCTTGAAAAGCCAGGAATTTTGTTCAGAGGCCTCTTTATCACGCTTGAGGTTCTTTTACGTGCCGTAAACCCACGACACGTGACCACCGGCTTTACTTCTCTTCCGAAGGATGCAATGCTAAGGATTTTTACGCCCGAAAAAATGCATCGCTCTCCGCCGGGTTTGAACCCGCGACATCGGGAACTAGAGGCAAGCATGGTAACCACTACACCACGGAAGACGATCAACTGTGGAATGTTTAACCTCTGCTCAGAACTGGCTCTCATATCTTTCCCAAACAGGGACTAACTTCGTAAACAACCCGGATTAGATGCATAGTTACAACTGCAGACCGGATCTGGGGCTGCGCGTCTTACACTTATATTAAACAGTTAAACCGATTGAAAAACAGAATACTGCAGATTGTCACCGGTGTAGACAGGAAAGCGCCAGGGTACAAATTACATTAGGAACTCCACATGTCCACTGTTGAAGACTTTACCAAACAGCTGGCCTCCGACCTCTACACTAGTACCTCCCGAATATTCAATCCTCTTATCTCAAACCCAGATACTACGTCACTGAAATGTAGAAGTACAAAAATGTCGTCCTGCGCGGTCTAGAGGTACCATACCAGCCTCTAGTTCCCGAGATCATGGATTCAAACCCTGTGGAGGGCGATGGATATTTTCGGACGTAACAATACTTAGCATGGCTTCCTCCGGAGAGAATTAAAGCCGGTGGTCACGTGTCGTAGATTTACGGCACGTAAAAGCGCCTCAAACCTGATAGACCGACCTCTGAGCAAAACATCCGGTCTTTCACATCCAATATAGAATGGGACGCTAAGAACCACAGTACTTAAAGAGCGTCCAAAATAAAAAAGTACAAAACACCACTTCACCTATTTGAACGCTCCATCGATAACAATAACACAGCTATAGACTTTATAGTTTACCTGTTCAGACTCATGAAGCATACTAATGAGCACTGTAGATTGTCTTTGGTGAAAGCACAACATACAGATGACCACTGTGCTGACGAGAATAAAATACGGATCGACGAAATAAATACTAACACTAGTAACCACAGATTTCAATAATCACAGGTACAAATCTCGTATCATACACCTGACCCACCACTGTATTCCACCATTATACCACATGTAGGCAGTTTTGGTTCTTACACTTAATGCTTACTTGCATGGCTTTACTGTAATTGCACTAATCCTAGCTTCACCTTCACTCATCTACTAACCCATTTATCTTACCAACCATTTTTCACCTCTTATAACCGTGCGTGCTGCACGAATTTCGGTATGTACTGTCTCCCAGGCCTACGAAGGCACTCGCATGCACTGCATACCAGCTAGGTACCGACATGTCTAACCAGGGTGGTAACGCGAATCCGATCACTAATTGCATTTCACCTCTTACTGATATAGCTTCCCGTCTCCTTTCCCTTGCATGGTTAGTTTACTAACAGCCTGTGCATGGCTAAGCGATGTAGGCTCTGAGGATGATCATCACCTTTGAGTGAGTGTGGGCCCGCCCCTAAAAGCAAAGTGGGATATGACGTGTGTGATCATCCAACTACGACGAATGCATACGCCTAACATAATCATACCTAGAAGTAGTATGCTTAATAAGGTAATACAGCGGGACAGTGGTACATTCACCAATTATTTCCTTTCCTTTACATTGTTCTTCTCCTTTTTCCTGTGGAGGGGTTTTAGCGGTAGGGGTTTTAGCGGTAGTGCCATGCTCAGATGGCAAGTCCCACACTGCCAGCTTCACTGGTGTGCGTAAAACATATTTCCTCTCCGCATAAAATTGCTTTAGCAGCCAAACACTAGCTTGTTAGCACTCCTTCACTTGGCCAAACAGAGTAGCAAAGCCACAGCCACCTCTCTTTGGAAAGGTTAATGACGTACATCCAGTATCTAGTCCTCTGCTGCTGGCGTCTTTCGTCCCATGCCTGACGACGTAGACAAGATTAGCACTAACCGGACGACAAGACGGCCTTATTGACTAACGACTAGACAACATTACGACTAAACGAACGACACGACGGTCTCCGACGGCGCTACGGAAGGCGTGACTGACGGTAGTAAGGACAACTTTAGGCTGTTCCATATAACAAACAAACCCAACCCTCCTGTCTCGCAAACCATATCCCATTCCTCCACTTCCTTCCCCAACCCTCCCATACCTAACTCTAGCTCCTCCACATCCTCGCACTTTTATCTTGCCAACATCCAGTATCCAACACTAGTCCTCTCTACTTCAAGCACCCCTTCCCAAATTCTGACCCCCTGTCATCCTCTCATTTCCTGACCCGCCAACCCCGTCCTTTGTCTATCAACTTGAACCCTCCTCTCGACCTGACCTTCGCCATGCGAACCCCTCTTCCATTCCTAGATCCCAGACTCTTCCAAACTTCCCATCTCTATACACCAACTCTCACCAGACCCTCTTTCCGGCCTGACCTTCAAACTGGAGTCTCTTCCCGACCTGATCCTCAAACTCTTTCCACCCTGACACTCAACCCAGACACTCTTCCCTATCTGGCACAGCACAGCGCTCCTCTTAGGTTCTATGCCTACCTAACCTCTTTCCAACCCCATTTACATCCACCACAGACATAGCACAGGCCTAAGTAAACTCCTGGCGGATTTCACGAGACCGACCGATCAAAGACTTTGAGGTTTGCCGAACCTCTCTGACCCATGAATTTGAACTCCCGAATAGGACCACTGGTGACTATAAGCCCATATGCGAATATCTGCACCTTGCATAGTGTCTTTCCACAATGTAGCACGACCTGATTCCAAGAGCTGTACAAAAGTAACAAAATACCTCTACAGGAATGGTGCCGAGCCTGAAAATCAAAGAGGAACTCGCGGTCTCTCGGATCTTAGTGGTGCGGGTTGCCCAACTGTGGCGTTTCGACAAAGACAGAATACCACTATCTCACTCCTTTGTAAAACAGAAGACGTAGGAGGACCTGGTAGGAATGATAACCAAGAGTAGTGTACTGAACTCACGGGTGAGAATAAAGGAATATCGCCAACCCCGGTTTTCGAAGCAGTGGTTGGGCCATTTTCCCGTCTGTTTCAAATCAGGAATCGCCTGAAGTGCGCGGGCGGACAGGGTCCCCCAGCTGTGAAGTGCCGTGGTGCCGGCGCCGGTGCCTCTTTTCTGGCTCATAGAGATACGGGGCATGCTTTCGTGGCTGCCCCGTTTACCACCGGCACCTGACTGTGCTTTGAACCCCAGACTCCACGACGGTCCCACTGAAAACCCGACCAAGGCCGGAGCCCGTGTGCGTCCCCCTTAGACGGCTGAAAGGGCTCGCAGGAGCTCTAAGCGTGAGCCCCACCCAGATCAAAGTGACAGGAAAACGTGACCCACCATCCCTTGCCAATCACACTAAAGATCGGCAGGCATGAATGCCGTTATAACTTGGACATGTGTTGCCCGGAGCACAATGAGCTGCTGAACAAACTGTCGGAAGGATTCCAGACCTTTAAGCTCTACAACCAATGCTTCCAACTATCGCTAATCTCAGACACTTTCAATGAACATTAATCAATAGCCAGACTATTTACTTAGATTGCATATGGACTTAGACACCGAAAACCTGAACTATTAGACTTCCTGACCAAACACAACGTATGAATAGTTCTCCTCATATAATCCCGCCTCAGTTCGCGTGACAAACTAAACATATCAGGGATTCTTATAGTGAAACAACCGTGATAGGCGTGGCGGAGTTCCTCATTGCCATTTGCAGAGACACCTCCTATTATTAAGTACAACTTCTGCCACTCCAAAGACTTTAGGCATGCGCAATAGCTAGTACCATCAATCACAATCACTTGATAATCATCTCGACATACATCCCTCGGGTGACATAAAACAGCCGATATTGACTCACACTTATAAGTAAGTCATTGCTTAATAAGACCAGGTGACTTCAATGCAAAAGACACACTATAGAACTCCACACGTACGAATTCTGCCGAACGGAAACTATTACGTCACAAAAATGCTTCGGATTATACAATTCACGCTTCTACACAAGCAAGATCTCTCCCATTTCAAGCAAACTAAAAGTCGGACTTGTTCGACATAATAGTTGAATAACAAGAGTCTCACTTAAGTACACAGCGACCTTTCATCAGAGCGTTTACCGACCATAATCAACCTAAAAGGCCCTCTTCAAATTCCACCGATTAGGACTTGGTGCAACCACAATAAAGCGAACCGGCCCACTTTATGGAACCCGTAAATACCCAAATTACGGACATACAAGCAGGCTCTATTGAGGATATAGATGGAACCACTAAAAAGATCGAAAAAGCTATACAATACTTTTAGCAGTCCCCCTAAAGACTAACACGTACCTCGCTATAGACAGACAACACCTATGTAAACAACGGAACAGATTTACGAATACAATGGCAACACACCAGAAATGTAACCACACAAATCAACTTCGAGCTCCAAACTAACAACTACGCGAGCGCACAGCAGCTGTTATTTCCGAACAGTGGAACAACACACTACAATCTTTAAATTCCCAAACAAAATGGTCTACCGATTAGCCAGATGCCTTACAGGAGACATGAACTCCATCCCCCATGTTCACGTGGAGCAACATATTGCCACAACCAATGAAGAGAAGGTAGAAGCACTAGCTGACCTACTACAGTGACCACTAACTCAAACGTAACTCAGCTTTGCCCCCATTTGTCACACAAACCAAAAGAATGACGCTAAAATGAACGAATGACAACCCTCGACCAAATCAGGAAAACATACCCGTCCGAAATCAAATGGATCATAAATCACCTCCAGAGAAAATGTTCACGGATAAGATCAAATTTTGAATGTCGCATTTCAAAACCTACCGCTCAGCGTCCTGAAGGCATTAGCCAAACCTTTCAACCTATGCCTATTCCATAGTTTCTTTCCCAATAGATGTAAAGAGCAAACGTGCTTTACTTTCCAAAGAAGGGGGAAAAGTCACCCATAACCACTTAACTGCAGACGTATTAGCCTGTTTAACACAATCAGCAAACTTCTAGAAAATCATATACTTCAGCACGCTAAACACAGTCGTGATAAAGCACGTCCATATACCCGAGCATTTCTATTTCAGGGCTAAATGCTCAATTACGATACAACTCCTACGCGATAAGGAGCACACTGTGAAAGGCTTCAGCATCTGTAAGTCAATGGCAGCCTTTATTCTAAGCATACAACGGGCCTTAGACCGTCTGTTCCACAAAGGGCTATTAAGTAAAATGTTGAACTATACAACTCCGTACACCTTGATAAAACTGATAGGAAACTGCTTGCTCGACCGAACTTTTACTTCGGTAGTAAACAACCCCAAATCCACACCTCCACTAGTTCAATTCTAACTTACCTAAACACGCATAACTCTTTCCAGCTCATAGACAAGGACACAGCAGACACACCACCAGACAACCATCTACACCGCAGCTGCCCTCAAAGTTCTTGCGCTACCCAGCCAAGGCGGTCCCGGGGGAAGAGGTCCCCACGAGTGTCATACGGCTTGCAGCTGCGCCATCACTCCCGGGTTGGCTGCAAAAGAGTGTGGAGACATGACGACCAGCGTCAAAGGGACCGGAGAGGAACGATAACATATGCAAGTACTGACACGGATTCTACTGAGGAGACCACGCAGATTTAGATACATCATCGCCCCATCACCAGCAAATGCATTCTAACTTCACTTAGAACTTCACAAGCCTGATTTAATGTAGTATTAACAAGCTCACTATTCAGCAATAGAAAGATAGGTAAACATACTTCACTTTAGTCTTGAATTCCTCGGGCTGCACTCCGGACTCGCTTATGACTGATGTCCGGGATTTCTTAGTTTTACGGGCTCGCAAACATCGCAAGCAGCAAACGACATTGCGGGAATAACCGGGGTGCATATGTGGGACCCGACTATCTTACGTACTAACACTTAACAACACTCCCTGCATGTTAGATTACTAACTGCACGATGGAGGCGATGTAGTTGCACGGCTCTGCATGTCAGACAATCGCCACCTGGACTGGCGGGTGCGGGGCACATTCTTTGCCCCTTAGAAGAAAACGAGCCCGTGGGGTTTGGTGGAGACAGCAACAGCGAGCATTTGACTACAGCAGGGAGCATCGGCGAGTGGCGAGAAGCCAGTCAGCGATACTACCCTCCAACCAGTACCGGCCGTCTAGCAGCTTATCAGTGTAGAGGAACACGACCGCAGCCAACAGCTTTTGACTAAACTCTAGGCGCCTTGCGGCAGGTCCTCTGTATTCTGGGATTTTTAGTGACCTCTAACTATACTTTCTCTTTGACTTTCTGCATCTGTTTTCTATCTAGTTTTAAGTTTCCCGTTATATATACTAGTGATAGGATAAGTGCTACTTGTTGTTTGACACAAATCAAAGATCAGTAGTCCACACGCATCTAGTGTCAGAGCAGCAAAATAACTAGGCTTTATGTTACTATTATTATTATTTTTATTATTTCCACTCCTCCTCTGGTTAGCTAATACATTACGAAACACACTTCTTACTCACATACTAACTACAGTCACATTTTCGCGACGTTGGGAATGAAGGACGCAAGTAAAAACGCGAACACTTTCATGAATATCGCACACCAAAAGGCATATAGTTGCCAAAGAACTCATAATGAGAGACAACCCATCATCTCGACCACTTCTTGCTCTGCGCCAGCGACTAGGAGCAACTCTCACGGGCGTGCACACCTGACCCTATAATGGCATAAACAAACACACACTCACCTAAACACACAGAACAACACTACACTCACACAAAGAACCTCACACTTACCAAAGCGCACTGAGCAAACGCACACAGAGACGCGTAAGCTCACTTTTTATACACAAAATTACACTACAAAAAACATAACATTGAAGAAAACACTACACAGGCACAACACCACACACCTGGCGCAGCAGCAAACACACAATGAACCAACAGTGTACATGTGTCAATCGCACTCACTTCACCTTCGCAAGTTCATGATGGTGACCTGACTGATCTGAGACTCTGTCCAGTACTATCGGTACACTACCGTTATCCGAGAGCTATGCGAATGCTTCTAGGTCAAATCAAACACAAACTCTTTCACAGCTTACAAACTGGACCTGACATCAGTCTTCTTAAACAAAAGACAGTCAACACGAATACAAACGCTAACTCAAAGCTTCGATAGGAAGTAAACACCTCTTCACACATACACCATACACATCGCGCACCGCTCCGGAGACATGCGGTAAATATTTCTGCCTGAGGGACTATCACAACTTTGTGGAGCACCTCAGGAACGAACGCGCGTATTTCTACCTCCTTCAGCATCTGTAGGAGCATGAGATTGGTGATCAAAGGACTGTGTTCAGCTCTCCGTAGAACAGTTAGACAGTCACTGGCAGAACACAAATTTGAGGTCATCAGAGCTGTGAAGAATGACTACGGATAGAGCCCCCTCCCCGTGTCCCTGGTGGAACTGATTGATACCACTCACCGTCAGTTCCCACCGGCGTTTGTCATTTGGAACGCTCAATTCACTGGCCGCAGCTGGTGAAGTCCTCTAAGTAAAAATACGGAATGGAACGACACTGATGAGGGTAGCCTTTTGCAACCAAGCCTACTCCACCACAGCCCTCTTAACCGAGCTGCCCTTTCTTTGGCTAGCGTTTAAAACTGAGACTAACGGCAAATCTAATACTACGTCATGCCAGCGGTGTTGCCAATGCGATCACTTAGTGGCCTGCTGCGCAACACAGCCGTGCTGTCATTACTATGTGCCACACTGCCTTACAGCAGCCTTCACCAGGCATAGCCTTACCCATCGGCGACGGTATTGTGCTACATGTGATGGGACTGGCTACTTTAGAGGCCAGTCTAATTGCCGAATTTACCTAAGGACGTTATCGCAGAAGCTGAAGACCTCCCCTCAAGGTGAGACAACAGCCAGAACATACCCGTATCCTCAGGCAGGGTGCAGTTGCCCCTGTCCAATTAAACTCCATGCTCGACCAGATGGCAAATTCACTCGAACTACTGCGGCAGAAGCTGGCCAAACTGAACAGCCGCTTGGACGTATTGTCCTTCATGACCAAAAGAAGACCCCACAGTATTGAGAATGCTCCTAAAAAAAGTCCAGTGCAGCATGTCACATGGCCCGCCTCAATTAGTACACACAGCAGCTTGGCTTTACGACTTCTCATACTAAACTGCGCTAAACATCATGCATCCCAAGGCAATAACAGTCGCCAAATACTCCTGAAACATCAATTTCAAGCACGCCAGCCCAAGCAACAAAAATACATGTGGCATGTTCTCAAGCAGGTCCTCTAAGAGCAGCACCCACAGCACAGGACAACTGAAGGGGCAAAACATCAGATATATCTAGTGTCATTAGAAATTAAGATTTTCAGTTAAGGAGCTCAAGGTATCACACTCATAATTCAAAGCAAAACGACAGTACTAACACAAAAGAATAATTTTTCTTCATATATGATTGATCATGATTAAAATACACAATACTATTTCTCTCTTACCTACTATTCTTCAATTTACTTAGGGGCAGCCAGGTATTGGCCATGATTGTCTCCAGGTAACTAATCTCTACCCGCTCCCATTTCATCGGTCGGCAGCATCAACTATTCATTCCGATAATGCAAGTAAATAGGCGGGATAGTACAAACCTTCTCTGCTTTAAAAAGAAACTGTTATCTGAAGTGTCCATCGTCCAGATATTCTACTGGTTGTCTGGTACAGTTCGTCAAATTTTGCTTAAGTCCCATTGCAACCGTTTAGAGTGTGTGGTCACTGGGATATTTTTAGGCCCCTTACTTTTCTTGGATGATAACTTTGTTCCCTGACTACCACTTTTGTGTCATCAAACTGGATGAAGTATTTCGTTTCATTGCGTGTAGCGCCAAGTCACTCCGTGGATGTGAGAGAGTACAGTTATGTAAACTAGTCTTCCCTAGCGTGGTTTATAGGCCAGCTTTCTGCGATTCTAAGATTGTGGTTTACAGCCGTTGGCGAGGAGCGTATCCCGAAGGCTTTTGTTCTCCTCAGCAAGGCTTGCCCTGTCACAAACTCGCAAAATCCTTACGGTAAGAGTTTTGAAAATAATATATTTCTTGGTAGCAGCTAGCGTACTATCGCTCCACGCAGCCTCTAGAAAAGGCCTTAGGGATACTAAAAGGGAGGGGAAGGGTAAGCTGGATGTGAAATGCAGTAAAGTAATTGGAAATGTATGCATTAATATGACGTATCGTTGAAGCAACTATGGATTCAGGAAAGTGATGTTGTTCTAGCTAAGGATTGCCAGAAGGTGAAATGGATGTAGGGCACGGAAATGGGCGAGTACTACGGCTGGACACAAGCGGTAGGTTCTACCCTAGTAAGGACATTCCCGCCGTGCACTCAGTCGGGTCCTGGAATACAATCCTTATTAACGGCGTTGGACTTCCTTGGTTGAGGATTATCGTGGGTTTAGTTATTGATGACCAAAGCTGTTGAGCGTCGTGGACTAGTAGGCTGATGTGGAGTTTCCGGTAAACTCCTCGGACCACAGCTGTGCAGAAGATGTAGGGGATTCGAACAATACGAGATCTCTTTAGATGCGTGTCGTGTGAAGTTGTGCTGGCGGCGGAGTCTGAATTGTGCTTGTCGATGAACCTTCGGCGGTGGCTTATTCAGTTTCCTCCATGGAATGTACCTAACTCATAGACAGTGGCGATGATGCGCTTTCAATTCCTCAATGATGGTGCTGTTGTGCTTATAGTGGAGCGATGGGCGGCCGTTTATCTCTCATTGATCGGCGCTAGGAGCTACTGATCTCTTGATTGGTTCGGTTTGAGAATAGATTGTCTCTGGAAGGGAACTCTTCCGAACGCCCATCTTGTTTGCTCATGCTGAATTATCAGTTGCAGATACTCCTCTGGTTAGCTGAATAGCCGGTAATCAGGTTTCGTTCAACTTTTGAGCTTTCCCTTTCTTGTTTATTTTGGGTGTGTGTTTGGAATCCTGACGGTCTCGCGGTATAAGTGAGTCAAACCTGATGAAAGAAGTACTATAGCGGCTTGGGGTTTACAGATTTACGACACGTAAAAGAACCTCAAGCCTGATAAGGAGGCCTCTGAGAAAAATTTCCGATCTTTCACACGCAATACAGAATGGGACGCTGAGAACCATAGTAGTTAAGGAGCCTCCATAAATAAGGTACAATTGAATTGCATTTTTAAATTTAAAATTAAAATAATTCTAAATGAAATGTTTTAAAGAAATGTACGGAAATATAAGCTTTACTAAGTTGCGTGACACATTTTACAGTATCTGTACATGTTTATAAGCACGGATCACGGTGGAACAAAGCTTTGAATGTGGGCGAGTCCACCCATGATGGTGAATGACTCACAGCAAGAAGAGGAACAGTGTAAATAAAGCAAACCGCTAGACTATTTCTTTTCTATAAATTGTTGGGCCACCATTTGAAAAATTTAATTCCCAACCATACTATATGCAGTTTTGGCTCAATATAGAACGGAACGCTAAGGACCATAGCAGTTAAAGATCGTCCATAAATAAAACTCAATTTATTAATTTTTTACAGAATATCTACATAAGGAGCCACCGGATTGACACCAGAGTGTAACAAGCTGAGCAAGCGAATGCCTTTGCAGTACACCACGAAGCAGTTAGTCGATGGCCCCGGTCTAACCCAAGTATTGTCTTCCGACGTGAGGTTCAGCTACGAGCACGGTATTTACTACCGTGTGGCGAAGTTTAACAAATAAGTGCGTAACGTTCCCTAACAGTGGCGGATTCACTGAAAAGTATAGTGAATGAAAGTACATCCGAGATAGCTGTGAAAAAATAGTTTTATGTTAAAAAATACTTATAGGAAAATGCGTAGCAATTGCTCGAAACACTATTATTATTATTATTATTATTATTATTATTATTATTATTATTATTATTATTATTATTATTATTATTATTATTATTATTATTATTATTATTATTATTATTATTATTATTATTAGCAGCAGTAGTAGTAGTAGTAGTGGTGGTAGTAGTAGTAGTAGTAGTAGTAGTAGTAGTAGTAGTAGTAGTAGTAGTAGTAGTAGTAGTAGTAGTAGTAGTAGTAGTAGTAGTAGTAGTAGTAGTAGTAATGTTGGTGGTGGTGCTAGATTATGGAAATTTATGTCATTACGACTTTAGAAACCAAACTCATATTTGATGCACATTTTGTGCGGGGAATACGTTCGCGTAAAATATTAATAAATCAAAATATTGGTATTAATGAATGCCAAATCATAATTAATGCCAGCTTACTGTGGTCATAGTTCAGCAATATGTCTTCTGCATTTTAATAAAACATTTTAATGCGTTATTTTAAATTAAGAAACTGCCTGCCTGCCTGCCCGCCCGCTTACCTATCTAATTCTATCTATCTAATCCTTACTGCCTGTCTATCTATGATTAGATATGCATTCATTTGTACATTGAGTGCAACGCCGCTGTTGTTACAACTTCCCAACTGCTCGTACGCTGTTTCATGGACAGGTGAAAACGAGTACCTAGGCTGTGCACCACGGAGACAATGTGTGACTGCCCTGTTTGATCTTTAAAAGTCTTATTTGTTGATTTTCTGTGTGATAAATAAAGGTTCAGGAAAATCTAAATTTGGTTTGTGTGTTATATTATACCAATATGTTTAATAGCTAAGATAAAGCATGCCAATACCGAAACAGTACCTCAGTCATTAAAAGTTCAGTTTTTCGTTTCATAGCTAAAAACAACGCCGAAGTATCATTACATGGCAAATCAGTATAGCAGTTAAACGTATATTTACATATTGCCCAACCGGAAGGCTGATGAAAGGTCTTTATTACGACATTCAAATTAACACCCGCGGAAAGGTTTAAAGTGCTTAACTGACGGAATAAGTGCGTACAAACAGTTTGCAACATAGTTATGAGTGTTTTTAAGTACTGTCTACCTAATTTATGTCCCCAGTCATTTTCAACATTTAAAATGTTAGCGATCTTCGCGAGTCCTTAGTTTGTGTAGCGCTAATCATTAGCATACCGAATTAGTGCAGAAATTAGGTAATTATACAACTAAAACGACTATAGAATACCATTATGCTATCAAATATGAGGAACAGCAACACACCTCTCGGCAGAATAAACAGATAATTATAAATTAACATTGGAGTATTTTAGCTACAACTAATACCAAATTGAATTCAGTTGGTTTTACATTTACTACACTGTAGTCTAGAGGATGAACAAAATCAGGAGAGTAAGAATGCTTAGCTTTCATTGTAAAACTAGCAATGGTAATCTGAGCGACTAATGAAGCGCACATGAATCAGAAGACATCAACAATGTAGTTTAACAGATATTCATATTTTGACGACGAGGGAGAACTACCACTCCCGCAGTTTCACTTTACCTTCATTCGTCATGCACCGTCCTCATTTATAATCATAATATTCGGTCCCAACAAACTATCTTGAGGGTGTAGCTTGGCGGTGAGAGTAGTTGCAGCGACCTTGACTGACAAATAAATTATCCTGAACGCTTTGGAATGTGCGACATTATCGTGCAAATTAAGGCAGTCCAACACTGATTTTGAACCTCAACAAATCATAGTGTTATTTCTTTCAGTTGTTGTGATATTAAAACTGTAAAAACCCCCTACCCCCTTCGGTGTGAAATATTGCCTCTAAACTGTAAGACAATATAAGCTGAGTTATTAATTTTTGTGCTCATTATGTGAAAGTTAACTAAATATGAAATAAAAATGAAACTAAATATGACATATTTGAGAGCCATTCCGTTCAAAGTAAATTCAGTAATAACGCAGACTTGTGCGTTTCTAGGGTTTCGGTGAAATGTCGCTTGCAGAATGATCGTTTTGCTTATTCTTGTGAGTTTCATCTCAATTACGAAAACCGCAGACACGTTTCTACGAACAATTGACCCTAATATAAACTGAAGCAAAGAAACCTAATTGGGCACGGATCACCTATCACCTGTTAACAAAGTAAGCCATTCATCGCAAAGATGCCTTAGAATACAATTACTGATTTTTTAACTCACCACAAAATTGCCTTCGAACGCAGTCATTCCTGTGTGAAAACGGCACTACGCTGAAAACAGAACATATACTGTAACTGGAATAGCAACTCGTACAGATCATCAATATCAAGTCTGCATGTTCTGATGGTGGAACTCCTTCGCTCCTGCACACCCCTCCAGTAACACCGCAAGCACAAGCACTACTGCTGCTGCTTTCAGATTGAGGTTTCTGCGTTACCGTAATAGAAAACAAATCTGTGTGCAAGGTGTGCTACGAAACTGGGTCAGTCGCATCTGGAGGTGGGGGATGTCAGAAACCGTTACAGCCAGCCTATCTGTGTCACGATGTATCGGTTCTCTAAGCTTAAACCACACCTTTTAGAGCTTCCTTTGCGGCACTTTCGCTGCTAGACAGATGTGCTAGTAGCCCAACCACAAAATTCACTGCTGTGTTATAGGGCAAAACATATATATATATATATATATTCGAACAAAGAATTCTGTTCCAAAGACATTCCAACAACTTCCTTATTATTTCATATACAAGTCTCAAAAGCATAGCAAAATAAGCCAATCAGATATCCGAAAATATCTTCAGTTATGTAAATAATAACATTCAATCACACCCACTTTCTCTCACCCTCCAATTCTTCCAGCTTTCTCGTTTTCCCAAACTATTAGCTCAGGAAATGCTAACGTTGCAGGGTTCACAACACTGAAAGTTAGAAATGACGTTTGGTAAAGTCAAAGGGCGCAGTTACACAACTCCTATCTCTAGCATAAAATTTTGGCCAACCTACAACAGCACCGCCACCACCACTTGCAACATCACTACAGCTACCACCTCTACCACTATTACTACAATTATCATTACTGATACTGCTACCACTGCTAATATTCTTCCTACCATTCATAATACTCCTACCACCCCTACTATTATTACACCATTATTATTACTGCTACTGCTGCCACCGCTTCCATTACTACCATTACTATTACTGGTACTGCAACCGCCGTTTCTATTGTTGCTACAATTACTACAACCGCTACTACCATAACCACATTTCTTATTATTATTGCTGCTGCTACCACCGCTTCTATTATACCTACCATTGTTAATACTACTACTGCTACCACCGCAACTACTATTATTATTATTATTATTATTATTATTATTATTATTATTATTACCATTATTGTTACTGCTACTGCTACCACAGCTACTACTATTGATACCATTAGTCTTACTGCTACTGCTACCACCGCTTCTATTATTACTACCGATACTTATACTGCTACTACCGCTTCTATTAGTACCACCACTGCTAAAACCGCTATTATTCTTCCTACCATTATTACTACGACACTGCTGCCACAGCTTCCATTATTCCTACCCCTATTAATACTGCTAAAATCTCTTATATTATTACTACCACTATTTATACCGCTACCACCGCTTCTATTATTACTACTACTGCTACCACCGCTTGTATTATTGCTACCATTATTATTGCTGCTACTACCTCTACTGCCATTACAACCATTATTTATATTGTTACCACCGCTTCTATTTTTACCACCATTATATATACTGCTGACAACGCTTCTATTATTTGTACCACTACTTATACTGCCACCACCGCTTCTATTATTACCACCATTATTTATACTGCTACCAGCGCTACCACTATTACTACAAGTATCATTATTATTATTATTATTATTATTATTATTATTATTATTATTATTATTATCATCATCATTATTACCGCTACTACTATCACCGCTGCATTGTTACTACCATTATTATTAATGCTACTACCGCTACTACCACTAATACCATTATTAATACTGCTAACATCGCTAAGACTATTACAGCCATAATCTTACTGCTACTCCTACCGCCGTTTCTATTAATACTATCATTATTAAAACTGTCACCGCCTTTACTACAATAACTTCATTTATTAGTGTTATTATTAATTATTATTATTATTATTATTATTATTATTATTATTACTGCTCTTCTTACCACCCCATTTATCAATACCAGCATCACTACTACAGATACTGATACCACCACCACTATTATTATTACTATTACCACTATTGTCACTGCTACTGCTACCACCACTACTACGAATACTACCATTATTGTTACTGCTACTGCTAACATCGCTTCCATTATTACTACCATTACTTATAATGCAACCACCGCTTGTATTATTACTACCACTACTTATACTGCTAGCACCGTTACTATTAGGACCACTATTATTATTACTGCTATTGCTATCACTGCTTCTGCTATCACTACTATCAATTATATTCTATTGTCACCAGCGCTTCCATATTTACTAGCAACACTTATATCTCTATTGCCACTACTGTTTCTATTATTACTACCAATATTAACACCGCTACCACCGCTTCTAGAGTTACTACCTTTATTTATACTGCCACTACCGTTACTACTACTACTACTACCACTACCACCATTATTGTTATTATTATTATTATTATTATTGCTACCATTATTACTACCATTATTAACACTCCTACACCGCTACTACTATTACAACCATTATTCTTGCTGCTACTTCTACCGATATTTCTATTAATACTAGCACTATTAAAACTGTCACCACTATTAATAAAATTACAACATGTATTATTATTATTATTATTATTATTAATATTATTGTTAATGTTATTACTGCTGTTCTTACTATCGCATTTATCATTAGTAGCATTATTAATACTGATGATACCACCATTACTATTATTATTAGCACTATTGTTACTGCTACTACTACTAGCGCTGCTACTAATACTACCATTATTATTTCTGCTACAGGTACAACCGCTGCTACTATTACCACCATTACTTACACTGCTATCGTCTGTACTATTATTACTACTATTACTGCTACTGCTACCAACGCTTCCATTGTTACCACCATTTTAATACTCCCACCACCATTACTAGTAGTACTACCATTATTACTATTGTTACTGCTATCACCGCTTCTATTATTAATACAATTATTAATCCTGCTAACACCGCTACTACTACTAACATTATTATTACTGATACTGCTACCGCCGTATCTATTATTACTACCATTATTAAAACCGCTAACACCACTA
The DNA here is from genome assembly GCA_030765065.1 of Deroplatys truncata. Lineage (NCBI taxonomy): Eukaryota > Metazoa > Arthropoda > Insecta > Mantodea > Mantidae > Deroplatys > Deroplatys truncata. The sequence goes on from CM060990.1 coordinate 232,400,701, forward strand.
CTACCATAACTACACTTATTACTATTACTGCAGTTTTACCACCGCTTCTATTATTACTAGTATTATTAGTACTGCTGCTACCAACGTTACTATTATTGTTACCAGGATTAATACTGCTACTACTATCACCGCTAATACTAATATTCCCATTATTGTTTCTGCTACTGCTACCACAGGTTGTATTCTAAATACCATCATTTACACTGCTACCAGCGCTACTACTAAATCGACCACTATTATTACTGCTACTGTCACAACTGTTTCCATTAGCATTACCATCAATAACACTGTTACCATCGCTACCACTAATGCTGCCATTATTATTAGTGCTACTGCTCCCAAGCATCTATTATCACTACCATGATTTATATTACTACCATTATTTATACTGCTATTGCTGAAACTCCCTCTATTACCACTACCATTACTTACACTGCCATTGCCAACACTCCATTTATTATTACTACCATTATTTATACTGCTATTCCACCACTGCTTCTATTTTACCACCATTACTAATACTTCTACCAGCGCTATTAATACTACCACCATTGTTTGTACTGCTATTCCACCACCGCTTCTATTTTTACTACCATTACTAATACTTCTACCAGCGCTATTAATACTACTACCATTGTTTATACTGTTATTCCACTACCACTTATATTTTTACTACCACTACTAATACTTCTAACAGCGCTATTAATACTACTACCATCATTTATACTGCTATTAACGCTACCACCGCTTCTGTTATTACTATCATTATTTATACCGCTACCACCTATTCTATTATTACTACCATTATGTATACTGGCGAGCACCACTTCTATTACTGCTATTATTATTTATACTGCTACCACCCCTACTACTACTAATACTGCTACTACTAATGTCACCATTATTATTACTACTATTGCTATAACGCTTTTATTACTACTACCATTATTTATACCGCTACCACCGCTTCTAATATTACCGCCTGTACTTATAGCGCAATCACCGCTTTTATTATTACTGTCATTACTTATACTGCTACCACCCCTACATCTACTACTCTAATACTACTACTACTACTACTACTACTACTACTACCACTACTACTAATAGTAATCCGAAAGTTGATAGAATATGTGTCCCGACGTCGGTCTGCATTTATATCGATAAAATTGCACCCTACACGGCAGACTCGTAAAGGGAACGATAATGGGAAAAGTGCAGTGGATTTTGTCCGACCAAACATGATCTGGGATGCTGATACTTTAATTCTAGAATCACTGCCTGGAGCTTCGTATGCTGATATCCTAAAAACATGAAAAATGAGGTTCAAACGCATGGTATATTAGTGGAACGTATACATAAAACGAGTGAGGGCAACGTGCGTATAAAAATAAAAGGTAAAGAGCACGATAAACTACCGGCCTTCAGGGAACAATTAACCACGAAATTGACTGACATGGCTAAACTCAATTTGTAAACCTTGACACAAACTGTGATGTTACTAGACATAGATGAATTTGTGGAAGCAAATGGTGTGAAAGATGTTATTTCAAAGGAACTTGGTAAAACCTTGGATGACATGTTTATCAAACCGGCGGAAAAGCCAAATAAAACGGCGTTAAATATGCATTTGTTACTACCGATAAGGTTTCAGCCCAGCGTTTATTGGCACAACACCGGATAAGCTGAGGTTGGGAGAGATGCAGAGTACGCGAAACCACTGAGTTGCCTAGGTGCTATAACTGTCATCGAGTAGGCCACATAGCAAGGGGATGTAAACTGACGCCCGAAGTGGAACTTTGCCATAATTGTGGAGGAAACGACCATCAACGGAAGGAGTTTACAAATACACAATTCTGTTATATATGTAAAGTTGGACATAAAGTGGAGTCGATGAGATGTCCCAAGTACAGGGAACTAATTCATCAGATCAGGGAGAAAAGGGATAACATATTCTATTCAATGAAATTTATGCAACTCAGCCCTGATAGTAGTAAGAGGACTATGGACCTAATACGGCATGAATGCCTTTCTGAGCTTCCAGACTTTGCGATTGTGGCTGAACCAAATGAGAACATGACAAAGTATAGTTCCAAATGGTTGACGGATGATAGAATTGATGCGGCCATATATTTACCTTGTAAGGGGAAGATAGGGAAAACGGGGACAGATCCGAGGTGGAGAAGGAGCTGATGGAGGGGAACGTCCTTTATATGAGAGGTGGGGATTACGAGGAGAAGTGCTAGAAGAGTTTGAGGTGAGGAATATGCGTTTATATGGGAAAGATAGGGAAAACGTGAACAGATAATAGGCTATACAGATGCTGAAGGAGGGCACAATACGCTTTATATGGGAGAGATTGGGAATACGAGGAGAGATGCCAGACTAGACAGGGCTTGAAGGGTAGAATATAACTTTATAATGGAGAGATAGCAAACTGAGGAGAGGTGTTAGGCTAGGAGAGTTTGAATGACAGAGTATGCGTTTATATGAGGAGACGAGGAAAACGATGGGATGTTAGAGGTAGGGAATACGAGAAGAGGTAGTTAGAGAGAGGTTGAGGGGTACGGTATTCGTTTATACGGGGAAGATATGGAAAACGGAGAGAGATCCCATGCTAGGAGAGAGTTAAAGGAGGGCAATGTGCTTTATATGAGAGAGGTAGGGACTACGAGAGAGGTGGTAATCTAGACAAAGGTTGAGTAGTAGAGTAGGCTTTTATATCAGAAAATATAGGAAAACTAGAAGAGAGGCTAGAGAGCTTAGTGTTGGCGTATGGGTAATGTTCATCCATACATAACATAATTTAGACTCATTGACCTCGAGATTTAAACACTGACAAAGGCTATATTGCGTTCTAACGTTCCGGCATCGTGCCTCTAAAGGGATGGACGCACACCGAAGTATCTCTGCCGTATGTATCTTGATTGATTAATGTAATTAAACGCTGCTCGTCGATCGATGAATACGATTAAGTATTTTTGATTGATTAATGTAAGTAAGAGTATATGAATTGACTCGCGCACTTGGTTGCGATCGCATATGCGTGTGAGTGTGTGTGTGTGTGTGTGTGTTAAGGTGATTCAGAGCAGCAGTTCGTACCGGAGCTATTTAATGTAATTTTCATATGATTCGGGTAGAATGTAGGGTATTTATGTGATTTTAACTGGTAATTCAGGTAACGTCACAACCATTCACGGTAATATAGAGAGTACTTAGATTATAAACAATTCTCATCCAACGTTACAACACTTTTATATACTTTTTTCTATTTTATATGTTAAACAGTTAGTGTGCGAGACGGAGTGGGACAAACTGCATATTGGTTTACAGTGAAGGTATGTAGAAGTATTCTAAACTAAACCCACACCGAACGTCATAACATATCCCTACCTTGGCTTCTCATTGTCTATTCAATCCTATCATCTTCTAACATAACCGCGTAACAAGACGTTACGTAACCAACAAACGTAACCGCGTAACAAGAGGTCATAAAACGTAACACCACTTTGGCATTCGCCTGCAGACAAAGGAAAACCATGAAAAATGCGAGGCTACAGTGAGCGATCGACGGGAAATCGAACTCTTAACTCAAACTAAAAAACACACGGACTTTCAAAACACGCATTCCTTTCTTACTAAATCTGTAAGTATCGCAAAAGGGTGTAAATAACATCGAATGAAAGGAAATCATGGTAGCATACACCACTCCGACATTCACCTGCAGACAGCGAAAACCACGAAAAATCCGAAGTCAGAGTGAGCGACCAACGGGAATCGAACCAGGGAGACCTTCAGATTGTCACATGAAATATGTAAACGAAATAAAATGAAAGGAGATCGTGATAGCATACGTCACTCAAGCATTCGCCTGCAGACCAGGAAAAACCACGAAAAATTTGAGGTCAGAGTGAGCGGTGGACGGTAATCGAAACAGGGGTCCTAGAAGCATACGTGAAAGATGTACATTATATAGAATGAAAGGAAATCGCGCTAGCACACGCCACTCAGGCATTTGCCTGCAGCCCAGGGAAAACCACGAAAACTCCGAGGTCGAAGTGAGAGGCCGACGGTAATCGAAACAGCGGTCCTAGAAGCATACGTGAAAGATGCAAATTATATAGAATGAAAGGAAATGGCGCTAGCATACACCACTCAGGCATTCGCCTGCGGACCTGGGATAACTACGAGAAATCCGAGGTCGGAGTCAGAGACCGACGGTAATCGAAACAGGGGTTCTATAAGCATATGTGAAAGATGCAAATTATATAGAATGAAAGAAAATGGCGCTAGCATACGCCATTCAGGTATTCGCCTGCAGACCAGGGAAATGCACGAAAAATCCGAGGTCAGAGTGAGCGACCGACCGGAAATGGAACAAGGGGCCCTAGATTAATACGTCAAGATGCAAATTATATAGAATGAAAGGAAATCGCGTTAGGATACAACAGTCAGGCATTTGACTGAAGACCAGGGAAAACCACGAGAAATCCGAGTTCAGAGTTAGCGATCGACCTCACAGTAGTAACAAAAGGCCGAAACGAGGACATATAGGGATGCCGAAAAATGATAAGGTGTAATGTGATATTCTTTGCTCTGTGCTGCCGACTCCCGCCCCCCTGCTTTGTGGCCCGATCCGAAAAACTCTGACCACGCCCTCTGTTTATGCGCTACTGTCACGCCGCCCAGCAGAGGTGTAGAACAATAGGCTGTTTTCCTTTTGTAGGCTGGTCTGAATGCCGCCCAGCAGAGGTTCAGAAAAATAGGCTTTTGTGTCCTGACCTAATGCCGGCCGTTGAAGGATTAGAACAATAGTCAATCTTCTCATCGCTTATGCCGGCGTTGGACTAGCGCACAAAAGAGGTGGCGGGTCCAGCGGCTCTTCGAGTAGCGCACAAAGGGTAAGCGTTTTCACACCTCTCCTTTGTGTGCTATTCTTTCACCGCCTACCAGAGACTCAGGACAATACATCATTGTTTCCTTCGTTAATGGCAGTGTCAGAATAGCACACAAAGCAGGGGTGTGATACCGCTTGTCCTCTGATTACAGGATCAATCGGCGGTCTTTTTCGCCCCGTACGGGCTATTGTTACTACTGTGAGGTAATTAATTCGATTATAGACCTTTCAATTGGTGGTCTACCACAAAAAATCTATTATTACAGTTAAATGCTTATATCTCCTGAATGGAAAGAGATAGCGATATGCGGTAAACGGTGATTATATCCCTTGAATGTGGTGCGTCATTGACTGTTGTTACAAGTCGACCTGGTGGTCTTGGGTTGAATCGAGTAACATGAATACAAATTTATCTTCGAATAACATCAAAAGTAAATTAAGATAAATACGTCGAATAAACGTTTATATCATAAGCTAGTTTCTTTGTAATGCATATTTGACTACTGTCGTCGTGAGGAATATTACATCTCCTAGATGAATGCATGACTAAAAGGTAAAGTTGTCGTAAATAACTCAAAGAACGCGCGAGACGCTGGCGTGCCTTAAAGAGACCTGGAGAGCTATTGTTCCTCCCTGGACGGTCCCCTCGGACGGACTGACTCACGTTGGATCTGTGGCTTGGTCGTAGACCGAGTCATCTCCCACCCCACTCTCGCTGCTGCTACCAACCTCCACTCCTTCCCTTTCCCTGCCTGACAAGACCTTCCGCTCGCAATCTGTCGCCCGCCAAGAGAAAGTGCGCTTTCCAACCTGCGGGGAAGGAGGTGGAAGTAGCCATATTGGAGAATTTAACGCGGCTCGTCACCATCTTGGGTATTTAGCATATGAAGACAGTCAGTATATGCGTTAAACTCGCGCTTGAGTTGATTTTAAAAGACATTTAAAAATGGAATGCAAGACATTATCTTTCACAAAGGCGACCTTAAAAATAAAATATGACAATCTTTAGGGTAACTGCAAATACCAGGGATCAGTAACTTTAAAATGTATACACACTTTGAGCTAAAATACAATAAATTTTCTAAGAGGATTCTACAAATCTAAAATCGGAGTAACTCTGGAAAAAATTATTTTGATCGTGATTGCGGTCAAATGTAGCGACTTTGTGTGCTAACTGCGTATTAAGCGTGGTTTACTGTGATAAATGGTTATTAAGCGTGGTTTTCTCTGATAATGGACATTAAGTTATAAAAATGTATTGTGTACTGATTCTTTGAGGGTGAATGAGGGCGATGAGGAAAAGTATTGAAAAAGGATATAAACACAAAATAATAAGGTATATACATGAATTTAGTTAAATAAGGAGAGAAAAACTTCTACGCTATTTCTAAAGTATTATAATAGAACTTGTGTTAATTGTGCCATGGGTTGCGCTCGTGGGTATGGTAGGCATTGAATGTCTGTCTGTCTGAATGATCGTGCAAGAATACTTCTCTGCGCCTTTCAACATGTCGGGCTGTTTCCAGATAGTCTGTATCTAGGTGTGATGTCATCTGGCATGGTAGCCTATTGCCATGAGTTGTATGGGATTAACCTGTTTTTACGGCCTGCTTCAGGCGATAACGTCTGTGGTTTGCATTCGGAGGTCCCTGGTTCGATTTCCGTAGGGACGGTTACTCTGATCTTAGTTTTCTCGCGGGTTTCGCTGGTCTGAAAGCGAATGCTAGTAGTTTCTCATCGATTCCGATTTCCTTTCCCGGTTAATTCTTTTTCATTTGCATCTTTTAGTGTGATTCTAGGGTTCCGGAGCTCGATTACCGTCGGTCGATCGCTCATTCTGACCCCGGATTTTTCGTGGTTTTCCCTGGTCATCATTCGAATGTCTGAGTGGCGTATGCTAGAGCGATTTCCTTTCATTCTATATAATTTGCATCTTTCACGTATGCTTCTAGAACCCCTGTTTCGATTACCGTCGGCCGCTCACTCTGACCTCGAATGTTTCGTGGTTTTCCCTGATATGCAGGCGAATGCCTGGGTGGCTTCTCATCTATCACGATTTCCTTTCCCTTTCATTCGCATCATTAACGTGTGCTTCTAGTGCCCTGGTTCGATTTCCCCTCGGTCGCTCACTCTGACCGCGTATTTCTCGTGGTTTTCCCTCGTATGCAGACGAATGCCTGTGTGGCGTATGCTAGCACGATTTCCATTCATTCTATATAATTTTCATCTTTCACGTATGCTTCTAGAATCCCTGTTTCGACCTCGGATTTTTCGTGGTTTTCCCTGGTCTGCAGGCGAATGCCTGAGTGGTGTATGCTAGCGCGATTTCCTTTCATTGTATATAATGTGCATCTTTCACGTATGCTTCTAGTACCCCTGTTTCGATTATCGTAGGCCTCTCACTCCGACCTCGGATATTTCGTGGTTTTCCCTGGTCTGCGGGCGAATGATTGAGTGGTGTATATTAGAGCGATTTCCTTTCATTTTATATAATTTCCATCTTTCACTTATGCTTCTAGGACCCCTGTTTTGATTACCGTCGGCCTCTCACTCCAGACCTCGGATTTTTCGTGGTTTTCCCTGGTCTGCAGGCGAATGCACTAAGTAGTGTACGCTAGCGCGATTTCCATTCATTCTATATAATTTACACCTTTCACGTATGCTTCTAGAATCCCTGTTTCGACCTCGGATTTCTCGTGGTTTTCCCTGGTCTGCAGGCGAATGCCTGAGTGGTGTATTCTAGCGCGATTTCCTTTCATTGTATATAATTTGCATCTTTCACGTATGCTTCTAGTACCCCTGTTTCGATTACCGTTGGCCTCTCACTCCGACCTCGGATATTTCGTGGTTTTCCCTGGTCTGCAGGCGAATGATTGAGTGGTGTATATTAGAGCGATTTCCTTTCATTCTATATAATTTCCATCTTTCACTTATGCTTCTAGGACCCCTGTTTCGATTACCGTCGGCCTCTCACTCCAGACCTCGGATTTTTCGTGGTTTTCCCAGGTCTGCAGGCGAATGCACTAAGTAGTGTATGCTAGCGCGATTTCCATTCATTCTATATAATTTACACCTTTCACGTACGCTTCTAGGACCCCTGTTTCGACTACCGTCGGCCTCTCACTCAGTTTTTCGTGGTTTTCACTGGTCTGCAGGCGAATGCCTGAGTGGCGTATGCTAGCGAGATTTCCTTTCATTCTATATAATTTACACCTTTCATGTATGCTTCTAGGACCCTTGTTTCGATTACCCTCGGCCTCTCACTCAGTTTTTCGTGGTTTTCACTGGTCTGCAGGCGAATGCCTGAGTGGCGTATGCTAGCGCGATTTTCTTTCATTCTATATAATTTACATCTTTCACGTATGCTTCTAGGACCCTTGTTTCGATTACCGTCCACCGCTCACTCTGACCTCAGATTTTTCGTGGTTTTTCCTGGTCTGCATGCGAATGCTTGAATAGCTTATGCTATAACGATTTCCTTTCATTTTATTTCATTTACATATTTCACGTATATAAGCTGAAAGTCTCCTTGGTTCGATTCCCTTTGGTCGCTAACTCTGCCCTCGGATTTTTCGTGGTTTTCGCTGTCTGCAGGTGAATGTCGGAGTGGTGTACGCTACCACGATTTCCTTTCATTAGATGCTATTTAAACCCTTTCGCGATAGTTATATATTTACAAAGAAAAGAATGCATGATTTGAAGGTCCGTGTATTTTTACTTTCTCTACTACGTATAGTAAGTAGGGAAAGTATTGTATTCCACCCAAAATTTCGATACCGAGATTTCACCGGAAATACATGTTTTGAGACCCCCTGAATCCAAAAAAAAGCATTTTTGGAAATATGTCCGTGTGTGTGTCTGTGTGTGTGTCTGTGAACAGCATAACTCAGAAACGAACAGTCGGATAAACACCAAACTTGGTATTTGGGTTCAGTATCTTCCAAGGATGCGACACGAAGGTTTTCAAGAAAATCCCCTCACCCCAGAGTACCCTTCACATGGAAGATTTTTCGAAAATTTTAATTTTGTCAAAAATGGCTCTAACGATTTTGATTAAAATATCATGTTTAAGATATTTTATGACAAATAAAATGTATATCTTGAATTTCCTGGGAATGTCTCCAAAAGTATTCTTTATTGTGAACGACTTTTGCATAACTGGTAAACCATAAGAGATAGACAAAATTTTACTACACAAAAAATGTAGATCGCGTTAAAATACACAATTGATGTCATATACATTTTTTTGTTGAGTGAACCATTTTCGAGATATTACTTGTTATTCCCTTAAATTTTTCAATACTTATTTTCTGAAATGGGAATTCGTTATTCATTTTTTGTCTTGGATATGCAAAGAGTATTAATCTGTGGGAAAGGGAATGGTGCTGCACCTAGCAATCAGTTATTACGAGATATGTATGTGCTTAAAGGCTACTGTTTTTCTATATTGCCGTTGTAAATATATATTCCCCTTACATCTACAAGAAAATTAGCAATAAGATAGACTCTGCAAATGTTTATCTCGATTAACATGAAGCATATGGAGAATAAGCGTTTGTAAAAATAGTTTGTACAAGATTAGAGAAAGTCATGTGAGTGTAACACATTAGAGTTTTTAGTTTGAGTTCAGAGTTCGATTTCCCGTCGATCGCTCACTCTAGCCTCGCATTTTTAATGGTTTTCCTTTGTCTGCAGGAGAATGCCAAAGTGGTGTATGCTACCACGATTCCTTTCCCTTTCATTCTATTTTATTCGCATCTTTGTGCTTCTAGGTTTCGTTGCGCATGGTGAATGCTTCCTCAAAGGATACTTGTCCTTTGCTCGGTTGACAAATCGTTCATAACCCTCACAAGCTAAGCAACCGAATCTGTACGATTATACCCGAACAATACATACATCTTCACAATACTTTACATTTACTCTAAGCATCCGAACCTGTTCGGGGACATTCCAACACCACCGAACAATATATGCATCGTCGTAATACTTCTCTCACTCCCTCTAAGCACCCTAAGCTATACGAATACATAGTTACACGCGTTCACTTCTCCCAAGCACCCGAAGCTATACGAAGAACTACGAATACGTACAATCACACATGAACATCTCTGCGCGCCTCTATAAATACATGAACATGCGTGAAGACCTACGGATACACCCGAACATCAGTGTAACACGAATTAAAATATAAGGATTTAGAAGCTTAATCACCATTTTTAGTATTCAAATTCATAATATAATTGATCTAAAAGAGATTCGTGCCTCCTCTAAAAATAGGGCGATCTCGGCCGTTGGACTTCATTCTGCATTAACTCTGAGGTGAGAACATCGTTGTACTCTCAGAAAATAATCGGCCTTCTAAAGTATTATCAAGGTAAAGAGGTGTACATTTCCTTGAAGAATGATTAATATGTTGCATAATTGATCCAAAAGGTTCGTGCCTCCTCTACAGATACAGCAATCTCGAGCATTGGACTTCATTCTTCTAATTATCTCCGAGGTGACAACATTCTTGTGCTCTCAGAAAATAATGGGCTTTCTAAACTGTTATCAAGGTGAAGAGGTCCACATTTCATTGAAGAAGGGTTGATACGTTATTATACCGAGAAGAATGATGAATAAGTCCTCATATAAGCATATCATTCCTGGTGCCTCATGATATTCTTGTGGTAAATGTGGAAAGGCATTTCTACGTGGGTATGATAAAAGAAGACATGAGATGATCTGTAGATTAAACAGTCCCAATCTTCGAAGCAGCTACCTAGCTCTACCTCCATCTGTTGCATCAAGAAACGTCTGCATTAACATCCATAATTAACTAATGAGCTATGCTTTATGTATTCTGTATTAGCCAAATTCGTTGAGAAGGATGCACAACGCGTGAGCAAATACAAGACACCTCAAAATAAATATGACTTCATCTGTGTTACTTATCCATCTCCACTTTCTCAAGTATCTAAATTTGAGAAGCTTAATAGGATGTCTATCAACGTCTTCGGCCTGGATGAGAAGCATGAAGTGTATAAAATAAAGGTCGCGGAGACTGTACTACCTGAACACCGTAACCTCCTTCTATTGAGTGACAGTAGTGGGAATCATCACTACGTATATATAAACAATTTTCAAAAACTTATTCGACGTCAGAAAACTATGCATAATGGACCTGTTTATACCTGCAAGCGTTGTTTTACATGTTTTAATGATGAGTGCGGACAAAGTGGACTGGAAAAGCTGGAGAAAAATAAGAAATTGTGTATACCACATGACGTTACTATGGAATATGATGGTTAGTAAGGATACGAGGTGAAAAGATTGCTGAAATTAACTTATGTTATATGTGCTGATTTTTTGAGCATATTCTGAAAAAAAAACTACAAGAACATTGAGAACATAATGTAGTGAAATCATAACAACACTTCTGAATTCTGACCTCATCTTGAAGTCGTATTGTTACGTTAGAATAAGTGGATAAGATCAGTTTTACAGTCTATGATGATAAAAGTTGTTGACAAGATTGAAATAGCGACATAATCGTATGGATATTACAGCATTACAAACAATACGTAGAAGAATGTAACTTGGATCTCAAGAGAATGATTTTCTCCATGAGACTACAATTTTTAAATGAAAGTTTACTGGAGTGCTGCACACTCTCTGATAAAGAAAGAAGAATAATAAAAATATGGAAGGGAAGGTGTTAACCCTGCCATTAGGAGCAAATCCTAGTGCTAGTCTGAAGCCTAGGTAAAGGGGAGAGGCACCTACAGCGAATTAAAATAAAGGTACATTGACGCAAAACTTTTCAACTAAGACTCTCAAATAACAAAACATCGCAATTTCGCTAAATCAAAGTCAAGTTGGCTCTGGTTAGGCTAGGTTAGGATGTTTGGTGCTAGGTTAGGGTATACAATTGGGAATAGACGTTTAATTTCGAGTTAGGATGCATGGCATCAGGTTAGGATGACACCAGATTAGGTTAGACGATGACTGAGTAGAGTAGATGATGAGAGAATGGCCTGGGATTCGTTAGGTTAGGTTAGCTCCGCGTAGTGATTGTCTAAGTTATGAAGGATAGGTTAGCTTAGATTCTCTTAGCAATGGGTTTGTTACGTGTTGTTCTTACGTCTTGTTACGTGATTATGTTACGCGGTGTTTCGTGGGTACATAGTTATTTTACGTGTAGTTACGTCTGGTTCCGCAGTTATGTTACGCTGTGCTACATCTTGTTACGTGGTGTTACGGCGTATTACGTGGTTGTATGGTTATACTATGTGTTGTTGCGTTTAGTTACCTGATTATGTTACGTGTTGTCGCATGGTTACGTGCTTATGTTACGAAATGTTACGTGTTTACCTGATGTTACGTAGTTACATGGTTATGTTACGTGTTGTTACGTTAGGTTGCGTTATTATGTTGCCTGGTTACGTGGTTATGTTACGTATTGTCACATGGTTACGTGCTTATGTTACGTGGTGTTACGTATTGCTACTTTGTTACGTGCTTATGTTACATGGTGTTACGGTTGTCACGTGGTTACGTCCTAATGTTACGAGGTGTTACGTCTTGTTAGTTTCTTACGTGCTTATGTTACGTCGTGTTACGTGTTTACGTGCTGTTACGTCTTGTTGCGTCGTTACATGATTGCTACGTTTTGTTACGTCTTGTTACGTTTTTACGTGCTTATGTTACGTTGTGTTACGTTTGGTTACGTGCTTGTGTTACGATGTTATGTTCCATCTTGTTACGTGGCTACGTGCTTATGTTACGTTGTGTTACGTGGTTACGTGATTATGTTCCTTCTTGACACGTGGTTACGTGCTTATGTTACGTAGTGTGACGTCCTGTTACGTCTTGTCACGTGGTTACGTTCTTATGTTACGTAGTGTCACGTCTTTTGTCACGTGGTTACGTGCTTATGTTACGTAGTGTGACGGCTTGTCATGTGGCTGTGTGCTTATGTTACGTAGTGTGAGGTCTTGTTTCGTGCTTATGTTACGTAGTGCGACGTCTTGTTACGCGGCTATGTTACGCTGTGTTACGCTGTTATGTTACGCTGTGTTACGTCTTGTTACGTGCCAATGTTACGCTGTGTTACTTCTTGTCACGTGACTACGTGCTTATGTTACGTAGTGTGACGTCTTGTTACGCGGCTATGTTACGCTGTGTTACGTCTTGTCACGTGGTTACTTGCTTATGTTACGTAGTGCGACGTCTTGTTACGTCTTGTTACGTGCTTATGTTACGTAGTGTGACGTTTTGTCATGTGGTTACGTGCTTATGTTACGTTGTGTTACGCTGCGTTTCGTCTTGTCACGTGGTTATGTTACGTCTTGACACGTGGTTACGTGCTTATGTTACGTAATGTGACTCTTGCTACGTGGCTATGTTACGCTGTGTTACGTCTTGTCACGTGGTTACGTGCTTATGTTACGTAGTGTGACGTCTTGTCATGCGGTTATGTTACGTTGTGTCACCTCTTGTTACGCGGTTACGTTTGTTGCTTATGTTACGTCTTGTTACGTGGTTATGTTAGAAGATGATAGGATTGAATAGACAATGAGAAGTCAAAGTAGTAATAGGTTAGCACGTTCGGCGTGGGTTTAGTTTAGAATACTTCTACATACCTTCACTGTAAACCAATATAAAGTTTATCCCTCTCCGTCTTGCACACTAATTGTTTAACATATAACATAGAAAAAAGTATATAAAAGCGTTGTAACGTTGGATGAGAAACAATTTTAATCTAATTACTCTATTACCGTGAATACCTCTGACGCTACCTGAATTACCTGTTAAAATGGCTTAAATACTCTACCTACTACCCGAATCAAATGAAAATTACATTCAATAGCTCCGGTACGAATTGCTGCTCTGAATCACCTTAACACATACACACACACATATGCAATTGCAACTAGGTGCGCGAGTCAATTCATATACACTTATTTACATTAATCAATAAAAATACTTAATCGCATTCATCAATCGACGAGCAGCGTTTAGTTACATCAATCAATCAAGATACATGCGGCGGGGATACTTCGGTCTGCGTCCACCCCTTTAGAAGCATGATGCCAGGACGTTAAAACGCAATATAGCCTTTGTTAGCGTTTAAATCTCGAGGTCAATGAGTCTAAATTATGTTATGTATGGATGAGCATTACACATACGCCAACACTAAGCTCTCTAGTTCTCTTCTAGATTTCCTATATTTTCTTATATAAAAGCCTACTCTACTTCTTAACCTCTGTCTAGATTACCAACTCTCTCGTAGTCACTACCTCTCTCATACAAAACATATTGCCCTCCTTTAGCTCTCTCCTAGCATGGGATCTCTCTCCGTTTTCCATATCTTCCCCGTATAAACGAATACCGTCCCCCTCAACCTCTGTCTAACTACCTCTTCTCGTATTCCCTACCTCTAACATCCCATCGTTTTCCTCGTCTCCTCATATAAACGCATACTCTGTCATTCAAAACCCCCTAGCCTAACACCTCTCAGTTTGCTATCTCTCCCATATAAAGTTATATTCTACCCTTCAAGCCCTGTCTAGCTAGCATCTCTCCTCGTATTCCCAATCTCTCCCATATAAAGCGAATCGTACCCTCATTCAGCATCTGTCTAGCCTATTATCTGTTCACGTTTTCCCTATCTTTCCCATATAAACGCATACTCCACACCTCAAACTCTGTCTAGCACTTCTCCTCGTAATCCCCACCACTCATATAAAGAACATTCCCCCCATCAGCACCTGCTCTAGCTCGGATCTGATCCGTTTTCCCTATCTTCCACGTATAAACGCATTTTCCTCCTTGAACCGTCGCATCTACCCTCGTTTTCCCTATCCTTTCGGATATAAACCCAAAACTTCACTAGAATCCCTTTATATATGCTGCTTTGATGGTATATACTATATTTATCCAGCGTTTAATGTAGTAGATTTTAATAAATTCCTTTCTGCATTAGGCAAAGTATACGGAAACTTCGTAAGTACCTGTTGATTGGTGGAGATTTTAATGCCAAGCCGCTCTGCTGGTGTTTCCCAATAGAGGACAGGAAGGGTAATGCATTGGCTGAATGGGCCAGTGAACATGATCTCATTATTTTAAATGCGGAAAAGTTCCTACCTTTGAGCTTTATGAAGGTTCCTCCTATATAGATCTCACTATGTGTAGTCAGAATCTTGGAAGAATGGTTCGGAACTGGCGTGTAAATGGTGAAAAAAATTTACAAGGATTTACAAGGAAGAAAAGCAAGATGAAGTATTGGCGCATCTTGAAGAACCAACACGTTCAAGTTTTACACATCAGACGTACAGAATAGACCCGGCTATACACAATGCATGCAATTTGGTTCTCCATAGGAAATACTCCCATGCACGACGCAAGGGCACTTACTGATGGAGTGACGAAATTTCAGATATGCGCAAACAGTGCACTAGAGCTAAACGGCTTGTTGCCTGAATTAACAGACACACTGCTGGCTTTGTTGAACAGCAAGATGCGTTACACGACTATAAAAATCGCCGTAAAACCCTTAAAGCCGCGATATTAAAAGCTAAGAGAGATGCGGTGATCCCCTCTGTACAGAAGTTGATGGGGTATCTGGGGTATGGGTTACAAAATTGTCACTGGTAAAATTGGCTTACGATCACAAATAAAATTAATCGATGAAGAACAACTACAGATAGCCAGGACACTGTTCCCCGCACATGCCACGCTAATCTGGCCAGGAATTGTTATTGATAGAGACCATTCCAAATTGTACTACTGAGGAGATCCGCGCTGCAGGCTATAGGATAAAATCCAGGAAAGCAAGTGAGTAGTAAAAAAAGGCCGAAACCAGAAAATGGAGTATTGTTCTGATCATAACCATAGAAATAATGACCCTTTGTTCTGGGCCGCCGATTCCCGCACCCCCTCCTTTGTGGCCTGACCCCGAAAAGCCGCCGACCACGACCGCTCTTTGTGCGCTACTAGCATGCCGCGCGGTAGAGTATCTCAACAATGGGTTATTGTCCTTTTGTGGTCTGATCAGAATGCCGGCCGGGACAGTACAAAAATGGGTTATTGTTCTCGTCGCTAATAGAGGTGGGTCTTTTTGCGCTACTAATACCGGCAGCCGGAGATCATCAAACAATGGGGTACAGATTTCGTCGCGTGCCGCCGCCCCCGCAAATCGATGGAGGAGATATTTGTGTCAATCAATCAGGCAATGTTCGTCCATGCATAACATCGTCTAACATTATTGAAAAAAGAATCAAGCATTTAGACTGCTGATTTAAGAATGTATGACTGAAAGGTAAAGTTAGCGTAAATCGCTAACACGAGACCTTAACGAGTGATTCTTTCATTGAAATCCCGAGCGCGAGGTTCATCTCCTGTACTGTGCTCCCGCACGACTAATGATCTCTCGGGTGTGCAAGCATGGGATGACTGCCTCATCCCTTCCCCAAACACCCCTTCCCTCTCCATGCCTGTCACTGCCTTCCGTGCGCAATCTAGCGGATAGCGTCGAAGGTTCACTCTTCCGGCCATTTTAAGGTTTAACACGTGGATGGCGGCCATGTTGGCTCCCGGGAAATAACTAGCATAAATCATTTAAAGGGTGATAAGGAACTTCGCGTTTCAAGATGTTTTTTCTAAGGTTTGTCTACATGTAGGGTCGGCTCTAAAAATAAATAATTAAATGCGGTTTACATCATATTTAAATAATACATACGTTATTAATAAATAAATAAATAAATAATGAAATGTGTACCCTAAACAAAGCACCTCCCTTGTTACTCTTTTAATTACGCTAGTTAAAGAACGCTCATAAATAAAACTCAATAGAAGTATATAAAGACAGTTGAGTTAAAATACAAGGCAGGGACTTTAAAACAGCCGTTGTCGATAAAGTACCACACCCACTAGTGCAAGCACTCTCATAGACAGGACTTTAAAACAGTCATTGTCAATAAAGCACACCACCTACAGCGCAATCACGCGCATAGGCGTGTACTTTAAAACAGACGTTGTCGATAAAGTACCACACTGCAAGCGAAAGCCCTCTATAGACAGGGACTTTAAAACAGTCATTGTCGATAAAGCACTTCACCCACAGCGCAATCACTCGAATAGGCATGGACTTTAAAACAGACGTTGTCGATAAAGTACCACACTGCCAGCGCAAGCACTCTAATAGACAGGGACTCTAAAACAGTCATTGTCGATACAGCACCCATCCCACCATGCAAGCACTCTCTCTCTCCTTTGCGTAGACGAACTTTAATAGAGTCATTATCGATAACGTAAAGCCATATAGTAGAATTTCCTGTTAACTATCGCCGAAAGTCATTAACGCCATTATCGTGTCTGTCATGTTATAACCTTAGATGCTTTCAGCTTTGTTTTTATGTTAAAATTATAATTAAATGATGCATACGTAAATAAATACTGAAATCTTTATAAGCGCAGGAGTAATGCATTTCCTAGAGGGCATTGTATATAGATCCTCTATAACACTGTACTTAAACATTCGTAACTTTAGCAATTATTATTATTATTATTATTATTATTATCATCATCATCATCGTCAAGAAAGCTTACCAAGTCACTTATTCGTTATGCTGGAGATGTCAGCGATTTATATATAGCGGTTTACACACCCCTTGCAAAAATATGTTGTACGCCCCTGAAGCGGTAAACCAGGTCTTGGGAAATTCCTGGCGGCATTCGCACTTACACCTAATGCATGGGATTCTTGAGGAGAGATAGGTTCTACAAGCGAATGTTTCAAATTTAACACTTGAGTGGGTTTTAGCAATACATGTCCCCAAAAGAATTGTCCAGACTTATACACGCGAATGGATTTCCCATATAGACGCCTGGGATTACATTGAGAGAAACAATGATAATTTCTTTTCATTACCGCCACTAAAATTATTGTTAAACAATACGTTATAAATAAATAATGAAATCTTTATAAGCGCAGGCGTAATATATTTCCCAGCTGGTATGGTGTATAGATCCTGTATAACACTGTACTTAAACATTCGTAACTTTTGCATCAGTGCGACAATCAAGTTCACTCTAAAATTATCGTTAAATAATGCGTTATTTATACAATCCTATGTATGAGGTTGGAGTTCCAGGTGATGGCATCAACGTCACCACTCACATTCATATCATGATAGAATATCATGACGGCTGCTTCAAACATAATACTGGTGCGAATATTTTGGTAATAATAACCATTGAATTTTAGCAATACATGTAAAAAATTAAATATGTTTTTATTATATTTTATTTTCTAGCGTCCTATACAGAAGGATTTCCTCTACAGACAGGTGGCGTGATGGAGGAATTCCCCGAAACAAGTTTAAACGCGTTTTATGAAATACCCTTCTTGGCGAGGCTAGCTTCCCTACATGCTCGATGTATTTTATACCGTCACACCTCTCGCACACATTTTTGTATTGCAAAAGAGAGATATATTAGCCTGCTTCACCGGAAATTCTTACAGTTTCTCGACTGACATCGACGAGTTAAGAGCTCTTCAGGCTTTACTTCACGTCGTGAAATTTCATCAAACACCATATAAGGTAAGTTGTAAAAGCACTTCCTTTACTTTAAAAGTTAATTTATTACTCACTACATTTAACTTATAATTGCGTTCTTGTTTTTAACGTCGGGCATTTATATGCAAATACTTGAACATTCTACAGTTAATAGCTAGCCGCGTGAATCCATTTGCTCAAAAAATGTGAACAGTTTAGTTAAGTCTTCATTTTTAAGCAAACTTATTATTCCGTGTGCTTAAATACGAGATTTAACTGAGTGTATTATATTCCTTTCTAAAGAAAATACAGTTATATGTAGCTAACTGCGTGAATTCATATGCTCAAAAAATGTGAACAGCTTAGTTATGTATTCATTTTTTTAAGTAAACTTATTATTCCGTGTATTTAAATATGTGATTTTACAGAGTAAATTATTTTCCTTTTAGAGAAAATACAATTATTTGAATACCAACCGTATCCAATAAAAATGTTCTTTATATGCGATAGAAACTTCTTCCGAGGGTGACCGACGGGATTCTAAGCCGGGCCTTCAGATTGCACGCCCCGGTGGAACATTCTTCAGTTAATAACTATTTGGACATGTTTCATTTCCCTAGCGCATTCATTTATTGAAAATGTTCACTGTGTTTCGATTACGTTAAAAGAGATATTTTCCATGACTGTCTCGAATAATAAATGTTCTTTAGTTGCAATAGAAATTTCTTGCTGGTTAAAATACATCGACATTTCCGTGTATGAAGGCTATTCGCAATAAAGTAAATTAACTTAATAATATAGCTTTTCTTTTTTTAAAATAAATAAATAAATAAAATCTAACACGCGAATTAATTGTTTTCAGCATTCAGAACCGCCAATGTAGCTGAAGCCTACAGGCAGTTCCAGCAAGATACTTCTAGCCGACTGCTGGATCATTCTGCGAATAACGCTATGATTCAGGCGTCCGAACATTACGGATGGGGCCCTGCCCCACGCATGCAGCAACCACCGAATGGTAAAAATCCTTCAACATTTTATGAAGTTCTTTTACACATTCTATACTATAATATTATTATTATTATTAATATTCCAGGTAGCGGAGTTTATTTCGGGACGAATCTCATGCAACACGCGATCGTTCCACCAGCTCCGCCGCCAACAGGCTTCCAGACCTTCCCAATCCAAATCATCAGGGATGTGGCCCTGCTCCGTACATGCAGCAACCACCGAATGGTAAGAATTCTTCAACATCTAATGAAGTTCTTTTACATATTCTATACTATTATTATTATTATTATTATTATTATTATTATTATTATTATTATTATTATTATTATTATTATTATTCCAGGGAGTGGACTTTATTTCGGGACGGGTCTCGTGCAACACGCGACCGCTGCAACGTCTGTCTTCCCTGCACCAAGTCATCACGGATGAAGCCCTGTCCCATGCATGCAGCAACTAACGAATGGTAAGAATTCTTCAACATTTTATGAACTTCCTTTACGCATACTATACTATTGTTATTATTCCAGGGAGCGGAGTTTATTTCGGGACGGGTCTCGTTCAACACGCTACCGCTGCACCATCCCCCTTCCCTGCACCAAATCCTCATGAAGGGGTCCTGCCCCATACATGCAGAAGCCGGCAAATGATAAGAATCCTTCAGTGTTTTAGAAAATTAATGTAACAAATCATATTAACATTCTTTTACGTATGCTATCTTAATAGTATTCCAGGAAATATTCTGGCCGACGAGGCAAGCCAACCCATGGACATTGTAACCCAGAGCTCCGCGTTGCAGGAGATGGTTGATGAAGTCTAAGTCGCTGCACCGTCAGCCTCCTCATCACACGACATGACTGTGGAAGTTATAGCCGCTGCAACCTAAATCTTCTCATCACCAAACGCAATTGATAAAGCCGCTGCACCGTCAACCTCCTCATCACCAAACGCAATTGATGAAGCAGGAGTGGATTGAAAATGAATTGATCCATGGAACTTAAATATGTAATCCATAAACCTAATGAAGAGGCGCGCTTTTCCTCCTTCTTTAATTCTAAGCCAGTACTGATACTTCAGTCAAGCGACCTCAATCAGATCTTTTCTTCAATTGCGGGGAATATTTTAGAAAACATTTCCAAATTTCAGGGGGGAGCATCGTCGATGTCCTTGTTAGACATACCTAGCCTGGTGATGAGCTCTACACACTATGATCCTCTACATGCAGCATCATATATTGAATTGCCACAGAAAATTAGGAGTAAAACTGCAGTGATAAATATAAAGAACGAAGACAATTCCTACTTCGCATGGTGCATGCTAGCCTCTAAATACCCTGCTAAACACATTGGATGTAGAACAACAGCATACCCAGAGGAACTGCTTTTCAAAGTATTCAATTATGAGGGTATTGAATTCCCAGTACCCCTGCATCAAATTAAATCCTTTGAAAAGCAGAATAATGGAGGATCCATTTCAGTGTTTGGTATAGAAGAGAATGAGAACATTATTCCTCTATACCAAACAGCTGAAAAGAAGCAGCATCATGTCAACCAGCTATATATTGAACAGGAGGATGAGCCCCACTACTCTCTCATTAAAGACTTGTCCAGACTTGTAAGCCGTCAAGTCACGAAACAGCAGCATAGAATATGGGCATGCGAGGCATGTCTCAAGAGATGTGCCACTGAGAAGGTTCTGGAAACACACAGATTAAGATGCGGAAAATGCCAGCTACTTAAAATGCCTAGACAGGATGACTGCATTGAATTTAAGGCATTCTTAAAAGCGTTCCTGTACGTTTTGTCATATACGCTGACATTGAATCCGTTCTGGCAAAGGTTCTCTCTTGCGAGCCCTCAAGCTACTCGAGTTGGACCCGAGCCGTTCAAGAACATGAAGCAATGTCTATTGCCTTAAAGCTGGTATGTAGACATGACGAGACATTGTCAAAATTCTTTCTCTTCAGAGGCCCAAATGCCATCGATGACTTCTTCAAGAAATTAAAATCAATTGCTGATGAGGTCACCGATGTGTATTCTAATCCTAAACCTATGGATCTATCCTCTGAAGAGCAACAGAACTTCTATAATGCCTCTGAGTGTCATATATGCCTTGGCGCTTTTACTATGAGCGATTTGCGCGTTCGGGATCACGATCATGTGCCTGGGGAATGTCTGGGTGCTGTTCATAACAGATGCAACTTAAATAGAAGGGTCCCTGATTTCATACCGATCTTTTTTCATTGCCTATCTAATTATGACAGTCACTTTCTGATAAGTCACCTGGCATATGATAATAAACCCATATCGTGCATAGCTCAAAGTGGTAAAAGGTATCTAGCGTTTAGCAAAAGGTACAGGAACATAAACTTCAGGTTTCTGGATAGCTTTACGTTTCTTGACGACAAGCTGTCCAGCCTGGCTGACATACTGGAGGAGAGTGACTTTAAAATAACCAGGGCAGAATATCTTGCTGAGGAGCATTGTAAGCTGGTAACAAGCAAGGGGATATTCCCATATGACTATATGTCAAGCTTTGCAAAGCTTGAGGAAACAGCTCTACCACCTAAGGAGGCCTTCTACAGCACTCTAAATGACAATCACAAATGACGAGGAATACAGGTATGCTGTAAAAGTCTGGGATACCTTTAATATCCGAAATCTCGGGGAATACAGCGACCTATATCTCAAAATAGATATACTGCTCTGGGCAGATATTTTTGAAAAGATTCAAGATCTCATCCTGGGAATATATAAACTTGACCCAGCATGGTTTTATATATTACTAGAATTTGCCCTTGACGCAATGTTGAAGACGACAAAGGCGAAACTTTCTTTAATATCTGACAAGAGCATGCTGGACTTTTTCGAGTCGGGTATTAGAGGGGGACTGTGCACTGTGGTGAAGGGCTACACCAAAGCTAACCAAAGGAACATGTCCAGCTTTGACCAGCATGCCCCTGTTAAGCACCTGTCCTATTAGAACATTAACAATTTTTACAGTGCTTCAATGATATGGGCGCTCCCCTATAAAAACCTGAAATATCTCACCAGGGACGATATTGAGAATATAAGTTTCATGGACATCAAAGAAGATTCGGAGACTGGCTATGTGCTAGAAGTAGATATCGAATACCCTGACCATATCCACGACGCCCATGACGAGCTTCCTTTCTGCCCATAGAGCACGCCACCACCGAATGGACAACACAAGAAACTGCTTGCAACATTATGTCGTGTACTGCAGGGTGATGCAGCAGTGTATCGAGCAGGTCTAGCTGTGAGACATATTCACAGGGTGGTGTCCTACGCCCAGTCTAACTGGCTAGAGACATATATCGACGTTAATACAGAGAAGAGAGCTCAAGAAAAATTAAAATTTGGACAAACCTTTGGAAAAAATGAATAATGTTGTATACGGGAAATTCATAGCGAATGTAAGGAAGTACACAGATTTTAAAATAGTTAGCAAATGGGAACAGGAAAGAAGTTGAAAGCACGCAGGACTTATCTACGCACCATCATTATCAGAGAAAATCTTGTAGTCATCGAACTAGGCAGAGAGGAGGTGCATATGAATAAGCCACTCTACATTGGGCATGTAATTTTGGACATTTCTAAATTTATAATGCATTATTTTTTATATCATGAAACCAACTTTGAAAGACTTGCTGCTGTATTACATGGATGCAGACTCGTTCATTTTAAACGAGTTCTAATATCTATGAATTCATCAGGGAGAACCTACAGTATTTGGACACTTCAAACTTGGAAACATATAATGCATATGGCATTCAGCAAGCCAACAAAAAAAAGATGGCTTGTTCAAGGATGAATTGAGTGGCGTGGTTATGGAAGAGTATGTCGGTATCAGAGCAAAATTATATGCATACAGATACAGCGGGCAGACATAAAGAAAGCACAGGGCATAAGGATAAGGTAAGGATAAAATAGATATCGGCCATTATTTTCAATGCTCAGAGGATCACAGTCTAAAAATGTATTCACTCCAAAAAAACATTTCGTAGCAAAAACCACAAAATTATGATTATTGAAACAAACAAATTGCCGTGAATGGGCTGACGACAAGAGGACGCTGATAGAAGGAACCTATAAGACTTCAGCGTGAGGCTATTATTCCCTTAGACCTGGCGATTGCTAGTGCCCATCTTTGTAAAAATGTAAATAATATATAAAAGAGAGAGAGAGAGAGATTTCAAATAATGTGAGGGTTTTTTGTATTACTTATCCCTCAGTTCATTTTAATATTTATATAGTTTCATATTCATTTCAACTGTGTGAGGGTTTTTATGTATTATTTTTCCTTCTGATGAATTTAATATTGTATATAGTTTGAGATTAATTTTAAGTGTATGAGGGTTTTTATGTATTACTTTTCCCTCTGATGATTTTAATATTGTATATAGTTTTATATACATTTCAAATGTGTGTGAGCGTTTTTAATGTATTAGTTTTCCCTCTGAAGAATTTTAATATTCTATATAGTTTTATATTCATTTCACATGTGTGAGCGTTTTTTATGTATTACTTTTCCCTCTGATCATTTTAATATTCTATATAGTTTTATATTCATTTCAAATGTGTGAGGGTTTTTATGTATTACTTTCCCCTTTGATGATTTCTTAATGATGTACACTATGTGATCAAAAGTATCCGGGCACCCCCACAAACATACGTTTTTCATTTCAGGTGCTTTGTGCTGCCACCAACTGCCTGGTACTCATTATCCGCGACATAGTAGTCAGTAGACATCGTGAAACAGCAGAATGGGACGCTCCGTGGAACTCACGGACTTCGAACGCGGTCAGGTGATTGGATGTCAGTTGTGTCAGAAGTCTGTACGCGAGATTTTCACACTCCTAAATATCCCTAGGTCCACTGTTTCTGATGTGATAGTGAAGTGGAAAAGTGAAGGGACCTATACACCACAAAAGCGTACAGGCCAACCTCATCTGTTAACTGACAGAGACTGCCGACTTTTCAAGAGGTTCGTAAAGAGTAATAGGCAGACATCTATTCAGACCATCACATAGGAATTCCAAACTGCATCAGGATCCACTCCAAGTAGTATGACAGTTAGGCGTGAGGTAAGAAACGTTGGATTCCATGGTGAGCGGCTGCTCATAAGCCACACATTACGCAAGAAAATGACAAACGATGCCTCGCTTGGTGTAAGGAGCGTCAACATTACACGATTGAACAGTGGCAAAATCTTTTGTGGAGTGACGAATCACGGTACACAATGTAGCGATCCGATGGCAGGGTATGGGTATAGCGAATGCCGATGAACGTCATCTGCCAGCGTGTGTAGTGCCAACAGTGAAATTCGGAGGTGGTGGTGTTATGGTGTGGTCGTGTTTTTCCTGGAGGGGGCTTGCACCCCTTGTTTTGCGTGGCAGGATCACAGCGCACACCTGCATTCATATTTTAAGCACCTTCTTGCTTCCCACTGTTGAGCAATTTGGGCATGGCGATTGTACCTTTCAACACGATCGAGCACCTGTTCATACTGCAGGGCTGTGGCGGAGTGGTTACATGACAATAACATCCCTGTAATGGACTGGCCTGAACAGAGTCCTGACTTGAATCCTATAGAATACCTTTGGGATAATTTGGAACGCCGACTTCGTGCCAGGACTCACCGACCTACATCGATACCTCTCGTCAGTTCCGCACTCCGTGAAGAATGGGCTGCCATTCCCCGAGAAACCTTCTAGCACCTGATTGAAAGTATGCCTGCGACAGTGAACTTTGTCATCAAGGCTAAGAATGGGCCAACAAAATATTGACTTCCAGCATTACCGATGGAGGGCGCCACGAAATTGTAAGTCATTTCCAGACAGGTGTCCGGATACTTTTGATCACGTAGTGTATATAGTTTTATATTCATTTAAATTGTGTGAGGGTTTTTATGTATTACGTTTCCCTATGATGAATTTTAATATTGGATATATCTTTATATTCATTTCAATAATGTGAGGTTTTTTTAAGTATCTACATTCTTCCCTCAAAAATACTATGAATAATTTATAAAATAAAAAACATACTAATGGTTTTCACAGTAATAATGCGCTAGTCTTTATTAATTATTCATAAATTACACTAAATCCTTTTTATCTATCTATTCAGTATCTGCAAAACCATACCACATTACAAGAACTTCGTTTCCACGTTTAGTATAACCTTTTCTACAAAATGTGTGCTAGGATAGTTAGTCTATTTAGTTCTTGTCCATAGAAGGCACCTTTTATCACCTCACCATTCCTGTCCTTTAGTATTATGTCGTAGGCTTGGTACGATTCACACGAAATACTTTGAAGATTTCAACACCCCAGTTAGATTCAAAACCCTTTTCAAAATGTCCTTTATGTTTAGTTACCCTGATATAATCACCAACACTAAACTTCCTTGCAGCCGTCTTCTCTCTTCGTTCTTGACTATAATTATACACAGTCAGAAGAAGATCGTTGTTTTTCACTTCATTAGGCTTCATGCGTATAGTTGAATGAAAAGTATCGTTGTACTTTACAAGGATTCTAGGTAAAATATCTAGCCACATGTATGAGCCTTGGACTAAAAACTCTCGATACATAATATTCTTCAAGGTTCGAATTAAACGCTCAACAGCTGCAGCCTCCAGAATGGTATAGGTACTGTAGTGGTTAATATTATACTTTAACATTAATCGTTTAAAGCACTTGTTATAAAATTTTTTCCCGTTGTCACTTTGAATATTCCGGGGTGGGTCATCCATTTCTTGTAATATATCCTCCATAGCCTTTGCAACATTAACTCCGCCCTTGTTCTTTACGGGTTTTGCATATGCCATTTTTAGTAAAGGTAGATTGCAATCAGAATGTACTTGAAACTTTTGTTCACTATTGCACAGGGTATCATTTCAATTAAACTAATTTGTAATAAATCATTCATACCTTTGATGATAATTTTACATCGTAAATAGTTCCTCCTCGCCGATACGTGAAGCTCTGGCAATATTCTGTTTGCGGTCATGCTATAATTTTAGATGCTTTCAACACTCTGATAATTTCCTCAATCTCTTGAGTGTGACAATTATTACCTGCATCCCTCAAAGCAATAAGTAGCCTCAGTCTATTCACTAATGTGTTAGGATTACTCCAGAAAACGTAGCCAACCTCCTTATCAGGCTTATACTCCTTCCATGCCAGTCCAGGACCTGAATGTGTATTGAGCATGGGACGTATTATATTCTTGTATTTATACGATTTACCAGATCTCAAACGACCATGTCTGCTGTAGCCACTTCTATGAAGAAAAGTACTTTTCATAATCTTAGCGTACGCCTCCAAGTCTTCACTGGTGTATCCAGAAATCTGAGGTTATCGCTTAAAGATGAGTTCCGTCAAACCAGCGGTAGATTCATACGTTTCATCACTTATCAATATTTGATTATTTATAAAACGTATATCTTTATTTCCACGCATATAACTACCATCCTGATATCTCATACCGTACAATGTGTCAATACGATCCTTGTCTTTTGAGTGAACGTGTTGAATTTAAGTAGAAATACTTGTAGAATCGCCATCTTCATTCTTGACAGTCTTCGCAGTCAGCCCCCGTTGAATATCCAAAATATCCTTGAGGGGGACGGTTACGGGCTTCAAAGCTTCAGACATGACCTTTTAGAGCTCTCAGTTTTTCTTTTGCAGTCCTCGGCTACAGATTGTTTAAGTCTTATGCTTTCACTGTCCAGCTTACAAATGATGACAAAATAGACAATTACCTTCAATTAATAGTCTGCGTCTAGCTTGAGATCTCAATGTGCCGATAGCCTTAGCTAACATCTCGATCGAAGTTCTCACTTGCTCGGTTCCTTTCTTATGTTCCTTTGTATGTGTCTTGAAAGCTTCAGCAAAGATTGCTGTATTAGTGTACTGGCTTCTGACCGATTCTTCTAGACCTGTCATTTGCTGCATATGATTTTTGTAGGTGTCCATCATCATGTTTACATTTTCCTCCAGTTTCTTAAGTTTATCACTGCAGGAATAATTTTTGAGAGTATTCAAAACCTCTGTCTTTAAGTTCTTGACTGTATCCTCTAGATCTGAAACTCGCTTCATTGTTAACTTTTCTAAATTACTCATTTTCTGATTACAAAGATTCTGAAGATTTGTTTTTTCTCTAAGAACCTCCGCGGTAACTTGTTTACTAGAGGTCATTATAGAATCCGTTCTGACTTTGGTAGAAGTTGTTAGAGTCTCCACTTTACGCGTAGTTTTATTCAAACTCGTTGTGAAGTCTAGCAGCTTCTTAATTATTTGCGTTTCGATTTCCTTTGACATGTATTTGTTTAACTGCTGTATATCGCTTTTTAGAGTTTTCAAAGTCTCAGCCTTTAATTGATTGATTGTTCCGTCCACACTTGGAATTTGTCTATTTGTTAATTTTCCCAAATTATTTATCTTTTCATTACACATACTTTGGATGACTGTTTTCTCTCTTTCCAGTACCTCTGCCTGTTGTTTAACAGAAGTCATTAGGGAATCTGTCTTTTCCTTTGTTGAAAGTGTTAAAGCCTCCACTTGCTCCGTCGCTTTGTTCAAATTTGCATTGAATCCTTGCAGTTTCTTGTCTATTTGCATTCCGATTTCGTTTGGCAAGTACCCGTTTAACTGCTGTCTCGTTCGATTTCTTAATGATTATACATCTAGCATATCTTTTATTTACAGCATCCATATCTCCAAGAGGATCCGCTTTATCAATGATTCTCTTATTGCCAAATATAATGCCACCATTATCATCTCTCGACAGCGTCCGTAAATTGACATATTTAGTGATGAGCTTTTTAATCATGACGTCATTATCGTGAACAGGATCTAGCAATACCTTCAATCTAACTTTATCGATCGCGATGTTATTTTCCTTATCCCTCTTGAGAATATATCTCGAAATCAATTCATCGATCAGGGTCTTAGCCAAAACCTCAACATTGCTAGCAGCTTGCTGAAGGAAATGGCGCATCCTAATTTCGAGAGCATCCACATAATTCTTATTGGATGCATCATGATTATCTTCAGGATCGTGAACATTGCACAATACCTTATTCTTGTATTAATAGTTTCCTTTGGCATCTCTATTTATGATAAAACGATCAAACACTCCTCTAACTGGAGCAGTTCTCTAAGAACCGAACCTGTTGATGCTCATGGTTAACTACGAATTATCATTTTCTTTTTTGTCGAGCTTAATATTATACGTCAAAACCATTCCTATATCGACCCTCATTCATGAGAAATTAAGGAACTATCACAACAACGGGTGTTTCTTCTGATACACTTTCCCAAACACTCTTATATAGATCTTTAAATTCATTGTATGTCATGTCGGTATTTACATAATCCTCGTAAATATGCTTGAAGTTTAAATTACCTTGCTTGAAAAGTATTATCATGTTTGTATTTTCGCGAATTAAATGTTTTGGAACTTTAGCATAGGACTGCGCTAGATATACAGAGAAGAGATTTCAATGTCTACCCATTCTGTAAAAGTATGATATCTTTTCCTGATTTTCAGTAATGACGCCATCAAATATAAAGATTGAATTTTCTTTGACTTCAGAAGGATGCAAAACAACTTATCCGTTTACGAAAGTGTTCACCTCTATACCATCGACATTTCCAAGACCTTCAATTAGGTATTGATACTTTGGATGATACTTTGAATAAATATGCAAGTTTTCAAAGCGTAGTACATTCTCATGGAGTAGCGTATTGACTAATACGGTTGTTTTTCCTGACTGGAACTCCCTAAAATAAGAGCTCTGACATTAGATGGAAATAGCTTTCCATGACAATCGCATCTAAAGTCACTTTCAAAGTCTAATACCTGAATAGGTGGAGAGCAGTGCTGCTTAGCTAGCTCCACGTTAACAACTAACTTATAAACTGTATGTGAGCTGTTTATATTACCGAGTGCAGAGTAGTTAATGATTGGATTCATTTTGCAGTGTGTGGTTACGTTTCGGTTAGACCTCAAACGAAGATATAAAAGGGCTAATGCATGCACTTACTCGATTAGTATATCATGAGAGCTAAGAGAGGGAGGTCGTTGCATTATAAGCGCGGCTCTGGAATTATTAATTCCATAATTGATTCACTCCCCTTTGAAGCTCACTTGCCCGGGTATGCATATTGTGGCCCAAGCACTAAATTGGAAACACGTCTAAAAAGAGGACACCCGGGAATTAACCAATTAGACGAAGCTTGCAAACAGCACGACCTCGCGTACGCTGAGCATTGGGATACTGCTTCAAGACAAATAGCGGATAAGATTCTTGCAGAGAAGGCCTGAAAGCTCGTGCAGTCATCAGAATCAACTTTTGGTGAAAGGTTAGCTGCGAGGATAGTAACTGCAATCATGAAGGGAAAGGTTGCAGTGGGAGCCGGAAAGAGAAAGAAGAAGAGAGGAGGTGTTTTAACATTGATACCCATCATTGCTGGTTTAAGCCCGCAGCCGGCGGCGCTGCTCAGATAGCCCATGCAGTCAATAAAAGAATAGGCACTTAGCAAAAGTTGCGAGGCATAACAAGGCGATGGAGGTCCGAGGAAAGGGACTCCGAAAGAGAAGGTGTAAGAATAGGAATAAAGGATGATTGTTACCTGTAATACCTCTGATGTCGTCTCTAGCCGCTGCATCTAAAATCGCAACCTCCTTGAAAAATAGGGGATCTAAAGGCAAGGGTTTAAAAAAGAAGCCAAATAACGGTGGAAGAGAATTGTACATATACCGGAGGAAGCCCTAGGTAACGTAGACATCGAATGTTATGCTAAACGCTTAAAAATTCCTTATTTTATAGGAGTATATATGATTGACAAACTACCTTTGAGGTCTCACTTCAAAGAGAGATTTATTACCAATCTCGATACATCTGATAATGAAGGAACACACTGGGTTTCTGTAAGGAAAGAAGGTGATGTCGCATACTACTTTGATAGTTTCGGTAATTTGAAGCCGCCTCCTGAGATTGAGAAATATATACAAGGTGTTAAAATATTCTATAATACACAGAGATACCAGAATTTCGATTCAGTCATCTGTGGGCATTGTGCTTGCAATTTATTTTATCCTAGGAGCTGCTACATTGTCAAGATGAGTTATACAGTTACAGTGACCGGGAAATACACTATTATTTCAACGTATCTAAACCCGCCTCTACAGCTAGGTCATTATGAGATTGTTCTCTTGAATTTTGAAACATTCTATGCAATAACAAACGTGATGAAAGTAATAATCGATTTCGTTATACTCATAAGGGTAAACCTGATACCATTGTCATTCCTCATAGAACCTATGAGATTGCCGATATCAATACATTTCTAAAGGATAAACTAGGATTGAATGACGAAGTCTTCTTCATAAGGCCTAATAATAATACAATGAAGGCTGAAATTAAATGTCCTTATACAATAGACTTTTCTAAGGCTAGATCTATTGGCTCGCTTCTAGGATTCACCGGCACTAAAATCATTCCTGCTGGAGAAGCGTTTGAATCTGACGAGCTTGTGAATATATTTCAAGTGAGTATCATACATGTGGAGTGCAGTATTGCAACAGGCTTTTTCATTGACGGTAAAAGCGGACATTCACTATACGAATCTTTCCCTTCCTTTCCATCAGGCTATCACATCTCTCAAGAACCCTCCAACCCAATTTATTTACCAGTCATAGATACAAACTATATAGATCCGATCACTTTTCGAGTGGTAGATCAACACGGGAAGGCAATCAACTTCAGGAACGAGTTATCACTACAAGACTCCACATAAGGCGCAATGGCAATACATTTTAAAAGACATCGCAAATAGTATAATACACGACGTACAGCGCGTTTGAAGCATACTACCTCTCCAGCTTCAGAAGAGCTAACACGTGCTATCCGCAAGTTCCTCGAGGGGTTAAGTTACAAACCGCTATAATGGACATCTTAAACGTAACAGAGGTTCCGGCCTTTGATGACAAGATCACCAAGGAGGAGCATGTTTTTCAACCATACAATACCTCCGCTCTGGATGTAAATGATGAAATTAGAATACCCTGCCAAGCTGAAGATTTGTATACGCTACCTAACAAGCGTTATCTATACATCGAAGGTGCTCTCACCAAGGTAGATGGATCTCCTACTACAGCGAAGTTCACTAATAATTCTATAGCCTACAGGTTTGATGAGATACGTCTAGATATGAATGCTACAACTATAGAGAGAACCAGGAATACTGGAATTACTACAACTATACGAAATCAAGTGACTCTCAAACCTATGGAGTCGAAAAGACTGCTGCATGCAGGATGGGCCTATCCTGGAGAAGAAGTTGATATAGTACATGCTGCGAATGGGGCTTTCAATCCTGTAGTCCCTCTCTCGATGCTCCTAGGATCTGCTGATGATCACAAGGAGCTTATACTCAACAGCAAGTTTGATTTGGTTCTCATACGATTTCAAAGATTCTAGAAATTGCGTCCAGACTTCGAATGGAGAGGAAGGTAAGGTAAAGTTAACTAGCATCGAATAGAAGATGCCTGTAATTCGCCTTTCTGATACTGAAAGGGTTCACATTCTAAAAATTGTCAAGTCTGATAGACCTCTGTACATCGCCTTTCAATCCATGGATCTTCATACCCAGCCTGCTGTACACCAGACAAGATCTTTCACGTGGAATGTAGCAACAACATCTAAGCTCGAGAAACCTCGCTCCATCATAGTGTGTGCGCAGACTACACGATTCGGTGATTATAGCAAGAAGAGTTACGAGTTTGATCACTGCCACATTATTAATTTGAGACTATTCCTCAACAGTGAATGCTACCCCTAGCATGATTTGAACTTGGACTTTAAAAATTCAAAGTTTGCTTCACTATATGAAATGTACTGTAAATTTCAAAGTTCCTATTATGGAAGAGACAATTTTCCCCTCTTGAAGAGAAAGGATTTTCTTCACCGTGCACCAATATTCGTGCACCGTGCACCTTGTTCTCACCAACCCGAGGAGGTTATAAATGGAGGTGTGAACATAAGACTCGAGATTCAAGCATCTGCAAATATCCCCGTCCAGACGTCACTGTACTGCCTGGTTCTACATGACAAAGTATTTACCTACAAACCTCTTTCTCACGTGATGCAAGCAATCATATACTTTTTTGTTTGTTTGGGTGAATGGCTTTTTGTGGAGGATTGTACTAGGATAAGTTTATGAATAACAAATGGAATTCATATACTAAAGCACCCTTTTATTGTCGTTGCATACATTTCAAGCATTTTCCTTCTCCCCTCCTACACCCTGAAAAACTAGATGCTCCTGACTTGTAGAAATCATATCAAATATTCAAGTGTCTTTCAATATAGGGCAATAGCTGTTTTAGATTCCTTATACCCTCAATGTCTAAAGATATTACATTATTATTTAAACAAGTATTTATAAAGTGATTTAAATGGTCAATAAATACAATAATATTGTATGCATAAATTACATTGTCAGAATATTCATCACACGCACACTTTTTTCTTGGTATAGGTACTCTTCAATCATTGGAATGTTTTGGATATTATATCTGTCTGATTCTGTAATATAAACAAATGGTTTATCACTTTCACTCTTTATATAGAGGGGGGATGTCATAGTATAGTCTAATGTTCATGGTATGGGAGGGGATATGCTGACGTCATCATGCACGAGTAATCGATTCTCCATGCTCCTCAGGCGAATGCAGGGTATCTTCAATGAATAAGAAGATCATGGGACCCTCGTTGAGAATCCTCTTCTTACACCCCCTCTTCTGCTTTTTCTCACCAGACTCGTTCTTCTTCTTCTTCCGCTCCCTCCTCACACTCCTGCAACATATATTCAACACAATGTTAGAAATAGATTTAGCAAATTATTTCATTCGCCTGAAAGAGAAAATACATTTATTAGAAAAATCCTCTTTCCCTTGTCACACAAAAGTATGATTAAAGAGTGTCATACTCCTTCAAGGGTTTGCAAGGTTCTGGGTGTATCTCAAACGAGCAATATGCACTCGTCTGATTTATCCACTTCTCAACCCTCGTAGCTTTATCATCAGGAGCAGTACTGACGTAAAGTGAAGCGACATCCTCATCCACAGGCTGGGTATGGCGCTCTGCGATTGGATATTCCACTATATCGACATCGCATCTCTCAGGATCCAACTCTTCTATTGACACGGGTACCTTAGGTGCAGTCATTCGCAGTCTGTAATAGTTTAATTTTATGTTAGACACAGAATGGCATTAAGAGCAGTAAATGAATATGTAATTTAACATTTCTTCTACTTACTCGAGTTTTCTCTTCCTGCGCTGGTAGACCTCGTAGTTGTCGTTACATAGGAAGAAGGATGGCATTCGTTCATGTTAGGCCGGGTTAGTACAAAGTACAGAATACATGTATCCGGTGCATGTCTCTGTAGCACATTCAGCTGGGTGTTTCGAGACAAGACATCATCAACTTCATCGACATCGCTAAGATCCTCCGCATCCTCCTCCATGCGATTTTCTCTGAAAGAATAAAATAATTTCAAGTTAGATTTCATTTAACATGCATGCAATATATTACTGAATTATAGAAAAATATATTACTTACGTGAACGCTCCTCAATAAACAGGACAGCTCTCTGTGCACACTTAAAATGTAGTCATATGATCATGATGCGATGGTGGAGTACACAATATTGAATGCATTAAACCATTGCAGGTTTCGGTATGGAAGTATACGTAGTGATAATAATCTTCTCCGCACTCGCTCCAGTAATCATTCACATCAGATGCACGATTATCACAAGCCATTTCGATTATCACCGAATGAACACGGAAAAGCAATAAATGATCGCTCAGGCTGCGTCTCTCCTTATATATTGCAGATACTTGTTCGGTGACGTCACGCGGCGGATGTGGAGGGGTGGAATGCGTGTTGAGACCTGTTGTTCGCCCTGCCAGACAGAAGCTGGCTGGCGGTTTTCGAATACAAAGGAAAGAATTTGGTGAGCGGGTTTTAACATGTTTTATCGTCACCGACAGGCTGGAGCCGGGCTAGTCTACATGTCGAGACTTGTTAGTGACGTCACGCCGCAGTCGCGGTGAAACTTGTTATTACCGCGCAGAAGCCGGCTGCTGGGTTTTTTCATTACAGATAGATAGATACTTTATTTGTACATTTTTCTACATATTCTTTCTACAATGTTCCACTTATAAACTAACTTAACATATGTACAAATTTCCTTGCCAGCTATGCTGCTCTTTTTGCCTGGCACTCTGGCCTTCTGGCTCCTCTAAGCATTTCTTACTACCTTTTATCCCTATTTGCACATCTTCTCCTTCCTCCGTTTACCTTTCTACCTTTCTTATCTTTTTTAGTTTTCTAATCCATTTCTCTTTTACCTTCTTTAAGAACTCCCCCATATTCTTAATTTGCTTTTCTTCTTTTCTCGTTAGCATTTTAATTGCTACTATTTTCCTATCCATTTTTCCCATTTTTCTTCCCATACTTCTTGTCTCCATTCTGCTAATTCTTTGCATTCTGTCATATAATGCTCTGTGCTTTCGCTGTCGTCGCATAATTCACAAATTCCAGTTTTTTACCTCTTAACCCTCTCAAGTGCATTGCTCCTGTTCTCATCCATGCAAACGCTTCTTTTCCTGCTCTATTACAATAATCCACGTATCCTTCTCTTCCGCATTTCCTTTTTACTAATCTATAGAACCCTAGTGACTTTTTATTTTCTAAGCTTCCCCAAATCTCTTGTCTTTCTATGTCCTCCACTCTGTTTCTTACTGCTATCCAGAAACCATTGCTATTTCTTTCTCCTGTTCTCCAGATATCTCCCGTTCCCATCTTCTCCATAATTTTTTCTTCCCCTGTCCACCAGCTATTTTTATTTTTCATACTCTTTTGTTGTTCCATGCATATCTTTAAAATTTCCTGTTTATCTTTTCTCAGGTACCTAAACCAAAATTTTAATATCCTTTCCAGTATCACTTCCTTTCTTCTTGTTCTTCCTAATTCCACTAATGCTACTTCCCCTGGTGCTGATCTTGTTAACCCCAATAGCTCTTTACAGAACATTCCGTAGCTCTGGTCCATTTTTCTGCTTAATTCAGATCCTCCACAAATTTCTACTGCATATAGCATTCTTGTTTCTACCAATGCTTCATACATTCTTTCTATCCATTTAGTTGGTATTTCCAATTTATATTTGCACATCCTTACTCCTGTCATTGCTGCCTTTCTTTTAGCCACAACCTTCCTGCTATGCGCCCCCCATTCGCCATTACTGCTCATCGTCATCCCCAAGTAATCCATCTCCTTGACAACTTCTAACTTTAAACCCCCCATCTGCCATTTCTCTTCTCTTTTTGGTTTATTTCCTCTTTTAAATACCATAACTTTTGATTTATTTATATTTACTTTTATTCCCTATTCTTCGCAGAATTCTTTTATTCCATTGACTGCTTTCTGTAACCCAATTACCGTTATAGCCCCGACCATAAGATCATCCGCATATAGTAAACCTGGTATCTCTGTATTTGCTATTATGGGGCAGTGCGAATTTTTTTCCTTCACTCTTTCTAATATGTCATCTATGAATATATTAAATAGTATAGGACTCAATTTACACCCTTGTCTTAATCCTATTTTTTGCTCCGTCATTTCTGTAACTCCATTATTTTTACATCTTATACAGAATCTTACATCTTTATAAATCTTTTTGATTTCTTTTATAACGTTTTTCTTATCCCTTTCTTGCTTAATTTATACGCTAATGCTTCCCTATTTATTGTATCAAATGCTTTTTCAATATCTGCAAAGAAACATGCATATCCTTCCTCTTTTCCTGCTCAAGTATTTATCTATTATAGTCTTTATTATAAATATATTGTCTATTGTTTGTTTACCTTACTAAACCCAGCTTGATATTCTGACAGTATTCCTTCCTCTTCCACCCAGCTTCTTAATCTGTCGGCCAGTATACCTGTGTATATTTTTCCTAATATTGATAATAAACTTATTCCCCTATAATTCTTGGTCTATTTGCTCCTCCCTTTCCTTTGTAAATTGGTACCACCATACTTATTTTCCAAAATTCTGGTACATCATTCTTTTCTTTAATTTTATTTAATAATTTTGTCATCACTATTAGCCCACTTTGCATTTCCCCATATATTTTCCAGAATTCCCCTGGTATTCCGTCTATTCCTACTGCCTTGCCTTTTTTTTATATTCCTTATTTGCTGGTGAACTTCCAGCTCCGTAATTTTACTGTCTAATTTCTCATTAAATATTCTTCTTGTCCTACCTCTTTTATGTCTAACTTTACTCTCTTCCCTTCTGCAATTAGCCTTCAAAAGTACCCTATCCATTCATTCGGTATAATTTTGTTTTTGTCCTCTCACTTCTTGTTCATCATCCTCACTATTTCCCATATTTTTTACTATCCTTACTCTCTATTGCTGCCTTTGGTTTCTTTTCTATATTTCTCTGCCATTCTTTCCTCTTAACCTCAAGCAAACCTTTATATTCCCCCTTAAGTTTCATCAGATTTTGTCTATCCCTTTCTTTCTCTGACCTCCTCCCACTAATAAGCTCTATAAATACCTCCTTTTTTTTAATTCTGCATTCTTCATCAAACCACCCCTTAATTTCTTGGCCTTTTCCGTGCCTTCCTTCCATCCCTGCTCCTGCTCTTGTTAGTAATAATTTTAGTAACTGTAACACTTTTTCTGAATTTCCCTCATCCATAGCCATTTTTATACCACACTCCACAATCTGACTTACCTTTGACTTTAATTCTCTCACAAATTCCTCTTTTTGTACTTCTCTCTATTTATACACTTTTATTGTTTTTATTTTAGCTGTTTCCTTATTCTTTACCCTCTGTTCCAGAACATTTATTTCCATCATTAGTGGGAAATGGCTGCTACCTACTACTTCGTTTATTATTTTAAATGTGGTGATTCTATCCTCCAGTTCCTCACTACATATCATGTAATCTACTACACTTTGTCCGTTTGCGTTTACGAAACGTCTCCATTACATATTAGCAAGTTGTTTATCTCGCAAAATTCTAGTAATTTTTTCCCTCCTTATTAATCGCTACGTCCCTGCTTTTCCTTGGCCTTATCACATCCCTATCTTCTTGTATCTGTTCTTTACCTAATAAGCTTCCATTCTCTTCTCCTAATTTCGCATTCAAATCTCTCATCACAATAAATTCTGTCTCTGGCATCTTTTCTTGTATTTCTTCCATATCTTCTTCTAATTTATAAAAGTTACTATCGTAAAAAATGATGTTTCTGGTGGGTTATATGCCGCCCCTACTCCTAATCTTACTCCGCTATTTTGCTTAATTAATGACCATAGCACATTGGTGCCCCTATTCTCCATTTTTTCTATATCAATAATGTTTTCCATATCATTCTTTATGAACAGACCTACTCCTCCTGATGCTCTTCCCCTACCGCATCTTTTCCTTGCCTTTTTCTCTAGAAACTTGAAACCTGCTATCTCTACTACCTCATCCTTTCCCAACCATGTCTCTGCTACTCCTACAAAATCCATAGAACACGTAATGTTTTTCATTTCCCCGCTACCTATCTTATTTCTTAGCCCTTCCACATTCCAAAACATTAATTTTAGCCCTTTCCCTATTTATTCTTTGGCTGTTGTTGGAATTTAAAACTCACCAACATTTTCCCGTATCTTGTAGTTCGAGGCTCCATTTCCTTTTCTTCTCTTACATCCTTAAGCTGAATATAATCCTTGGATAAAAATTTTGGACCTTTCTTTTTTTTGTTTCTTCTGCTTCACTTATGGACTCTACCAGTAACACTTCCCCACTTTGCGTTTTACCCCTCTTTGCACTCTCGCTTTTCCCTGCCTCCCTTCCATCCTCAACACAATTCCAGCTGCCGCCCCTCCTTCTTCTGGCTCCTCCCGCTCGGTTATTTCGTTCACCAATGTTGCCTCTTCGCTTTCTCCCACCACTACCAACTCTTCTTCCTGCCTTCCCCTTGTCTCTTGTTGATGTGTCTCCCTTGTCTCCTCCTCCCGTCTCTCTTCAAAGTTGCTTCTCCCACTTCTTCTGTCCTCTTGCTCAGCCGTCGCTCTTTCATTTTGTTGACCTCTTCTCACCCATGTTTGACTTTGCTGAAATTCTGCTGATGATTTCATTCTCTGTTCAGGTCTTTGTCCTGTGTTTTCCGGTCGGTCTATATTTTGCTGTAGTGCATATGTTCCTCTAGTTTCGTTTCTTTTGATGCTCATGTTCCAATTTTCACCTTCCACTATTAATTGTAGCCCTCTTATATATGCTTTTTTACCTACTGCTCTTGCTTCATTCATTCTTTTAATTAATTCCTTCCTTTGGTCTTGTTCTTCTTTTGTATAGTCCTGTTCTATGAATATTTTTGTCCCCCTTAGTCTTCTTGTTTGTCTTAAAATCACCCACTTTTTCTCTTTGTTGTCAATTTCACAATAATAGGTCTCGACTTTCTTCCTTTCTTACCTATCCTAAACGTATCTTTAATTTCCCAGCCGCACATCTGTATTCCCATCACATCTTCTATAATTTCATATACCGTGTCTTCCAGATTTTTTCTGTCCTCTGCCACTCCAAATATTACGCAGTTTTTTCTTCTCTTATCCATTTCGAATCTTTTTTCCATTCCAGCTATTCTTTCTTTGCATTCTGATATCTGCTTCTCCATTTCTTCTCTTTGTATTTTCATTGCTTCTTTCAATTCTCTTGTATTGTTATCCATCCTTTTTCCTAGTTGCGTTCCCATCTCTCTTATTTCTTCCATTATTTTGTTCGTCTCTGTTGGTCCCGGGTTTTGCTCCACTCCTCCTGTTATCAACAAAATCATGATTATCATCGTGATGGCTCTCCATATTTGAATTTCCATTTTTATTTTTCCGTCTTTTCTTATTTTTTTCCTGCCAAAACTTCCGATTCCGCATCTGTACGTTTGTACATCCACTCCCATTCTTTTCTTGTTCTTTCGTGCTTGCTCCGTTACACAACCTTCCCCTCTCGCTGCTGGCTTACGACTCCCGGGTTTTTTCATTACAAGGTGGAGGGTTGCCGGATAGATTAAGACCAATGAGTGTGATAGTTACATACATATACGATGGCAACCAGGTGCGCGAGTCAACTCATATAAGCTTATTTACATTAAGCAATCAAAAATACGTAATTGTATTCATCGATCTACGAGCAGCGTTTAATTACATTAATCAATCAAAACACATGCGATGGGGATACTTCGATCGAGGGCCTGCTTCCACCCCTTTAAAGGCTCGATGCCGGGACGTTAGCAGTATAAATCCTTGTTTCTTTTTTCAAAAATGTTAGACGAGGTTATGCATGGACGAACATTACCTGATTGATTGACACAATTATCTCCTCCATCAATTTGCGGCGGGCGGCGGCACGCGACGAAAACAATACCGCATTGTTCGACGATCTCCAGCTGCCGGTATCAGTAGCGCACAAAGACCCATCTCCATTAGCGAAGAGAACAATAACCCATTGTTCTACTCCCCCGGCCGGCATTCAGATCAGACTAGAAAAGGACAATAGTCCATCGTTCTAATACCCTACCGCGCGGCATGTTAGTAGTGCACAAAGAGCGGGCGTGGTCGGCGGCTTTCGGAGTGAGGCCACAAAAGGACAATAGCTCATTGTTCTAATACTCCACAGCACGGCATGCTATTAGCGCACAAAGAGCGGGCGTGGTCGGCGGATTTTCGGGGTCACGTCACAAAGGAGGGGGCGGAAGTCGGCGGCACAGAAAAAAGGGTTATTAAATCTATTGTTCTGATCAGAACAATACCCAATTGTTCTGGCTTCGGCCTTTTTTTACTACTCAGGTGGTCCGGATGGAGTCCCTCCAGAGGTTGTAAAGCTTTTTGCGATGCGGAAACCGGAGTTACGCCAGGAACTTTTTACCTTTATCCTACGTAGCGGTGAGTTTCCCAGTAAATGGAAACTTGGAAAACTCATTCTTATCAAAAAACCCAGTAAGTCAGGAAGATGCAAGACTTACAGATCCATTTGTTTAATTATGGTCTGGGACAACTTATGGGACACATAATCAACGGGCGATTAGTCAAGGAAATATAGAAAGAAGAATATCTTTCACCTAACCAATTTGGCTTTCGACGGGGTTTGTTGACAATGGATGCAATCCAGGGTGTATTACATTTTGTGATAGATGCCAAGGCCTTTTCTAACATTTATGTGGCACTTGTGTCCTTGGATGTTAAGAATGCTTTTAATTCTGCACTATGGAAAGGTATAATTGATGAGCTCAAAAGGTGCCAAGTCGCACCTTACCTGATAAAAATTATATGTAGTTACCTGAGTAATAGGATGATCTTGATAGGTGATACCAAGCATCTGGATATGACTTGTGGAGTACCGCACAGTTCAGTTTTGGGACCTACCCTGTGAAACGTCTATTATGATGTATTCAGAGTGCAGTTGCCGATGGGCACAACATATGTTGGATACGCCGATGATCTAGTCCTTCTAGTGTCTGGGGAATCCAGAGAAGCGGTGGAGTATAAACCCGAATGGTCTATACACCAAATTTAAATCTGGATGTTGAAGAAGGGATTGCAGTTGGCTCTACAGAAAACTGAAATTGTGGTTTTGGAGGGATGACGATCTCTAAGGGAGGTTAATGTAAATACTGGTGACGCTGCACTGAAGTCTCAAAGACAATTAAGATATCTTGGTCTTCAGTTTGGTCACAATATGAATATGGGTGTCCACATAAAATACGCGGTTGGCAAGGTGGAGAAAATGATTGCTGCCTTGAGTCGCTTAATGTCTAATATCGGTGGTCTCAAGCCTGAAACAAGGAAAATCCCAGGTAGCGTGGTTAATTCCATTATTTTATATGATGCGCCCTCATGGAAGACCTGCATGGATAAAGCAATATATGGAAGGTGGGTGCAGCGTGTCCAGCGAAAGGTTGCGCTACGCATCTGTAGTGCCTACAGAACCACCCCACGAAGGCTACACAAGTTCTAGCAGGAACCATACCTTTTCATCTCCTAGTTCAGGAACGCACATACGATCAGATAAATACCGCCAGAGCTCAAATACTGTTGGCCAGGGAAAAACCTATCAGACAGTGGCAGGTAGAATGGAACCAGCAAGAGGGGACGGCTCAGTGGACCGAGTTGCTAATTCCTGAGATAATACCCTGGATATCTAGAAAGCATTGTAATCTGGATTATTATGTGACACAATTTCTGACTAGACACGGTCGTTTTAAATCTTACTTACATCTATTGGGATTGGCTGATACGGACCTTTGCTCGTGCTACGCACAAACAGTCACTCCTGAACACACTGTTTTACATTGTTCAAAGTGGGATAACATACGTCATCAGAGTTATAAAAAATTATGTCACGTTGTAAGATTGAACAACATTATTACGACAGTGCTGGAAACTAAGTAAAAACTGGCAAAATATTGCACAAATGATAATCTGTATCCTTAAGGCTAAGGAGAAGGATGAACGGGAGGTGCAACCCCGATAATGTGAATGTGTATGTAGACCATCTACAGCCTCTTCTTCTTGAATTGATACTTCAAAATAGCTCCAAGAAGAAGTCAACTATGGTTTGCAGGGTTGCTGAGAATCCAACTCACCCGATGGGTGTCTTTCTGAGATATTTCCCCTGCCTTCAAAAACAAAAGCTACTACTAAGACTACCATTATCATTACTGCTTCTGCAACCCCGCTTCTACTATTACTACCAATATTTATACTGCTGTTGCCACCAACGCTTCAATTGTTATCACCATTATTTATACTGCTACCACCGCTTCTTCTACTGCCACCATTTTTATACCAACACCGCTTCTATTATAATTATTACTACTTATACTGCTACCACCCCTACTAATATTAGCTTTATTATTACTGCTACTCTTACCAGCGCTTCTATTATTGCAACAGTTATTTATACTTCTAACACCGCTTCTATTATTACTATTATTATTTATACCGCCACTACCCCTACTCCTCCTATTACTACTAATACTACAGTTATTATTACTGCTACTGCTACCAACGCTTCTATTATTACTGCCATTATTAAAACCGTTACCACAACCATTACTATAACTACCAACATTGCTAAAAGCGCTACTACTATTACTGCTGTAATTATCACTGCTACTGCTACTAACGCCTCCTTTATTACTACTGTTATTATTGCCACTACTAACCTTATTACCATTATCATTACTGCCACTGCTACCGCAGTATCTATTATTACAACCATTATTAAAACCGCTAGTACCACTACTATTAAAACTGAATTTATTTTTATTACTGCTGCTACAACTACTACTGCTTCTATTATTACTACCATTATTAATACTGCTACTACTACCACCGCCACTACTATTACTAACATCATTAATGTTGCTACTGCTACCACCGCTACTACTATTCTTGCCATTATTAATACTGTTACTGCTACCACCGCTAATACCATAACCACCATTATGAATACTGCTACTGCGACCACCGCTAATACTATTACTACCATTATTAATACTGATACTGCTACCACCTCTACTACGTTTACTACCATTATTAATACTGCTACAATCGCTTCTATTCTCACTACCATTAATTACATTACTAAAAACGCTATTACTATTACTACTATATTACTGCTGCTGCTACCAACGCTTCCTTTGTTACTAACATTGTTAATACAGCTGCAACTTCTACTACCATAACTAGCATTTATATTAGTGCTACTGCTACCACAGCTATTATTATTACTACCATTATTACTACCGCCACCACCGCTACCAACCTTATTACAATAATTATTACTGCTACTGTTACCACCGTAACTATGATTACAACCATTATTAAAACCACTACCACCAATACTACTATAACTGCATTTTTTATTATTATTATTATTATTATTATTATTATTATTATTATTATTACTGCTGCTACTCCGCTTGAATTATTACTACCATTATTAATTCTGACACTGCCACCATTTTACTGTTATTATTACCACTAATATGCCTGCTACTACTACCACCGCTGCTGCTAATACTACGACTATTGTTACCGCTACTACAAACAGCGCTTCTATTGCTACTACAATTGTGAATACTGCTAAAAGCGCTACTATTATTACTATCATCATTACTACGGCTGCCGCCGTTTCTATTTTTATACCATTATTAAAACTGCTAACCCCACTACTATAACTACACTTATTATTATTGTTGTTGTTGTTATTATTATTATTATTATTATTATTATTATTATTGACTGCTATCAGCCCTTCTATTATTACCAGCATTATTAATATTGCTACTGCTACCACCGCTATTATTATTATTAGCACTAGTGTTACTGCGTCTGTTACCACCACTACTACCAGTACGGCCGTTATTGTTACTGCACCTGCTACCACTGCTTCTATTATTCGTACCAATATTATTGCCGCCAGTCCTCTGCTACCATCACTACCAATGTTCTCCTGCCACCAAAGCTTCTATAATTGCTACCACTATTATTGCTGCTCCTACCGCTACTCCCATTTCTACAATTATTATTCTACTACCACCGCGACTACCCTTAATACCATTACTATTACTGCTACTGATACCACCGCTTCTATAATTACTACTACTATTAATACTGCTAACACCGCTATTACCATTACTAACATTATTATTGCTTCTAGTTCTACAGGCGTAACTATTATTACTACCATTATTGAAACCTCAACCGCCAGTGCCACTAGATATAACTATATTTATTTGTTACTGCTGCTGTTATCACCGCTTCTATTATTACTATCACTGTTAATACTGCTACTGCTACCACCGTTACTATTATTATTATTAATCTTATTATTACTACTACAACTACCATCGCTATACTAATACTACCATTATAGATACTGCTACTGCTACCACCGCGTCGTTTATTACTACCATTATTTGCACTGCTACCAGCGCTACTACTAATACTATCATTATTATTACTGCTAATGTTACCACCGCTTCTATTATTACTACCATCAGTGATACTGCTACCAGCGCTACTACTACAGTCCCGTGTGAATTAATCGGAACACGGTAAATTTTGCTGCATTTTCCCAAACAATTGTCACCACTGTGCTTATAATGAAAACAAATGATCTCTGGCCATTGTTGCTAGTTGTTTCACATGTCAACTGTTGTGTGACAGTTGATTTTCAATTCAAATGTTGTCATGTTTTATAGTTCTATTATAATATTTTAAATGTCGGACTTCGATGGATACGACTCCCAGGAAGCAAAGTGCAATTCTGGCATTAGCACAAAATACATTTAAGCCGCAAAGAGAGATAGCTACAAAGTTCAGTGTTGGTGTTGCCACTGTACATAGAA
Organism: Deroplatys truncata; assembly: GCA_030765065.1. Lineage (NCBI taxonomy): Eukaryota > Metazoa > Arthropoda > Insecta > Mantodea > Mantidae > Deroplatys > Deroplatys truncata. Next base: position 232,445,650 of record CM060990.1, read on the forward strand.
TTATTCACCAGTACAAAGAGACTGGCTCCATTACACCAAAGAAAAAGGGGAAATGCGGAAAAAGAAAATTTCACACTGATGACCGCTTTCTCCTTAGGAAAAGCAAAGCAAACCCTAGGCTCACTGCTGTGGACTTGGCTCGCGACCTGAGGGACAGGGGAGTGATTTTAGATGTATCTAATGTCCACCAATGTGACTTTTAGCAGTTGCAAGAAAAGCCCGAAAACCTGTAAAGAAACAAATTCTTACAACAGAATGCGTAAGATACGCCTCCTATAGACGCGTACTCACGGAATTGGAACTGCACGACTGGAAAAAGGTTATTTACTCTGATGAGACCCATTTCGAAGTGCAAGATCAGAGGGTTTTGTGTGTGGGCCGAGCAAATACTGAACGTGTAAATTCAGCACATTTTCAAAAGACTGTTAAACACCCTGAGAAGAAAACGTTTTGGGGCTGTTTCTCCTATGAAGGACTAGGACCTTCAATTCCAGTTTAAGGTCATGTTGAAAAGTGATCAGTACATCACAGTACTAGTGAGAGTTGTTCGTGAACTCCAGAAAAGGTTTCCGGAAGGTCGCGGAAATTTTCAGCAAGATTTAGCTACCTGCCGCGCTTCTAACAAAGTGAAGAAACTCTTCAAAGATAACAATTTTCGTATGCTTGACTCGCCCGGGAATTCGCCTGACATTAGCTCCATAGAAAATTTGTGGTATATTTGCAAAAAGAGATTGCAAACTTTGACTTTTCCACAAGAGAACGTTTGATATCATCTTTAACTGAAGTGCGGTTTCATGATGATCTTAAAAATGTGTGTTCCAATAGTAGCATATATAGGGGGCAGCTGGCACAGTTTTTTGCGTTTATATGGGAAAGGATAGGGAAAACGAGGGTATATGCGGCCCTTCAAGGGGAAAAATGCGTTTATATGGGGAAGATAGGGACTACGAGGATCGATGCTAGGCTAAGACAGGGGTTGAAGGACTGGGGATGTGCTTTATATGTGAAGCTAGGGAATACGAGAAGAAGTACTATGCTAGACAGGGCTTGAAGGGTAGAATATGACTTTTATATGGGAGATCTACTAGACTATTCAGAGTTTGAAGGGTAGAGTATGGCTTTTTACATGAAGAGACGAGGAAAACGAGGGGAGTAGCTAGGTTGAAGGAGCGTTCAAGGAGGAAAATGCGTTTATATGGGAGAGATAGGGAAAACGAGGAGAGTGAGATATGCTTTATACGACAGAGATGGGGCATACGAGGGGAGGTGCTAGTGTAGACGAGATTAAGGAGTAGGGTATACGTTTATATGAGGAATATAGGGAAAACGGGGACAGGTGGTATCATAGACAGAACCTGGGCCATTTTTGCGTTTATATGGGAAAGGATAGGGAAAACGAGGGTAGATAGGGAATACCAGGGCTGATGCTAGGCTAGTCAGATACTGAAGAAGGGATGGATACGCTTTATACGAGAGAGATACGGAATACAAGGAAAGATGCTATACTAAACAAGACTTGAAGGGTAGAATATGGCGTTTTATATGGGAGAGATAGCGAACCGAGGAGAGGTATTAGGCTAGGAGGTTTGAATGATAGAGTAGGCGTTTATATGCGAGAGATAGGGAATACGAGGGTCGATGCTAGGCTAGACAGGGCTGAAGTAGGGGAATGCGCCTTATATGAGAGAGGTAGGGGAATATGAGGAGAAGTGTTAGGCTAGACAGGGTTTGAGGTGTGGAATATGCGTTTATATGGGAAAGATAGGGGAAACGTGTACAGATAATAGGCTAGACAGATGCTGAAGGACGGGAATATAGGCTTATACGGGAGAGATAGGGAAATACGAGGAGAGATGCTAGACTAGACTGATGCTGAAGGAGGAGGGGATACGCCTTATACGGAAGAGATATGGAATACGAGGAGAGGTACTAGACCATACAGGACTTGAAGGGTAGAATATAGCGTTTTTATATGGGAGAGCTAGCAAACCGAAGAGAGGTATTAGGCAGGAAGGTTTGAATGACAGAGTATGCGTTTATATGGAGAACGAGGAAAACGAAGGTAGGTGCTAGGTTGAGAGAGTCTTCAAGGAGGAAAATGCATTTATATGAGAGCGGTAGGACATACGAGGAGAGGTGCTAGTCTAGACATGGTTTGAGGAGTAGAGTATACGTTTATATGGGAGAAATGTGGTAAACGGAAGAGATACAAGGATAGAAAGGGGTTGAAGAAGGCGGAGGAATGTAGATTTATACGGTAATATAGAGAGTAATTAGATTATAAAACATTTCTCATCCAACGTTACAACACTTTTATATACTTTTTTCTAAACCTTACAAACTTTTTATATGTTAAACAGCAGTGCGCGAGACGGAGAGGGACAAACTGTATATCGGTTTACAGTGAAGTATACGTCCTAACCTATTCCCACCTTGTATGTTCTGGATCTTCTCATTGTCTATTCATTCCTATCATAATCTAACGTAACCACGTAACAAGACGTAACACAACGTAACATAACAGCATGACAAGACGTCATACTAAGTAACATAAGCACGTAACCACGCAACATCACGTGACATCTCGTAACCAGAAACGTCACATGACGTAACAACACGTAGCAACTATGTAACCACGTAACAAAACGTAAGAACAACACGTAACCAGCCCATTGCTAAGGTAATCTAAGCTAATCCATCCTTCATAACTTAGACAATAAGTACGAGAGCCTAGCCTAGATTAACCTGACCAATCCCAAACGTTCATCTCATCATCTATTCCACTCAGTCATCGTCTAACCTAATCTGGCTAACCAGAGATAACCTCAACTTTCTTTTAGTGAAATTGCAATGTTTTATTCGGGTTTTATTATTCGAGAGTTTTAATTGAAAAGTTTACGCCAACATACCTTTATTTTAGTTCGTTGTAGGTGTCTCTCCCTTTTTATCTAGGCTTGAGACTGGCACTAGGATTGCTCCTAATGGCAGGGTTACCACCTTCCCTTCCATCTTCTTCTTTCTTCATCAGGCGTCAGATAGTTGCATACAAAGCACACGGATAACCTTCATTTTTTTAAGATTGTAGACTCACGAGAAAATCTTTATCTTTGACTTACATTCTTTTACGCGCTGGTTGTAATGGCGTAATGTCCATACGCATATGTGGTTATTCCATCCTCAGCAATAACTCTTTTATCATCAAACGGAGTTAATGTGATTTTATTCACTTGCACTGTGGCAAGAACATGCTCCCGAGACAGGATCAGATTCATGGGTGTTCTGATGATTTCTCCGGTTTTAAGACAGTCAGCATAACTCTCAAATGTAATGTAATGTTAATAGCACTACGTTTAATGCCTTTAATCTTTTTCATCATTGAGCCATGGATATCTAGGGCATACATCTTAGGTCGTAGTCCGACAAAGCACTGGATGATTTTACCATTAGCCGCATTTTTAAATTTCCCAACACCTTCTTGTTTAGAGCTGAATAGCATATATGGATGACAGGGTAATCAGATGTATCTAGGTGTTCGAGAAAACGTAGCTTGTCCTGGTACACATCTTCAGTCATCACAGGATGAATGAACGAATCAGTGTCCATATACATGAGCTTCAGGTTTTCAAATCCATAATATGGTATCAACACATCATAATGATAGTGGTACATTAATGTCTTGGAGATGTCCAACACACTCACACCGATGTATATAGGCTTGTTGAATACGATCTGACGAGAGGTCATATGTACAGAGGCTAAATTAGCAGCATATATGATTCGATCGATAAACGTAGGCTTTGCAATTAACTTTTCCATTCTTCTCATTTGTCACCAGCCGTATATCCATACGGTTATGAAGGTTTTTCATTGTTTTTCCAAACATGGCGTTGTTAAACAGTTTGTAGAGGTCCTTCTCAAAATCATTTGCAGCCTTTTGTCGTAGTCTGTTGTTAAATTCCACATACGGTTTTAACCACTGTGACTGACGGAATTGTAGCACACGATGAATTTTTGTTAACCGTAGTCCATGATTAAGTGCTTGCTTCAATGCCATGGATCATCTTCTTGTGGTCTTTCTAAGTCAATTTTTTCAGGTGATATCCACTCAAATCCACCATAAGGGAGGGCGTGACACATGGCCCACCCATATTGGTTATTAGCGTCCTCATATGTAATGAATTGGGTTGGATCATACTTGTCCATGTAAGCGTTATTAGCCTCTGCATAACGGTGGGAGACTTGACATAAACCTCCTCTTATACCGGATTCCACCATGAGCAATTGGTCATAATCCTGTAACAGTTCCAGCTGAATTCCTGTATACAGCAACATGGCAGCCCGGGTAAGTCCTGGAGAGGTAAATTAATGGGCCGGATCGACTTTATGCGTTTTGAGGGTTTGATCTCTAAATGTCTCAAAGACATCAGCTAGAAGAAGTACATCAGATATTAAGTAGAGGTCGCTGTACTCGCCCAGGTTTCTTGCATTAAACAGCTCCCATACATTTCTAGCATGATCGTAGTCAGCATCACTAATTTCTTCTTCATTCAATTTAATGTAGAAGTAGTTCTTAGGAGGCAGGCAGGTTTCGTTCAAAACATCCCATGAAGTGACGTAATCATAGGGAAATACACCCTTACGTGTCTTCAACTTCATCTTGTCTTCTCCGCAGTGTTTCAGTGTTTCAGGGTACGACGTTAGATTCTTCACCAGCTTATCCAAGTTTGTGCTCATGAACCGAAAACTATATACAAACCGAAGCTTTATATTTCCTACATACTTGGAGAATGACATATAGCTTTATTCAGAGCTAGGAATTACTTCCACCCGCTCACTTGTACATCCCAGCTCCTTAACAATGAAGTGTGAGTCATACCCATTGAGGTTGTGCATGAAGACTGGAATATATTTAGGTGTTTTGCAGGCTAAATTACATTCATTATGTAGACTTCCACGATATTCACCACTGATGTGATCATGGTCGCGTACTTTATAGTTCTCTTCAGTAAAGGTTTTTCCCACACAAGTAGCATACTGTAGAGGCGTTGAAATCCATCTGCTGTTGATGTTTAAGATTCAGGGGCATGACAGATATGTATATATTATTAATCTCCTTTGCAAGGAATGACCGGTATTCCATAAACTTCTGAGCACCATCAACACCACGATATACATAGCGATGCTTAGGAGGACTAGTTTCCAGATGTTTACGCCGGATGATGGTTTAACTTAAACGCAGAAACTCATAGGTACATGCTGCTGATAAGAGGTCGTATATGCAGTTTCAGGATTGGGTATCCATGTATGACATGGAGCGAGAATGCTTTCAAAGTCTGCGTAGATGACGTAAGGTAGTTTCAACATCCTTTAAAAATTTTTTAAATTGTACAATTGATTTCTCCTTTGTAGGCATAACTACCCTTGCAACACCATGCTGATTACAGATGGTGGCATGTTCTTGTAGTTTTTCCAGTCCAATATGTCCATATCGATCGTCAAAATGTGTGAAACAACGCTTACAGGTATAAACACGTTCTTTATGCATAGTTTTCTGACATCGAATAAGTTCTACAAAATTCTTTATATAAACGTAATGATGTTCCCACTACTGTCACTCAATAGTAGGTGGTCACGATCGTCAGGTAGTCCAGTCTCAGCAACCTTTATCGGATACACTTCATGCTTCTCATCCAGGCCGAAGACGTTGATAGACATCCTGTTAAGCTTCTCGAATTTAGGTATTTGAGAAAGTGGCGAAGGGTAGGAAACACAGCTGAAATCGTATTTATTTTGAAGTTGTTTGTATTTGTTCACACGCTGTGCATTCTTCCCTATGAATTTAGCTAATACAGAATACACGAAACATTTCTCAATGGCAAAGTTCTGGATGTTAATGCAGGCTTTTCTTGCTTCAACAGATGGCGGTAGTGGTATGTAGCTACTTCCTCGTAACGGGTTGTACTGTTTGATACGAAGTCGAACTCCTTCCACAGCAAGCAGAGCCCAGTTGCTACCCTTAAGCTGAGACTCCTCCATTTCAGTAACCATCTTCTTCATTTTCGTTTCCAACATAGAGTCCAGAGCCGTTTCTAGGAAAACAGCTTGATTCCGTGTTTTAAATGTTTTGTCGCAGGTTTCTCCGACACTGTTAACAAATCTACACTCAGCTAGCAGATTAATTTTCACACTTTTGTGAATACCAAGCTCTTTACGTACAGCCTGGATTATCCGCTGTTTCGCCTCATGCAGGTACATATTCAGGTCCTTAGTTGATTCACATCGTAAAAAATATGATTTCAAGCGTCCAATGAATGAAGTTTCATATTCTTTCATGTCACAGTCATCCATGATAGAAAATAACTCGTGCTTAGTGGGTTCTAATCTACGTTTCTTCTCAGGTCTGTTTATTTCACACGCATCTTTGTGTCGGCGACCCTTATAACTGTCTTTGAAGGCTACATTACAATATTTACACTTGAAGAGCTTTTTACAACGTAGCTCATGTCGTCTTTTATCATATCCACGGAGGAACGTCTTACAGCATTTACCACAAGAATATCCTGAGGAACTAGGAATCATATCCTTATATGAGGGCTTATTCATGTTTCTTCTTGATATAATAAGGTATTAACCTTTCTTCAAGGAAATGTACGCTTCTTTACCTTGATAACGCTTTAGAAGGTTGATTATTTTATGAGAGAACAGCGATGTTAACACCTCAGAGATGATCAACAGAATGAATTTCAATGCTAGAGGTCGCTCTATTTATGGAGGAAGCACGAACATTTTTGGATCAATTATATAACGTATTAACCCTTCTTCAAGAAAGTGTTAACCTCTTTACCTTGATAACACTTTAGAAGGTCGCTTATTCCCTAGGAGAACAACGATGTGGTCACCTCGGAGATGATTTACAGAATGAAGTTCAGTGCTCAAGTTCGCTCTATTTATACAGGAAGCACGAACCTTTTTTGATCAATTATACTGAATATTAATACTAAAGACGGTGATGAAGCGTGTAAGATCTTATATTTCAATTCGTGTTACACTGATGTTCGAGTGTCTCCGTACAGTTTCGAGTGCTTAGAGAAAGTGTAATGTATTACGAGAATGATGTATTGTTCGGCTATAATCGTACAGATTCGGAGAGCTTGACTCGTGAAAGTGATGAACGATCCGTTGACCGAGCAAGAGGCAAGCATTCCCCCTGCGCAACGAAACCTAGAAGCAAAAAAGATGCGAATGAAAGGAAATCGCGGTAGCATACGGTACTCAGGCATTCGCCTGCAGACCAGGGAAAACCACGAAAAATCCATAACCAGAGTGAGCGAGCAATGGGAATCGAACCAGGGAGACCTTCAGATTGTTGGCGTTAAAGATGTGAATTATATAGAATGGAAGGAAATCGTGACAGCATACACCTCTCAGGATTCGCCTGCAGACCAGGGAAAACCATGAAAAATTCCAGGCTAGAGTGAGCGCCGAACGGGATGCGAACCAGGGACTCTAGAAGCGTACGTGAAAGATATAAATGAAAAAGATTTAAAGGGAAAGGAAAACGGAATCAACGAGAAACCACCCAGACATTCGCCTGCAGACCAAGACAAACGATACAAAATATGACGTCGGAGTGAGCAACCAATGGGTATCGAACTCCTGAACCCTAAAAGCACACGTAAAAGATGCAAATTATATAGAATGAAAGGAAAACGCGATAGATGGGAAACCACCCAGACATTCCCCTGCAGACCATGGAAAATGGTGAAAAATCTGATGTCAGAGTGAACAACCAACGGGAATCGAACTCCTGAACCCTAAAAGCACACGTAAAAGATGCAAATTATATAGAATGAAAGGAAATCGGGATCGATGAGAAACCACTCAGGCATTCGCCTAAAGACCAGGGAAAACCATGAAAAATCTCATGTCTGAGTGTGTGCTCGACGATAATCTAACCAGGGAAAACCTTCAGATTGTACACGTGAAAGATGTAAATCAAATAAAATGAAAGCAAATCATGATAGATGGGAAACCACCCAGATATTCTCCCGCAGACCAGGGAAAATCATGAAAAATGTCAGAGTGAAAAACCAACAGGAATCAAACAAAGGGCCCTAGAAGCACACGTGAAAGATGTAAATCAAATAAAATGAAAGAAAATCGTGATAGATGAGAAATCACCCAGACATTCGCCTACAGACTAGGGAAAATCACGAAAAATCTGATGTCAGAGTGAACAACCAACGGGAATCGAACTCCTGAACCCTAAAAGCACACCTAAAATATGCAAATTATATAGAATGGAGGGAAATCGGATTCGGTGAGAAACCACTCAAGCATTCGCCTACAGACCAGGGAAAACCATAAAAAATATGATGTCAGAGTGATCAACCAACAGGAATCAAACAAAGGACCCTAGAAGCACACGTGAAAGATGTAAATCAAATAAAATGAAAGAAAATCGTGATAGATGAGAATCCACACAGACATTCGCCTACAGACCAGGGAAATTCACGAAAAATATGTCAGAGTGAACAACCATCAGGAATCAAACAAAGGGCCATAGAAGCACACGTGAATGATGTAAATCAAATAAAATGAAAGAAAATCGTGATAGATGAGAAACCACTCAGGCATTCGCCTGCAGACCAGGGAAAACCATGAAAAATCCCAGGATATAGTGAGCGACCGACAGGGAAATCAAACAAAGGACTCTAGAAGTACACGTGAAAGATGTAAATCAAATAAAATGAAAGAAAATAGTAATCGATGAGAAAGAACTCAGGCATTCGCCTGCAGACCAGGGAAATCGAGAAAAAATCTGATGTCAGAGTGAACAACTAACGGTAATCGAACCAGGGAAACCATCGGATTATACACGTGAAAGATGTAAATGAAAGGGAAAGTAAATCGCGATAGATGATAAACCGTCCAGGCATTCGCATGCAGACCAGCGAAAACTGCGAGAAACTAAGGTCAGAGTGACCGTCCTTACGGAAATCGAACCCACGACCTCGAATGCAAGTCACAGACGTTATCGTCTGAACCAGAGCGTAAAAACATGTTTATACCATACAACTCATAATAGGATGCCGTGCCAGATGACGTCATACCTGTAGACAGACTGTCGGGGTCAGTCGGCATGTTGAAACGCGCTTGAGCGTTCTTCAGTTAATGTTTCATTCAATGCCTACCATACCAACACCGCAATCCATTACAGAGCAAAGTTAATTTTTATTATAATACTTTCTCTCCTTATTTAATTAAATCCATGTATATACCCTATTATTTCATGTTTTCAGTACTTCCTTTCCCTCGTCCCTCTCATTCACCCTAAAGAATCAGTATACAATATGACATTTTTATGCGCTTAATGTCCATTTATCACAGAAAACCACGCTTAATACGCAGTTATCACAGAAAACCGCTCACGAGCAAAGTAATTTTTTTCCAGAGTTACACGGATTTTAAACTCGTAGGATCGTATTAGACAATTTATCATATTTTATCAGTTCAAAGTGGGTAAACATTTTTAAGGTTATCAATTCCAGCTATTTACACTTAGCGTAAAGATTATCATATATCATTTTTAAAGCCGTCTTGTTAAATATAATGTATCGCAATCCATTTTTAAAATCAAATCATACATGCGTTTAATGCATATAATGGATGTCTTCATATACCCAATATGGCTGTCATGCACGTTAAACCCTTCAATATGGCTGCTTCTTCCCAGATACTTCCGGCATCTTCATCGTTCAGCAGAAGAGCCAGCTTTCCAACCTCTCACTAGGTGGAGCGCATGATGCAAGCTACGAGAGTGGGGAGGGAGAAACCAGCTCTAATTACGGTTGCGGTAGACAGGGCACTTCAGTCGGCCTGAGAGCCTCGTTCAGGGAGGTCGTATAGTTCTCGCATTCATTTTAAGACGCCTCATTGTATCGCGTGTTCGTTACGTTTTTGTTACCTTTCTTAGTCATGGATTCATCCAAGAGATGTAATTTCGTCAGGAAGACAGTAGTCAAATATGCGTTACAAAATAAACGTTTATTCGACGTCTTTATGTTAATTACTTTTCTATGTTACTTGAAGATGAATTGATACTCATGTCCCGCAATTCAGCCCAAGACCACCAGGTCAACTTGGAACAGCAGACAACGACGCATGATATTCTAAAGATATAATCACCCTTTACCGCATATCGCTATCTCTTTCCATTCAGGAGATATAAGCATTTAACGGTAATAATATATTTTTTGGTCGTGTGTTCGATTTCCGTAGGGACGGTCACTCTGACCTTAGTTTCTCGCAATTTTCGCTGATCTGCCTGCAAATGCCTGGACGGTTTCTCATCTATCGCGATTTACTTTCCCTTTCATTTACATCCTTCAAGTGTATAATCCGATGGTCTCCCTGGTTCGATTACCGTTAGTTGTTCACTCTGACATCAGATTTTTTCTCGATTTCCCTGGTCTGCAGGCGAATGACTGAGTGGTTTCTCATCGATTACTATTTTCTTTCATTTTATTTTATTTACATCTTTCGCGTGTGCTTCTGGTCCTTTGTTTGATTTTCCTATCAGTCGCTTACTCTATCCTGGGATTTTTCATGGTTTTCCCTGGTCTGCAGGCGACTGCCTGAGTGGTTTCCCATCTATCACGATTTTCTTTCATTTTATTTGATTTACATCTTTCACGTGTACAATCTGAAGGTTCCCTCGTTCGATTGTCGTTTGTTGTTCACTCTGGCATCAGATTTTTCTCGATCTCCCTGGACTGTAGGCAAATGTCTGGGCGGTATCTCATCTACCACGATTTTCTTTCATTTTATTTGATTTACATATTTCACGTGTGCTTCTAGAGTCCTTTGTTTGATTTCCCTGTCGATCGCTTATTCTCTCCTGGGGTTTTTCATGGTTTTCCCTGGTCTGCAGGCGAATGCCTGAGTGGTTTCTCATCTATCACGATTTTCTTTCGTTTTATTTGATTTACATCTTTCACGTGTGCTTCTAGGGTCCTTTGTTTGATTCCTGTTGGTTGATCACTCTGACATCATATTTTTTATGGTTTTCCCTGGTCTGTAGGCGAATGCTTGATTGGTTTCTCATCGACTCCAGTTTCCTTTCATTCTATATAATTTGCATCTTTTACGTGTGCTTTTAGGGTTCAGAAGTTCGATTCCCGTTGGTTGTTCACTCTGACATCAGATTTTTCGTGATTTTCCCTAGTGTGTAGGCGAAAGTCTGGGTGGTTTATCATCTATCACGATTTTCTTTCATTTTATTTGATTTACATCTTTCACGTGTGCTTCTAGGGCCCTTTGTTTGATTCCTGTTGGTTGTTCACTCTGACATTTTTCATGATTTTCCCTGGTCTACGGGTGAATGTCTGGGTGGTTTCCCATCTATCATGATTTGCTTTCATTTTATTTGATTTACATCTTTCACGTGTACAATCTGAAGGTTTCCCTGGTTCAATTACCGTCGACCACTCGCTCAGACCTGAGATTTTTCATGGTTTTCCCTGGACTAAAGGCGAATGCCTGAGTGGTTTCTCATCGATTCCGATTTGCTTTCATTCTATATAATTTGCATCTTTTACTTGTGCTTTTAGGGTTCAGGAGTTCGATACCCATTGGTTGCTCACTCCGACGTCATATTTTGTATCGTTTGTCTTGGTCTGCAGGCGAATGTCTGGGTGGTTTCTCGTTGATTCCGTTTTCCTTTCCCTTTAAATCTTTTTCATTTATATCTTTCACGTACGCTTCTAGAGTCCCTGGTTCGCGTCCCGTTCGTCGCTCACTCTAGCCTGGAATTTTTCATGGTTTTCCCTGGTCTGCAGGCGAATCCTGAGAGGTGTATGCTGTCACGATTTCCTTCCATTCTATATAATTCACATCTTTAACGCCAACAATCTGAAGGTCTCCCTGGTTCGATTCCCATTGCTCGCTCACTCTGGTTATGGATTTTTCGTGGTTTTCCCTGGTCTGCAGGCGAATGCCTGAGTACCGTATGCTACCGCGATTTCCTTTCATTCGCAACTTTTTTGCTTCTAGGTTTCGTTGCGCAGGGGGAATGCTTGCCTCTTGCTCGGTCAACGGATCGTTCATCACTTTCACGAGTCAAGCTCTCCGAATCTGTACGATTATAGCCGAACAATACATCATTCTCATAATACATTACACTTTCTCTAAGCACTCGAAACTGTACGGAGACGCTCGAACATCAGTGTAACACGAATTGAAATATAAGAGCTTACACGCTTCATCACCGTCTTTAGTATTAATATTCAGTATAATTGATCAAAAAAGGTTCGTGCTTCCTGTATAAATAGAGCGAACTTAAGCACTGAACTTCATTTTGTAAATCATCTCCGAGGTGACCACATCGTTGTTCTCCTAGGGAATAAGCGACCTTCTAAAGTGTTATCAAGGTAAAGAGGTTAACACTTTCTTGAAGAAGGGTTAATACGTTATATAATTGATCCAAAAATGTTCGTGCTTCCTCCATAAATAGAGCGACCTCTAGCATTGAAATTCATTCTGTTGATCATCTCTGAGGTGTTAACATCGCTGTTCTCTCATAAAATAATCAACCTTCTAAAGCGTTATCAAGGTAAAGAAGCGTACATTTCCTTGAAGAAAGGTTAATACCTTATTATATCAAGAAGAAACATGAATAAGCCCTCATATAAGGATATGATTCCTAGTTCCTCAGGATATTCTTGTGGTAAATGCTGTAAGACGTTCCTCCGTGGATATGATAAAAGACGACATGAGCTACGTTGTAAAAAGCTCTTCAAGTGTAAATATTGTAATGTAGCCTTCAAAGACAGTTATAAGGGTCGCCGACACAAAGATGCGTGTGAAATAAACAGACCTGAGAAGAAACGTAGATTAGAACCCACTAAGCACGAGTTATTTTCTATCATGAATGACTGTGACATGAAAGAATATGAAACTTCATTCAATGGACGCTTGAAATCATATTTTATACGATGTGAATCAACTAAGGACCTGAATATGTACCTGCATGAGGCGAAACAGCGGATAATCCAGGCTGTACGTAAAGAGCTTGGTATTCACAAAAGTGTGAAAATTAATCTGCTAGCTGAGTGTAGATTTGTTAACAGTGTCGGAGAAACCTGCGACAAAACATTTAAAACACGGAATCAAGCTGTTTTCCTAGAAACGGCTCTGGACTCTATGTTGGAAACGAAAATGAAGAAGATGGTTACTGAAATGGAGGAGTCTCAGCTTAAGGGTAGCAACTGGGCTCTGCTTGCTGTGGAAGGAGTTCGACTTCGTATCAACAAGTACAACCCGTTACGAGGAAGTAGCTACATACCACTACCGCCATCTGTTGAAGCAAGAAAAGCCTGCATTAACATCCAGAACTTTGCCATTGAGAAATGTTTCGTGTATTCTGTATTAGCTAAATTCATAGGGAAGAATGCACAGCGTGTGAATAAATACAAACAACTTCAAAATAAATACGATTTCAGCTGTGTTTCCTACCCTTCGCCACTTTCTCAAATACCTAAATTCGAGAAGCTTAACAGGATGTCTATCAACGTCTTCGGCCTGGATGAGAAGCATGAAGTGTATCCGATAAAGGTTGCTGAGACTGGACTACCTGACGATCGTGTCCACCTACTATTGAGTGACAGTAGTGGGAACATCATTACGTTTATATAAAGAATTTTGAAGAACTTATTCGATGTCAGAAAACTATGCATAAAGAACGTGTTTATACCTGTAAGCGTTGTTTCACACATTTAGACTATCGATATGGACAAAGTGGACTGGAAAAACTACAAGAACATGCCACCATCTGTAATCAGCATGGTGTTGCAAGGGTAGTTATGCCTACAAAGGAGAAATCAATTGTACAATTTAAAAATTTTGAAAGGATGTTGAAACTACCTTACGTCAGCTACGCAGACTTTGAAAGCCTTCTCGCTCCATGTCATACATGCATACCCGATCCTGAAACTTCATATACATCCCCATATCAGCAGCATGTTCCCATGAGTTTCTGCTTTTATGTTAAACCATCAACCAACGTTGAACATCTGCAACCTAGCCTTCCTAAGCATCCCTATGTATATCGTGGTGTTGATGCTGCTCAGAAGTATATGGAAAACCTGTCATTCCTTGCAATGGAGATTAATAATATATACGAATCTGTCATGCCTCTGAAATTTACAGATCAACAGCAGATGGATTTCAACGCCTCTACAGTATGCTACTTGTGTGGAAAAATCTTTACTGAAGAGAACTATAAAGTACGCGACCATGATCACATCAGTGGTGAATATCGGGGAAGTCTACATAATGAATGTAATTTAGCATGTAAAACACCTAAATATATTCCAGTCTTCATGCACAACCTCATCGGGTAAGACTCACACTTTATTGTTAAGGAGCTGGGATGTACAAGTGAGCGGGTGGAAGTAATTCCTAGCTCTGAAGAAAGCTATATATCATTCTCCAATTATGTAGGAGATATAATGCTTCGGTTTGTAGGTAGTTTTCGGTTCCTGAGTACAAGCTTGGATAAGCTGGTGAAGAATATAACATCGTACCCTGAAACACTGAAACACTTCGGAGAAGAAAAGATGAAGTTGAAGATACGTAAGGGTGTATTTCCCTATGATTACGTCACTTCAGGGGATGTTTTGAACGAAACCTGCCTGCCTCCTAAGAACTACTTCTACAATAAATTGAATGAAGAAGAAATTAGTGATGCTGACTACGATCATGCTAGAAATGTATGGGAGCTGTTTAATGCAAGAAACCTGGGCGAGTACAGCGACCTCTACTTAATATCTGATGTACTTCTTCTAGCTGATGTCTTTGAGACATTTAGAGATCAAACCCTCAAAACGCATAAAGTTGATCCGGCCCATTATTTTACCTCTCCAGGACTTACATGGGATGTCATGTTGCTGTATACAGGAATTCAGCTGGAACTGTTACAGGATTATGACCAATTGCTCATGGTGGAATCCGGTATAAGAGGAGGTTTATGTCAAGTCTCCCACCGTTAAGCAGAGGCTAATAACGCTTACATGGACAAGTATGATCCGTCGAAACCAACCCAATTCATTACATATGAGGACGCGAATAACCAATATGGGTGGGCCATGTGTCACGCCCTCCCTTATGGTGGATTTGAGTGGATATCACCTGAAAAAATTGACTTAGAAAGACTACAAGAAGATGATCCTCATGGATACATATTAGAATTCGTTATCGAGTATCCTGCAGAACTTCACGATCTCCATAATGATTTACCAATCCTGCCTGAGTGTATAAAGCCTAAGGACTCGAGTACAAAGAAACTGATACCTCATCTTGGACCTCGAAAGAAGTATATAGTACATTACATGGCGTTTAAGCAAGCACTTAATCATGGACTACGTTTAACAAAAATTCATCGTGTGCTACAATTCCGTCAGTCACAGTGGTTAAAACCGTATGTGGAATTTAACAACAGACTACGACAAAAGGCTGCAAATGACTTTAACAAGGACCTCTATAAACTGTTTAACAACACCATTTTTGGAAAAACAATGAAAAACCGTAACCGTATGGATATACGGCTGGTGACAAATGAGAAGACTGGAAACGTTAATTGCAAAGCCTACGTTTATCGATCGAACCATATATGCTGCTAATTTAGCATCTGTACATATGACCTCTCGTCAGATCGTATTTAACAAGCCTATATACATCGGTATGAGTGTGTTGGACATCTCCAAGACATTAATGTACCACTATCATTATGATGTGTTGATACCATATTATGGATTTGAAAACCTGAAGCTCATGTATATGGACACTGATTCGTTCATTCATCCTGTGATGACTGAAGATGTGTACCAGGACAAGCTACGTTTTCTCGAACACCTAGATACATCTGATTACCCTGTCAACCATATATGCTATTCAGCTCTAAACAAGAAGGTGTTGGGAAATTTAAAAATGCTGCTAATGGTAAAATCATCCAGTGCTTTGTCGGACTACAACCTAAGATGTATGCCCTAGATATCCATGGCTCAATGATGAAAAAGATTAAAGGCATTAAACGTAGTGCTATTAACATTACATTACATTTGAGAGTTATGCTGACTGTCTTAAAACCGGAGAAATCATCAGAACACCCATGAATCTGATCCTGTCTCGGGAGCATGTTCTTGCCACAGTGCAAGTGAATAAAATCACATTGACTCCGTTTGATGATAAAAGAGTTATTGCTGAGGATGGAATAACCACATATGCGTATGGACATTACGCCATTACAACCAGCGCGTAAAAGAATGTAAGTCAAAGATAAAGATTTTCTCGTGAGTCTACAATCTTAAAAAAATGAAGGTTATCCGTGTCCTTTGTATGCAACTATCTGACACCTGATGAAGAAAGAAGAAGATGGAAGGGAAGGTGGTAACCCTGCCATTAGGAGCAATCCTAGTGCCAGTCTCAAGCCTAGATAAAAAGGGAGAGACACCTACAACGAACTAAAATAAAGGTATGTTGGCGTAAACTTTTCAATTAAAACTCTCGAATAATAAAACCCGAATAAAACATTGCCATTTCACTAAAAGAAAGTTGAGGTTATCTCTGGTTAGCCAGATTAGGTTAGACGATGACTGAGTGGAATAGATGATGAGATGAACGTTTGGGATTGGTCAGGTTAATCTAGGCTAGGCTCTCGTACTTATTGTCTAAGTTATGAAGGATGGATTAGCTTAGATTACCTTAGCAATGGGCTGGTTACGTGTTGTTCTTACGTTTTGTTACGTGGTTACATAGTTGCTACGTGTTGTTACGTCGTGTGACGTTTCTGGTTACGGGATGTCACGTGATGTTGCGTGGTTACGTGCTTATGTTACTTAGTATGACGTCTTGTCATGCTGTTATGTTACGTTGTGTTACGTCTTGTTACGTGGTTACGTTAGATTATGATAGGAATGAATAGACAATGAGAAGATCCAGAACATACAAGGTGGGAATAGGTTAGGACGTATACTTCACTGTAAACCGATATACAGTTTGTCCCTCTCCGTCTCGCGCACTGCTGTTTAACATATAAAAAGTTTGTAAGGTTTAGAAAAAAGTATATAAAAGTGTTGTAACGTTGAATGAGAAATGTTTTATAATCTAATTACTCTGTATATTACCGTATAAATCTACATTCCTCCGCCTTCTTCAACCCCTTTCTATCCTTGTATCTCTCCCGTTTACCACATTTCTCCCATATAAACGTATACTCTACTCCTCAAACCATGTCTAGACTAGCACCTCTCCTCGTATGTCCTACCGCTCTCATATAAATGCATTTTCCTCCTTGAAGACTCTCTCAACCTAGCACCTACCTTCGTTTTGCTCGTTCTCCATATAAACGCATACTCTGTCATTCAAACCTTCCTGCCTAATACCTCTCCTCGGTTTGCTAGCTCTCCCATATAAAAACGCTATATTCTACCCTTCAAGTCCTGTATGGTCTAGTACCTCTCCTCGTATTCCATATCTCTTCCGTATAAAGCGTATCCCCTCCTCCTTCAGCATCAGTCTAGTCTAGCATCTCTCCTCGTATTTCCCTATCTCTCCCGTATAAGCCTATATTCCCGTCCTTCAGCATCTGTCTAGCCTATTATCTGTACACGTTTCCCCTATCTTTCCCATATAAACGCATATTCCACACCTCAAACCCTGTCTAGCCTAACACTTCTCCTCATATTCCCCTACCTCTCTCATATAAGGCGCATTCCCCTACTTCAGCCCTGTCTAGCCTAGCATCGACCCTCGTATTCCCTATCTCTCGCATATAAACGCCTACTCTATCATTCAAACCTCCTAGCCTAATACCTCTCCTCGGTTCGCTATCTCTCCCATATAAAACGCCATATTCTACCCTTCAAGTCTTGTTTAGTATAGCATCTTTCCTTGTATTCCGTATCTCTCTCGTATAAAGCGTATCCATCCCTTCTCCAGCATCTGACTAGCCTAGCATCAGCCCTGGTATTCCCTATCTACCCTCGTTTTCCCTATCCTTTCCCATATAAACGCAAAAATGTCCCAGGTTCTGTCTATGATACCACCTGTCCCCGTTTTCCCTATATTCCTCATATAAACGTATACCCTACTCCTTAATCTCGTCTACACTAGCACCTCCCCTCGTATGCCCCATCTCTGTCGTATAAAGCATATCTCACTCTCCTCGTTTTCCCTATCTCTCCCATATAAACGCATTTTCCTCCTTGAACGCTCCTTCAACCTAGCTACTCCCCGCGTTTTCCTCGTCTCTTCATGTAAAAAGCCATACTCTACCCTTCAAACTCTGAATAGTCTAGTAGCTCTCCCATATAAAAGTCATATTCTACCCTTCAAGCCCTGTCTAGCATAGCACTTCTTCTCGTATTCCCTACCTTCACATATAAAGCACATCCCCAGTCCTTCAACCCCTGTCTTAGCCTAGCATCGATCCTCGTAGTCCCTATCTTCCCCATATAAACGCATTTTTCCCCTTGAAGGGCCGCATATACCCTCGTTTTCCCTATCCTTTCCCATATAAACGCAAAAAACTGTGCCAGCTTCCCCCTATATATGCTACTTCCAATCTTGTGAATTCAATGCTTAATCGTGTAATGGAACTGATAAAACAGAAAGGAGGATACATTAAGTATTAAGAAGTTTGAATTCGAGGAAATTTATGATTAAATTCATGAACGCGTGTGAAAACTTAAGATATTGTTCTGTTCCGATTAATTCGCACGGCACTGTATTCCTACCATTATTATTATAACTGCTTCTATTACCACAGCTTCTATTATTACTATCACTATTATTGTTGCTACTACCGTTATTACAATTTATATTATTATTCTACTGCTACCACTACCACAGCTTCTATTATTGCTACTGCTATTATTGCTCCTATCGTTAATACAATTTCTGCCATTATTGTTACTGCTACAGTGACCACCGCCTCTGACGTGATTTCCGTTAATAGTAGTACTACTCTTACCATCGTTTCTATTATTCCTACCATTATTTATACTCCTACCACCGCTTCTACTATTAGTACCATTATCACTGCTCTTACTGCTACCGCTGTTTCTATTACTGCTATCCTTATTAACACCACTACCACCACTACTGCTATAACTACCATTATTATTACTGCTGCTACTACCACCCCTTCATTGATTACTACCATCATTGATACTGATACCACGGCTATTACAGTGACCACTTTTTTCATTACTGCTGCTACCTCCGCTTCTATTGTTGCTACTTTTACTGCTACCATGTTACTACCATTACTGCCATTATTATCTGCTACCCTCTCTACTACTGTCACTACCATTATTACTACTTATGCCACCACAACCGCTTCTATTATTGTTGCTACTAACGCTACTGTCACTAACACCATTACTATTACTGCTACAGCTACCACCGCTTCTATTATTACCACCATTATTAATACTCCTACCACAGCCAATATTATTATTACTACTAGTATAATTACTGCTACTCTTACCTTCGTGTCTATTATTACTGCCATTATTAATACCCCTGCCATCGCTATTATTATTATCACCGTTAATATTATTTCGGCTACTGCTAACACCGCTTCTATTATCACTGCCATCATTAATACTCTTACGAATGCTAGTATTTTATTATTACCATTATTTTTGCGGCTACTGCTACCAGTGCTTCTATTGTTACCACCATTACTATTGTTGCTAATACGCTGCTGCCATTATTACAATTATTACTACTCCTACTGCTACCACAGCTTCTATTATTACTACCATTATTAATACTCATTAATACCGTTTCTATTATTGTCATTATTATTACTGCTGATGCTACTAGCGGAGTAGGATAATAAGAGGGATTCGGGCACACCAAAATGGAGATACATGGGAGAGATAGGGAAAACGAGGTGAAATGCAAGGCTACGCAGGGTTAGGCACCGAAACCTGGTGATACGTATGAGAGATTGCGAATACTAAAGGGGGCGTTAAGGACCGTAGAGAATTCAAGGTCTTCGGGACTGATACTAAGAGCAATTCGGTTTTCATTGGAAATAGAGGTTAGGGGTATGCACGCATACACGCTCATTTCTGGAATATGCTGTATGATGTACAACTAAAGAGCTTTCTATTATGATTATATGTAACCTAACCTAACTTGAGTGTTCCTAAATAAGCTAACCTAACCTAACCTGCACTATCCTCTCACCATCATCCATCCTGTCATCGTCTAACCTAACGTGATACCGACCATTCTAAGCTAATCTAGACCATCCTTTCATCATCTATTCCATCCTGTAATCGTCAAACCAAACCATTCTAATTTAATCTAACCCTTATCATCTATTCTATCCAGCCATTGCCTATCCTAACCTAAGTTAACATCCTACTCTAGCCCCGTCCGAACATCCTAACCTAACCTGACCGATTCTCACAAAGCTAACCTAAGCTGGAAAAAATCTCTGATGGTCTCTTAAACAACACTTTAAATCGTAATTTTAGAGCGGTCTTTATAACAATTTCCAGTATTTGAAGGTATTTTAAGACCTTCAAAGATATTGTGCCAACTTAACAGGTTTTCTAGACACTAGAGCGGGTGTTTTGGTGTATAGCAGGACACTTTGAAGACATTTTAGGGCCCTTTTACGGTCACTTTAGACACCGAAGTAGGTATTTTAGGAGGGTGGTACAGAAAATATGAGGGTATTTTAGACACTGGGGCAGGAATTGTACGACATAGAAGGTATTTATCCCACTAGTGAAGGTGTTTTAGGCTAATGGCAGTAGCTTTTAGGAAGTTTTGGTACACAGGCAGAGTCATTTCAGGTATTTTAGCCACTGGAGCAGGGACTGCAGTGCATTTAGGACACTTTAGCCCTTGGTACAGCTGCTGACAGTGGCATTTCAAACACATTGAGGGTATTATTTTTAGACACTGGAGCAGGCATTTTCAGGGTATTGGTATAGGGTTTTGTTTTCGAGCATTTCGAAGGTATTTTCTGATGTTTTAAGTATCCTTTGCAGTTTACAGCCATTTCGAAGGTATTTTAGGCACTGAAACAGGAGTATTTTCGGGAGGGGGAGACATTTATAGAATATTTTAGGCGTTTTTAATTCATTTGAAGCATTTTATTTCTATTTTAACACACTTGGCAGGCATATTTTGGACGCGAAAATGATTATTTCGAGCTCTGGTAGAGGTATTCGGAGCACTGCAACAAGACTTTGGACTCTTATTAATATTTTGACAATTGAAATCTTTCTCCTATACTTCAAAAGGAATTTCACATTTTATACTAGCTTGATCCAGTTTTAATAATCATTCACCATGTTTTACAAGATTTTCGTGGTATTTTTGGTTCTCCTCACACTTTTCACTATTTACGACACTTTTCACTAATTTTACGATATTTTATAAGCATTCTGTTTACTGTCACAGTACTTGTTATACACTTTTAAAACCCTTTTCTATGTCGCTTATAAACTTATGAATGGCGAGCTGTTAGCGTATTAGGGGAGGAGGTATAAGCTGTGTTTGGTTTGGAGTATTATTGAATCATATTCAACTATGCTAACACTTTGAGCTAAAAATACAACAAATTTCCTAATACGATTCTACAAGCTTAAAATCGGAGTAACTCTGGAAAAAATACTTTGCTGGTGATTGCGGTCAAAAGTAGCGGTTTTCTGTGATAACTGTGTATTAAGCGTAGTTTTCTGTGATAAATGGGTAGTATGTGTAGTTTTCTATGATAAATGGACATTAAGCGTATAAAAATGTATTGTGTACTGATTCTGTGGAGAATGAGGGGGTGAGGGAAACAAAGTATTGAAAAAGGATTGACACAAAATAATATGGTATATACATGAATTTAATTAAATAAAAGGGAGAAAAACTTCTACGCTATTTGTAAAGTATTATAATAGAAATTATGTTAACTTTGGTGTGTAAAGGGTTGCGGTGGTAGGTATGGTAGGCATTGAATGGAAACATCTGTATGAATGATCGTGCGAGAATACTTCTCTGCGCGTTTCAACATGTCGGGCTCTTTCCAGAGAGTCTGTCTCCAGGTATGACGTCATCTGGCATAACAGACTATTGTCATGAGTGGTATGGGATCAACCTGTTTTTACAGCTTGGTTCAGGCGATAACGTCGGTGGCCACATTCGGGAGATCGCTGGTTCTATTTCCGTAGTGACGGCCAATCTGACCTTAGGTTTCTCGCGGTTTACGCTGGTTGACAACCGAACGCTAGTAGTTTCTCATCGATTCCGATTTCCGTTCCCTTTAATTCTATTTCATTTTCATCTTTCACGTGTGCTTTTAGGGTCCAGGAGTTCGATTAACGTCGGTCGCTCGCTCACTCTGACCTCGGATTTTTCGTGATTTCCCCTGGTCTACAGGCGAATGCCTGAGTGGTGTACGTTAGCGCGATTTCCTTTCAATCTATATAATTTGCATCTTTCACGTGTACAATCTGAAGGTATCCCTGGTTCTGTTCCCGTTGGTCGCTCATTCTGACCTCGGATTTTGCGTGGTTTTCCCTAGTTGACAAACGCGAATGTCGGAGTGGTGTATACTACCACGATTTCCATTCCCTTTCATTTGCATCTTTAACGTGCGCTTCTAGGGTCCCGGGATCGATTTCCCGTTCGTCGCTCACTCTGATCTTGGATTTTTCGTGGTTTTCACTGTCTGCAGGCGAATGTCGGAATGGTGTATGCTACCACGATTCCCTTTCATTCTATTTCATTTGCGTCTTTCACGTGTGCTTCTAGGGTCCCGGGATCGATTCCCGTCGGTCGCACACTCTAGCCTCGGATTTTTCATGGTTTTCCTTGGTCTGCAGGAGAATGCCGGAGTGTTGTATACTACCACGATTTCCTTTCCCATTCATTCGCATGTTTAACGTGTGCTTCTATGTTTCGTTGCGCATGGTGAATGCTTCCTCAAGGGATACTTGTCCCTTGCTCGGTTAACAAATCGTTCATCACCCTCACGAGCTAAGCACCCGAATCTGTACGAAGACCTACGAACAATACACATATTCACAATTCTTTAACTTACTATAAACACCCGAACCTGTACGGGGATGTCCGAACATCCCCCCACAATACATACGTCCTCGCAATACCTTAAACACTCACTCTAAGCACCCGAAGCTATACGAAGACATAGATACACGCGTTCACTTCTCCCAAGCACCCGAAGCTGTACGAAGACCTATGAAAACGTACAATCACATACGAACATCTCTGCGCGCCCCTCTAAATACATGAACATGAGTGCAGACCTACGTATACACCCGAACATCAGTGTAACACGAATTGAAATATAAGAGCTTAGACGCTTAATCATCGTTTTCAGTATTAAAATTCATTATATAAATGATCTATAATGGTTCGTGCCTCTTCTATAAATAGGGCGATCTCGGGCATTGGACTTCATTCTGCTAATTAACTCTGAGGTGAGAACATCGTTGTACTCTCGGGAAAATAATCGGCCTTCTAAGCTGTTATAAAGGTAAGAGGTGTACATTTCCTTGAAGAAGGATTAATACGTTATATAATTGATCCAAAAATGTTCGTGCCTCCTCTATAAATAGAGCGATCTCGAGCATTGGACTTCATTCTGTTAATTATCTCCGAGGTGACATCGTTGTACTCTCAGAAAATAAGCGGCATTCTAAAGTGTTATCAAGGCGAAGAGGAGTACATTTCCTTGAAGAAAGGTTAATACGTTATTATACCACCACGAAAGATGAATAAGTCCTCATATTAGGATATCATTCCTAGTGTATCAAGATATTCTTGTGGTAAATGCCGCAATAAATTCTTCCACGGTTATGATAAAAGAAGGCATTAGCTACGTTGTAAGAAGCTCTACAAGTGTAAATATTGTAATGTAACCTTCAAAGAGAGTTATAAGCGTCGCCGACACGAAGATGCGTGCGAAATAAACAAACCCGAGAAGAAAGGTAGATTAGAACCTACTAAGCAAGAACTATTATCTACAATGGATGACTGTGACATGAATGAATATGAAACTTCATTCAATGGACGCTTGAAATCATATTTTATACGTTGTGAATCAACTAAGGATCTGAATATGTACCTGCATGAGGGAAACAGCTGATAATCTTGGCTGTACATAAAGAGCGGATCTAGAAACTTATTATAATATTAAAAAAAAAGAGTTCATTTTATCTTTTAATCATTGGTATTCAGGAGTGTGAAAATTAATCTACTAGCTGAGTGTAGATTTGTTAACATTGTCGGAGAAACCTGCCACAAAACATTTAAAGCCCGGAGTCAAGCTGTTTTCCTAGAAACGGACCTGGACTCTACGTTGGAAACCAAAATGAAGAAGTTGGTTACTGAAATGGAGGAATCACAACTTAAGGGTAGCAACTGGGCTCTGCTTGATGTGGAAGGGGTTCGCCTTCGTATTAGCAAGTACAATCCGTTACGAGGAAGTAGCTACATACCCCTGCCTCCATCTGTTGAAGCAAGATAAGCCTGCATTAACATTCAGAATTTAACTGATGAGCTATGCTTCATGTATTCTGTATTAGCCAAATTCGTGAGCGTCAAGCCTCAACGCGTAAGCAAATACGAGCAACTTCAAAATAAATACGACTTCAGCTGTGTTACTTATCCAACTCCACTTTCACAAATACCTAAATTTGAGAACCTTAACACGATGTCTATCAACGTCTTTGGCCTGGATGAGAAGCATAAAGCGTATCCAATAAAGATCGCTGAGACTGAACCACCTGAACAACGTGACCTCCTACTATTGAGTGACAGTAGTGGGAAACAACACTACGTATATATAAAGAATTCTGAAAAACTTATTCGACGTCGGAAAACTAAATGTAAGGAACATGTTTATACCTGTAAACGTTGTTTTACAAACTCTGATGGTCGATATGGACGAAGTGGGCTGGAAAAACTACAAGAACATGCCGCCATCTGTAATCAACATGGTGTTGCAAGGGTAGTTATGCCTACAAAGGAGAAATCAATTGTACAGTATAAAAATTTGAAAGGATGTTTAAACAACCTTACGTCATCTACGCAGATTTTGAAAGCATTCTCGCCCCATGTCATACATGTATACCCAATCCTGAAACTTCATATACAACCCCTTATCAGCAGCATGTACTCATAAGTTTCTGCGTTTACGTTTAACCATCATCCGACGTTGAAACTCGCCCCATGTCATACATGTATGCCCAATCCTGAAACTTCATATACAACCCCTTATCAACACCATGTACCCACGAGTTTCTGCGTTTACGTTAAATCATCATCCGACGTTGAACAACTGGAAACTGATCTTCCTAAGCATCCCTATGTATATCGCTGTGTTGATGCTTCTCAGAAGTTTATGGAGTACCTGACATCCCTTGCAAAGGAAATTAATAATATATACAAATCTGTCATACCTCGGAAACTTACAAATTAACAGCAGATGGAATTCATCTCCTCTACAGTATGCTACTTGTGTGGAAAAACCTGTACTGAAGAGAACTATAAAGTACGCGACCATGATCACATCAGTGGTGAATATTGTGGAAGTCTATATAATGAATGTAATTTAGCCTGCAAAACACCTAAATATATTCCAGTCTTCTTGCACAACCTCAGTGGGTATGAATCACACTTCATTGTTAAGGAGCTGGGATGTACAAGTAAGCTGGTAGAAGTAATTCCTAGCTCTGAAGAAAGCTGTATATCATTCTGTAAGTATGCAGGAGATATAAAGCTTCGGTTTGTGTATAGCTTTCGGTTTCCAGTACAAGGTTGGATAAGTTGGTGAAAAATCTAACATCGTACCCTGAAACACTTCGGAGAACACAAGGTGAAGTTGATGTCTCGTAAAGGAGTATTTCCCTATGATTACGTCACTTCATGGGAAGTTTTGAACGAAACCTGCTTACCTCCTAAGGACTCCTTCTACAATAAATTGAAATAAGAAGTTAGTGATGCTGACTACGGTCATGCTACAAATGTATGGGAGCTGTTTAATGTAAGAAACCTTAGTGAGTACAGCGAGCTCTACTTAATCTCTGATGTACTTCTTCTAACTGATGGCCTTGAGACATTTGGAGATCAAACCCTCAAAACACACAAAGTCGATTCTGTACATTATTTCACCTCTCCAGGACTTACATGGGACGCCATGTTGCTGTATACAGGAATTCAGCTGGAATTGTTACAGGATTATGACCAATTACTCATGGTGAAATCCGGTACAAGAGGAGG
Source organism: Deroplatys truncata (assembly GCA_030765065.1). Taxonomy (NCBI): domain Eukaryota; kingdom Metazoa; phylum Arthropoda; class Insecta; order Mantodea; family Mantidae; genus Deroplatys; species Deroplatys truncata. Next base: position 232,471,972 of record CM060990.1, read on the forward strand.
TTTATGTCAAGTTTCCCACCGTTATGCCGAAGCAAACAACGCCTACGTGGAGAAGTATGATCCGTCGAGACCAACCCAATTTATTACATATGAGGCGCCAATAACCAATATGGTTGGGCCATATGTTACGCCCTCCCCTATGGTGGATTTGAGTAGGTGTCAGCTAAAAAATCGGTATAGAAAGACTACAAGAAAATGATCCTCATGGATACGTATTAGAAGTTGACATTGAGTATCCTGCAGAACTTCACAATCTACACAACGACCTGCATTTCCTACCTGAGTGTGTGAAGCCTAAGGACTCAGCTACAAAGAAACTGATACCTCATCTTGGACCTCGAAAGAAGTATGTCTTACATTACATGGCTTTGAAGCAAGCTCTTAATCATGGACTACGGCTAGCAAAAATCCATAGTGTGCTACAATTCCGACAGTCGCAGTGGTTAAAACCTTATTTGGAATTTAACAACAGACTACGACAACAGGCTGCAAATGACTTTCAGAATGATCTCTACAAACTGTTTAACAATGCCATGTTCGGTAAAACTATGGAGAACCTGTGTAAACGTGTGGATATACGGTTGGTGACAAAAGAGAAGACTCTGGAAAAGTTAATTGCTAAGCCTACGTTTATCGATTGAACAATATATCCTACCAACCTAGCTACTGCATATGGCATCCCGACAGATTGTGTTCAACAAGCCTATACACATTGGAATGAGTGTGTTGGACATCTCCAAGACATTAATGTACCACTATTACTATGATGTGTTGTTACCCTATTATGGAGCTGAAAATCTGAAGCTTATGCATATGGACACTGATTCGTTCATTCAACGAGTGAGAAGTGAAGATGCGTACTATGACAAGCTACGTTTTCTCGAGCACCCAGATAATCTGATTATCGTACAAGCCATATATGCTATTCAGCTCTAAACAAGAAGGTGTTGGGAAAATTTAAGGATGAGGCTAATGGTAAAATCACCCAGTGCTTTTTCGGACTACGACCTAAGATGTATGCACTAGATATCCACGGCTTAATGATAAAAAAATTAAAGGCATAAAATGTAGTGCTATCAATCAGTACGTCACATTCGAGAGTTGTACTGGCTGTCTTAAAACCAGAGAAATCATAAGAACGCCCATGAATCTGATCCTGTCCCGGGAGCATGCTCTTGCCACAGTGCAAGTGAATAAAATTACAGTGACTCCATACGATGAGAAAAGAGTTATTGCTGAGGATGGAATAACTACATATACGTATGGACATTATCGTATTACAAACAGTGCTTAAAAGAATGTAAGTGGAAGATGAAGATTTTCTCGTGAGTCTGCAATCTTAAAAAAATGAAGTTTATCCGTGTGCTGTGTATACATCTAGCAGACGCCGGATGAAGAAAGAATAGCAATAAAAAGATGGAAGGGAAGGTGTTAACTCTGCCATTAGGAGCAATCCTAGTGCTAGTCTCAAGCCTAGATAAAGGGGAGAGGCACCTACAACGAATTAAAATCAAGGTATGTTGACGTAAAACTTTTCAATTAAGACTCTCAAATAATAAAACCTGAATAAATCATCGCAATTTCACTAAAAGAAAGTCAATGTTATCTCTGGTTAGCCATATTAGGTTAGATGATGACTGAGTAGAATAGATGATGAGAGGATGCTCTGGGATTGGTTAGGTTAAGCTAGGCTAGGCTCGCGCACTGATTGTCTAAGTTATGAAGGATGGATTAGCTTGGGTTGCCTTAGCAATGGGTTGGTTACGTGTTGCTCTTACGTTTTGTTACGTGGTTACATGGTTGCTACGTGTTGCTACGTCGTGTTACGTTTCTGGTTACATGTCATGTGGTGTTACGTGGTTACGTGCTTATGTTACGTGGTGTTACGTTGGTTACGTCTTGTCGCGTGGTTACGTGCTTATGTTATGTTGTGTTACGGTGTTATGTTACGTGGTGTTACGTCTTGTTACGTAGGCTAGGTTAGACCATGATGGGATTGAATAGATAATGAGAAGATGATCCAGAGCATACAAGGTAGGGATAGGTTGGGGCGTATACTTCTATATACCTTCACTGTAAACCAATATACAGTTTATTCCTCTCTGTCTCGCGCACTAACTGTTTAACATATAAAAAGTTTGTAAGATTTAGAAAAAGTATATAAAAGTGTTGTAGCATTGGATGAGAAATATTTATAACCTAATTACCCTCTATATTGCCATGAATACCTGTGACGCTATGTGAATTACCTGTTAAAATGATTTAAATACCCTACATTTTACCTGAATCGTATGAAAATTACTTTAAATAGCTCTGGTACGAATCGCTGCACTGAATTACCATGAACACTTGTGATACTACCCGGTTTACCCTATATATACAAATAATTACATTAATCAATCAAAATACATGCGGCGGGGTACTTCGGTCTGCGTCCAGCCGTTTAGAGGCACGATGCCAGGACGTTAGCAGTATAAATCTTGAAGTCAATAAGTTTAAATGATGTTATTCGTGGACGAACATTACCTGACACAGATATTTTAGAACATAAGCGCCGGGGGACTTCACCACAGTGTCGAGAAAATATCGTCAAAGGGTGTCAAAACATTTGTAAACTGTAATTAGTGGTGTCTTTGCGGTCTAAATCTCTTCCCCATTTAACTCTGTCTATCCTAACATCTCTCCACGTTTTCCCTATCTCTTCCGTATAAAGCGTATCCCCCTCTCCTTCAGCATCTGTCTAGCCAAGCATCTCTCCTAGGTTTCCTAGCTCATTTGTATAAATCTATATTCTCCCTCCTTCAGCCTGTGTCTAATCTTGCATCTCTTCTCGTTTTCCATATTTCCCCATATAAACGCATACTCTACTCCTCAACCTCTGTCTAGACTAGCACCTCTCCTCGTATTTTCCTCCTCTCACATGTAAAGCGCATTGCTCCTCCTTCAACTCTCCCCTAGCATAGGATCTCTCCACGTTTTCCATATCTTCCTCCACATAAACGTATACCCTACTCCTTAACCTCTGTATAACCTACTACCTCTCCTCGTGTTCCCTATCTCTATCATATAAAGGGCGTTCCCCCTCCTTCAGCCCCTACTCTACCTCGGATCTCTCCTCGTTTTCCCTATCTCTGCCATATAAACGTATTTTCCTCCTTGAAGGCACTCTCAACCTAGCATCTACCCTCTTTTCCTGGCCTCTCCATATAAACGCATACTCTACTATTCAAACCCTCCTAGCCCAATACCTCTACTCGGTTTGCTAGCTCTTCCATATAAAAGCCATATTCTACCCTTCAAGCCCTGTCTACTCTAGTACCTCTCCTCGTATTCCCTATCTCTCCTGTATAAACTTACATTCCCCTCCTTCAGTATCTGTCTAACCTACAATCCCTCCCCGTTTCCCATATGTTCCTCATATAAACGCATACTTCGCACCTCAAACTCCGTCTAGACTAGCACCTCTCCTCGTATTCCCTATCTCTCTTGTACAAAGCATATCCCTTCCTCCTTCAGCATCTGTCTAGGCTATTATTTGTCTACGTTTTCCCTATGTTCCCCATATAAATGCATTTTCCTCCTTGAACCGTCGCATCTACCCTCGTTTTCCTATCTTTCCCATATAAATGCAAAAATGGCCCAGAACCACTTTATTTATACTAGTAGGCATACATGTTACCATTGTGCAGCAGAACGGCATTCAGGCTTCTTTTCGGTGAGTCAGTAAGCAGTCTCCAGTCATCTGGCGCATACGGAATGTTGAACTGCTTCATCAAACCTTGTACATCACTGCAGTACACTAACACGTCATATTGAGAGAATATTGTGTGATTATCAAGTCTCTTTCTGCAAAACGTAACGGACGTTCCAGCTGCTAACATAGGTCTTTCACGCAGTCTTGACCCTAGGAGCTCTGCTTTATCCATTGTCAGTCCCAGTCACGGACTATATCATTTACATCTGCCTGAGTGAACAGAAGAGGGTCCTCAACTGTGCCTTCTTCAAACTCAGTATCATCCGTCTCCTGCACGGTATCTGTATCATTACTGCCGTCCGAATATGTCTTCAGAGGCTTTGGAATAGGTATATCCGGGCCATGTGGAACAGGACGAATCGCTGAGCGAATGTTGTTCGGATACTCAATACTCTTCTTGTTTTTCTTGTTGAAACCTGTAACCATACAAGAGCAGAAGTAGAAGTCGTCGGTATGTTTCTGTTGCTCCCAGCCGACAGTAGGGGTGCCAGATCGTAATGACTTCTTCTTTCCTACCGCCCACCGTCGTAAATCTTCTACACACATAACACATAGGCCTGTGGAGCCCATGCTTTATTGATGTCGCCTAGTTTCATTACAAAATGGGCATAGTAGACCTCACGAAGGCAGCAATGTTTCTTCGGTCTTTTTTTCACCGAAATTCACCACAAATATAACAACTGTTAGGAGAGTTTACACAGCCTCGGGTAGAAATTGTAGACTAAGGGTACGGCCAGGCTGCGAGCGTCGAGCTGCGCGGCACGCCGGGCGGTAGTCGCAAACAATAGAGATTTGGTTCGGTTGGCCACAGTGTGAGCGGCGCGTCAAATTGGAGGGGAAGGGACCGCGCGGACCTTCACTACCTGTCGCTCAACGCTCAGTATTGTTTGAGATTCTCAACGCGCCGCTTAATTCAAGTGTTTTAGCATGACCGACCGAGTGCTCTCCAAAGAAGAAAAAGACGTCTTGATTCGGAGGTGCAGACCAGAAATTTCTTGTGGAATGACCGTGACAAGAATTTTAAAAATGTTGCGGTGACGAAAAAAGCTTGGGATGATATTGGGGCTCTATTAAATATTCCTGGTGAGTATGGTTTAAATTTTACTTGGTAGGACATTCAATTATAGGCTATTTTAAATGCCAAATAAAGCTCTGTTTATACTATATAGTTATTAACACATGAGTGGTATAAATGAAAGCAAGCATTAGCTCATTTCTCACTATCTTTACTAAGCTTTTGCTTGCTATTTCTTGACGTACCTCCGTAGGTACCTCAGCTTGCCCAACTGCATTTTAATACCATGTGGAGTTCATGATCGTGGTTCCAGAGAGGAAATAAAAATCACACGACTTGCATTCACGCGACCTTCTCTATCACTCTTTTACAAGCAATTCTTACAAAAGCTTATTCTTGGTATCCACTTCTTGTTAATCGAGATAAACTGTCATTGTAGGGATACGAAGAATGCAGTAAACTAAAGGGATAGTCAAATATTGTAAATATGGGTCGCTATTCGTTGGAATTGAAATTCCGTTCTTTTTAGATGATCGCGGAAAAAAGACAAAAAAATCCTGATGTTCTATATTCACATGGCTTTCTCTAATCATTCTTCTACAAACTACACTTACAAGAGCTTATTATTCCAGCTTCTTCTAATAAACGTTCAATTTACATTTACAGTTTCGTTATACGATACAGTAGGTAAAGTGAGTCAGATTTTTAAACAGCGCGTGGCTATATGAGGGCTTTGAAATTCGATGCTCTTTGCATGACCACGAGAAAATATCGAATACTGACTTCCCATTTGAGAGAATTAAAAGTAGGTATTTGAGAGTTTAAACCAATAACAAGGAATATCTCAGGAATGGTTAACTTAAAAAAAGAAATGCTTTGACATAAATTGTAATTTTCTTTTTGCAGTAAGATTCTTTGTAGATAGATTTGCCTATCTTATGGTTTACTCATTGTGCAAAAGTTACTCAAAATGAAGAGGACTTCAGAGGATATTCCCAGGAAATGCAATATATGTATTTGACATGAAAATATTTTAAACATGTTATGTTTAATCAAAATCGTTAAGAGTCATTTTCGAGAAAATAAAGCTTTTGGAAAAAGTTTCCATATAAAGGGTAGTTTAGGGTGGGGGATTTTATTGAAAATCTTCCTGACCCATGTTTGAAAGGTATGAACTTAAATGACAAACTTGTTGTTTAACGACTTTTCCTTTCAGAGTTCGCTGTTCAGACACATGCGTAGTTTAGCAGTTACATAAAAGTAATTCAGAATGAAGAGCACTTCAAAGGCTATTCCCAGAAAATTCGAGATATACCTAATTATATTTGCCATGCAAATATCTTAAACAATAGCGTATTTTAATCAAAATTGTTGGAGCCATTTTTGAGAAAAGGGATAGTTTTGGGATAGAGGAATTTTCTTGAAAATCTTATCACATCTTGGAGGATACTACGTTTGAAAACTATTTTTTTTTATTTATGCTGTTCATACACACATTTGCTAAAGATTTTTCTTTTTAATTCAGGCACTCTCAAAACGTGTATCTCTGATGAAATCTCGGTATCGAATTTTTGCCTAGAATGCAATACTTCCTCTACTTGCTATACGTAAGTGATAGAGAAATTAAAAATTGTTTCAAGACGCAAGGACTCGGATGTGTGCAGATATAAACAGTTATTTAAAAGAGAAAATTCTACAAAGTTGCGCATTATTTTCTTCCACAGGCAAATGAAACACGATGTGGACCTTCGACAATGCTAAAAAGATCTCGACGTGTTTTCATCTGGGTACTATAAACAGAATGTGAGTGAGGTCATAGCGATCCGCTCTCATTACCGGAAGACTGGTAATATAATCAAAGCGATATACAAATGAACACGTAGAGCAGATTATAACTAAAGAATTTCATATAAAACCAAACTTAAATTTAACTTTCAACGAAATGAAGCTCTTTCACCCAATTTAACTTTAATTCATGATAACATATTATAAATTCCTAGAATTACGTAGTGATATTTTATACAGATGCAGAAAATATCAATGTACTTTCAATATATCAGTTGGTGACACGTTTGTAATGCTATCAAATAAGGAAATAAGAGATTGGATTTAGAAAGGGGATGAACGTTATCTGTTGAAAGTTGGGTGAATCCCAATGTCTATTTAATTTGCGAAATCTTTAATATGTTATTTAAAATCTGTACCTCTATTAGGTTTCATAAATACGAGTATGCTTAACATGAATGAGTATATGTATATTTAACTGCAGCAAAGATTAAATCGCCTCCTGACAGAAGAATAGGCGTGTTTGTTTACTCAGATGATGTGTCGTGGTGAAGGTCACTGAGCAAAAGTTTGGTAGGTGATAGCAATAGCTCATCGAAGAGGGGAAATTTTTATTTATACCAAACCACGACCTGATGCTCGATTCTCAACTTGCTTGGAGCTGCAGCTTACAAGCTATTGCTTGTTTTTATTCATAGTACCCATTGTGTTTTAATTTGAGAATAGTAGTGTATAGAACTTTACATAAGTAGTTAGAAGATGGATATATATATATATATATAAATAACACAAAAGTGTTGGAAAATAGAAATGCATGAGTTGTAGAAGTATAAGCTATATTTATGTACTATAAACCAGTTTACAAATACTCAGTTTACACTTTTTATCTTGTCATTGCGTGCAAACGTAATTGTCTGACGCTACATTCTGTAATTCACCGAAGTATTCAGCAAACTTTTCTCTGACTTGTCTGGCAAGCTCACTAGAACTATTGTTCCTTCTATTCAATTCAGCTTCAAGATGAGTTTCCTCATTCACGTTCTGTTGCATCACTTCTCGATAATGAAAATCACTATCACCATCTCGCTCACGGATGATATTGTGTAGAACACAGGCACACTTAATAAATCGATTGGCTTTGATTACATCAGTTTCTATATCTTTGGAAAGGAATCGCCATTTTGCATACAGAATACCAAAAGCACATTCAACACATTTTCGAGCCCGTGATAAATGTTTGTTGAAATTCTCTCGCCTGGGTGTCAGTCCTCTTCCTGGATAGGGCCTCATCAAATATGGTTTTAGAGGATATGCCTCATCACCAATTAACACCAGCGGTAGTTGAATATTTGAATTCGGTAGTGTTTGGTTCGAAGGCACATTGAACTGATTTGCTTCTAACAAATTAAATAGAGTAGATGCACTGAAAATACCTCCGTCACTTTGCTTTCCTCTTGCTCCCACTTCAACCGTCATAAATTTCTTGTCTGCATCAGCAACTCCTTGTAGCACTATGGAGAAGTAACGCAGATAGTTGTAGCTGGAGCCTGAATTTCGAGGGCATTTTATTTGACAGTGTTTACCGTCAATTGCCCCAAAACAATTTGGAAAATTCCAGCGTTGATAATACTCTGTAGCTACTTTCTGGAGTTGCTCCTCTGTAGGTTGAGGTATAAACTCCTGAACGAACTCGTCCCAAATTGCCTGGCATGTTTCATGAACAATTACACTTACGGTTGATTTTCCGACCCTAAATGAAAATTCCAGTGACCTAAATGACGATCCAGTAGCTAAGTACCTGAAAAGAAGGAAAATAACTATGTTACGCTTATTATTAGTCACGATAATTTACTTTACTGAAGTTATTTCTTGTTGTAACTTTTAATCCTTTAAGTTCTATGGTCATATCGGGGGCTTTTACTTGAATGATAACTGTAGCTATTAACAACTTTTGAACTGTAGGAAGCAATCAGCAGGTTTCCTTCTTCAATTGGTACACGCTCACATCCACACATTTTCCTGGTGGAGGGGAGGAAATAATCCTGATTAAAGAAAAATTTCTATCCTACATCCAAGAATCGAAGTTCGGGACCGCGGGGTTAGCAGTCATGTGCGCTTCCCGCTAGATCATGCTAATAGTATATGATTAGTAGTAATTACATCACAATTACTGAAACTTTTTCTCTCTAATATGCTCTTGTATTTCAGGTCACGTGGCAAAAAGCAAATGGAAAAACCTAAAAGATAAATTTAGGAGGGAGCACCAAAAGCAAGCACAGAAGCAAAAATCGGGGGCTCCTGGAACTTTAGTAACATCATGGGCATTTTATGAGTCCATGATATTCGTAAAGGATGTGATTTCCCCCGGAGAGACTTCTGGAAACTTAAATGCCAGCAACCAGGAGGAAACAGCAGAAACTTTAGAAGGCGAAGATGAATCTGGGACATCTGCCTCCCCGGGAACACCCACTACATCAACACCGGAAGTTACACTGCCTCAGTTGCGACCTCGTAAGAGAAAATCAGAAGGTATTCATGAAAAAATGTTAGAGCTGGAAGAAAAGAAACTGCAACTTCTGATGCAGGAACAACAACACTCAGAAAAGAACAATAATCCGGATTTTCAATTTTTAGTTAGCCTGCATCCGTATTTTCAGAATTTGAATGAAGTCATGAAATTGAGGTTAAAGGCAAAAATAATAAATGGCATTTTAGAGATTGTGAATGAAAGAGAATCTAGTGCAAGTTAAGTAAACACAGCCTCTTGTATTATTAATTGTTCCGAAATAAATTATAAAAAAAGGTAAATGAGTTTTATAGGTCTATATGTGCTCATTCTTGCCTACTGTAATAATAATAATAATAATAATAATAATAATAATAACTCAGTAGTTTGCTTTTAATCAAAATATCAAAATAACACTTTGTCTCGAAGAAAAATACAGTAGTATAGAACGAGGATATGCATTTATGACTGCAGAAAACGGTCTTACTTCAGTGTTATGATCAGTCTCTCCTCGGGCTAATAGGTTTCTGGAAGTTAGTTATTTGTTTCTCCAGTCGATGATGTAGTCTTTCCAGGAGAAAATCATACGTTTGTAAGGACATTCTTGTGTACTCGAAAAACTTGTCCGTAAATCTTCGAAGCTGTGGGTATAAATGATGGAATTCTCCAAAAACCTTCCGCTGCCGATTTATAGGATGCACCCCGTAACGTTTGTTTACCTTCATTCTTGCTATCTTCAAATAATTATTTTCCAACAGCAAGCACATGCGGGTAAGTTTAGAAAGTGCCATGATGTCAAAGCTGCTCCACTCAACGCTCACAGTGATATGACGCTGTGCATGGACAAGGCAACGCTCGTCAACCCCCACCACTGTCCTTTGTCGAGACAGGTCGCTCGTCTTGCCGCGCAGCTCGACGCTCACAGCGTGGCCGTACCCTAACACGTACTTCCTTGCACAAAATCAAGACAGTGACGGACGGGTAGCGCCATTTGTAATATGACACGCTCTGTGCCGCTAGGAGCGCAAGTGTTAAACAGTTGAAAGCGATGCTCCGCTTCTGAGCTGTTTATGGTGTTTTCGTGTACATCATTATTATTGCAAAATATGCCATTTGTGCAAAAATTGTGGGTGATACGATGTTTTGAGTATCATTTTCGAACCTAGGAGGTCGAAATACATAAAGAACATTTACATTTTCGAAGAAAAATTTTGTGTTTCTGTACTTTGTTGCATAGTGTTCTTATTGCTGCTAGAGCTACCGCCACTTCTATTAATACTACCATTATTAACACTCCTACCATCGCTTCTAACATTACTACCGTTATTATAACTGCTACTGCTACCGCCGTTTTTATTAATACTACCGTTATTAATACTGCTACCGCCGCTGTTTACTATAACTACCAATATTATTACTATTACCGCTACTACCGCTTCTACTATTACTACCATCATTAATACCGCTACCGCCGCTAATACTATAACTACTATTATTATTACTATTACTACTACCACCGCTTCTATTATTACTACCATTATTAATACTCCCACCACCGCTATTGTTATTACTACCATTATTATTACTACTACTGCTACCACCGCTTCTCCTATTACTACCATTATTAATACTCCTACCACCGCTACTGTTATTACCAACATTATTATTACTGCTACTGCTATCATCTTTTCCATTATTACTACCATCATTAGTACCCCTACCACCGCTACTGTTATTACCAACATTATTATTACTGCTACTGCTATCATCTTTTCCATTATTACTACCATCATTAGTACCCCTACCACCGCTACTATTACCATTATTATTACTGCTACTGCTAGCGACATTTCTATTATTACTGTCATTATTAATACTCCTACCAGAGCTACTATGACTACTTCCATAATTATTACAGTTACTGTTAGCACCGCTTCTATTATTACTACCATTATTAATACTCCTACCACCGCTATTGCTATTACTACCATTATTATTACTGCTATTGCTACCACCGCTTCTATTATTACTACCATTATTAATACTCCTACTACCGCTTCTATTATTACTACCATTATTATTATTATTATTATTATTATTATTATTATTCTCATCATAATTACAGTTACTGTTACCACCGCTTCTATTATTACTACCATTATTAATACTCCTACCTTCGCTACTATTATTATTTCCATTATTATTACTGCTACTGCTACCGCCGCTTCTATTATTACTACAACTATTAATACTCCTAGCACCACTACTATTATTACTACCATTATTATTACTGCTACTGCTACGCGGTTTTTATTAATACTGCTGCCACCGCTAATAGTATAAATACCATTATTACTACTGCTACTGCTACCACCGCTTTTATTGTTACTACCATTATTAATACTGCTACCACCGCTACTATTATTCCCATTATTATTTCTGCTACTGATACCACCAATATTACTATTACCTACTATCACTAAATATTATTATTGCTACTACCTATGCTACTACTAATACTATTACTACTACTTCGCGTAGGGAAGTGGCGCTCCCATCGCCCACTGGTTATCCACTGTAATCAGACTCCCGAGTATAGCGGGTTACCATACACACGAAGAAGGCAATCACCTTTAGATCTCAGGAATTAATGACGCTAGGATGGGAGTCCCATCATAATAAACAATCATGAATAGAGGTGAAGGTATGATGGGAATGTTTACTGAGTAGGAGGTCGGAACTTCAGTTCCGTTTGGGAGTGTGGGTGAGCGAGCAAGCCCAGCGCGACCGTCAGCATACGACTGCCCAGCATTATCGGCGCGAAGCCAGGCCAAAATGCAGGAGAATGTTACTGGAAGCCAAATAAGACAAAAGGAATTGTCAGAAAGAAGGTCGTTAAGTTCGGAAGAAAAAATAGATCCACGATCGCCACCGGTTACAAGGAGGATGTAATGTCGCAAATAAACCTACTGCTAAGGAGAGATTCTGGAGTTAGTCCTTCTGTAAGAAGGAAAATAGTGACTCTGAGAGCTCGATTATCTCTGGACAGGGAATGAAGAAATGAATAGGGAGCATAAAAGGAAAAGAGAGGGTACATTTGAGAGGGGTGGGAGAAGTAAAGAAGATAATGGCTTAACTAGCCAGGAGGAGAAAACCGCAGAGGCTGACATGCTGATGAGTGGGAAAAAGAATTACGAGTTAAATGATACAGATGATCTCAGAGTGATACGTTTATTGCTAGAAAAGATTAGTAAATGCAGTAAAGAGTTAATGACCGTGATAAAGAATACTCTAAATACTATGGCGGACATAAAAACGGGGGTCAAGGACATGGAGTAAATGACTCAGACCACGATAAGACGTATAAATGAAAAAGAAATTTATCCCCAGAAAAGTGAGGTAGGTGAAGACCTCGGCCGGAGAAGTTTGTGAGGAAGATTTATTTAACACTGTAGATCAGGAAGGAATAGGGTTACAAATGGATATGAAAGGAGAAATTGAATTAAAAGAGACTTTGTCGAATGCTGGAAACTTCAAAGTATTTGCCTCATTATTAGACAAGGAGTGGCCGGAAAGTACCTATGAATCTACTGACATACTGTATGGAAACCCAATTATAACTAAAGGGGATATTGCAATCGTAGTAAATATAGATGACCAAGGGCAACAAGGGATAATGAGGAAGCTCAAAGAAGCCCAACCAGAGGTGTGAGACCTAGTGATAGAGAAGTTGATTGTGAACAAGGTAGAATATGTGAGGACGACTACTCATATACCGGGTGAGTCTTCTCAGCCTGCGATTTAAGAAGTTATGCATTCCCGGCGTTGTACAGTTATGCCGTAAACACTGTCCACTGGATCGCGTCGTATCACTTTCGGCCGAAATGATTGCTTTGCACCGGTGTGAGTGCAGTGGCTTGCACTCGTAGCATAACAATGTACGCGCTGGCCTTTAGTGGTGAAGGGCCCAGGTTCAAATGCTGCCACTCGAAAGTACTTTTTATGCTTAGTAAATTTTAATGAGAACTGATAGCTTGGCATGGAAGTATCGTTTCACTTAATTAGTTTAATTATGCGAGTTTCATTAAAGCACAGATTGTTACTTGTTAGAATATGCTTTAATGAACATCATAAATAAATGCATATAGCACTGTAATTATAAATTGCTAACATAGGGCATCGTTAAATAGTATTTTACCATGTAAAGCTATTCTTTCATACAAAACAAAGCCAATAAATTGTTCTGAGAGTTTTAAAAGATGTAGTATGCACATAGAAACCACATAACGTTTGCAAGCCCATATTATGATCGTTGTAAACCTCTCTGGTTCACAAAGTAGTACATTTAACTGTGACTATGACATCATGCCGGACCATCACACATATAAACCTTTACAATTTACCGTTTCCTCTATGTGGTTGTAATAGGTGTTCGAACTGGCCAACATGCCGGCGGATGCAAGATCTCAGTCTAACCATCATCGCCAGTCTAACCCGGCGCAACATGGTCGGTGTGATGTCACGGCAAGCTAAGATGATACGATGTCTGAGCTGTCGAGGGGTCAATGCCACTCCTGTTACACGATATCTTTAAGATAACCCCATAAGAAGCAATATAATGGGGTTAGATCTGGTGAGCGTGCTGGCCACCCTATTGGTCGATGCCGTCCGATCCATCGTTCAGGGTAGGTGGCATCGAGATAAGCCGTTACACGACGGGCCGAATGAGCTGGCGCTCCATCATGTTGGTACCACATAGTTAGTCGATTCTACAATGACACTTCATCCAGTAGAGTAGGCAGCTGGTGTTGTAGGAAGTGGATATAGCGATTCCCTGTGAGTTGGCCATCATACAACTACGGGCTTATTAGATGATCATCTAATATACCAGCCCAAACGTTTAAACCTCATCGGACTTGTAAGGCCGCCTCTCCCATCAAATGTGGGTGTACAGTGCTCCAATAATGCATAACGTGGCGATTTACATGGTCTGTGTTGTGGAACCCTGCTTCGTCTGTAAATAACACAGTTACCAAAAATGTGGATCCTGTTCAGTTTGTCATATGATCCACCTAGGGAACGCCACTCTCCGTCCATGGTCCGGCTGCAGTAGCTCTTGGTGTAGTTGAAGATGATAAGGGTGAAACTTTGTATGATGTATTCTCCGCGCGGAATATTGGCTAATATTGAAATGCCTGTGAATGTCCCTCCTACTAGAGTGCGGATGCTGAATGACATAGTCGGTCACACGATCCGTCGTTGCTTAGTCACAGACAGGGTGATCTCTTCGTGGATGTGATGTCTTGTGCACTGTTCCTGATTCCAGAAGGCGGTTCACAACTCGCAAAAACGTGTGATCTGTAGGAAGTGTTCTCTGCGGAAACCTTTGTTGGTATAGACGACGTGCCTCTGTTGCATTCTGCTGCGCTTCCCCGTATACTAACAGCATGTCCTGATACTCTCTACTCGAAAACATTGTTCCACAGTGAGCACAAACGTCTGGAACTTCGTATTTATAGGAAAATCCACTTTCTAGTGCATTCGGAAAGAAATCATGATTTGCTAGAACGTTCTCGAAACATGAACAGAAATGAATAAAAAACTCGTATATTCGCAAGCGTGATTTGAACTTCCAGCCTGCACCATGGCTTGCTAGCATGTTAACCATTGCGCTACTACAGCACATTAACAACGAGCACCACCGTAGCCCCAATCAGTGAGCTGGTGAATGCGGTATGTGCACCTGCATTTCGCATCGTCTGTAAAATGCAGGGCTGCCTAGTTAACAATCCGCAAGATGAAATTAAATTGAGTTTTATTTATGGACGCTCTTTAACTGCTGTGATCCTTAGCGTCCCATTCTATGTTGGGCGTGAAGGACCGGTAATTTTTCTTAGAGGACCCTTTATCAGACTTGAGGTTCTTTTACGTGCCGTAAATCTACGACAGGGGACCACGGCTTTACATCCCTTCCGAAAGAAGCCATGCTAAGGATTTTTACGCCCGAAACAATCCATCACCCTCCGTCAGGTTTGAACCCGCGACCTCGGAAACTAGAGGCTAGTATGGTAACCACTACACCACGAAGGACGACCCGCAGGATGAAAAGGCTCACGTGGCCTATATCAGTAGAGGAAACAAAAAGGAAAATTATCGTTATATATATCTGATACCCTTGTTAGTGGGTCAAAAACGCATAAATGATATGGAACAGCTGTGTACAATCCTGCAGCAATGGAAATAGCTAGTAGAGGAACATGGAAGAGAAAATATAGCATTTGCTACAGTTAGCGGACTTGACAGGGACTATGTTAGGTAAGTCCTAGAATGGGTATTCCGAAATAGTGGTACAAAAGTCGGATATATGTTACTGACAAATGAACAAAGGACACAGATTAATGCAGATAAGTATCAAAAGAAATCGTTTCAAAAAAAATTGAAGAATCCTAGGAAATGGTTGAAATCAAGCCTAATGGGAAAACTTCGCAGACATACTAAAGGCTGTGAAGAAAGAAGTTGATGTAGTAAAAACTGGTTTGAAAATAAAGAATATAAAGAAAAGTGGTAAGGAAGAGTTAGCACTTACTGTGGAAGGGGAAGGTAAAGCAAATGCCCTGAAACAGGAGATACAAAGGATATTAAAGAACTGGTAGTGAACACGAGAAGAAAGGAAGCTACTATCTTGCTATATGGGGTGGACCCAACTATCAATGACGAAGTGTTGAAAGCCATAATAGGTAATGAGATGGGAGTACAAGCCTCTGATATAATCATAAATACTTTGAGTCCTGGTAGATTTGGAAATTTAAATGCATCCATAGCTTACCCAGGGAGCTATCGAAGGAGTTGATAAAGAAAATGAACATACAGATAGGGTGGAAAGACTGCCATGTACGACAAAAGGCCACTATGTCAAGATGTTATAAGTGCCTTGGCTTAGGACATTAGAACCCAAGAATGCAAGAAGGTAGATAACAGAAAAGAGGACTGCCTTAACTGTGGAGGGCAAGACCATCATGTTAAAGATTGCACAAACAATTCGTATTGTTTTAAATGCCAAAAAGATGGATATAGATTTGACAAAACTAAATGCTCGAATTTCAGAAGGTTGGTATAATCCAGGCTAATTTAAGAAGATCAAATTTTAGTCATGACATGTTACAAGCCACGACAATGAAGAAGGAGGTAGACATAATAGTTGCTTGTGAACCAAATAAGATGTCTGACAGTAACTGGGTCAAGGATAAGAAAAGGGATGTAGCCGTGTATTTTATGAATAAGAAGCTCGAGGTGTTAAAGTTCAGAGCAGAAGAAGGATACATATGTGTATACCTGAAGCACTGTCATTTATTTTATTTTTATAGTTCACCAAATATTACAGATCATTTAATGCGAGATAGTAAAACTACAGGCGGTGAATGTATTCTTTTGAGTGATATAAATATTAAATCGCCACAATGGGAATCTCTGGTAACAGATCACAGAGCCGAATATTGGACGGAGTGGATGGCAACACTACACTTGGTAGTGAATAATACAGGGGATGTACCAATCTTCGCTAGAGATAATTGTGAGTCGCATATAGACGCCACAAACTCATCACAGAATATAGAAACCAAAAATTGAGGACTGGCAGGTATTAGAGGAGGAAACTTTCAGCGGACACCGGTTAATTTATTTCAAAATAAAGGGGACAAGATATCGCAAAGAGATAAATGTGAAAAAAAGGAAAATAGACTATGATTAGGAGGAGTTTAAAACTATACTTGAATGAAAGCTAAACGGAGTCGATGCTAACGTAGAGGGATATCTCCAGAATATCTGACTAAGGTTCAGCAAGAGACATGTGCACTAAGCCAGATAGAGAGATCAAGAGCAAACGAAAGTCGAGTACCACATTGGTGAAATAGCGAAATAGGTGATCAAAGGGGTAAATGTATACAGAAGGGTAGAATTGTGACTAGACTTCGTAGAAGAAAATCCCAGGTACTGAACAAATGGAAGAAGCGAGGAAAGAATACAAGCGAAGTAGGAATGAGCTCATAGACTCATATACCAGTCTAAATGTAGCAGTTGGCAAAATATATGCGACGAGCTAGCAGCTGATATATGGGGTGCTGGATATAAAACTTTCACTGGGCAATTGACAAATAAAACGCCTGTAGACCTGAGTACCGAAAGAAAAAAGGAGATAGTAAAGGTGTTATTCTCTTTTAGAGAAGATAAACTGAGGTTAGGATTCAGGAGCATGAATGCAGACCTCTTCTCTCTAGAGGAGATAAATGAGGTAATAAATAAAATAAAGACGGGAAAACCACCCGGAATCGACGGTATAAATCCGCCAGTAGTTAAACCTGCTGTTCAAATAGTCGAATATTGGATTTTAGGGATGTTATACATTTTGTTAATGAAGCAAAATTTTCCAGATATATGGAAAATGGCCAACGTTTCTTCTTATTGAAAGGAGGTAAATCACCGTCAGAGCCGTCAGCATATAGACCATTGTGACTGTTGAATACCTTTAGTAAACTCTACGAAGGAATAATAAAGATCACATTAGAAAGTGAAATTAAAGAAAATGGAGGATTATCTGATAAAATAAATATGAATTTCGGAAAGGGAAATCTACAATACATGCCACTGAAGATGTACTTAGAATTAAAGATGAATCGATAGGAAAATGGGCTGCATCAATTAATTAGACGTGAAAAATGCGTTTAACACCGCTACATGGACATAATATTAGACACTCTTAGACAAAAAAAGTATCTCCACGTATATAATAAATGTACTAATATCCTACCTTCAAGCAAGGAAAATAAAGACTGATAAAGAAGAAGAAGAAATAACGGCGGCTGTTACAATGGGATCCAGTCTTGGACCAACGCTATGGAATATCCTATATGATGGAGTTGTTAACTTTAAATTAACA
Organism: Deroplatys truncata; assembly: GCA_030765065.1. NCBI lineage: Eukaryota > Metazoa > Arthropoda > Insecta > Mantodea > Mantidae > Deroplatys > Deroplatys truncata. Next base: position 232,489,964 of record CM060990.1, read on the forward strand.
GAAGGGGCAATACAAATTGATTTCGCGGACGATCTAGCACGGATTGTCAGTGCTGAAGACGAAGAAGAGTTGATATAAAGAATCAATTCATTTCTAAGACGTATTGACAGGTGGATGGCATATAACAAGCACCACTTAAAACAGAACCCGTAATCTTGAAGGGCCCTAGAAAGCGTCCAAATATCTGTTTTATATTCAGGGAAATCATTATAGTCCCAAAAAGCCTGTCAGATACTTAGGTGTAATGATAGATGAAAATACCACCTACGGAGAGCATATACGAGGGCGGATCCAAAAGTAACGCACAATAACTTTTTTTACAAAAAAGTTTAATAGTTAAAACAACAACAAAAATCACTAATTAACTTACACCTTTTACCTACTTTTCTCAACACATTTCTTCCATCGAGATACCAGTTTTAATATGCTCTGTTCGTAGAAGTCCGTTTCCTTGATAGCCATCTGCGGACTGTTGATTTCACTTCAGTATCTGTCGTAAAGCGTTCAACGGCCAGAAATTTCTTCATGGGACCAAACAGATGAAAGTCCGACGGTGCAAGGTACGGACTGTATGGTGGATGCTGGAGCACCTACCATCCACAACCTCTTCTTCTAGAAGTAATACTTCAAAGTAGTTCCAAGAAGTCAACTATGGGTTATAGGGGTTTCTTAGTTGGTGAGAAACCAACTCACCCGATGGATGTCTTTCTAAGGTTTTTCCCCTGCCTTACAAAATAACCGTTACTACTACTACCAACATTATTAGTGCTAATGCTACCACTGCTACTACTATTGCTATCAACATTATTACTACTGCTGCTACCACCGCTACTACTATTCCTATCAAAATAATTATTGCTACTGCTACCACAATTATTACTTTTGCTATCAACATTATTACCGTGACTAGTATTACTATCAACATTATTACTGCTATTCCTAACAACACTACTACTATTGCTGCTAAAGCTATTACTGCTACTGCTATCACCGCCACTGCTATTGAAATAAACATTATTACTGCTACTGCTACCAAGAGTAATACTACTGCTATCAACATTATAACTGCTACTTCTACTACTACTAATATTGCTTTCAACCTTATTACTGCTTATGCAGCAACCTCTACCACTATTGCTATCAACGTTACTACTTCTACTCCTACCACCACTACAACAACCATTATATCAATATTATTACTCCTACTTCTACCACTGGTAATAGTAACGCTATCAACATTACTACTGCTAGTGCAACCATCGCTATAAATATTACTAATAACATTCTTACTCCTACTGCTGCAACCACTACTAGTATTACGATTAACTATATTATTGCTAGTGCTACCACTGTTACAAATGTTACATTCAATATTATTACTCCTACTGCTACAACTGCTACTATATTGCCATTAACATTACTACTGCTATCCTTACCACAGCTAATACTATGACTATCAACATTATTGCTACCACTGTCAGCATTGTTGCTGCTATTACTATAAATATTATTACTACTACTGCTACTACCACTACTACAATTCCTACCAAAATTATTACTGCTACTGCTACCACCGTCTCTACTACTGCTATCAACCTTATTACTGTTACTACCACCACTGGAGCTACCATTCCTATCATTATTATTACTACTACTGCAACCACTACTACTACCGCTATAACTATTTCTAATACTTTATTATTGTTAAAACTACTACCGATACTCCTACTGCTATCCACATTATTACTGCTACTGTTGCAATCACCACCAATATTTCTATCAACAGGACTGCTTCAATTGTTACGGGTACTATAATTACTTTCAGCATTACTCTTCTATTGCTTCCACTGCTAATGCTATTACTGCCCTAAATATTACTGCTACTTCTAGCACCATTACTACTATTACTATCAACATTATTACTGCAACTGCTACCACCGCTACTACTATTGCCATCAACATTATTACTGCTGCTCCTAACAACGCTACAACAATTACAATCGACATACTTACTGCTACTCCTTCAACAGCTACTACAATTACTATCATCCCTATTACAGCTACAGCTACCAGCGGAACTACTGTTGTTATCAACGTTACTACAGCTACTCCTACCACCGCTACTTATTACTATTAACATTATTACTCCTACTACTTTCACCGCTAATACTGATACTATAACCATTATTACTAGTACTACTACCACTCATACTACTACTGTTACTATCAATATTATAATTGCTACTACAGCTACTACTATTTTATAAACGTTATTACTGCTACTGCAACTACCAGTACTACTATGCTATTGACATTATTACTGCTACTCTTACCACCGCTACTACTATTTTATGAATTTATCTAATGCTACTCCTGCCACCGCTGCTACTATTGCTATACAGATTACAACCACTACTACTACTACTACTACTACTACTACTACTACTACTACTACTACTACTACTACTACTACTACTACTACCGCTACCACCTCTACCATTATTCTAATTAACATTCTTACTACTATTGCCACCACCGTTACAGATATCACTATCCACATTATAAGAGCTACTACCACCACCGTTTACGCTATTACATTTAACATCATTAGTGCTACTGCCACCACTGCTCCTACTATTAATGTAAACATGAATACTACCACCACCTCTTCTAAGATTGCTATCGACATAATTACTGCTACTGCTACGACCACTACTAATATTACTATTAGCAATATTACTGCTACAGCTAACACCCCTAACACTATATCTATCAACATTATTACCGCTGCTGCTAACACTACTACTATTACTATCAACATTATTACTGCTACTTCCGCCACCGATACTACTACTGCGATCAGCCTTTCTACTTGTACTGCTCCCACTGTTACTACTATTGATATAAACTTGTTACTGCTGCTGCCACCACCACAACTATTGTTATCAACATTATTTCTGCTAATACACCACCGTTCTACTGTTGATATCAAATTATTACTGATACTGCTGCCATAGCTACTACGATTGCTATCAACATTATTACTGCAATGGGTACCACCGCTACTACTATTCCTACGTACATTAGTACTGCTACTGCTAATACCGCTACTACTATTACTATCAGCATTATTACTGGTATCTTTACGAGTGCTACTATCATTGCTATCAACGTTGTTACTGCAACTACCACCACCGTCATTGATATTCTATCAACATTATTACTGCTACTTTAACCACCGTTTTTACTGTTGCAAATCAACATTACTGCTACTGAAATCACCGCTATTATTATTGATATCAACATTATTACCGCTACTCCAAACATCGCTACTACTATTGCTATCAAGATAGTGCTGAACTGCCACCTATTGAAGCAGCATGTTTTGAGTAGTAAAATAAACTTAAGATCATAGGGAGAACAAATATCAATAACAGTAAGGATAGTGTTAAATAAAACTGGAAAGCGAATGTTACTGTAAGTGGAAATAAGGGTTGAGAGAAACAGTGGCATCAGCGGCCGGAAACGGGTGGTTTTTTCCTCTATTGTTAAGTGTCCCGTTAGGTTGCTGGAACGCAGAGGTGTAGAAAAGGGTCAATGTTCGCCAAAAGACAGATAGCCTTAGGCCTCCAATGAAATAAGCTAGATATAGGTGATAGTGGAATGGGGAGATATAGAACGTTTGAAATAGAGAAACAGGAGTTTTTAGAATACACACTTGGCCGTTGTAGCTCCTTGAAGATGTTTGTTAGGAAAATGTGTAGGAAAGTTTAGAATACACACTTGGTTGTAGTAGTTCCTTAGAGATGGTTGTCAGAAAAGTTTAGAAGACAGCGGATAGGCGCAATGATATGAAGTGTAACAAATAGGAAATGCGCGTGTGTGAGTCGAAGAAATAGCAGGGATCAAATGTTAAAACGGTGACGGTAAATAAACGAGCAGGAAAACAAACAGTCGTATTCACCACTGACCCGAGATCCAAGATCCATGCAAAGAACCCTGAACTAGTACCGAACCCGGGAGCATTCCTACAAATCCTGTACCGTAAAATAGCCACATACCACCGCAGAACCAACATAGCACCGCAAATTGTCGCCCTAACGTGGGGACCAGAAGAAATACCACCGCAAATTGGCAACCAACGTTGGGGCCTGAATAAAATCCACTATACCAGACATCGTGTGAGTCAACCAACAGTAAAAGAAGTGATCATGCCCAGGACAACAGGCATAAATCCAGCAACGCACCAGACGACAGGAGACCATCTCAACACGACAGCAGGAGGCAGGTATAGCGTCAAAAACGGCAACCAAAGCAGAAAAAACTAAGTTCAGTGATTTCATGCAAAGTATTCATCAGATAGACTACGTCAAAAGAAAAAGAAGAAGAAAACTGTAGCGCAGTGATATATATATATATATAAAATTGGTAGTTCATTAATCTATAAAAGGTGTATTTAATAGTCTATGATTTTAAGAAATAGAAAAGTTGTAAGTAATTTTAAAATAGACACTAAAATGGAGCAAAAATTGGAAAGTGATAACTTAAGCAAAACAAGTGTAGAAAATGTAGAGGCAGCAGCCGAGTCAAATTCGGATAGGCTAAAGGTTAGCGAACAGCAGGATCAGGATAGCAATCTAGCAAACATTTTTCAACAAATGTTATTAAAATTCCAGGCAATAGATCAATAGTTAGAAAAACATAAACAAACAATGGATAGGAGGTTAGAAAAGCAGGAGGAAACAATAGGTGAGAAATTGGATAATCAGAACCAAAAATTAATAAAAGAACTGGAAAGCAAGATAATGCATGAGGTTAAGGCTCAGATAGATAAGCAGAATGAGGTTTTATATGAAATCAGGTCAAATCAAAATTACATGCATGAGGAATTTTTGGTAGTTCGTGCCGAAGTGCAAGAAGCGCACGGCGAAATAGAACATGTTAAGAAGTAAATTGAAACAATAAAAAGTAACAATGAAAAGGTGCACGAATTATTGTGTGATGATTTTCGTAACAATTGTGAGAGGATCGAGCAAAAGCAAACAGAAATACAAAATCACATCCGCTCTGGAATGAGTACAATTAAGAAAACAGTGGAAGAACAAAACAAAAATAATTCGGAAGAAATAAATGTATCGAAGGGATCCCTCACACAAATTGTTGGAAGTCAGCACGAAACTTCTAGGGACTTAGCAGAAATGCGAGAGGCCATAAGCCGCATAGAAATAGAAAAGAATTCAAATCAAAGTGCTGGAACTGCTATATCCGCAAAAGTTTCGAACACAAATGGAACGCAGATAGATTTTCATTGGGATTGATTTCGCCACAAACATGTGAAAATAGCAATAATGGCGCAGGCAATAACTTGAATAATAGTTTTATGCGTAGTCAGTTGACAATACCTATACAATTGTTAAATGTAATATCACTTCCAACGTTCGATGACAGTATTAACAATGCTAAGCGGTATATCCTTGATTTAGAATCATATTTTGCATTGAAGGATATTCCTGAAATATATAGAATGATAGTAGTGAAAAGAGGGTTAAAAGGACGATCCCTTAGTTGGTTTAGATTAACTTTAGGAGACAACGCAACCTATCTGCAGTTCAGGCAATCTTTCTTGAACAAATATTGGAACGTATCCACCCAATATAATGTCAGGATAGAAATTAATAATGAACGTTACCAACCGCATTCAGGGGAAGGAATGGTCGATTATCTTCTGAAGCTAGCACAATAAAGTCAATTGTTAGAACTACCTATGAGGAAGGACGAATTTATTGCTTTAATGGCTTACCATTTTCCAAGTGAGATTAAAAATCACCTTATAGTAGCTAAACCACGAACAATGGGGTAAGTTCTTGAATTTTGACGGCTTTTCAAAGTCAGCCTTATGAACGAAGCGATTTTGGCCTAAGAAACCATAGAACTCAATTCGCAGACGGGGAAGGGGCAAGCCAAAATTATAACACTCGCATGCGTGATTCGTACCAAGTTCGCGAGAGCTATAGATTCAACACTTCGAGAGCACCTAATAGGCAGAATTATAGGAGAAATTGACCTACAGACGGAAACTATAATAGAAATGTCCATAGTGCATAAAACAGGCAGAATTTCCAGATAAACTTTATGCAGTTTGAAAACGAAAGGAGAGGAGACTATAGGTCATGGAGAAACAGATGGGGGAGTGATAATAATATGCAATATGCAAATAGATCGAGACGTGATGAACACGGTATCACAAATACCGGACGTAACTCACCACGATGGAGAGGTCGTTCACCTAACCAAACCACGCACGAGGAGGCGAGAGTAAATCCGCCAGAAGTAGGCTCAAGACATGTCGAACCAATGCCTCTGGAAAACTCCAATTGGACCGAACTGTGTCTCCGGGTACGGCATAGACCAAGTAGATGTAAGCAATGCATTACTGAGAGAAGGGGACGAAATAAATGAACAAAATAACGTCATGGAATTAGGCAGTGAGAGTAGCGGGTCAGTGCGATTAGGCAGGCCGAGCAGTACAGAGATGATAGACAAATGCGAGATCGTAGAAGCACCGAAAATCAAAGTAGCAATAGAAAAAGAGCAATACTATGCAGCTATAGATAGTGGCGCATCGGTATCTGTAATCAGTTCAACAATATTTAACCGTCTGGTAGCAAGGGGATTAAGCTACAGACGCTACCCGTAAAGAATGTATTCTGTGTGTTAGCGATTGGTCGTTCGAATAAACAGCGCGTGAAACAACAAGTTATGTTGACGCTAAAAATTGGAAGCATTGAGTTAGATTATATTTTTCTTGTCATTCCATATTTGGCGGTAGAAATATTGTTAGGTAGTGATTTCTTAACCGCAGTGAGAGCACAGCTAGATTACCAACACGAACGGTTAATTTTAAAAACAGCTTGTCGTGAAATCGTTGAACCTTTCGTTCAGGTAGAGACAAGCATAGAGCATAGACAGACACAAGGGGAGAGGGAACTCCATGAAGAAATAGCATTCTTTGTGGAATATTTACGAACAAATGGTCATGAGGAAATTGTGAAGTCTTGTTTTGAAGATGATGAGCGATTACAAAAGGATATAGATTGTTTTGAGGAAATAAATGAGAACGAAAATGCGGAAAACGAGCAGTGTATAACTATTAAATATTCTGACCGTGGGACAAGAGTCGAACCCATTAGCGCGCGTAAATAGGGAATCTGTGCAGGTAAACGAGGCTAATGAGCCTGAGACCCTTCTGAAGATAAAAATGGAAGTGAATAATGTATAATGAGCAGAATGGAGAATCTGTGGTTAGCCCAGGTATAATTACAAAACAATTCGGGGATAGTGCTTTCGAAGTAAAATGCATCCAGTCAGATAAAATTATGGGTAGGTACAACATTGCACTATTAAGACCTTTTAAAGAATTAAATGAACAGAAACACTGTTTAGCATTGTGAATGGAGTATGTCACACACATAGAGAGAGAGCAAAAAAATTAAAGTCACAGTAACTAATAATTGAAAGAGGGGAAGAGAAGCTAATTATATGTCAATTTACTAAGAATAAGCACTCCATTATGTGCATAGATAATAAAGGAGATGTAAATAAATAGGTTAACAAATCGTTGTTGTGTGCATCATTATTGATATAAAAAATAAGTGTATATACATGTTAGAATAAGCTACTGAGTGAAACAGTGAAGTGAAACAAATCGTGAAATGTGGAAAGTGTTGCGTGTGCAAATTATGAATAAATAAGTAGATAAGTAAATAAATAAAAAAATGGAATGATCGTTGCAGAACAATAACTAAAAAAACAATTACACGTACACCAATGACAAACAAATTTGAAAATATGAAGAGTTTGCATAAAATGTTGAAATCTACATTATTTGTATATTGCTTGTAAATTCTTTCTTGTTTTGTAAATAGCTTTGCTGCATTTAATATGTATATATTGTAAGGGTATCTGTGTGATTGTATTATGTTTGTAAAATGTTTAAGTGTAAGTTCTGTGAAGCCGGAATGCCAACTATCTTTAGAAATATAGTAACCATTCCATCACGGGGCATATTGAAGTAGTATGTTTTGAGTAGTTAAATAAAATTATAATAATAGGGAGAATAAGTATGGATAACAGTAAGGATAGTCTTAAATAAAACTGGAAAGCGAATGTTACTGTAAGTGGAAATAAGGGTTGAGAGAGACAAGGCCATCAGCGGCCGGAAGCGGGTGGTTTTTCCCTCTAGTGTTAAGTGTCCCGTTAGGTTGCTAGAACGCAGACATGTAGAAAAGGGTCAATGTTCGCCAAAAGCCAGATAGCCTTATGCCTCAAATTAAAGAAGCTAGAAATCAGATGATAGTGGAATGGGGAGATAGAACGTTTGAAATAGAGAAGCAGGAGATTTTAGAATACACACTTGGCCGTTGTAGCTCCTTGGAGATGTTTGTTAGGAAAATGTGTAGGAAAGTTTAGAATACACACTTGGTTGTGGTAGTTCCTTAGAGATGGTTGTCAGAAAAATCTAGAAGACAGCGGATAGGCGCAATGATATGAAGTGTAACAAATAGGAAATGCGCGTGTGTGAGGCGAAGAAATAGCAGGAATCAAATGTTAAAACGGTGACGGTATATAAACGAGCAGGAAAACAAACAGTCGTATGCACCACTGACCCGAGATCCAAGATCCATGCAAAGAACCCTGAACTAGTACCGAACCCGGGAGCAGTCCTACAAATCCTGTACCGTAAAATAGCCACATACCACCGCAGAACCGACATAGCACCGCAAATTGTCGCCCTAACATGGGGACCAGAAGAAATACCACCGCATGCTACAACCATTACTATCAACATTATTACTGCTACTGCTACCACCGCTACCGCTTATTCTATCACATTATTACTGGTACTGTTACCACCGCTAATACTATTACTATCAACACTATTACTGCTACTCCTATCACCGCTACTATCATTGGTATGAACATTATAATGCTACTTCTACCACAGCTCTACAATTGATATCAACATTATGCTGCTACTGCTACCACTGCTACTACTATTGCTATCAACATTATTACCTCTCCTGCTTATACCGCTACTACTATTGCCAACAGCTTTATTACTGCAAATTCTACCACAAATATAGCTATTGTTATCAACATTACTGATGCTACCCCTAACACCGCTATTACAATTACTATCAATATTATTACTCCTACTTCTGCTACCGCTATAGCTGTCAACATTATTACTTCAAACTCCTACCACCACTGCTACTATTACTATCAATATTATTAGTACTACTCCTACCACCGCTACTACTATTCATATCAACATTATTACTGTTACTGCTACCACCGGTACTAATATCTATCAATATTAATCCTGCTACTCCTACCACCGACACCGCTATTGCTATCACTATTTTTACTGCTACTGCTACCACCACAATTATTATCGCTATCAACATTACTACTGCTAGTGCCGCCACCGCTTTAACTATTACTATTAGCACTATTACTGCTACTGATACCACTGCTAATACTGTTACATTCAACATTATTACTGCCACTTTTACCACCAATGGTACTATTCCTATCGACATTATTAGCGTTGCTGCTACCAACGGTACTACTATTGCCATCAGTCCCCAGGGGACCTACATGTAGGTACAGGTATGGCGAACCCAGGACCCCGAGCCAACCATCGGCACCATCACTTCCACTGAAGGTAAGACCATGAATATGATTCTGTGCATGAACCCGCAAATACAGAATCTGTTAGATGAAGGGAGACTTAATCTAAGAAAGATGGTTTGTAGTATAATGACAAACGAGACCGTGGGTGAAGGCCTTGAGACCAGTAAAAATAAATTATATATCTTATTACTAGAGAAGATGGTGGTACATCAATCGAAGATAAAACTAATTTCATGATAAAGTTAGAAAGAGTACTGAATGCAGCTAGACAAAATGGAAGAAATAAAACTTCATGTATAGCTACTAAACAAGTAGATGAAATAAGTGTTAGGAAACTACTGGAATATTTTGGTACGAGACATGATATCCAGATACAAATGTATTCAAATAAGGAAAGACCAAACAGACAAAGATACGAAATGGAGGAAGTTAGGAAAAGGAGAGAAAATATGAAGATACGATAATATTAAAGCCAATAGGAGAGAGGACATATGCAGAAATTATAAAAAATGTAAAACAAAATGTTAATACCAGAGGAGTACTTGTTAACCAGTTAAGTAAAAACAGCGATGGAAGTGTACAACTAAGAATAGAAGGAAAAAAACATAAAAGATAGACAAGCCTTTAAGGAATTACTAGCTACAAAGTTGGAAAAAATTGCTGAGGTCCAAATGAAGATGTCAAACAAAACAGTAATGATTTTTGACATAGATGAGACGGTGCAAGAAGACGAAATAAAAGTGGTCTTAAAAAAGGAACTAAATGTAAATGAAGAAATCTTACATTTCAAAGTTGCAGAAAAAGTTAATGCACAAGGCGTAAGATATGCGTTTGCAACTACTAATATAGAAGCGGCAAAACGATTTATAAGCAAGAGAAGAATAGGAGATGGATGGCATAGATGGAGAATAAAAGAAGTAACTACGTTGAAAAGATGTTATAAAGTGGGACACAAGGCAAGAGATTGTTTAAATAAGCAAACAGAACAAATGTGCCACAATTGTGGCGAGATAGGATATAACATTAAGAAATGTAAAAATAAGTCAAAATGCTATTTATGTCAATACAATGAGCACAAGGCAGAGCAATGCGATGCCCGGAATATAGAAGACTTATACAAGAACAAGAGCATCAGTTGGGGAAGAAAAGGGACAGGCCTCGAAACTTGCAATGAAATTTGTGCAAATTAATGTAGACCGTAGTAGATGGGCCACAGATCTTTTACGACATACTGTGCAGTTGAGCAATTGGATTTCGCGATTGTTGCGGAGCCTAACAAAGGTATGACCAAATATAGTTCTAAATGGGTAACCAATAATCGGTTGGATGTGGCTGTTTATTTAGCTAATGACCTTCAGAAAGTACGGAAAGTAGGAAGAGGTGATGGTTTTGTGTGGATTGACCAAGAGGTCTTTGTGGTATATTCATGTTATATCAACCCTGCATGTCCGGTAGATGATTTCCAGTTCTTCTTATTTACATTAGCTACTAGCATTATACAACATAAAAAGAGCTTACTCATCGGAGGCGACCTCAATGTCAAGGCTTTCTGCTTGGGTTCCCCTGTAGAAGATAGGAAAGGTAGTGCACTAGCTGATTGGTCCTGTGAAAATGATTTTATTATCCTAAATGACGGAGAAACCTCTAACTTCGAAAGGCCAGGGGGCTCATCTCATATAGACATAACCATGTGTAGTCCAGATTTGGGAAGACTGGTAAAGAATTGGTATATGAGTAATCATGAAAATCTGAGTTATCATAAAAGTATTTATGTGGAGGTACAGTTCCTAGCTCATAATATACGGTTTAAAAACCGACAACGTGGTTGGATTTATAAGGAATATAAACAGGCTGATCTACTTGTCCAGTTTGAAGACCAAATAAGATCTTTTTCTGCCCACCAGGCATATGATATAGATTGGACGATACGGAATGCTTGTAAGTCTGTTTTATCACGAAAGTTTCCTCGTATGAAACGGAAGGATGCCTATTGGTGGAGTGAGGAGATCGCAGAGTTGCGGAAGAGGTGTACTAGATCTAAACGCTTGGTCACCAGAATCAACAAACGAAACTCCAGTGAAGTGGATAAGCAAATAGCATTGCAGGATAATCGCCATTGTCGCGGTGTTTTAAAACGTGCGAAAGCACAAGCTAAAAGAGCTGCATGTTGTGTGCCGAAGTAGATAATGATATATTGGGAAGGGGATACCAAATTGTTACCAGTACAATTCGCCAGCAATTACCTTTGACGCTTACTGACCTTGAACAGCTGCAGATAGCAAGGAACCTGTTCCCAGTACATAAACGGCACAAATGGGCAAAGGTAAATCCTGAAATAGCGGATATCCCTGTTTGTACGGTTGAGGAGATTATAAATGCTGTCCACCGAATAAAACCTGGCTGGTCCAGATGGTATTCCTCCAGAGGCTATAAAAGTTCTTGCTCTATATAAACCGGGGCTCGTTACAGAATTTATTACGTCTATTTTTCATACTGGAGAAAGTTTCGAAACAATGGAAAATGACCAAACTAATTTTGATTGATAAGCTGGCAATCCTGATGTTCAAAAGTCTTATAGGCCCATCTGTTTGTTGGATGTGCTAGATAAATTCCTGTAGCATATTATAAATAAACAATTAATTGATGAAATCAAGAATGGAGGTTTGTCACCACACCAGTTCGGTTTTAGACGAGAATTGTCGACTATAGATGCAATAATGGCTGTAAGGCGTTTTGTAGACGGGGAAAAGACAGTTTCAAATTTTGTAGTATTGATAAATCTTGATATAAAAAATGCCTTTAATTTGGCCCCCTGAATTGGTGTTATTAAAGAGCTTAGGCGGCGTAGCTTTGCTCCCTATTTAATCAAACTTGTATGCAGTTATTTGGAAAACAGCCTTATCCTAGTTGGTGATACGTAACAACTGGATATGACCTGTGGCGTTCCACAGGGATCGGTATTGGCGCCTATCCTTTGGAATCTCTACTATGATGATGTCTTTAGGATAGAGTTGCCACCAGGGACAACAACTATTGGCTATGCTGATGACTTGGCCCTACTCGTCTCCGGTGCTTCCAGGGAGGATGTGGAGGATAAAATTGAGTGGTCGATGCATTGCCTTGAAATCTGAATGTTGCAAAAAGGATTACAATTAGCACCTCAGAAAACTGAGATTGTGATCCTGGAAGGTAGAAGAACGTTGCGAGAAATTCAGATATGTATTAGTGGTGTGACTATAAGATCACAACACCAGATAAAGTATCTTGGGATCCGTTTTGGGCATAACACCCACATGGGTGCCCATATTCGTTATGTAGTCGGTAAAGCAGAAAAATCCATCGCAGCATTAGGTCGTCTGATGCCAATTATTGGCGGACCGAAATCCGGCACAAGGAAATTCCTTGGAAGTGTCATGAACTCAATTGTTCTATACTGCGCACCTGTATGGAAGACTTGGGCAGAGAAGGCAGTATATAGGAGAATATTAGAGCAGGAACACCGTAAGATTGCCTTACGGATAGTTAGTGCCTATAGAACAACGTCCACGAAGGCATTACAGGTAATTGCAGGGCTGTAACCTATTCACCTGTTAGTTAAAGCGCAAACATATACCAAGGCTGATAACCTGCAGGCTGAACGAACAGTTGTGAGACAGAATACAATGCAAACTTGGCAAGAGGAATGGAACCAAGAGAGAAAAACAGCGCAATAGACCAAGGTACTTATACCCGAAATAGAATCGTGTGTAAGTCGAAGCCATTGAAACTTAAGTTATTACTTAACACAATTCTTGATTGGCCACGGCCGATTCAAGGTATACTTACACAGAATGAAACTAGTTGAGGAGGAATGTTGCTCTTACTGTACTGAAAGGGACAGACCAGAGCACACTGTACTGCAATGCCCAAAATGGGATGTAATAAGACGCTTATGTTTTGAGCGAATTGGGAGAATTCTTACACCACATAACATTGTTACTAAAATGTTGAAGTCACAGGAAACATGGAATATTATTGAAAGGATGATAAGTAAATTCCTCCAAGCAAAAGAGCAAGATGAAAGCAAAGAATAAGCCAGATTGTAGCGTTGTGAAGTAATGCTTATGCAGTTCCGCAATGCTTCAAGGGGGGAAAAACTATTGCCATTAACATTGCTACTGTTACTGCTACAGCAGGTATTACTATTATTATCAACATTATTACTTCTAATGTTACCGCCGATAATACTATTCCTATCAACATTATTATCGCTACTGCTACCACCGCTATTACTCTTACTATTAAATTATTGCTGCTACTGCCAGCACTGCTCTTCTAGTGCTATCAACATTATAACTACTACTGCTACCTCAGGTACTATCATTGCTATTAACATTATTAATGCTACTGCTATTATCGCTACTATTATTATATCAGCATTATTTTTGCTATTGCTACCACCGGTACTACTATTCATATCAACGTTATTACTACTACCGCTACCACCGCTGTCGCTATTTCTATCAACATTGCTATTCTATATATATATATATATATATATATATATATATACCGGTACTACTTTTACTTTCAACATTACTACCCTATTGCTATCACTGCTACTACTATTACTGTCAACATTATTACTGCTACTGCTACCACTCCTACTGCTTTTGCTAATAACATTATTACTTGTACTGCTACCACCACTACTATTATTAGTACCAACTTTATTACTGCTTGAGCTACCGCTGCCACTACTATTGCTATCAAAACTATTATTGCTACTGCTTTCACCGGTACTACTGTTACTATCAACATATTTACGGTTACAGCTGCCACCATTACTACTATTACTATTAACATTATTAGTGCTACTGCTACAACAGCTATTGGTATCACTATCAACATTATCACTGCTACTACTAGTACCGCTACCACTGTTGCATTTAACTTTATTACTGCTACTGCCACCAGCGCTACCACTATTACTATCAACATTATTGCTGCTACCAGCGCTTCTATAGCGATTACATTATTACTCCTACTGCTACCACCGCTACGAGTATTAATATTAACATTATTACTACAACTGCTAACACCCAATCTGGCTTGAACGTCCGAGCAGGTCGTAGCTGGTTACCAGTTTGTTGTGTACAAGGTGGTGTTCCTGTGTCTGTGCGTGTGTGCAAGAGCGACCTAAATCGCCTTGACTAAAATACTGTTACAATACTTTTGTATGTATTCTGCGTATAGCAGAGCATTTTAGATTTAGAAAATGGAAATGTACGCCAGAAAAAATACCATTAGGGTTAAATTTACGTTGGATGCCAAGAGGCAGACGGCTTGTGAGGTACATAGCTTTATTGTGAATACCTTACAGTTAAATGCGGAGCAATTTGACACGATACAGTTAATCGCCAGTGAAACTGCAATTTACATAAAACTTATATCTGCATTCCTGTTGGAGAAGATTTTAAATACTTTCTCGGAGGAAACAACTTTTAAATATATGAATGGTGAAATAACGAACGTGATTATGGAACATGTGATGGTAATGCTATAAATGTGGGTTTTTTTACGTACCACCAGAAATCCCGAATGAGGTTTTAAAACGAGCTTTGCAGCGTTATGGGGTGGTTATGACGTACGACGGAAGGAATAATGGAGACGCCGGTATCGCGTTCCGGTATTCAATGGCATGCGTGCGGTAAAAATGCAGTCGATGACGCACGTCCCCAGCGTTATTGTAATTGGTAGCTATAGGTTATCGGTGTTCTATGCGGAATAACCCCACTCCTGTTATGTCTGCAGTAGCATGGAGCATCTCAAGGAGGTCCGTCCCCAAAGATCGACCGCTGTGCGCCTGATGGCTGTGGGCAGCCCAACGTCAGAGAACCCGCTTCTCCAGTCGTGGGCCTGCAACGTGAGCATTGGCAACATATAGATGGTGACACACAGACTCCATTGGCTGGTTAACAGAAGCAGGATGAGTTAACCTAGGTTGAGTCGATGCATGAACAGCACAGGGATTATGCAACGGTACTCCGCGATCCGGCGGGGAAGCTTGGGCTTCAGCACATTTCAGATGGGACGGCGCCGGCTGGCCTTGATCCACTGGTGGCTGCAGCAGTTTTGGGGATCGAGAACCGCCCGACTGAGAAAAGCGTGTTAAGCGGACAAAGAGTCGCAAAATGAGTAGTGATGCGACGTCTTGGAGAAGCCAGATGGCACTAGAGCAAGACATGGAAACAGTTATTGAGGCAGAACAGCATTTGCAACATGTTTTGTCATCTGCAGCATCAGCTGAGGTAAGAGCACAGCAGTGGGCAGCATCTTCTGCATTGCAAAGCATCATAGTTACGGTGGAGGAGGCAAACAGGTCCTCCTGAGACTCTCGACCTACAGAGGAGGACGCAGTAAACCGTCCCTTGGATATTGGTGGAGCACGGAGCAAACGCAGAGTGAAGTGCACCAGACAATAGAGGTTGGTGCTGAAGCCCGCTCTTGGGCGGAATCCTCCAATACATTTTCTGACCTCCCATACGCGCTACACCTCCTGCATATCCGGGGTCTATTTATTTGCGTGAACCTCGGCTCAGAGTACGCGAATTGCAAAAACAGCCCCCCAGATGGCATCGCGAGGACTGCCGAGAAGCAGAAGTGCTACAGCTTGCAGTGGGGACCGGTGGGGACCCTGAGTTCGCCCAAGTGGATAAGGAATCGGACCCGGTGCACCTTACTCCGCTAGCACGCATGGGAAGCTGTTTTCTAGTGACCCTTGGCTCCGAGGGAAGCATCCGCCACCGGGTCCTCCAGATGGATATCCGGAGATCGGCCGGCAACCTAATCGAAGCCCTGTTAGCGAGCATTAAAGACCGATGTCCTTGATTGTAATGCCAGTTCGATCAACGCTCCTCACCATGATATATCTGCGATCGATCACAAAAATAAACGTGAACGGCTGTCGAAATCTTCTGACACAGAAACTCCTAAATATGTTCCTCGAAGTGAATAAAGTTGATATCTGTTTTCTCCAAAAAGTTAATACTTACAATTTGGATGCTCTCTATGGTTACGATTATAAAGTTAACCTATGTTTAGGCGGACGAGACACCGCTATTGCCTGCCGGAAGGGCCTTCCTCTAAAGAATTTTCAGATTGATCCCTCCGGCCGGATCCTATCAGCAACCTTAGATGCAACAGTGTTAGTGAACATACACGCTCCCGCAGATACTCAACATAGACACGAGCGAGAGCGGTTCTTTCAAACTGATTTAACCCCACATCTACTGCACAGCAAGGAAGTTTTCCTCGCCGGTGTCTTTAATTGTACGCTGCATGCTTAAGGCCAAAAAGGAGCACCCAATTTCAGCATCATGCTACAACAACTAGTGACTCAGCTGCAGCTTCAGGATGCTTGGGAAATTAAGAATGTCACTAACGTAGAATTTACATTTGTTCGACACACCTCTGCATCTCGCATAGATCACGTTTATAGCTCCAGGTATAGCTACATCCGTACATCGAATATGTGTCCTTCCTTTGGCGTTTAGTGACCATCATGCCGTACTCTGCCAACTCCAACTTCTAACAGTCAGTACTGAGATTGCCGGAAGGGGATATTGGAAGCTCAACAATTCCATTTTGGAGGACCCAGAGGTTTAGGAGCAGTTTAAGGCTAAATGGAATCAGTTACACTCAACCTTCAGAAGTGCACCGCGGAAACGTTTTTGGTGGATTTAAACTGTTAAGCCGGCGATACGTGCCCTTTTTAAATACACCAGTATTTTGCGGCGCAGACGCGAAATAAGTTGATGCTTTTCTACAATGGGGCCCTATGGGACCTGTATACGAGGTAACGGGAGGGTTACGACTTGAATGCTAAACTCAATCAGGTGAAAGAAGTTCTTAAGTGGAAATAACTACAGCAACAGATGGGTATCAAATTCGAGCTAAGGCTCCATGCGTACATGCCGAAGAACGGCACTCCTTTTATAAGTTTACAAAGGAGAGGAAGCAGGGGCATGCAAAATATCCACATACACTTCAGTATGCTATCACTGGAGTTGCATGCTCTGGGACAAGAGCTCTACTTCAACTAATAGCGAGTCATTTCCAGATATTGTTTCGAGAGGGACCGGAAAGAACATCAGACGATATGTGTGCTGAGCATCAGTTTGCAACAGGGATTACACAGGCGTCTGCCGATATGCACACCAGCCCCATTACTGAAAGTGAAGTGCTAAATGTCATTATGCAAGCGAGTAAACACACGTCCCCGGGTCCTGATGGCTTATCACATGAATTCTATGGAACTTGCTGGCCCATTATTAAAGACGCAGTGATGGAAGCTTTTGTAGATCTGTGGGAAATAGTATATTTCCCCGACAACTTCATTTTACTTCTGAATACCTCTAGGGTTACCACGCTGATCGACTACAGCCCAATAACTTTGTTGAACGCCGATACTAAAATTTTTGTCAAAGTATTGGCGAACAGAATGAAAGGAGCTTATGCAGAGCTCTTGCACTATAATCAAGCGGCGATGTCTAAAAGGAATATTAATGTTACTTTAGAAAGTTTTGCGTGATATATTAATACATTTCCGACGAGAACATCAATTAGCGGTTTTGATTAGTCTCGATTTCCAAAAGGCTTTTGATAGGGTGCACCATCGCTATCTCTGGCAATGATTACAGGCCGCGCATCTCCCTGTGCAGATTATTTCCCTTATTAAAGGGCTCCATAGAACAGCGAAGTCTCGAGGGTTATGGAACGGATAGTTTTCCATCCAGATACTCATAAAACGGTCAGTGTGTCAAGGATGCCCGTTATCAATAGGACTGTTTTCTCTCTCATTAAACCCCTTACTACGGCTGCTGCAAGACACCCTACGTGGGGTCACTGTGTACAATGAGCAACTTACAGTAACCGCCTATGCTGATGATGTGATCATTGTAGCTGCTGATGACCAAGATATGGCAGCACTTCGCAGTGGACTGGAGCTCCATACGAGGATGTCGGGTACAGTATTAGGTGCAGCAAAATCGGAGCTACTGGTGGTAAGAAATTGACCAGGGCCAATCCATACCTTGGGAATGTAACGTGCCACTACTACACGGATACTTGGCATTTCCTTCCTGGGAAATATGGATGAAACAATTGTTTTAACTGGCGAGAGACGATCAAACACTTAAGATACTTCTTATCGCACGAGAGGACACGGAATCTGAATTTACTGCAGCGCATTTGGTACATACATACCTATGAACTCAGCTAAATTTGATACCTAGAGCAGATTCTGCCGATTACGAAACATGACGCACAAAAACTTGACCAACACATCGGTTACTTTTTATGGTCTGGTAAGGTGTATCGGGTGAGCAGACCTAAACTACGCCTGCCACCTCCAAAAGGCGGATGTGGATTAGTTGATTTTGAAAACAAATGTAGGGGCTGACGTCCAGTCCTTGGGTGGAAATGGTTCTTCCATCGATAAAAAGTTATGGGAGGAACAAGTTTATAACCCGCATATAGTGCATCTAGATTCAAATATGTCGTTAATAATCTTCAGCGCATTCTGGACACCAGCGATAAGATTTCAGCGATCGAGCTGAGCAAATGACGCCTGTTAACTTTGTCTCCTTTTACTCCTATGATTGAAGAGAGGGATAGTCGAGATGGAAGATTATCTGGCAGAATGTGTTCTGCAAATATGTTCCAACTGATTGGCAAGAGATCACCTATGAAGTCTTTAACGTGACCTTACGGATGGCAGAAAAACTCTGGGTGACATGGACGAACACAATCTAATCAGTGTACAGTTTGCTCAGGAATTGACACCTTGGAGCACCGGATTGCCTTCTGTCGGCAGGACATCTGGATAGTGTTCAGGAACTGCATATCAAGACGGTGCCAAACGGAGGCCCCGCCATACCTTGAGGAACTGCAGCGCCTGGAATTTCGCTTCCAGAGAATGGCCCTCCAACACTGTGTGACTTGGTTGCTAACGTGAACGTTACACTGGATCTTTAATCGGAATGCCGACAATGTGAAAAGAGGGCGGAATGGTTTGGCTTCTTGATATAGGAACGGTGGAAGCTAATAAAGTCCAGATTCATTCGCTTAATGCAGCCCTTTATCTTCCCTTTATAAGGTCACTAATTAGCACTGTTGTACAGAAATCCCAATGTTAAACGAAAGTGGCGTATGTTACAAATTGATGAGGATGACCCACACAAACCCTTCTATATCTGTTATAAACATAAAATAAACATATGAAAAATTTAAAAAACGTGTAAAACCTAAACAACCGTTTGCCGGAAAAACAGAAAAAATTAAACATTTGGCTAAAAAAAGTTTAAAAACATTCAAACAAAATAAAAAGAAAAAAGGCCACCATACTTCCCTTGCACCCATAAGAAAAATTAAAAAAATAAAAAACCGCACTATTACTGGTATCAACATTATTACTGCTACTCCTACTACCACCACTACCACTACTACAACAACAACAACTACTACTACTACTACTATCAGCATTATTAATCCAAACTCTACCACCGCTGCAACTATTACTATCCACATTATTACTCCTACTATTATGGATAACAACCTTATTACTCCTAATTATACCACCACTACAACTACTGGTATCAACGTTACTACTGCTACTCCTGTCACCGCTACAACTCTCACTATCAACATTTTTACTGATACTCATACCACCGCTACTACTATTAATATCATAATTATTACTGCTACTACTACCACCACTACTATTACTGCTGTCGACATTATTACTGCTACTGTTACCAACGCTACTAATATTACTATCAATATTGTTATTGCTACCACCGATAATACTATTGCTATAAAAATTATTACTGCTACTCATATAATCGCCACTACTATTGCTATCAACGTGATTACTGCTAGTGATACCACCGATATTAATACAGCTAACAGCATTCTCACAGCTACTACTGCCAACGCTATTACTATTACTATCAACATTATTACTGCTACCATCGCTACTATTATTACTACCAACATAACTACTGCTACCCTTACCAGCGCTACTACTTATGCTAATAACATTATTGCTGCTATCGCCGCTGTTACTATTAGTATCAGCTTTACTACTGCTTCAGCTACCACCGCCACTATTATGGCTAAACACACATTTACAGCTACACCTGCCACCGCTACTACTATTACTATCAACGTTCTTACAGCTATTACTTACAGCCGTTACCACTATAACATTTAACATTCTCACTACTACTGCCACCACCGCTACTACTATTACCATCCACATTATTACTTCTACTACTACCACCACGGCTACCATTATTACATTAAACATTATTACTGCTACTGCCACATCCGATACTACTATTACTATCAGCACTATTACTTCTTCTACTACTATAGACATCACTATTATATTTATCATTATTGCTGCTATCTGAAGCAGTATGTTTTGAGTAGTAAAATAAAATTAAGATCATAGGGAGAATAAATGTCAATAACAGTAAGGATAGTGTTAAATAAAACTGGAAAGCGAATGTTAAAGTAAGCGGAAATAGGTGTTGAGAGAGACAAGGCCATCAGCGGCCGGAAGCGGGTGGTTTTTCCCTCTAGTGTTAAGTGCCCGTTAGGTTGCTGGAACGCAGACATGTAGAAAAGGGTCAATGTTCGCCAAAAGCCAGATAGCCTTATGCCTCAAATTAAAGAAGCTAGAAATCAGGTGATAGTGGAATGGGGAAATAGAACGATTGAAATAGAGAAACAGAAGAGTTTAGAATACACACTTGGCCGTTGTAGCTCCTTGGAGATGTTTGTTAGGAAAATGTGTAGGAAAGTTTAGAATACACACTTGGTCGTGGTAGTTCCTTAGAGATGGTTGTCAGAAGAGTTTAGAATACACACTTGGCCTTGGTTGTTCCTGGGAGATATTTGTTAGAACGTGTGTCGGCGGATAGGTGCGATGATATGAAGTGTTACAAATAGGAAATGCGCGTGTGTGTATGTCGAAGTAAAAGCAGGAATCAAATGTTAAAACGGTGACGGTAAATAAACGAGCAGGAAAACAAACAGTCGTATTCACCACTAACCCGAGATTCAAGATCCATGCAAAAAAACCTGAGCTATTACCGAACCCGGGACCGTTCCCTACGAATCCAGTACCGTAAAATAGACACATACCACCGCAGAACCGACATACCACCGCAAATTGTCGCCCTAACGTGGGGCCAGAATCTACATACCACCGCATACCGCCGTCAATGCTACTACTATTACTATCAACATTACTACTGCTACTAATACCACCGCTACCACTATTATATTTAACACCATTACTACCCCTCCCAACACCACTACTACTATTATTATCAGCATTATTACTACTATTTTAAACACCGCTACTCCTATTGCTATCAACCTTATTACTGCTACTAATACCACGGGTACTATTAATGCTATCAAAATTATTACTTCCACTCCTACCATCGCTGGTCCTAATGCTATCAACATTATTCCTGCTACTGCTACCAGCGCAATTATTACCCTTATCCACATTACTACTTCTAGTACCATAAGTGCTTATACTATTAGCATTACTACCGCTAATGCTACTGACCGCTACACATTACACTCAACATTATTACTGCTCATGCTGTTATCACAACTACTGCTACTACGGCTACTACGTTTCCTACCAACATTATTTCCACCACCAGTACTACTATTCCTACCAAGATTATTATTGCCACCACTACTACAACTACTACTACTCCTATCAACATTATTATTGCCAATGCTGGTAATATTATTGCAATAAACATTACTACTCTTACTGCTACTACAGGTGTACTATTGCTACCAAGAGTATTACTGCTACCACCGCTACTACCGTACCTGTCAGCATTACTATTGCTACTCCTACCACCGCTAATACTATTACTATCAACATCGTAACTACTACTCCGATCAACATTATTACGGCTACTGCTACCACAGCTACTATTATTGCTATCAACATTATTACGTCTACTGCCACCAACGCTACTACAATTACCATTCGCACTTATTACTGCTGCTATTACCACGGCTACCATTATTACATATTTTAACATTATTACTGCTACTGTCACATCCGCTACTACTATTACAATCAACATTATTACTGCTACCACTACCACCCTACCACTATTACATTTAACATTATTACCGATACTGTCACAACAGCTGCTACTATTTGTATCTACATTGTCACTGCTACTGCCACTACCGCTACTACAATTACTATCAACATTATTACTTCTTCTACTACCACAGCTAACAATATATTACGTTTATCATTATTACTGCTACGGTCCCCACCACTACTACAACTACTATCAACATTACTACTGCTATTACTACCATCACCGCTACCACTATTACATTTAACACCATTACTGCTACTGCCACCACTGCTGCTACTATTATTATGAACATTGTTATTACTACTCCTAACACCGCTACTCCTATTACTACCATCATTATTACTGATACCGCTACCGCCGCAATTACTACTGCTAGTGTCACCACCGCTTATTGTATAATCATTAGTATCGCTACTGCAATCACTGCTGACACTATTAGTTTCAACATTATTACTGCTACTGCTGCCACCGCTACTTCCAATTATATCAGCGTTATTACTGCTACTCTTACCATTGTTACTACTATGTATTACTATCAACATTATTACTCCTACTACTACCGCCTCTACCACTGTTGCTATCAACATCATTAGTGCTACTGTTACCACCGCAATATAATTACTATCAACATTATTACTGCAAATGCCACTACCGCTACTACTATTACTATAAACATTATTACTGCTACTACCGGTACTACTTCTCCCAACAAATTATTTCTGCTACTACAACCACCGGTACTACTATTCCTACAAAGATTATTACGGCTCTACTACCACCACAACTACAACTACTCCTGTCAACATTATTATTGTTAATGCTACCACTGGTATTATTATTGCTATCAACATTATTAATATTACGGCTACCGCCGGTACTACTAATGCTATCAACATTATTACTGCTAAGAGTATACCTGTCAGTATTACTACTCGTACCACCGCTAATAATAGTACTATGAACATCAGTACTGGTACTCTTACCTTAACTACTACTTTTGCTATAAAATTTTACTGCTACTGCTATCATCGCCACAACTATTCCTAACAACATTATTACTGCTACTACTACCACACCGACTACTATTGCTATCAATATTATTACTTCTACTGCCACATCCCCTACTACTATTACTATCAACATTATTACTGCAGCTACCACCACGGATATCACTATTACATTTAACATTATAACTCCTACTGCCACATCCGTTACTACTATTACAATCAACATAGTTACTGCTACCACTACCACCGCTATCACTGTTACATTTAACATTATTACCGTTACTGCCTTCACAACTACTTCTATTAGTATCAACAATCTAACTGCCACTGCCGCTACTACTATTACTATCAACATTATTACTTCTTCTACTACCACAGCTAACACTATTACGTTTATCATTATTATTGCAACTGTGAACCACCGCTAGTGCTATTACTATCAACAATACTAATGCTGCTACTACTACCACCACCACCGCTACCACTACTATCAGCATTACTACTGCTACTCATACCATCGCTATTACTATGTATTACTATCAACATTATTAATCCTACTACTAACACCTCTACCACTGTTGCCATCAACATCATCACTGCTACTGTGACCACCGCTATATAATTACTATCAACGTTATTCCTGCTATTACTATCACCGTTACCACTATTACATTTAACATTATTACTGCTACTGACACCACCGCTACTACTATTACTATTCACATTACTACTGCTGCTACTACTACCACGGCTACCATTATTACATTAAACGTTATTGCTGCTACTTTCACATCCGCCACTACCATTATTCAATTAAACGTTATTGCTGCAACTTTCACATCCGCCACTACCATTACCATCAACATTATTACTTCTTCTTCTACCACCGCCAACACCATTACATTATTTATTATTGTTACTGCCACTGCCACATCCGCTGCTTCTATTGCTATCAACATTATTACTGCTACTACTACCATTATACATTTAACACCATTACTACTGCTCCCAACAGCGCTACTACTAATATTATCAACATTATTACTATTACTCCAAACACCGCTACTACTATCGCTATCAACACAATTACTGCTAATTCTACCACCACTCTAGTATTGCTATCAACACTAATACTGATACTGCTACCACAGCTACTACAAAAGTATGGTTGAATTTTCCAAGCGATTGCCAGAGGCCACTAAATTCGTGCCTGAGGTGATGGCTGCATCTATGATGACTTTAAGATCTGATCACAGTCATTTGCCTATAGAATCTATAGATGTGGTTTCACAAACTTTAAGCTCGAAGAAGGTTGTGAATGAGCAATTGATAGCAAAGTTTGAAACAGAATATAATAAGAATCTTATGGATCAGAGGTTTCTTGATTTGTTGGAACTTACATGGCCCGAGGAAGTTTATAAACGTTTCACTTTGTAACCAGATGGTTTCAACTTTAGAGAGCTGGCTGATCAACTTTTATTATGCACCCTGATGACGATAAGAATGACTGCGTTCTACAACGGACCTTGCTTGCAAACCCATGTTTGGTAAACTTGATGGATGCAAGCCAATTAGAGGCGGGAACCATGATATGTAGTGTCGCCACAAACGGATATATAAATGCGAATACTGATGATGTTACAAATCGCACTGAGATATATGCTTACATGACTGCAACGGAAGAAGGTGGTATCAGCATGAAAGGCAACCTTGATGTAAGGAGGAATTTATACAGTGGTAGATATTACTAAGAAGAAAGGAAGGCTCAATACTGTCTGCAAATTCACACATCAAATTGATGACTTAATTGTCCGAATGGTGATAGAATATGTGTGCCGACGTCGGTCTGCATTTATACCGATAAAATATCACCCTACACGGCAGACTCGTAAAGGCAACGATAATGGGAAGGTGTAGTGGAATTTGGTCCGACCAAAGATCACCTGGGATGCCGATACTATTAATCCTAGAATCACTGCCTGGAATTTCGTATGCTGATATCCTAAAAAACATGAAAAATGAGGTTCAAGCGGATGGGATATAAGTGGAACGTATACATAAAGCGAGTGATGGCAACGTGCATATAAAAATAAAAGGTAAAGAGATCGATAAACGATATGCCTTCAGGGAATAATTAACCACAAAATTGACTGACATGACTAAAGTCAATTTGCAAACCCTGACACAAACTGTGATGTTACTGGACATAGATGAATTTGTGGAAGCAAATGGTGTGAAAGATGTTATTTCAAAGGAACTTGGTAAAACATTGGATGACATGTCTAACAAACTGGCAAAAGAACTAAATAAGAAAACGTTAAATATGCATGTGTTACTACCGATAAGGTTTCAGCCCAGCATTTATTGGTACAACACCGGATAGGCTGTGGTTGGGAGAGACGGAGAATACGCGAAACCACTAGATTGCCTAGGTGCTGTAACTGTCAACGAAAGGTCACGTAGCAATGGGATCTAAACTGACGCCCGAGGTGGAACTTTGCCATAATTGTAGGGTAAACGACCACCAGAGGAAGGAGTGTACCAATACACAATTCTGTTATGTATGTAATGTTGAAGGACACGAAGCGAAGTCGATGAGATGTCCCAAGTACAGGGAACTAATTCATCAGATGAGGGAGAAAAGGGATAAGGTGCATATTGATCAATGAAATTTATTCAACTCAACGCAGATCGTGGACTATGGACCTAATACGGCATAAATGTCTTCCCGAGCTTCTAGAATTTGCGATTGTGGCTGAACCAAATAAGAATATGACAAAGTACAGTTCCAAATGGCTGACGGATGATAGAATTAATACTCCATATATTTACCTTGTAATTCTTTCCATGTGAGAAATCAGTGGGTGGGGATGGCTTCGTGTGGATAGATACTGATGAGTTCATGGTATATTCGTGGAAAGTTCCTACTTTTGAGCGTCATAGAGGTTTCTCCTATATAGAGCTCACAATGTGTAGTCAGGATCTTGGAAGAATGGTTCGGAACTGGCGTGTAAGTGATGAAGAAAATTCCAGTTACCATAAAAGCAATTACGTCGAGTTGAAGATATCCACGGCATCCCCACAGCATTACTGCAAATCTACGGCTTGGATTTACAAGGAATAAAAGCAAAATCAATTATTGGCGCATCTTTGAAGAACAAAAGCGTTCAAGTTTTCTACATCAGGCGTATAGAATAGACCAGGATATACACAATGTATTCAATTTGGTTCTCCATAGGGAATATTCCCATGCACGATGCAAGGGCACTTACTGGTGGAATGGTGAAATTGCAGATCTGCGGAAAAAGTGCACTAAGGCTAAACGGCTTGTTACTAGAATTAACAGACACACTGCTGGCTCTGTTACACAGAACGTTGCATTACGGTTTTAGAAATCGCTGTAAAGCTGTAATATTAAAAGCTAAGGGATATAGGTAGAACACCCTCTGTACAGAAGTTGATGGGGTATGGGTAACAAAATTGTCACTGGTAAAATTGGCTCGCGATCACCAATAAAATTCATCGATGAAGAACAACTACAGATAGCCAGGCCATTCTTCCACGCACATGCTACGCTAATTTGGTCCGAAATTGTTATTGAGAGAGAAACTACTACATTTTGTACTACTGAGGAGATCCGCGATGTAGGCAATAGGATAAAATCCAGGAAAGCAAGTGGCCAGGATGGAGTCCTTCCAGAGGTTGTGAAGCTTCTTGCGATACGGAAACCGGAGTTACTTCAGAAGTTTTTTGCTTCTATTCTACGGGGCGGTGAGTTCCGTAGTAAATAGAAACTTGGTAAACTTATTCTTATCGAAAACCCCAGTAAGTCAGGAGAATGCAAGTCTTATAGACCTATCTGTCTACCTGATGTTCTGGACTAGCTTATGGAACATATAATCAACAGGCGATTAATCAAGGAAATAGAGAAAGGTGAAGATTTTTCACCTAACCAATTTGGCTTTCGGCGGGGGTTGTTGACAATCGATGCAACCCAAGGTGTATTAAATTTTGTGACGGATGCCAAGACATTTTCTAACATTTACGTGGCACTGGAGACCCTGGGTGTTAAGAATGCTTTTAATTCTGCACCATGGAAAGGAATAATTGATGAGCTCAGGCGGCGCTAGGTCGCACCTTACCTGTTAAAAATTATATGTAGTTACCTGAGTAAAAGGATGAACTTGATAGGTGATACCAAGTATCTGGATATGACTTGTGGAATACCGAAAGGTTCAGTTTTGGGACCTACCCCGTGAAACACCTTTTATATGATGTATTCAGAGTGCAGTTGCCGATGGGCACAACATATATTGGATACGCCGATGATCTGCCCTTATGGTGTCTGGGGAACCCAGAAAAGATAAAATCAAATGGTCTACACATCAAATTGGAATGTTGAAGTTGAAGAAGGGATTATAGTTGGCTCTACAGAAAACTGATTTTGGAGGAAAGATGATCCATAAGCGAAGTTAATGTAAATATTGGCGGCGTGGCACAGAAGTCTCAAACGCTATTAAGATATCTTGGTCTTTAGTTTGGTCATAATATGAATATGGCTGTACACGTAAAATATACGGTTTGCAAGGCGGAGAAAGTCATTGCTGCCTTGGATCGCTTAAAGCCTAATATTGGCGGTTCCAAGCTTGAAACAAGGAAAATCCTAGGTGGCGTGTTTAATTCTATTATGTTATATGGTGCGCCCGTTTGGATGACCTGCATGGACAAACCAATATATAGAAGATCGGTGGAGCGAGTCCAGCGAAAGTTTGTGCTACGCATCTTTATTGCCTACGGAGCCACCTCCAAGAAGCCTATACAAGTTCTAACAGGAACCATACATTTTCATCTCCTATTACAGGAGCGAACATATGATCAGATAAATATCTCCGGAACTCAGAAACTGTTGGCCAGGGAGAAAACTATTAGACAGTGGCAGGCAGAATGGAACCAGGAAGAGAGGACGGCTCAGTGGACTAAGGTGCTAACTCCAGAGATAACACCTTGGATATCTAGAAAGTATGGCAGTCTGAATTATTATGTGACACAATTTCTGACCGGCCACGGTCTTTTTAGATGTTATTTACAACGAATGGGATTGGCTCATACGGACCTTTGTTCATACTGCGCACAAATAGACACCCCTGAACACACTGATTTACGTCATCAGAGCTATAAAATTAGGTCAGGTTGTAACATTCAACAACGTTATTATGATAATGTTGGAAACTAACGAAAATGTCAAATTATTGTTCAAATGATAAATTGTATCCTTTAGACTAAGGAGAAGGATGGACGAGAGGTGCAACCCTGATTTTCTGAAACGGTATGTAGAACATCCACAAGCCCTTCTTCTAGAAGTAATACCTCAAAGTAGTTCCAAGAAGAAGTCGACTATGGATTATAAGGGTTTTTTAGTTGGTGAGAATCCAACTCACCCGATGGACGTCTTTCTAAGGTTTTTCCCCTGCCTTATAAAAAATCCGTTACTCCTACTACCAACATTATTAGTGCTAACGCTACCACAGGTACTATTATTGCCATCAAGCTTATTACTGTTACTGCCACCACCGCAAGTGCAGTTCCTATCAAACTTATTACTGCTACATGACCGCCACTGCCGCTATTACGAACAACATTATTACTACTGCTCCCACTTCCGCTACTACTACAACTATTATAATTGTTACCGCTATTGGCACCACCGCTACCGTTATTACCATTAAACTTATTACTTCTACTACTACCACAGCTACTACTATTGCTATCAACCTTACTACTTATATCCTAGTACGATAGTAGCATATACAGAGGGAAGCTTGCACAGTTTTTTTTGCGTTTATATGGGAAAGGATAGGGAAAACGAGGCTAGATGCGGTGGTTCACGGAGGAAAATGCGTTTATATGGGGAAGATAGGGACTACAAGGATCGATACTAGGCTAGATAGAGGTTGAAGGAGTGGGGATGCGCTTTATATGGGAGACGCGGGGAATAGGAGGAGAAGTGCTAGACTAGATAGAGTGTGAGATGTGGAATATGCGTTTATATGGGAAATTTAGGAAAAACGTGAACAGATGCTAGGATAGACAGATGATGAAGGAGGAAGGGATACTCTTTATAAGGAGAGACAGGCTATACGAGGAGAGGTACTAGACTATTCAGGGGTTGAAGGGTAGAGTATGGCTTTTTATATGGGAGAGCTAGCAAACGCAGGAGAGGAATTAGGCTAGGAGAGTTTGAATAGTAGAGTATGCGTTTATATGAAGAGATGAGGAAAACGAGGGTATATGCTAGGTTGAGAGAGTCTTCAAGGAGGAAAAAGTGCGTTTATTGGAGAAGATAGGGAAAACGAGGAGAATTCCGAGGTAGAGCAGGGACTGAAGGAGGGAGGGATATGCTTTATATGACAGAGATAGGGTATACGAGGAGTGGTGCTAGTGTAGACAGAAGTTAGGGAGTAGAGTATACGTTTATATGAGGAATATATGGAAAACGGGGACAGATGGTATGATAGACAGAAGCTGGGCCACATTTGCGTTTATATGGGAAAGGATAGGAAAAACGAGGGTAGATGCGACGGTTCAAGGAGGAAAATGCGTTTATATGGGAGAGATAGGGAATACCAGGGCTGATGCTAGGCTAGCCAGATGCTGAAGGAGGGAGGGATATGCTTTATACGACAGAGATAGGGAATACAAGGAAAGATGCTATACGAAACAGGACTTGAAGGGTAGAATATGGCGTTTTATATGGGATAGATAGCAAACCGAGGAGAGGTATTGGGCTAGGAGATTTGAATGATTGAGTAGGCGTTTATATGCGAGAGATAGGGAATAGGAGGGTCGATGCTAGGCTAGACAGGGCTGAAGTAGGGAAATGCGTCTAATATGAGAGAGGTAGGGGAATATGAGGAGAAGTGCTAGGCTAGACAGGGTTTGAGGTGTGGAGTATGACTTTTATGGGAAAGATAGGGAAAACGTGAACAGATAATAGGCTAGACAGATGCTGAAGTAGGGAAATATAGGCTTATACGGGAGAGATAGGGAATACGAGGAGAGCTGTTAGACTAGACAGATGCCTAAGGAGGAGGGGATGCGCTTTATACGGAAGAGATAGGGAATACGAGGAGAGATGCTAGTCTAGAGAAGGGTTGAGGAGTAGAGTATGCATTTATATGGGAGAAATATGGAAAACGGGAGAGATACAAGGATAGACAGGGGTTGAAGGAGGAGGAGGAATGTAGGTTTATACGGTAATATAGAGAGCAATTAGATTATAAAACATTTCTCATCCAACGTTACAACACTTATATATTTTTCTAAATCTTACAAACTTTTATACGTTAAACAGTAGTGCGCGAGACGGAGAGGGACAAACTGTATATCGGTTTACAGTGATCTATACGTGCTAATCTATTCCCACCTTGTATGCTCTGGATCTTCTCATTGTCTATTCATTCCTATCATCATCTAACATAACCACGTAACAAGACGTAACCAACAAACGTAAACACGTAACAAGACGTAACACAACGTAACATAACAGGATGACAAGACGTTACACTACGTAACATAAGCACGTAACCACGTGTCAAGACGTAACACCACGTAACAAGACGTCACACTAGGTAACATAAGCAGTATCCACGTATTATCACGTGGCATGTAACCAGAAACGTCACACGACGTAACAACACATAGCAACCATGTAACCACGTAACAAAACGTAAGAACAACACGTAACCAACCCATTGCTAAGGCAATCTAAACTAATCCATCCTTCATAACTTAGACAATCAGTACGGGCCTAGCCTAGATTAACCTGACCAATCCCAAACGTTCCTCTCATCATCTATTCTACTCAGTCATCGTCTAACCTAATCTGGCTAACCAGAGATAACCTCGACTTTCTTTTAGTGAAATTGCAATGTTTTGTTCAGGTTTTATTATTCGAGAGTTATAATTGAAAAGTTTCCGTCAACATGCCTTTATTTTAGTTCGTTGCAGGTGTCTCTCCCCTCTTTATCTAGGCTTGAGACTAGCACTAAGATTGCTCCTAATGGCAGGGTTACCACCTTCCCTTCCATCTTCTTCTTTCTTCATCAGTCGTCAGCTAGTTGCATACACAGCACACAGATAACCTTCAATTTTTAAGTTTGTAGACTCACAAGAAAATGTTCATCTTCGACTTACATTCTTTTAAACGCTGGTTGTAATGCTGTAATGTCCATACGCATTGGTCGTTATTCCATCCTCAGCAATAACTCTTTTATCATCAAACGGAGTCAATGTGATTTCATTCACTTGCACTGTGGCAAGAGCATGCTCCCGGGACAGGATCAGATTCATGGATGTTCTGATAATTTCTCCGGTTTTAAGACAGTCAGTATAACTCTCAAATGTAATGTACTGATAAATAGCACTACGTTTAATGCCTTTAATCTTTTTTATCATTGAGCCATTGATATCTAGTGCATACATCTTAGGTCGTAGTCCGACAAAGCGCTGGATGATTTTACCATTAGCCTAATCTTTAAATTTTCCAAACACCTTCTTGTTTATAGCTGAATAGCATATATGGTTGACATGGTAATCAGCTGTATGTAGGTGTTCGAGAAAACGTAGCTTGTGCTGCAGGATACTCGATGTCGACTTCTAATATATATCCATGAGGATCATCTTCTTGTAGTCTTTCTAAGTAGATTTTTTCAGGTGATATCCACTCAAATCCACCATAAGCGAGGGTGTGACACACGGCCCACCCATATTGGTTATTAGCGTCCTCATATGTAATTAATTGGGTTGGTCTCGACGATCATACTTCTCCATGTAGGCGTTGTTTGCTTCGGCATAACGGTGGGAGACTTGACATAAACCTCCTCTTATGCCGGATTCCACCATGAGTAATTGGTCATAATCCTGTAACAATTCCAGCTGAATTCCTGTATACAGCAACATGGCGTCCCATGTAAGTCCTGGAGAGGTAAAATAATGAGCAGTGTCGAATTTATGTGTTTTGAGGGTTTGATCTCTAAATGTCTCAGAGCCATCAGCTAGAACAAGTACATAAGATATTAAGTAAAGGTCGCTGTACTCACCAGGTTTCTTGTATTAAACAGCGCCCATACATTTCTAGCGTGATCGTAATCAGCATCACTAATTTCTTCTTCATCCAATTTATTGTAGAAGTAGTTCTTAGGAGGCAGGCAGATTTCGTTCAAGACAACCCATGAAGTGGCGTAATCATAGGGAAATACATCCTTACGTGTCATCAACTTCATCTTGTCTTCTCCGAAGTGTTTCAGTGTTTCAGGGTACGATGTTAGATTCTTCACCAGCTTATCCAAGCTTGTACTGAGAAACCAAAAACTATCTACAAATCGAAGCTTTATATCTCCTACATACTTGGAGAATGATATATACCTTTCCTCAGACTTAGAAATTACTTCCACCCGCTCACTTGTACATCCCAGCTCCTTAACAATGAAGTGTGAGTCATGCCCACTGAGGTTGTGCATAAAGACTGGAATATATTTAGGTGTTTTGCAGGCTAAATTACATTCATTATGTAGACTTCCACGATATTCACCACTGATGTGATCATGGTCGCGTACTTTATAGTTCTCTTCAGTAAAGGTTTTTCCACACAAGTAGCATATTGTAGAGGCGTTGAAATCCATCTGCTGTTTATCTGTAAGATTCAGGGGCATGACAGATATGTATATATTATTAATCTCCTTTGCAAGGAATGACCGGTATTGCATAAACTTCTGAGCACCATCAACACCACGATATACATAACGATGCTTAGGAGGACCAGTTTCCAGATGTTCACGCCGGATGATGGTTTAACTTAAACGCAGAAACTCATAGGTACATGCTGCTGATAAGAGGTTGTATATGAAGTTTTAGGATCGGGTATACATGTATGACATGGAGCGAAAATGCTTTCAAAGTCTGCGTAGATGACGTAAGGTAGTTTCAACATTCTTTCAAAATTTTTAAACTGTACAACTGATTTCTCCTTTGTAGGCATAACTACACTTGCAACATCATATTGATTACAGATGGTGGCATGTTCTTGTAGTTTTTCCAGTCCACTTCGTCCATATCGATCGTCAAAATGTGTAAAACAACGCTTACAGGTATAAACACGTTCCTTACATTTAGTTTTCTGACGTCGAATAAGTTTTTTCAAAATTCTTTATATAAACGTAGTGATGTCTCCCACTACTGCCACTCAATAGTAGGGGGTCACGGTGGTCAGGTAGTTCAGTCTCAGCGACCTTTATCGGATACACTTAATGCTTCTCATCCAGGCCGAAGACATTGATAGACATCCTGTTAAGCGTCTCAAATTTAGGTATTTGAGAAAGTGGCGTAGTGTAGGAAACACAGCTGAAGTCGTATTTATTTTGTAGTTGTTCGTATTTGTTCACGCGTTGTGCATTCTTCCCTATGAATTTAGCTAATATAGAGCACATGAAACATTTCTCGTCGGAAAAGTTCTGTATGTTAATGCATGCTTTTCTTGCTTCAACAGATGGAGGCAGGGGAATGTAACTACTTCCCCGTAACGGATTGTACTTGTTAATACAAAGACGAATTCCATCTACAGCAAGCAGAGCCCAGTTGCTGCCCTTAAGTTGTGATTCCTCCATTTCAGTAACCAACTTCTTTATTTTCGTTTCCAGCATAGGGTCCAGGTCCGTTTCTAGGAAAACAGCTTGATTTCGTGTCTTAAATGTTTTGTCACAGGTTTGTCCAATACTGTTAACAAATCTACACTCAGCCAGCAGATTAATTTTCACACTTTTGTGAATACCAAGATCTTTATGCACAGCCTGGATTATCCGCTGTTTCGCCTAATGCAGGTACATATTCAGGTCCTTGGTTGATTCACAACGTAAAAAATATGATTTCAAGCGTCCATTGAATGAAGTTTCATATTCTTTCTTGTCACAGTCATCCATTGTAGAAAATAACTCATGCTTAGTAGGTGCTAATCTACGTTTCTTCTCAGGTCTGGTTATTTCACACGCATCTTCGTGTCGACGACCCTTATAATTGTCTTTGAAGGCTACATCACAATATTTACATTTGAAGAGCTTTTTACAACGTAGCTCATGTCGACTTTTATCATATCCACGGAGGTACTTCTTACAGCATTTACCACAAGAATATCCTGAGGCACTAGGAATGATATCCTTATATGAGGACTTATGCATTTTTCTTCTTGATATAATAACGTATTAACCCTTCTTCAAGGAAATGTACGCCTTTTCACCTTGATAACACTTTAGAAGGTCGATTATTTTCTGAGAGAACAGAGACGTTAACACCTCAGAGATGATTAACAGAATGAAGTTCAATGCTCGAGATCGCTCAATTTATAGAGGAAGCACGAACCTTTTTGAATCAATTATATAACGTACTAACCCTTCTTCAAAGAAATCTGCGCCCTTTCACCTTGATAACACTTTAGAAAGCCCATTATTCTCTGAGAGTACAACGTTGTTGGCACCTCAGAGTTATTTAGCAGAATGAAGTCCAATGCTCGAGATCACCCTATTTATAGAAGAGGCACGAACCTTTTTTAGATCAATTATATCCTGAATTTTAATACTAAAAACGGTGATATCTACGCTTGAAGATCCGAAGATGTATAGAGGGGAATGTTACACCCGATCGGGTCTCTGTCCTTCACTTGAGTACTGCGGTTGAGGAATCTGGATACAGCCGAAGTTGTATGTTTACTAATTTGAAGTTTCCATATGATAATAATTCATTGATATCTACGCTTGAAAATCCGAAAAGACTGGTAAATATATAGAGGTTACTAATTGCATCGAAAGAGGCTGGTATTAGCGATCATACAATGGAGATTGAAGAAATTATAAGTAAGCTGAAATCATCTAAAGTTATAGCATGACAGGATCAAGAAATTGTGTTAATCAATTTCACGATAGTTAACAGGAACTTTGAAATATCAAGAATTTATACTTATAAAATACATTTTCCAAACATTGCTGAGATGTTTCATTTTTTACGTATAGATTGTTTACATGCAGGTCTCTTTCTCTGTGATGTAAGTGATTATATAATTGAGTGCTTAGAAGGTCTAGATTATCATCATTGTCTTAAGCAATTATGTATGGTTTTCGTGAAGGAATAAAACAGGATAATGTTAAAAAATAAATGTTCTTTATATTAAATAGTACTCATTTTTATTAATCTTATTATACACCTCATATCACACCACCAAATATTAGATTTTCTGGCTTCTAGATTCCTATTTATTCAAGTGTCTTTCAGAAATAGTTTAATATTTTTCTTTTAGATTTCATCCAGTATCAATGTTTTAAGGTATTGCATACTCCTTTGAACAATTATAAAATTATTTATGAAATGAATGATATTGGCAAGTAAAACAATAATACTGAGCAAATAATTTATATTATTGCTATATTCTACACACGCAAATGTATTTTTCTTGCAGGTTCCACGGTACCCGTGCTGCAATTCTTCATTGAATATCACCGGGAGTTTTTGAGAATGTTCCTATTACATTTCTGTTTATGTTATTTTACGCTATTTCGTTCTTCCGCCTTCATTTACCTTCGCCCTTGCAGTCCTGTAACACACATTCAAATTATTGGCAGTTTTTTTAGTCATGTGCTTTGAGGTAAAGAATCATTGAAAGGACTATTAAAATTCTTTCTGCATGACCTCCCACAGACTGCAACCTAGAAGGTATTTACACATATTTGTTTTAATTCAGTGATGCATATTTTTGACAAATGTTTTCCTTCTCCAAATTATTTGCGGGTTGTTGTAGGTATATGCTTTGAAGTAAAGAATCATTGAAAGGACTATTAAAGTTCTTTCTGCATGCCCTCACCCAGACTACAACCTAGACGTTATTTACACATATTTGTTTTAATACAGTGATGCATTCTTTAGACAAATGTTATCCTAGTGAAGCGTGTATTTATAAACTGAAAGGTTGTAACTCTAAATGAAACATTGAAAGGTTAGCTGAATTATTTCTACAAACCTTAACAGGAAGAAAAGAGAATTTACATGTCTTAAACTTGCCAGCTGGTACTAATCCGTGATATACCATTTGAAACTTCTCTGGCATTTCCTCCAACTGTTGGCTTGTTAGGGTTGAATACCTTGCCGGAAGAAAAACCTGCTTTTCGCCTAGGACTGCAACCACTCTAGCACCGTATCTCGTATCAATTTTTCTTGTGGCTTTTATATTATAAGGCTCCTCTGGCTGAAGATCAATGTAGTCTCTGAACAGTCGGGAAAATGCTATCCCCAGCCAATGTGTGAAGTTGAGTTGCCAAACTCTCTGCATTAGGAAATGAAGAACATATTCTTTATTAGAGAATGCATTTCATAAAAAATCATTTATTTGAATGTCACAAAATTATTAACATTTTCTCTATGATATAATAATTATGATAATATGTGTAAATATAAAGGAGGTTCTGATTCACTAATGAAGTTCATTAAGTACTCTATTTTTTCGATTTAAATGTTTTAATATAATGTAAACATTTACTATATTAGAGAGAATGATTCGCATAACAGAGAGAGGGGGAAAGGATTCTTGAATGCATATAATTTGCATGCTAAGATGGCGTAATACTAGCGAAAAGCTTGTATATTTTGAAAAAATTTATAAAATATCTTCCAATGCATGCAATACGAGATGTGTTTTAAAACAGAGGATGGATATCTTTAAAACTCACCAGACATTTTCGCAAAACTCAAGTATTGACTTTCACCGAAGGAGAACAATGTAGTCACAAAGTACAGCAATTCCAAAACAAACACAGGTCTGTTTCTTGTGAGAACTTTTTTCATTAAATACACACTATATATAAAAAATTTTCCTCATATATAAAAAATCTTGTACCTGAATAGGTAGAATCCATAATAATAACCGCCCATGCGTAGTGATATAGAGATTATTCAATCTGATAGGTTAGCCTGCATTACAGATTTATGTTGATTGATTCTTGAAATGAAAGCTCTTCATTGCTTTCAAGAAATATTTTTTTCGTTGGGTCGCTTTGGAAAGGGAGATAGTTCCCGAGCAATGAAGTAACCGTGTTCAGGCTTGTCTGTCGTATGTAAACATGTCTTTTAAGCTAATGTTCATTCAACCATAAAAGACACGGATTTTCTATTTAGGAGATTTTCGAGTCTGAAGAGTATTTTTATGTGACGGACCCATTAAAAGAATTGTTTCTTCTCCGAAAATTGTTATCACATCATGATATGATGATAATTACATGCATAGGATGCTATCGCCTATCCCTGGGACTCCGAGCTCACACATGTGTCTGTATAAATAACGTATTGCACGTATTCTTTAACTATATGTTTAGGGAAATAATGAAAAGGAAGAATGGTATCGCTTGATATAATTTTCCTGGAGCAGTGAAAGTATCCTATAATTTTTAGACGGAATCTGAAACATCACTATGTTTAAAATGAAATAAACATATAAGCTTTCTTGTATAGCTGCCTTTATTGCAACTGACTTTCCCCCTCATTAAACTATTATTATACGCAAAGTTTTTTATTCTTTATATTTTAAAGGGGTTTTAATATCCATCAATGACGCTTTCTTTTGTTGATTGTTTTATTTTTGTTGATGATGGACGGTATGTCTAGAATAAATTGAATTGTGAAGAAATTAGAAGTATTACTTAAAATATTCTTACATATATCCGTAACATGAAAAATCATATTCTTTCGCGAACTTAATAAAAATATCTGATATGATACACTCGCATGACCTTCTCTTCCTTATTTTTCCAGATTTATGTTGATTGATTCTTGAAATGAAAACTTTCATTGGCTTACAACAATTTTTTCCTGGGTTACTTTGGAAGCTGAGATAGCCTAGGGCTAGATCATGTTCAGACTTGTCCAAATGTTAAAATCTGTTTTTCTCGGAAATGTAAGGTAAGCATTCAATCAATTGAAAACATATTCTTCAAGTAATTTTCATTCATCCATAAAGGACATGGATTTTCAATTTAGTAGATTTTCGTGTTTGAACAGGCGTTCTTAAGAATAATCCTTTTCTCAGAAATGTAAGGTAAACACCCAGTGATTTGAAAACATGTTTGTTTTCAAAATAATGTTCATTCATTCATAAAAGACATGAATTTTATATTTACGAGTTTTTCGTGTTTGAACAGGTGTTCCTAAGTATATTTTTCCTCGGAAATGTGAGGTAAATATTCCATCATTTCTGAATAATAGAAGGTCTTACTCCATTTTGTCTTTCGAGTCGACCCCTGCGTGAAATGGGTTTTTGTTTTTAAAATATTAGCGTAAACATTTCTTAGAAATATGCCTTGTCATGTGTTTTCAAAGAATATTCCATCTTTTCTAGTCATATCCACTAGAGCGTTAAACACATAGTATCTGAAGTCTAAGAAATTTACTTTCTCAAGGAGGCTGTTTATTGTTAAATTTATTTTTTCTCGGAAATGCCACGGAGGGCATTATAGCGCTTGCAAGCAATTCTTACTCAACAGGACTTACTTTTGCTTGCTTTTGTAGAAAATCGAGTGTATGCTCTTGTCAAGTCTGAAGATTGTAGTATTTCATTTTAAGGATGCTTTTGTTAATAATAATGTCTTGTAACCCTCGGTTTAAAGGTAGTCATATGTCACTTCTAAACCTGTATGCACCTTTTCAATCAGGTATTATATACAAAGAAACATTTACTTTTAAATTATTTAAAATGAAGTCACGCGTGAAATAACATGAACCCTCCATCTCCTACCAATAATATTTTTCTAAGAGTTTCAGAGGTTCGCTGTTTGCGTAAACAATCATGGGCATGTTAGAGCTGGCTTTTTATTTATTGTGGAAATATACCACTAAAAGAACAAAAAAGGGAATGGATTTCTGTCCTGCCGTTTTTAAAATAATGTACATTCATCCATAAAAGCCATGGGTTTCCTAGTTAGGAGGTTTTCGTGTTTAAACTGGTCTTCTTAGGTATAAACTTTTTTCTCGGAAATGTGAGGTAAACATACCCTCAGCTGTGAACGATAGAAGGTCTTATTCCAATTTTAATGGGTTCCAGTTTTTCGAGTCGGGAAAGCGGAAATGTTATTAAACTAGTTTAAAGAATGCCTTGTGTAATTTGGAAGTCGCACATGCGTGTGGTTTTAAGACGAAATGAAGTGAAGGAGAGAGAGAAAACGTTTATTTTTTGGACGTGTTAAAAGCATATCCTGGGAGGCTTCCAGCTTTGTTTACCTCATACGGAAACCCGTCAAGCAGGGAGCATGATCTCTGCATGAAAGACAGAGAGAGCGAGAGGGAGCGGATAGGGGTGGGAAGTGAGGAAAATAGAGTTGACAGACTCAACATGTATGCGAGAACAGGCCCATCGTCCTGAATTTCCTTCCCTCTCTGGTCCCTATGGTGGGGATAGGTATACCAGGGGCTTGCCGATATGTTTTGTTCCAGTTGGAGTGAGAACCGTATAAGAGTAGGTGTATACTTTCATGCTAACGAAAATATCCATCTTAAGTACGTTAGCGTCTTGCATATTTTTTAAGTAATCATTCACGCTAACTCTGGTCTTAGTCATGCATTTTTCATTAATCGAAGATGTGTAATATTCTTATAAGCCCGAAAATTTCCCTCAAAGCAGAAGTAGACAACCGTCATTAATCGTAATAATTATACACTCGTAACAATCGCTTAGTTAAGCTTCTCGATTCATCACCAACTGTCTCTCATTGTCTAATATACCATGGAGGGGGTGAAATGTAGATCGAGACTCGTTATTGCCATCATGGCCAGACAGAAGCCTGCTGGCGGTTTTCGATTACAAGGGGAAGGGTTGCTGGACAGGTTAAAACCAATGAGGTGTGATAGCAATAAATGGGTTAACACACATATACGGCGACAACTATGTGCGCGAGTCAAATAATATACACTTAATTATACTAATCAATCAAATACATGTGACAGAGGTACCCACTTTGTTGCACTCTGGAGAGAGAAATATTGAGAGAGCTTTAGAAAAAGATTTGTGTGGGCGCCCGTGCTTGCGGGGGTGAGCGGGCTGCTATATCGGCATCAACACTTTATACCGTATCAAGAAATACCTAAATGGAATAATTGTATTAATCGATCAATGGCACGTGACCAGCCATTTAGGGTACGTGATACCAGAGATCCAAGCCGCTAGAGAGAGATATAGCCTTTGTTAGCAGTTTAAGCCTTTGAGGTCAAAGAGGCGAGATGTTACACATGTACGTTCATTGTCTGATTGATTAACAAGCACTTAGAGATGCAGCCTCTTTCGACAGTAAGCCACCTCAAAGACGATGTGTCTAAATACCTACCATTACACATGTAATCAATCATTACCTCAATTAAGCTCATTTAAATATACAAATTGAGAATACTTAATTATATTAATGAATTAATGCCACGCGTGCGGCAATTTAGAACTTTAGCGGGGAGGACTTCGCCCTTTGAAATACACAGAACCGAAAACACAATTGTCGCTATACTCTTTGTGAGCGGCTTAGCTCTCTAATGTCAATGAGGCGAGATAATCTTACACATGCACGATCATTATCTGATTGATCGACATGACAAACATCACCTGTCAACCCCTATCAAACCCTTGTCAACTCTTGTTAATCAAATTTCACAGCTAAGTGACAGTTCCTTTGTCGGCATGCAGTCCCTCAAAGAATGCAAGGTGTCAAAACATCTGTAAATACATGTAATCAATTAATCGGTCAATTAATCGAAT
Organism: Deroplatys truncata; assembly: GCA_030765065.1. Lineage (NCBI taxonomy): Eukaryota > Metazoa > Arthropoda > Insecta > Mantodea > Mantidae > Deroplatys > Deroplatys truncata. The sequence goes on from CM060990.1 coordinate 232,531,684, forward strand.
TAGGCGGCGTCTTTATTACGCAAATGTATCCCAAAGTCTCATTCTCAGAATACTCACCGGTACTACCATTTCTATTAAAATTACTACTTCTATCACTATCAGCGGCACTGCCATTATTTTCAACATTACTACTTCCATTGCTACCTCCGGAACTACCATTGCTATCAACATTACTACTTCTATTCCTGCCACCAGTACTACCACCACTATCAACATCACTACTGCTACAGAACGACCGGTACCACTATTACTAAACAGATCACTACTTCTATTACTACCACCGGTTCTACCGTTGCTATTAAAATTAGTACTTCTATTGCTACCACCGGTGCTATAATTGTTATCAACAGCACTACTTTTATTGCTACTACCGGTACTGCTATTGCCATTTTAATTACCACTGGTCTGCTACCACTGGTACAACTATTCATAACAGCATTAATACTTCTATTGCTTCCACCGGTACTAGTATTGCTATCAACATCACTACTTCTTCAACCACAGGTACCACTATTACAATCTACATTACTACTTCTATTGCTACCACAGGTACTATTATTATTATCAACATCACTACTTCTATTGCTACCATTGGTACTACTATCTCTATCATCATTACTGCTTCTATGGCTACCATCAGTTTTGTTATTCCTATAACATTACTACCTCTATTGGTACCCCAGATTCTATTTTTACTATCAACAATACTACTTCTAGTGCAGTGCGTTACTATTATCTTCAGCATTACTACTTCTATTGCTGCTAATGATATTACTATTACTATCAACATTACTACTTCTATTGGTACCCTAGGTACTGCTATTACTATCAACAATACTGCTTCTACTGCATCCACGGCGTTAGTATTACCTACAAAATTACTACTTCTGTTTTAACACCGGTACCGCCATAAAATTCAACACTACTACTTCCATTGCTACCACGGATACTACTATTACCATCAACATTACTACTTTTACTGCTACCACCGGAACTGCTATTACTATTCATTGTACTATCTCTATTGCTTTCAATAGCACTACTATTACTATCCACATTACTACTTTTATTACTACCACCGGTACCGCTATTACTATCAAGTTTACTACTACCTTTCTACCACCGATAAAGCTATTACTATCAACATTATTACTTCTATTGCTTCCACCGGTACCACTATTACTATCATAAGTACTGCTTCTATTGCTACAACCGGTACTACTATTATATTTCTACTATTGCTACCGCTATTACTATTACTATCAACATTACTACTTATATTGATTCCAAGGTAAAACTACTAAAACATCACTACTCTTACTGCTTCCTCCGGTAATATTGTTACTATCATCATTAATAACTTCCATTGCTACTGCTACTGCTATTGCTATCAACTTTACCACTTGTATTGCTCCCACCGGTAATACAATTGCTATCAACATCACTACTTATATTGCTTCCACCGGTACTACTATTACTATCAACACTATTACTTCTAGTGCTTCCACCGATACTACCAGCATTACTAATTTTATCGCTTCCACCGGTAACACTAAAACTAACAACATTATTACTACTATTGCGTCCATCGATACTACCATTACCATCACCATAATTACTTCCAGTTCTTCCACTGCAACTATTATTACCAGCAACATTTCCACTTATATTTCTTCCACCGGTACTACTACTATTCTCAACATTACTACTTCCGCTGGTCCAACCGGCAGTTTAATCACCATCAACATTATTAATTCTAGTGCTACCACAGGTACTATTATTATTTTCATCATTACTATTTCTATTCCTTCCACCAGTGCTACTATTGTTACCATCATTACTACTGCTGTAACTACAATGTATCCCTATTACTATAAATTTAGTACTTCCATTGCTACCACCAGTGGTAGTGTTGCTATAAGCATTAGTACTTCTATTGCTACCGCCGTTATTATTATTACCTTCAACATTACTACTAGTATTGCTTCCAAAGGCATTACCATTTCTTTCAGCATTACTACTTCTATTGCTTCAAACAGTACTATTATTACCATCAACATTACTACTTTTATTGCTTCCACCGGTATTCCTATCATTTTCAACATCACTACTTCTAATGCTTCAACCGGTACTACCGTTGCTATTAAAATTACTACTTCTATTGCTACCACCAATAATACCATTGCTATCAGCAACACTACTTTATTGTTACCACCGGTACTACTGTTCTGCTACCACCAGTACTACAATTCCTATCATTATTACTACTTCTATTGCTTCCACGGTCGTTACTATTACTTTCAACATTACCACTTCTGTTGCTCAACGGTATTATTATGATTATCAACATTACTAAGTCTATTTGTACCAGCGGTACTAGTATTAGTTTCAACACTATTACTTCTAGTGCTACCACCGGTACTACCACTACTATCAACATTACTACTTCTATTCCTACACAAGCACTATTATTGCTATCCTCTCTACTACCTCTCTGGCTCCCACGGGAGTAGCAAGGACCCTCGGCAAGCAGAACCGGAAGTCGGGATAAAGCAATTTGACCTTTAGAGATGTCCCCGGTCGGGCACGTCCGCTAGAGGCGCTAGTAGTCTCCCGCTTCCAGTTTTGCAAACTGAGGGTTTTATTCTCTATTGAAAAACTGTGTTTTACATTACAATAATGAGGTTTGTTTAATGAATATAATTCTTAAAAGGGTTATACAAGGTGTAAATTTTAGAAATGGTAGTTCATCCTGTAAGGTGTTTTTAGTTTCACACTTAAACTGAATATGTGCAAAATTATTATCGGGAACGGTGGAAGGAAGACACACAGGAGCAATAATAGTCTGTAAAGTTGTAGGAGCAATCAACTCGTCGTTGATGGAGAGGTTCCAAACAGCGTCACATCCGGTGGGTGAAATCTTTGTAGGGTTGAAGGACGGGAAGATGACTGCAGCATTGCATACGTTGACTTCGATGGTGACGGTCTTGATGGTGCCAAATTTGTCGATGTGGGTGGAGATAATGTCGAAACCGTCCTCGTTAACGAAGGTCCCATGTTTAGACACTGAATCTGACACCGTGAAGTGAATTTTGGACATAAGGTTGTTACCTGGGGAAGAGACGAAAGAACATTAGAAATATTGTAGACACGCACACATGTAAGCTAAAAAGAAAAAAGTAGAGAAACGATACGTACTAATGTTGATATAATCCGATGAGCAGCTCATTAATGAGGAGGAAGGTCTCTAAACAGTAGAATGTGCTTTCTGAGACCGCTGGAGTTAGGGATAGGCTCTATACCCTTGTAGATAATTTGGAACGGTAACTGATTGAGTTGATTGATGAAATCGTCGTCAAGGTTGTTGTAAGCAGACGGTAGGAACACCTTCTTTCCGTTCTGAAGTTTGAGGACAGTTTTCCACCCGAACTGTGTGTTGAGACCTCAGGCACCGACGGCTACATAAGGCACGTTGAGGAGAAGGTCCCGAATTCCAATGATGAGGGGTGTCTGACCACGGCTATTGAGCTCTTGAAACACACTGCGTTGCATGTTGGCTGCGTCACGAGTGAAGAGGTAGTGATACTTGATTGGAGTGGGGTAAGGATAATAAATAGAATTAGGCAACAAGTTTATACTTGTAAACGGTAAACAGGTGTTTGAGGTTGGCCCACTCTTCTGCAAAAATTGCAATACCACCAGGTTTAAGTATAATGACAGGAAAGCCAAATAAGTATTTAAATTGAATGGAGAATGTTTCAGAAATGGTTTCTGAGAACGACGGATGCCTGGAGGTAGAAGAGAAGTGAGAATCGATTTTTGCGCCTAACACCTCGAAGAGGGTTGACCATTTTTTGAGAGTGTGAAAAACTGAAGATTTTCGTTTTCCACAGGATGCTATGGTGATGGCAACTTCAGGTGCGGTTGCCACGGAGAGATATTTAGTTTCAGATGCGTTGAGGAAGTATATACACGACCTAAAACATAAAACCTGCATAATACATTAGAAGCGTGAAAAAGAAAAGAGAGGGAAAAAAGGAACGAAAAGAGAGGTAGTACTTACATGATGAAGAACCAGAGCGCGAGTGTACACTAAATTTGTTGGCGTCTAGTACATATAGGTATGATGACAACGGTTGACAGGATTGACCAACAGAGGAGCACTTTGCAGAGGAGGATTGTAAGATGAGTTTATCTTTGAACAGGTAATCAGAAATTTTGAATTTGGAAAAGAAGGTAGCAGCAGGCATGTTACAACATCGATGAAACAGATACCCGACTACGTAATGATCACATGTAGTAGAGATGTCACTTTGCAGACGACGCGTATTGTGGTGCCATTGTGGACCGCAATAGTTGTTGAGAAAATAGAGAATGGATGATAAGAGAGGAGGTAATGCGTAACTGTCAAAATATTCACCGAGTCCACTTTTGGAAACGAAAATGCAAATCCAATGTTTTCCTAGTTTGGTGTGAGGGTCAGTGTTAATAACCACAGCTATTGGAGGGGGAATATAGAGCAGTGTAGCTAATTGGTCCGAAGCAAATACTCCGATAAACTGAGGGTATTTACGAAGACATGAGAAAATTTGGGAAGAGTTCATGATACTAGAACCGAACGGTGGACATCAATTTCAACGAGTCTATATATTTCGGAACGCGTGAGGAGACAAATTGGTTCTGGTAAGATTTTAGAAAAATCTAGCTTTATAGCTAAATTACCGTGATGCAGATCGGACGCGTAATTTTTACTAGCTGACATGTCAGCGGTTAAGTCAAACGAAAATAAGGTAAACCCTTTAGGATATTCCTACCTAGATATGTTAATACCTTTTGATTTTAAAATCATACCCAAAGTTTCAAAGATGGTATGAAACCCTTGAATGAACTTTCCGTCTGTAAAATTGAGGTTTATTACCTGCAGTGGAACTGGGCGGTTGTTATCAAACAGTTGAAGGGCAGACAAGTTAAAGTGCTGAAAATTGAAAGGATTTTTTGTTACATCACCAGTGTACGCTGTATCTGTTACATTAGCGAGAGTAATGCGTCTAGGTATTTTGCCGACAAGTAGGTTACTGAAGGATGCAGAAGTCGATCCTATACCTATACTTAAAGCTTGAAAATCAACGTATTTATACAAATAGCCAGCATTGGCTTGGGTAAGCCCTTTTTGAAGTGCAAGTACGAACTTTGTGAATGCGTTAACAGCAGGGGCGTTGGGAATAAGATGAAACTCGGGGGCTGATGGGGTAAGGGTTATGGTAAGGTCAACGTTATTTAACATAACTCAATTTTTATTAAAGAGGCCATGAGAAAGACAACCTAATATTTGAACTTCTTTACCGTTTTTGGTAAATGCAAAACGTGATTTAACTCCAGCGTTAGTATAAAAGCTATTTTGAGATGAAGTTTAGCATAAACGAACTTTGTGAATGCGTTAACAGCAGGGGCGTTGGAAATAAGATGAAACTCGGGAGTTGATGGGGTAAGGGTTATGGTAAGGTCAACGTTATTTAACATAACTCAATTTTGATTAAAGAGAAAGACAACCTAACATTTGAACTTCTTTACTGTTTTTGGTAAACGCAAACGTGATTTAACTCCAGCGTTAGTATCAAAGCTATCCATTTTACCAGCGGTGTCTTTGAACCATAGGGTGGATTGTAAGCGACCATTCATAGCGTCGGAGGAGTAATTGAGTAAGGTTTCGAGGTAAGTTCGAAAAGGATAGCCCTGCTGAGGTATGGATATGTTGACATTGTTTAGAGATACGGAAACTTGGCTAAATAAGGAATTTAGAGAATTAATAACAAATGTTACGTGGTCCTCGTCACCAAGATTGCTACCAACTTGCTTAATAATTTTGACACATACCTCTAACACAACATATGAGAGAACTAGATAGTCGTCAGCTTTGGAAGAATAATGAAAAGTTATTGTTGAGTTTTGCGATACAGCATTCTGTGGATTAAGGGAAAATATCTCGCACTGTTCAATGTTAGTTTGAATGGGGAGAGGTTTAAATATGTCTAGTTCAAAGTTCATGTACACAATGTCACCCATTATGTAAACATATCGGTATTTTTGGTATGATGTTGAACGCGTTTAGACGCAGACTGTTTTTTTCTTTGCTTACGTTGCCTTTTTATCTTAAATTGTTTCTTTCCAGAACCTAACATGGTATCAATTTTAGCCTCGGCTTTGCGTTTGAGATTGAAACCAGCCTCCTTTAAACGAGATCTAAAGGCTTCTTTAGGAGTGGCAGAGCTTGTAGCAATGTCAGGCAATACATTTGACCCCATTTTAATGCCTCTTTTACTAAAGCCTTAACACCGCTTGTAAAAACAGGTAAAAGCGTGCGAAACAGTCCGCCTAGAGCACTAAAAAGACCACTACCCTTTTGAAACGGGGACCCTTTATAAACAATGAAGTCGCGATCATTGTACTCACCACCAGCCTGATTGGGGTAATAACGAAAAATAATATGATCATCAACGTTCATTTCTTGGTCTAAAGGATAGAATTATAGCTGAAGAAAAACCGTCCGCAAATGCTAAGAGGTTTCCAAAGCCATCCCTTAAATCTATATTAACGACGTTAAAATCTTGTTGAAGCAATGGTACCTAGTTTTGAGGGAAAAATTTCTTTTCTGCCGAAAGACGCTTTGTATGTTTGAATTCTAGTTCAATGATGGTACTATCCACTACCTGAGCGAATATATCGCCAACTGAGGAGACACAAGATTATAATAAACGAAAACTTCATAGGGAAAACCCATGTAAGGGTCTAAAGGATAAACAGCGTTTCGTATGTTTACTATATCTGTACCAGGAATAAAGCCTACCATTCTGTATAAGTTAGGAGAGAGAAATAACTTGCTCAGCTTTCGTCTACTTCCCGTTTTAGGCGGGGTCCGATTAGGAGCATCAGACATTTCTAAGTCCTCGTGGACAGGTACAATCATGTGTGGATCTAGTACTTCCGTAGGATTATCTAAACCTGAGATGGGTAGCACATTGAAACCTGGGGGATTTGTAACCTCAGCAAGTGGGCTTGGGGTCACATTTGATACAACACAGGGAGATATGGAAACCTTACCACCTGCATACATAAAAACATCAGGAATATGTACGTCTAGTTTTATACGATGATTAATACGTTTGTAAAGATCTGTGGTATTTGTTTCCATATAGTTTTTAAAGTAAACACAAAAATTTGTAGTTTTACCATCTTCAATAAAAGTACTTTTTACACTACAGTGGGTAGTAAGGTTATAAAACCGAATGGGATATCTACTTTGGAGAGGGACACCTCCCAATCACCGTGTAATACAATTCTTTCTGGTAAGTGGTTTGAGAAGCGAGTAGTGGTATTATTGGAAAAACGATCCGTGGATGCATTACTTGCCAACAGAATAGAAAAAGTTTTGATCGAACAATCATAGTTGTAAGATATCGGATTGTTTTACCCAATAGTTAAATTTATCGGGATACCCTTTGCATTTAATAAACAACTGCTTACTGCGTCCTCGTCCCTTTGTATCAAGAACTTTATCAACCTTGAATGTAGAGGGGAGGGATACGTTTTGCAGCTCCTGTCCATAAACTTTACCCTCTATGATTTCACCAGCTAAATCGCGAATTTTGTATATGGGTGGTGAACTTAGAATTACTTTAACTATTCGAAAAATCTCATCCGTCCAACTTTGTTCATAGACCTTATCGAATTTCATCTTTTCTTTAGATATGCGTACGTAGTCTCCTACTTTATATTTCCTTCTGGATGGTATGAGTAGGTGCTGCAAATTGCAATAAACCTGAAGAATGTTATCGGCCAAAACATCCTTTTGTGCCATTTTAATGGATCGATGGTACGAACTGTTGTAAGACTTAACGAGAAGCTTAGGTTCCTGATTTACGAGAAGTTACCTTTATTAACGTTTCAATGAGGACCCAAGTAATTCAAAAAAGCCAAACGTGTTATAAGATGCTGAAATGTTGATTGACAAGTTTAATAATTCTAGCGACGGGAAAGGTACTGAAGAGCAGCTTAAAATTCTGGAAACAACTTCTAATGTTCATTTTGCACCACAGATCACTTGCATGTTGATAGAGAATACCCTTTCTGATTTCGGAAAAGTTCACAATATTCATGGATGGTACAAAATAGTAACATGCGTGCAGTCAATTCCACACACAATGGGTGGGAAATCTGTGAAAGTGAAGAAGAAATGCCTTTTATTTTCTTAACACTCGTGTATATTTATATGTGTAGGTACCTTGCTCTTAACCTCAAAAGCGCAGTGAAATACACGGCCAGCAGACGCGTGGTGTACGTTTATATATAAGATCGCCTGTAATATCGGGATTACGATAAACTTTGCTTAACGTGACATGAAAATGCTGGTAAACTAAAGGTATAATTGGTATGCACTTAACGTAACGGGAATGACTCTTAATTCATAGTACTTTTATTACTTCGAGCTAGTATCGACTGGTTCTAATTACCATCTGAAATCAAAATTGACGTAACGGGAGGGAAAAGTTTGATGCCAAACTTTTAAGTTACATCGCGTTAAGTCAATTCTAAATATCTCCATTTAATACAGTGTAAGACTGTCACATTACGTTACATTCATCGTAATGCCGGCTCAAGCTTCTGAAATATTCCGGTACGAAACAATTATACGACGCATAACAATAATTACAATTTGGATTATAGAGCTGAATTTGTGTCTGACTTTCGTTGAAATGTCCTCCAAGCAGGTTCAAAAGGCGTGTATAAGATGCTTTCCTAATACCGAAATGTTCATTGAACTTTCTCTCTCTCTGTATAAGTATCATATGGTTCTCGCATAGCACTATCGCATTTCCGTTGTTTTAATCTTTTTGCCGTCGAGAGCATCAATGTAACCTAAGTAATCGCTGTTTCCTTCATCGAGATCCTCAATGTTATCTAAGTAATCCATGAACGCGTCAAAAACATCTTCCTCCAAATACGATATGGTATTCTAGTTCAATTGACAGGTTAGTTGCTCCATCCAAGTAGCAAGAGCAAATTCTAACGCACATTTGTGCTCTATTTAATTTCGTAGTAACATACTACACGATGGTGCTCTCCGACATTTACTTCTACGGTAATTTAATCTGGGAGTATCTGAAAGGAGTAAAATTCTTTGGAAGTAGTTTACTCTCGCATGGAAGTCGCCGAGTGTTGACTTGAATAGTAGTTTACTACGAAAGTGGAGCTTACTCCAGGTTGGTGCACGCCACCCTATATCTTCGTAATTCGATTTTTTCACACGTGGTCTAAGTCCGTAACGCTGGGTAATGTGAGCTAAATTGCGAGACCTTTTAGCCGCCAGAGATCCAGGATCTTTTTTTTAACTCCCTGACATTCGGGTTGGCTTTGTGTAATTGCTTCGTGCACGTCTCGTTTTGGTTTATCTTCATCGATGTCGGAAGGAGATGTTAATTTTGAAATAAGATAATAGCACGTCGCTAACTTATACTTTAAAATATTCCATTTATCTTCTGGGAGCATTTTGGTATCCATAACCTTTAAAATATCTTTAGAGATAGATGATATAGCTGAATCGATCACATGTAATCTTTGGCAATTTTAGGTAGTGAAAGATGGAACACAATATGTTTTGCGTATTTCATACTTAGACGTACTTTTAAACTAGAGCGCTAGCAATTGAACCAAGAACTGGTAGAAGGAATGCTGGTAAAAACCCACCTTTCTGCATAAGAATCTTTCGCTTCTTCTCCAATGACACCTTCTTGTCAACTAGACGTCTCCATAAAGTTTTATGTCTTTTTAAACGTTTTTTACAAGCTGGAGATATACGTATCTTACCTCTACTTACATTGTACACGCATTCCGAAATAGCCTTAATTGTTTCGGGTTTGGCATCGTTTAATAGTTTTTTTGCGTTGTTTAGGTTTCGCTTTGCTAATAGCAACAAGATTAGCAGTTTCGTTAGCGATTAAAGGGGATGTCACCTTTCTTATCTTCTTATCCATAATGAGAAAAATACCCTTTGGTATGAGTGTATTTATACTGGAACAAAACAGGAGGGAGTTTCGTCAGGTAGAATTCCCGTTCTGTAACGATAATGGTCTGGTGTGTACTGTGTACAGTCAAGTAACAAATAACCGTGAAGATTTTCGGTGGCTTTTCAAAAGCCTCTAATAGAAATTTAGATTTTCGTGGTTCCATTTGTTGAAATAATGTTTCAATCTGCATTTTATTTCTACTGTTTTTAAAAACAATTATGTAATTGGTGTTGACTGATATTGTGCGAAACATTTTTGCTTGAGGGAACACATTTTGCAGAATGTGAATGTTTTGTGAAAAAGTTAGAAACTTCTGTAGAGTCAGCCTCAAACATTAAATCATCAATTATCAAAAAAAACCGTCTTTTATAGATTCTAAAGGTGGAACACCTGCATGAGTGTAAACATTAATGTACAGTTATTAAATTCGTTACCCATTTGAGGTGGGTACACTGAAGGGTGGCACCAAACGGCACGCTTTATAGGTTTATCAAACATGTGTTCGGAGTTGGAAAGAATACGTCTTACAAATGTAGATTTACCACACCGAGAAGGCCCTGCTACCTGTATGGTACTAGGAAACGTAAGCTTAGATATTTTATCTGGTAGTATATTTTCACACATTTCCACCTCCTTACCAGGATTTACACGTTTAAATTTACCCTTGTCAGGTGTTACTTCTCCCAGAGACATATCCTCCATTTCCACCACCTGTCCAGGATTTACACGTTTAAATTTACCCTTGTCAGGTATTACTTCCCCCAAAGACATATCCTCCATTTCCACCACCTGTCCAGGATTTACACGTTTAAATTTATCCACTACCTGTTCACGCCTTCGTACGTTAGCCTTTCTTTATCCCTATTGTGTATCAAACGAGAATGATTTGTCTGCTCAACATGACGCTCTATTGGTTCCTGCGGTAGTGGATTTTTTGATTTACGTTTACGAGGAAGTAACGCATGCCAATTAATTGGTTTCAGGCTATTTGGTGGAAGTAAATGGTGTCACGGCACGTATTGTTTTCTCTTAGTTTTTCGCAGTTTATACAACTCTCTAGACTGCAATTTTGTTGGCGGGTTATCTAAATCTAATTGTTTAAAACGCCGTTTACGTGGAAGCAATGCCTGCCAATTCACTTTGAAACCTGGACCCGGACTAAGGGTCTTCCACGGGACAAGAGGGGCTTTAGGTTGTTTACGTCTTCTCCAGGTGTCTATACGAGATAGTCTTGGGGGATTAGGCGTTACATCGGCTTTAAATTTTTTGTGACTCTCCTCGTCCTTCTCCACTAATTATCGGGGTATTTTTTGAAAGTTAAACTTAACTTTTTTTGGAGGTAGCGGCTCTTCAATTTCATCCTCAAACATTCTCTTTTTCGCCATCAATAAATACTCAATAATCAAGTCTCTGTCTTTTATATCCGTAAGGGTGCGTGTCAAAGTTATCTACCATTACACGTTTATTTACTATCATGCGGAACATTTTAGCATAAAGCTCTGTTACCACTGTCCATAAACGTTTTCTAGCAATGCGGGTACCCTGCACAGTTAACGATTTACTAGTATCTCTTACAACAATATCTTGAAGAACATCGGCGTTATTCACTTCTAAATTACCAGAGTTTAAAGTAATACCTTTGATTTTACAAACAGTATAGGTTTTGTTGTTATTAGACTATTTAATCTCAAAACAGTAACTCTTTGGCCCCGATGGAGCAAATTTATATATGTAGGAACCCTTCCCGTATTTTTCAAGTTCATCAGTCATATCACCTAAATGCGATCCGGTTGGAGGCATCCTATCACCCGGTCTGTACGTGGCAATAATAGAATCTGTGTCAAAATAACACACATGGGTGTCCAATCGATCCAAATATGAATACAATTCTAAACGTGCGTGTGCCGTAGTGTATGCAGCTATAACAACGTTTGTGGTAGGGTTCATTTTTGGGGAGATCTCGTTATAACTCCACACAACATACATAATGTTATCTGTAGTTGGTGTGTAGGACAGAACGTCCACACCTGGTGCGTTTAATAGTTCTAGAAGCCTAGAGTATTCCTTAACCATCTCGCAAGTAGGTAAATTGTTACGGTGCCCGTATTTCCCCCAAAATGAGATTAACATTAACTTCGCCAACTCACGTTTACCAGGATTATTTCTATAGATGAAGCATCAAGTTGTACTCCTTCCCTAACGTGAAAATCTTCAACGTATTGTTTTCGTTTTGCGTCTGTGTTACAAATAGAGGGCCATCCTGATGCTTCGGACTTAATTTTTAAAAACTGATTTACATAGTTCTCAAATAAACCCTTTTACCAGCTTTTGAATCGTATTGCATCATTTCATACTCCCATATTTCATAAACCTTAATAATTCCATATCCTTTATTCAATGCAACCTTAAGTTCATCCAAAATCCATGTACCTGATAAACACCTTTCCTCATCACTGTGGTTACACACTTCCTGGTTTTCTGTTTCTGCGCATGTAAGGCATAACGGGAACATTGGTTTTCCATTAACACGTACAGGTAGAACGGGGTGATACAAGGTTTCTGGAGGCAAAATGTCACACTTTATAATGCCACCCTCAATATCGTCTAAATCTGGAAAATTATCTATGTGAACCTTGGGGTGTCCTACAGGATAAGGTTTTGTCTTATTTACAAATGGATACAAACTGCAGACATCATAATAAAAGATTTTCTCGTCATCTACCACCTCACGGTACACCTTGGTACAATTGGTGCGTCCACAAAAAATGCATCTCTGGGTTGTAAGGGAACGGGAATTGTCTTTAAATTAATCGTAACATGATGGCCAAGTTGGTCATCAGATCGTGTCATTTCCTTAAACCCGCATTCGCACATCTCCGTAACATGATACCCTGCATCTGCTATATGTTCGGATATTCTATTTGTGGTCTCGTACCTAGAGGCCATAGTTTCTCCTCCAGTACCATTTATTACTAGATGATGGGTTGGAAAACACTTCGGATACCCATCGTAAAAACAACCATGAGAGAAATACACCAATTTATCATCTCTGTATCCCTCCACCTTATGCCCCAATGCTTTAATTTCTCTACCCCTGTAGGCATATTGTATAACAGATGTTCTTTGTGCTCCAGCCACGATAACCAAATGCATGCAATGCGTGAATGATGAAATGCTAACCTGTATCCCCCATGAGGAATTAAAGGAATTTTATTTAATGGCATAAATCTTTTTCTAAGTACATTCATGCATACATTAGCAATTGTAATACATTCCCTAAACGGATCAATTCCATTTTCGTCCAAAAACTGTTTCCTAAACTTTACCACGCCCAAATTCAAAATATACACGTCTAACTTACAGTACTTTAACATTTCATTCTTCATGTTAAATACATACAGTGTATCAACCTTAGATCCCACATAACGTTTATTTTCTGCTGCATTAAACAAGTAAGGAAAATACCGTTTGCTCTCATTTAATTTAAATGTTTTAGGAAATCGTGACAAAGACATGGGAATAAAGTTCAAAGAATCTAAAACGCTTATATTGCCGTGTTTGATTCTAAATATCTAGGTTCCGTTAATAATAAGCTTCGGGCTCCATTTCAATGTGCCTATCATGTGCCTTAGGAAAAATTGTCCGCCATAGGCTCTTAGGTTGTGCGCTATAACTATCACATTCCAGGATTTAAACATTGTCTGTGTGGCGTGATATAAAAGTTGTTTTACGGGGTTGTTTAAATACACCCATTCCTTTAACCCACATTGAGAACAGTAGCTCATTTTAGCGGTCTCATTAATACATAACGAACAGGCCTGGTATAAGACGCACAAATTCGGAATGTGTTCATAAGTGTTGTCACTTTCTGTATACGGTGTGTTTTGTGTGCATTCAAAGTCTATAAACATGAAAATAAATTGTTTCCTTAAAGACGCTGTTTTATACGGTTGTATAAAACACATGTGATTCCCATCCACATGCTTCTTACAGTTAGTACAATATTTTTCTCCACACTTATGCGGTGTCGTTCTATTTCTCATGCTATAAAATCTATTGCACAATACGCATATTTTCTCCATTTCACACACAGATTTTTTCCTACTATAGTACGTCGCTTTTTTCAAATGAAGGTCATAACACTCCTGGCCGTTAAAATCCCTTTCACACGTCTCACAATGTACATAAGTCCCAAAATTACTGTGCACTTGCTGGTGACATTTTGCGCATCTCCGTTCGCAATGATGTTTTTCCATTTTCTGTTTAGTTGCTATATTACAGTGTCTACAGTAGGACTTGCACTTAAAACACCTGCGTAGATCTACAATAGAATTAAAATGACCTTCGTGATACATAAGATCTATATGTTTATCAGATGTAGTTTTTGATTTGAACAGTATGATCCCCAAATACAGTAAACCAAAACCCTGGCAACGTTGTCTCAAACATTTGTACATCATCCAATGTAAACGTATTCCCTACCTTATCCACGGTCTCACACAATAGTAGAGCCTTCTCCTTTTGCAAATATTCGCTTCGTCGGATGGCATCATATTCATCGTTCCCTTCGACTTTCGCCTTACAAATAGCAATGGCCCTCGGTAAACATAAATTGTCTATATTCTTTATTTCTATAACTCCCTTATTACCTTTGCATGCATCTCACTTTTTAAAACATGAACGTACAATCTCTCTAGTCCTTACAAACGTGATTTTTATAGGTGCATTTATTCAAAACTCTTGATTGCTCTGCATTACACGTTCTATAGATTGCATTATAACTTCTGGGTTCACCTGATCGTTTTTGCGCACACTCATGTTAAACGCTTTTTTAGAATCTCTGGAATCCGTTATGCTTATACCTAACCACCCAGGGGAGTTGTTTAAAGGTTTATCATACACGAACTTTAAAAACTCGCTAAACATATTGGTCACCCATTCCTGTGGATTTGCATTTTCTGGCATAGGTCAAACGACAATATCTGTTTCTGAATATCCAGAATAAAGTTTCTTCATTGTTCTACCCCTATGATCGATAATGTCAAACAAAGGTTCAACACTTACCACATCTCTAGGCATTACATCCACTGGAACAGGTATATCATACTCATCCCGAAAGTATGGGGATAAATCCTCTTCCTCCTCTGCCATCAGTACACCTCTATAACACGTAATCGTCTGTTCATCAATACTATAAGGTATTCATCTTTTATAAACTTTCCCAACGTTACAAGGCATTCGTGCGCATTACTGTACATCGAAACTCAACACTTACAGCTGCACTGTAAACTTGATACTCCACATTGCGTCATGTTAATTTATGCTTGTGAGAACTTGGGGTTTAACCTATTACATCATCGCGCATGAGAACCTCACATTTGACCTGTTAAATCATCGCGCATCCACACTTGTGGGAACCGTATTGCATCATCATGCCACTAGTGGGAACTTCTATTGCGACAGTTTAATTCTCCGGCGTTTAATTTTGTGTGTTATATATAAGCGGGCAAAATTTAGTCGTGTGTTACACTTGTGTCAGTCGTGATACTACTGTGTATTTTTACATCTTTTCTCAACTGTGAGTGTTCATAAATATTTTCTCTCTAAAAGTGCTTTTTAATAATATTTTTATGATTAACATCATGTCGTTTCTTTACAGTTTTGGTGTTACTGTGTCTACCGTGCATTTTAAATCTTTTCTCAACTGTAAGTGTTTTTAAATAGTTTTCTCTCTAAACAGTGGTTTTGTTAATATTTTTGTTTTAACATCATGTCGTTTCTTTACAGTTATTGCTGTTGTGTGCTGCTGTGCATTTTAATCTTTTCTCAACCGTAAGTGTTTTAAATATTTTTCTCTCTAAGCAGTGCTTTTGTTAATATTTTTAGTTTAACATCATATCGTTTCTTTACAGTTTTTGCTGTTACTGTGTCGTTTGTGTTGTGCCGCATCTCTTCTCAAGTGTAAGTGTTTTTAAATATTTTTCTACTTTTATTTTAACATCATTTTAATTCTTTATAGTTTTTGCTGTTGTGCATTTTTGAAAAGTAATTTTAAATCTTTACAGTTTTTGTTGTTGTGTGCTGCTGTACATTTTACATCTGTTCTCAACTTTAAGTGTTTTTAAATATTTTTCTACTTTTATTTTAACATTATTTTAATGCTTTAGTTTTTGCTACTGTCCATTTTACAACTGTAAGGGTTTATAATATTTTTCTAAAAGTGATTTTAAATCTTTGCAGCTTCTTCGTGTGTCGCTTGTGTTGTGCCGCATTTTTCTCAACTGTAAGTGTTTTTAAATATTTTTCTACTTTTATTTTAACATCATTTTAATACTTTATAGTTTTTGCTGTTGTGCATTTTTCTAAAAGTGGTTTTAAATCTTTACAGCTTTTGCTGCTGCTGCTGCATCTTTTCTCAAATGTAAGTGTTTTTAACTATTTTTCTACTTTTATTTAACATCGTTTTAATTCTTTATAGTTTTTGCTACTGTGCATTTTACAACTGTAAGTGTTTATAATATTTTTCTAAAAGTGATTTTAAATCTCTGCAGCTTTTTCGTGTGTCGCTTGTGTTGCGCTGCTGTGCTCGTGTTGTTGCTGTTTTGTTGGTGTTGCCATCTCCAATCGTAAGTACAATATTTGTTTCTTTTTCGTTAAGCTGTTTCTATTCCTTATTCATGTCTTTAAAGTGCTTTTTTCATTCAGTGTTTCAGATGTTTTCATACCCCGCTTATAGCTGTTCCCCTTGCCAATGTCTTACCTGTTTTTATGTGGGTCATTAGTGTGTGCAGGCAAGGCGTTTAAACCATTTTTGTTTATAATGTTCCTGTCTCCCAAGTGAAACTCTATAGAGTGTAACTTGCCCAGGGTGTAAATTTTCTTTTTCTTTTGCTTTAGACGATATCATCCCCACAAGAGTTGATTTAAATCTACCTTTATGGAAAAGGAAAGTTAAATGCGTTGGGATATTTTGCTGTTATGATCACATGCTATGCTGTCTTGGTGATCACAATTGTTTGTTTATGTTACACTATCCCAACTTTTTCTTATCCTGTTGTTACACTTTCTGTTCATTTACATTACGTACCCTTTATGGTATTACCATGAACAACTTCCTATTCCTACTCCCGATTCATCATTAACTGGCTATTGGAATATTAGGGAATGGTACAGACAGAATTGTGATGACATGACTATGTATAACGGTATGTTTTTGTAATATTCCAGATGCCTGCCATTGCTGCTCGTCGTTTTCCTTGCTATTCCCTCCAGTGCCAAAATTGTAACTTTTTCTTCTGGTCGGGGTATTTTATATGTTCCTTAAATAATTTCCCACAGCACTTTTGTTTTACATGATGTCCTAAATGTTTTTCTCGTGTATATATATCTAATGAATAAGTCCTTTCTTTCGATTATACAAATTGTAATAGAATGTATTGCAAGCCTTGCAATGTTTCTTTCTGTAGGGGTTTGGCTATCCTTGACGTGATTCCTCTACCCACTTGCTGTAACCCAACATTTTTCAATCCCACTCTAGAGTAAACATGTTTAAAAGACGTCATCGCTTACTTTTATTACAAGGGTCCAACTTTAGATGTTCATGCCCTTGCATTTTCTGTCACTTTCGCGGTTTTGACCCCTATATAGTTTTGCATGACGACCCTTCAACTATTTTTACACCTATAGGTTTACAATGTCAGGCAATTCACATTTGTCACATTTATAATATTCACAACCCGTTCTTGCACCTAAAAAACTTCATTTGTAAATGCCTACCCTCTACAGTTCAGAAATTATTGTAAGTGTCTTTTTCCAGCTTTATGGGCCTTCACGCAAGTCGTCCTATTCCTGCAGTATACCCATTTGTTTTTCCTTTAACCTCTAAGTTTCAAGTGATTTCCCATTTTTATCCTTCCTATACTATTTTTGAATCCTACTCCCCCAATTCCCTTCCTATCTACTGGCCCATTTTAGTACGTATCCTTTATTTCCTAGCTAATGATAATATCTGTGCTATCATTGTCGGTTTCGTTTGCATGCAGTTAGTTACTCATGTTTCCAATGATCTGCTTGATATTCCAACCCTTTATATATCCTTTTCCACAGCTACAAATCTTAAAAATAAACAGTTTATTTATAAATTCTTTCATTGGTCTAACGATTCTTTTCGTTTACATTCGCCTCACAGCTTTACCCACGAAGACCTAGTTTTCTCTATTGCACACGATAATCATGACTATATAACTTGGTATGTCGAACAAGGGGATAACTGTTTTTTACTTAATGCGGTATTTTTTAAAGCTCATTCTCGATATTACATTACGCATACCAGTTCGTGGTGTGATTTTTAAACCAGCTATATTCTTTGCAATCTGTTCCGTTTTATACATTTTCTATTAGCGGTGTTTTCGATGTTCGTGGTCGCTTTCGTTTACATTTCCTTTGCCATATTCACTCTCTTAATTAAGGGCGGCATTTTTTCGTTCCCAACGTCATATTCACGGCATTGACCCTTTCTATACTCACCCCGAAAATAACCGTGATTGTTGATGCATGCTGTCTCTAACTTCTCCCCTTCCCTTAAATCACTAGCTTATAATTCCTTTGCTTATCTTGGAATATTGTTTCCAGATGAGTTCTACCCCCACCTTTAACACCCCCTACCACAGCGACGAGGAGATGGCCGTTGCAGCTTTGCAAATACTGCATGAGCAGCAACAGCGAGCAGCAGAGGTATTGTTGCAAGAACGCCAGCAACATATTCTTCAAGAGCAGCAACAACACATTCTTAGCGACCACCAAACCTTAATTGAATGCCAGCAGCAGAATATTGTTTACCTGGAACACACTATTAACGGGTTGCAAGAATGCAACGTTAACTTAAATACATGTATTCGGCAGCAGGAGGACCAAATTCGACTTTTATCTGAATACGTTGCGCGATTGGAGAATAATTTAGTTTTAGAAACTCAAAGACACTATGAGACGTTTTATTCACTCGTGGATTTAGAGGGTAAAACAAGCATTGATGCTTCCACTGTAATAAATAGATCAGAAATTTCTAAATCTGCTCCCTCTAAATATTTTATTTTAAATCCTATTATAAATCCTAATTTTTCTGCTCCTCCATTACGGTCTGTTCGGCAACCAAACAACGATCCTGACAACTTTGTGATTAGCCTGCCGTCTACATCCTTGTAACCCGTTATTAGTGTGTTGTTTTCATTTTATGTTATTTCTCAAGTGTAGATGTTTTTTCTCAACAATAATTTTTATTTATTTAGCTTTTAATAAACAGCTTAACTTTTTTGTGTTGTTTTCATTATGTGTTGTATTCAAAGTCGTCTTTTTCCTCAACCCTCTCCTCTTCCTCCTCGACTGTAGGTAACTCATAGGCAGTAGCGTAATTTTCATATTCAATATCCCCCTCTTTCCCTTTCCCACTGCATGCTTCACCAAGTTTAGATTTAAGATCCTTTAACCCTTGAAATTCCTCGTTCATCTTTTCTACGTTACCCTTTATTTTATTTACCAGTTCGTATTGTTTGCTTACGTTCTCCTTTTTGTCTTCCACCATCCTCTTTATTCTCTCTAGCTCTCCCTCTAACTCCTTAGTTTTCCCTTCGCATTCCTCTTTCTCCGTTTCCATTTTCCTATTTATCGTCTTAACCTTTGTGTCACATATCTTTCTTTCTTTTGCTTTTACTGCGTTTATTTCCTTCTTGCACCTCTCCAGTGCAGCTTTCCTAATTGTACTTATAGGTATCTTCCTAGCTTCCCCATTTGTTTCCGATCCTCCACATTCGGAATTTAACCTCAAACTACTCTCAGCACTCCATCGCGACCCGCGCTTAACCCTCCCAACTACTTTTCTTCCACCACCTATATCTAAATTCCATTCACTATTCCCACAACCTCCAAAAAAATACATATAATTTTCCGAAAAATAACTAGTCATCTCGCTAATTATACTATATGCAAGTATCAATTCGCTCTCCTCAGGTGAGAGTTTCCAGTTTACTTCCAACCCCTCCATCAAATTTAAAGCATCTACCATCGTCCCACATTTTATTATCTCTACCCTTATACTTAAATTATCTGTCGCATACATTTTCACCGGTGTTCCATAAAACTTACACCTTTCACCCTTTTCCCTCCTTTCTTACATTCACATACTTCGTTACTACATAACCTTCCGGACATTCCATGTTACCCATTTCCAAATCCCGTAAAATAAATATCCACACCTTCTCCCGCTTTCACACTTAGTTATAGGTTTCAAACAACTAGACACATTTTTCAATCCTTCCATATTCATAATTGTCGCATTAAACCTACAACCGATCCCCTTTTTGTACACACATGAACAATTCGATATCAACTCATGATCTTTTTTGCACATCGTAGCATTCTTCAATACCTCTGTCTCGTCATCTACTTTAAATCCACATCTTCCAAAACTCACACATATTTCCTCCGCTCCCACTATTGTAACTGTCATCAATACCATACAAAACCCCTTCATTGTATGCTGTTTCCTCCTCCCTGCGTTTTCCTTTTATACTCCCAGTTGACGTCCAACCTCCGTCAAGGTAACCATGGGCGAGTTGGTGAAATACATGCAGAGCTGTAAGCGGCTATCCGACCTAAACAATCAAGAGCGTCGAGACATAGCCATGCTGGATCCTGCCTTGCTTCGTATGTATCCGCCGCGTGATGTCAACCAAGTGTGGTCATCTTTAGACGAACTTTGCCAAACGGCACTTCGCCCCTTCTTAAGATGCATCAACCACTACAATCTACCTTCACAAAGGATCCACATCGATGGTTCTGCACCTCTAGTCAGTATCTGTATCTTTTGTATCTCTAAGAATTTGTAATTTCAATAAAGAATAAAACCCTCAGTTGGCAAAACTGGAAGCGGGAGACTTCTAGCGCCTCTAGCGGACGTGCCCGACCGGGGACATCTCTAGAGGTCAAATTGCTTGACCCCAACTTTCGGTTCTGCTTACCGAGGGTCCTTATTACTCACGGGCACTACTATTACTATCAAGATTTTTCCTTCTATTTCTACCAAAGATACAGCTATTACTAACCACATTAATCCTTCTACTCCTATCATAGTTACTACTATTGCTATCAATATCACTACTTCATCTCCTATCTGCGGTACTACTATAACTATCGAGATAGCTACCTCTATTGCCACCAGTACTGCTATAATTTTCAACGTTATTACTTCCATTGCTACCACCGGTACTACTATTGCTACCAACATTACTACTTCAATTGCTACCACTGGTAGTACTACTGATTTCAACAATACTACTATTTATACCAGCGATATAACTATTACATTCAACATTACTACTTCCGTTGCTTTCGCCGGCACTACTATTGTTTTCAACATTACTACTTCTATTGTTTCCGGTACTACTGTAATTTTCAACATTACTACTTCTATCGCTACACCGGTACCACTATTACAACCGACATTATCACTTTTATTGCTAGAAGCAGTACTGATATTAGTTTCGGAGTTACTATTTCCATTGCTTCCACCGGTACTGCTATTACGTTCAACATTAGTACTTCTATTGCTTCTAACGTTACTACTATTACTTTCAATAATACTACTTCTATTGTTTCCTCCGGTTCTACTATTGCTTTCAACATTATTACCTACTTCTATTGCTACCACCGGAACTACTATTGGTATCAGCATTAGTACTTCTATTGTTACCAACGGCACTACTATTGCTATCAACATTACTACTTATATTGCTTCCATTGTTACTACTATTGCTATAAACCTTATTACTTCTATTGCTACTACCGGCACTACTATTGCTATCAGCATTACTACTTCAAATGCTACCACCGTACTAATATTGATATTAACATTACTACTTCTATTACTACCACCGGTACTCTGTTGCTATCAACATTACTACATCTATTGCTACCACCGGTACTACTATTGCTATCAACATTACTACTGCTATTGCTACTAGCGTTACTACTATTGCTATCAACATTATTACTTCTACTGCTACCGCCGGTGCTACTATTGCTATCAATATTACACTTTCTATTGCTTTCACCAGTAGTACTATTACTTTCAACATTTCTAACTCTAGTGCCACCACCGGGAGTACTATTGCTATCAATAATACTACCTATATTGCTTCCACCAGTGCTATTATTACTTTCAACATCACTACTCCTATTGCTTCCATGGAAACTACTGTTGCTATCAACATTTCTACTTCTAATGCTAACATCGGTACTACTATTACTATTAACATTTCTACTGTTTTTGCTTCCATCAGTACTAGCAGTACTATCAATATTCCTGTTTCTATTCTCCCCAGTGACTTGCTTTTTCAAGCACGGGTTCTGCACACCCGGCGTGCCTGAGCTGGATTCCCAGTTTTCTTCAGTTTTCTTCTTTTCCGGGTGAGATCCCTCCTTTTCTTTTCCTTTTCTCGGCTCTTACCTTCCCTTGGATACTGATACTGACCAGCAATGATTCTCAATTTAATATAAGTGATGGACAAACGTTTATGGATATTGTTAGTTTATGGGACAGGGGGCTTCGGATCCCTGAACCGGTCGGGAGTGGTGGGTGGAAGTAGGGCAGGCTCCCCGCAGCCGTCTGCAATTGACTGCTCTGCAACTGCAACTATGACGGATTCGGCACTAATAGAGATAGGAAATCAGGAACAAATAGTGAAGACATATCGTTTTAAGAGAAGAGACTCATAGAAAGAGCACCACTGTTGAATCAGAGGAGGAGCTCTATGCCCCAAAAAGGTGTGAACTTCTAGAAGGGATTCCCCTATTTCAAGAACGTGTGGTGAACCAGATAATTTGATTGACTCACAGAAAGAAGAAGGGCAAATTAGTAGATAACAGAAAAGGAAAAGAACAGTGTCACCCATAATACCGCAAAAGGGGAAAAAAGAGTGAATTATGTCGCATGATAATGGAGGAGCCGAATATCAAAGAAACTGAACGGCCTGGAGGGGTGATGATCTTGGAAGAATACGTAAATTAATCGGAGGAATGCGTGAATGTTTTAATTCACTACAGTTAATCGTAAAAAATACCCCGAATACAAACGCAGAGATAAAAAAGGGAATTAACACAAGGCAAACTGTCGGAAAATGTGCTTAGCCGATTGAATGAGTGAGAATGTATTCTGAGAATAAAGAAACGTCTACAATTGCAGTGCAGGTTTGCAAGGAAGAAATTTTCATCCCTAGACAAAAAAATAATAAAGGCACGCAGGTTGATATGAAGGAGAAAGATAATTTGACAGAGATTCTTGCAAACGCTAGGGCATTTAAAGAATTTGCAACGCTATTAGATCAGGACTGGAATGAAGGTGTATATCAGTCAACCCAAATTACAACGGAGAATCCACTTAGAAAAAAAGAAGATGATATCGCGATAATAGTAAATATTGATGACATAGGACAACAGGGGTTAACTAAGAAACTGAAGGAGTAAAATTCGAAGGATATAGATTTATTAGAACAGAAACTAGAGGATGTGGAGTATGTTAGAACGACTGTAGGCACATATACAAGAAAAGGAAAACTCACGGTGTATATATATGCTGACGTGTGCTGCTGACGTGAAGGGTAACCCTGATATGGAGTGTTTACACATGTGTATATCCAAATGGAAACATGTTGTGGAACGGCATGGAAGAAAAAATGTAAAGATTGCCTCGACAGGTGAAATGAACAGGAATTATATTAGGAAAATACTAAAATGGAATCTCAGGAATAGTACCATAAAAGTTGGATATATGCTACTGGATAATACCTATAGACCATTGGCTAGTGTAGGCGTAGATTTTCAGACTGAGTCTACCTAACCTAAACTGCCAAGAAAATAAGTAAATTTTTAAACATACAAATAAAGACAACATCAAAGAGGTGCTGAAAACTTTTTAATACAATCACCTTCACTGCTGCTTACCGCAACGTCCCATCCCTACTGCTGCTTCGTGTTACATTGTAGTGTTGCGTGTGCGTACTTAGGCAGCTTCGAAATCTCATGATGCGGCAGCAAAGACGAGTAGAGACTAGGATGGCTGAGCCAGTGCAAGTTTCATCAAGAGTGGAGTTATATAACTTTTTCCACTAAACTGCGACCTCTCGTTGTAGAAAGACATGAATATATTTTGTTATGTATTAAGGGCACAAAGGCGGCAGCAGCAGACACTTAACACGTTTAATGAGGTTTTTAATCTCAGTTTACAAGCTCTCTCGAAGCTCCAGGAACAGGACATTAGGGGTTGGAGACAAGAGTGAACTCCCAGGCACAACCATCCACCTTCACATCCCCACCTCCCTCCGTTCCGACCTACAAACAACAACAACCCGCAGACAGCCAGAAGCCACCAAGGATCATCGTCCCCGATGGCCGCAACACCACTAAAGTCCTGCATCTCCTCCGGAACTCCCTCTCGGTGGACCGCTTCAAATTACAGAACACCAGGAACTGCCTGAAGCTCTTCCTCCAGAGGAAGCAGGACGTACCAGCAACGATGCAGCGGCTCAAGGACGCCGGCGTGAAGCAGTACACCTTCACCTCCAGAGGCGATCAACCTCTTCGCTTCGTTGTCAAGCGGCTCCCCGAGGACCTCGAGGAGGATTTCATCAAAGAAGATCTCGAGGAGAAGGGTTACACGGGCCAGCTGCAGTCACGTGGCCGACCTCTGCCAAATTTCCAGGTCACCCTGGAACGAACCACCGACAACCAGCGACTACTCCAGGAACGCGAGGTATACCATATGATGGTCACCGAGGAGGTCCTGAAAACAAACAACTACATTACATAATGCTATAATTTCTAGCAGTTAGGGCACACATTCAGAATGTGTCACATAACCTCCCGTGCGTCCTCTGCGGTGGACTCAACCACTTAGCTGACTACCCTAAAAAGGCCATGCAGGACGTTGTACTCCACTGTGCGAACTGTGGGGAAATGCATCCTGCCAGCTGTCGCAAGCTGTGAGACGTTTAAGAACGAACGCCACCGCCGCCAACTGGCATCTCTGACCAGGAGCTCTCCAGGTGCTCAGTCGGGCCAAGACCCATTCTCAACCCGACCCTGGTCAAGGAAGGCATCTCTTTTGCAGGCGCCGCGAAGGGGCAAAAGGCACCCCTGTCACCACAAACTGCTTCCCCTCTGAAGTCCCGCTCCCAGGGGCCCTTCGGTGATCTGTGCGGACTAAAACATTTGCTAGAGCTGTTTATGTCCTTCAGTCTTCCGGCACTTTTGCCGAAGGTGCAGCCCTTTATTGACAAATTTAAGGGTGGCACAAATACCTGGCACAAACACCTGCCTTCTTTCTGCTCTGTTCGACTAAATGACCACTGTAAGGGGAGGTGTAACTTTAACTCGCGCGATCCTGTGGAATTCCGATGGCATGTACCGGCAGCAGCACGAACTTGAGAACTACCTGCGGCGTAAAAATTGATGTCGCATTTATTTGCGAGACAAAATTAAAACAGGAGCACATTTTTAAGCTCAGGGGTTACCAAATTTTTCGGACTGACAGATTTGGCCGGCAGGGGTGGCACCACCATATTGCTAAAAAGACACAGTTGCTCATGCTCCTGTCACGCTGCCAGTCTTGGCAGTGCTAGAGTTTTCGGTTCTTAAAACTCGTATCAACTACACAACGGTGATGGTGGTAGCGCTCTACCGGCCCCCTGACTCCCTATATATTTTGAGAGATCTCGAGCAGATCCTCAGTTAGAGGAGCATGTTATCGTTGCAGGAGGTTTCAACGCTCGGCATCCATGGTGGCATTCTCGTCGAACAAACGCGGCTGGAAATTTCCTGGTTGAACTTATAACTGTAAAGTTGAGGCTCACTTCCCCCAGAACCTACTTTTTGGCATAAATCAGGTCACTTTTATCCTGAGATTTTGAACTTCGTACTCACAAAAAATGCGGCTCTCTCACAAAATTTCACAGCTTAGACTCCGACCACTGCCTGTGCACTTTGACATCTGCGGCGCAGTCACGGCCGGCTTGAGTGGCCCTCAACGTAGTTCAGAAACCAATTGGCGGCACTTTACTCTGGACATGCACAGGATGGCTCAGCCTAAGCTGTCATACTGCAGCGAGGCAGACATCGATGCGGTCACTGAAAATTTCACTGCCTCGCTTCGCATGGAAAAACAATTGCTACTACGTACACAAGTCCACCCAATTTTTGCACGTACCCGGAGGTGGAGCAGCTCATTGCCAGGAGACAGCGCCTGACGAGACTGTGGCGGCACACCCGCCTGACCGAAAATAAAGTGCTAGCGAAATGGCTAGGCAACGTCATTTGGCAACAGATTCACCTCATCAAAACTGAACAGTGGGAAAATAAGATGCTGAGTACCACCCATTCGGACAACTCTTTATGGAAATTATTAGGGGCATTCAAGGTCTCCTCTAGCGTCAATTGTCGCACTGAGGCGCTTCACACTCCACTCGGTATGTACTTCTCCGGTGAGGAAAAAGCCGAGGTGTTCGCCCACCGTCTGCAAGACAGATTCAGTGAGAATCCACCAACGAACCCCGCACAAGAACGAGAGGTACTGACATGGGTACAAAATTGGGTGGCGCAGAAGCAAGAGCAACAACTGCCCTTCATAACACCGCAGGAAGTCTATAAAGTCATTAGGCATTTGCCTATTGGGAAAGCCGCCAGCCCGGACAGGGTGACTAATGAGGACCTCAAACATCTCCCGAGGAAAACCCTGGTGTAGCTCACAAAGATTTTCAACGCCTGTTTGAGGCATAATTATTTCCCCACGACATGGAAGCGATCCAAGGTAATCATGCTCCCGAAGCAAGGGAAAAGCACCAGATAAGCATACAATTGCCGCCCCATTAGTCTCCTGTCTACTATTGGTAAACTGCTGGAAAATCTTATACTTTGTCGACTTCAAAAACAAGTTTCGGAAATTCATTACTTCTCAAAATATCAGTTTGGCAGATGACGTAACCGAACCCCGTAATGGGGCTTCAGCGTTGGCGTTATTTCTGGACGTAGAAGCCGCATTCGACCGGTGCTGGCACAATGGCCTACATTATAAATTGCAGCACAACTTTCCCGGCTTTCGAAATTACACGTACCTGCTTCAGAGCTTTTTAGAAAACCGGCGCTTCTACGTCCAAGTGGGCCGCTCCTCCTCTCGGGAGCGAGTTATGTGGGCTGGCGTCCCTCAAGGGTCAATCATGTCCCTCTTTTCTGTACATTGTGTTTACCAATGACTTCTCTGTGGACGCCAGATACAAAGTTCTCATGTATACTGACGACACTGCCATCTATAACCATCACAAAAATCCTCGTTTTAGCCTAGAAGAAATGCAACGGTATATTGGCCGCTTCCTCTCGTGGTTCCACGATTGGAAGATAGAAGTCAATGCAACTAAGTGCCAGGTGATTTATTTTTCTCGTAGGCTGCGCCCTTCGGCTATACACCTAACGGTCGGTGGTCAAAGTTGCACTGCCGTCAGCAAGTTAAGTATCTTGGCGTCACCATGGACCGCACACTGCGGTGGACTGCCCACCTGAAAAATACCGCCAACTAAGGGCGGCAGCGATTAAAGCTATGCGCCCCCTTCTTCCGTAGCAAACAGCTACAACTGAAATGAAAAATAATACTCTACAAATCATTTATTCTGTCGGTGGTTCTCTAGCCTGTGTGGCCTGAACCAATGCATCTGAAACGGCACAAAAGCACCTACAAGTCCTTCAAAACGTCTCCTTTCGTAAAATTCTCCGTGCTCCCATCCTTACATCCAACCAACCCATTCAGCGTGAAACCAACACGCCCACCATCCCAGATGTCATTATAAAACGTGCTTCCTTGGTATGGGCGCGCATTCGAGGCGATCAAAACCACCTCATTTCCAGCATCGGCAGTGGCGAGCCGAAACATAGAAAGCATGCAAGAGTTAAAATGTTCTAACGCAACAATGACTCGTCACTTTGCGCGCCCAACACACCAGGTCCCAGGCCAGAGTTACCTACGGCGGAGGTCGCTGCCATTCGCCAAAACACCAGGCTCCTGGTCCAAGCTGCCGCACAGCAAAACCGCGGACTGTAAATAGTGTATATAGTGCAAGTGTACATAGTGTAAATAGTTCGTGTGATAGTGATTCCGAATGAATGCGGGACCTGCGTCGCATGGCAAGATGTATGCATGCATGCGTGTGTGCGTGTATATATTTAGTGTGTATAAATATTTCTATATTGGGAAAACATTTTCTAAACCCAAACGAAAAAATATCAGAAAATTTACGAACTAAGACTGTTCTCGGTGGCCTATGGTTTGCCGCCGCATGGGTTTTGGTAAAAACAAACAACAAATATTTTTGTCATAGTAACTAAGCTCATTATATAAATACGTAAATTTTCGCGTGTAAACCGCGTCACATGTACCGGCACCAGATCATTTATTTCTGAATAAATCAATCTGAAACCTGAAGGGTAAGGCAGTGTAACATAACATTTTATTCCTCAGTTATTGGTGAACCAGCATTATGTGCGTGCAGTCATGCAGTGCAGTACAGTGTTAATTTTACGTAAACGCATATATTGTTTTCACTGTGGGTATTTTATTTATGATTTTAGAAATGTGGATAATTTTATCGATTTAGTGGATTACTTATTAAAAACTCAGTTTTCGACTTTATCTTATGAGAAAACATGTGAAGTTAAAGGCAAAATACCAATTCCTAAGCTTGGCATTGTCTTCCAGGAAAAGAACACAAAAGGGGACATTTCAAACATCCTGGTACAGTAAATGTAATTGGTTAACTGGCAGTTACATTCATAACAAAGTGTATTGCTTCGTATGTTTGCTTTTTGGCGGGGAAAAGGAATGAAGTGTTGAGGGAATATCAAATACTAAAAACACTGAAAGAAAAGCTTGTAAACACTAAGCCTCTAAAAAGCACATTCATAACAAAGAATCGTTTCAATATTGGGTAAGGGAACACGAATTGAGCATATCTTGTCTGAAGCTGCACGATTGTCTGCCATTAACACAAGCCAAAGTGTCAGCCAATCGCAGAATTTTAGGGCAAATCATTCAAGCTGTAGCTTTTTTAGCCAAACAAGAGTTAGTTTTCAGGCGTCGCTGAGAAAAGTCGGAGTCTAGCAGTATCAACAAATGCAATTTTTAAGTTATGAGATTATGCTGCAAGTAAGAACAGCTTATGAAGGATCACCTGTCTTCTTCAGTTTCTTCTTCCTCCTGCTCCTCCTCCTCCTCCTCCTCCTCATCATCTTCTTCTTCTTCTGGCTTGAAAGGTACTTCTCCGGACATTCAAAATGAACTCATTAAAATCATAATATCGGTTTTAAATGAGCAGATTCAGCGGGAATCAAGGAACCTGATTTTGTATCTGAGCAAGCATACGAAACATTGGATGTCTCGTGCATTAGTCAAATAAGTATCATCTTACGATACTACATAGGTGATAGAGGTGAGGAGAATTTTGTAGGGTTTTTCCATGTATCTGCTAGTAAAACTGCCAAGTCTTTGCCTGAAATAATTCTCAGTGTTTTGAAAGACTGGGAACTTACCTCCAAGTTATTAAGTCAAACTTATGATGGTGTTGCTGTAATGGCTGCTGAGAAGGGTGGGATACAAGGGCTGATAAAACAATTTTGTCCAAACGCTCTCTTCCTACATTGTTATGCGCACCAGTTAAATCTTGTGTTATTACATGGTTCTAAGACTATTAAAGATGTGCGCATTTTCATATATGGTCGTATAGCTTTTCATGGCTTCTTCAATAAATCTTCGAAGCGCACAGCTCTTTTAACTGAAAGGGGGTTCAAAGTGCCTCATGCAAATACAACACGCTGGAACTTTCATTCTAGAGCCGTGTTAACCATATGTTTGCATTCCTAAAACTTAAATGAAATATTTGAAGCAATTATCGATGATCCAGATAGTCAGTGGGACCCAGACACATTCAACTGTGCTGCTGGTTTGAAAAGACACTTAGAAAGCCTTAAATTTGTTTATCTGATTTGTATCTACCAAACAACTTTGTTTTTGTTTACATTTTGTTTAATGTGCTTCAGAACAAAATTGCTTAAAATATTTTGGTATACAAAAATAAAATAAAATCAACAATAAATATACAGAAGCTCAGACAGGAAGAAACCATCATCGACTGCATATATAGAAGTAAGACGCTCAGTGAAACACCAGTATTCAGTGAATCCGATAGATCGCATTTGAAACGCCTGTCCTATGAAATACTTGATTCTCTAGTAGCTCAATTGGAAACAAGATTTGAGGATTTACCCAAGCTTAAATTCGTTGAACTAGTAAATGAAAAGCTGCATCCGGAGTATAGTGTTCGATTTCCAAAATCGAAATGAATTAATCTCATTAATCACTATCCATTCTTCAATTCAGAAAAACTTGAAGGTGAACTTCTAAATGTTTACGGGGATACAGCAAAGTCAACGCCTCTGCAAGTTATGTTACTTGGTGAACAATAATTTGGATGTGTACACAGAGACCACTAAATTATTGCGACTAGTTTTAACATTGCCTGTCGCTACAGCCAGCAGTGAACGTAGTATGAGCACGCTTAGAAGAATTAAACGTATTTGAGGAACTCTATGACAAACAAAGACTCTCATGTTTAACGACATTAGCAATTGAAAAACAGTTATTAAGTGAAATGTGTGATGATCATACTTTTAAAGAACGTGCGATTGACATTTTCGCGGAGAAGAAAAATCGCCGACTGGAGTTTATATACAAGAAAATCTAAGTGAGTACCTACATTGTTTTCATAATTTACAATCATACAATCGTTTGTCAGCATTTTGTAAAGTTACACCTAACGCTATATTTTATAATTTAGTTTGGCTTAAAATGTATGTTTAGTCAATTTCAGGAATTAGTAGTGATGCTAATGACTACTAAAACAACCACAATTAATAATAATAATAATAATAATAATAATAATAATGATAATGATAACAATAATCGAAATCGATATGGAGAATCCACACTATTTTATGAAACACTAATGTACGAAAATTTGTGCAGCATTTAAAAAATTCTAAATTCAATTTTTAAAATCTGGTATACCCAAAACAGTGTCAAACTACGCCACTACTGTAGACTAGAAAATAGGAAATCTGGAGTAGAAGAGTTAAGGAGAAGTGAAGTTATAGAAGGGAAATTCATGATTAGATCAAGTGGTAAAACGTTTGTTGAGATCCTCAGGACTGTAAAACAGAAGGTGGTACAGAAGATTGGGGCAAAAATTGAGAATATTAAGAAAACAAAAAATGTAGATTTCGTACTTATTGTAAAGGGTGAAGGTAAAGCTATTACCTTGAAACGGAAATACAAAAGCATATAAAAGAAATAGAAGCGAGTACTAAGAAAATTTAAACCTTTCTTTTGCTATATGGAATAGACTCAACTATGGATGAGAAAGCTCTGAAAAAGGCAATCTGTGAGGAAACAGGTGAAAAAGTAACTGATATAAATGTTACTAGCTTAAAACCAGGAATATTTGTAAATCAAAATGCTACCGTAAGCATGTTCATGGAGTTATCTAAGCAGATAATAAGAACGAAAAAAGCAAAGATAGGTTGGACATATTGCCAAGTATGGGAAAGGGTGCCCGTTACAGGATGTTGTAAGTATTTTGACTTCGGTCATAAAGCACATCAATGAAAAGTAAGGAAGATAGTCTAACAATTGTTTAAACTGTGGGGTCGAGGGGCACCATATTAAAGAATGTTCCAGAACTTCGTATTGTATTAAATGTAAGACAGAAGGTCATAGATCTGATCAAATGAAATGTCCCATTTTTCAAAAAAAAAATGGTTATGGACGCTAGAGCAAGACGACTGTAATACATAAAATGAATGCACAAACAATTTCTATAATACAGGCAAATGTTATGATATCAATGATAGTCATGATATGCTCTGAGCGATAGCAATCGAAAGGTCAGTGGATATTATAACTGTAAGTGAACCAAATAAAAAACGGGTGGCTGATAATAATTGGTTCAAGGATAAGACAGGGGATGTGGCGGTGTACTTTTTAAATAAGAAACTTTATGCGTCTAAATTAAGAGCAGAGGAAGAATATATATGCATACACTTAAAGAAATTCCATATATTTTGTTGTTATAGTTCACCGAATATTCGTTTAAATGAATTTAGAATCAACTTAGATAAATTAATGCAAGATAGCAGAGATATAAGAGGAGATAGCATTATTTTAGGAGATCTTAATATTAGATTCCCATACTGGGGATCACCGATTGCTGATCAAAGAGGCGAATATTTTAATGAGTGGATGTCAAACTTAGATTTAGTAGTGCATAATACAGGAAATACATCAACATTCCAGAGAAGTAACTCTGAGTCATATATAGACGTCACGTGTTCTACGCAGAAAATAGCAAAGAAAATAATTAATTGGCAAGTTATGGATGAAGAAACCCTTAGTGACCATAAGTTCATTTACTTTGAACTAAAAGGATCAAGAAACTGTGAAACGATAATTGTAGAAAAACGAAAGTTGAATATGACTGGGAGATTTTTAAAATGATACTAGAATGGAAGTTAAAGAGTTTTGAACATTATAAGGTAGATGAAATTGTTTCTCTACTACAGGAATCATGCAAGGTAAGTCAAAAGAATAAAATATTAACGAAGAGTCGAACACCATACTGGTGGAATAGTGAAATAGAGGCATACAGACGTATATGCATTGGGAAAAGAAGAGCTTTAACTAGATTCAACAGAAAAAATTTAGGATTAACTGAGATGGAGACATTGAGAAATGATTATAGATTAAGAAAAAATAAGTTACCAAAATTCATACAGCAATCCAAACGTATGTATTAGGTAAAACTGTGTGAAACATTAAATGACAATATTGGGGGGTTGGGAGCATTAAATGACAATATTTGGGGGTTGGGATACAAAATTGTCACTGATCGATTGACAAATAAGATGCCTGTTTATCTCACAACTGAAAAATGAGGGATATTGCAAGGGCCCTCTTTCCATATAGAGAAGACAGATTGGATCCTATACTAGTACCGTTGATGTGGAATTATTCACTACAGACGAATTAGAAGAAGTAAAATTGATCATGAAAAGAGGAAAAGCCCGGGAATAGACGGAATTCCTCCAGAAGCAATTATAAATGCCTATTAAGATAGCATCAGATTGAACTTTATCTATAATGAATAAATTGTTGATTGAACAAAAATTCCCCAAAACTATGGAATATCGCCATGATAGTTCTTCTACCTAAAGGAGGTAGATCCCTTCAGGACCTACTACCATCAGGCATACAAACCATTATGTCTTTGGAATACGATTCGTCAATGTTATGAAGGATTAATAAGGATAAGATTAGATAGAGAACTAGCGTTAAATGGAGGACTGAGTAGCCACCAGTTTGGTTTTAGGAAAGGTAAATCTACGATTGAGCCTACAGAAACAGTAATCAAAATAGGAAAGAAACAACAGAAAATGGATTTATTAATTACGCTTGATGTTAAAAATGCTTTTAACACTGCAGCATGGAGCTTAATAATTAAGGAACTTCAAAGAAAAAGTATCTCCATATACCTGACACAGACCCTAATTTCTTATTTAGAACACAGAAAAATAGTAATTGATAAGACAGAAATGGAGGTTACAGTTGGATTACTCCAAGGATCTATTTTTGGGCCGAAGTAGCATATATAGGAGAGAGCGAAGCCACTTTTTGCGTTTACATGGGAAACGATAGGGAAACCGAGGCTAGATGCGACGGTTCAAGGAGAAAAATGCATTTACATGGGAGAGATAGGGAAAACGTGGACAGATGATAGGCTATACAGATGCTGAAGGAGGGAGGGACATGCTTTATACGAGAGAGAAAGGGAATACGAGGGAAGATGCTGGAATAGACAGGGCTTGAAGGGTAGAATATGACTTTATATGGAAGAGATAGCAAACCTAGGAGAGGTATTAGGCTAGGAGGGTTTGAATGGTAGAGTATGCGTTGATATGGAGAGACGAGGAAAACGAAGGTAGATGTTAGGTTGAGTGAGTCTTCAAGGAGAAAAATGCGTTTATATCGGAGAGATAGGGAATACGAGTAGAGATCCGTGGTAAAGCAGGAGCAGAAGGAGGAGCAATGCGCTTTATATGAGAGAGGTGGGAAAATACGAAGAGAGCTGCTAGTCTAGACAGAGGTCGAGGGGTGCAGTATGCATTTATATGGGGAATGTATTGGAAACGGGGAGAGTTGATAGGCTAGACAGATACTGAAGCAGGGAATGTAGGTTTATACAAGTGAGGTAGGAAACCAAGGAGAGATGCTAGGCTAGAGAGATGCTGAAGGAGGGAGGGGTACGCTTTATACGGTAGAGACATGCTAGACTAGACAGGGCTTGAAGGGTATAATATGGCTTTTATGTGGGAGAAGTATTAGGCTAGGAGGGTTAGAAAAGCAGAGTATGCGTTTATATGGAGAGGCAAGGAAAAAGGGTAGATGTTAGGTTGGAGGAACGTTCAAGGAGGAAAATGCGTTTATTTGGGAGAGATAGGCAAAACTAGGAGAGAGTCAAAGTAGAGCAGGACTGAAGGAGGGGAACACCCTTTATATGATAGGAGTAGGGAATACGAAGAGAGGTAGTAGGTTATACAGAGGTTGAGGAGTACGGTATGCGTTTATGTGAGGGAAGATATGGAAAAAAGCCAGAGAGTGATCCTATTCTAGGAGAGAGTTGAAGGAGAGCAATGCGCTTTATATGAGGGACGTGGGGAATACGAGGAGAGCTGCTAATCTAGACAGAGAATGAAAACTACAGTATGCGTTTATATGGGGAATATATGGAAAACGGAAAGAGATGATAAGCTAGACAGATACTGAAGGAGGGGGAATGTAGGTTTATACAGGTGAGGTAGGAAACCAAGAAGAGATGCTAGGCTAGACAGATGCTGAAGGAGAGAACGATACGGTTTATACGGAAGAGATAGGGAAAACGTGGGGAGATGCCAGGATAGATAGAGTTAATGGAGGATGAGGTTTAAGCCGCAAAGACACCGTGAATTAAAATTTACAAACGTTTTGACACCCCTTGTCGGTATTTTCTCGACATTGAGGGTGAAGTCCCACGGCGCTAAAACTCTAAATATCTGTGTCAATCAATCAGGTAATGTACGTCCATGCATAACATCAACTAACGTTATTGAAAAAATCAAGGATTTATACTGCTAATGTCCCGGTATCGCGCCTCTAAACGGCTGGACGCAGGCCATCGATCGCAGTACCCCACCGCATGCATTTTGATTGATTAATGTAATTAAGTGTATATGTAGGGTAAACCCGTTAGTATCACAAGTGTCCGCGGCAATTCAGAGCAGCGATTCGTACCAGAGCTATTTAAGGTAGTTTTGCATGATTCAGATAGTATCACAGGTATTTAAGTCATTTTAACAGGTAATTCAGGTAGCGTCACAGGTATTCATGGTAATATAGAGAGTAATTAGATTATAAACATTTCTCATTCAACGTTACAACACCTTTATATACTTTTTTTAAATGCTACAACGGTTACTGTGCGAGACGGAGAGAGGTAAACTCCGTATTGGTTTATAGCGAAGGTATATAGAAGTATTCTAAACTAATCCCTCACCGAACGCCCTAACCTATCCCTACCTTGACTTCTCACCGTCTATTCAATCCTATTATTGTCTAACCTAACCAACGTAACAAGACGTAACGCCACGTAACCACGTAACGTAACCAACAAAAGTAACCTCATGGCAAGACGTAGCACCACGTAACATAAGCACATAACCGCATGACAAGACGTTACACAACGTAACATAAGCACGTAACCACGCGAAAAGATGTAACACAGCGTAACATAGCCACGCAACAAGACGCCACACTGCGTAACACCGCGCAACCATGTGACAACATGTAACCAACGTAACACCACGTAACATAAGCAAGTAGCACCATGTAACATAAGCACGTAACCACGTAACAACCATGTAACCAAGTATCATAACCACTTAACCACGTAACACGACGTAACACCCCGTGACATGACCTAACCAGAAACGTAACAAGACGTAACACCGCGTAACATAACCACGTAACAAGACGTAAAACTGCGTAACATAAGCACGTAACCACGAGACAAAAGTAATATCATGTTACACACCTCCGTAACACCACGTAACAAACCCATTGCTAAGACAATCTAAGCTAAAACATCCCTCATAACTTAGACAATCAGTACGCGAGCCTAGCCCAACTTAATCTAACCAATCCCAGACATCTCTCATCATCTATTCCACTCCGCCATCGTCTAAACTAATCTGGCTAACCAGAGATTACCTCGAGCTTCTTTTTGCGAAATTGCGCCGTTTTATTCAGGTTTTGTTACTTGGGAGCCTTAATTGAAAAGTTTTACGTCAACATACCTTTATTTTAGTTCGTTGTAGGCGTCTCTCCCCTTTATCTAGGCTTGACACTAGCACCAGGATTGCTCCTAATGGCAGGGTTAACACCTCCCCTTCCATGTTCTTATTGTTCTTTATTCATCAGGTGTCTGCTAGGTGTATAGACCACACACGAGTAAACTTCCATTTTTTAAATTGTAGACTCACGGAAAAATTCTTCATCCTCGACTTACATTCTCTTATGTGCTGTTTGTAATGCTGTAATGCCTATATGCATATGTCGTTATTCTATACTCAGCAATAACTCTTTTATCGTCGTATGGCGTCAATGTAATTTTTTCACTTGCACTGCACTGACAGCATGCTCCCGTGACAGGATCAGATTCATGGACGTTCTTATGATTTCTTTGACTTTAAGACCGTCTGTATAGCTATCGAATATGATATACTGCTTAATAGCACTGCGTTTTATACCTTTAATATGTTTATCATCGAGCCTTGAATATCCAATGCGCAGATACTAGGTCGTAGTCCAACAAAGCGTAGAATGATTTTGCTATTGGCCTCATCTTTAAATTTCCCCAGTACTTTTTGTTCTAAGTAGAGTGACACATATAGTTGACATGGTAATCAGCTGTATTCAGGTGTCCGACAAAACGTAGCTTGTCCTGGTACACATCTTCAGTTGTCACACGATGAAAATGAATGAATGAATGAATGAATGAATCAGTGTCCATATACATAAGCTTCAGGTTTTCAGCCCCATAATATGGCAACAACACATCATAATGATAGTGATACGTTAATGTCTTGGAGATGTCCAACACACTCATACCGATGTATAGAGGCTTGTTGAAAACGATCTGTCGCGAGGCTATATGTACTGCAGCTATATTAGCAGCATATATCGTCCTATCCATATACGTGGGCTTAGCGATCAACTTTTCCAGTGTCTTCTCATTTGTAACCAGTCATATATCCATACGATTACGCAGGTTAGCCATAGTTTTTCTAAACATGGCGTTGTTAAAGATTTGTAGAGGTCCTTCTCGAAATCATTTGCAGCCTGTAATCGTAGCCTATTATTAAATTCCACATAACTGTCGAAATTGTAGCACACGATTGATTTTTGTTAACCGTAGTCCATGATTAAGAGCTTGCTTCTAAGCCATGTAATGTACTACATACTTCTTTCGAGATCCAAGATGGGGTATCAGTTTCTTTGTACTCGAGTCCTTAGGCTCCATACACTCAGGCAGGAAAGGCAGGTCGCTGTGTAGATCATGAAGTTCTGCAGGATATTCGATGTCAACTTCTAAAATGTATCCATGACGATCATCTCTTAGTGTTTCTAAGTCGATTTCTTCATGTGACATCCACTCAAATCCGCCATAAGGGAGAGCGTCGCACATTGCCCAACCATATTGGTTATTAGCGTCCTCATATGTAATAAATTGGGTTGGTCTCGAAGGATCATACTAATCCATTTAGGCGTTGTTTGCTTAAGCATACCGGTGGGGAACTTAACATAAACCTCCTCTTATGCCATATTCCACCATGAGTAATTGGTCGTAATCCTGTAACAATTCCAGTTGAATTCCAGTATACAGTAAAATCTGTTTTCATTCAGGAGATATAAGCATTTAACGGTAGTAATAAAAGACTCTTTTTGTGGATATCCTTCAGTTACTCTGTACTAACTTAGAGAAGCTGCTGAGATATCTAACATCGTACCCTGAAATACTAAAACACTTTGGAGAAGACAAGTTGAAGTTGATGACTCGTAAGGGTGTATCTCCCTATGATTACGTCACGTCATGGGACGTTTTGAACGAAACCTGCTTGCCTCCTAAGGACTCCTACAATAGATTAAACGAAGAAGAAATTGGTGATGCCGACTATAATCATCGATACGTCATTCCATTGATATCATAAGCTAGTTTCTTTGTAATGTATATTTAGCTACTTGCCGTCCTGACGAATATTGAATCTCTTGTATGAATTAACAATGCATGATTAAAAGGTGCAGTTAGCGTAAATAGCTAACTCAAAAAATACGCAAGACGCTGACGTGTCTTAATGCGACATTTTCGTACGCCTGAGCGTGTAGCTCCAACCTGGATGGTGCTCTCGCATGGACTAAATCAGCTCGGATCTGCTGCCGGTCGTAGACCAGATCATCCCAACCATGCGGCAAGCAGTTCATCCCACCGCTTCTTTTAAACATTCTGGCGGTCGCTAAGGGAAGGTGTACTCCACCGGTCCGCTTCCGGTCTGGAAGGAACAAGGCGGAAGTCGTCATTTTAGGTTGTTAAGACGTGAAGGCAGCCAAGATAGGTCTTAAAAGCGCGCTTGAGATTATTTTAAAAGAAACTTGAAAGGTGTTGTATGTTTGTCTATAATACCTGATGGAACAGATGTATACAGGTTTAGACAAAAACATTTACTACCTTTAAACCATGGATTGCATGACATTATCTTTAACAAAGGCGGTCTTAAAAATGAAATATGACAATCTTTAGACAAAATACAAATAGCAGGGATCAGAGACTTTAAAATGTGTAGACACTTGAGCTGAAAATACAATAAATTTATTAAAGCATTTCGTAATACACTTCTAAAAGCTTAAAATCGGAGTAACTCTGAAAAAGGTACTTTGCTCGTGGTTGTGGTAAAATGTAGCATATTTCTGTGATAACTGCATACTAAGCGCGGTTTTCTGTGATAAATGGGTATTAAGCGTAAAAATGTCATATTGTGTACTGATTCTTTGGGGAACGTGGGGAGGATGGAAAGAAAGTATTGATAAAGGATTGGACACATGAAATAATAGGGTATATATATATGAATTTTATTAACTAAGGGGAGAAAACTTCTGCGCTATTTCTAGAGTATTATGGTATTACAAATAACGTTAACTTTAGTGTAATGGGGTGCGGTGGTGGCTGTGGTGGGCATTGAATGCAAACATCTGACTGAATGATCGTGGGAAAATACTTTTATTTTGGTGTGACAGGTAGAAATGAAGCGTGTTTAAACATGCCGGACTATGAGCAGACAGTCTGTCTCCAGGTGTGACTTCGCATGGTGAAACTTAATGCGCGTAAGCATTATCGGGAGTGGTATGGGGCAAACCTGTTTATACGGCATGGTTCAGGCGATAACGTCTGTGGTTTGCATTCGGGGGGTCCCGGGCTCGATTCCGTAGGGTCGGTCACACTGACCTTAGGTTTCTCGTGGTTTTCGCTGTCTGCAGGCGAATGCTGGAGTGATGTATGCTAGCGCGATTTCCTTTCCCTTTCATTCTATTTTATTTGCATCTTTCACGTGTACTTCTAGGGTTCAGGGTTCGATTTCCGTCGGTCACTCGCTATGGCCTCGGATTTTTCCTGGTTTTCGCTGTCTGCAGGCGAATGTCCGATTGGTGCATGCTACCGCGATTTCCTTTGATTTCATTCTATTTCAATTTGCATCTTTCACGTGTGATTCTAGGGTTCGGGGTTCGATTTCCGTCGGTCGCCTACTCTGGGCTCTGATTTTTTCGCGGTTTTTACTGGTCTGTAAGCGAATGCCGGAGTGGAGTATGCTATCACGATTTTCTCTTCCTTTATTCTATTTCATTCGCATCTTTGTGTTTGTAGGTTTCGAGGCGTATGCTGAATTTTTGCTTAAAGGATACTTGTCCCTTGCTGGGTTGACGGATCGTTTCATCGCCCTCACGAGTCAAGCACCCGAATCTGCACGAAGATCTACGAACAATACATAACCCCTCGCCAACACTTACTCTAAGCATCCGAACCTGTACGAAGACGCCCGAACACATTGATATATTCTCACACATTCTATAATTTCGCTCAAGCACCCGAAGATGTACGAAGACCTACGAATACGAACAATCACACAAACATCTCTGACAGCCTCTCTAAATACTCGAACATGCACGAAGAGCTACGGTGACATAGATACACGCGTTCACATCCTCCAAGCACCCGAACCTGCACGAACATGAACTAACATCTCCGAACAACACACGTATTCTCGCAATACTTCGCTCACTCGTTCTAAGCACCCGAACGTACACAAAGGTCTACGAATACTAGATACATGCGTTCACTTCCACCAAGCACCCGAAAATGCGGGAAGACCTACGGATACACCCGAACATCTGTGTAACACGTATTGAAATATAAGGGCTTGGACGCTTAATCACCGTTTACCATTAAAATTCAGTATATAATTGATCTAGAAAGGTTCGTGCCTCCTCTATACATAGGGTGATCTCGGGCATTGGACATCATTCTGCTATCTCCGAGGTGTCAACATCGTTGTTCTCTCAGAAAATAATCGGTTTTCTAAAGTGTTATCAATGTGTGGAGGTGTAAATTTCTTTGAAGAAAGATTAATACGTTATATAATTGATGTAAAAAGGTTCGTGTCTCCTCTATAAATAGTGTGATCTCGGACATTGGACTTCATTCTGCTAATTACCTCCGCGGTGTCAACATCGTCGCTCTCTCAGAAAATAATAGACTTTCTAAGGTGTTATCACGGTGAAGAAGTGTACATTTCCTTGAAGAAAGATTAATACGTTATAACATCAAGGTAAAGATGAATAAGTCCTCATATAAGGATATAATTCCTAGTGTATCAGGATATTCTTGTAGTAAATGTGGAAAGACATTTCTACGTGGGTATGATAAAAGAAGGCATGAGCTACGTTGTAAGAAGCTCTTCAAATGTAAATATTGCAATGTAATTTCAAAGACAGTTATAAGGGTCGATGACTTGAAGATGCCTGTGAAATAAGCATGCCTGAGAAAAAACGTAGATTAGAACCTACTAAACAAGAGTTATTATCTAAAATGGAAGACTGCGACATGAAAGAATATGAAACTCATTCAATGGACGCTTGAAATCATGTTTTATACGCTGTGAATCAACCAAGGATGTGAATAAAACGGCACAATT
This sequence comes from Deroplatys truncata, assembly GCA_030765065.1. Taxonomy (NCBI): domain Eukaryota; kingdom Metazoa; phylum Arthropoda; class Insecta; order Mantodea; family Mantidae; genus Deroplatys; species Deroplatys truncata. The sequence goes on from CM060990.1 coordinate 232,573,218, forward strand.
TCACTAAAAGAAATTTGATGTTATCTCTGGTTAGCCAGATTAGGTTAGACGATGACTGAGTAGAATAGATGATGAGAGATGTCTGGGACTGGTTAGGGTAAGCTAGGCTAGGCTCGGTTACTGATTGTCTAAGTTGTGAAGGATGTGTTAGCTTATATTGTCTTAGCAATGGGTTTATTACGTGGTGTTACGGGGAGTGTAACGTGATGTTACGTTTTGTCACGTGGTTACATGCTTATGTTACGTAGTGTTACGTCTTGTTACAAGGATATGTTACGCGGTGTTACGTCTTGTTGCGTTTCTGGTTACGTCAAGTCACGGGGCGTTACGTCGTGTTACGTGGTTACGATACGTGGTTACATGGTTGTTACGTGTTGTTACGTGGTTACGTGCTTATGGTACGTGGTGATACGTGCTTATGTTACGTGGTGTTACGTTGGTTACATGTCATATGGTACGGGATGTTTCGTAGTGTGACGTCTTGTTACGTGACTATGTTACGCTTTGTTACGTTTTATCACGTGGTTACGTGCTTATGTTACGTAGTGTGACGTCTTGTCATATGGTTACGTGCTTATGATACGTGGAGTTACGTCTTATCACGTAGTTACATTTGTTGGTTACGTTACGTCTTATCACCTGGTTACGTCTGTTGGTTACGTTACGTCTTGTTACGTCGTTATGAAGCGTTACGTCTTGTTACATTGGTTAGGTTAGACGATGATAGGATTGAATAGACAATGTGAAGTCAAGGTAGAGATATGTTAGTGCGTTCGGTGTGGGGTTAGTTTAGAATACTTCTATATACCTTCACTGTAAACCAATACAGAGTTTAGCCCTCTCCGTATCGTACACTAGCTGTTTAACATATAAAAACTTTGTAATATTTGAAAAGGATATAAAAGAGCTCTAACGTTGAATGAGAAATGTTTATAATATAATTACTCTCTATATTACCATGAATTTCTGTGACGACATCTGAATTACCTGTTAAATGACTTAAATAGCTGTGATACTATCCGAATCCTGCGAAATTACCTTAAATACCTCTGGTACGAATCGCTGCTCTGAATTGCTGTGGACACTTGTGATGCTAACCGGTTTACCCAACATATACACTTAATTACATTAATCAATCAAAATGCATGCGGTGGGTACTTCGATCGATGAAACGTGGAGAGATGCTAGGATAGACAGAGTTAAAGAAGGATGAGGTTTAAGCCGCAAATACACCGTCAATTAAAGTTTACAAATGCATTGACACCCTTTGGCGGTATTTTCTCCACACTGAGGGTGAAGTGTTCCGGCGCTAAAGCTCTAAATACCTGTGTCAATCAATCAGGTAATGTACGTCCATGCATAACATCATCTAACGTTATTGAAAAAATCAAGGATTTATACTGCTAACGTCCCGATATCGCGCCTCTAAAGGGCTAGACGCAGCCCTCGATCGAAGTACCCACCTCAAGTATTTTGATTGATTAATGTAATTAAGTGTATATGTAGGGTAAACCGGTTAGTATTACAAGGATCCACGGTAATTCAGACCGGCGATTCGTACTAGACCTATTTAAGGTAATTTTACATGATTCAGATAGTATCACAGCTATTTAAGTCATTTTAACATGTAATTCAGATAGCGTTACAGGTATTCATGGTAATATTGTCGTAACCTCTTACATTCTCACATATTAAGGGGGTAGAGCATGGTACCGGAGTTTAACTTATAGCAATCTACACGAGGTCCGACGAGACGGGCTAATAAATGTTACTAAAAACACCTGAAAAGACTTAAAATATCCCTAGGTCATTATGGGGAAGGAAAGAAGGAATACTTTAAGAATTCACATGACAGAAATTTAGATGGACAATATATATATATATATATATATATATATATATATATATATTGAATTAAACTGATACATGTTACCTTCCGCTAGAAGGAATGTCTACTCCTACATGTGCACTCGTAGTTGGTCACGTTACAAGAGAGTCAGAGCGTCCTAGACGCTTAGTCAAGGTATAACCGGTTTATCCCCACTAATTCGTCATTCCGGTCCGTGTTACCAACCCAATATATCGCCATACACTGTTACCAACCACAAATTACAATATTAACACCTCACATGCCACAATATAGAGAGTAATTAGATTATAAACATTTCTCATTTAACGTTACAACAATTTTATATACCTTTTTTCTAAATCTTAGAAACTTTTTATACGTTAAACAGTTAGTGTGCGAGACAGAGAGGGGTATTTGTTTACAGCGAAGGTATATAGAAGTATTATAAACTATCCCCACACCGAACGACCTAACATATGCCTACCTTGACTTCTCATTGTCTATTCAATCCTATCATCGTCTAACCTAACCAACGTAACAAGACGTAACGCCACGTAACCATCTACTAAGACGTAACGTAACCAACAAGTGTAACCACGTGAAAAGACGTAACACAGCGTAACATAGCCACGTAACAAGACGTCACACTACATAATATAAGCACGTAACCACGTGACAAGACGTAACATCACGTTACACATCCCGGAACACCACGTAACCAACCCATTGCTAAGACATTGTAAGCTAACACATGCCTCATAACTTAGACAATCAGTACGCGAGCCTAGCCTAGCTTAACCTAACCAATCTCAGACATCTCTCATCATCTATTCTACTCAGCCATCGTCTAAGTAATCTGGCTAACTAGAGTTAACCTCGAGTTTCTTTTTGTGAAATTGCGCCGTTTTAATCAGGTTTTATTATTTGAGTGTCTTAATGGAAAAGTTTTACGTCAACATACCTTTATTTTAGTTCGTTGTAGGCGTCTCTCCCCTTTATTTAGGCTTGAGACTAGCAATAAGATTGCTCCTAATGGCAGGGTTAACGCCTGCCCTTCCAACTTCTTATTGTTCTTTATTCATCAGGTGTCTGCTAGGTGTATACAGGACACACGAGTAACCTTCCATTTTTTAAATTGTATACTGAGGATAAAATCCTCATTCTCGACTTACATTCTCTTATGCGCTGTTTGTGATGCTGTAATGCCCATAGGCATATGTCATCATTCCATCCTCAGCAATAACTCTTTTACCGTCGTATGGCGTCAATGTAATTTTATTCCTTTGCACTGCACTAACAGCATGCTCCCGTGACAGGATCAGATTCATGGATGTTCTTATGATTTTTTGGATTTAAGACAGTCTGTATAGCTGTCGAATGTGATATACTGCTTAATAGCACTACGTTTTATACCACTAATCTTTTTATCATCGAGCCTTGAATAGCTAAGGCGCAGATCTTAGGTCGTTGTCCAACAAAGCGTAGAATGATTTTGCTATTGGCCTCATCTGTAAATTTTCCCAGCACTGTTTTTCTAAGTAGAGTGACATATATGTTTGATAGGGTAATCAGCGGTATCCAGTTGTTCGACAAAACGTAGCTTGCCCTGGTACACATCTTCAGTTGTCACACGATGAGTGAATGAATGAATGAATCAATCAATGTTCATATACGTAAGCTTCAGGTTTTCAGCCCCATAATATGGCAACAGCACATCATAATGATAGTGATACATTAATGTCTTGGAGATGTCCAACACACTCATACCGACGTATATACACTTGTTGAAAACGTTCTGTCTCGAGGCCATATGTACAGCAACTAGATTAACACCATATATCCTCCTATCGATAAACGTGTGCTTAGCGATCAAGTTTTCCAATGTCTGCTCATTTGTAACCAGTCGCATATCCATACGATTACGCAGGTTCTGCACAGTTTTTCTAAACATGGCATTGTTAAAGAGCTTGTAGAGGTCCTTCTCATAATCATTTGCAACCTGTTGTCGTAGACTATTGTTATAAGCACTGTGACTTTCGGAAATGTAGCATACGCTAGATTTTTGTTTGCCGTAGTCCATGATTAAGAGCTTACTTCAAAGCCATGTAATGTATTACATACTTCTTTCAAGGTGTAAGATGGGGTATCGGTTTCTTTGTACTCGAGTCCTTAGGATTCATACACTCAGGCAGGAAAGGCAGGTCGCTGTGTAGTTAATGAAGTTCTGCAGGATATTCAATGTCAACTTCTAATATGTATCCACGAGGATCATCGTATAGTGTTTCTAACTCGATTTCTTCTGGTGAAATCCACTAAAATCCACCATAAGTGTGAGCGTGGCACATTGCCCAACCATATTGGTTATTTGCGTTCTCATATGTAATAAATTCGGTTGGTCTCGACGAATCATACTTATCAATGTAGGCGTTGTTTGCTTCGGCATACCGGTGGGAAACTTGACATAAATCTCCTCTTATGCAGGATTCCACCACGAGTAATTGGTCATAATTCTGTAACAATTCCAGCTGAATTCCAGTGTACAACAATATGGCATCCCATGTAAGTCCTGAAGAGGGAAATGATGCGCAGTGTCGACTTTGTGTGTGTTGAGGGTTTTTTCTCTAAATTTATTAAAGGCATCAGCTAGAAGAAGTACATCAGAGATTAAGTAGAGTTCAGTGTACTCGCCCAGGTTTCTTACATTAAACGGCTCCATACATTTCTAGGATAACTGTAGTCGGCTTCACTAGCTTCTTCATTTAATCTATTGTAAAAAAGTCCTTAGGAGGCAAGCAGGGTTCGTTCAAAACACCCCATGACGTGACGTAACCATAGCGAAATACACCCTTACGAGTCTTCAACTTCAACTTCTCTTCTCCGAAGTGTTTCGGGGTACGATGTTAGATTTTTCACCAGCTTATCCAAGCTTGTACTGAGGAACCGAAAGCTATCCACAAACCGAAGCTTTACATCTCATTCATACTTGCAGAATTATATATAGCTTTCTTCAGAGCTAGGAATTACTTCCAACTGCTCACTTGTGCATCCCAGCTCCTTAACAATGAAGTGTGAGTCACACCTACTGAGGTTGTGCATGAAGACTGGAAAATATATATATAAGTGTTTTGCCGGCCAAATTACAATCGTTATGTAGACTTCCACGATATTCACCACTGATGTGATCAAGGTCACGTACTTTGTAGTTCTCTTCAGTAAAGATTTTTTCCATGCAAGTAACATACTGTAGAGGAGTTGAAATCCATCTGCTATTGATCTGTAAGTTTCAGAGGCATGGTGAATTTGTAATATTATTAATTTCCTTTGCAAGGGATTTCAGGTATTCCATAAACTTCTGAGCAGCATCAACACTACGATGTACATAGGGATGCTTAGGAAGATCAGTTTCCAGATGTTCAACGTCGGATGACAGTTAAACGTAAACGCAGAAACTCATGGGTACATGCTGCTGATAAGGGGTTGTATATGAACTTTCAGGATTGGGAATACATGTATAACATGGAGCGAGAATGCTTTCAAAGTCTGCATATATGAGGCAAGGTAGTTTCAACATCCTTTCAAAATGTTTAAACTGTACAATTGATTTCTTCTTGGTAGGCATAACTACCTTTACAATACCGTGTTGATTACAGATGGATGCATGTTGTAGTTTTTCCAGTCCACTTCGTCCATATTGACCTTAAAATGTATAAAACAGAGCTTACAGGTATAAACAAGTCCATTATGCATAGTTTTTTTTGACGTCGAATAAGTTTTTAATTTTCTTATATAAACGCAGTGATGTTTTCCACTACCGTCACTCAATAATAGGAGGTCACGCTGTTCAAGTAGTTCAGTCTCGGCGACCTTTATTGGATACACTTCAAGCTTCTCATTCAACCCGGAAACGTTGATAGACGTCCTGTCAAGCTTCTCACTTATATATTTGAGAAAGTGGAGTTGGATAAGTAACACAGCTGAAGTCAAATTTATTTTGAAGTTGCTCATATTTGCTCACGCGTTGAGGCTTGATGCTGACGAATTTGGCTAATACACAATACATAAAGCATTGCTCATCATTATAATTCTGGATGTTAATGCAAGCTTCTTTATATTTGAAGTGTCCATGGCTCGATTCTCCACTAGAGTACTCAACACGGCTTTCGACATCGTATGTTTTAAGTTTCTCTCGTACAATACCTTATTCCAGAGAAAATGCATGTTTTGAAGATCTCCTGTATTTTACCTCGAGTGTCCGCATGTTTTAAAGTCCCCAGATCCATGTCATTTACAGTTTTGCAATGCTTATATATTTTCTCAAATAAGAAATCGTTTTATGTTGTGGACCTAGGAATAAGCGTTTGTGGAAAAGTCTTGTGATTGTAATACATTATATTTTTTCTTCCACAAATACTCTATGCTGTAGTCTGGTATCGAGCCTCGGAGAGAGACACTGCCCGTTTTCTCGTAAATACCACGGAGGCTATTGTAGGGCTTGCAAACACTTCTTTTATTTGACAGAACTTGCTTTTGTAGAAAATCGAAAGTATGCCCGTGTTGTCATGCCTAAATATAGTCGTATTTCATTTTAAGGCTGCTTTTTGTTAAAGATAATGCCTTGGAACCCTCGATTTAAAGGTAGTTAAATGTTAATGTCTACAACTGTATACACCTGTTCGATCAGGTATTATAGACTATCATACATCTCCTTTTAAATTCCTTAAAGTCAAGTCAAGCGTGAAATGACGTGAAGCTTCCATCTACTAGCAATAATACTTTTATAGGAATTTCAGAGGTTCACAGCGTGCCTAAACCATCACGGCTGTTACAGCTGCCTTTTCATTTGTTGCGGGAATACATAATTAAAAGAACAACAAAGAGAATGGCTTGTCCTGCCAGTTAAGGAGCGCCATATTTCATGATTTATTTACGTTAAAGGCATATCATGGCGAGCTTCCAGCTTTGTTTATCTCATGCAGGAAGCGGTCAAGGAAAGTGTACAGGCGTAAACTCCCCAGTGGCAAGCAGAGAGAGATAGAGAGGATAGGGGTGGGGGTTGGAGGAAGTGGAATTATGATTATCATGCATCAGGTATGATGTGTTTCTGTTCGAATGAGAAAGCCTACCTAGGTGGATCTATACACTCATGCTTCCGAAAATATCGCTTTTAAATACGTTAGCGTATTGTGCATTTTTGAACTAATCATTTACGCTACTCTGTCTTTCAGTTCTGCACTTTTAATTCATCTAAGAGGTGTAATATTCTTATAAACCTGACAATTTCCCTCAAAGCAGAATTAGACAAGCGTTATTAATCGTAAAAGTTATACACTTGAAGTTTTAGAAAAAAATATTTGTGTGGGCGCGCGGCTTGCGGGGGATGAGTGGGGTACCTTATAGACATCAACTCTTTATACTATTTCAGTCAAAAATACTTAGTTGGAATAATTGTATAAATCAATCGAAGGCCTGCGTCCAGCCCCTTAGGGTACGTGATACCGGGAATCCAAGACGCTAGAGGGCGATACAGCTTTTGTTAGCGTTTAAATCTTTGAAGTCAAGCCTCATGTCATTACACGTGTAATCAATTATTCCTTCAATTAAACTCATTAAGAGGCTAATTAATATACAAATAGAGAATATACACTTAATTATATTAATCAGTCTAGCCCACGGAACCGGGTATTTAGAACTTTAGCGGCGGAGACTTCACCCCCAAAAAGGAGTGGGAGGGGGAGGAGTTCCTGTGTCGGGAAAATACCGCCAAAGGGTGTCAAAATATTTGTAAACACACATATTTACATGTACGCTCAATTAAACTAATCAAACTATACTGTCAATTATTGTCGGAGCCTTTGTGGCCCCAAATATCGTCCATCGATTTAGGGGTTGCTGGCACGCGACTAAGAGTGCTAGAGGGTGGCAAAAGCTTGAAGCGCGGTAATCTTACGCATGGACGATAGTTATCAAACCCTTGTCAATCAAATCTGACAGGTACATGACACCTCCATTAACTTAAGCGACACAAAGAGGCGCCGGGGCCTGCGGCATAGAACAAAGAGCCATTAATCCTATTGTGCTGATGGGAACAATAGCCTATGGTTCCGGTTCCGCTATGTTTATACTACTCACCGATACTATTATTACTATCAGCATTACTATCTCCATTTCTTTCACCGGTATTAATATTGTTTTCAACACTACTACCTGTATTGCTAACAACGTTATTATCATTACTGTCAACATTATTATTTCTATTTCTACCATCGGTAATACTGTTACTTTCACTATTACTACTTCTGTTTCTAACAACGATAATACTATTACTGACAACATTACTATTTCTATTGCTTCCACCGGTATTGCTATTATTGTCAGCATTACTACTTATTTTGTCACAAACGGTGTTACAAAAGTCAACACCGGTACTGCTATTACTATCTACATTACTACTTCTATTGCATTCACTGGTAATAGTACTGCTTTCAACATTCTTCTTCCATTACTACCATCGGTAACACTATTTTTTTCACATTACTACTTCCTTTGCCACTATCGGTTTTACGTTTAGTTTCAACATTACTACTTCAAATTCCACCACTGGTACTACTATTTCTTTCCAGATTACTACTTCTGTTTCGAACGTTACTACTATTACTATCAGCACTACTCAGTTGCTACCTGCGGTGCTACTATTGCTAGCATCATTTTTCTTCTACTGCTTACACAGGTACTGGTATTGGCATTTATATTACTACAGGTCTGCTACCACCGATAATAATATTTCTATTAACAGTACTACATTCATTTCTTCCACCGGTACTGCTATTGCTATTACATTACCTACTGCTTCTTTTGCTACCACCGGTACTATACTGCCGTTTGTGAAAACTGCAACACCAAGAAAGAATTTCCTGAATAACTCCAAACTTTGTGGAAGTGTAGAAGAGTGTGCAAGCAATAAGTGATTAGGTTTGCAGAGGGTTGGGGTACACGTAGGCCAAGCAAAGCCCTCCATGTCGATCTGACGTCAGTGTTGCGCCCAGTATAGTTAGTGCAGAGCTGTCAAACAAGGTGGAAACAATAACGTAAGTGCCAGTATGCACGTCGACATCAAAGAGAGGCATGTGAGTGAGTTTGAACGGGGTAGAATGATCGGTCTATGGAAAGCGGGTTTTTCATACCGTGACATTTCGCCTCGTGTAGCGCATGCTGCAACGACAGTGATGGGTGTGTGGAAGCAGTAGATAGATGAAGGTCGTACGCAGCTAAGAGCGGGTACTGGAACACGGAACACGACCACAGCACGGGATTATTGTCATCTTGTCCGCATGGCCACAACGGACGTACAGCTTCATCCACAATGTTGGCTCAACGATGGAGCACTGCAACAGGTGTGAACTTGTCTGCATCAACGGTTCGTCGCCGTCTGCGGCAGGTTGGACTGGTCGCATGAATGCCATTACGTCGGCTGCCATTGTCCAGAAACCACAAGCTCCTCCGACTGCAATGAGCACGTGAACACCGTCATTGGGGTGCTGAGTGGCTAAATGTAGTCTTTTTGGACGAGTCCCGCTTCAACGTGTCCTACAGAGTCGGCCGCATACGTGTCCGGCGGTACCGTGGTGAGCCCAATCTGGATGGATGCATTGTTGAGCGGCATAGCGGATAAACACCAGGTGTGATGATTTGAGGCGCCATTGGTTACAAAAACCGATCTCGCCTCCAACGAATTGAGGGCACCTTTGCAGCGCATGCAGGCCACACCAAATACTGAATATTAGAGCCCAAAGGTCATGTATAGTTTTGAAATGTTTATCATTTGTTATTTGTCGTATACCTAACCAGTGGTATTAAATTCATTGAATTCATGTGTTCTTTCTTGGTGTTGCAAATTTCACAAACGGCAGTGTATTATTACTAATAACATAAATAATTCTATTGCTATCTCCGGTACTGTTCTTGCTATCAACACGGCTGACTCCTCTACTACCACCGATACTAGTATTACTAACAACAATACCGCTTCTATTACCATCACCGGTAATATTATTTCTTTCAATATTACTTCAATTACTTCCACCGGTACAACCATTACTTTCAACATTATTGCCTCTTCTTCTGACACCGGTTCTAGTGCTGCCATCAACATTACTACTTCTATTGCTACCACCAGTACTACTATTGCTATCAAAATTAGAGCTTCTTATATAACCACCGGTACTACTATTGCTATCCGCATTATTACTTCCTTTGCAACCACGGTTACTACTATTGCTATCAACATTACTGCTTCTTCTGCTGCTATTGCTGCTACTGCTATTAATATCAACATTACTACTACTACTACTACTACTACTACTACTACTACTACTACTACTACTACTACTACTACTACTACTACTACTACTATTGCTACTGGTACTGCTATTTCTGTCAACATTACTACTTTTATTGCTAACACCGTTACTACTAATACTATCAGCATTAATTCTACTGTTGCTACTGGTACCGCTATTGCTGCCAACATTACTACTTATATTGCTACCACCGGCAATAGTATTGATCTCAACATTACTACTTCTACTACCACCGGTAATACTATTGCTATCTATATAACCAATTCTTCTCTTACCGCCGGAACTGCTATTGCTATCAAAATTACTGCTTGTTCTTATACCACCGGTAGGACTTTTACTTAATCATTTCTGCTTCTTCTGCTACCACCGTTAGCACTATTTCTATCAACATTACTACTTCAATACCACCACGGTACTGCTATTACTATCAGCATTTCTGCTTTTTCTACTACCAGCGGTACTGATATTACTATCAACATTACTACTTCTAATACTACCACCGTTAATACCATTACTATAAGCATTACTGCTTCTTCTGCTACCACTGGTAGTACTATTACCATCAACATTACTACTTCCGATATTACCATCGGTAGTACTCTTACTATTAACATAATTATTTCTTTTGCTACCGGTACTACTATTACTATCAACACTACTACTTCGATTGCTTCCACCGGTACAAGTAGTACTTTCAACATTATCGTTTCTTGTGCTATCGCCGGTGCTATTATTGCCATCAACATAACATTTCTATTGCTACCACCGGTAAAACATTAGTTTTAATGTTATTGCTTCTTCTGCTACCACCATTAATACTATAATACTATTGCTACCAACACTACTACTTCTATTGCTAATCGATGTATTACTACTTATTTCAAAATTACTGCTTCTTCTACCACCATCAGTAAGTACAATATATAGAGGGCTTCTGGCGCAGTTTTTGCGTTTATATGGGAAAATATAGGGAAAACGAGGGTAGATGCGAGGGTTCAAGGAGGAAAATGCGTTTATATGGGGAAGATAGGGAAAATGGGGGCAGATGATAGGCTAGACAGATGTTGAAGGAGGGGGAATGTGGACTTATATACAGGAGATAGGGAATACGAAGAAAGGTACTAGACTAAACAAGGCTTGAAGGGTAAAATATGGCTTTTATATGTGAGAGGTAGCAAACTGAGGAGAGGTATAAGGCTAGGACGGTTTGAATGTTAGAGTATGCGTTTATATGCGAGAGATAGGGAATACGAGGGCCGATGCTAGGCTAGACAGGGGCTGAAGCAGGAGAATGCACTTTATGTGAGAGGTACGGAATACGAGAAGAAGTGCTAGTATAGACAAGTTTGAGGTGTGGAGTATGACTTATGTGGGAAAACGCGGACAGATGGTATGATAGACAGATGCTGAAGGAGGGGAATATAGGCTTATACGGGAGAGATAGGGAATGCTCGGAGAGATGTTAGACTAGACAGGGCTTTAAGGGCAGAATATGGTTTTTATATGGGATAGCTAGCAAACCGAGGAGCGGTATTAGGCTAGGAGGGTTTGAATAGTAGAGTATACGTTTATATGAAGAGAAGAGGAACACGATGGTAGATGCTAGGTTGAGAGAGCCTTCAAAGAGGAAAATGCGTTTATATGGGAAAATATGGAAAACAGGGAGGGATGCAAGTATATACAGAGGCTAAAGGTGGGGAGTGGGGATGCCCTTTATGTGTTAGAAGTAGGTAATACGAGAAGAGGTAGTTAGTTAGACAGAGGTTGAGGGGTACGGTATTCGTTTATGCGGGGAAGATATGGAAAACGGAGAGAGATCCTATGCTAGGAGAGAGTTGAAGGAGGGCAATGCGCTTTATGTGAGGGAGGTAAAGAATATGAGGAGAGGTGCTAATGTAGACAGAGGTTGATGAGTAGAAAAGGCTCTTATATGGGAAAATACAGGAAAAGGAGAAGAGAGGATAGGGAGCTTAGTGTTCACGTATGTGTAATGTTCATACATACATAACATCATTGACATCGAGACTTAAAGTTAATAAAGGCTATATTGCGTTCTAACGTCCCGGCATCGTGCCTCTAAAGGGCTGGACGCAGACCAAAGTATCCCCACCGTATGTATCTTGCTTGGTTAATGTAATTAAGTGTATATGTAAGGTAAACCGGATAGTATTACAAGTGTTCATGGTAATTCAGAGCAGCGATTCGTACCAGAGCTATCTAATGTAATTTTCATATGATTCGGGTAGAAGGTAGGTATTTAAATAATTTTAACAGGTAATTCAGATAGCGTCACTGGTATTCATGGTAATATATAGGAGTAACTAGATTATAAGAATGTCTTATCCAATGCTACAACACATTTATACACTTTTTTCTAAATCTTACAAGCTTTTTATATGTTAAACAGCTAGTGTGCAAAATGGGGAGGCATAAACTGTATATCGCTTTACAGTGAAGGTATATAGAAGTATACGCCCTAACCTATCCCTACCTTGTATGCTCTGGATCATCTTCTCATTATCTATTCAATCGTATCATCTCCCCAGGGGCTCACATTATGTGAGTACGGGTGTTGGCGTACCCGGGGATTCCCGAGCCACTCATCGCCATCTTCATCACTTCATCCCCGTCCGGTCGAGGTGGGTTCGTTCTCGTGACCGGGGGACTCAAGGTAGGCTCTCGCGAGTTCTGTGCATTTCATTCCATGACGCCCTCGCCATCGTTTCTTTATTCTCTCTTTTATTTCTGCACATTTCGCACCACGTCCATTCATTTACACATATCTTTTCCTTCTTCGCCGGCCTACCTTGAGTGTGAAACGCCCACACACTTTTAGTTTCTTTTAACCTTTTATTTTAATCCTCCATGGACACAGCCTGACGGATACCCGCGCACTGGGTGCGCAGCTGGGTGTGTGGGTAATGTCGTCATCCACACCACCCGGGGTCGTCATGTAGGATTTGTGTTCGTATCCGCTGTTCAACTGCAGTCCCGCGGGGGGGGGGGGCATTGCATGAGCTGCTGAGTTCTGACGGCGATTGGGTCCCTCTGTCTATGTTCTGGGAGGTGTGACCCTGGGTGAGATAGGTATAGATAGGCCACACACTCAAGCCGGGGTAACGCCCGGGAAGTCAGAGCCCGAGGTCGGAGACGGTTGCAATGGTAGAGGATTTATTTCGCTATGGAGCTCCCTTTCTCCATTAATTCAAACAAGCGCCGAAAAGTTATTGTAACAGAAGTAGCACCGCCGATATCTGGTTGTTACTTGGTCATTTCAAGAGCAGAAGAAGGACAAAACTTTGAGAAGGTGAACCCTTTTATAATTCAGAAGGGCATAGATGCTATTGCTGGTGCGGTTCAATCCTGCACTCGGCTACGGAATGGCTCGTAATTTGCGCAATCGAAGTCCGATCAGCAAACTAAGACGGTTATCCCATCCGTGTTGAGAAGCACCGCACTTTCAATTCCTCTCGAGGAGTCGTTACTACCCATAGCCTAGATGGTAAATCGGAAGAGGACCTCGTCGAATATCTCTCCGATTAAGGGGTGACCGCAGTGCGTCGAGTGCAGGCCAAACGCGACGGCGTATTGGTACCCACTCGTATCCTATTTCTAACATTTGATGGTGTCGATCAGCCCACGAGCATATCCGCAGGACACGAACGGATTTCTGTGAGCCCTTATATTCCTAGACCTCTGCGTTGTTTTAAATGCCAACGTTTTGGGCACACGCAAGTCTCATGTAAGAGTGCCGTTAACATCTGTGCAACATGTAGCCAGCCCTCACACGAAGGTGCCTGTTCAACAGCCCCCGTCTGCGTCAATTGCAAAGGCTCACATTCTGTTTCATTTGGCGACTGTCCGCGGTATTTGGACGAGAAGGGGATCCAGGAGATCCGGGTAAAGGAGAAACTCGCCTACGCCGAAGCCCGGAAGCGTTACCATGCGCGCCAACGTTCGCTCCTGCGATCGGGAACATTCAGTTCTGTTGTTGCCTCGCCAGTTCCCCGGAAGGATGCTGGGACTCAAACTTGGACCATGACTGCTTTGACCGCCACTACCATCCGGCCGTCCATTTCAGCTTCTGTTACCAAGCCCTCTAAACCTGGTCCAAAGTCTATGAAGTCACAAGCCACAGAGAAAAAACCGAAGCACAAATTTCGAAGAGAAGACTTTCTAAAAGTCCCTCCGCGTGTTCACAGTAAGCAGAGTTCACCTTCTCCTCCTCGGAGGTCGCAGTCCCAGGAAGCTCATGGGACAAGCCGCGCTCAGCGGCACCCCTCACCCATCGCCACCCAGAACCGATTCACGGCGCTTGAAACGGTTTCTGGCTCTGAGCGCGTGGGCCCTCCCTTCGAGGAGGCTATGGAGTCTGACCAACTCAATACCTAAAGCCCGAACCCAAAGGTTAAACAAAAGGTAATTTTAAGCCGCCTTCTAAGTAGACAGTTTATCCCTTTTTCTTAATGGCTATACTGACCTGGAAAGTAGGTGGTGTACGAACGCATGGGGCGGAACTGCAACTTTTATTGCGTTCTCATTCGCCTATGGTCGAGTGTTTGCAGGAGACTAAGCTTCGCCCTCACGATCCTTTTGATCTCCGAGGATATATTTCGGTTCGCTACAAAGTTGAACCGGAGGAGGGTACTCCTGCTCATGGAGAGGTCATGTTGTTAGTGCGTAGCAACGTTCATTTTCAACGTCACACTCTTACGTCCGACTTGCAAGCTGCATTAGACTGCAGTTACCCGGTTCTTTCTTTTCTGTTTCCTCTGTGTATTCACCTCCATCGTCTCCCCTTGCTCCCACGGACATTCGAGCTCTCCTCTCTGCTCTCCCAACACCATTTCTTCTGTTGGGAGATTTAAAAGCCCATCACCCCTTGTGGGGTTCGCCAAGAGCTTGTGCAAGGGGAACTCTTCTTTCTGACATTTTTGATCAGTTCAATCTCTCTATTCTCAATACAGGTGAGCCTACGATTCTTTCTGAACCTTCATACATATTCTCACTTGGACCTTGCCGTTTGCTCACTCCAGCTTGCTAGTCGTCTGCAGTGGAACGTCGTCGCTGACACCTACACCAGCGACCATTGCCCCTGCATCGTTTCTCTACTGTCACACCACGTACAGCATTCCAGAGTACCTACCTGGATATTCATAAAAAGCCGACTGGGGCTTGTATTCCAGCCTTGTGCAATTTGACGCGCAGCCCTTCACCGACATTAACCAACTAGTGCAGGACCTTATGTCTACGATATTCTCTGCCGCCGAACGCGCAATTCCCCGTTCATCCTCTCAACCTCGGCGAATGCCTGTTCAGTGTTGGAAAGAGGATTGTCGGGACGCCGTTCGTGCCCGTAGAACTGCACTTGCGGTATTTCGGCGACACCCTACACTTGATAATTTGGTGACTTTTAAACAATCGCGCGCCAGGGCTCGTCGCATTATTCAGGATAGCAAGAAGGCGTCGTGTACTCGTTTGGTCGAACCTTTTAATCGCTTTACGCCTTCATCTGTTGTTTGGGATAAACTTCGTCGCTTCTCAGGTAAAGTGTCGCATTGTACTGTTTCTGGCCTTCAGGTTCCCAATGTCATCATAGTAGATCCGGCTGCCATCGCTAACACTCTGGGTGCTGCCTTTGAGGCGGTTTACAGTTCAGACCATTATTCCACCGGCTTTCGCTGTATCAAAGACCGGCTGGATTCCGCAACATATAAGTTTCGGTCTGCTAATAATGAATGTTATAACGAAATTTTCACAATGAGGGAGCTGGAGCACGCTCTTCATTGCTCTAGGCACTCCTCTCCTAAGCCGGGCGGCATTCATGTCCTGATGTTACAGAACCTTTCAGCCGACAGTAAACTCTTTCTCTTACAGGTCTATAACCGTATTTGGCAAGACGGTCTTTTTCTTTCCGTTTCACGCGAAGCCACCATTGTCCCTATACTTAAGCCTGGGAAGGATCGCCAACTACCTTCCAGCTACCGCCCTATCTCCCTCATCAGTTGCATTTGCAAAGTGATGGAGCGCATGATCAACGGGCGGTTGACATGGTGGCTTGAGTCTCAGAAGCATCTAGCGAACTCTCAGTGCGGATTTCGCCGCTATCGCTCTACCGTCCACCATCTAATGTCCCTATCGACGCATATTATGAATGGATTTCTGAGAAACTGTCAAACCGTGGCTGTGTTTTTTGACGTGGAGAAAGCTTATGACACTTCTTTAAGGGGCGGCATTTTACGTGCACTTCACGCATGGAATATCCGCAGTCGTCTTCCCATATTTCTTCGGGAGCTTATGACGGACCGCGTCTTTCGTGTACGTGTGGGCTCGGTTTTATCTAGTCGTTTTATTCAAGAGAACGGAGTACCGCAGGGCGCTGTACTCAGTGTCACACTTTTTGCGATAGTTATCAACCCCATTGTTGATTTATTCCACCTAGCGTTTCATCGTCCCTTTTCGTTGACGATTTTGCCATTTATTGTAGTTCACGGCGGACCTGTCTGCTCGAACGCCGTCTCCAGAGCTATATCGACCGTCTCTATGCCTGGAGTAACGCCAACGGCTTTAATTTCTCCGCCGAGAAATCCGTCTGCATCAACGTCTGGCGCCGGAAGGCTTTCCCTTCGGC
Source organism: Deroplatys truncata (assembly GCA_030765065.1). NCBI lineage: Eukaryota > Metazoa > Arthropoda > Insecta > Mantodea > Mantidae > Deroplatys > Deroplatys truncata. The sequence continues at coordinate 232,590,055 of CM060990.1, forward strand.
CTCTCTCCACCTTTGGTCGGAGGTCCTTCCATTTGCAGACGAGGTGAAATTTTTGAGGTTGATCTTTGATCGAAAGCTGAGCTGGAGTTCTCACGTTTCCTTTTTAAAAGCAAAGTGTGACCGTTCTCTTAATCTTTTACGTGTTTTAAGTGGCACATCCTGGGGAGCTGATCGGACCGTTCTTCTGCGTCTTTATCGCTCCTTGGTCCGATCCAAGCTTGATTACGGGTGCATTGTCTATTCATCGGCACGTCTATCTGTGTAACGTCGCTTGAATACCATTCATCATCGTGGTATAAGGGTCGCTACAGGGGCGTTTCCAACTAGCCCTGTACCCAGTCTGTACGCAGAAGCTGCAGAGCCTCCGCTGTCCTTCCGGCGTGAGATGCTTTTGTGCAGCTCTGCTTGTCGGCTCTCAAGCTTGCCTAACCGCCCGTCCTTCGAGATATTTTACAAGGATTCGCTTGATCGACAATATGTAGTTAGCTCATCTGCATTACTACCTCCAGGGGTTCGATTTCGACAACTCCTTCGGCATTTGGAGGTTGCGCCAGCGCCGGCCCTACCCAGGGGGCTTTTTCCTCCATGGCTGCGCGCTGAGGCCCACTATCACCTTGGGCTAACTTCGATGCCGAAGACTGAGACCCCTTCTTCAGTTCTTAGATCAGCTTTTTTAGAACTCCGGGCGAAAATCGGCAATTTTCATTTTATATACACTGATGGGACTAAGACTTTGGTCAGCATTGTTTTACATTTCGTTTACCGGGATAATGTTCGATTTTTACCGCCGAACCTTTTAGTATTTATCAGGCACTTTTATACCTCCAGCGGCATGATTTACAGCACTGTGTTCTTTGCGCAGACTCCCTGAGTGCCTTTCAGAGTATTAACGCGCTGTACAATTACCACCCGCTCGTACAGCGCATACATGGCCTGGTCCACTCGCTTGGTGTCTCTGGCGTACGCGTCTCCTTCATGTGGATTTCTAGGTCATGTTGGCATCTCAGGGAACGAGTCTGTCGACACCGCTGCCAAATCGGCGATTTTATCACACAGAAGTTTTACCTCTGTTGTTCCCTCGTCATATTTGTTTATTGTTTTACGTCGCCGCATCCTCTCGTTTGGAGCGATGAGCGGACGGCCCTCCGGAGTAACAAGTTTCGGGAAGTTAAACCTCTCCCGTTAGTCTGGGCTACCTCTTCCCGTGTTTCTCGTCGGGAAGAGGTAATTTTAGCACTCTTTCGTATCGGACATTGCATTTTTAGTCATAGGTATTTGCTCAGTGGTGACCCCGCAACACTCTATGGGCAGTGTGATGCGCCCTTAACGGTGCGTCACGTTTTAGAGGAGTGTCAGGTTTTAGCTGCATTGCGTGTTCGTGTGGGTCTGCCTGTTGGCCTAGCCAACGTTTTGGCAGACGACGCGCGTGCTGTAGAATGTGGTTTACGTTTTACTCGTGACAGTGATTTTAATCTGCGCATTTGATGCGTTGAGCGTCCTTTAGCTTTGTAATTTTATTCTGTCTGTTTTAATGGGGACTCTACTCCCCAGTGGACATATGGCGCTCATGTCCATCGCATTCTACGGTTCTTGACACGTTTTAATCTTTTATTGCCTATGCTTTTAGTGTGTTGGTTTTTGGGATTGTTGTATTGTTGTTTTTAGCTTTTTGGACATCGCGGGTTTGTGTCCCGTTTTTTTAATTATGCGGTTCTTTTACCCGTCTTTTATATTCTTGACTTTATATTTTATACATTGTAAGGGCGCTGATGACCTTAGCAGTTTAGCGCCCTTAAACTGCATCTCATCATCATCATCATCATCATCGTATCATCATCTAACACAACCACGTAACAAGACGTAACGCCGCGTAGCCACGTGATGATGATGATGATGAGATGCGGTTTAAGGGCGCTAAACAGCTAAGGTCATCAGCGCCCTTACAAAGTTTAAATGTACTGCCCAAAAATAAAAGTCCGATAAAAAACCGCATGATTAAAAACGGGACACAAACCCACGATGTCCAAAAGGTAAAAAACGAAACACCAAATACCAAAAACGAACACACTAAAACCATGGTCAATAAAAGAGTAAAACAACGTGTCAAGAACTGTAGAATATCACGGACACGAGCGCCAGTTGTCCACTGGGGAGGAGATGCCCCATTAAAACGAATAGATAAAATTACACAGTCAAAAGACGCTCAGCGCACCAAATGCGTCTGGTAAATCCAATATCATTGATAAAACATAAAAGACACTACAGTACGCGCGTCGTCTGCCAAAACGTTGGCTAGGCCAACAGGCAGACCAGCACGAACGCGCAACGGAGCTAAAACTGAACACTCTGCTAAAATATGACGCACCGTTAAGGGTGCATCACACTGCTCACAGAGTGGGGCGCGGTCACCACTGAGCAAGTATCTATGGCTAAAAAGACAATGTCCGATTCGTAAGCGAGCTAAAATTACCTCTTCCCGACGACAAGAACGAGAAGAGGTACCCCAGATTAACGGGAGAGGCTTAACCTCCCGTAACTTGTTCCCTCGGAGGGCCGTCCACTCATCCCTCCAAAGCAGGAGAATGCGGCTACGCAAAAGAACATACAAATCTGTGGAGGGAAGAACAGAGGTAAAATATCTGGGTAATAAAATCGTTGACCTCGCAGCGGCATCGGCAGACTCATTACCTGAGATGCCCACATGACCTGGATTCCACATGAAGGAGACGCTGATGCCAGAGACACCAAGCGAGTGGAGCAGGTCATGAATGCGCTGTACGAGCGGGTGGTAACTGTACAGCGAGCTAATACTTTGAAGAGCACTCAGGGAGTCTGCACAAATAAAACGGTGCCGTAAGTCGTGCCGCTGAATGTATAAAAGAGACTGATAAATTCTAAAAATTTCGGCGGTAAAAATCGAACATTGCCCTTATAAACGAAAAGTAAAACCATTTCCACCACAAAAAAGGCACATCCTACTCCAGCATCAGTCTTAGGTCCATCAGTAAAGATAAAATGAAAGTCCCCGAATTGCGACTGAAGTTCTAAAAACGCTGATCTAAAGACTGAAGAAAGGGTCTCATTCTTCGGCATCGACGACAACGCAAGGTGACAGAGGGCCTCAGCGCGCAACCATGGAGGAAAACGCGTTTCCCCCCTTGGAAGGGCCGGCGCTGGCGTAACGCCCAAAAGCCGAAGAAGTTGACGAAATCGAACCCCTGGAGGTAGTAATGCAGAAGAGCTAACTAAATATTGTCGATCAAACGAATCCTCGTAAAATAACTCGAAGGACGGGCGGTTAGGCAAGCTTGAGAGCCGACAAACATAGCTGCACAAAAGCATCTCACGCCGGAAGGACAGCGGAGGCTCTGCAGCTTCTGCGTACAGACTGAGTACAGGGCTAGTTGGAAAGGCCCCTGTAGCGACTCTTATGCCACGATGGTGAATGGCATTCAATCGAAGTAACACAGATGGACGTGCCGACGAATAAACAATACACCAGTAATCAAGCTTGGATCGGACCAAGGAGCGATAAAGGCGAAGAAGGACGGTCCGATCAGCTCCCCAGGATGTGCCACTTAAAACACGTAAAAGATTAACAAAACGGTCACACTTTGCTTTTAAAAAGGAAACGTGAGAAGTCCAGCTCAGCTTCCGGTCAAAGACCAATCCCAAAAATTTCACCTCGTCTGCAAATGGAAGGACCTCTGACCCAAGATGGAGAGAGGGCGGAGGGAAAGCCTTCCAGCGCCAGAAGTTGATGCAGACGGATTTCTCGGCGGAGAAATTAAAGCCGTTAGCGTTACTCCAGGCGTAGAGACGGTTGATACAGCTCTGGAGACGGCGTTCGAGTAGACAGGTCAGCCGTGAACTGCAATAAATGGCAAAAGCGTCGACAAAAAGGGACGATGAAATGCCAGGTGGAATACAATCAACAATGGGGTTGATAGCAATCGCAAAAAGTGTGACACTAAGTACAGAGCCCTGCGGTACTCCGTTCTCTTGAATAAAACAACTAGATAAAACCGAGCCCACACGTACACGAAAGACACGGTCCGTCATAATCTCTCGAAGAAATATGGGAACATGACCGCGGATATTCCATGCGTGAAGTGTACGTAAAATGCCACCCCTCCAACAAGTGTCATAAGCTTTCTCCAGGTCAAAAAATACAGCCACGGTTTGACACTTTCTCAGAAATCCATTCATAATATGCGTCGACAGGGACACCAGATGATCGACGGTAGAGCAATAGCGACGAAATCCGCACTGAGCGTCGCTAGAAGTTTCTGAGACTCAAGCCACCATGTCAACCTCCCGTTGATCATGCGCTCCTTCACTTTGCAAACGCAACTGGTGAGGGAGATAGGGCGGTAGCTGGAAGGAAGTTGGCGATCCTTCCCAGGCTTAAGTATAAGGACAATGGCGGCTTCGCGCCAAACGGAAGGAAAAAAGCCGTCTTGCCAAATACGGTTATACACCTGTAAGAGAAAGAGTTTACTGTCGGCTGAAAGGTTCTTTAACATCAGGACATGAATGCCGTGCGGGCCAGGAGCGGAATGCCTAGAGCAATGAAGAGCGTGCTCCAGCTCCCTCATTGTGAAAAGTTCATTATGACACTCATTATTAGCAGACCGAAAATTGAATGTGTCGGAATCCAGGCGGTCTTTGATAGAGTGAAAGCCGGCGGAATAATGGTCTGAACTGGAAACCGCCTCAAAGGCAGCACCAAGAGTGTTAGCGATGGCAGCCGGATCCACTATGGTGGCATTGGGAACCTGAAGGCCAGAAACAGTACAATGCGACACTTTACCTGAGAAGCGACGAAGTTTATCCCAAACAACAGATGAAGGCGTAAAGTGATTAAAAGACTCGACAAAACGAGTCCACGATGCCTTCTTGCTATCCTGAATAATGCGACGAGCCCTGGCGCGCGATTGTTTAAAAGTCACCAAATTATCAAGTTAGGGTGTCGCCGAAACACCCTAAGTGCAGTTCTACGGGCACAAACGGCGTCCCGACAATCCTCGTTCCACCACGGAACAGGCGGTCGCCGAGGTTGAGAGGATGAATGGGGAATTCCGCGTTCGCCGGCAGAGAAAATCGTAGACGTAAGGTGCTGCACTAGTTGGTTAATGTCGGCGAAGGGCTGATCGTAAAAATGCACGAGGCTGGAATACAAGCTCCAGTCGGCTTTTGTAAATATCCAGGTAGGTACTCTCGAATGTTGTACGTGGAGTGACAGAAGAGAAACGACGCATGGGTAATGTTCGCTGGAGTAGGTGTCAGCGACGACGTTCCACTGAAGACGGCTAGCAAGCTGGAGTGAGCAAACGGCAAGGTCCAAGTGAGAAAATGTACCGGAAGAATAAAAAAGAAAAGTAGGCTCACCGGTATTGAGTATAGAGAGAATGAACTGATCAAAAATATCGGAAAGTGGATTTCCCCTCGCACAAGCCCTTGGCGAACCCCACAGGGGGTGATGGGCATTAAAATCTCCCAACAGCAGAAATGGTGTTGGGAGAGCGGACAGGAGAGCTCGAGTGACCGCGGGAGTGAGGGGAGACGATGGAGGTGAATAGACAGTGCTAACAGAAAAGAAAAAGTCGGGTAATTGAACAGTTACGGCAACAGCTTGCAAGTCGGACGTAAGAGCGAGAGTTCGAAAACGAACGTCGCTACGCACTAATATCATGACACCTCCATGGGCAGGAGTACCCTCCTCTGGCTCAAGGTCGTAGCGAACCGGAGTATATCCTCACAGATCAAAAGGATCAGGAGGGCGAAGCTTATTCTCTTGCAAACACACGACCATAGGCGAATGGGAACGCAATAAAAGTTGCAGTTCCGCCCTATGCGATCGTACACCACGTATATTCCAGGTCAGGATAGCCATTAAGAAAAAGGGATAAACTGTCTATTTAGAAGGGCGCCTTAAAATTACCTTTTGTTTAACCTTTGGGCTCGGGCTTTTGGAATGGAGTTGGTCAGACTCCATAGCCTCCTCGAAGGGAGGGCCCACGCGCTCAGGTTCAGAAACCAATTCAAGCGCCCTGAATCGGTTCTGGGTGGCGACGGGTGAGGGGTGCCGCTGAGCGCGGCTTGTCCCAGGAGCTTCCTGGGACTGCGAACTCCGAGGAGGAGAAGGTGAACATTTCTTACCGCGCGCACGCGGAGGGTCCTTCAGAAAATCTTCCCTACGAAGTTCCTGCTTTGGTCTCTTTTCAGCGGCTTGCGACTTCATAGACTTTGGACCAGGTTTATAGGGCTTGGTAACTGTAGCTTTAATGGACGGCCGGAAGATAGTGGCGGTCAGTGCAGTCATGGTCTAGGTCTGAGTTTCGGCATCTACTCGTGGTACTGGCGAGGCAACAACTGAACTAAATGTGCCAGATCGCAGGAGCGAATGTTGACGCGCATGATAACGCCTCCGGGCTTCAGCGAAGGAGAGTTTTTCCTTTACCCGGATCTCTTGTATCGCCTTCTCGTCCAAGTACCGCGGACAGTCGGCAAAAAACGCAGAATGAGACCCTTTACAATTAACGCAGACGGGGGCTGTTGAACAGGTACCTTCGTGTGAGGGTTGGCAACATGATGCACAGATGGTAACGGCACACTTACATGAGACTTGCGTATGCCCAAAACGTTGGCATTTGAAACAACGCAGAGGTCTAGGAATATAAGGCCTCACAGCAATCCGTTCGTACCCTGCTGAAATGCCCTTGGGCAGATCGACGCCATCAAATGTTTAAAAACAGGGTACGAATGGGTAACAATACGCCGTCGATTTTGGCCTGCACTCGATGAACCGTTGTCACCTTCTGGTCTGCAAAATATTCTACCAGGTCCTCGTCCGATATACCATAGAGGCTATGCCTGGTGACAACGCCGCGACAGGAATTCAAGGTGCGGTGCTTCTCAACACGGATGGGATAACCGTGGAGAAGCGTGGCGCGCAATAAAGTCTTACTTTGTTGATCGGACTTACTCTGAACCAACAATGAACCGTGACGTAGGCGAGTGCAGGAATGAACAGGTCCAGCAATTGAGTCAATGCCCTTCTGGATGATAAAAGGGTTCACCTTCTCGAATGATTGTCCTTCCTCTGTACGGGTAATCACTAAGTAACAACCAGATGTTGACCGTGCTACTTCTGTTACATTAACTTTTCGGCGCTTGTTGTTTATAATGGAGAAAGGATGCTCCATAGCGAAAACAAATCCTCCACCATTGCAACCGTCTCCGACCTCGGGCTCTGACTTCCCAGGCGTTACCCCGGCTTGGGTGAGTGGCCTATGTATACCTATCTCACCCCAGGGTCACACCTCCCAGAACACAGACATAGGGACCCAATCGCCGCCAGAAGTCAGCAGCTCATGCAATGGCCCCCCGCGGGACTGCAGTTGAACAGCGGATACGAACACAAACCCTACATGACGACCCCGGGTGGTGGTGATGACGCCATTACCCACTGACCCAGTTGCGCACCCAGTGCGCGGGTATCCGTCAGGCTGTGTCCACGGAGGGTTAAAATAAAAGGTTAAAAGAAACTAAAAGTGTGTGGGCGTTTCGCACTCAAGGTAGGCCGGCGAAGAAGTAAAAGAGATGTGTAAATGAATGAGCGTGGGGCGAAATGTGCATAAATAGAAGAAAAGAAAGAAACGATGGCGAAGGGCGACATGGAATGAAATGCGCAGAACGCGCGAGAGCCTACCTTGAGTCCCCCGGTCACGAGAACGAACCCACCTCGACCGGACGGGGATGAAGGGGTGAAAATGGCTATGAATGTCTCGGGTACCCCGGGTGCGCCTAACCCGTACTCACATAAGGTGAGCCCCTGGGGGGGGGGGGGGCGTGGCCACGTGACAAGACATAACACAATGTAACATGACCACGTAACCAGACATAACAACACGTAACATAACCATGTACCCACCTACCACCGCGTAACATAACCAAGTAACAAGACGTAAGAACAACACGTAACCACGTAACATAAGCAGAAAACCACGTGACAAGACGTAACCAATGTAACACCACCTAACATAAGCACGTAACCACGTAACACCACGTGACATGCCGTAAACAGAAACGTAACACGACGTAACAAGAAGTAACCAACGTAGTCAGTAAATGTAACCACGTAACAAAACGTAAGAACACCACGTAACCAACCCATTGCTAAGGCAATCTAAGCTAACCCATCCTTCATAACTTAGACAATCAGTACGCGAGCCTAGCCCAGCTTAACATAACCAATCCCAGACCATCCTCTCATCATCTATTTTACTCAGTTATCGTCTAACCTAATTTGGCTAACCAGAGATAACCTTGACTTTATTTTAGTGAAATTGCGATGTTTTATTCAGGTTTTATTATTTGAGAGTCTTAATTGAAAGGTTTTGCGTCAACATACCTATATTTTAGTTTGTTGTAGGTGCTTCTCCCCTATATCTAGGCTTGAGACCGCACTAGGATTGCTCCTAATGGCAGGGTTAACACCTCCCCTTCCATCTTTTTATTATTCTTCTTTCTTCATCAGGCGTCTGCTAGTTGCATACACAGCACACGGATAAACTTCACTTTTTTAAGATTGTAGACTCACGAGAGAATCTTCATCTTCCACTTACATTCTTTTAAGCACTGTTTGCAATACGATAATGTCTATACGCATATGTAGTTATTCCATCCACAGAAATAATTCTTTTATCATCGTATGGAGTCAATGTAATTCTATTAGCTTGCACTGTGGCAAGAGCATGCTCCCGGGACAGGATCAGATTCATGGGCACTCTTATGATTTCTCTGGTTTTAAGACCGTCAGTATAATTCTCGAATGTGACGTACTGATTAATAGCACTACGTTTTATACCTTTAATCTTTTTTATCATTGAGCCGTGGATATCCAGTGCATACATCTTAGATCGTAGTCTGACAAAGCGCTGGATGATTTTACCATTAGCCTCATCTTTAAATTTCCCAAGCACCTTCTTGTTTAGAGCTGAATAGCATTATATTGCTTGTAGGATAATCAGCTGTATCTAGGTGCTCCATAAAACGTAGGTTGTCCTGTTACACATCCTCAGTTCTCACTCGATGAATAAATGAATGAATGAATTAGTGTCCATATACATAAGCTTTTGGTTTTCAGCTCTATAATGCCCTTGTCAGATCTCTGGGGGACTACGTACCTCAAGAACGCCAGTTCAGAAGTTACCGGGTTCCTCGCATGGCATGCGGGCATCCCCGGTAACAAAGGCTTTAAACCAGCCAACAGCAAGAACATGCTGACAACAAGTACTCCCCCCCTCCCTCCTATGGGAGAGGTCATCAAAATTCCATCATCAATCAAAAATTTTAAAACCAAAATAAACAGCAGCGGAGCAGGGTATTGGGCTCTGCTCCTGAAAAGGCAGCCAATGAGGAGCCTATAAAAACTTAGCGCTACCTCCCATCACACCTTCTACATCAAAACCAAACCGCCACCCTAAAATTTCCTTTCTACCTATGGTTAAGCCCTTCCAAGGGTAGGTACATAGAAAAATCCACTTAGGTTCACCACGAACCTACCAGATGCACTCGGCTCTATAATACGGTAACAACACACCATAATGATAGTGGTACATTAATGGCTTGGAGATGTCTAACACACTCATTTCAATGTATATAGGTTTGTTGAACACAATCTGTCGGGAGGCCATATGCACAGCAGCTAGGTTGGTAGCATACATTGTTCGATCGATAAACGTAGGCTTGGTAATTAACTTTTCCAGAGTCTTCTCGTTTGCGACCAACCGTATATCCACACGATTGCGCAAGTTCTCCATAGTTTTTCCGAACATAGCATTGTTGAACAGTTTGTGGAGATCCTTCTCAAAATCATTTGCAGCCCGTTTTTGTAGTTTGTTAAATTCCACATAAGGTTTTAACCACTGCGACTGTCGGAATTGTAGCACACGGTGGATTTTTGCTAGCCGTAGTCTATGATTAAGCTTGCTTCAAAGCCACGTAGTGTTTTACATACTTCTTTCGAGGTCCAAGATGAGGTATAAGTTTCTTTGTAGTAGAGTCATTAGACTTCATACACTCAGGCAGGAAAGCAGGTCTTTGTGTAGAACGTGAAGTTCTGCAGGATATTCGATGTCAAATTCTAATACGTATCCATGAGGATGATTTTCTTTAGTCTTTCTATGTAGATTTTTTAAGCTGAGACCTACTCAAATCCACCATATTCGTTATTGGCGTCCTCATATATAATAAATTGCGTTGGTCTCGACGGATCATACTTCTCAAAGTAGGCGTTGTTTGCTTCGGCATACCGGTGGGAAACGTGGCATACTTTTCAATTGGCGGTGTGTTACAAAGAATCTATTATTACCGTTAAATTGTTATATCTCCTGAATGAAAAGAGATAGCGATATGCGTTAAAGGGTGATTATATTCTTGGAATGTGGCGTATCAGTGACTGTTGTCCCAAGTTGATCTGGTCGTCTTGGGTTGAATCCAGTGACATGAATACAAATTCATCTTCGAATAACAACAAAAGCAATAAAGAAAACGACGCCGTATAAACGTTTATATTATAAGCTATTTTCTTTGTAATACGTGTTTGACTACCTGCCGTCCTGACGAATATTACATCTCTTAGATGAATGCATGACTAAAAGGTAAAGTTAGCGTAAATGACTAACTCAAAGAACACGCGAGACGCTTGCGCGCCTTAAAGGGACTGCGAGACCTATAGTCCCGCCCTGTACGGGAGCACCCGAACGACTCAAGGTAACTAGAGTATAGAGAAGGTAGGCCACTCCGACCATTTCACTCCCATTGGCTGCGCGCCTGTGACGTCATGTGGAAGTTTGAGTACGCGCGCTCTTTGGATAGTAATTGAAAGTGAATGCTTTAAACACGTTTTAAGATGTACAATTTAAGGCACGGATTGGTATACCCATTGTGTAAACGGTTAAGCAGTAATTAAGCAAGTGTAATATAATGCAATGACATATGTTATAAAATATACTTTAACGGAAAATGGTAAGAAACGTTCGTCAACACATTCTACTAATTACAAACCAATTTTATCAGCACCACCACCAAAACTATTACTAAAATAAAAAGTAACAAATTATACTTTGTTTAATCTTAAAAGTAGACTTACATTTAAAAGTGGCTGGTCATGCTGTATTGTAGAAGTAGTAGATGTCACACATTTCCTCGTATTTCTTTTCTCCATGGTTGCAGCTTTTAATTTTTTATTCAAATGCCATTTCCTAATAAAGGTGCGAGTCCTGATCTATAGATAAACAATTCTTTCGTCTAATTCAGGTAATTTAGAGCAAATTATGTCACTAAGTGTTTTCATCACTCTAACACATTTTGAAATATGAAATCCATAGAATCCCGCAAATATAACTTCGAACTTCGAACTTTTTGGCACCGCTGTTCGGTAGGTCGAATAAGTCCCCCTCCCTGGAAATAACTGTAATCCAGTCCTGAGGCACTTGTGTTAGTAAATTACAGTTACTGTCTTTGCTTCCCAATGTACTATCAAAGGACCGACATTTGTATGCAATATAACTCGCAAGATATTTTACAGTCCATATTGAAATCTTCAATTTCAAAATTTTCCTTTATGCTCATATCTCCTAATAATATTGCCTCCTCATATTCGGTGGGTACTGAAAGTCCTTTAGCAATGTCATGCATCCATAGTCTCATGTTTTTCCTATCGCTGATAATGAAATTATGCTTAATCCAATATGCTGAATAATATGAAGTCCACATTGTTACATTACTTTCAGTAAACATGACCAAATAAAATATAGTTTTGGGATGACGTAACGTTTGATTAATTTCGTTGGTACTGTTGCTGTTATTTGTGTTCGAACCCGGAAGACAGCCATCATGCCAGTTCTGAATCAACAAACATGACATTGCATCACCACATAAAACTTTCCGTAGAGGTAAGCCAAGTAATTTGTTTTTTAAATCCCGTTCATAACCTCAGGCCGAAAATGTACTGAGCGACTCGAGCATTATCAGTGTTGAATTTATCACTCCGTTTATAGCGAGACACCCACATGCTCCTTGGTTTATCTTTTTTAGAAAATCTATGATAAAAATTCCAGCGGCTTTTGTTCCTATATTGGAACAATGCGCAACAGCACAGTTAACTTTGTTTTTTGAAACGTTCATTTTGAACACGAATGCACACCACACTTGTATTTCCAAATCGCATCCACAACTACAACTAACTTCTACGCAATCGGAAAGAGCATTCTTATTTAGTGAACAACAATGCTCACCAAACAACATTTGCACATGTTGGTGGGGCACAAAACTGTTGCTCATGATTGGACAGCACAACGCATTACAGAAAAATATTATTTAAAGAGCTGTTCTGCGATTCTTCGAAATAATTGTATAGGTGTTGTTTAAGAATGGTTTTTTCCCAGAAGATAGGGAATATGCTGTTTTAGAAATTAGTGCATGAACACGTGCAATCAAATGCACCTAATAGGACAATTCGGCACGCTTTATGACACCTGTTCGTGCTGTTTCAAATGCACAGGGACTGAGACACAACGTCTCCAAAACTTTTAGGTTCAACAGAAAGATAAAAGAAGGCGAAATGCAATAATCTTTGCTTTGCCTTAGGGTAATATACCCCTTAAATCCAAACCGTGTGGAAATTCAGGTATAACATGGACAAAAGGCTGATGACCCTTTTGCATACCTATGCAAGTGCTCTTTTAAAATCCGGAAATAAGAAAACCGTTTTCTTTGCCATTTCAAGGGAAACAAACACTCAGTCTATACTGAGGAATATCATTGTAATGATATAACATTGTGATGGTATTCGGCTAGAAAGTGTAATCCGCAATAATATTACATTATTTTACAATTTCAAATAAGGATTTCTATACCTTACTTTGATCACTGTGCTAATCTCTGAAAACGCGTAACATATATAACTAAAATTATTTATAGCTGTTTAAAGTGCGAAAATATTCACAATATATATTGTAATTATAAAAGTCGGATTTACCTCATTCACATGAATTTCTTTGCTCACTCTTCTACAAACTCTACAAACTATCCATACAGAAGTTTTTTCTTCTATCTACTTATTAAGAGAGATGAACCTTAATTACACATTCAGTTGTATGTATAAGAAGGATTCAGTAAGCTAAACCGATAGTCAAATTATAAAGCGTGTCGCTATGTGATGGCTTTGAAATTCCATGCTCTTTGCATGACCACGAGGGAAAAAACCGAATAGCGACTTACCACTTAAAAACGTTTAAGTATTTGAACATTTAGACAAATAACACAGAATATCTTGGACATGGTTAAAGCCACAACAATGTTTATTTCGTATAAACTGTGTGCTTTAACGAGTTCTACTTCTTTTTAAAGTATTTTTTTATCTTTTAACCTTTACCAAATTATAAAAGCCATTCAAATGCAGTTTTCACAGGCTACTTACAGGAAATTCAAAATATACATTTTATTTGTCATGCAAATGTTTTAAACATATGCATTTTAATCAAAATGGTATTAATCATTTTTCAGAACAAAAGTAATAGATAATTTCCCATGTAAAGGGTAGTTCGTGATACGTAATCTTCTTAAAAGATCATGTCGCATCCTTGGAAGATGCTGGAGTTAAATTTCAAGTTTGGTATTTAACCGACTTTTCGTTTTGAGTTATGCTGTTCACACGCACGCACAGACCTTTTTCTAAAAATTTAGTTTTTAGATTCAAGGAGTCTCAAAACATGTATTTCCGTGAAAACTCGGTATCGAAATTTTGGATGGAATACAATACTTCCTCTACTTACTATAAGTAAATAGGAGATGAAGCAAAATTGCAGAAATAATGCATAGCCTCAAGGTTTTATTTTATTTTAATATAACATGTTTTTTCTTCTCCCTCTCTTCGTTTATTACGTGATTAAAAGGCAATGATACTTGCTATCTTTTGTAAGAAATGCATTGCAATTATAGCTTAAATGTTGAAAAATTCAAATCCCAAAAGAAAGTGTTGCAACTGTTAACAAGACAAGCTGTAAGATAAGAGTATATGGCATAGTTTTGATTCTTCCTCCGTATTATTTTTCTTTTTCTATGTTATATGTTACGGAATGAGAGTTTTGTTTCAAATAAATTTGCCCGAGTTGACCATATCATGTCAGATAACATGACAGGATTTGAATTATATCGTAAAACTTGAGCTTGCACATGTGAATAGTGATGCCAGCTACCTTCCAGATGACGTCACCAGCAGACAGCTTGACAAGCATTGAATGCGCGGGAAGCGGGAAGAGGCCCCACTGCGAACGACTAATGATCTCTCGCGTCCGTAGGCGTGGGCTGGCCACCACATCCCCTCCCAAACACCCCTTCCCTCTCCATGCCTGTTCCTGCCTTCCACTGGCTTCTTTTACGCACTCTATCGGCCGCTAAGGGAAGGTGTGGTCTACATGCAGGACCCTCTGGATACCGGACCTGACACTGACATTCAAAATGGCGGCCGTATGTGGTGGGAATTTGGGAAATGCCTTAATCAGTTCTTGTCTACAAGTTATGACTTCTTCACAGTAAAATACAATTAATGCGGTGCAGTGACATGTATTTTGTGTAGATATATGCTGTTGTGCACAAAAACGCTGTCTTTTAAGTAAACTAAATGCATTTTAACATTAAATGAAATATGTAACCTCAAACAACATTCATGCAGTCTACAGTTTTGTATGCTATAACTTAACAGCTTTTCTAAACTACAGCTACTTATTTAAATTACAAAGGACATAGTTTTATAAACTGCAAACACTGTAATACTTGCATGAAACAGAACTGTTGATATTGAGGTTGACACTGATTGAGTTCACTCAAAATTGCGTGTCACTATTTACACTGTTAATCACACTGTACGTACACAATATTATATGCACAAAATATACACTGGATGCCACGAAATGGCGTTGTTTACAGTAATTAGCTATTAAATTTAGAAGCTTTAGGGTTACTTTTGCTTTCACTGAACGCTTTTCATTTATAAGTTTGCAATAATTATTCAAAACTATACCACTTAGCGACTTATAGCATCCTTTACTAGTTTTTGCAGAGAGTCCACACCGACAGACTGAAATAAACTAATAAGTAGTCTTAAACCAGCACTGCAAGTGAAATATATGAAATACATAACCTTAAACAGCATTGCAAAACAACATTCATGCAATCTACAGTATTGCATGCAACAACGTAACAGCATAAATACGATGGCTGAATTAAAACAAACTGTCAGAAATGCACCATTCTTTCTTGGAACCGTTATAAAATAACCAGCGTAACGGAATTTATCCTTTCTTATAACTAAGTCGGAAACAACGATGCATGCATACAGGTGAATCCTTCGAAGACGTAGTGTTTACGATTTATGTATATTAACCGTTTTCTTTTAAATCTTTGTATTTTGGAAATATGAATGGCAATACTCCGGTATATGAGAATAACTGGGACTCATTATACACATACACTCTCAAATACTCATAATTGTTTTATTGTATCTCACACAAATATACATAATTTAATATATTTTATAACTCAATTAACACTGTATATAGCATATTTTAAAATATTTATCACAATTATTTGCACCTCTATTCATTACAATCAAAGTTCGATTTACATCCGGAAACATAATGGGCGTTGTAATGTTTTAGGTTAAGTATATTTACAACCAATACGTCCAAACTGTAACAATTTCTTTATTTCACCACAGTAACAGTGACACAAACTATATTCTCAAGTAGGTAAATTAAAAACATGTATAATTATACTTTACATTTAATGTAGCCATAATCTATATGCAATATATTAGTAAACATAAGTAACACTTGGAAAGCACACGGCAGTGAAAACGAATGACTGGGATTATTCCCGTTTCCCAAATTGATCAAATAAAGGTTTTCAAACACTATTGCTTCGCTAATGTGATTACAAACTGCCGCAGTTACTAAAATACTATAAATCACAGGCATCGGAAACACAACACAGCAGTTGGCGAGTGTAAACACGTCAGGGATCACCACCAACTATCGCCGCCATTTTTCCCAATCTCGAACCCAGTGTCAGGTCCGTTCATTCTAGAGGGTCCTGCTACATGTCCGCATCCGGCTTGCTAATGTAAAAGCCGGAAGTCTCCATCTTGGGTGTTTAACATATGAAGACGGCCATTATATGCGTTAAACGCGCGCTTGACTTGATTTTAAAATAAATTTAAAAATGAATTGCAAGACATTATCTTTAACAAAGGCGACCTTAACAATGAAATATGAAAATCTTTAGACTAAATGCAAATAGCAGGGTCAGTGACTTTAAAATGTGTACACACTTTGAGCTAAAAATACAATAAAATTTCCTAATACGGTTCTACAAGCTTAAAATCTTCTGGAAAAAATTACTTTGCTTGTGGTCGTAGTCAAATGTAGCGGTTTTCTGTGATAACTGCGTATTAAGCGTGGTTTTCTCTGATAAATGGACATTAAGCATATAAAAACTGATTCTGTGAAGAATGAGCGGGATGAGGGAAAGTATTGAAAATGGATTGAAAACACAAAATTGTAGGGTATATACATGAATTTAACTAAATAAGGGGAGAAAAACTTCTACGCTGTTTCTAAAGTATTATAATAGAAATTATGTTAATTTTGGTGTGTAATGGGTTGCGGTGGTGGGTATGGTACGCTTTGAATGGAAGTATTTGTCTGAATGATCGTGCGAGAATACTTCTCTGCGCGTTTCAACATGTCGGGCTGTTCCCAGACAGTCTGTCACCAGGAGTGACGTCATATGGCATGGTAGAATATTATCGTGAGTGGTATGGGATAAACCTGTTTTTACGGCTTGGTTCAGGCGATAACGTCTGTGGTTTTTATTCGGAGGTCTCGGATTCGATTTCCTTAGGGGACGGTCACTCTGACCTTAGGTTTCTCGTGGTTTTCCCTGGTCGACAGCTGAATGCTAGTAGTTTCTCTACGATTCCGATTACATTTCCCTTTAATTCTATTTTATTTGCATCTTTCACGTGTGGTTCTAGGGTTCAGGGGTTCTATTTCCTTTGGTCGGTAACTCACTATGGCCTCGGATATTTTGTGGTTTTCCCTGGTCTGCAGGCGATAGCCTGAGTGATGTATGCTACCACGATTTCCTTTCCCTTTCATTCTATTTCATTTGCGTCTTTCACGTATGCTTCTAGGGTACCGGGTTCGATTCCAGTCAGTCGCTTACAATGGCCTCGGATTTTTCGTGGTTTTCGGTGTCTGCAAGCGAATTTCGGAGTGGTGTATGCTAGCACGATTTCCTTTACCTTTCATTCTATTTCATTTACATATTTCTCGTAAGCTTCTAGGTTCCTGGGATCGATTTCTGTCGGTCGGTCACTCTGACCTCGGATTATTCGTGGTTTTCACTGGACTGCAAGCAAATGCCGGAGTGGTGTATGCTATCACGATTTCCTTTCCTTTAATTCTATTTCATTTGCGTCTTTTACGTGTGCTCCTAGGGACCCGGGATCGATTCCCGTCGGTCGCTCACTCTAGCCTCGGATTTTTCTTAGTTTTCCTTGGTCTGCAGCCGAATGCCGGAGTGGTGTATGCTACCACGATTTACTTTCCATTTCATTCTATTTCATTCGCATCTTTGTGCTTCTAGGTTTCGTTGCGCATGGTGAATGCTTGCTCAAAGGATACTTGTCCATTTCTCGGTTGACAGATCGTTCATCACCCTCAGGAGCTAAGCACCCGAATGTGTACAAATACCTACGAACAATACATGAACCCTCGAAAATACTCTAAGTATCCGAATCTATATGGAGACGCCTGAACACCACCGAAAAATACATGCATCCTCGCAATACTTCGCTCACTCACTCTAAGCACCCGAAGCAATACGAAGACATAGATGCACGTGTTCACTTCTCCCAAGCACCCGAAGCTATATGAAGACCTACGAATACGTGTAATAACACATGAACATCTCTGCGCACCTCTCTAAATGCATGAACATACGCGAAGACCTACGGATACATCCGAACATCTGTGTAACACGAATTGAAATATAAGAGCTTAGATGCTTAATCACCGTTTTTAGTATTAAAATTCAGTATATAATTGATCTAAAAAGGTTCGTGCCTCCTCTATAAAAGCGATCTCGGGCATTGGACTTCATTCGGCTAATTAACTCCGAGGTGTCAACATCGTTGTACTCTCAGAAAATAATCGGCTTTCTAAAGTGTTATCAAGGTGAAGAGACGTACATTTCCTTGAAGAAAGGTTAATTCGTTATTATACCAAAAAGAAAGATGACTATGTCCTCATATAAGGATATCATTCCTAGCGCCTATTCTTGTGGTAAATGCGGCAAGAAATTCCTCCGCAGTTATGATAAAAGAAGGCATGAGCTACGTTGTAAGAAGCTCTTCAAGTGTAAATATTGTAATGTAACCTTCAAAGACAGTTATAAGGGTCGCCGACACGAAGATGCGTGCGAAATATACAGGCCTGAGAAGAAACGTAGATTAGAACCTACTAAGCAAGAGTGATTATCTACAATGGATGACTGCGACATGAAACTTCATTCAACGGACGCTTGAAATCATATTTTATACGTTGTGAATTAACTAAGGACTTGAATACGTACTTGCATGAGCCGAAACAGCAGATAATCCTGGCTGTACATAAAGAGCTTGGTATTTACAAGAGTGTGAAAATTAATCTGCTGGCTGAGCGTCGATTTGTTAACAGTACTGGAGAAACCTGCGACAAAACATTTAAAACCCGGAATCAAGCTGTATTCCTAGAAACGGATCTAGACTCTATGCTGGAAACGAAAATGAAGAAGTTGGTTACTGCAATGGAAGAATCACAACTTAAGGGCAGAAATGGGGCTCTGCTTGCTGTAGAAGGGGTTCGTCTTCGTATTAACAAGTACAATCCATTACGAGGAAGTAGCTACATACCCCTGCCTCCATCAGTTGAAGCAAGAAAAGTCTGCATTAACATCCACAATTTAACTGATTAGCTATCCTTTATGTATTCTGTATTAGCCAAATTCGTTGAGAAGGATGCAAAACGCGTGAGCAAATAAAAGCAACTTCAAAATAAATATGACTTCAGCTGTGTTACTTATCCAACTCCACTTTCTCAAATACCTAAATTTGAGAAGCTTAACAGGAAGTCTATCAACGTCTTCGGCCAGGATGAGAAGTATGAAGTGCGTCCAACAAAGATCGCTGAGACTAAACTACCTGAACACCGTGACCTACTATTGAGTGACAGTTGTGGTAAACACCACTACCTATATATAAAGAATTTTGAAAAACTTATTCGACGTCAGAAAATTAAGTGCAAGGAACGTGTTTATAACTGCATGCGTTGTTTTACACATTTTGATAGTCGATATGACCGAAGTGGACTGGAGAAACTGCAAGAACATGCTGCCATATGTAATCAACACGGTATTGCAAGGGTAGTTATGTCTACCAAGGAGAAATCCATTGTACAATTTAAAATTTTTGAAAGGATGTTGAAACTACCTTACCTCATCTACGCAGGCTTTGAAAGCATTCTCGCACCATGTCATACGTGTATACCTGATCCTGAAAGTGCATATACAACCCCTTATCAGCATCATGTACCCGTGAGTTTCTGCGTTTACGTTAAACCGTCATCCGACGTTGAACATCTGGAAATTGTCTTCCTAAGCATCCGTATGTATATTGTGGTGTTGATGCTGCTCAAAGTTTATGGAATACCTGACATCCCTTGCAAAGGAAATTAATAATATATACAAATCCGCCATGCCTCTTAAACTTACAGATCCACAGCAGATGGATTTCAACTCCTCTACAGTATGCTACTTGTGTGCAAAAACCTTTACTGAAAAGAACTACAAAGTACGCGACCATGATCACATCAGTGGTGAATATCGTAGAAGTCTACATAATGAATGTAATTTAGCCTGCAAAACACCGAAATATATTCCAATCTTCATGCACAACCTCAGTGGGTATGACTCACACTTCATTGTTAAGGAGCTTGGATGCACAAGTGACCAGGTGGAAGTAATTCAAAGCTCTGAAGAAAGCTATATATCATTCCCCAAATATGTAATAGATATAAAGCCTCGGTTTGTGGATAGCTTTCGGTTCCTCAGTACAAGCTTGGATAAGCTGGCGAAAAATCTAACATCGTACACTGAAACTCTGAAACACTTCGGAGAAGGGAACTTGAAGTTGATGGCTCGTAAGGTAGTATTTCCCTATGATTACTTCACTTTATGGGATGTTTTGAACGAAACCTGCTTGCCTCCTTAGGACTGCTTCTACAATTGATTACATGAAGAAGAAATTAATGATGCTGACTACAACCATGCAAGAAATATATGGCAGCTGTTTAATGTAAGAAACCTGAGTGAGCACAGCGACTTCTACTTAACCTCTGATGCACAGCTTTTAGCTGGTGTCTTTGAGACATTTAGAGATCAAACTCTTAAAACACACAAAGTCGACCCTGCCCATTATTTTACCTCTCCAGGACTTACATGGGACGCCATGTTGCTGTATACAGGAACTCAGCTGGAATTTTTACAATATTATGACCAAATATTCATGGTAGAATCCGTCATAAGAGGAGGTTTGCGCCAAGTTTCCCACCGGTATGCCGAAGCAAACATGCCTACATGGAGAAGTGTTAATTTATTACATATGGGGACGCCAATAATCAATATGGTTGGGTCATGTGCCACGCCCTCTTTTATGGTGGAGTTGAGTGTGTGTCAACTGAAAAAATCCTCTTAGAAAGACTAAAGAAAATGATCCTCATGGATACATATTAGAAGCTGACATCGAATATCCTGCAGAACTTCACGATATACACAACGACCTGCCTTTACTGCCTGAGTGTATGGAGCCTAAGGACTCTACCACAAAGAAACTGATACCTCATATTGGACCTCGAAAGAAGTATGTAGTACATTACATGGCTTTTGAAGCAAGCTCTTAATCATAGACTACGGCTAGCAAAAATCCATCGTGTGCTACAATGCCGACATTCGCAGTGGTTAAAACCTTATGTGGAATTTAACAAACTACGAAAACAGGCTGCAAATGATTTTGAGAAGGATCTCCATAAACTGTTCAACAATGCTACGTTCGGAAAAAACTATGGAGAACTTGCGCAATCGTGTGGATATACGGTTGGTCACAAACAGAAGACTCTGGAAAAGTTAATTGCCAAGCCTATGTTTATCGATCTAACAATATATGCTACCAGCCTAGCTGCTGTGCATATGGCCTCCAGGCAGATTGTGTTCAACAAGCCCATATACATTGAAATGAGTGTGTTGGACATCTCCAAGACATTAATGTACCACTATCATTATGATGTGTTGTTACCCTATTATGGAGCTGAAAACCAAAAGCTTATGTATATGGACACTAATTCATTCATTCATTCATCGAGTGAGAACTGAAGATATGTACCAGGACAAGCTACGTTTTATGGAGCACCTAGATACAGCTGATTATCCTACAAGCCATATAATGCTATTCAGCTCTAAACAAGAAAGTGCTTGGGAAATTTAAAGATGAGGCTAATGGTAAAATCATCCAGCGCTTTGTCGGACTACGATCTAAGATGTATGCACTGGATATACATGGCTCAATGATAAAAAAGATTAAAGGTATAAAACGTAGTGCTATTAATCAGTACGTCACATTCGAGAATTATACTGACGGTCTTAAAACACGAGAAATCATAAGAGTGCCCATGAATCTGATCCTGTCCCGGGAGCATGCTCTTGCCACAGTGCAAGTGAATAGAATTACATTGACTCCATACGATGATAAAAGAGTTATTTCTGAGGATGGAATAACTACATATGCGTAAAGACATTATCGTATTACAAACAGTGCTTAAAAGAATGTAAGGGGAAGATGAAGATTCTCTCGTGAGTCTACAATCTTAAAAAAGTGAAGTTTATCCGTGTGCTGTGTATGCAACTAGCAGACGCCTGATGAAGAAAGAATAATAATGAAAAGATGGAAGGGGAGGTGTTAACCCTGCCATTATGAGCCATCCTAGTGCTAGTTTTAAGCCTAGATAAAGGGGAGAGTCACCTACAACGAAATAAATAAAGGTATGTTGACGCAAAACTTTTCAATTAAGACTCTCAAATAATAAAACCTGAATAAAACATCGCCATTTCACTAAAATAAAGTCAAGGTTATCTCTGGTTAGCCAGATTAGGTTAGACGATGACTGAGTAGAATAGATGATGAGAGGATGGTCTGGGATTGGTTAGGTTAAGCTAGGCTAGGCTCGCCTACTGATTGTCTAAGTTATGAAGGATGGGTTAGCTTAGATTGCCTTAGCAATGGGTTGGTTACGTGATGTTCTTACGTTTTGTTACGTTGTTACATTTACTGATTACTTTGGTTATGCCTTGTTACGTCATGTTACGTTTCTGGTTACGCCATGTTATCTGTTGTTATGTGGTTACGTGCTTATTTTACGTGGTGTTACATTAGTTACGTCTTCTTGTCACGTGGTTTTGTGCTTATGTTACGTGGTGTTACGTTCGTCACGTGGTTAAGTGTTGTTCTTACGTCCTGTTACTTGGTTATATTACGCGGTGTTACGTGGGTACATAGTTATGTTACGTGTTGTTATGTCTGGTTACGTGGTCATGTTACGCTGTGTTATGTCTTGTCACGTGGTTATGTTAGATGATGATAGGATTGAATAGATAATGAGATGATCCAGAGCATACAAGATAGGATAGCTTAGGGCGTATACTTCTATATACCTTCACTGTAAAACGATATACAGTTTATCCCTCTCCGTTTTGCACCTAACTGTTTAACATTTAAAAAGCTTGTAAGACTTAGAAAAAAGTATATAAAAGTGTTGTAGCTTTGGATAAGACATGTTTATAATCTAATCACTCCCTATATTACCATGAATACCCGTGACGCTATCTCAATTACCTGTTAAAATGATTTAAATACCCTACATTCTACTCGAAAAATATGAAAATTACATAAAATAGCTCTGGTACGAATCGCTGCTCTGAATTACCATGAACACTTGTGATACTACCCGGTTTAACCTACATATACACTTAATTACATTAATCAATCAAGATACATGTGGTGGATACTGCGGTCTGCGTCCCTTTAGAGGCACGGTGCCGGGACGTTATAACGCAATATAGTCTTTGTTAGCTTAAAATCTCGACGTCAATGAGTCTAAATTATGTTATGTATGGATGAACATTACACATACGTCAACACTAAGCTCCCTAGCCTCTCTTCTCCTTTTCCTGTATTTTCCCATATAAGCGCCTACTCTACTCCTCATCCTCTGTCTAGATTAGCACCCCTCTTCGTATACCCTACCTGTCTCACATAAAGTGTATTGTCCTCCTTCAACTCACTCCTAGCATAGGATCTCTCTCCGTTTTCCATACCTTCCCCGCATAAACGAATACCGTACCCCTCAACCTCTGTCTAACTAACTACCTCTTCTCGTATTCCCTACTTCTAACACATAAAGGGCATCCCCACTCCCCACCTTTAGCCTCTGTATATACTTGCATCTCTCCCTGTTTTCCATATTTCCCATATAAACGCATTTTGCTCCTTGAAGGCTCTCTCAACCTAGCATCTACCATCGTGTTCCTCTTCTCTTCATATAAACGTATACTCTACTATTCAAACCCTCCTAGCCTAATACCGCTCCTCGGTTTGCTAGCTATCCCATATAAAAACCATATTCTACCCTTAAAGCCCTGTCTAGTCTAACATCTCTCCGAGCATTCCCTATCTCTCCCGTATAAGCCTATATTCCCCTCCTTCAGCATCTGTCTATCATACCATCTGTCCGCGTTTTCCCACATAAGTCATACTCCACACCTCAAACTTGTCTATACTAGCACTTCTTCTCGTATTCCGTACCTCTCACATAAAGCGCATTCTCCTACTTCAGCCCCTGTCTAGCCTAGCATCGGCCCTCGTATTCCCTATCTCTCGCATATAAACGCATACTCTAACATTCAAGCCGTCCTAGCCTTATACCTCTCTTCAGTTTGCTACCTCTCACATATAAAAGCCATATTTTACCCTTCCAGCCCTGTTTAGTTTAGTATCTTTCTTCGTATTCCCTATCTCCTATATATAAGTCCACATTCCCCCTCCTTCAACATCTGTCTAGCCTATCATCTGCCCCCATTTTCCCTATCTTCCCCATATAAACGCATTTTCCTCCTTGAACCCTCGCATCTACCCTCGTTTTCCCTATCTTTTCCCATATAAACGCAAAAACTGAGCCGGAATCCCTCTATATATTCTACTTCGGTACTACTATTCCTATCAGTATTACTACTTCATCTTCTACCACGGTTACCACTATTGCTATCAGCATTACAGCTTCTTCTGCTACCACCGGTACTACTACAGATATCCATATTACTACTTCTGCTGGTACCAGGTACCACACTGCTATCAAGATTACTGCTTCTCTTCTACCACCGGTACTATAATTGCCATCCACATTACTGCTTCATCTGCTGCCCCCGGTACTACTATTGCTATCTCCATTACCACTTCTTCTGTTAACACAGGTATTGCTATAATTATCCAGATTACCGCTTCTTGTGCTACCAATGGTACTACCATTGCTATCAACATTACTCCTTCTAATACTACCACCAGTACTACTATTACTATCCACAATACTACTTCTATTCAACCGGTACTACTATTACTATCAACATCACTACTTCTATTTCTACCACCGGTACTAGTGTTGCTATCAAAATCAGAGCCTCCTCCAATATCGGTACTACTATTGCTATGGGCATTATTACCTCTTCTGCTACCACGGTTACTACTATTGCTATCAACATTACTAATGCTTCTGCTGCCACCGGTGCTACTATTCATATCAACATTACCACTACTATTGCTACTGGTATTGCTATTTCTGTGAACATTACTACTTTTATTGCTACCATAGTTACTACTAATACTACCAGCGTTACTTCCACTGTTGCTACTGGTACCGCTATTGCTGCCAACATCACTACTTCTATTGCAAACGGTACTACTATTACTATCAAGATCACTACTTCTATTGCTACCCCGGTACTTCTATTGCTATCAAAATCAGTGCTAACTCCATAACTACCGGTACTATTATTGCTATCGGCATTATTACCTCTTCTCCTACCACGGTTACTACTATTTCTATCAACATTACTGGTCCTTCTGCTATTACCGGTGCTACTATTGACATCAACATTACCACTACTACTGCTACTACTGGTATTACTATTTCTGTCAACATTACTACCTTTATTGCTACCACAGTTACTACTAATACTAACTTCAATAATCATGAGAAGTATGAAATATAAAACCGTACCGCTAGTGCAGAAAAGCCTTAAAAGATGCTATTAAATTAGCAAAAAGATTGCATGGGACCAACTATGTATTGATGCAGATGCAGATACTTGGGGTCTTGGATATAAAATAGTTACAGGGAAGATAGGAGCCAGATCGCCATTGCAGGCCACAGATGAAGAGCAGCTAAGAATAGCAAAAACGTTGTTCCCAGAACATAAAATAAATGCCTGGCCATCGGTAAAAGTAAGTAGATAAGAAATACCTTTATGCGACAGTAAGGAACTGCTCGAGGCTGTATACCGCATTAAAGCAGGAAAGGCGGCGGGACCAGATGGAATCCCCCCAGAAGTTAATAAACTTATTGCGGAACATAGACCTGATATATTTGTAAATACAGTAAATGCGCTCCTACTTAAAGGGAATTTCCCAATAGAATGGAAAATAGCTAGACTTATACTTATTGAAAAGATAAAAAAGGAGATGGCACAAGGGCATATAGACCTTTGTGCCTAATAAATGTCATAAGAAAAGTCTTTGAGCAGATAATTAACAAACGACTCGTAGAAGAGATTGAGCAAAAGGGAGGGTTAGCACAAACACAATTTGGCTTCAGAAAGGGTTTATCGACCGTAGGAGCTGTGGAGTTCATACAAAGAACTGTAAAGGATGAAATCAAAGAAGGCAACAAATATGCTGTTATGGTCACTTTTGACGTCAAAAATGCTTTCAACTCAGCTCCATGGGAAGGAATTATAAGAGAGTAATAAAAGGCGAAAAATAGCCCTATATCTAACTAGACTCATTTGTAGTTACCTCGAAGATAGGCATATATTAATAGGAAAAAGTACAAAGCTGTCTGTGAGCTGCGGGGTACCACAAGGCTCCGTTTTGGGACCAACATTATGGAACCTTTATTATGATGGGGTTTTAAATTTGGAATTACCAGCAGGAACTAAAACGATTGGATATGCCGATGATCTGGCATTACTAGTTTTTGGAAATACAAGAGAGGAAATGAAGGAAAAAATTGCCTGGTCCATGAATAAGATTGATATCTGGATGATCCAAAAAAGATTAAGTTTGGCACCCGAAAAAACTGAAACTGTTATTCTGGAGGGAAGAAGAACGTTAAAAGAAATACATATAAGTTTTAATAACCGGAAACCGAGTGCTAAGAACTGCCT
This sequence comes from Deroplatys truncata, assembly GCA_030765065.1. Lineage (NCBI taxonomy): Eukaryota > Metazoa > Arthropoda > Insecta > Mantodea > Mantidae > Deroplatys > Deroplatys truncata. The sequence goes on from CM060990.1 coordinate 232,616,710, forward strand.
GAAATATCTAGGAGTCCAAATTGGACACAACATGAGTTTGTGGACACACATAAAATATGTGGCTAATAAGGCAGAGAAAACTGTTGCAGCCCTGGGATGGCTTATGCCAAATATCGGAGGACCGAAACAAGGAAAAAGAAAAGTACTTGGGAGCGTAATTAACTCCATAATCCTTTACTGTGCTCCAGTCTGGAAGGCCTGGGTAGAAAAGAAAACATATAGAATAATCGAAAGAGTGCAACGAACGATTGTCATGAGAATAGCAAGTGCATATAGAACACTTTCCACCAAGGAAATCCAAGCTATAGCAGGAACTATACCCATACATTTATTAGTCAAAGAGCGGTTATATGGAAATATAAATAACAAGATATTTAGAGCACAGGCAAGAGTTTCTTCTATTAAAACATGGCAAACGGAATGGGAATTAGAAAGCAAAACAGCACAATGGACCAAGACTTTGACACCAAATGTAGAACCTTGGCTGGATAGAAAACATGGACAAGTGGGATACTACCTTACACAATTCTTATCTGCACACGGACGTTTTAAAACTTATTTATATAAAATGAATCTGGTAAATAGTGAGGCCTGCACATACTGTGAAGAAAAAGACACACCTGAACATACAATATTAATATGTAACAAGTGGAGTAATTTAAGGCAGAAATACGCGCGACAAACTGGGCAAGATATAACGCTGGATAATATTATGACACAAATGCTGGAAAACGAAAAGAAATGGACAATCATTGAAGAAATGTTAACTAGCATACTTAAAGGAAAAGAAAAAGATGAAAAAAGACTAAAATATGAGTGCCACATACGCGTAGTAATACCGAAAGGTAGTCCCATGGTGTGTGCATTACTCCCAGCAGAGGTTTTTAGTTGGTGGAAATCCAACTCGCCTGGTGGCGTCTTTGAAAGATTTTTCCCCTGCTATAAAAAAACTAATACTACTAGCGTTACTTCTACTGTTGCTACTGGTACCGCTACTGCTGCCAACATCACTACTTCTATTGCAACCGGTACTACTATTATTATTAAGATCACTACTTCTATTGCTACCACCGGTACTACTATTGTTATCAAAATCAGTGCTTCCTCCATAACTACCGGTATATTATTGCTATGGACATTATTACCTCTTCTGCTACCACGGTTACTACTATTGCTATCAACATTACTGATTCTTCTGCTGCCACCGGTGCAACTATTGATATCAGTATTATCACTACTATTGCTACTGGAACTGCTATTTCTGTCAACATTACTACTTTTATTGCTACCACAGTTACTACTAATACTACCAGCGTTACTTCCACTGTTGCTACTGGTACCGCTATTGCTGCCAACATTACTACTTCTATTGCTACCACCGGCACTAGTACTGATCTCAACATTACTACTTCTTCTGCTACCAACCGAACTATTCTTGCTATGTAGATTACTGCATCTTCTGCTACCACCGGTACTACTATTGCTATCAATATTAGTGGTTCTTGTGCTACCACCGGTACTACTATTGCTATCAACATTACTGCTTATTGTGCCACTACCGATGCTATTATTGATGTCCCTAATACCACTTCTTCTGTTACCACCGGTACTGCTATTGCTATCAAAATTACCACTTCATCTGCTACCACCGGTACAGCTATTGCTATCAACTATACTGCTTCTTGTGCTACCACTGGTACTACTATTGCTATCAACATTACCGTTTCTTATGTGCTCACCGGTAGTACTTTTACTTTCAACATTTCTGCTTCTTCTGCTACAAAGGTTACTACTATTACCATCAACATTACTACTTCTAATACTACCACCGGTAATACCATTACTATAAGCATTACTGCTTCTTCCACTACCACTGGTATTACTATTACTATCATCAGTAGGTTATAAAGGACAGACCGAGCCCATTTTTGCGTTTATATCAGAAAGGATAGGGAAAACGAGTGTATATGCGGAGGTTCACGGAGGAAAATGCGTTTATATGGGGAAGATAGGGACTACGAGGATCGATGCTAGGCTAGATAGAGGTTGAAGGAATGAGGATGTGTTTTATATGAGAGATACGTGGAATACGAGGAGAAGTGTTAGTCTAGATAGGGTTTGAGATGTGGAATATGCATTTATATGGGAAAGATAGGGGAAACGTGAACAGAGGCTAGGATAGACAGATGCTGAAGCAGGGGGAATTTCGGCTTATACGGGAGAGATAGGGGATACGTGGAGAGGTACTAGACTATTCTGGGTTTGAAGGGTAGAGTATGGCTTTTTATATGAAGAGACGAGGAAAACGAGGGTATATGCTAGGTTGAGAGAACATTCAAGGAGGAAAAAATGCGTTTATATGGGAGAGATAGGGAAAACGAGGAGAGTTCTGAAGCAGAGCAGGGACTGAAGGAGGGAGAGATATGCTTTATACGACAGAGATAGGGCATACGAGGGGAGGTGCTAGTGTAGACAGAGGTTAAGGAGTACGGTATACGTTTATATGAGGAATATATGGAAAACGGGGGCAGGTGGTATGATAGACAGAAGCTGGGCCACTTTTGCGTTTATACGGGAAAGGATAGGGAAAACGAGGGTAGATGCGACAGTTCAAGGAGGAAAATGCGTTTATAGGGGAGAGATAGGGAATACCAGGGCTGATGCTAGGCTAGTCAGATGCTAAAGGAGGGAGGGATACGCTTTATACGAGAGAGATAGGGAATACAAGGAAAGATGCTATACTAAACAGGACTTGAAGTGTAGAATATGGCGTTTTATATGAAAGGGATGGCGAACCGAGGAGAGGTATTAGGATAGGAGTTTTGAATGATAGAGTAGGCGTTTATATGCGAGAGATAGGGAATACGAGGGTCGATGCTAGGCTAGACGGCGTTGAAGGAGGGAATGCGTTTTATATGAGAGAGGTAGGGGAATATGAGGAGAAGTGCTAGGCTAGACAGGAAGGTCTGAATGACAGAGTATGCGTTTATATGGAGAGACGAGGAAAACGAAGGTAGGTGCTAGGATGAGAGAGTCTTCAAGGAGGAAAATGCATTTATATGAGAGCGGTAGGACATACGAGGAGAGGTGCTAGTCTAGACATGGTTTGAGGAGTAGAGTATACGTTTATATGGGAGAAATGTGGTAAACGGGAGAGATACAAGGATAGACAGGGTTTGAAGGAGGAGGAATGTAGGTTTATACGGTAATATAGAGAGTAATTCGATTATAAAACTTTTCTCATCCAGCGTTACAACACTTTTATATACTTATTTTCCAAACCTTACAAACTTTATATATGTTAAACAGTAGTGCGCGAGACGGAGAGGGACAAAGTGTATATAGGTTTACAGCGAAGTATACGTCCTAACCTATTGCCACCTTGTTTGCTCTGGATCTTCTCATTGTCTATTCATTCCTATCATCATTTAACGTAACCGCGTAACAAGACGTAACACAACGTAACATAACAGCATGACAAGACGTCATACTAAGTAACATAAGCACGTATCCTCATAACATCACATGACATATCGTAACCAGAAACGTCACACGACGTAACAACACGTACCAACCATGTATCCACGTAGCAAAACGTAAGAACAACACGTAACCAACCCATTGCTAAGGTAATCTAAGTTAATCCATCCTTCATAACTTAGACAATAAGTACGAGAACCTAGCCTAGATTAACCCGACCAATCCCAAACGTTCATCTCATCATCTATTCTACTCAGTCATCGACTAACCTAATCTGGCTAACCAGAGACAACCTCAACTTTCTTTTAGTGAAAATGCAATGTTTTATTCAGGTTTTATTATTCGAGAGTTTTAATTGAAAAGTTTACGTCAACATACCTATATTTTAGTTCGTTGTAGGTGTCTCTCCCCTTTTTATCTAGGCTTGAGACTAGCACTAGGATTGCTCCTAATGGCAGGGTTACCACCTTCCCTTCCATCTTCTTCTTTCTTCATCGGTCGTCAGATAGTTGCATATACAGCACACGGATAACCTTCATTTTTTTAAGATTGTAGACTCACGATAAAATCTTTATCTTTGACTTACATTCTTTTAAGCACTGTTTGTAATGGCGTAATGTCCATACACATATGTCGTTATACCGTCCTCAGCAATAATTCTTTTATCATCAAACCGAGTCAATGCAATTTTATTCACTTGCACTGTGGCAAGAGCATGCTCCCGAGACAGGATCAGATTCATGGGTGTTCTGATGATTTCTCCGGTTTTAAGACAGTCCGTATAGCTGTCAAACGAAATGTACTGCTTAATAGCGCTACGTTTTGTACCTTTAATCTTTTTTATCATCGAACCTTGAATATCTAAGGCATACATCTTAGGACGTAGTCCAACACAGCGTAGAATGATTTTACCATTAGCCTCATCTTTAAATTTTCCCAACACCTTCTTGTTTAGAGCTGAATAGCATATATGGTTGACAGGGTAATCAGCTGTATATAGGTGTTCGAGAAAACTTAGCTTGTCCTGGTACGCATCTTCAGTTGTAACACGATGAATGAACGAATCAGTGTCCATATACATAAGCTTCAGGTTTTCAGCTCCATAATAAGGCAACAACACGTCGTAATGATAGTTATACATTAATGTCTTGGAGATATCCAACACACTCATACCGATGTATATAGGCTTGTTGAACACGATCCGACGAGAGGCCATATGTACAGCAGCTAGATTAGAAGCATATATTGTCCTGTCGATAAACGTAGGCTTTGCAATTAAATTTTCCAGAGTCTTCTCGTTTGTCACCAACCGTATATCCACACGATTACGAAGGTTATCCATTGTTTTTCCAAACATGGCGTTGTTAAACAGTTTGTAGAGATCCTTCTCAAAATCATTTGCAGCTTGTTGTCGTAGTGTGTTATTAAATTCCACATACGGTTTTAACCACTGTGACTGTCGAAATTGTAGCACACGATGAATTTTTGTTAGCCGCAGGCCATGACTAAGAGCTTGCTTCAAAGTCATGTAATGTACTACATACTTCGTTCGTGATCCAAGGTGAGGAATTAGCTTCTTCGTAGTCGAGTCCTTTGGTTTCAGACACTCAGGCAGGAATGGTAGATCATTATGCAGATCATGGAGTTCAGCAGGATACTCCATGTCAACTTCTAATATGTATCCATGAGGATCATCTTTTTCTAGTCTTTGTAAGTTTATTTCTTCAGGTGAAACCCACTGAAATCCACCAAAAGGAAGCGCGTGACACATGGCCCACCCATATTGGTTATTAGCGTCCTCGTATGTGATGAATTGGGTTGGTCTCGACGGATCAAACTTGTCCATGTAAGTGTTATTAGCGTCTGCATACCGATGGGACACTTGGCATAAACCTCCTCTTATGCCGGATTCCACCATGAGTAGTTGGTCATAATCTTGCAACAGTTCCAGTTCGATTCCAGTATACAGTAACATGGCGTCCCATGTAAGTCCTGGAGAGGTAAAATAATGTGCTGGATCAACTTTGTGCGTTTTGAGAGTTTGCTCTCTGAACGTTTCAAAGACATCAGCTAGAAGAAGAACATCAGATATTAAGTAGAGGTCACTGTATTCTCCCAGGTTTCTCACATTAAACAGCTCCCATACATTTCTAGCATGTTCGTAGTCAGCATCACCAATTTCTTCTTCATTCAGTTTATTGTAGAAGTAGTTCTTAGGAGGCAGGCAGGTCTGGTTCAAGACGTCCCATGAAGTGACGTAATCATAGGCAAATACACCCTTACGTGTCATCAACTTCATCTTGTCTTCTCCGAAGTACTTCAATGTCTCAGGGTACGATGTTAGATTTTTACTAGCTTATCCAAGCTTGTACTCAGGAACCGAAAACTATCTACAAACCGGAGCTTTATATCTCCGACATACTTGGAGAATGATATATAGCTTTCTTCAGAGCTAGGAATTACTTCCACCCGCTCACTTGTACATCCCAGCTCCTTAACAATGAAGTGTAAGTCATATCCACTGAGGTTGTGCATGAAGACAGGGAATATTTAGGTGTTTTGCAGGCTAAATAACATTCATTATGCAGACTTCCTCGATATTCACCACTGATGTGATCATGGTCGCGTACTTTATAGTTCTCTTCAGTAAAGGTTTTTCCACACAAGCAGCATACTGTAGAGGCGTTGAAATCCATCTGCTGTTGATCTGTAAGTTTCAGGGTCATGACAGATTTGTATATATTATTAATCTCCTTTGCAAGGAATGACAGGTATTCTATAAACTTCTGAGCAGCATCAACACCACGATATACATAGGGATGCTTAGGAAGGCTAGTTTTCAGATGTTCAACGTTGGTTGATGGTTTAACGTAAACGCAGAAGCTCATTGCTGTATGCTCTTGATAAGGGGTTGTATAGGAATTTTCAGGACTGGGTATGACATGGAGCGAGAATGCTTTCAAAGTCTGCGTAGACGACGTAAGGTAGTTTCAACATCCTTTCAACATTTTTAAACTGTACAATTGATTTCTCCTTTGTAGGCATAACTACCCTTGCAACACCATGCTGATTACAGATGGATGCATGTTCTTGCAGTTTTTCCAGTCCACTTCGTCCATATCGATTGTCAAAATGTGTAAAGCACCGCTCACAGGTATATATCACTCCATCATGCTTAGTTTTCTGACGTCGAACGAGCTTCTCAAAATTCTTGATATATACATAGTGATGTTTTCCACTACTGTCACTCAGTAGTAGGAGGTCACGGTGGTCAGGCAGTTCAGTGTCAGCAACCTTTATCGGAAACACTTCATGCTTCTCATCCAGGCCGAAGACGTTGAGAGACATCCTATTACGCTTCTCAAATTTAGGTATTTGAGAAAGTGGAGTAGGATAGGAAACGCAGCTGAAGGCGTACTTATCTTGGAATTGTTCGTATTTGCTCACCCGTTGTGCATCCTTCTCGATGAATTTAGCTAATATAGAATACATGAAACATAGTTCATCAGTTAAATTCTGGATGTTTATACACGCTTCTTTACTTCCAACAGATGGCGGTAGGGTTATGTAGCTACTTCCCCGTAACGGATTGTACTTGTTAATACGAAGTCGAATTCCTTCTACAGTAAGCAGAGCCCAGTTGCTACCCTTAAGTTGTGATTCCTCCATTTAAGTAACCAACTTCTTCATTTTCGTTTCCAGCATAGAGTCCAGATCCGTTTCTAGGAAAACAGCTTGATTCCGTGTTTTAAATGTTTTGTCACAGCTTTCTCCGACACTGTTAACAAATCTACACTCAGCTAACAGATTAATTTTCACACTTTTGTGAATACCAAGCTCTTTATGTACAGCCTGGATTATCCGCTGTTTCGCCTCATGCAGGTACATATTCAGGTCCTTAGTCGATTCACATCGTATAAAATATGATTTCAAGCGTCCATTGAATGAAGTTTCATATTCTTTCATGTCACAGTCATCCATGATAGAAAATATCTCTTGCTTAGTCGGTTCTAATCTACGTTTCTTCTCAGGTCTGTTTATTTCACACGCATCTTCGTGTTGGCGACCCTTATAACTGCCTTTGAAGGCTACGTTACAATATTTACACTTGAAGAGCTTTTTACAACGTAGCTCATGCCGTCTTTTATCATATCCACGGAGGAACTTCTTACAGCATTTACCACAAGAATATCCTGAGGCGCTAGGAATGATATCCTTATATGAGGACTTATTCATTTTTCTTCTTGATATAATAAGGTATTAACCTTTCTTCAAGGAAATGTACGCCTCTTTACCTTGATAACACTTTAGAAGGTTGATTATTTTCTGAGAGAACAGCGATGTTAACACCTCAGAGATGATCAACAGAATGAATTTCAATGCTAGAGGTTGCTCTATTTATAGAGGAAGCACGAACCTTTATGCATCAATTATATAACGTATTAACCCTTCTTCAAGGAAATGTTAGCCTCTTTACCTCGATAACACTTTAGAAGGTAGCTTATTTTCTAGGAGAACAACGATGTGGTCACCTCGGAGATGATTAACAGAATGAAGTTTAATACTCAAGTTCGCTCTATTTATAGAGGAAGCACGAACCTTTTTAATCAATTATACTGAATATTAATACTAAAAAACGGTGATGAAGCGTGTAAGCTCTTATATTTCAATTCGTGTTACACTGATGTTGGAGCGTCTCCGTATAGCATCGTATGCTTAGAGAAAGTGTAAAGTATTCTGAAGATGTATGTATTGTTCGGCTATAATCGCGCAGATACGGAGAGCTTGACTCGTGAAGGTGATGAACGATCCGTTGACCGAGCAAGAGGCAAGCATTCCCTCTGCGCAACGAAACCTAGAAGCACAAAGATGCAAATGAAAGGAAATCGAGATAGCATACACCTCTCAAACATTCGCCTGCAGACCAGGGAAAACCACGAAAAATCCCAGCTTAGAGTGAGCATCGAACGGGCGCTATCCAGGGACTCTAGAAGTACATGTGAAAGATATAAATGAAAAAGATTTAAAGGGAAAGGAAAACGGGATCGACGAGAAATCGCCCAGACATTCGCCTGCAGACCAAGATAAACCATAAAAAATCCTGTGTCAGAGTGAACAACCAACGGGAATCAAACTCCTGAACCCTAAAAGCATACGTAAAAGATGCAAATTATATAGAATGAAAGGAAATCGGATTCGATGAGAAACCACTCAAGCATTCGCCTACAGACCAGGGAAAACCACGAAAATATGATGTCAGAGTGATCAACCAACAGGAATCAAACAAAGGACCCTAGAAGCGCATGTTAAAGATGTAAATCAAATAAAATGAAATAAAATCGTGATAGATGAGAAACCACCCAGACATTCGCCTACAGACCAGGGAAAATCACGAAAAATATGTCAGAGTGAGCAACCAACGACAATCGAACGAAGGAAACCATCAGATTGCGCTCGTGAAAGATGCAAATTATATAGAAGGAAAGAAAATCGTGATAGATGGGAAACCACTCAGGCATTCGCCTGCAGACCAGGGAAAACCATGAAAAATCCCAGGATTGAGTGATCAACCACAGAAATCAAACAAAGGACCCTAGAAGCGCATGTTAAAGATGTAAATCAAATAAAATGTAATAAAATCGTGATAGATGAGAAACCACCCAGACATTCGCCTACAGACCAGAGAAAATCACGAAAAATATGTCAGAGTGAGCAACCAACGACAATCGAACGAGGGAAACCATCAGATTGTGCTCGTGAAAGATGTAAGTCAAATAAAATGAAAGAAAATCGTGATAGATGGGAAACCACTCAGGCATTCGCCTGCAGACCAAGGAAAACCATGAAAAATCCCAGGATAGAGTGTGCGACCGCCAGGGAAATCAAACAAAGGACTCTAGAAGCATAAAGATGCAAATGAAAGAAAATCGTGATAGATGGGAAACCACTCAGGTATTCGCCTGCAGACCAGGGAAAACCACAACAAAAATCAAAGGTCTGAGCGACTGGCGGACGGTAATCCAGACAGAGCGCCTTAGAAGCACATAGGTTAAGATGTAAATCAAATAAAATGAAAGAAAATAGAAATCGATGAGAAACCACTCAGGCATTCGTCCACAGACCAGGGAAATAGAGAAAAATCTCTCAGAGTAAACATCCAACGGCAATCGAACCAGGGAGATCTTCAGATTGTACAGTGAAAGATGTAAATCAAATAAAATGAAAGAAAATCGTGATAGATGCGAAACCACTCAGGCATTCGCCTGCAGACCAGGGAAAACCATGAAAAATCCCAGGATAGAGTGTGCGACCGACAGGGAAATCAAACAAAGGACTCTAGAAGCATAAAGATGCATATGAAAGAAAATCGTGATAGATGGGAAACCACTCAGGCATTCGCCTGCAGACCAGGGAAAACCACGAAAAAATCAAAGGTCTGAGCGACTGGCGGACGGTAATCCAGACAAAAAAAAATAAAAATAAATAAAAAAATAAAAAAAATAAAAATAAAAAAAGAATAAAAAAAATATAAAAAATATAAAAAAATAAAAAAATATAATCTGCATCATATGTCCTGGCACCTAGATTCTAAACCAGGACTTAACTTTATAGACCGTAAACGAAATACCTAACTTCTGTCTATCATCCTGAAACTTGCAGAAATTAACTAACCTAATCTAGCTACTTAACTACACATCTACAAATCACGCAAAATGACTTTTTATTTCCTCCTATATTTAACTTTGTAGCGAAAATAAATTTATTTACCGAATTTATATATTAAGATATAATATTTAACTTCTCAAAATTATATTACACCGCTATTTCTTGTTTAATTTCTTATCTATTCTGGTATCCAAACCTTTCCTCAAATATCTAAATATAATGCTATTTTTTCCGCATTTATTTGGGAGAAAGAAAATTAATATTATTTAAATTATTAATTTGGTTAAAATAACCCTATAATAACCCAATGATACGTTTTATTCAGGTTCTTCAACGTCTTCAATTGTCTGAAGAATTTCTCTTCCATTAATATCCACCTCCGACGTTCGCATGGAAACCCAATAGTGTCGTCTTCTATTTATTCTTCCAGGTATTACATCTAAGTCTTACGTATAATCCATCGCTAGATCTTCTCTTATCTGTATATTATCCAAAACATTTTGATCTTGTAAACGTTGTGATCTTCTTGTAGCCATAGTCGCATTACCACCCATCGGTCTATAGTCATTCTGACGATCCTTAAGATTTCTATATTCCTCCATAACATTTGCAGATACTATTCCCACCATTTGTTCTAGAATCTGAAGATCTTCTACATGCCTAACAATCTCGTAGATCATCTTCCCGGATAATAGTGTTCTTCCCTCCTGTAGTTTCTGATTATATTTACAGCATTCAAAAATAGTATGCTCTGGTGTTTCACACACTTCACACTTACCACAATTTTCATCCATTCTACGTCCAATTTTCTTAAAATATGAGTTAAATGGACATTGCCCTGAAATATATTGAACGCCTTCTTTATTTAATTGAATATCTTTTAATCGAAGTCTCTCTTTGATACTTGGGTAAATAGTATACACTCTTCTTCCTGTTGCTGAATTATTCCACTCCTGTTGCCATTCATATATTAATTCATTTTTCACTTCCTTCAGAGTCCTACATCCTTTACCAATTATTTCCTGTACCTTTTCATAGTTATGCTTCTTTAACCAATATGCTGCGCCTCTCAATCTTATAGTAAAATCTATTGGCCAAATGGCCAAAATTACAAAAATTGCATCCGTCGGCGTAGTTCTTACTATCGCAGTACATCTTAGAATTGATTGACGTTGCATTTTCCTTAACAATTTTTTATTTTTAATTAATCTAGCCTTATGAGCCCAAGTACTCGCGGCATATGCTACTATACCAACCATGATTGCGTTATGGTAAATTCTTGTTACATCTAAAGGAATCTTATAATTTCGAGTAGTCATAGATGCCAATTTCATCATTGTCTTAGTGGCTTTATTAGTAACTTGATTTAGATGATAATCATAATTTAGTCTCTCATCCAAATTTACTCCTAAATACTTAAATTCTTTCTGTCTCTTTATATTAGTTTCATTTATTTTTATCCCTGGGTCTCTTTTTAATTTACCTTTCAGAAGCATATAAGCTGACTTATGAGGTGCTATGGTTAACTTTGTCTTCTCACACCATTGTTGCAGATTGTTTATTATAATATTAGATTTGGCTTCTATCTCTTGTCGACTTTCCGCATCAAGAACAATTAACAAATCATCTGCATAAGCTATCACTTCACTTGTTTCTTTAAGTACAGCAAGATCTTCTAAAAGAGGTTCAATTAGAATATCCCAAAACAAAGGTCCAAGAACTGATCCCTGTGGGCATCCCTTTGATATATCTCTATATATAGTATCATTTTCACCAACTATATGAACACTACGATCTTTGCAATAATCTTTTAGAATATTGTACAAACTACTTGGATATTCATTAAATCTTAATATATCAAATAACTCGGGCCACCACAAATTATCAAAGGCGCCCGAGATATCAAAAAATATACCAATTACATATTTACTATTACTGCTTCTAACCACCTTTATCGCCTTATTAACAGCATCTTCAGTTGAACTTCCTTTTCTGAAACCATATTGCTTTTCAGTTAAGCCCAGCATAAGACGATATTCACAGATTCTTTTATGTATCAACATTTCAAATATTTTTCCAAAACTGTTCAATAAACAGATAGGTCTATAGGACTTAGGTTGCATAGGATCCTTATCTTTCCCTTTCTTCAAAATAATAACTCGTGCCTGTTTCCAGCAGTATGGAAAAACTCCAAATATTAAACATTGGTTAAAAAGTTTACATAAGTATGGTGCAATTTCCTCTTCCAAACACTGAATAATTTCAGCCATAATTCCATCTGGTCCTGTAGCCTTGTTACTTTTTAGTTGCCTTATCATCGACGTAACTTCCGTGATATCATATGGGTAAATAACTTTCATGTTTTCATACTTCTCTCTGAATCTGCTTCTTTTTTGACTTTGTTCCACCGAATCATCTTGGCAATTGTCAACAGGTAATAATATACTTAATAAATAGCTTATTGACTCCATCCATGTAGTTGAATAAGTTCCATTCTCCTTATATAAAGTTGAGATAACTTCCGGCGCAGCTATTTTTTTCCATTACTAATTTATAAGGAGTACCCCACATATTTACTTTTAAATTCGAATCTGCAAATTGTTCCCATGAGGCTTTTCTAATCTCTTCTAGTTTCTCCTTATATTTAGTTTTCAGAAGTCTATATTTAGCTAAATTCATACCCATCTCATTTGCCGTTTTACTTTTCTGGTATACTCGTCTAGATTTTCTGACTTTACTCCTTAACTTCTGTAGTTGATCATTCCAAAAGGAGTGTCCTATATATTTACTATTATTTTTACACAATCCCTTCTCCATAGTTAGTTGTACTGCTCTTGTTAGATTACTTGCTTTATAATTTAAATCACCCTTAGTATAATCAGGTAATATAAAGTATCTTCTAACTACATCCCAATTCACATTTTTGTTATATATTTTCTATGGTTGCTTGGAAAAGATCTTTCCTTATCTGCATCAAACATTAAATCCATATATATCAAGTTATGGTCACTCGTTGTCAGTTGCTGAGCAACTTTCCAGTTGAATACTTTATTCTTTATATATCCTTTTGCTAATGTTATATCAATATTCTCAGTTGAATCTGCTCTACTCACAGAAGTATATGGATTATTAGGTTGATTTAAGATTTCTAGTTGAAAACTGGTAATAACTTCCTGAAGTTTGTCTCCTCTTTCATCTGGATTCTTGCTAAACCACATTCTTGATTTGGCGTTCGCGTCCATTGAATAAATTATTGGCTTATTGGAGTAGGCTTCCAGAATTGTTGACATCTTTTCCAAGTGTATATCTATTTCATGCATATATTGGAAGTAATGGTTGCAAAGAATGAAATTACTACCTTTATATTGTATTTCAATACAATTTACATATTCATCACAAAACTGTGATATTTTAGTTGTTTGAATTAATTTATTCTGTATTATTATAACAGCTTTAGGATTTGCACCATCTAATACAGCGCGCGGCGTTATTTTCATATGCGCTGGTTTGCCTTTAAATATATATGGTTCTGGATACAAACCAAGTCCAATGCCATATCCTCCATTATTTTACCTATTTCCATCATAACTACTTTAGAGCGCTGAGCATTTATCTGTCCCAATCTAAGATTGTGTACTTCTTTAATCTCCTGATTTATATCTACTTCTGAACTTTGATAATATGAAATAACTTCTTGTACATTCATACTATTGCATCTTCATCATAATTTGTCCTCGAGATTAATCTATCAAAGTGCAGTTTATACAATGGACACTGTTTACCACCTGGACACGATACTTCTTTTCCTATACTTCGATTTGGATCCCTAATCATTAGAACCCTTTTTCTATTTTCACAAGCCACATAGATGGCCTTCTGATTTTTCTTGGCGCAGTCTTTTATGGTATGATCTTGTTCCCCACAATGTGAACAAACTATTTTATCTTGTTGGCAGTATTTTGCAACATGTCCATAATTCTGGCATTTCATGCATCTGGCTACCACTGTATAATCCTTAACATTTATGGATTGGAAACCTATATATAACTTCCCTTTCTGCAACAACATTTTCCTCATCTTTGGTGATGCCTCGATGACATGATGTACAGTATTCCTATTTCTAGGTCCTGTCTTAAACCTAAAATTGATTTGTTGATCAAAATCCTCTCAACTTATTTCCTCTCCAAAATTTTGCTCATACATATCTTTCTTAAGGTCCTCTACCTTTTCATTTGCAAAGATATCGTACAAAACAATTAGTGGATTTCTTTTCCTAGGTGTTTCAATCTTTAAATCCTTATTTTTCAGACTCGCACTATTCATAACTTTATCTTGATCCTCCTTTGTATCGGTCTCAATTATGAAGTTTTTCTCCGTTGTTCTAATATTACTTATTTTGATTTTCTCTTTAACAGGTTGCAAGTTTTTTGTTACTATTTGTTGAACTTCCTTGCTACTTTTTCCCGATTGAGAGGAAATAAACAACGTGAATTTTTTCTTTTGTACAGCCTTATTAACTCTTTCAGTATTATCATCCACACTCAATTTTGTTATGTCTGCATATGAAAATTTCGGAGTAGTTTGTATTTCACTCTTCACTTTAAGTTCTGTTCTACATTGTACATATTCCAACCTTAGCTGATCATGTATTTCAGTTATTTTAGCCAAGAGTTTGCATACCTTCGATTTATTTGATAACGAAATTTTATCGGCTGCTATTACTGAATCAATCTCAGCTACCAAATCAGTTACTTTTAGCTCTTCTGCTCTTTGAACAGCACTCATTTTTACCTCCTTATTTCCTTCTTCTACATTTTTTTGACTTGGAGACCTAACCAGAGATGTCCTTGGTTTGAATACTTCCTCCTCCTCCTCCTTCTTACTCCCTCTCTCCTTGCTCATATATCAATGCTCCTCTCCGCCAATAGGTTACTAACGTAACTCTATTGCCCAGGGTCGGGGGACGTGGACCCGGGAGCAATCTGGCAGTTATAGTGGACCGGACCGTGTACACACAACTGACGTCCAACTATATGTCACCTTTACTTTGATGGCAGGGGGTATCTGCCAGACTCCGACCCCAGGTAATCCAGACAGAGTGCCTTAGAAGCACATAGGTTAAGATGTAAATCAAATAAATAAAATAAAATGAAATAAAATAGAAATCGATGAGAAACCACTCAGGCATTCGCCCACGGACCAGGGGAAATCGAGAAAAATCTAATGTCAGAGTGAACATCCAACAGCAATCGAACCAGGGAGATCTTCAGATTGTACAGTGAAAGATGTAAATTATATAGAATGAAAGGAAATCGCGATAGATGAAAACCCACTCAGGTATTCGCCTGCAGACCAGGGAAAACCATGAAAAATCTGAGGTCAGAGTGAACAGCCGATGGTAATCGAACCAGGGAGACCATCGGATTATAACGCGAAAGATGTAAATGAAAGAGAAATAAAATCGTGATAGATGAGAAACCACCCAGACATTCGCCTACAGACCAGCGAAAACTGCGAGAAACTAAGGTCAGAGTGACCGTCCCTACGGAAATCGACCCCCCACGACCTCGAATGCAAATTACAGACGCTATCGACTGAACCAGACCGTAAAAACAGGTTTATACCATACAACCCATAATAGGATACCGGGCAGATGACGTCATACCTGTAGACAGACTGTGGAGGGTCAGTCGACATGCTGAAACGTGCTTGTTTCATTCAATGCCTACCATATCAACATCGCAATCCATTTCACAGCAAAGGTAATTTTTATCACAATACTTTCTCTCCTTATTTAATTAAATTCATGTATATACCCTATTATTTCATGTTTTCAGTACTTTCTTTACATCTCACCCTCATTCACCTCAAAGAATCAGTACACAATAGCACATTTTTATACGCGTAATGTCCATTTATCATAGAAAACCACGCTTAAAATACTTTCTTTACATCTCACCCTCATTCACCCTAAGGAATCAGTATACAATATAACATTTTTTATACGCTTAATGTCCATTTATCACAGAATACCACGCTTAATTCGCAGTTATCACAGAAAACCGCTACATTTACTATAATTACGAGCAAACTAATTTTTTCCCAGAGTTACACGGATTTTAAACTCGTAGAACCGTATTAGAAAATGTATCATATTTTATCAGTTCAAAGCGGGTAAACATTTTTAAAGTCATCGATTACATTTAGCGTAAAGATTATCATATATCATTTTTAAATCCGTCTTCTTAAATATAATGTATCGCAATCCATTTTTAAAATCAAATCATACATGCGTTTAATGCATATAATGGATGTCTTCATATACCCAATATGGCTGCCATGCACGTTAAACATTCAATATGGATGCGTCCGGGCATCTTCATCATTGAACATGCTTCCGACTCTCTCCGCTAGGTGGAGCGCATGATGCATGCTACGAGGGTGGAGAGGGAGAAACCACTTCTATTTACGCTTGCAGTGGAGATAGCGCGTCAGTCGGCCTGAGAGCCTCGTTCAGGGAGGTCGTATAGTTCTCACAGTCATTTTAATACGCGTCGTCGTATCGCGTGTTCGTTACGTAATTTTTTTTGTTTTTACCGTTCTTAGTCATGCATTCATCCAAGAGATGTAATTTCGTCAGGACGACAGTAGTCAAATATGCATTACAAAATAAACGTTTATTCGACGTCTTTATCTTAATTACTTTTTGATGTTAATCGAAGATGAATTTATACTCATGTCACGCGATTCAGCCCAAGACCAGCAGTCAACTTGTAACAGCAGACAACGACGCATCACATTCTAAAGATATAATCACCCTTTACCGCATATCGTTATCTCTGTCCCTTCAGGAGATATAAGCATTTAACGATAATAAAACATTCTTTTTGCGACGCATTGCCAATTAAAGTGGTCTGTAATCGAATTAATTACCCCATAGAAAGTCATAGAAAGATCGGGACTCGAACTAAGGACAACTGACTGGCAACTATATACGGTGTTAACTGTACGTCATAGGTGCTATCAATCATGCTTTGGTCTACCCCTCTATCTCTTTTAGTTTCTGATATAATTGAGTTTTACAAATTAAGGCTTGATCCCAGGATGACAGGTACCCACGTATACATTCAGAAGAACCCACCTAATGACATCAATGTAATAATGTTTATTTGGCTTCTTTATCTAAATTGTTCAGAAGTTATTCGAAGATGAAGTTGTATTCATACCCTTGGATTCGAACTGGGATCCCGGTCAACTTGGAATAATACGTCAATGACGCGCCGCGTTCCAGGGATGTAATTGCTTTTTATTGCATCGTTCTATCTATTTTCATTCAGGAGATATGCCGTGATTTTATACCGTAGTTTAGAGTTGCATTAAATGCTTGATCAGCGTTCGCGTTATATCATTAAAAGGCATTGAGTTTAGTGAAATACCAGAATTTTAGCCACTTAGTCATCATTTAATTGCTCAAATTATCACAAGCTTGGTTTGAAAGTATATAAAACGAGAAAGTATACAGAGAATAAGAAATAAATGATGTTTAATATAAAAATTATAAACAAATAAAATATGGGTGTCAACGTCGAACAGGTAAGTAATAAAAGCGTTACAGCGTCGGATCTGAAATGTAATGTTATCTGAGTTATCCGTACCTTCTTCATAATTAGGGGTTCCTTCACACGTATACACACACATGCAATCTCACTCACAGGCCACACACCGCACTTACACACAAACACACACACGTAAAGCAGACGTGCTCACACATACAGCACACGCACGGACACAAACACACACACAGCACACGCGGGCACACATAGGCACATACACACATGCGCACGCGCACATACCCTCGCACTTACACAAGCGCACGCACTCACATACTTCCGCTCACTTACACACCCACACACGCACGCACACATTCATACAAACAGACATAAACACTTCCGAACACCTCTCTAAACACGTGAACATGTACGAAGACCAACGAATACCTCCGAACACACAGATAGACGTGCTCAACACATTCTAACACTTCCTCCAAGCACACGAACCTGTACGAAGACCTAAGAACACCCCGAACACATAGATACACCGCACATTCCCTCCAAGCATACGAACCTGCACAAAGACCTACGAAAACTTCCGAACACATTGATATACATGCTCAACGCATTCTAACACTTCCTCCAAGCACACGAACCTGCACGAAGACCAACGGACACGAGCGAACAACCTGTGTAAACACGTATTGAAATATAAGAGTTTAGACGCTTAATCACCGTTTTATTATTAAAATTCAGTACATAATCGATCTAAACGTTCCATGCTCCTTCTATAAATAGAATGATCTCTGGTACTGAACTTCATTGTGCTAACTACACTTGAGGTGTTAAAATCGTGTTCTCGCAAAAAATCATCAGCTTTCGAAAGCGTTATCGAGGTGAAGAGATCTACATTTCCCTTGAAGAAGAATTAATACGTTTTTACATGAAGAATACAGATGAATAACTCTGCATATAAGAATATCATTCCTAGCGTTACTGGATACGCTTGTAGTAAATGCGGGAAGAAATTCCTGCGAGTTTGTGGTAGGAGGAAGGTATGAGATGGGTTGCAAGCGGCTCTTCAAATGTAAAAATTGTAACGTAACCTTCAATGATGGTTATAAGGGACAGCGGCGTGAAGATGTATGCGAAATAAGCATACATGAGTAGAAAAGCAGATTGGAGCCCACTACACAGCTGTTATTATCCACAATGGACTGTGACATGAAAGAATATGAAACTTCATTCGACGGACGATTGAAATCTATTTTATACGATGCGAATCATCTAAGGATCGGAATATGTACCTGCATGAGGCAAAACAACGGATAATCCAGGCAGTGCGTAAAGATCTTGATATTCACAAGAGTGTGAAGATTAGTCTGTTGGTTGAGTGTCGAGAAACCTGCGACAAAACATTTAAAAACTGGAACCAGCCTGTGTTTCTAGAAATGGATCTAGACTCAGCGTTGGAAGCGAAATTCAAGAATTTTGCCACTGAAGTGGAGGAGTCGCAGCTTAAAGTTAGGAACTAAGCTCTGCTTGCTGTGGAATGAGTTCGACTTCGTATCAACAAGCATAGCCCGTTACGAGGAAGTAGCTACATACCACTACCGCCATCTATTGAAGCAAGAAAATCTGCATAAACATCTAGAACTACAATGACCAGAAGTGCTTCATGTATTCTGTACTAGCCAAATTCCTCAGCACCAAGCCTCAACGCGTTAGCAAATACGAGCAACTTCATGATAAGTACGACTTCAGTTATGTTTGTTACCCTACTCCACTTTCTTAAATATTTAAGTTTGAGAAACTTAACAGTATGTCTATTAATGTTTTCGGACTGGATGAGAAGCATGAAGTGTATCCAATAAAAGTTGTTGATACTGAACTACCTGAACACTGTGACCTGCTACTATTGAGTGACAGTAGTAGAAAACATCACTGCGTATATATCAAGAGTTTTGAGAAGGTCGTTCCACGTCAGAAGTCTAAGCATAAAGAACGCGTTTATACCTGTAAGCGCTGCTTTACAGATTTTGATGATCAGCGTGGATGAAGTGGAGTGGAAAAACTAGCAGAACATTCAGCCATCTGTAATCAACATGATGTTGCGAGGGTAGCTATGCCTACCAAGGGGAAGTCAATTGTACAGTTTAAAACTGTTGAGATAATGCTGAAAGTACCTGTATTCTCACTCCATGTCATACGTGCATCCCCAATACTGAAACTTTCTATACAACCCCTTATAAAAAGCATACACCTATGAGCTTCTGCGTTTACGTTAAACCGTCATCCGGCGTTGAACACGTCAAAAATGGTCTTCCTAAGCAACCCTATGTATATCGTGGTTATGATGCTGCTCATAAGTTTATGGAATACCCGTCATTCATTGTAAAGAAGATCGATAATATATACAAATCCACCATGCCACTGAAATTTAGGGATCATCAACAGAAGGATTTTGAGTCTTCTACAATATGCTACTTGTATGGAAAACCCTTTACAGAGGAGAACTACAAAGTACGCCATCCTGATCACATCAGCGGTGAATACCGTGGAAGTCT
The DNA here is from genome assembly GCA_030765065.1 of Deroplatys truncata. Classification (NCBI taxonomy): domain Eukaryota; kingdom Metazoa; phylum Arthropoda; class Insecta; order Mantodea; family Mantidae; genus Deroplatys; species Deroplatys truncata. The sequence continues at coordinate 232,636,973 of CM060990.1, forward strand.
ACATAATGGATGTAATTTAGCTTGCAAAACACCTAAATATATTCCAGTCTTCATGCATAACCTTAGCGGTTATGACTCTCATTTCATTATTAAGGAGCTAGGATGTACAAGTGTACGTGTGGAGGTAATTCATAACTCTGAAGAAAGCTGTAAATCATTCTCCAAGTATGTAGGAGATAAAAAGCTTCGGTTTGTGGACAGCTTTCGGTTCCTGAATACAAGCTTGGACAAGTTGGTAAAAAATCTAACCTCATATCCTGAAACATTGAAGTACTTCGGAGAAGACAAGTTGAAGTTAACGACTCTTAAATGAGTATTTCCCTATGATTACGTCACTTCGTGGGATGTTTTGAATGAGGCCTGTCTGCCTCCTAAGGACTCCTACAATAGATTAAATGAAGAAGAAGTTAGTGATGCCGACTACGATCATGCTAGAAATGTATGGAGACTGTTTAATGACAGAAAACTGGGCGAGTACAGCGACCTCTACTTAACCTCAGATGCTCTTCTTCTAGCTGATGTCTTTGAGACATTTATAGATCAGACCCTGAAAACACACAAAGTTGATCCAGCACATTATTTCACCTCTCCAGGACTTACCCCTGGGACGCTATGTTGCTGTATATTGGAATTAAGCTGTAACTGCTACAAGATTATGATCAACTACTCATGGTGAAATCCGGCATAACAGGAGGTTTATACCAAGTTCCCCATCGGTATGCCGAAGCAAATAATAGCTACATGGATAAGTATGATCCGTCGAGACCAACCCAATTTATCACATACGAGGACCAATATGTACCACGCCCTCTCTTATGGTGGATTTCAGTGGGTTTCACCTGAGAAAGCAACTTAGAAAGACTACAAGATTATCCTCATGCATACATATTAGAAGTCGACATCGAGTATCCTGCAGAACTTCACGAACTACACAATGATCTACCTTTTCTGCCCGAGTGTATGAAGTCTAAGGGCTCGATTACAACGAAACTAATATCCCATCTTGGGCTTCGGAAGAAGTATGTAGTACATTACATGACTTTGAAACAAGCTCTTAGCCATGGACTACGGCTAACAAAAATCCATCGTGTGCTAGAATTTCGACAGTCTCAGTTTTTAAAAGCTTATGTAGAATTTAACAGACTATGCCAACAGCCTGCAAATGATTTCGAGAAGGATCACTATAAACTCTTTAACAACGCCATGTTTGGAAAAACTATGGAGAACCTGCGTAATCGTGTGGATATACGGCTGGTTACAAATGAGAAGACTCTGGAAAAGTTGATCACCAAGCCTACATATATCGATAGGACAATGTATGCTACCAATCTAGCTGCTGTGCATGGCCTCTCGACGAATCGTGTTCAACAAGCCTATATACATTGGAATGAGTGTGTTGGACATCTCTAAGACATTAATGTACCACTATCATTATGATGTGTTGTTACCGTATTATAGAGCTGAAAACATGAAGTTTATGTATATGGACACTGATTCGTTCATTCACCGAGTGACGACTGAAGATGTGTACCAGAACAAGCTACGTTTTCTTGAACATCTGGACACAGCTTATTACCCTGTCAACCATATATGTTATTCAGCTCTAAAGAAGAAGGTGCTTGGTAAATTTAAAGATGAGGCTTATGGTAAAATCATCCAACGCTTTGTCGGACTACGACCTAAGACGTATGCACTAGATATCCACGGTTTAAACATTAAAGGCATAAAACGTACTGTTATTAAGCAGTACATTACATTGTACAACTATACAGACTGTCTAAAACCTGGAGAAATAATAAGAACACCTATGAATCTCATCCTGTCATAAGAGCATGCTGTTACTACAGTGCAAGTGAAGAAAATAACATTGAATCCTTCTGACGATAAAAGAGTTATTGCCGAGGATGCAATACGACATATGCATATGGGCATTACAGTATTACAAACAGCGCCTAAGAGAATGTGACCTGAAGATGAATATTTTCTCCGTGAGCCTACAATTTTAAAAAAGTGGAAGTTTACTCAAGTGCTGTGTATACACCTAGCAGACACCTGATGAATAAAGAAGAATAAGAAGATGGGGAGGGAGGCGTTGACCCTGCCATTAGGAGCAAATCCGAGTGCTATTCTCAAGCCTAGATAAAAGGGGAGAGACGTCTACCCTCAACTCTTGTATAACAAAGCGTCATTTAACTGGTATAGTCAATACGCTTAGCCAAAAATATAACTACGTAAAAGTAGAAAAGCTGAATAAAACAATAATATCGCTAGTGGAGCTTAAGACTGGGTTAGAAAAGACACCTCTACATAGTTTATCACATGTTAGCATTAGAATATACAGGAGTCCTTAAAAGTAACCGACATGACTGTAAAAACGATAGAAATGGTTATAGAACATCACAAGCTCTGTATAATGCAACAGAAAATCTCTATAAAACATGAGAGAATGCCTCAAAACCTAGTGCCAAAGCCATGAAAATGTCTGGTCCTGTTTTGTAAAAGCCACCAGAATGCTGCCAAGCTGATCGAAAATAGAAAACCTATAAATGCACACTAAAATGCTCTAAAACTTCCTAGTGCAATGGTTAAAATATCCTAGAAATGCTTCCACCAATACCTAGAAACACCTGCTCCAGTTGCCATTGAAATACCTGAAATTCTCCTGATCGTGTACCAGAATGTTCTAAAAGCCTGTGTCCGTACCTAACTCCATCGACTAAAATACTCCTAAAGGGCCTCAAATACTCATACCAGAACTCTCGAAAACAATACCTGTGATAGTACCAGAACACTTTAAAACAGCACAAAATACCTCAAAATATTCTGAAAAGTCTTAAAAAACTGTATCAATATCCTGAAATACCCTCTCCAGGTTCCGAAAAAGCCCTCGAAACGCCTGAAATTCTCCTGCCTGTGTACCAGAATGTTCTAAAGGTCTGCGCCTATACCTAATTCCATAGTCTAAAATACCCGTAAAGAGCATAAAACACTCTCGCCAGATTCCTCGAAAAAATATATGTTGAAGTTAAAACGGCATAAAATGCCCAGAATGCCCTGCCATTCTAAAAACCATCAGGATACTCTAAAACCATATGCAAATACCATCGAAATAGCTGTTATAATTTCTATAAAGCCCTTCAGAATACTCTAAAAGAATGTAACCTTGCCTTAAAAGCCCGTAAACGAATGCTAAGATGCTTAACAATTCGTACTACAGTGGCTGAAATATCTTCAAAATGCTTACACCAACACCCTAAAATACCTGTGTCTGTGTCTAAAAATGTCCTAAAGCCATTAAGAGGATATTAAATACCTGTTCCACTGGAAAAAAAACATCAGAATACGTGCAAAGTACGCTAATCTTGTATCCAGAAATTGCTTCTAAGTGCCGTCCGAAATAGTCACATTGTGCCTGTGCTCCAAATACCTTGAAATTGCTCCCCAACCCTTCTGGAAAACATCACTAGATACCTTCAGCACCTGTCTTCCCTAGCATCCCTCCTAGTATTCCTTGTCTCTTCCCATATAAACGCATTTTCTAGTCCTCAACCCCTTTCGAGTCTAGCATCTCTCCACGTTTTCCCTATCTCTCCCGTATGAACGCATTTCCCTCCTTCAGCCTCTATTTAGCCTAGCATCTCTCCTCGTATTCCCTATCTCAGCCACATAAATGCATTTTCTAGTCCCTTACCCCGCATAGCCTAGCACCTCTCCTCGGTTTCCCATCCCTCCTACATAAAACACATATTCTACCCATTAAGCCTGTCTAGACTAGCATCTCACCTTGTTTTCCCTATCTCCCTCATATAAAACGCATATTCTATCATTCAACACCCTCCTAGTCTAGCATCTAGCATCTCTCCACGTTTTCCCTATCTCTCCCGTATAAACCCATATTCCGTCCTTCAATCCCCGTCTAGCCTGGCATCTCTTCGTATTCCCTATCTCTGCTATATAAATGTCTTTTCTAGTCTCCTACTCGCCTAGCCTAGCTCCTCTCCTTTCCTATCTCTTCCATATAAATCACATATTCTACACTTCAACCCCTGTCTAGCCCAGCATCTCTTCTCGTATTCCCTATATTTTCCCATAAAACGTATATTCTGCACTTTCAATCCCTGTCTAGCTGGCATCTCTCCTCATAATCCCTATCTGTTCCCATAAAACGTATATTTTGCCGTTTCAACCCCTGTCTAGCCTGGCAACTCTCCTCGTATTCCCTATCTTTTCCAATATAACCACATGTTCTACCCTTCAAGCCCTTTCTATCCTAGCATCCCTCCTCATATTTCCTATCTCCTCCATATCAACGTATTTTCCTCCTTGAACGCTCTCCCAACCTAGCATCTACCCTCGTTTTCCCTATCTTTTCCCATATAAACGCAAACGTGGCCCAGATTCCCTATAATATCCTACTTATGATGTTGTTTCCTAGAAAATTATCCCGAAGTATTTCCATATATTGTTTTCTTCGGTTTTACGTTCAAACTAATAAACTGCTTCACTTAATTTTAAGAAAACCTCTCCATTTGTACCGTTCGACTCCATACTGGAATATCATGCAAACTCTGCCTGTGTATAAGTCACCGTGCGGCAAGAACGTAACTGAAGCAGACTGAACCTTCCCCATTAGTCTGATCACACAGGGCGTTCGAACAGGAAATTATACATAAACTCGTTTGGAATACAAATCATAATGGACTGAGAGCGGCACACTGTTCGAGTTCTGGTATACCGGACTTGCCCGTATACACTAGCTCATTTGTGTTCAAAGGCATGAATTGTACAAAGTAATGACCAAAAACTCGTTCAATGGACAGCTCTAGTTTGAACTTCACGTCACTTGCTATTCAATCGTTGCTGAAGACAGACCTCTGTGTACAAATCCGGTGAGCTTCGGAATTTATGTCACTTGCTGTTCAGTTGCTGCTGAAGACAGTCCGCTGTTTACAATCCGCTGTGCTTCGACCTTCATATCACTTGCTAATCAATCGTTAATATAGACAGTCCTCTATTTACTATCTGCTCTTCTTCGAACTTCACGTCACTTGATTTCGGTTGTTGCGGAAGACAGTGCAGTATTATTGAATACACGTTTTCCGAGGACATCAACATGTTAAAGGGGAACGAAACACAGAAATCATGTTTCTTCCTAAATGAAGGATATGACTTGTAAAATGTAGTGGTTAGATTGTTTTATTACTATGCCACACCGTTATCGTTGCGCAAGCGAAATAATAACCACCTTATACGTCAGCAGAGCCAGACGTGCGCTGGAAGCAGTTGGGAGATCACTAGTTAGTCATTGCTGCACGTGCAGTGATACGTTTTCAAAACTTGTTCTTGTTGGTATTTAAGTTCAAGAGTAGTGTAGTTTGTGGTTGTGTTTTGGTGATGGTGCTACTGAGTCAGTTTAGTATTATACAAACAATTTAATATTGTGAAAAATTAAATGCTTCAATGTTGTGCATATGGCTGTAATGTGAGAAGGGAAACACACAAGGGAAGTCATTTTCACGCGTTTCCAAACAGAGACGAATCCCCCAAAAGATAAAGGGTAAGGTAAAATTTTGCAAAACAAAAGATTTTTTGCTTGGTCCCTGTGCTCGTCTATGTTCGTTTCATTTTAAAGGACACAGATTATGAACAGACACAGTTATTAAAAAAAAGCAGCTTATGCCGGATGAAAATTCCAGAGGGTCTTTATTAAAACCTGGAACTATTTCTACTATAAGGAAAAATGAAGACAATTTCCAGATATCAAATTCAAGTAAGACAATTGATTCTTCCCAACTTCATCCAAGAGCAAATTACAAAGAACAGAACAATAATTGCAAGGATAAGAATTGTTTCCGAGCTGTGTGACAGTGTTACTTGTAATAAGACTGACATCGAAGGCGATGATGCTAAAAGTAGTGAAAGAGAATTCAGAATAGAAGATGATGAGAAAGAAAACAAGAATTCAGAAGTACAATATGAACTAGGTACCGAAATCATCAGAAAATATACATTGTTGGAACCCGAATATATCTACGAAACAAGCAATGATGAGGAAGATGACGATAAGTTGAATGAAAGCTTCTATGAACCCGATATTTCAGATTCTGATCAAAATGATGAGGAAGAAGAATAAGAAACTTGGACATCTTTAATTTTATTTTTCAAGGTATGTGTTTTATGTAGAAAACAATTTTCCATTACATTAAAGGCACAATGCTTTGTGTTAAAACACTGTGTTATTGCGGTAATACATTCACTTGGAACTCACAAAATTTATAGGAAAGAAGCCGGAAGGAAATACTTTAATAGCAAGTTCTTTATTTTTAACTGGTATATTGTTTCAGCAACTGCAAATCCCTACTGCAAATCACTGAGTTTGGCAACGTTTTCAAGACGTACATTCGATAAAACCATTTGAAACATGGCAGCACCAGTTGTTAGAGCATTTTGGAACAAGAAAGAAAAAGGAACTTGAATTCATTAAAAGGTTGTTGTATACCTATATGATCAGCCGGAGATGGACAGTATGACTCCCCAGGATTTTCAGCCAGATATTTATTCTATTCTGTCATGGATTTAAATTCCCGCAAAATCATTGATTTTGATCTTGTTCCAAGAGATATGGTGAAAGGGGATTTGGGAAGGGCTACCTGTAACTACATAATGCCTGGGCTTGCTAAACAAGAAATCTGTAGAGTTGAAGTTTTCCTGTCAGACAGACATAAAGCTGTAGGATACCTGTTAAAAATTCAGTATCCGGAATTTGAACATGAATTTGACGTATAACATTTGCCTAAAAGTTTAATGATAGAAAAATAAAGTAATAAAAGAAATACCCAGATCTGATGGCATGGAAACCCAGTTTAAATAATAATTTATGGTGGGCTGCACAAAACTGTAATGAGAACGGTGCCATATTAATTGAAAAATTCACATAAATTCTTCATCACATAAAAAATGAACATAAATGGCTAGAAAACGGTGAATGAAAATCTTGAGACAATGATGAATTGCTGCAAGAGGACCAAAGAAATAAATTATGGATTAAAGGCGTATCAAACGCCTATCATGCTCTGAAGAAAATTATTTTGGATAACACCTTCTTAAAATATTTGGCTCAAATTCGACATTATATACATACTGGCAGTTTAGAAAGTTATCAGTCTTCGCCTCCGATATGCTCCGAAAAAAAATACATTTTTAATATAATGGTCTTCAACTTAGATCCACGATAGCAGCGCTAGATCACAATTTCACTGTAAATAATAATAATAATAATAATAATAATAATAATAATAATAACTAGAGTCAAAATTCAGCACACCAAAGCATCTGGGTCTTGGATCATGAAATACAAATCTAACGAAGAATGGAAACTGCTGATAATACGTGAAATAAAAAATTATTTGCACGCACACTGTGTAAATCCATTACCGGACGCAGGAATATACTCCGGTAGGCTCTGCAAAAGCATTTCTAATACTCGTACTAAGCACTACACATGATGGTATGACAGCTCTTCTTCTTTATCCAATAGCGGTCCATGAATTAATTCACGCTGTAAACTGTTTGTAGCAGGAATCTCGCCAGGTACTATTAGCAGAATTGTTGGCGGTGAGTGATTTCTTTTTAGGTCTACTTTTTGTTTTTAACGCTAAGTTATGCCTCACAATATTCAAAACATCAGATCTATGAAAATTAGAATATTCTGTGGTTTTGTAAGGTTTTTCCAGATGGGTTATTGAAGTTTTTGCTAGTAATTTCTGTTTTAACAATATTTATTTAATTAACAATTTAAATCCTAATTCGTTGTAGGTGTGTTCAGCTGATTGTGGTACAGACAAAATCACCCTTCACCAAGTTTGTGTTTTCATAGTCCGAGCAATACACACTTTCCTCCTCATTATCCATCGGTATACATTCCCTAAACTTACACCAATGGATGGAACCAGCACGGTTTTCGGTGTTCAAACTGTCTCGGAATCGCTGTCAGAATGGTGTAAATCTTCAAAATCGCTCTTGTTTGGTTCAGACTGATAAGGTCGGATACTACATTCATTTTCAAAGCAGATGTTGGACTAGTGTTCATCATCTGGTAGGTATTAACTGGATTATGAAAAGTGATTGGCTACCTTTAGCTCTACTCTTTGTTATTATGGGAAGTTATGAGCTTCCAATGAAATTAACATGTGAACATGTTAGCCATTTAAAACACCCATGCTGCGTACGTTTTGTGTGGGTGCAGTGTGCCTCTCATGACGTCACGCGTCAACTCAACAATAGGCCGTAACAGGATAACCATTCACCTTGGGACGGTGAAACTACGTGTTTATATTTATTCCTGACTACAAATAAACTAATGTGGTGAATTAAGTATTCATTTTTGTGTTTCGTTCACCTTTAATTTACGGCGAAGCTGGACATAATGGTAGAGCTGCGCAACGTATTTATGCACAGCGTTTATAGCATCGTGTCACTTCATCATGTGACATTTTTCCAGAAGAGCGCAAGGGCTGTGAGAAGCATGTAGATACCTTCAAAGTTATCCGGTCCGACTCTAGTGCAACACGAAAAGCCGCACTCTTAACGTTGAAGAGGAGGTCCTTTTTCGAACTGAACAGAACCAGTCAACAAACACTCACACCATTGCACGTAACGTGAAAGTGATATCAAAGTTTGGAGTATTCTTCATGATCAGCAGCTTCATCCGTTACATCCTCAGGAGGTACTTCTCATGCACCTGTCATCGTGAGGAGGTAACGTTAGCCAGATTCAGGACCCTTTATAAACAGCGGGCGTGACACTGGTTTCGAGATTGAGAAAAATGGCGGCGGTAATTGGTGATCCCTGAAGTGCTTACACACGCTGGCTGCTGTGTTGTGTTTTTATGTCTATGATTTATAGTAGGAGGGCCAATCCGAAACCAATGCTTCCCATTTTTTTGTGTTGCCTTTGAGTGCCCGAGCCAGATTATGTTGGTGCAGTATAATTGCTGAACTTTCCCTTTTGTGTTCTGTTAGTTTCGTTGTCCTGAGACAGATAGGAGCAGCAGGGGAGCGTTCCAAATTGACTAATAACATCGAGGTGCGTAAAAAACAGATGTATGATTGAATTCCTTACCGCTGAACAAATTGCCCCAATTGAAATCCATAAACCCTTGCTGAAGGCGTATGGAGATGATACAGTAGATGTGAGTAATGTGAGGTGGTGGCTACAACGTTTCAAAAGTGATGAAAGGATGTGCAGGATAAGCCACGCCCTGGCCGACCCTGCTCGGCTGTCACAGGAAATAATGAACAGCGTCTCGATCAACTCATCCGTAATGATCGGCGGATTACCACTAAGGAATTGTGTGTAGAGCTGAATGTCGGCTGTAATGCCTTAAACAAGATGTTACGAAACCTTAATTATCGCAAAGTGTGTGCGAGATGAATCCCGCGGATGCCTTCACAAGACCAAACGCCCCACACCAGTTTTGCGACAATAGAACTCATTACCAAATTTGGCTGGACTGTCCTACCACATCCACCTTACAGTCCTGACTTAGTACCTTCGGACTTCCATCTCTTTGGGCCCATGAAAGATGCACTACGTGGCCCAACATTTTCCAGACACAGATGCTGTTGTCACATCTGTAAGACAGTGGCTAGCCTCAGCTGGTTCAGATTTTTACGAGCGTGGCATGCAGGGCTCTTGTTCGTCGTTGGCAAAAGTGCACAAGAATGGTAGTGATTATGTGGGAAAATAACAGTATGTGGCTGTAATCTTTCTGTATTCAACTGCGTTATTGTGCTTTCTTTATCTGTTGTAGTTTCCACGAAAACAAATAGGAGGCATTACTTTAGAAATTATGTAATATTTTATAACTGCGGCAGTTTGTAATCACATAAGCGAAGCAATAGTTTTTAAAAACCTTTATTTGTGCAATTTAGAAATCGGGAATAATCCCAGTCATGTGTTTTCAGTGATATGTTCTTTCCACGTGTTACTTATGTTTACTAATATATTCCATATAGACTATGGCTACGTTAAATGTGAAGTATATGTTATACATTTTTTTAAATTTATCTATTTCAGAATATAGTCTGTGTCACGGTTATTGTGGTGAAAGAAATTGTTACGGTTTGGGACGTTATAGTCGTAAATATACTTGACCTAAAACATTAAAACACCGTTGCGTTCGAGTGTAAATCGAATTTTGGTTATAATGAATAGGGGTGTAAATAATTGTGACAAATACTTTAAAATGTGCTATATACAGTGTTAATTTGTGTTATAAAATATATTAAACTAAGTATATTTGTGAGATACAATAAAACAATTGTGCATATGTGAATGTGTATAGTGAGTCCCAGTGAAACTCATATACAGGAGTATTGCTATTCATACGAGGGCGGATCGAAAAGTAACGCACAATAATTTTTTTCTGTCTTGGTACTGCAGCTGGAATGTTTCAATTTCACACAGATATATTTTGAAGTTTTCACTACAGAGAGTATTTTTTGTTTCATGTGCAGCTCCAGCGAGAGAAACGTGAACTACGCCACAAAGATGGTGCGCATTTTGCTGTCGTCCACGTGTGAAGAGCAGAGAGGTGCGGTTCGACATTTGTGGGCCAAAGGGCATAAACTGAGTCATATTCACAGGGACATGCGTGGCGTGTATGGGGATGATTGTATGGACCGTAGCGATGTCTCCAGGTGGTGTGCATTCTTCCTAGAGGGCCGTGTGAACCTTAGAGGTTCACCACGCTCCAGGAGGACGGTAACAGCTGCAACCCCGCAGAATGTCAGAGGCATTGAGGCGGCAATTTGGAACGACCGACGTGTGCAATTGCGAACCTTATCGTAACAGTTCATTTCCTATGATGCAGTGTAGGATACTACTCATGACACGTTGAAATTTCGTAAAGTTAGTGCTCACTGGGTGCCTAAGAACCTGACAGACAGCCACAAGGGCCAGCGAATGATGACGAGCATGGATCAGCTATCGCGGTACACCGCAGAAGGGCATGACTTTCTGAAATGAATCGTCACTGGTGATGAGTCGTGGGCATACCACTACACGCCCGAAACCAAACAGGCAAGTATGGAGTGGAAAGATGCTGGTTTCCCAGTGAAGAAGAAATTCAAAGTGGCTCAATCTGCTAGGAAAGTGCTTGTGACGGTGCTCTGGGATATGCATGGTGTATTAGTGAACTTTGTTGAACACGGGACCACTGTGAATGCTGCAGCTTGCATGAAAACTTTGGTGAAGTTGCGTCGTGCCCTTCGTGACAAACGCCACATGAATGCTGACGATTTCAAAATTATTCGTGATAATGCTTGCCCCCACGTTGCTGCTGCTGTTCGTCAGAAAATCACCAAATTTGGTTTGGAGGTGCTCCAGCATCCACCATACAGTCCGGACCTTGCACCATCCGACTTTCATCTGTTTGGTCCCATGAAGAAATTCCTGGCCTGCCAACGCTTTGCGACAGATGCGATAGTGAAATAAGCAGTCCGCAGATGGTTATACTCCAAGGAAACGGACTTATACGAACAGGGCATATTGAAACTGGTATCACAATGGGAGAAATGTGTTGAGAAACTTGGTGACTATGTCGAAAATCAGGTAAAAGGTGTAAGTTCATTTGTGACTTTTGTTGTTGTTTTAACTAGTGAACCTTTTTGTAAAAATATTGTGTGTTACTTTTCGATCCGCCCTCGTATTTCCAAAATATAAAGATTTAAAAGCAAACGGATCATATGCATAAATTGTGAACACCTTGTGCCTTCGAAGGATTCACCTGTATACATACATAATTTTGTTTCCTTGTTATAAGAAAGGATAAATTCCCTTGTGATGGTTCGTAGAAAGAGGTTAAACCGCAGAATAGTGCATTTGCGACAATTTTTTTAAATCAACCATCGTATTTATGCTGTTATGTTGCTGTATGCAAAACTGTAGACTGCATGAATGTTGTTTTGCAATGCTGTTTAAGGTTATGTATTTCATATATTTCGGATGCAGTGCCGATTTAAGATTACTTATTTGTTATATTTCAGTTAGCCGGTGTGGACTCTGCAAAAACTAGTAAAGAATGTTATAAGTTGCTAAGTGATAGGTATATTTTTGAATAATTATTGCAAAGTTAGAAAGGAAAAGCCTTCAATGTAAGCAAGAGCAAAATTTCACCCTAAAGTTTCTAAATTTAGTAGCTAATTACTGTAAACAATAGCATTTGGTGCGTCAACCATCTGTGTATATTTTATGTATATAATATTGTGTACCGTGTAATAAACAGTGACAGTAATTTTCAGTGAACTCAATCAGTGTCAACTGTAATATCAACAGTTGTATTTCACGCAAGTATTACAGAGTTTGCAGCTATGTACTTTGTAATTTAAATATGTAGCTGTAGTTTAGAAATGCCATTAAGTTATAGCATGCAAAATGTAGACTGCATGTTTGCTTGCGGTTATATATTTCGTTGATCACCATTTAATGTTAAAATGCACGTAGTTTACTTATAAGACAGTTTTGGTGTACAACAAAGCATATATCTATACAAAAGACATGTTATTTTACTGCATAGAAGTTATAGCTTGTAGACAAGAGCTGTTTAAAGTATTTCCCAAATTCCCACTACATACGGCTGCCATTTGGATGTCAGTGTCAGGTCCGTTATCCAGAGGTTCCTGCCAGATTACATATCGGGCACTCAGACGATACCGTCTGAGATCTGAACCATCCCGCTCGGTTACTTGTACATCTCTTGAGTGAATATTGCATATTGTACTGGAACTATGCAGAGCAATGTTATGCAGAGCTCCTTTACCTGTCATTTCATGCAGAATAGTAACTATTTTAGGTAAGTGGGCAAAGAAGGAAAACATTTATCCAATGTTGGCGAAAAATACGTGTATTTACGTTTTTTTTAGTAATGTTTAACGTCCGTTCTTACTGCAGATGGCACCGCAGACGGTCAAAACTGGTGACACATACAATGAAATTATAATTAGAATAAGAATTTTGGGAAGGAAACGCTCCAGGCCTAAGTTTAGGGTACCTTCCCGGCATTTGCTAGCTATGAGGACTGAGGAAAACCTGGAAAAAAACTCAGTCAGGAAGGACTGTCCTGGCGGGATTTGAACCGCGGAACTTCCGTTCATGAATCCGTGTCTTAACGACTACGGCTACCCGTGTAGGTGAATTTGGGTGTCCTGACTTGCAGGCTTAGCCATGATCAGATTTAGCTGATGACCATAAGAGTGAACAAAGTATAAGAGCAGGCACGGGCATTCTTGACCCCGCTTGACGTCGCGTGTCCAGCAACCACCCCTCCCCTTCTCGTTTGCTGTTTGCAACACACAAGCAGTGTTTGTAATACAGTGGTGAAACATTGCTTAACGCAATTACAATTTGCATTCACCAAGAATTGGTAGGACATTTAGGGAAGAATGGGCTGTTTCAAGAAGCTGCAGTGTACTGTGTGTGTGTGTGTGTGTGTGTGTGTGTGTGTGTGTGTTGGTGTGTGTCGCGTGATTCTTCTCATCCTGCGGATTGGTAACGAGGCAACCCCACATTTTACAGACGTTGCGAAATGCAGGTGTTGACACCGCATTCGCCAGCCAGCTGATTAGGGTTACGGTGTTGCTCGTTGTTAACGTGCTGTAATAGCGCAATGGTGAACATGCTAGAAAGTCATGTTGTAGGTCGGAAGTTCAAATCATGCCTGCCAATAATTGAGTTTTTTTATTCCTTTCTGTTCATATTTAGACAACATTCTAACAAATCATGATTTCCTTCCGAATGCACTAGAAAGTGGATTTGCCTATAAATACGAAGTTCCAGCAGCTCGTGCTCAGTGCGAAACAATGTTTTCGAACAGAGTCTATCTGGACATGCTGTTAGTATACGGGGAAGCGCAGCAGAATGCAAAGGAGGCACGTCGTTCTATACCAACAGAGGTTTCCACAGAGTACACTTCCTATAGATCACAGTTGTTGCGAGTTGCGAACCGCCTTCTGGAATCAGGAACAGTGTACAAGACAGCATATCCACGAAGAGATCATCCTGTCTGTGACCAAACAACGACGGATCTTGTGAATGACTATGTCATTCAGCATCCGCACTCTAGTGCGAGGGACATTCACAGGCATTTCAATATTTTCCAATCTTCCGCGTGGAGAATACTACATCATGCAAAGTTTCACCCCTATCATCTTCAACTGCACCAGGGACCATTGTAGCCGGACCATCGACGGAGAGTGGCGTTCACTAGGTGGATCATACGACAAACTGAACAAGATCCACATTTTGACAACTGTGTTATTTACAGACGAAGCAGGGTTCCACAACACAGGCCATGTAAATTGCCACAGCATGCATTATTGGAGCACTGTAAACCCACATTGCATGCGAGAGGCGACCTTACAAGTCCAATGAGGTTTCAACATTTGGGCTGGTATATTCGGTGATCAGCTAATAGGACCGTATTTTTATGATGGATAACTAACTGGGAATCGCTATATACACTTCCTACAACACCAGCTGCCTACTCTACTGGATGAAGTGCCGTTGCAGAACCCACTGTGGTACCAACATGATGAGGCGCCAGCTCTTCGTCCCGTCGCGTAACGGCTTATTTCGATGCCACCTACCCTGGACAATGGGTCGGACAGCACGGACGAATAGGGTGAGCAGCACGCTCACCACACCCAACCCCATTTGATTTCTTCATGTGGGGTTATCTGAAATATACCGTGTACCAGGAGCGGACAATGACCCCTTAACAGCTCAGGGAACGCATCTTCTTAGCTTGCCGTGACATCACACCGGTCATGTAGCGCCGGGTTAGGCTGGTGATGATGGTTAGACTGAGATGTTGCATCCGCGGAATGGTGACCAATTCGAACACCTATTACAAGCACATGGAGGAAACGGGTAAATTGTAAAGGTTTATCTGTGTGATGGTCCGGCATGATGTCATAGTCAGTGTTAAATGCATTATTTTGGGAACCAGAGGGATTCACGATTTAATATGAGCTTGCAAACCTATCTAGTTTGTATGTATATACGTACTGCATTTTGTAAGCTCTCAGAACAATTTATTGGCTTTCTTTTGTATGAAAGAATAGCTTTAAATAGTAAAATATCATTTAATGATGCCTTATGTTTGCAAGTTATAATCCCAATGGTATATACCTTTATTTATGATGTTCATTAAAGCATATTCTAACAAGTAACAATTTGTGTTTTAATGAAATCCATTTAATTAAACTAATTAAGTGAAACGACACGTCCATGCCAAATTATCAGTTCTCCTTAAATTTACTAAGCATGAAGAGTACCTTCAAGTGGCAGTGTTTGAACCTGGGAGCTTCCCTACTGAAGGCCAACGCGCACACTGTTGCACTACGAGCGCAAGTCACTGCACGCACCGCGGTGCAACAGTCATTTTGGCCGAAATTAATACGACGCGATGCAGTGGACAGTGTTTGGCATAGAATTTACAACGCCGGGACTGCATAACTTCTCAAGCCGAAGGCTGAGAAGACTCACCCGATATATATATATATATATATATATATATATATCAAATAAAACTACGTTTCTTTGAGCATCTAGATACAGCTGATAACCCTACAAACCCTATATGCCACTCTACACAGAAAGAAAATAAATTTTGGGAAAGTTTAAAGATGAAGCCAACGGAAAAACGTTGCACCGCTTTGTCCGACTGCAACCCAAGATGTATACCCTTATATCCATGTTTCTGTGATAAAAAAGATAACAGGCATAAACCATAGTAATATTAAGCAATACATCGCATTTGACAGCTATGTGAATTGTGTTAGGAGTAACGAAACCATAAGAACATTGATGAATTTGATCCTGTAACAATCGTTTGAGTTTTCGTCCGTAGAAGTCACAAAATTGCCTTATCGCCTCCTGATGTTAAGAGAGTAATTGCAGGTAATGGAATATCTACATATACTTATTGGCATTGCAGCGTTGCGAGCACTGCATAACAGACATACCGTAATATATTTGCTATCTCCATGAGCTTAGCAGCATAAAATGAAAATTTACACAGATATCACTAGCATACACCTAGCAGACGCCTGATGAAGAAAGGAGAAAAAGAAGGCGTTAACTCTGCCACTAGGAGCAATTTCTAGTGCTAGTCTCAAGCCCAGATGAAAGAAGAGAGGGGCCTACTAACAAACCTAAATAATGCCGCAATAACTATAAACAAATTGCAGAAACGTCTAAAGAGGGGAGACCCAGAAAACAATCCCTCAGAGAAGGCCTGAAAACAGCACGGGATCGCTTACGCTGAACACAAGGACGCAGCTTCCAGAAACGTTGTTGGTAAGATTGCGACAGAGAAGGCCTGGAATCGGGTTCAGTAATCTGATTCAAGTATAGGTTAAGAGATAGCTGCGAGACTGATAACAGCAGTTATGAAGGGCAAGGTTGGTTTTTGTGCTCTCTGGAAAAGGAAAAACATGTCCCGGAAAAGTGCTGGGTAACACTGATACTGAGCTGTATGCTAGACGTTTAAAATCCCAGATTTTAGAGTATATATGCTCGACAGGCTACCTTCAAAGTCGCATTACAAAGAAAGAATTGTTGTAAATCTCCACACCTAAGAAAATTAAGACCATTGAGTTCCTGTAATGGATTCCGCTATCTCGCTCACACCACCAACAGACATATGAAGATGAAAGAAGAATAAAGAAAGTGGGAAGGCGTTAACTGTGCCACTAGGTGAAAATTCTAGTGCCGTCTCAAGTCCCGATAAAAGAGGTGAGATGCCTACTCTCGCAACTCTAGTCTAATTAAACACTCATTAAATTTAAATAAACCTAGATAAAAAACTAAAAAGCACCACGAATTACTTAAAAATACATCTAATGAACTCCAACTCGAATTACATCCAATAATCTTCATAATTAAAAAGCTTAAAGTAAAACTGGAATAAAAGAGAAGAAAGACATCAAAACAACGAAGCTGATTATGAGCGTGACAATATCTGTTTAAAATGAAAGGTTGCATTAGGTTAGGATGCGCTTCAGAAATATTTTACAGCGTAATCTACATATTATACACCTCACTTTACATGCAAGTATCTAAACATACAGAAGTTTACAAAGGAATAAAATATGATATAATACCTGTACTATAGCCACAATACCCTGAAAATGCTTAAGATACCTGTACTAGAGCTCAAAATACCTGAAATACATTTACTGGTGCCCCTAAAAAGACTGAAAACGTGTCAAAAAACTTGTTCCTGAGCTCAAAATACCTCGGATATTGAACTGAATACCCTTGAGATTGCCTAGCTGGCCTATTCATGCCCTGTTGGTCCCTGGCGTCTCTATGCCATTTGTTCCTCTCCTGATTTCCGAAGGGATCTTGGTAACACTTTTGGTCTGTGAAGTGGTTAGTTCTGTTAGCGTTCAACGTGTCTTGTGCCCTTGTCCCATCGTTTCAATTCGGCTATATTCTATTCTCCTGCCTCCATTCGGGTCTGAGTTTGGGTCTAACTTCCTCTTGCGTTTTATGGCCCTGCAGGGCGGTAAGCAGTTCTATTACGTTTCTCAGTGTCATCGAACGTGCTATTACCAAATAATGCACTACGTGACAGAAATGGCGCACTAGAAGGGAGGCGAATTCCTCTTCGGGCATTGGTGGATTGACTCAACTGCCGAATCACAAGAATTAGTCGACCATCGACAATCGCTAATTTTCCTTATACCGGTCATTGTTTATTTGTGTGCCCACTCGATATTGGTTAACCCCTCTCCAATACTTCTCTAAAAATACTGACCAGAAATGTTCATATTGCGCATGTTTGCCTACTGTCATTCGGAACCGTCTCGGAGACAAACCTATCAAGCTTCTTTTGACTAACAGAATTATAAAACGTCAGGGATCCTCTAAGCGCGGGATATGACTCGATATCATTAATGAATTGCTTCGCATTGTCAACCACACTACTGAACTTAGGGATTGGCAGCTCAATCAGAAATCGTATATGACATTGTTATATTGGCTCTAGTGCGCCTGACATCTCACTTGAAAAATATGGTGAGGTCAAAGGACCTTATCTCGTCACTTATGCTGCTGCTCGGGGACGATTGGAGCGCGGAAACCTGAGACGTATCCGCGCATTCGTAGTCCTCATGGATTACGGTTCGATTTCGTCGAGTGCTTCCCTACGAGCAGTGGCGGTATGTATCAGTCCCCTTTTAGCTTTGTGATCTCACTTGTCTGCGATTTATGCTGATCCTCTGTCGCCTTTCTGTTTCACGAGTTCAGCATTCACTCCTAATTTGAGTGCATGCTGCTTGCTCTGTAACGCGACGTATAGAGTCCTTGCTTCTTCTCTAGCCTTATTAGTAATTGCACAAATTAGATTTTCGTTATTCACAGTTTGCTGTTCCCTGACATCTATTTCCAAGCTAACTCCTTTCTGAGCAATTCCACACTATACTGTGTTGGCTTTAATTTAATTCTCACATATTCTACATTCTGCTGGAGCACATTTTGGCCTTCCCTAATTTCTAAAATCGCCCTCTGCAATTTATCTTCTAAGCTATTGAGATCTCCATCTGTTGAGTAGTTAATATAGAGGACAGTTCCTGCTGCAGTGCTTGCCCTTGGGCGCACAATTGCCGTGCTAGTTGTAAGTTTTGCTCTTTGGCGAATAACTGTTCTGTTAATTGCTGTAAGTTTTGCTATTGGGCTGACAATTGTTGTGTTAGCAGTTGTAAGTTTTGATCTTGGGCTGAAAACTGTTGTGTTAATTGCTCTTGGTTGACAATTTTAGTGTTTGGCAGGCACCATTGAGCTAACAGTATTGGAGCAATTCACTCGTGTAGTGTTTCAGCAACTTGGCCTTCTACTATTTCCCTACTTCCTAGGTGTACACCTCCTTCCTGCGTGCTATTGTTGGACATTGCTATCAGTCTCCATATTGTTGCCTATTAATTTCTGGTTTCTCAACAGCATTTAAAAACTTGCACAAGTTTGTTTATATTCTATTGCATATACACTCACTTCCAAAACTATAATAATATACTATACAGATAACACTTACTCGCTGCTAAAGTTGCGCTGCTGCGAAACGCTGCGATAATCCTTAATTCATTTAGCACTTCACTAAACTTATATTTTTCGGAGCGCTGGCGGTCTGGCCTGCGCTGGTTGTCGTTTACTGGCCACCATGGGGCAGCGTCAGCATCGCCGTTTGTCACGCGGGTAGGTTAGATAAGACAGATCGAGCATAGGGTGAAATGGTGATACATAGGAGAGATAGGGAAAACGAGTCACTAGAGAAAGCGGGGGTTCAAGGTGATGGAGGATGGTTCTGGGAACAATTTAGCGTTCATTGGAAGTGGGTAGCAGTGTATACGCGCATGTACATTCGTTGAGAGGGCAAACTATACGATGTATGAGATTACTTACGGGATTTCTACGACAATTATATCTAAGCCTATCCTAACCAACACCCTCTCTTCTATTCTCTCATCTCTATCCTAACCTAGGCATTCTTTTGATGATCTACCATTACTCTCGTCATCCTAGACTTCACCCCATGCAGACCCAAGCTCGGCACATTTTTCTCGCTTTACACAGATTTTTAGTTTTATGGTAGTTTGTCCCGTTTTGTGGGCATATTAGGCCTATTTACATGCATATTTGTTATGTTTTAAGAGTACTTTGGTGTTTTACAGCGATTTCGAGCATTTCCCAGTCCTTTCCAGCACTTTTATAGGCACTGGTATAACCATTGTGGGAGCATTTTTAAAAATATTTGCGTTTTTCGGATATTTTGGTACATTTCAGGATCCTTTGAAGATATTGTGCCTAATTTTACAAGCTTTCTAGGCACAGGAACAGTATTTTAGTGCATATCAATGATGCTTTAAGACATTTTAGTTCCTTTACGAACATTTAAGACACTGGAACAGGCATTGTAGAGCATTTCGAACGTATTTTAGCTACTGGTGCAGGTATTTTCGGGTACTGATATACGTTTTTAGCACATTTTGGGACACTTGCATCGGCATTTCAAGACGTTTCGAAGGTATTTTGGATAACTGAGCCGGTATTTTCAGGATGTTAGCTCATTTCCGGACATTTTGAAGGTATCTAATGCTGGTTTAAAGCATTTTTACATTTTCCGGGCATCTGAAACACTTCGAAGGTGTTCTAGACATTGGGACAGGTATTTCCGGCTGGGGAGACACTTTTACGCTCATTTTACAAGACGTTTCAGTCGCAAGAATGGGTATTTCGAGCTCTGGTAGAGGTACCTAACTAGATACTGACCACTATTACCTAAATTAGAGCAACCTTATCATCTATTCTAACCTACCATCGTCTAACCTAACCTAGAACATCTTCTCATCTATTCTATCCTATCATTGTCTAACCTAGCATCGAATATCCTAACCTTCCCTAGACCATCCTCTCATCCATTCTATCCTGACAATGTACAACTAATCTTGCACTTAACAAAATGTACGAAACGTGCCCAGGCATTCAGCACGTGAACAAACCTAACAAAAAACGTGACCGATGCGTAATCAAACGTGACCAGAGTAACCAACCTATGGCTAAGACCTCCAAAGGTAATCCATCTATCATAACTTGGACAATTAGTATCCAAGCTTAACCTAACCCAACCCACATCTCATCATAGTCAATACACTCAACGTCTAACCTGATCTGATACCATACCAACCTGACACCAACCATTCTGGCTAAACTAGACCATATCTTATCTACCTTAACCTCACACCAAACATCCTAACCTAACCTAGACCATCATCTATTCCATTCAGTCATTGTCTAACCTAATCCGATAGCAATCATTATAAACTAAACCATCCCTTATCTCTCCTACAATCCTCTGCTCTAACCTAGCACCGAAGGTCTTAACCTTACCTAATAAGAGCTATCCAACATTAACCAAAACTGACCTTGGGTTTATTTTAGCGAAATTGTGGCGTTTTATTATTTTGAGTCCTAATTAGAAAGCTTTGATTCAACGTACCTTTATTTCGATATTTGTTTTAGTTTGTTGCTTGTCCCCCCTCTTTTATCTGGGCTTGGGATCAGCACTAGGAGTTACTCCTAGCGGAAGAGTTAACGCCTTACACTTCCATTATCCTTCTTTCATCATGTTTATGCTGGGTATATGTGAGTGATAGTTGAGTAAACCTTCGTTTTCTGTAAGCAGGCTTACGGAGAAAACCAACATATTAAGGTATGCAACACATTCTATTATGCGGGGCTCACAATGCTGTAATGACCATAGGCATATGTAGATATTGCATCATCTGCAATCACTCTTTTTGTCGTCATGAGTTGATAGAGCGTTTTTGTTAGCCTCAACTATCAAAACGACATGACACAGTACTGAATTAAACTTTACGCATCAATATAAGTGGCATATCCTAGGGTACAGAGGAAAATTAAGAAAGTCATTGAAAAATCAGGATTCGAAACAAGGCCATTTGAACTCTAATTATTCACGATATTGATTGCAAGTAATACCAGCTACAAGCCAAGCTTGGTCCAAACTCATTTGGCTCCGGAGATAGTATTAAAAATTAAGACCTTAATCCGAGACTTCCGATACAAGCATATACATTGAAAACAAGTTATTTGATGCCTTTATCGCAATTAGTTCAAGAGCTATTAAATTTAGAAGCCTTTAGAGTAAGGTAATATTGACATTTCCAGGCCACGAAAGAACCGTCATCCTCGCCCCTACACATGCTTTAACACACTTTATCCGTATTTTGCCGACAAATGAAGCCGCCCCTCCTCCTTACACACGCGTGTACATGTGATTCCATGTGTTTTAACGCCTGTTCACCGCCAAAGAAGGATGTAGATGTCAAGATATATGTAAGGGGCGTGGCTAATTACTAAATGGACTGAAATTGTCATTATTACTCCAATGTTTAAAGCCTTACATCTCGTGAATGAAAAGATATAGCACTCCATAAAAAGCAATTACATCCTTGGAATAAAATGCATTATTTACATGTTGCTCTAAGTTGGTAGTAGACCCTTGGTTCGAATTCAGGGTATCATTATAACTTTATTTTGTATGACTCATAAAATTCTTTATACACGTGAGATAAAATTCATTAAATATACAGCATTATGTGGATTGCTCTCAATCTATACATGCGGGTAACTACATTCGTGGTTCGAGTCTTAATTTTTTTAATTCTATTATCTCTGCAACCAAGGATGCTAAAAAGTTACGACAAAGCTTGGCTTGTAGCTATTATTACGTGCAATCAATGTCTTAAATAGTTCAAATGTCCCTGTTTCGAATCCCGATCTTTCAATGACTTCCTTAATTTCCCCCTGAGCCCTAAGTTAAACGTGTTAGATTCGTGGTGTAAAGTAAATATAGCTGTGTTTATCATGTAGAATTAAGATTATAAACAGCCTTATGCTAGTGTTCTCGGTTGGATTACTGATTGAATTGAATCTATTTCTAAATTTAATAGCTTTTGAACTCATTTAGATAAAGAAGTGGAATGAAACGTAAACAGATGCTCGTCTTGAAATACCGTTATGATTATAATTATCTAAGCGTCTCGGATCGAGATCCCTGAAGCCGGATGAAAAGACCTCTGAGCAAAATTTCCGGTCTTTCACGCCCAATATAGAATAAGACGCTAATACCCATAGCAGTTAAAGAGCGCTCATAAAAGCAACTCAATTTCCAAAGAATCCATTTCAAATATCTTCAAAACTATTGGTCTTAGCCGGATGGAATAAAGCTTAAATGGTAGCTACTATTGAAGAGAGTTAAATTACTAAATAATTTGATTGAAAACATTACTTGGTTCAATTCTAGAAGCCTATATTTGTTACTCGGGAAAATATTTTACGCAGGATTGGAGTGAAATGATGTTGGCAGCGGAGGCATTTTAATGGGTGCTTCTGTCGAAATTGGTGAGAGCATTTATATTTAGTGTGACGTGACATGTATTTATGGGACGAGTTTAAACGTATCTGATAGCCACCAGACATCCTGTCTCTGTTTGGGTGTGATGTCATATGGTGGAGGTTAATACATGCAGACACTAAAGTGAGTGGTATACAACAAACTAAGTGTTTATGGAAAGTTTTTACAGTCGAATTAACTGTTTGTATCTCCGATCACGTTATGTATCGTGTGCAATTTTGGGCACACCTCCCTAAAGACAGTTCAATAACTATTGAGAAGTGGTGACCCCTTCACATTATGCTTCAGTAACAATAAACAATCAGTTGGGATTTCCCGCTCGCAGCCAGTATTCGTTTCTCTGGTCGCCACATCACACGGAGGGGAAATGGCTCCTGAGAGCACATCAGGGGAAAGGTAGTGTTGTAGCTGCTTTCACTCCCTCTCCCCAGCGCCAGTTTAGCTGGGAACCGACGGGAGAAACAACAGGAGAGTCAGCGGGTTTTTCCTCTACGAGTAACACCTGCAGTAAGCGGACAGTGAACACGTCGTGTACGTCAACTTTTCGGCTTTGGTAAAATTCTGTAACGTACTATATTCTGGCAAGTACTGCTCTAAATTGCAACACAATGACGTAAACACGTAGGGTTAAATTCTTTCAATTCAGTACAAAATTGTGAGCATACCGGATTGCGAGTTGGAAATTGTATTTCTTTTATTTCGCGATATTAAATTTCAAACGTTTTTATGTATAGTAGTGCCAAGGATTGTTATTCGAGTCGGCAGGTGGACTTTTAGAGAACGAATTGTAACTTGAGAGTTGTTATTTCAAAATCTTGGCACATCAAACTACTAGTAAATTTATACCAGGAGTTCAATGCACATTTCTTGAAATTGTTTATTCCTTGGTACTGCCTTCATTTTCCTTCATTGTACGCCTTTAAGGTGGTTAGTTTCCTGATTGGTGAGCACGATCCACACTTAGTGGGCGGTGTTGTGATCTGGTACGAAGGAAGTGGGTCACATCGCCAGCATATACCAAGCTATGAATTCGTTAACCACGAAATTACGCTTCCACTAACATCTAATCTGAAGAAATGTTAACGGTAGCGCGAGTGACAAATTAAACATTACAAAGGCTAACGCAGCGTGACATAGATGTTATAAATGGTTTTATAGCATTAAAAGGTTACGGGCAGCACAAAAAATTAAATGCTACAATCCTTAAAAAAGGCATTGATATGTTAATGAAATACCTGAGTTTTAGGCATTTAATCGCCATTTCATTGCTAAATTTGCTGCACGATTGGGTTAAACTTATATAAAAACGAGAAATCATAGGTAATACGGAATAAATGATGTTTAATATATAATCTTATTAAAATCTCGTAATACATAAAATGTGTGTGTTAACGTCGAGCAGGAAAAAAACGTTACAGCGCCGGATCGCAAATCACGAGGCCTTCTTATACGTACGTGCCTCCTCTATAAATAGAGGTTCCTTCGAGCTTATATGTTCAGGCCGGAGGGATAGGAAACAAGACGAAGGCAACCAATGTCGCAGCAAGCTCCGCCGTCCTTCAGCCACCATCCGGAGCTTTTAGCGCTCCTACAGCACACTCGCCACAGAACACCGCAACTGCCGCCACACCAGCCAGCCATCCCTGCCGCGCCTCACATGTCACCACCGCTAGAAGGCAACATTGCACTGCCCTCAAGCGCTACCCTGACACCACCGCCGCCATCAATCCAGCCAACCAACCGCAGCTACCACACCCAGTTAACACCACAAGCCGCCTTGAGCCGCAGCCGCCAACTCGGCCAGTCGAACGGCCATCTCCAAGCAGTCAGCACGACACCACACCTCGCACTGCACCACCACCACGGACTTCTACTACACCACCGCTGCTGTCAGCTCCTCCAAGATGCAGTGCAGTGATCCGCGGAATTCCCCGGGACATGCCTACCCGCTTCATCCTCTCCGCTGCTCAACTTCAGTGGCCTTCAATCATGAAGGCCCCGGGGCACAACGACACTCATCCACCTGATACCGGCTCACCCGGCCGACCGCGAGGCAGCGTGGAGGGTCTTACGAATTGGGGCCAGTCGAGTGGAAAGCCACCAGCCATGTCGCCGTTGCTGCTCATACAGGCAAGACTGGACCCACTGCAACGCACCGCCTAGGTGCCATTACTGCGGCTTGCCGAACTTGACAGCTAAAAGCACAGCTTATGACCTCCGCCGCCGATATGTGCCACCTGCAACGGCTACTGCCATTACACGAGGCAGGTGTATTGCCCGCGGTTTCCTCGAGGACGCCCACCAACACCTCAACCCAGCATTAGCCTCTCCAGCATCTTCACCGGCGCTCCGCACCCCAGAACCACCACAGCAACTGCCTCCACCAAGGGAGTCTGCTGGCAACCTTGAAGCAACTATGGTCACCATCTCCGCAGCCGAATACCCGACGAGAGAAGACGTCCAGGACCTCCATTCCGAGATTCTGAAACTCAACTTGCGCATGGCAAACGTTGAGGACGCCATCGCCAATATCACCACCGTCACATCACCATACAGTCTGACCAACTACAGAGAGTCGAAACAAAACTCCAGAACCTCCACGCTACACATCCTGAAGAAATAGACTCGAGTCTAAACGACAGGAGCTCCACACCATCACAGCGGATAGCACACCAGTGTTGGTGAATCTAACCGGCACGTGCCTGCAGCGGCTTGGCATCGCCGTCGCTACACTCCAAACTCTGGTGGAAAGCCTCAATCACCACCATCAGCCACCACAGCCGGAATCGGGTCCTCACCTCATTGCTTCCATCCACCGAAAACTCAATAGGATACACCAGAACATCGCTGACAACACGACACCAGAACTGCCACCTCAGGACACCAACGACCACCAACCTCAGCAGCTGAACTCCCTAGAGAACTCAGATGCTAAAGTACTACAACAGTATCACCAGGCCACTCGGAAATGACCAGCAAACTCACACAACTACAAGTTAGCAACCAGAAGCTCAAAGGCTACATCCTTACAAGGAACCTATCGAGCAACACGTCCTGATGGCTCCACTAACCACTCCGAAACCACCGCTAACAAATCACAACTACATCATTTCTACCCAAGCACTTATGTGCGCAGGCAACTTTACATCACAGAATTTTCATAATAAAGCATACACAATTCTTAACCATCACCTTCCTTTACTCCCCCATGTGTAACAGCCAAGGTCCTGACAAGGCCATGGATGTCACCCGGAACCTCCGCACCCACTGCCGGCAGTTATCCCACATATACCGGGGTGCAAAAGCAGAACCCCAATACCTTTCCTTACTTCTCTTATCTATTCCTCACTTAACTTCTTACCTTCCAAATCCCGCCCCCAAAAAAACTTGTATCTTCATTGTGCTAGTTTGCTTCGAGTCGAGTACATCATCTCCTCTAAGCGAAATCAGCTCTTCAGTGTGTCTAGAAGTTGTCAAGGTGAAGAAAAGTGCTCCTTTGAATAAGGCAGGACATACTGGTGAGTATTTATAAGAATTTTGTGGTATTTAGCAGATTGAAGAGATGGAGAGCTCTACATTCCAGGAAGTGTTTTCAAATACAAAATCTGCTAACTAGTCTGGTAAATATGGAAAGAGTTTTCTATAAAGCTGTCACAAGAGTCGACATGAAATGGGCTGCAAGCAGCTCTTCAAGTGTAAGAATTGTGAAAGATTCTTCAATATTAGCTAAAAGGTACAACGTTATGAAGAGGTATGTAGATTCACTACTCCTTGCAAGAAACTCAAGAGTGAACATAAGAAAATATCAGCTGTTGTCAACAAAGGATGATGGGTGCGATAAATGAGAGAGTACGAGACAGCCTTTGACAGACAGTGCCTGAAATCTTATTTCATTTGCGGTGATTCATTCAAGGACATGAATGTTTCAGTGAAAATTAATCTACTGTTTGAATGCTGATTTGTGGACATCACAAGTCAGGGTAAACTAGTAAGTAAGGAGGAGGATGACATCCCTCTATCCAGGGATGCAGCTGGGAATACAAAACAGAGGCAAGGTGATGGCTATGCTTTAACACAGTACAGTGCTAGCTCAGATAGTAAGTAAGGTTCATCAGCTTATTGACAACTCAATTATTAGAAATTACAATATCAACACTTCTAGTAATAATTCCAAATACCACTGCTTATGTAAACTTAAATTAAAACAGTAAAGGAACAAAAGTTGTTTACATATTTTGCATCGTAATGTGCTAACATTACAAAACAAATTAATACTCTTCGATGCACTTTTGGATTATGAGGAATTAAATTCTGATATAATTTGCTTCTATGAACACTGAATGAGTTTTAACAAAACAGAATTCCTTATTTCGTGCTTACTATAGAATAGTATCATACTATTGTTGCTCAAAAAAAGGGCGATGGTTTTTTCTATAAAGGTCAAAAACGCACATAAAATGCAGGGAAGTAACTAGGTTTAATGCTGAAGGTTTGATTGATTTACACTTTGAAGCTAGTCTGATTAAAATACATATCCATAATATTATCTATGTGTACTGGGCAAGAAATGGCGACATAAAGGTATTTATATAATGTTTAAGCAGGATTCTAGATAGAATTAAACAGTGTAGAGATGTTATTTTATTTAGTAATTGGAAAATAGGTTTCTCTCCAGGAAATTAAGTAACATAAAGATGGAATTTCTTCTAGAATATAACTTATAGCCCCTTGTTATTGAACCTACTAGAGTAACAGCACACTCATCAAGCATTTTAGATCATGTTAATTAAACAAGGACGGAAATATAAAAGATGTCCATATCAAACCAGGTTTCTCAGATCATTACACTTAAACGATTCCAATTTACATAGATACATAGGATATTACAAATGAAAATAAAGTAAACAGAATTTATAATACGAGGCGTATTCCAAAACTAAGGTCAGGTGAACAATATTTAACGGAGTAGGCCTGAATGACGTTTCACGCATGCAGCGCTGTCTATCGACTCCTGATGAACCTACCGCAGTGTTGATGTGACGAAGTAGGCGTTTGCCAGTCGGTGAGAGCAGATCGCAATGGCCGCGACAATCGTAGATCCCGCCAGTTGTGAAGTGAGCGGTGTGATTAGATCTTAGCTGGCAAAAGGATCGTCATCTGCGGACATCCTCCGTGAATTATGCCACGTGTGTGGACCGGACATAATGAGTGACAAACAGGTTCGACGGTGTCGAGAATTTCGAAATGGCACCACAAATGTACACGATGAACAGCGGAGCGGTAGGCTCAGTATTCGGACAGACATCGTTGAGTAAGTGAATCAAAAACTTTAAAGTGGTCTGCGTTTGACGATTAGTGGTCTGGCTGATGAATTCCCAAAGGTTGCTCGAAACTCACTTTACAGGATTGTCATTGAACAGCTTGGATATCGGAAACTTTGTGCGACGTGGGCGCCAAAACTGCTCACCGGTCAGCACTAAGAGCAACGAATGAGTAACATAGTACACGGTAGCTTTTGGAGCGCTATAGCCAAGATGGAGATGGTTTGTTTTCCCACATAGTTACGGGCGACCAGACATGGATAGCGTACACTAACGCAAAATCGAAACAACAGTCAAAGCAGTGGCGCCGTTCCGGTTCACAGAAACCAAAAAGTGTAAGCAGTCGCCGTACACGAATTGCAAAATGGTGGTTACCGTATTTTGGAACGAAAAGGGCGCCCTTTTAATTGATTTCATGGACCAAGGGTCAACAATTACAGCTGATGTGTACTTTGCAACGCTTACCAAACTGAGACGAGCGATCCAAAATCGACGCCGCGGGAAACTCGTCTAGCATCATCCTCCTGCACGACAACGCAAACGCTGCCAAAACCAAAGAGAAAATTCAAGAGTTTCGTTGGGAACTCTTTGACCACACTGCGTACAGTCCCGACCTGGCACGAAGCGACTATTTCCTCTTCTTGCATTTGAAACGGTGGCTAGGTGGATAACGATTTCAAACCGACGATGAACTCAATAGGATCGTTACCAACTGGTTCAAGTCCCAGGCAGCAATCTTCTATGCCAAGGGGTTAAAGAAGCTGATGCAGCATTACAGCAAGTGTATACATGTGAGCTGTGATTATGTGCAAAAGTAAAGTGTAGGCACATATTATTGTTAATAAAAACCTTGTCTCATGAGCAATGTTGTTATTGTGACCAAACAGGGCTTAGTTTTGAAATACACCTCGTACTTGTAATATTAATTACTTGCAAGGACTGTTAAGAAAAGAAACATGGAAACTAACATATGCATGTAGCAATCCAAATGAAGCCTTTCAAACCTTTACAGACATAATAAAATATTGTCTAGATGTGGTTATCCAAAAGAAAAGGTTCAGAGTTAATAAAGGGAGGCATACTTGGGTAATGACAAGAATAAGGAAGTCATTGGAAATGCTAAAGTTCCTGAGTGAAATAAACCAAATAACAAAATAAATTTTTTTAAACATTATAAGAAGTACAAGAAAATTTACAGACATGTCTTAATAGTGGCAAAAAACATATTATAATGATAACATTATCATAAACTCATACATTAAAACAAAGGCTATGTGGAAGGCCGTAAAACAAGCACTAGGAACTAAATCAAAAACATGCTTTTAGAATAAAAAATGAGTACATCAGCACTCAAAGAAAAATATAGAAACATGGCAATGAGAAGACATTCTGGTAAATTTTAAAACAACTTTTATATACCCTGTTTCTCCAGGTGAAATGATGACAGTTAAAAATAAATGAATAATTAAAAATAAAAATAGAATAATGGAATGGATGATATACTTGACTCAATATTGGGTAGACTCACTGTTTATTCAGTTAATTTCTCATTCTCTATGAGTATCTTTCCAAGTTAGTCTTAAAAACACCTAAAATCATACCAATATACTTCTTCTTTATCTGTTTAACCTCCTCTTATGTAGGACTTACACCCCCCAGGACTTACAGGCAGGTGCCTGGGGTCAGAGGCCCGTCGAGGAGCAGATACTCATGGATCAGACAGAATATCCAGGATGGGTGATCAGCCCGATGCCTGGTATGGGAGGAAGGAAGTAGATGAAACGAAATGATGGTGAAATGGATGAAAGGAAAGTTGATGATGGAGCAGTTGGTGGAATGAATGGCGGGGGAAACCGGAGAACCCGGAAAAAACCCGCCCAGACGCCGCTTTGTCCACCACAAATCCCACATGCGGATCCCTGGGATTGAACCCGGGCCGCCTCGGTGAGAGGCGAGCGGTCTAACCACTCAGCCACGGCGCCGCCCGCATACCAATATACAAGGGAGAAAAATATAAAGTTGAAAATTGTAGACCAGTAACATTGTTATCCCCATATCAAAAGCACTGCAAGGATTAATTTGTGAAGATTGGAAACATTTATTCTAAAATTTGGAATATTAAGTTCACTATAAAATGCAATGGTTAAAAGAAAATGTACAGAAACAGCAATATTCACCCTTATTGCTTATGTATTGAATTCCTTGGATAACAAAGAACATAATATAGGCCTGTTTTTAGATTTATACAAAGCATTCAATCTCATGAACCATAATATATTATCTAAGAAATGGAATGTTATGGCACACATAAAAAAGCAAACGAATGGCTCAACACATATCTAAGAGGACATAGGCAAGTAGATGAAATACACAAAAATGAAAACACATACTTTTTGAAGCATATCAGTCAGCCCTGTGGAGTACCACAAGGCTCAGTTCTGAAGCCTTTATTGTTTATTATTTAAATAAATTACCTACCCATTAACTTGCACCCTTAGGCTATCACAGTAAATGCCAATGACCAATAATAGGTAATAAATAAATAATAAATTAGATATTATTAAAATAAAATTCTAGTGGCAACACACTGTAACTTCACTTTTTCCAGATAATTACCTTGAAAAAGTGAAGTTAGAGCATGTTGCCACTAGAATTTTAGTTTAATAATATTTTAACTACTTCACTGTGTTTTCCATGAATTGTTATGTTATAATAAATTAGATGTTGACAGAAACATAAAAATAGTGACAAAAAAAAATAAGAATGGTATTAAAAAAAAAGCTCATTAACACAGAAAAATCTACAGCTATTTCATTTTTTCATACACAACAACTAAGTCTATCATTCACTACAAACCTTCCACAATATATGTCGGTATACTTCTTGATGAATATTTGAAATGGGATACACATAAAACACAACTTTTAAATTATGGAAAAGGGTAATAAGATTAATAATGAAGTTTAAACTGTAAACCCGGATTTAAACAATTAGGTACACTTCCATTTCTGTGTATATGCACTAGAGGTGCTATTATATGTAAGAAGGCACTTAAAGGATTTTTCAAAATGTGACAATAAGCATGTCTATAACACAAGGAACAGGGATTGTGTAAGTATTATTATTCACAAAACTTCACTTTTCAGTAAGAATTTGATTTATTCTGGCATTAAGTTGTGTATCACATTACCCATTCAGTATAAAAATACCTCAGAAACCATATCTAAGCATAAAGTAAAAAACGTATTAATAGAACATTGCTTTTATGTAGTAAATGTATTTATTACACAGATTTCTAAATATGTAAGTGTTTGTGAAAATTGTATTTTGTACATCTATGACATTTGTATGAAGTGACATGTCCTATACTTGATAATGTTACCTTTGTAGTTAAATTGTTAACTTAGGTATGTAACTATATGATATCGTAATTAGTAACACATATATTCTATTTGATGATGCCATGAAATTGTAGAAATTTCCAAACAGTGAATAAAGAGAGTAAGTTGCAAATAGTGATATCACCATATGCACAGTTTTTATGTCAAACTTTGGACAATCAAAGTGCTTATTTCTATAATTGCATAAAAGTGCACCACAAAAAATAAACTGCTGTAATGTGATAATGTAAAGTCAAATTCTGCAATGGTGTGACTTAACTAATATGCAAAATGTTTTACCATCATTTGAAAAACAGCATAACAGGATTCAGGCTTTAAGTGCTATTAACTCATATCCTTAACAATATACAGAGTGGAAAATGTAATTTTATGCTCCCATAATCTATGAAGTTTGAAAACAGTGATGCTATTCCTTAAATTTAAAGTAAACTAAGTCACATAAATCTCTATATTACGTATTGCTTTAAAAAGTTAAACATGAATGATGTTTTCTAGACTAACTGACCTATATTGTTTTGAATTTAAGTTATAACAGATTATTAAAAATATATGTATTGTTTGAATTCTTTAGCTAGAATGGATCTTTGTTGTTTGTATCAGCTAAATTACCAAGGTGGGCATAATGCTGGAAAGGAAGGGAAATAGAAAAGGAATTTTGTTTAATTGTTTAGTAGAGGAAACTTAGGTCTGTTTATTTCATTCAACATAATATGGACATATCAGATTCAGATTCCTTCGTAATCACGGTCATGATTCTTCTTCTTGCTTCCAACACATTTTGAGAGTGTAAGCATGCATGTGCACATGTGTGTGAGTGTGAGTGTGACAGTGACAGTGACAGTGAGAGTGAGAGAGAGAGAGGCTACTTTGTCTACTCTTTCCTCAAATGCTATTTCCTTTAGTAATGCATAGAACAGAAACTCAGATTTCATCATCATTTCGCTGAAGTTCATTACATTTTTGGACATGAGGCAACTAAAAACCTTTTTCAGCTTTACTTCATTATGCATCTTTATTTATAACAGTTTGAAAATTATAAACAATTTATGTGGTTTCTCAAATAAATCATGGAAGCTAAATACAAGGTTAGTATTATTTGTACAAACTGTAGCTGAATAAGAATATTATGAAAGTATATTTTGGTTTATTTAGGCCTCGAAAAGAATGGGATTCATCCAATGTACCAACATATAAATGTTGGACGGAGCACTGAAAATAAATAACAAAAATACAAAATCAATTATGACAAATATAAACAAATCAACACAAAACAGTTTTCATAAATTTTAAGTAATCTAATTACCGAAAAAGTAGTTTCATTACACAATTACTTAATCGCCAAATCTTAAAAATCCTGATAATCATGCCTGGAAACCTTTCATTCAATAGGATAGTACTCCTTGGATAGGATATCCTACAATAGGATAGTACTCTTATCTGCAGTATTTGCAAAGAGGACCATAAATTTTAAATGCTGCTATTTTCCTTCACAGTAAATTACAATATTGTTTTCATTCTATACTGCTGTTTTTACTATTTGTTTGTCTACTGTATGTGATAGGCACAATAAATAATTTCAAATAATAGTTTATACAATAATATCAAAATAAGTGCAATTGTTTTCCAAAGTAAGTCTGTAGGTTTTACAACTCTTAGTATTGAACTTCAATAACAAATTACTATATGCAATTTAATAAATCAAATTAGAAGAAAACAGGACAAAAGCTCTTTTAACCCACAAGATACTAACACCAATCGCTATGTAATGCTCATTTCTTCAAATTCCAATAATTAAAAATTATAGATAATTTACTTAAAAACAGGGATAGATGTTAGAACTGCCTGCCTCTCTCACCTTTTTCAATGAAGAATGAAAGCAACACAGGAAAACAATATTAGTAAATCACAAGAGTTGTTCAAAATGAAAAACGACATTTCTGAGTCTCTGAGAATATATTACTGAAGTACTGTTTACAGAACATAAAAAAGTGAAAAAAATCATGATTACTTCAAAATTGTATATGTCCCTGTCTCGCTTTCCTGATCAATTAATGGCGAAAGCACCCATAATGAAGGCCTAAAACACAGGAAAGAAGAACTCACTCTCACTCTCTCTCTCTCTCTCTCTCTCTCTCTCTCTCAATGAAGGCTGAAGCACCCATTTTGAACATCCTTAAAACACAGAAAACTCAAATAACAGTGTGATAAATAGTGTACAAAAGGGAAAGGATACTGAGTCTCTGGAAATATGTTATTGAAGTATCATTAAGTGTTAAGAATAATGAAGAAAATTATTACTGAGAAATTTTAACAACACTAGTATGCAAGGTTGCATGATCTGATACATATTTATTATTCCTCTTTACAAAAAAATTATTTACTCTCTCACAACAAGGCATTAGAAATTTTAGATAAAATCATGAAATTGCAATTACACAAAATATTTAAATTTCACTGTACTACTTCATAAAACTATCTCTTTTTAACAACTTAATTCTCTCTGCTGGTTTCAAAAATTTTAATGACATGCTAATGCAACTTTAAAGAAAAGTTTATTATCTCCTAATGAATAAAAATGAGCAAAGTCTTTGCACTTTGTAAATTTAATTTTAATGGCTAAATTATCTTCTCTCTGTATAAATTCCATGAAAAGGATTTTATTCATTATATGTAAAACATAAATAAATAAGGAAAGCTATGAATGTCCACAACAATATTAATGGTACTAAAGGCACCAAGAAAACAGCACCAATTACTACCCAGAACATCCATTCTTGCTGAGTTTGAGCTGTTATCTGCTACAGATTTGTGATGTGAAAAGATGATTATAATATTAGAATTTCATGTGTACCATGTTTAGGCACAACAGCAAATCTTCTAGTTGCATGGCAACAAAACCTGCCTGCTATATAAACACAATAGGAATTTCCTCATTTCTCTGAAGCACTCTCAATTGTCCTGGGTAATAACTTGCCAGTTGCTTAAATTTAGGAATTAGAACTGAGTATTACGTAACCATACTTAGTCTCTGGAATGATCAGCTCTACTTATTTTTAACTAACCGCAGTAAAATTATTAAATGCAGGTTCCATACAACTCAAATTTTCAATTTTTTAATATGTAAACATAGCTTTACTCACTGTAAAACTTATCATAAATGCAAAGGAATTTTTTATACACATTCCTTCAAGAGAAAATAGCAAGTAACTGTTGCTGAAGTCAGTAATTAAAAGTAAAATCATTAATAAAATTGTAATTAAATTACTGTTTTTTTTATATAGTGGTATGCAAAGAAAATGTAACCATTTTGACACTGGTTTTAATCAACACTAGATAGCATTAACAAAAGTATTTTCAGATTAACTGGTACCATTATAACACATGTTATTCAATTATCTTAATATTACAATATATACTGTATTTGCACTGTATACGTATTTGTATACTCATGAATTTAATTCTTACTTAATTTATTTCTCCACACCATAACTTAGCAGATTTAAAGCCATAGACCACATGATATGATATTACACGTGTCATTGGGTTCAGGTGTCACTCAATTTACCAGTGATGTGAGGAATGATGTAATTTCTTAGCAATTAATGACTGTTCGGTAATATCCAAAGTCCCCATTTCCATACCACCTTAATATGTGATGTGTTGAGCAGATGTTTGCCATTACAAAACATTTGCGTTGAGCGGGAAAGAAATATGCATGTATATAGATTATTCCTCCCTTTCTGTTTGTACAAAGTCAAACTTTATGTAGAGGGGCCAACCAGGACTGAAAGAAAAAAAGGAAGAAAGAAAAAAAGGAACACAAATATATATAGAATTTCTCTCCCCCTCTTTCGCCCCACCCCACCTCATTGAAATCACAAGAACCGCAAATTTACCGCATCATTATGCATACATAAAAATCAGAATACAGTACAAACCTAATTATCATCAAAAGTATTTTCATAGTAGGTACTATTCTACAGTATAAAATTAATGAAATGATTGAAGGAACATACTTTGTGTATGACACATTTTCTACATGAGACATTTTTAATCTAAAAATGCATAAACAAGTGTTCAGAAAATTCTGATACCATAATGAAGTGTTGGAATTTAAACGTTTTTTTCTTTCTCTTAGGAATGTTCAATCAGAAGATTTGGCTTTCGTAATACTTTTAATTAGTTTCACTATGTTTAAAGTATCAATGCAAGAAATATGTCAAAATTACTATAAATATTATTACAAAATAGTATAAAAGCTAATAAAAGTACACAGTGTAAATATGGAAGGCTGTGATGTGTGGTTTAGCACCTCTCTTTTAATTCTATATATTATGTTCTAGGTTTCTGTTATACCTACTGAACAGCATCTACATTATATAGTTAACAGTAAATGAAAACTACTAACATGAAACAAAATTACTATTATCATACTCTGAAAATCAAATGTTGGCCATTACAGCTATATTCTTTTCATCGCACTATCATTTCACTTATCCAGACTGCCATACAAAGACATAGCACTAATAAAACTGCAAGGAAATATTCCTTTTTCATGCAGCTTTTCCATAACATAAATAAATATATTAACAAACTGATAATCTGGGTTATACTGTTATCTGGGAATATTACTAAAGTTGGATTGGTCCCTTTACATGGTCACAGAATCTATGTTTTAATTGATTGCTCAATTTCAAACACTAGTTTGTTGCCCAGTAAACAATCTGACTTAACTGTGTAATGTAAGTGTTAAAATCAAAATGTCTAATGTTTTCCTTTTTTAGAACGTTTACGTTTTCGTTTCTTATTTGCTGTAAAATTTGTTGCTGGATCTTCCATAGTGGTGGTGGATAATGAAGGGAGTGTTTGATCACTCCCTGCCTCAGCTCCATCCCCTTCCTTTTCACTTTCAGGGTTTGACAGCTCTAAGGATATAATTTTTTCCTTCAATGTCTCCACCTAATGTAAAAAAGAAAAGTTATTTTTACTAGAATTTCTTTTAATAGTAAACAAGCTGATACAATAATGCAAAGCTATTTCATTATTATCAAACAATATTACCATTTCTTTCAATTCATATATTATTAATCTATAATATTTCTCTCTTATACACTACGAAAATGCATGCATAAGCTGGCTACAAATTGTGGTTGTATATGTATATTACTGATCTACTATAAATGCTAATTCATAATTTTAAGTTTAAAAAATTAATTCATTAAACTTTGTTCATTATGTGATGTATGATGATAAATGCTTTTCAGTAGCTGCAATCCAAGATGAGATAATTATTTTTGTTGAACAATTCAGAGTACAGAAAAAATGCTGAAAACAGCTTATTTCATGGTAATCAGAATCCACCAGCTTTTAACTTGTCACTAAAATATAAAGAAAGAGTATTAAACAATATAGGTAACTAATGCAATAGCAACACCTTGCTATTATTGAAAATATAAAAACTTAAATATTTAAGCATGTTTACTACAGCAGGTCTAATAATGTAAATACTAGAACTCCAGTGGTGCATTGACCAACATTTAGTGTGAAGGGAAGTGCTGTATATATGCGGACGCTAATAGAGGTTAATGTTTTTTTATATTTTTGAAGTGTTTAATACCCAATCTTGCTACATATGGTATAAAGGCAGTGGACACTGATGATACATGAAATGATAACTCAGAAAGGAAAGTTTGGAAAGAAACTTTCCAGGCCTAAGTACCTCCATAGCATTTGCCAGTTATGTAGACTGAAGGAATCCTGAGAAAAGCCTGTCAGGGAAGATGGTCTTGGTGAAATTTGAACTGCGGATCTCCCATTCACAAGTCATGCCTTAATTACCTCTACCACCTGTGACAATGGGTAATGCTTGCTAAATGAACATGTAATGTGTATAAAGGATAGGAAAGTGAGCAAATAGTTTGACATTTGCTGGCAAAAAGTAAATGTTAAAAATGCACACCACTTATGTTTTTGTTTTGTTCCATAATAGACCATGAAGTGTCACACATTTTAGGGCCCAAGTGATGTCATTGACTGTAGTGTAAAAACACATGGAAGGTGGTTATTATCTGCATGTTCACCTCATCCATGTGAGAGGGAAGCCTTGTTATTGTAAATGCGGATCAAGAGGAAGCAATTTCAAAAGCAGTTTGCTAAACAGGCCTAAAGGGATGAGATGAGATGAGATGCGGTTTAAGGGCGCTAAACTACTAAGGTCATCAGCGCCCTTACAATGTACAAAATATAAAGTCAAAAATATAAAATAACCGCATAACTAAAAACGGGACACAAACACGCTATGTCCAAAAGCTAAAAACAACAAGACAACCATCACAAAAACTAACACACTAGCAATAAAAGAGTAAAACGTGTAAAGAACTGTAGAATGCGAGGGACATGAGCGCCATATGTCCACTGGGGAGTAGGGTCCCTATTAAAACATACAGAATAAAATAAGAAGGCTAAAGGACGCTCAACGCATCAAATGCGCAGATTAAAATCACTGTCACTAATAAAACGTAAAACACATTCTACAATACGCGCGTCGTCTGCCAAAACGTTGGCTATGCCAACTGGCAGACCAACACGAACGCGCAATGGAGCTAAAACCTGACACTCTTCTAAAATGTGACGCACCGTTAAGGGCGCATCACACTTCCGACAGAGTGGTGCGGGGTCACCACTCAGCAAATACTTATGACTAAAAATGCAATGTCCGATACGAAGGCGTGTTAAAATTACCTCTTCCCGACGAGAAGCACGGGAAGAGGTAGCCCAGACTAACGGGAGAGGTTTAACCTCCCGCAACTAATTCCCCCGGAGGGCCGTCCACTCATCGCTCCAAAGCGAGAGGATGCGGCGACGTAAAACAATAAACAAATCTGACGAGGGAACAACAGAGGTAAAACTTCTGGGTGATAAAATCGTCGATTTGGCAGCGGCGTCGGCAGACTCATTACCTGAGATGCCCACATGACCTGGAATCCACATGAAGGAGACGCTGAGGCCAGAGACACCAAGCGAGTGGAGCAGGTCATGAATGCGCTGTACGAGCGGGTGGTAACTGTACAGCGAGGTAATACTTTGAAGAGCACTCAGGTCGTCGGAACAAATAAAGAAGTGCCGTAAGTCGTGCCGCTGAATGTACAAAAGAGACTGATAAATGCTAAAAAGTTCGGCGGTAAAAATCAAACATTGCTCTGGTAAACGAAAGGTAAAACTATTTCCACCACAAAAACGGCACATCCTACTCCAGCATCAGTCTTAAATCCATCAGTAAAGATAAAATCAAAGTCCCCGAATTGCGACTGAGGTTCTAAAAACGCTGATCTAAAGACTGAAGAAGGGGTCTCATTCTTCGGCATCGACGATAACCCAAGGTGACAGAGGGCCTCAGCGCGCAACCATGGAGAAAAACGCGTTTCCCCCCTTGGAAGGGCCGGCGCTGGCGTAACGTCCAAATGCCGAAGAAGCTGACGAAATCTAACCCCTGGAGGGAGCAATGCAGAGGAGCTAACTAAATATTGCCGATCAAGCGAATCCTCGTAAAATGCCGCGAAGGACGGGTGGTCAGGCAAGCTGGAGAGTCAACAGGCATAGCTACACAAGAGCATCTCACGCCTGGAGGACAGCGGTGGCTCTGCAGCTTCAGCGTAAAGACTGGGCACGGGGCTAGTTGGAAAGGCCCCTGTAGCGACTCTAATACCACGATGATGAATGTTTTTCAAGCGACGTAACACAGATGGACGTGCCGATGAAAAGACAATACACCCGTAATCAAGTTTGGATCGGACCAAAGAGCGATATAGACGCAGAAGGCGGTCCGATCAGCTCCCCAGGATGTGCCACTTAAAACACGTAAAAGATTAAGAGAACGGTCACACTTTGCTTTTAAAAAGGAAATGTGCTAAGTCCAACACAACTTTCTATCAAAGATCAACAAAAAAATTTCGCCTCATCTGCAAACGGAAGTATCCCTGGCCTTAGATGGAGAGAGGGCGGAGGGAAATACTTCCGGCGTCAGAACTTGATGCAGACGGATTTCTCGGCGGAGAAATTAAAGCCGTTGGCGTTACTCCAGGCGTAGAGACGGTCGATACAGCTCTGGATACGGCGTTCGAGTAGACAGGTCCGCCGTGAACTGCAATAAATGGCAAAATCGTCAACAAAAAGGGACGATGACATGCCAGGTGGAATACAATCAACAATGGGGTTGATAGCAATCGCAAAAAGTGTGACACTGAGTACAGAGCCCTGCGGTACTCCGTTCTCTTGAATAAAATGACGAGATAAAACCGAGCCCACACATACACGAAAAACGCGGTCCGTCATGAACTCCCGAAGAAATATGGGAAAACGACCACGGATATTCCATGCGTGAAGTGTACGTAAAATGCCGCCCCTCCAACAAGTTTCATAAGCTTTCTCCAGGTCAAAAACACAGCCACGCTTTGACACTTTCTCAGAAATCCATTCATAACATGCGTCGACAGGGACACCAGATGGTCGACGGTAGAGCGATAGCGACGAAATCCGCACTGAGCGTTCGCTAGAAGTTTCTGAGACTCAAGCCACCATGTCAACCGCCCGTTGATTATGCGCTCCATCACCTTGCAAATGCAACTGGTGAGGGAGATAGGGCGGTAGCTGGAAGGTAGTTGGCGATCCTTCCCAGGCTTAAGAATAGGGACAATGGTGGTTTCGCGCCAAACGAAAGGAAAAATGCCGTCTTGCCAAATACGGTTATAGACCTGTATGAGAAAGAGTTTACTGTCGGCTGAAAGGTTCTTTAACATCAGGACATGAATGCCGTCCGGCCCAGGAGCGGAGTGTCTAGAGCAATGAAGAGCGTGCTCCAGCTCCCTCATTGTGAAAAGTTCATTATAACACTCAATAGTAGCAGACCGAAAATTAAAGGTGTCGGAATCCAGCCGGTCTTTGATAGAGCGAAAGCCGGCGGAATAATGGTCTCACTGGATACCGCCTCAAAGGCAGCACCCAGAGTGTTAGCGATGGCAGCCGGATCCACTATAGTGGCATTGGAAACCTGAAGGCCAGAGACAGTACAATGCGACACTTTACCTGAGAAGCGACGAAGTTTATCCCAAACAACAGATGAAGGCGTAAAGCGATTAAAATACTCGACAAAACGAGTCCACGACGCCTTCTTGCTATCCTGAATAATGCGACGAGCCCTGGCGCGCGACTGTTTAAAAGCCACCAAATTATAAGTGTAGGGTGTCGCCGAAACACCCTAAGTGCAGTCCTACGGGCACGAACGGCGTCCCGACAATCCTCGTTCCACCACGTAACAGGTGGCCGCCGAGGTTGAGGATGAACGGGGAATTGCGCGTTCGGCGGCAGAGAAAATCGTAGACGTAAGGCGCTGCACTAGTTGGTTAATGTCGGCGAAGGGCTGATCGTAAAAATGCACGAGGCTGGAATACAAGCTCCAGTCGGCTTTTGAGAATATCCAGGTAGGTACTCTGGAATGCTGTACGTGGTGCGACAGAAGAGAAACGATGCAGGTGTAATGGCCGCTGGAGTAGGTGTCAGCGACGACGTTCCACTGAAGACGACGAGCAAGCTGGAGTGAGCAAATGGCAAGGTCCAGGTGAGAGAATGTACCAGAAGAATTAGAAATAAAAGGAGGTGCACCTGTATTGAGGTTGGAAAGATTGAAGTGGTAAAAAATGTCGGAAAGAAGAGTTCCCCTCGCACAAGCCCTTGGCGAACCCCACAGTGGGTGATGGGCATTAAAATCTCCCAACAGAAGAAATGGTGTTGGGAGAGCGGACAGGAGAGCTCGAATGTCCCCGGGAGCGAGGGGAGACGATGGAGGTGAATACACATAGCAAACAGAAAACAAAAAGCCGGGTAAGTGAAGGCGAACGGCAACAGCTTGCAAGTCGGATGTAAGTGTGACAGGTTTAAAATGAACGTCGTTACGCACTAACATGGCACCTCCATGAGCAGGAGAACCCTCCTCCGGTTCAAGGTCGTAGCGAACCGGAGTATATCCTCGGAGATCAAAAGGATCGTGAGGGCGAAGCTTAGTCTCCTGCAAACACACGGCCATAGGCGAATGGGAACGCAATAAAAGTTGCAGTTCCGCCCTATGCGATCGTACACCACGTACATTCCAGGTCAGGATAGCCATTAAGAAAAAAGGGATAAACTGTCTACTTAGAAGGGCGGCTTAAAATTACCTTTTGTTTAACCTTTGGGTTCGGGCTTTTGGTATGGAGTTGGTCAGACTCCATAGCCTCCTCGAAGGGAGGGCCCACGCGCTCAGAGCCAGAAACCGATTCAAGCGCCGTGAATCGGTTCTGGGTGGCGATGGGTGAGGGGTGCCGCTGAGCGCGGCTTGTCCCAGGATCTTCCTGGGACTGCAACCTCCGAGGAGGAGAAGGTGAATTATGCTTGCTGTGAACACGCGGAGGGTCTTTTAAAAAGTCTTCTCTTCGAAGTTTCTGCTTCGGCTTTTTGTCAGTGGCTTGTCACTTCATAGACTTTGGACCAGGTTTATAGGGCTTGGTAACAGTAGCAGACTTGGACGGCCGGATCGTAGTGGCGGTTAAAGCAGTCATGGTCCAAGTTTGAGTCCCAGCATCCTTCCGGGGTATGGGCGAGGCAACAATAGAACTGAATGTTCCCGATCGCAGGAGCGAAGGTTGGCGCGCATGGAAACGCCTCCGGGCTTCGGCGAAGGAGAGTTTCTCCTTTACCCGGATCTCCTGGATCGCCTTCTCGTCCAAATACCGCGGACAGTCGCCAAATGAAGCAGAATGTGACCCTTTACAATTAACGCAGACGGGGGCTGTTGAACAGGTACCTTCGTGTGAGGGCTGGCTACATGTTGCACAGATGTTAACGGCACTCTTACATGAGACTTGCGTATGCCCAAAACGTTGGCACTTAAAACAACGCAGAGGTCTAGGAATATAAGGCCTCACAGAAATCCGTTCGTACCCTGCGGAGATGCTCGTGGGCAGATCGACGACATTAAATGTTAGAAACAGGGTACGAGTGGGTACCAATACGCCGTCGCGTTTGGCCTGCACTCGATGAACCGCTGTCACCTTCTGGTCTGCAAGATATTCGACCAGGTCCTCGTCCGATATGCCATCAAGGCTATGCGTGGTGACAACGCCTCGACAAGAATTCAAGGTGCGGTGCTTCTCAACACGGATAGGATAACCGTGGAGAAGCGTGGCGCTCAACAAGGACTTACTTTGTGCCTCGGATTTGCTTTG
This sequence comes from Deroplatys truncata, assembly GCA_030765065.1. NCBI lineage: Eukaryota > Metazoa > Arthropoda > Insecta > Mantodea > Mantidae > Deroplatys > Deroplatys truncata. The sequence goes on from CM060990.1 coordinate 232,679,949, forward strand.
CACTAACAACGAACCATTACGAAGCCGAGTGCAGGAAAGAACCGGACCAGCAATTGAGTCAATGCCCTTCTGGATGATAAAAGGGTTCACCTTCTCGAATGATTGTCCTTCCTCTGTACGGGTAATCACTAAGTAACAACCAGCTATTGGCGGTGCTACTTCTGTTACTAAAACTTTTCGGCGCTTGTTGTTTATAATGGAGAAAGGGTGCTCCATAGCGAAAAAAATCCTCCACCATTGCAACCGTCTCCGACCTCGGGCTCTGACTTCCCGGGCGTTACCCCGGCTCGGGTGAGTGGCCTATCTATACCTAGCTCACCCCAGGGTTACACCTCCTAGAACATAGACAGAGGGACCCAATCGCCGTCGGAAGTCAGCAGCTCATGCAATGACCCCCGCGGGACTGCAGTTGAACAGCGGATACGAACACAAACCCTACATGACGACCCCGGGTGGTGGGGATGACGCCATTACCCACTCACCCAGCTGCGCACCCAGTGCGCGGGTATCCGTCAGGCTGTGTCCACGGAGGATTAAAAGAAAAGATAATAGAAATAAAACTGTGTGGGCGTTTCGGATGCAAGGTAGGCCGGCGAGGAAGAAAAAGAGATGCGTAAATGAATGGACGTGGTGCGAAATGTGCAGAAGTAAAAGAGAAGAAAGAAACGATGGCGAGGGGCGACATGGAATGAAATGCACAGAACGCACGAGAGCCTAACTTGAGTCCCCCGGTCACGAGAACGAACCCACCTCGACCGGACGGGGGTGGAAGGATGATGATGGCGATGATTGGCTCGGGAACCCCCGGGTACGCCAACACCCGTACTCACATAAGCTGAGCCCCTGGGGGGAACAGGCCTAAAGCATTGTCATTTGCACACATGGATGAAAATTTCAAAGGTTGGAAACATTTATTGACTTATTATATCCTTCTAAATGAACAATGAAAATATTAGGATGTATATCCCTCTCATCCTTTAAAAGTGTTAAAAATAGTTAAACTAAGTTATTCTTTCTTCAGTAAGTGTTTCCTTAAAAATTCATGTGTTCCACTCTTGCTGTCTAGGTATCATTTTAAGAGAAACTCCCAGATGCTCAATCCTCTAATCTAATCACTGTAACCACTATTTTAAGTGAACATAAAGTGTTGGATGCTTTCTGAAGATAAAGGCGATAGTCCTCAAGTATATTCAAAGTAGTGATGTAGGTAGGTAAGCTTCCTTGGCCTGCATTACTGTAGATGTGCTGAGCTTCCCGAAAAGACTGCACCATACTGTTGCTGGTGTCAATGCTTTGCTCATCATATGATGAGTAGCACAACAGACCTGAAGCAGCTCTGAGCTTGACTAGGAAAATATCAGCAATCAACAAAAATATGATGCGGCCTCCTTTGGAAGTTTAGAAAATCTATAATCCTAGTGGCATTCTACTTCTGATTCAAATTTATCAGAATGATTTTAAGCAGCACACACTTGAATTAAGGGTTTATTTGTTTGTATCTCTGATACTATGACTTTTCTATACACATTTTTCATTTATACTGAATGTCAAGTTTATTGCAGAAAACATGAGCACCTTCATGGTCTAAGAATGGGCATCCCTGTTTGATTATTTACTAAGTCCCCATTGTAAATCCTGGTAATGGTCAAGTTTTCTTTGCCAGTCTTTTTAGAATCTTTCTGTATCCTACTCTTGTTAAGCCTGAATCTATTTTGTGGGAGAACGAATAGCCTTACATTTGTGTAAAACCAAAAACAATTTTTTGGGAACTGGTATGAATTACATTCTCGTCAAATTGCATGGTGACATGGGAGAAGTGACTTTAAATGTATGTTACTTTTTGTTTACGGTGAAATTGTAGTACGAAATTCAACTAATGATTAGAGTGCTTACCTCCAACAAGGAAACTAGATCCAATTCTAGAAGTTGCAAGAGAGATTTACATTACATAGAAAGTGCTAAATTAAGTTTCTTCCAAATACCTACTCAAGTTTTCTGCAACCTTTCATTCCATTAATTGCCCTGTTTCACAATGATTCAAAACTACTGAAAAACTAGCAAATTAATTCCAGGCACAAACATTTATTACAAACTCATGGAAATAATGCTGTAAATAACTACATATATTGACATGCATTTAGAGTTTAATTTAATAACATTAGAGTCAATTTGTGATACAATACTTCAATTACACTTATTAAAATTTGGACATGTTCTGAATGTCTGCACTTTCATCTTCAGCTGAGTAGACCTTGAGCTAGTAGTAGAAACATCTGGTAGCTCACTTAGAAGATAAGATATTTAAACGGAAGCCATTATTCATGATTTTTTTGCAGCTTTGATGATGTGACCAGATTAAAAGTGAAAATCATGTCTTTAAATAGTCCTTGTTAAACTTCTTGAGATTTTTTCATTACAGTATCCATATTCCTGATATAATAATCTGATATTTTCCAAGTTGAAAAAGTTTTGCATTAGAGACGGAGTACCCATGCAAAGAATTGTGCACATAAATGGCAGCATATTATGTCAAGAACATTTTCTACAATACACTTCACGCTCTAAAAATAGTGTGTGTGTGTGTATACCATATATATACCATACCCATAAGAAACAATGGTAAAGGGCCCCAAGCTCCAGATACCTACTCAGACATTCTTTAATGTCAGTGGTAGCAGCAGCAAATTCAGCCCCATTCAAGATTTTTTCTTTATATCAGGTGAACAACTTCTCTGGACTGTACATTTTGTCCCTCTTGTAAGTCCAATACTTTCTTTTCTTCACAATTTAAAGATTCTTTAAATGTAATAAACTATACAGATAAGAGGAATACAACCTAAATTTACATTTCTCTCCTTAGCTTCTTTTCCAATTAACCATGTTCTTTCTCCTTTAAACCTGCCTAGATAATTAACCCAATGATGGATGACAACTCAGATCTTGGCTTTCCCCAGATAGCCAATAAAAAGAACTAGGTGCTTCACTCAACAGTCATTTGAACTTTTGATTTGTAGGAAAACATGTTGTGGCAAATAAATAAAACCAAATTAAATTTTCATGCTGTTTATTCAATTACATCCAGAAAAAACACTTTTTGTACGCATTTCAGCACTCAAACTATTGTCCCATGTTCAGAGAAATCCTCTCTTATTGTGCAAGAAGTGAACTAAGCTATTGACAGCTATCATTTCTTATATCCTCCTTTTGAGCATTGGGAATGTTCAAGAAAGTTCCCAGAATGCGGTTATATTACCCTTCTGTGATTCTTTAGACCTATAAGAACAAAGCATCTGAAAAGTCACGAATTCCAAGGCCGAAGGGAATGTATTCATATCTAGCTTCAATGTGCAAAGATACTGAAGAAGTTGACTGATGCTGTACAGGGAGAACCAGAACTCCACTGAAAAACTTTCAGAGGTTGTTCAGGGATACCTTCTGCATATTTTAGTATAAGCCACCCATGGTCTCCGGGGCATGTTAAAGAGTTGTGTGGATTGTTTTGTCACGGTACAAGTTAATTTCATATTTGCCCATTTTCTACATCTAATTTGTAGTTATGCCATGGGCGCTACTGCATTGTACAGTTTAGCAAGTGGTAGGCACTTGAGTTGCTCCTGCCTACAGAGGGGTAGGGGGAGAATTTCGGGGAGAGACTTTGAGGCGATAGTCGAGGGGTGTAAGTGCAGGTTTCTCTCTCGTCAGTGTTGGGCAGTTCTGGCCGAAGGGATTATTTGACCCGGTATGTGGTCCCGCTTATCCTACTCTGGTTTTGGGCAATGTTACACATAATATGTAGTACTGGCAGAATCTGACCGTTGACAATTGCCGTGCTCGCCTAAGTAATTTGAATAATCAGGAATGGATTTTGTAAATTACGAGAGTTCTAGACCTTGGGCGTGTCCGATTTAATATTGTAAAGTTAAAGGGTAAAATTGGGCAGGATAATTATTTGTAAATGTAGTTGGAACCATTTGTGTAAACCCGGTTAAATTAATGATAGCTGTACTGAATTTGTATCCAGGCAACTCTTGTAAATTCCTTACCTGGTATGAAGTGTAATTTAATATTCAGGATGGAACTGAACATGAACTTACGTGAAGATTTCTTTAGTCAGGATTATGTAAATGTTTTTATGCAGACACCACATATATTATGAATTTGTAATTACGGTAAATACAAGCACCGACTTGCACCTTGCCGTTTTTCTTTGTACGGACCTCTGATACTCCATTATTCCTTTTACCAATTGAATATGCAAGTAATACATGAAGTGGGGCGCAGTGCATCTAATAGCAGAGCGCGCGTTTTGGGTGGATTCGTGTATTCTTGAATGAGAAAATGTGTTTCATATAGTTGCCATTTCCATGTTTGTAGATTTTTTGCGGGGGTTATTTCAATTTTGTATTTACGGTTTGCGTAATTTCATTGTGCCAATATACTTATCCCATTAACAAATATTGACAAATTACGCAGGCAAAAGCTTTGTTCGATTTATGTGGTAGTCAAATGGTGGCCGTTGCCAAGGCTGAGGCCGTGCTTAGGGCGTTGCATTTGTTGAAGCACCCTGGGTATGTTGTTTTGCCTAGTAATCACAAATGTATTGTGGGCTCACTTTCATTATGAGTTGAAGCTTTAGCCGAATTTCGCGATAGGGAGAATGGGAATGTGGAGGTCCTCATTCAGAGAAAAAATATATACGAGTTTTTATGCGTATCCAACATTACATACAACACTTAGATTATTTAATTGCCTGTTATCCTGAAACTGCTAATGTTGGTCAGCTAAAGACGTTAAAGCAAGAATTTGTACACTTAATGGATGTTGTCTAGCACGAGTGTTATAAAGGAAGCACAAAATATTCCGGTAGATGTGCCTTTGCAATCATCACCACCTGATGATGTGTTCGATTCGGTTTCGCCATTTCCTTCGCTATCTATTATGCACACACTGCAGCAGTTGGCGGAAAATGTACAGTCGTTTGATGTTTCTGATATTCCATCTGCGGTGCAATTTTTGAAGCTTTTTATACGTGAATGTGCATCAGCTTATAGAGTTCACGTATTGCAAATGTTAAAAGTAGTAGTTTGAAAGACAAACGGAATTATTTTGCGATTATTTGTAAAGGCTAGGCAGGCACGTGATCCCGTGACGTCATTTCACAAAGAAGTGTTGCAGTTTTTATTCCACAGCGCGAACATAATAGCCTTATTCAGGATAGTTATTTGCGTCCCAGGGTTTCGAGGAATTATTTGTATACTATACTGACAGGGTCAAAATATTCGCCCGATTATTACTGTTACGGATTCCGAGAGCGAGGTATGCTCGGTTAATATTTCTGGTCCCAATCCTGAAGTTTGTTTTAGCTTATTATTCGCAGCGCGACCTAAACATTTTCTGAATAAGGATCTTTAATACCTCAAGTTTCAGAATGTGCTATGCTAGATAAATATCGAGTAAGGGAAATGACGGTTCCCCCACCTCCATCTTCGTCATGACAAGTTTGTAAACCGAATTTTTCTAATACACTGCCAGATCACTGATTTAGATATAAACAGCTAGGACATTTAAAGGATTGTCAGTCTCCGCGTAATTTTCTGGTGGCTGCCACTAAAGCAGTCCGCAATAATAATTGTTTGAAAATCCATTTCACGGCAGAAATTGCCTGGTCCGAACTTCTTCCTTTTTTTCTCGCTTTCGTCACGTCGGGTAGTTTGGCTTTCTTATCCATTTAAACTATTAGCAGAAATTGGTGCTGGGAAAGTCCCGTGTTTAACTTTACTTGACTACGGTAATACAATTTCCTTAGTACAACAACGGTGTTTTTATAAGTATTTACAGAAATGTTGCCCAAAGTTACGTATCACGGAAGGTGTATATCGGTTAATGGTGAAGTTTTTCCGGTGACGGCGAAGGTTTTGATTTCTATACAGTTTCCTAAATTTACCTGGAAGCATAGGTGCACCCTTGTCCCGCAGTTGCCCCATCATATTGTGTTAGGCGACAATTTTATGTCTCGTTCTCAGCTAGTTATTGATTTCTCTACTAGTCGAATTAATTTTGGTTTCGCACCAACTGTGAAGTTACCTCTTCAGCGGGAGTTAAGTGCGCATTCAATGTCAACTCAGGACCGAGATAAGTCATTTATGGCAAACCGGGAATGCGACTGATTCATTGTCGCATTTATCTGCGAGTCAGGCTTCGCAAATTCGCGGTAAAATTGACCGAGTTTTCTGAACTCTTTTCTGAGAGACATGGCGTTACAAATCTGACTTGAGTATCACAATTGTATGATAATGCCCCGGCAAAATGTTCGCCGTACCAATTAACGCCTCCTAAAAGGCTATATTACAGGGTAACATCCAAGATATGTTGGAAAAAGGGATTATTTGTCCGTCTGCTTCTTCATATAGCTCGCCGATATTTTAATACCGAGGCAGATGATTTTCATCCAGTGGTGGATTACCGTCGCCCGAATAAGAAAGTCAAATCAGACTGTACCACATTTGCACACACCTGCCCATCATTTTTCTGACGCACGTGTATTTACCACTCTCGACTTAAATAGTGCGTATTACCAGATACCTCTCGCTGAAGAGAGTAAGCACATAACTGCCTTCGCCACACCTTGGCGCTTATACGAGTCGAGTTCCCTTTGGGTTATCTACAGGGGCTTGTCAGATCAAATATTTTCCGGCATCAAATTTAAACTCGTCTACAACTATCTTAACGACTTAGTGGTATATGCAGCAGAACTCGAGACCCATATCTCACACTTACGTGAGGTGTTCAGCCGCTTACGCCAGACTGGATTAACTGTCAAGCCCTCTAAGGTTAAATTCACTACAGCACAGATTTCCTTTTCAGGTCATTTAGTATCTCCTGCGGGCATCACTGTCGATCCTGGTAGAACCAAGACTGTAAGGCAGTTTCCACCTCCCAAAAATGTGAGTGCTTTAGCTCGTTTTGTGGGAATGACCAATTTCTTCTGGAAATTTATACCAAATTTTGAGGCAAACGCAGAACTTCCGAATCGCTTGCGACATAAGGGTATCCCTTTTCACCGGACAGCCGAACAGCAAGCATTTGAGGATTTGAAGTTGGCTATTGCTAACCTTCCAGTTCTTGCGTATTCAGGTTTCTGCTGGAGGTTTGTTTTGCAAAGCGATGCCAGTACGAGAAGTTTAACTGCTATACTCCTTCAGTATTGTCCCGAGGAGCGCAGGGCAATTTATTATAGTTCACGCAGCTTATCTCCAGCGAAACATTAGTACGCGGTTTACGAGTTGGAAACCTTAGCGGTAGAAAATATAGGCAATATTTAGAGCAAGTAGAGTTCACCTTAGAATGCGACAATCAGGCTTTAATATGGGCGTTAGCGACGCCAAGTCAACAGGCAGATTAGAAAGGTGGGGATTACGCATTGGCGCATTTCGATTTAATCCCATTGATATTCGAAATTCTGAAAACGTCGCGGACATGTTGACGCGTGGTTTTTCACAGCCTGTAAACAATATACCTGAATCGCCCGGAGTAATTTGTGTGATACCCTTCCACAAATGTCTGTTGGTGTTACAATATCAGCGCCGTGATTCCGGTTTGTCCAGTATTATCAGTCAACTTGAGAGAGATGAGGTAGTCCCTCCATATCGTTTACGCAACGGTGTTGACAGCCCGCGCGAGATTTGATGGCAAATATAAGATTGTATTACCACGTGAAGTCATGCCGATGATCTTTCATTACCACCATGCGTCATCATTTGGTGGCCATTTAGGCATTGCAAAGACACTTGATAAATTATTTGTTAGCAGTTCATTTGGCAAGGGATGGACAAAGAAATTGCCACTAGAGTAAGGTGTTGTAAAAGTTGTGCTCTCGTTAAGCCGGCTTAATGTACGGCGTGGGGATAACTGGCATCTAAGCCGCTTGAAAAAAATTCTTGTACATTTTATTGGTCCATTTCCTAGATCAGCGCAAGGTAACACTTACGCCCTCGTAGTTATAGATGCTTTTTTCGAAATTTCTCTGGTTATCGGCTGTGCCTAAAGCTACTGCTCATATAGTCACAAAGGTTTTGTCAAATACATATGCGTCGTTTGGGGCGCCGCATTACATAGTGTCAGACAACGGCACGCAATTTACCTCTCATTGATTGAAGAGATTTTGTTTTGAGTGGGCAGTTTCACATATAACTACCCCGTATTACCCGAGGCCATCACGTGCAGAAAGGATTAATCGTAATCTGAAGTCAGCGTGAATAGCTTACTACCCTGATCAGCATAATAAATGGGGTAGCAATTTACCCGTTACAACTGGCGTTCAACTCAGTGCGATACGAGTAACATGAAGGTGTTCCGTCTCTGCTCATATTTTCCAATAAAACAGGGTCCCTGTTGGCTAATTATGGCATCTCGTTAATTGTTGCCGGAAAAATTTTCCCTTGAAATAATTACGGAAAATTGGAGTAAGGTCTTTAAAAATTTAAAACGAGCACAGGGCATTGTTAAAAAGCGGTATGATGATACGCGGAGAATGTCTCCATATGTAGTTGGTCGACTGTGATGTGTCGCAATCATCCGCTTAATTCTCGGAAAAATGTCTTCGCGGCAAAGTTACTGCCGCGTTACATAGGCCCATTTAAAATTGTCGCGATTTATAAGGGGGTTTCTGTGAAATTACAGGACCCACTTACCCAGTAATTAAAGAGGGCACAATCTCACAATTAAAGTCATTTGTCGGGAACCAGGTCGCCTAAATAATGTTTTCTCAATGTATTTGAATGCTATGTAATGTTTCTTTTAAACTGACTTTGTGTGTTTTTGATCGTCAGAGTTGCCAGTGTTAGTATAGTTTGGTTTGCTTTTAGGCAAGCTGCCCCATTGCCAGACTTCGTTGTGCTTAATGGGAGGGAGGGATGGAGGTAGCTACGGCCTGATACTCTGTGTTCATGTTTGTCCTGGCTCTCGCCGTGTACAACTTCTCTTGGTTTTTTTTTCTGTGTGCTTTCTTCCTTTCATTCTCTTTTCTTCCGTGTTTATGGTACTAGATTCAGTGTGCCTTATCTGTTTTTAATGTGTTGTGGTGCAGCACATAGTATATAAGAACTCTAAGTTTGCAAAATTAACATTCATGTATATGCTTATACTGTATTTCCTAGTGTGATACCTATATACACAACTTTGTTGTACTCCATTTTAGATTTTATACGCATTTTATTGTATTCCACTTTATAATGCATTTCCATTTTACTTTGTTAAATTTACATTCCATATTTTACTCAATCTTAGACTGGATATGCATCTTATCATTAAACTAATTGAGAGTTTATTGCTGTTAAATTCATTCTGCTTTTAATTTTGTTCGCTAAATTTATATTTTAATATTTTAACATTGTTAAATTCATTCAAGTTTATTACGGCCCAAAGCATATGATAATTTGTCGATAGAGTTGCCATTATTTATAATCTGGAACTGTCGTTTACTTTGTGAGGAGCACGATACTGCTGATTACGTATATTTTTCAGGCTGTACCTCTTAGCCGTGTACCTGTTTTCTCAGCATCCACGCAGATGGGTCGCGTTCCGGTGGAGGTATGGAAGACGAGAGATGTGCTTCGGATGACTTGCCCGAGGAGGGATGCTGTTACTCCTCTTGTTCCACCCCGTCGGCTCTGTTTCATCACCTTGTCATTAGCGAGAACCTGTTAAGTCATCAAGGGTATCTTCATCTACATACTTTCTGTGGATCGTCGGCCGGCGTGTGCGGTGATGTACTTTTTTCATATATTTTGAGTACAGCAGTTGACAGTGTAGTGTTTCATCCTCCTCCAAAAGTGCAGTATTGCTATCCACACACCTCGGGACTCGCGTGCGCAGTGTGATGCTTTCTCCTTCTATGGGAGGATGTAAATTTCTCCGATGGAAATCATTAGCTATAATCTGATATGTAAACTCGTCCGAATTCTAAAGAGGCCACTTTCATTACCACTTTTATCCAGGCTTATTAGACGTTCAAGTGGCATGGTTAAAATGTTTCTCATGTACAGAAATAATTTTAATAAAATCTAGCATGGACAAATGTATCTTGAATATACGTTCAATTCTACTCTGTGGATTTATACTTTGCAGTTTGATGTACATTTCTGTCTAAAATCCTATTAAAACGTTGATAAAATCGCAAATGTTTGAATCAGCAATGTTAAAATTCTTATTAACATTTGCATGAAAAGATTCACATGTGTTAGTTGTGTGACAAACGCTACTGGAGTTAGCCCATATGTATGGACAGATTGTAACACCTTCTGATATGTAATTATCAACCAAATAGTTAAAAATTGTACTAGCCGTTCTTCTGGACGTACTGATGACAGTTCAACTCCAAAACCTTCGCCCACATCATCAGGTTGGGAGTACACAAGGCCAAAGCAACACCCTAAACATTTCCCCATATCAGTCTTATTAACGTATTCCACAGTCAATCGCAGATGTTGAATTTTTCGCCACCAGGCTTGTGAAATTGACGACTTGTGAGTTTGATGTGTGGCCATAAGAGTTTAATTGCAGTGTGTATTGCTATTTCAAAATCAGCTAAAATAATCTTTGGAGAGAATTTCAATCATAGTTTATCACTCAGGTTGAACGATCTGAAAAGTCTCTTTGTAAATTGAAGTAGTCTTATCAGGTAACATACAAAACACGAGAGGTGCATAATGTCCGTTGAAATGTGTATGAATGTTAAACAATTGGGTAAAAACCTTGATACAGTATTTAAATGTGTCATTTACAAGCACTTTTCCGATTGATATTAATATTCCAAACTATTTCACATGAAAATATCAACAGTTTTAATGCTTCATTGTTCAACAACAAAAATTGTTCTTTTCGGTTGGTTAGTATGGGCTGAAGTTCCTAAACTATAATGTGAACCTTCTTTACACTTTCGATGGCCTAACAAATGTTATCCGCCGCTTTCCGTTTCAAATTTGCCGATAAAATCATCTCGTAATTTTAATGCATCAGGGCGTGAGTGATTATGCACAACATTCTTCCGACAGACTGTGTTATCCTCTCCAACTGTGTATAGATTGGCTCGACATTTGGAATTGGCTCTACATTTCCATTTACTTTCTCCATTGGACAACTTCGAATGAAAAGAATACTTATAACCATTTTATATTAATTGGCTCTTACCTCTTTCACTCGTTACCACGATAGCTGCCATGGTCCTTGCGTACAAGCCCTGCATACACGCAACACTGCCGCTACTCTGTAGCCAGGAATGACTAATGTCCACCCCATTGTACATACATCTGACCTAAGTGTTGCCAACACAAGCGTAATGACCACGTTCTAAAATGGCTCCTAGGGACGAATTTAAATGCCACTAATGTAAATGAATAAACGCTAGACGAACGAGTTTACATGTTCCATTAAAATGTTTCGCCTTCGAAATACGATGTGTTTACCACTTTCGGACCAGTTTACATCTCCCCTACTTTATTCCTTCTTTTTCGTTACCTGGCCTGGAGGGTGTATGTGCCGATTGTTTTGTGACGGCACAAGCTATATTTCATATTTGCCCATTTTCTACATCTAAGTTGTATTTATGCCTTTGGGCGCTACTGCGCTGTGCAGTTAGTGCAGGTGGTAGGCGCTTGAGTCGCTCCTGCCTGCAGAGGGGTAGGGACAGAATTTTGGGGAGAGACTTCGTAACCGAGGGAAGTCGAGTGCAGGTTTCTCTCTCGTCAGCGTCGGGCCGTTCTGGCCGAAGGGGGTTATTGAACCCGGTAAGTGGTCCCGCTTATAGTATTTTGGTTTTGGGCAATGTTACACATATGTAGTATTGGTCGAATTTGACCCTTGGCAATTGCCGTGCTCGCTTAAGTAATTTGAATAATCGGGGATGGATTTTGTAATTACGAGAGCTCTAGATCTTGGGCGTGTCCGATTTAATGTTGTACAGTTAAAGGGAAAAATTGAGCACGATAATTATGTGTAAATGTACTTGGAACCATTTGCGTAAGGCTCAGGTAAATTAATGATAGCTGCGCTGACTTTGTACCCAGGCAACTCTTGTCAAATTCCCTACCTGGTATGAAGTGTTATTTATTTAATATTCAGGATCGCACTGAAAATGAACTCACGTAAAGATTTCTTTGGTCAACATTACGTAAATATTTTTAGTCAGACAGTACACATATTGTAAATGATCTTATGGTAAATTCATGTACCGACTCATACCTTGCCATTTTTCTTTGTACGGACCTGATATTTCATTATCCCTTTTAACAATTGGATATGCAAGCAATAATTGAATAGAGTGCAGTGCCCAATAATAATGTAATTACGATTTATTCGGTTTGTTACCCCAATCAACCTTGTTTCTGTGAAAACACGTTCATAAAAGTGAAGAACCCTGTAATAATATGCAATAATTAAAACGTACAACAAACAACACAGAGCAATGCAACATTCCGCAGACGAAACACGTACACTTTTATCACAGTGTGTTCAATCTGATGCCAGTGTACAGTACAGTATGTAACAAATGCGGAACTGTTCCCTTACAGGTATTATTCACAATGTTGACCACCATGATCACGGCAGTGTTTTACAGCGATGCATCATCGACTGTCTTACACGCTCAAGCATGCCAGGGTTTAGCGCATTACTTCCGCGGCTGCGATAATCTTGGCACAACCAGGTCCATGCGAGTATCGACCGGAGTCTCGTAAACTAGACTCTTCACATGCCCCCAGAAGAAGTCCATTGGTGTCGCGTCTGGTGACCGAGCTGGCCATGGAACCGGACCACCGCGACCAATCCAAACTGTACATCAACGTGGTTCCTAACATCGAGTGTAAAGTGTGCCGGCGCTCCGTCATGTTGAAACCACCTAAGCCGACAAATTCTCAGCAGCATATCTTCTAGGAACTGTGGGAGGACATGTTGAAAGAACGTTCTGTGCACGACTCCGTCCAGTGTACAAGGGAGTACGCAAGGTCCAATCACAAAATCATGGACAATACCAGCCCACACGTTCACAGCAAATTGCTGTTGATAGGATCGACATGCCAGTGCATGTGGACTTTCGTAATCTCATACATGGCTATTCTTACTGTTTAACAAGCCCTCTCTTGTAAACTTGGCCTTGTCTGTAAACAACACCAAACCAGGAAAATTGCGGTTTTCTGTACATTACTGTAGGAACCAATTTGCAAATTCTACTCGATATGAGGAGTCCGTTGGCTGCAATGACGGCACCTTCTGTGGATGATACGGGTGCAAGTGTTGTTCATATTCGACTCTCAAACCAGTTGACTGGCTTATGTTCAGAGCTCGTGCAGTGCGCCTACTACTAGCGGCAGGATTGTCACCAATCGCGTGTAACACATTCTCTTCCACATCGGGTGTTCTGGCATACATCGTACGGCCAGTGTCTTCTATTCTAACATGGTAGGATCCAGTTTCTCATAGGCGCCTATGTACAGATGCAAAAGTACTGTGGTGTGGTTGCCGTCGATGCGGGAACAGCTCAGCATAGCGTCAGCGTCGTTGTGCTGCTCTTCCATTGCAATCAGTGAACCCATAGAGAGGTGCATATCGGCAAATCTTCATCAGTAAACCTATCCATACTGCTGTGTATCATTGTTAACGTACAATTAATACTGCCGGAAAAACAAAACCTAGACAGAGCCGAGCAGTACTGAATGCAAACTTGAGGACGAGTTAAAGGGGGCATTACTATTGTCAACAGCGGGTACCGTGAGCAAATGGAAACAGTTTGTTTAAAAGCAAGAGACACAGCGCATACCATCGACATTTGCACTGTTGTGCAGCATTTTAAGTGCCATGCAGATACAAAACTAATTGGGGTAAGAAACCAAACAAACTGCAATTACTCTGTAATGAGCCGCCGGAGACCATGAGTCCCTTATACCAAAATACTCAAGAGGGTATCCCTGAACAACCTCTGAAATACTAAAGCGGGTATCCCTGAACAACCTCTGAAAGTTTGTCGGTGGAGTTCTTGTTCACTCTGTATAATATACAACCTCCTGAAAGGTGATAATCCCAACACATTCATACCAGATACACCCACAGCTTGCTCTCAAGGTGTAGCTGCTGAAAACAGAAGACTGCGTTATTTATCTTCTTGTACATTTATAGGATACTTGCTAGATTTCTTGCTACTTGGAGTATTCGCGCTTGGATTGGATAGGAAAGTAAAGAAGTACCAGTTCACCCTCCTGGAAACCTGATTGTTGGCTTTTCAGCCATGAGTCTTCAGACAATTGCTGTAAATGTTCAGGATTTTACATGTCATGAAGATGCTCCACTAGGTCACCAATGTACTTGGGATGCTGACTGTTCTGCACCAGGTAGACTGCAAAACAGCTGGGTACCCAGTAGGTACAAACCTCTGTGTAATACCAAGCATCAGAATGGCATCAACCTGGAGGTGTTATGTGTAGATGACATGTAAGCCAGCAAGGAAAGCAGTACCTGATATCATAGTCCCTTTGGTGGCTGGCCAAAACTTTCTTCAGATATCCTTTGAGGTTCCCATTGCACTGCAGGTGTAGAAGTGTGGTGCAGGTCTTGTGCTACCCTGAAATGACAGATCAGGCCTTTTACAAGGCAATCTATGATTGGTTTTGCCTTTTGGATGGGAATAACATTGGTGAAATAGCCCATGATGTCAGCAGGTACATGCTTCCATGATCAATTTTGGGAAAATTCTCAGCAATGCAAATGATGATGCTTTCAAACAGTGCTCCTACATTATACTGCAACATACGGCCCTGGCTCCCGGTCTGGGGCTGCAAATCATGCATGTGTTACATTGCTATCACCATCTCTCTACAACTTTTGTTAACCACAGCTAGTAGTATTTGCTGGAGGTTGACTGTGGTCCAGTTGGAACTCTGATGTCCTCCCAATGTTTCTGTGTGCACATTCTCCTGGATTTGATTTACTTTGACCTGAGAAATTATCAACTACTTCACCTAGGTCTTCCCAAATCAGTGTTCTCACTCTTACTGGCAGCCCATTTTTGACAATCAGTGAGTCCCACTGGGTTCCATAGCATCTGAAGACGTTCTTCAACGTATAGACCTCTGAGGTTGATTTGCTTCTTATTTTTACTTTCCTCAGAAGCATGTTGGTGCCTGCAAACTGCTTCCTTCTGAGGCTTGTGCTATCCCAGCTTTCTGCCAGCACAGATAAGATAGACAGCTGCAGCATGCACCTTTTCTTCCATTTAAGTGCAGCAACTACACTCCTCTTGACCAGATATATTGGACAAGGCATCCACGTTAGAGTGACTCCTTCTGGGCTTATGTTTGGATGTGAAGTGTTACACATGTTGGACGCAATGAACAGTTGATATGATCCAGGTTTCTGAAACTCAGCAGCCAATGGGCTACAATGATAAGAATGCTAGATGGTAGTTTTTGTACTACGTCCAGGAGTTCATGTCAGGTAGTGCTGTAAGTAGATAATATTTATAGGTACCACATGAATTTTTATATAAAGCCCCATCATACACATCAAGAAATTTAACATTTTTCACATTAAAAATACAACTTTTTAAAAGAAAAATGCAAAAATGATCCATCATTTTTTTTTAGAAAAGAACCTTAATTTTACCCCATGCATGTTCTAATCATGGACATTTGCTGCATGCATGAATGAAGACAAGAAAAATGGGTGGAAAAAGCTTCAATACATATGAGAGAAGTGATAAATATTTCAATTCTAAAATAAATTCATCATATAAGCATGCTCTCATGCACATCTCAAGACAGGTAAGGTAAAATTCCTAGCACATGAGAAAAAATCTGAAAACTGAATTTATATTAATTTTTCTATATAAATGGAGGCGACTAAGAAATGCAAGAGGACAAATTACTAGACTACTTTTATTCCAATAAACTTGCTGCAGGTTAATCCACTCATGTGTGTAGATAATTATAAAGCATCTAACGACAAATATTAAACAAATGAAAATAAGCTAAATAAAGTTCGTTGTGAGTGCAGCAAACACGTATGTTGTTGTGATGGAGCTTAAGGGCGCTAAACAGCTAAGGCCATCAGCGCCCATACAAATATAAAATTTAAAATCCAAAACTAAAATACCGTACACAAACCCGCTTAGTCTAAAGCACTAAAAACAAGACAGTAAATTCTAAATTACGCCACACTAAAACCATGGTAAATAAAACAAAAAAGAGTAAAACAACGTATCAAGAACTGTAGAACGCAAGAGACATGAGCGCCATATGTCCGCCGGGGAGAAGAGCCCCAATTAAAACAGACAATATAAAATCACAAAGCTAAAAGACGCTCAGCGCATCAAATGCGCCGATTAAAACCACTGTCACTTATAAAACGTAAAAGACATCCTACAGCATGCGCGTCGTCTGCCAAAACGTTGGCTATGCCAACAGGCAAATCCACACGAACGCGCAATGGAGGTAAAACTTGACACTTTGTTAAAATGTGACGCACCGTTAACGGAGCATCACACTGCTCACAGAGTGGTGCGGGGTCACCACTGAGCAGGTATCTATGACTAAAAGGGCAATGTCCGATTCGTAAACGAGCTAAAAGTACCTCTTTCCGACCAGAAGAACGAGAAGAGGTACCCCAGACTAACGGGAGAGGTTTAACCTCCCGCAGCTTGTTCCCCCGGAGGGCCGTCCACTCATCGCGCCAAAGCGAGAGAATGCGGTGTCGTAAAAGAACATAGAAGTCAGTGGAGGGAACAACATAGGTAAAAGTTCTGGGCGATAAAATTGCCGATTTGGTAGCGGCGTCGGCAAAATCGTTCCCTGAGATGTCCACATGACCTGGAATCCACATGAAGGAGACGCTGATGCCAGAGACACCAAGCGAGTGGAGCAGGTCATGTATGCGCTGTACAATTACCACCCTCTCGTACAGCGGCGTCGGCAGACTCGTTCCCTGAGATGCCCACATGACCTGGAATCCACATGAAGGAGACGCTGATGCCAGATGCACCAAGCGAGGGGATCAGGTCATGTATGCACTGTACGAGGGGGTGGTAATTGTACAGTGCACTACTACTCTGATGGGCACTCAGAGAGCCCGTACAAACAACACAGTACCGTACGTCGTGCCGCTGAATGTATAAAACGGATTGATAAATACTAAAAAGTTCGGCGGTAAAAATCGAACATTGCCACGGTAAACGGAAGGTAAAACTATGTCGACCAAAAATAAAGGCACACCCTACTACAACATGAGTCTTGGATCCATCAGTATATAAAAAATCACATTCCCCGAATTACGCCTGAAACTCTAAAAAGGCGGATCTAAGGACTGAAGAAGGGGTCTCATTCTTCGCCATCGACGTTAACCCAAGGTGACAGTGGGCCTCAGCGCGCAACTGAGGAAACCGCGATTCCCCCCTGGGAAGGGCCGGCGCTGGCGTAACGTCCATATGCCGAAGAAGCTGGCGAAATCGAACCTCTGGAGAAAGCAATGCAGAGGAGCTAACTAAATACTGCCGATCAAGTGAATCCTCGAAAAATAACTCGATTGACGGGTGGTAAGGCAAGTCTGAGAGTCGACATGCATAGCTGCACAAAAGCATCTCACGCCTAAAGGCCAGCGGAGGCTGTGCAGCTTCAGCATATAGACTGGGTGCAGGGCTAGTTGGAAAGGCCCCTGTAGCGACTCTTATGCCACGATGGTGAATGACATTCAATCGACGTAACACAGATGGACGTGTCGACGAATAGACAGTGCACCCGTAATCAAGCTTGGATCGGACCAAAGAGCGATTAAGACGCAGAAGGACGGTCCGATCAGCTCCCCACGATGTGCCACTTAAAACACGTAAAAGATTAAGAGAACGAAATGTGCTCTTAAAAACGAAATGTGCGAAGTCCAGCTCAGCTTTCGGTCAAAGATCAACCCCCTAAAAATTTCACCTAATCTGCAAATGGAAGACTCCGGCTCAAGATGGAGAGAGGGCGAAGGGAAAGTCTTCCGGCGCCAGAAATTCACACAGACAGATTTCTCGGTGGAGAAAGTAAGGCCGTTGGCGTTACTCCAGACATAGAGACGCTCAATACAGCTCTGGAGACGGCGTTCGAGCAGACAGGTCCGCCGTGAACTGCAATAAATGGCAAAATCGTCAACGAAACGGGACGAAGAAATGCCAGGGGGATACAAACAACAATGGGGTTTATAGCAATCGCAAAAAGTGTGACACTGAGTACAAAGCCCTGCGGTATACCGTTCTCTTGAATAAAACGACTAGATAAAACCGAGCCCACACGTACACGAAAGACGCGATCCGTCATAAACTCCCGAAGCAATATGGGAAGACGACCGCGGAAATTTCATGCGTGGAGCGTACGTAAAATGCCGCCCCTCCAAGTGTCATAAGCTTTCTTCAGGTCAAAAAACACAGCCACTGTTTGACACTTTCTCAGAAATCCATTCATAATATGCGTCGAGAGAGACACCAGATGGTCAATGGTAGAGCGATGGCGACGAAATCAGCACTGAGCGCTAGCTAGAAGTTTCTGAGACTCAAGCCAGCATGTCAACCGCCCGTTGATCATGCGCTCCATCACCTTGCAAATGCAACTGGTGAGGGAGATAGGGCGGTATCGGAAGGTAATTGGCGATCCTTCCCAGGCTTAAGTATAGGGACAATGGTGGTATCGCGCCAAACGGAAGGAAAAAAGCCGTCTTGCCAAATACGGTTAAAGACCTGTAAGAGAAAGAGTTTACTGTCTGCTGAAAGGTTCTTTAACATCAGGACATGAATGTCGTCCGGCCCAGGAGCGGAGTGCCTACAGCAATGGAGAGCGTGCTCCAGCTCCCTCATTGTGAAAAGTTCATTATGACACTTCTTATTAGCAGACCGAAAACTATAGGTCTCGGAATCCAGCCGGTCTTTGAGAGTGCGAAAGCCGGAAGAATAATGGTCAGAACGGAAACCGCCTCAAAGGCAGCACCCAAAGTGTTAGCGATGGCAGCCGGATCCACTATGGAGGCATTGGTAACCTGAAGGCCAGACACAGTACAATCCGTCACTTTACCGAAGAACCGACGAAGTTTATCCCAAACAACAGAGGAAGGCGTGAAGTGATTAAAAGACTCGACAAAACGAGTCCAGGACGCCTTCTTGCTATCCTGAATAATGCGACGAGCCCTGTCGCGCGATTGTTTAAAAGTAACCAAATTATCAAGTGTATGGTATCACCGAAACACCCTAAGCGGAGTTCTACGAGCACGAACGCATCCCGACAGTCCTCGGTCCACCACTGAACAAAAATACGCCGAGGGTGGGAGGAAGAACGGGGAATTGTAGTTCGGCGGCAGATAGAATGGTAGAGGTAAGGTGCTGCACCATTTGGTTAACGTCAGTGAAGGGCTGATCCTCAAAACACACGAGGCTAGAATACAGTCTCCAGTCGGCTTTATGGAATTGCCAGGTAGGTGCTCTGGAATGCTGGACGTGGTGAGAGAGAAGAGAAACGATGCAAGGATAATGATCGCTGCAGTGGGTGTCAGCGACGACGTTCCACTGCAGACGACAAGCAAGCTGGATGGAGCAAACAGCAAGGTCCAAGTGATAGAAGGTACCAGAAGAATCAGAAAGAAACGTAAGCTCTCCTGTATTGAGGATGGAGAAGTTGAACTGAGCAAAAATGTCGGAAAGAAGCGTTCCCCTTGCACAAGCCTTAGGCGAACCCCACAGGGGTGATGGGCATTAAAATCTACCAACAGAAGAAATGGTGTTGGGAGGGCGGACAGGGGATCTCGAATGTCCGCGTTAGCGAGGGGAGACGATGGAGGTGAATAAACGGAGCAAAGCGAAAAGAAAAGACCGGGTAATTGAATCCTAACGGCAACAGCTTGCAAGTCGGACGTAAGTGTGAGAGTCTGAAAATGAACGTCGTTACGCACTAATTGCATGACACCTTCATGAGCAAGAGAACCCTCATCCGGTGCAAGATCGTAGCGAACCGAAGTATACCCTCGGAGATCAAAAGGATCGTGAGGGCGAAGCTTGGTCTCCTGCAAACACACGGCCATAGGTGAATGGGAACGCAATAAAAGTTGCAGTTCCGCCCTATGCGATCGTACACCACGTAAATTCCAGGTCAGGATAGCCATGAATAAAAGGGATAAACTGTCTACTTAGAAGGGCGGCTCAAAATAACCTTCTGCTTAACCTTGGGGCTCGGGCTATTGGTATGGAGTTGGTCAGACTCCATAGCCTCCTCGAAGGGCCCACGCGCTCAATGCCAGAAACCGATTCAAGCGCCGAGAATCGGTTCTGGGTGGCAATGGGTGAAGGGTGCCGCTGAGCGCGGCTTGTCCCAGGAGTATCCTGGGACTGAGACCTTCGAGGAGGAGTTGAACTTTTCTTACCGCGCGCACGCGAAGGGTGTTTAAGAAAATCTTCCCTACGAAGTTTCTGCTTTGATTTCTTCTCAGTGCCTTGTGACTTCAGTACCTTAGGACCAGCTTTAGATGGCTTGATAACTGTGTCAGAAATGGACGGCCGGATGGTAGTGGCGGTCAATGAAGTCATGGTCCAGGTCTGTGTTTCGGCATCCTTCCGGGGTACTGGCGAGGCAACAACAGAACTAAATGTACTCGATCGCAGGAGCGAAGTTTGGCGCGCATGGTAACGCCTCTGGGCTTCAGTGTAGGAGAGTTTCTCCTTTACCCGGATATCTTGGATCGCCTTCTCATCCAAGTACCGCGGACAATCGGCAAATGACGCAGAATGAGAGCCTTTGCAATTAACGCAGACGGGGGCTGATGAACAGATACCATCATGTGACGGCTGGCTACATGAGGCACATATGGTAACGGCACTCTTACAAGAGACTTGCGTATGCCCAAAACGTTGGCATTTAAAACAACGCAGAGGTCTAGGAATATAGGGCCTCACCTCAATACGTTCGTACCCTGCTGAAATACTCGTGGGCAGATCGACGCCGTCGAAAGTTATAAACAGGGTACGAGTGGGTACCAACACTCCGTCGCGTTTAGCCTGCACTCGATGAACCGCTGATATTCGACCAGGTCATCGTCCGATATTCCATCGAGGCTATGCGTGGTGGCGACGCCTCGACAGGAATTCAAGGTGCGGTGCTTCTCAACACGGATGGGATAACCGTGGAGAAGCGTGGCGCGCAACAAGGACTTACTTTGTGCATCGGACTTGGTTTGAACCAACAAGGAACCATTCCGAAGACGAGTGCATGACTGAACCGCACCAGCAACAGCGTCAATGCCCTTCTGAATAATAAAAGGGTTCAACTTCTCAAAACTTTGTCCTTCTGTTCGTGTAATGACCAAGTAACAACCAGATGGCGATGGTGCTACTTCTGTTACAAACACTTTTCGGCGCTTGTTAGTAATGGAGAAAGAGGGCTCCATTGCGAAAGAAATCCTCCACGATTGATTGCAACCGCCTCCGACCTCGGGTTCTGACCTCCCGGGCGTTACCCCGGCTTGGATGAGTGGCTTGTCCATACCAGTCTTACCCCAGGGTTACATCTCCCAGAACATAGACAGAGGGACCCAATGGCCGTGGGTAGTCAGCAGCTCATGCAATGCCCCCTCCCGCGGGACTGCAGCGGATACGAACACAAACCCTACATGACGACCATGGGTGGTGGGAATGACGCCATTACCCACTCACCCAGCTGCGCACCCAGTATCCGTTAGGCTGTGTCCACGGAGGATTAAAATAAATAAAATGGGAAAATAAACCAAAAGCATGTGGGCGTTTCGCACGCAAGGTAGGCCGGCGAGGAAGAAAAAGAGATGTGTGAATGGCTGTGGTGCGAAATGTTCGGAAAGAGACAAGACAAGAAAGAAACGATGCCGAGGGGCAGCATGGAACGAAATTCAAAGAACGCACGAGAGCCTACCTTGAGTCCCCCGGTCACGAGGACTAACCCACCTAGACCGGACGAGGGTGGAGGGATGATGATGGCGATGAGAGGCTCGGGCACCCCGGATACGCCAAACCCGTACTCACATAAGGTGAGCCCCTGGGGACAACACGTATGTGCCATATAGTATAAGACACATTTGATAGCACCATTTCATCATCCCATACCGAATTAAATTAATAACCATGGTTTTATATATTTATGTTATAATGAAAAATTACTTTTAAATATAAATGGTTATCAGGTAATCCCTATCATCCTACATATTTTTCTAAACATAAATACAGAGAATGAAAACAAGTGAATTTATATTGCATTATATTTCAAAACATTTTCCAAAAATTATCGTTCCTGAGGTGGGAAATTAAACTGAGTTTTATTTATGGATGCTCTTTAGCTACAAAGGTTCTTAGCATCCCATTTTATATTGAGTGTGAAAAACAGAAATTTTGCTCAGAGGCCTCTTTTATTTGTTCTGGAGTTCTTTTATGTGCTGTAAATCTACGACACAGAACCATCACTTTACTTCCCTTCTAAGGATTTTTACGCCCGAAAAAATCCATCACACTCCTCTAGGTTTGAACCCGCAACCTCAGGAACTAGACGTTAGCATGGTACCCCTAGACCGTGGAGGACAACTCCTGACGTGGAGGATTTACATTCCATATATATGGCCACACACAATATAGCTTAATTTTGAGAATTTTGTAATAAAGAAAAATTATATCAAGAATATTACAGATTAGGAAGAGATGCGTGTAGTCAGTAATCAGGAATAATCTAATCAGTGAAAGAATTAAATAAGAAAGGTACTGTTAAAAAATTTTAAATATATTGACTTAAAAATGAAGATATTAACTAAGAAATTCTATCAACCAGAAGCAAAATAATTAAAACAATTTTTCCATTTTCTATCAATATATTTGAGATGCCTAGAATATCTGTTACATATTTGATAAATAAGGTCTTTAAGAGTGGATAACAAACTTAATATTCTTTCAATGTAATAGATGCTCATGACTTTATAAATTCAACAATACCAAGAACTGAAAAATAATAATAAAAAAAACCCCGAAAATATATAGATTTGCGTATGTATGTTAAAAGTATTTTGTAATTTTAAAATGTGTAACAATAATAAAGAAAGTGAGTTTAACTTTCAGGCATAAAGTTATACAACAATTAATGAACAATACTAAGAAACTTTTGCAAGAAAGCTCCAGGATGGGCTCTAGACAGAATTGTGGTTTGCACATTGGAATTAAAAGATTTGATGCAGTGAGAGATTCATCTTACATAAAATGACTAGTGTTTATGGAAGCCTGTAGTAATGTTAAAAATACTGATAAAAATGTTTTCTTCAGTCTATAGCTTCTGCACTATATCCAATTGAGGATACGAATAATCCAAAGACAACAAGTTATGGCGAATGCTTTCAAGAACTATAATTATAACTGAATTCTCTAATTAAAGTTATTACTATACAGAAAACTGAACCTCTGCTTCACATATCTGTTAATTTAATTGAAAAAAGCTTGAAACAGTGAAGCAGGTAAATAAACTGGAACTTGGGAGTCCTGTTTTTTTTAAAAAAAAAAGTAAGTGAAGCAACTGTGACACCAATTAAACAGGTACCTGCAAAAATGGGCTAACCATATACTTTTTTTTTAAAGAAATAAGTTACATGCTTGAATCAACTGCATACCATCCCTTTTGAGTTTGGCTAACCTCAAGGAAATCTGTGTGATATATAAAAACTTATAATTTTATGACATTTTATTGAAAACATGTCATTTTGTTATGTTATAGCAAAGTTAGGTTCACTTTAAACTTTACACAGCAGGTTGCACAGATGGTGTGGCTGTGTAAGATGGCTGTATTACTATTTATTTCTGTGTATGCTAGAATCTATGGGCAATTTGTTTCATTGCCATTTGCAACGATTTATTTTTCTTTGTTTGGATAAAATGATGGTTAGCCTGGTTTTGTGATCACACCTTCAATTTGACTCCAAATTTCAATTTAATATCTCTATTAATGTTTATTCAATTAATGCATTTAATGTATATGCCATACACTCAGCTTACCACCAAACAGAAAAATATGTAAACTTACTTTACTAAGAAAACTCATATTATAGCTTAGTTTAGGTAGCTTAGCGCATCCTCAAAATACCCATTACAAAGTAGGAACTTATATTTTATTTATATTCATTTTGCACTTTAGTTTTTCTTCTTCTGCTTCCAAATTCAAGGACTGGACTGTAACCCATTCTGACAGCAAAGGATTTTAATGAAATTGTTGAACCCATCTTTGCCATCCCACATCTTGCCTTCCCTTAGGAGAATAAACTGATGCATGGTATGGCAAATGGTCATGAGGTATCCTTCTATCATGGCTGTACCATTTCTTCTAATATGTTTTAATCTCTTCAACCATAGTATTGTTAATTTGTAATTCTCATCTTATATCCTGGCTCCATACCCTGTCCCTGACTCAATCCCAAGAGTGATCCTAAAAACCCTACTTCCAATGTTTCTATTTTTCGTATACCTGCTTCTTTTAAAATGCAGCTTTTGGTTCCATGAAGTAACGTTGGTTTTGGTACCACATTATGCAGCCATAATTTTATATCCCTCATTGTTTTCCCTAAATATGTTTTAATATAACCATTGATTGTATTGTATCTCCTACACTTACTTTCCATTGCTTGATTTGTATTATAGATAGAGATGTCACTTCCCAAACATTTAAAGCCATTAACTTGTTCCACTATAGTACCACTTACAACTGTTTTGGACATTATGTTATATTTTCTTTTCATTGCCATAGTTTTACTTTTATTAATAGATATTATTATATTCTTGTAAAATATTATTCAGTGTCATAGCATTGCTTTTTAAAGCATCCTCTGTTTCTGCCAGAAGCGCTCGGTCGTTCTACAAACAAGACTGTATTAATATATCTATTTCCTCCTGTGCAGATCCTCTTAGAATTGGTTAGCTTCTACTCCTCCAGTATTTTATTTATATATATATATATATATATATATATATATAATGAAGAGAATTTGTGACAAACTGCATCCCTGTCTAAGCCCTTGGTTTACCATTAAGGGTTTTTCATTGTTGAAAATTATCTGGGTATTTCTATACAAAGCCTTAATTGCGTTTATCAACTATTCAGGTATTTCATAGTAAGCAAGGATATCCCATAGTTGCTTCTGTTCAACAATATCATAGGCTTTCTCATAAACTAAAAACAATTGGTTGAACTCTCTTCTTGTCTCTAGTAATTGTTTTAGCATAAATATTGCATCTATACATCTCCCTTTATGGAAGCCACAATGCTCTTCTTGTATAAACCCTTCTGCTGTGTGTTGAAGTTTAACTTTTAATATTGATGAGTAGATTTTATAAGCTGCATTTAATAAGGATATACCTCTGTAATTACCACAATTCTGTTTATCATGTTGATTAGGCCTGCTAATTTCCAGTCTTCTGAGATTTTACCTATGCTCCAAATATCACTCAACAATTGTAAATACATCTTTTTCCATTTAGTACTAGCATATTTTGTAAGTTCCATATTCAGACCACCTGTGCCCAGTGCTCTCCTATTCTTAACTTTCTTGAGGGCTTCCTCCATTTCTGAGATCTTGACGGTATTATATTCTTTTACATTACTTGTCTCTGTCTGATATGGCTCATTTTCCCTCACTAACCATTGTTCATATTATTTTCTTCATTCTCCTACTGATATCACATAAATTCTTCCCTTATTGGTAGTTTCTTGATGTAGTTTATCACAACTTAAATCCAAATCTTTGGGCTCCAGTTAAATCATGTTCCAATAATTTAACAAACTGCTCCCATCCCTTCTGACTTGCTTCTTTTGTGAGTTTTCATACTACAGCTATTTTATTTTTAAACAGGATAATATGATCTTTCTCTTTCTTTCTATCAACACAAAGTAAATACAGCCTTTTCATCTCTTGAATAGCTTGCTTTAATTTCTCATTCTATATCTTCAATAGTTTTGGTCATCATCATCTCTGTTTTTCAAGCACTTCTCGAATTACTTTCACCAATATCGTCTTTTTAAGTTTTCCAATCATGTTTTACATCTCTTGTTCTTCCTCTGATCACTTTGTCCATTCTACTTTGATATAATGTCTAATACTTGACTCCTCAAATAGTTGTACTTTAATCCTCTTTATATCTTTTCTGTAAAAATATCCTTAGCAGTTTTATCTTAGGAAATGGTCAGTATCCACTTCTGCTCCTTGAAAAACCCAGAAATCTTGAAAATATGGCCATAATTTACCATTTGCAAGTATGTAATCTATGGTACATTTACTTACACATTTGGCTAATGTGTATTTGTGTAGAAATATAAATTGTGTGGGTAGAAAGAGTTTGTTAACCTGTAATTACTGTAAGTACAAAAATCTGTATGCTGACAACTATTAAAACTCATAAACGTTTTCACCATGTGTTCCAACAATGCTTAGTATTTTTGTATTGCCGATCCTGGCATTAAAATCACCTGCCATTATTACATAATCATTTTATCCTACTATCTCTACAGTCCTCTGTAGTTTATCATAGAATATGTATGTCTCTTCCCTCTGTCGTTAAACTGGAATATACATGCCAATAATGTTAAAATGTCATCTTCCTGTTTTAAACTTTACCATCTTAATGCAGTCATCTATATCCTAATATCCACAATTTCAACCTTTTAGGCATTATAATACCCATACCTGATGCAGCTCTTTTATCCTTTTCAACTACCAAATAGAAATATCTGTAGTCTCCAATCTCCTCTAAACCTTCTCCTTTTTTTTTCCTTTTTTTCGGATACTACTAATATATCAATTTTCCCCATTTTAATTACCTCTATTACCTTCATTACTTTGAGCATGATGCTCCTGGTATTCCATGTACCAATTGTTATCCTGTCTACAAAATTAGCTCTTTGTCTGTTGCCAATGTCATCATCAAATGGATCTGTCTGGCCTATTCTTTTAATTTGGTGAGTTTAAAATTTTACTGTGGACAGGTAACTGGCCTGTCGCACAACAGCCAGCCTGAAGGACAAGGGACTCTTCCACCAGGGTTACCATACCTTAACCAGGGTGACCCAGTTTTAAGGTGTCAGGTACTTGCCCTCACCCTTCCCCTTAAGGGATAGGATTTGCTGGTTTCATTGACAGGTGGGCTAACAATTATAGCATTTTTTGAGTTTTAATGGTTGCATGTACCCAACATCAGTGTGCCCTAAAGACAACAACCAGCCGTTTAGGTTCAAAAGAAAATTAGATAACCATGTACCCTAAGAGTAATAACTCTAAAGGAAGGCAAGTACCCATATAAAATGTTCTAATAATCAGCATATGGTGGATTCATCTTGATATCTTTAAACATTATCATTGTTACTGACAAAATCACTTTTCTTCAGATGAATTTAATGAATGTTTCATATTTATATTAGAGTCAAATATTTTACATATTCTTTACTGAAACTATTTACTTTATATTAACACAGTTAGCAGATAACTTTCTAAATAAGAGTCACTATCAATATCAGAAATCAGATTATTTTGTTAAATAAATTATTATTATTATTATTATTATTATTATTATTATTATTATTATTATTATAATATGTTGTATAGGGAACATACAAAGGAACTTCCAAAAGTTACAACAAAGAGAATTGTAAGTACAGGTAGCAAAATAAAAAAATACATAAAATACTGACTGGAAATGGCTGGATAATTTAAAAATAACCATTAACTACAACAATGTTCATTCCAAAGATGATCACAATTTTCAGTGCTTTCACTGGCAGCAAGTTCTCTGCAGAATAACTGACATATAAGTGGAATATGTAAATGCTTTTCACCATACACTGGCAAAAGATCCTTCAATTAGTCGTAGAAATATGAAGAGGAGTGGAATTTGCTGATTTTATGACGAACCTTTGAGGATCTTTTCTGGTTGTGGGTGAAATTTAATTTAAGGGGACTGAAGTCTCAAAAAATGTATTTTTTTTTAAATTGTGTAAATGTTGCTGAACAGAATGATATATGGATTTAAATGGTTGCAATAGTAGTTATGTCCTTGAATGGCTATTTAATTGGGTAGTGCGTCCTTTAAATTGTTTTTTCTCAGAACTACATTTTCTTTGCTTTATGTACCTTTTTCTCTGAAAGTAGTGGGCCAATCATAGTGAAACTTTGCAGGAGCATGTAAACATAATGCTTCTTTATTGTCACTTACAATCATCTGTATATCTTGAATAATATGGACATAGTGAATATTATTAGTATAAAAAATATGTACTTTTTCTTCGAGCATTCTTTTTTCATGAATTAGAATTTTTTTCTGTGAAAGCTGTAATTAAGCTTTTGAATTCATTCTAGGTTTCATTAAAGAGTGTATTTCTGAGAGTCTCTGTACTAAATTTCAAAGTTGCATCATTGATAGTTTCTGCAAAAAAGGAACATAAAAGTTCTTGTAAAAAAGGGGGGGAAATATATATATATATATACCTCACAGTAAAAAAAAAGCTGATGCATGAAGGATACTCATCAGTTATACACACAATTTATGTTATGTATATAGCAGACACTAGTATACATACATATGAAATTTGGTAAGGTTGTCTGCAATAACTTGAGAAATTGGTGTTTTATTAAAAGGACATACTTTTGCTTATTTCAACTGCCTCTCCTTTACTCTTTTTTCCATATTACTTTCTTTTTGTATTTGATAATGGTTCATTCACACTAGCTGTGTGTAGACAGTTAATTGGAAAATTTAATCAGATTTTAAAAGTTGAATGCCAAGGCTGAGACCTGAAGCATGGATCTTCGGTTTTCCATGCTCATACTTTGCCTGCTTGAGCTACGATAGTGACATACACACGTGTGTATTAAGCTCAACTAATTCCAGTATACTAGTAAATCTTTAATGGCTCAAGATATATAAAAAAAGGTGACTTGCAAAAACACTTGCAACATGCACATATGAGTATCTCACCATGGTAGCTGAAGCTGTAAGAATATCAGCATGAAGAGCTGAAAATCTGTGATTTAAATCCCAGCCATGGCATGGTTTTTCTAATATGATTCAGCTTTCCACTTTCTCTTTGTCCTTTCTTTATTAATTATTATTATTATTATTATTATTATTATTATTATTATTATTATTTGCAGAATTTCAGTTTTCTTTCCTTCTGTAATATGAAATGTTTAAATTTTCACTTATTACTTCACTGTTAAGGATTTTAACTTTTTCAGTTCTTCTTTCTTCTCTCAATTAATGACTTGTATTCATTTTACTTTAATTTGTTGCTCTTTTTTTTATATATAATGAATAATAAAAATTTTGTTGGTTTTACAGATATGTGAATAAATAGCAAATATGCAACAGTTGTCTTGGACCATGTAGGTGTAAAAGCAAAATATAAATTGTTTATAAAAGCTGTTAGCAGCAACTGATTTTGCCACAACCTCTTTTAGTTGTTGCTTCATGAATGCAATATCGTGCAATTTCATGCAATGCAAATGTGGGAAAATTGTAGGTAGGATATTTTGCGATAAAATATATTGGAAGTTATTTTTGTAGATTAACAACTGCCACTTATACGGTTTTACCCTCATGGAATTTTAGCTTGTCCTTTTTCTTTAATTTCTTGCTGTGAAGATCATGGCATCCGAATCACTTCCCCAACTCAAAATATTTGTTGAAACTGTTTCATGTGTCATTCTATAGGCTACTGAAAAATGGCATGGCAGAATGTACTGTCAGATTGGAAAGTGAAGGCTGACAGGAATTTGACATCTGTCCATAAAGATGTGTTTCCAAGTCTTCTAAAGGAACTCATGGTATCCATTAGTAACAATGTGCAAGCAAATCTTCAGCCTGTGGGATTTATCCACTTTATCCAAACAGAATTATAAATAAACTTCTTTCCACAGAAGAGGGGTTAGAAGTACAGCCCAGTGAATCCACTTCAGAAGTAGTATGAGAGGTTGTCATAAACATGTTGTAAACCCTGAGACATGGTGCTCCAACTACAAACCAAAGGAAGAAAAATCATGGTTCAGCCTGGGTAATGTGTAGCAGAAGCCTATATCCAAGAATTAACACAAAGACATGAACCTGTTCCTATGAAAGAATATGAGCTTTGTACTGGTACCAATATTTCCAGACTAGAAGACAGGAACAAAAACAGGAAGCAAAGAAAAATCCCATACATCTACTGATCAGAGTGATAGAGATGAATCAGATGCATATTCTGTCCAAGATTCCTCTGATAAATGTTGTAAAGAAGGTGATGCAAATGATTCTTTAGAGGCAATGTAGGATCCTAAGAAGGGTGACTGGCTGTCAATGAAGCTTCCTACAAAGAAATCCGCAAGGTTTTATGTAGGGAATGTAGAAAATATAGTTACAGGAGAAACGTTAGAAGTACATTTTGTAAGAAATGTTGCAGAGCAAATATTCAAATGGGTGAAAGCAGGGCGGCCTAATAGACAACGACCAAATAGAATATTTATTACATGCTCCCATTCCTAAACAAAGAAAGTCTCACTTAAAATTTGCTGACAACTTTCTTGGATATTGTGTCAGTTAAAAACAGAATTTGAGATAATCAAGATTTCTCTTGTTATACTGAACTGTGTATTACATTTTTTGTTTCAGCACATTTTCAGTCAAAAGACATTTTTCTAATGGCTGTATTATGTTTTGTAAATGGAGATAGATTTTGTATAAAATCTTTAATTTGTTTTTTTGTTCCTCATGTATACTACTGTTCTTAGATATAATAAATTGATTTTATTTTCACTAAAAATGATTTAAAAGAACAAAATCTGCACAGTCTTAAAACTTCTAAATAGTAACAAAATACGTAAAATCACTATTACACAGCAGTCGGTACAGACCCCAGAAATAGTAGAGTGAACTAATCAATTGTTATTTTTTTATGTCGTAAATTTCACCCTTATGGGATAATTAATTTTAGAGTATCAATCAGCAAGAAATACTTTACAAAACTGAGTACTAGATACTTACAAGAAACATTTTTTTGAGGAAATTACAGGTAAAAATATGATAAAGGTGGTCATCTCTAGCTGGGTTGACAGTATATTTACACTACATCTACATACAATGAGGGATCTATAAAGGCTACTCATATGAACAAAGAGATACACAAATAAGTATAATGCTACAAATGCAAAAACCAACACATGTAGAAATACATATAAGTTGCTTAATATTTTACATAACTTCATTATGTATAGGAACTCTAAATTGCAAATGCATAGAAAATAACATCAAAGATATGTACAGTCACTTTAGCTTCACAAATAAAACAGACAACAAATGAAACAACAAAACTAAAAGTTATTAAGCCCTATCTGTCAGAAAATGCCTCTTTAGAGGAGTACAAAAGAGTAAATGTAAATGCACTTTAAAATATTGTATTATTGCACTTCTTATCTTCATATATATAGATCTGTTATATTTTTCTGTATATGTTTTTATTTTTTCTGTATTTGTGTTTCTTTGTTACTTTTTGTGTAATCAGACAATTCTTTTAAAATATAGTTGAATGGAGAAATAAAACACAATACAACCATTACACCAGGAAACAAAATGATTTGTTTTATTAAAGCTTATAAGGGTAACTTT
This sequence comes from Deroplatys truncata, assembly GCA_030765065.1. Classification (NCBI taxonomy): domain Eukaryota; kingdom Metazoa; phylum Arthropoda; class Insecta; order Mantodea; family Mantidae; genus Deroplatys; species Deroplatys truncata. Next base: position 232,711,618 of record CM060990.1, read on the forward strand.
GGCAACAAAAAAGCTGTTCATGCTGATCTAAATTTTATAATATATTACCAGTATAACAGAAGAAAACTATTTTGGGACTGTAGGTTTTTAAATGAAAACTGAGAAGTATTTTGCAAGATCATCTAAACTTCGGTGAGCAGATGCTGTAACCAGTATAACAGAATAACTATTTTGGATCTGTAGCTTTTCGAATGAAAATTGAAAAGTGTTTTACGCATAGGTTGTTTTTATAATTTTCAAGATTATCTAAACTCCGATGGCTGTAATTACACGGCTGTTAAAGAGATAGGAAAATAAACTTGTTATAACTTTTATGCATTTCATATACATCTATACTATCAGTTTAACATACAACTTTGTAATTTATTAATTTATATAGGTTTTAAACTGGAACAAGATCTATAATTCCTGTAGCTACTGTTACTGAACTTATTATTAAGCATTCAGTGTTTAACTTTTGTAATTTGTTTATAAACTCTTAGATTGCATCTAACTCTAAGTTTTGTACCTATTAATACTGACATTGTCCTATGCATCATTGATTATCTTCAACTGTATATGTTTTTATGTCCAAAAATAAATAAAAAGTTAAAATACATAAATATGCTCTAGTTTATGTCTCACAATTAATTTCTGAGGAAAGACCTTTTCCTGATTACCAAACTCTTCTTTCCAGACAATACGCTAGATTTGGTTACTAGCAAATAAATAATAGGTATGGTTGGGAAAAATATGGTGAAACTGAACTGCCACCCAAAAGTGCATTTGATAGTTGACTGTATGAGTGTGTTAAGTGATGAAGATTAAGATATGTAAAACTTATTTGGAAAATATTACACTAAAAACAAAGTAGAATAACAGGATTTATAATTAAAGAACATTATTCTATACTTAGAAAATGTGTCTGTGCATTTTAGAGAAACCTGGATGAAAGTTCATGGTTTAGATGCTGATTTGTATTTTGTAGCACCTGAATTGTCTGGGGATGCAATGCAAAAATGATTAATGTCTCTTAGATTTAAAGCATGATTATATGATCTAATTTTGTTCACTGTAAAATAAATCAAAGGAGATCTCAAAGCATTATAAAACATATGTAAATTTAAACAAATGCTTATACTCTTACAACTCTAGCATGGATACAAAACTATTTGATATACTTAGATGCTACTGTTCTGTATGGGTGGACATCACAGTATTTAACTCTGAGCAAGTTTGAATGGAAAGGAAACTTTGGGGCAGCAGCAGCATCACAATATTTAGTTAGTTCTGGGTATGCTTGAATGGGAAGGAAAGTTTAATGTAAATGTGAATGATATATCTGACGATTTAGCAATGGGTCAACACAGAACCTTCTTGGTAATTACTTCACTCACTTTCTCCCCTTATAGGGAGTCTTTTAAATGAAACAATTCATTCAATTTCAAGGATATACTTCCTCCTGAAGTAGGTATTGAAGGAAAATGAAGTTGATGAAAGTCCACCTCCACAGTAAGGGGATAACTCATCTGCTTTTCAACCTGGAGGGTCCAAGTTCAAATTTTGGTTTGGCTGAGTTGCATGATTTTTTTTCCCAGGGTTACTCCTTATTCTCATAACACAAATTAAGATAATTCTTAGCTCAGTGGACTCTGAAATAATATGAGCATCATTTCATTGATTTTACTCATCATCTTCACAGACATGAGCTGTTAAAAGCAATATTAAACACTTCAAGAGGGGGGGGGGAAAGAAAAGCAGTAAAGAAAAATACTAGAGAGATTATAATTTCAAAGATGTTCTGGGGCATCTTTCTTCTCTATAACTTAACCCTGTAAAGCTTCCAATAACTTAATTATATTTACCAGCAGATGACACAGCTATGTACATCCCTGGAGGGAGGAGGAGAAAGAAGAAGAAGAAGAAGAAGAAGAAGAAGAAGAAGAAGAAGAAGAAGAAGAAGAAGGGTAAGGAATTATCAAAAGAAACTATGAGACAAGTGTAGAACTTCAAGCATACCTGTAAAAGCTGAGTTCTCACTACAGGTATTTAATGAATACAGTAGGTTCTTTACTACTGAACACAATGATCACTCTTAAGCAACTGGAAAGTAAGACCTGGCTAATGATAGCATGGCCAAGTGCTTTAGAAGGTATTACTGTTGCTTGTAAATCTGTCCTTTCCAATCCAATTTAAGTTCTTTCTTTTATCATTGTTGATTTTGTAACTGAATGCGCAAAACATAATATTGTCTTAACAACATTTCATATTTGAATGTACCGAGTGGGATGGCTCAGGTAGTAATATCTGTGGCCCGCATTTGGGAGGTCCTGGATTCAAGCCCCTGAGGCTGACAAATCGGACTGAAGGTTTTTTCGCAGTTTTCCTTGATTGCTAGGTGAATGCTGGGTGGATACTTTGATCTGTGGATTTTCATATCATCCCTTTCATTACTACATTTCATTTCCTTCTTCTTCACTGCCATACCAGGCATTGTGCTGATTACCCATTCTGGATATGCTATGATCTAGAGTTTGCTTGTTTGACCCAAGGCATTGGCTTGTAAGTCCTACAAAGAGGAGGGTAATCAGTTAAAGAAAAAGAAGAATAAGAATGTATCATTTGAGTTTTAAGCCATTGCTCTGCATACACAAAAATACTATCACAAGTTAAAGCACAGTTTAGGGATAACTTAAGAAAACAATAGGAAAGGAAATTGTTATGTTCTAAGAGAAAAATACATAGAAACAAATGCAAATTAATATCAGATTTATGAACCCTCAGCACATACAACTGCCCTCAATTTTTGGTATTGATGAAATCAAATTTGACTAGAGCAGGCATCATCAATGTGTAGTTCTAGGAAGCCGACTTTACCTGCTTCACTGCTGTTAGCATTTGCCATAAGGAAAGCTGAGCAGCATGCCGGTTTGTAAACTTGTGCTGTTTCCTGTATCTGTATGGGAGTAACTTTGTTATACAGAATGATTTGAAGTGTTGTAGTCATATTGTTTTATGCAAGTATATTGCTTATATGATAACACATTATTATTGTTATTATTATGTTTATTAACATTATTAAATAATACAATTACCAATGTTCAATGTGGGGAGACATTAACTTGTGCATTGAATCATAGGAGGGATTATACAAGCAATGAACAATAAGTTATTTATTAAAAGCATTCTAATTCATATGTTCAAAACATAATTCGTATGTTGAAAGTCAAAATAAATGAAGTTGTGAGCCTGGAAAGCATGAACAAATTCTGCAATAGCAATAAGTTACAGTACGATAAAATGTACTGTAACAATCCACAAACATTGCACATTTTAGTTGTTCCAATATAGATGATCTTTCTTCCCCTTGGTATTTTTCATACTGATTTGCATGGTGAGATGAATAATGGTGCTGTAGTTTAAACTTTCACACTTTATGTACTGAGAGGGGAGCTCCCAACTGGTCTGCTTGGTACTTGACAATAGCTGGACTAGAGGTTACAATATCCTGGGTTTCTTGAAATTATGCCCATAAAACATATTTTTTCCATCATGCATCTACAGTGCAATTCCTGATTCATCTCACCCAATACATTTTGTTAGGGTTTAAATCTGATGAACAGGTATGTCAGTCTATCACTCTGAGAACCAATATGAAACTGTTAAACATCTTTGTACAGGATAATTATCCTATATGTATTCAGTAATTTGGTCAGAATATCTCATATTATAGAAGGAATAAAAATATGTTTAAGTATAGTCTAATATTCCTCAATGTATTGTCAAGCTTCCACAGTACATACAGACCACCTCCTTGATATCCTGCCCAGCAAGATACAGCTGCATGTTCATAACAAAATTGTTTAGCCACAAAACTTGGACAATATCAGGAAGACCCTTTGAACATAAGACAATTCGGTTTCCCTTGTTTGCACAACAAGATACCACCTTATCTGATAATATTGTGTCATTCCAGTCATGGTTGGCATTTCCCTATGCAATCACCGGATGAAACAATGTGTGATAATTTGTCAGGTGTTCCCTCTTAGCTTTGTTTATGCAGTGTATCCTGGATCATTGCAGTTCTGTTTAACATGATCCAGGAAATCATGAATTTGCTTTAATTTCAAAATGAGGTGGGGAGGGATTTCTCTCTACTTCTGCAATTAAAACTGCATGTGTCATTCCAGTCATGGTTGGCATTTCCCTATGCAATCACCGGATGAAACAATGTGTGATAATTTGTCAGGTGTTCCCTCTTAGCTGCTGTTTATGCAGAGTGTCCTGGATCATTGCAGTTCTGTTTAACATGATCCAGAAAATCATGAATTTGCTTTAATTTCAAAACGAGGTGGGGAGGGATTTCTCTCTACTTCTGCAATTAAAACTGCATTTTGGTAGAAGTGGACTTACATTAAGTTCCTAAACCAGGAAAATGGAGTTCATTCCCTTAACTTGATAATTTCACCCATTTCTGAGCTGTAGGTGCAGGGACTGTAAAATGCCTTAGAGCCTCATGAACAGAAAAGTCTGTGATATTTATTAATGCAAGGAGGGTTTGCTTTGTGCCTGCCTACATCTTTGTGTATGCATTGTGCTATGATGAAACTTGATGTGATTCACTGAAAACAAACCTATTAGAGATTCTTGCATTTGTACAGATTTCTCAGCACCACCTCAAATGTATGTGCAGCACTGCAATTGTTAAAACAACCTCTGTACAATAAATTATAATGATGATTATAAGACATTAAAATTACAGACTGCATGTGCAAAATATTCTAAAATAATTTAGGTAAAAGTTGAGTTGAATTTGCAACACTTACATCATTCATTTATTGAAAAAAAGGGTAGACATGTTTCTAGAGATAATCACTCCATCATCAGTTCCCAATCGACTGCCAGTGTTGTGGTTTGATTTGTCTCTGAAGATGGTTGGATGAGCTTCTGCATTAGGATGTCACTTAATGGGATTTCACAGTTAAAGAGATGGTTTTTGTTTTTCCAGATATGGATATTTTTCCAGACTGCAAGTTTTGTTTTGCCTGTGATGTTTCTAACTAATTTGGGATCTCTGTTGATGCTATGCTGTTCCTTCCAAAAGTGCCAAGTACTGCTGATTTTTCTTCCTGCTTTTGATTTATGTTTCTAATGTGTTCTTTTGTTCTTGTTTTAATGTTTCTTTTGGTTTTTCCAATGTAAAGCTTTTCACAGTCATTACAGTTTATCTGGTATATTCCTGGTTTATTCTCCTGTGGGATGTCATCTTTTAATTTGGAACTTAGTATATTTTTTATGGACAACTGCTTTTAAGTATATTTTTTATGGACACTTGCTTTTAGGGGTTAAAATGAAGTTGTGCTGTTTGAAGATCCTTTGGAATTTATAGAAAGATGATGGATGGTATGTGAATTTCTTGAAAATTCTCATTTCTTCTTTGTTTGAGATGAGTGTACTGATGTATTTGATTCTCTGTTTATTCTTTGCTCTGTTTGCTTTCTTACGTATTACCTCTTTTACAAATTCATTTTCTGTAGCTATGTTTATTATATTGTTTAGTTCCTGACTGTATTCCTATTTGCTCATGGGGACATCAACTAACCTGTGCACAAGACTGTTGAGTACTGCATGTTTATGGGGAACAGGATTGTAACTGTTGTGTTTTATGTAATTATTGGTGTGGGTAGGTTTTCTGTATATGCCAAATGTTGAGTGGTTTTCTTTCCTGATGATTTTAAGATCGAGGAAGGGTAGCTGTCCAATACATTCTCTCTCCATGAAGAATTTTACTGATTTTTCTTGTAGGTTTAGCAACTTAAGTGCATCTTCCTGGTGTTTTTCTGGAATGAAAAAATGTTGACATAGCAATACCACAATTTGAACAGCCAGGGGAAACCCTTCATGATTCTGAGTTTTAATGCACTCATAAAGAGGTCTGCTAACAAAGGTGATAAAAGGCTGCCCATAGCTAAGCCAGAGTTCTCTTTATAATACCTTCCATTGAAGGTGTAGTGGTTTTGCTCTACGCACAGAATAGTTAAAGCAATGTATTCCTGAATTTGTTCTCTGGCCTTCTATATTGTTTCTAGCCAATTTTGTGTGTGTGTCTGTAGGTTTAGCGTTGGGATGCTTAGAAATAGTGCTGTGATGTCAAAAGAAACCAAAGTATCTGTTTTTTCTATTTCTGTATCTTTGAACTTTTGAATTAGGTCCAGAGAATTTTTTATGCTTAGGGTTTCAAATTTAGGAAACGAAGAATATCTGTGTGTCAGCCATTTGACTAATTTGTACGCTGGGGCATTTATATGAGTCATTCCACGTCAAGTCGCACAAATTTTCACAAAATCTGACCATCATGTCTCCGATTCACTTCAAATGTTATCCATGGATTACAAAAACAAAGCGAATTATGCTTTAAATTCCTATTTTTTTTAAAATTGCAATGTTTTAAAACATATTGCACAATCCAACTTGTGAAAAGCAGCACACCTCTATACCTTTAAAGTAGAATATTTGACAGGCGATGAGTGATAAAATTATGTTATAAAGTGCAATGCAAAGCTTAATACATAATCTTTTACTTAATATTTATTATGATTGATATAATTAATTATTTACATCAATTTTTAGAACCCAAACATTTAAAAACTATATATCCCTGTTAACCCCAAAGTTTAAATTTCTATAAAAATTATAATTAAATTCCCTGTAGTTTCCTGTATATATTTACATAAAACAAAGAGGGATCCTGTATAGTTAATTTTAAATAAAATAACTTAGAAAGCGGTGCAAATAGGATTCCAGCATGGTGCAGCTGGAGAGTAGCAGCAGCAGCAGCAGCAGCAGCAGTCTGTCATTGGATGCTTTGTCAACTGTTCACAGCACTTTAGTTGCACTAGTTTGTTCACATGTAACTTAAATTTGGCATGCAGTTGAGTAACATTTGAACTTTCAATCTTATCCTATGGGAGGCAACTGAACTACAATTTAAATGTGCACTTTTTCCCCTTCAGGCTCAACTGAATACCATCTGGTTATTATTGCATTATTGGTTGATGGAATAAATGAATTTAGCTCTATGGTGCCAGGGATCCCTTTCACATTGCAGTATCTTGCCTTAAAATGGTTACTGTGTTCAAAACCACATCTGGATTATTCATGGCATTGGTACTTTGTAGCACACAATCACTGTTATCAGTGGGTGGTACTTTGGTTTTCTTTTTTTTTCCCGACACGCATCACATAGTTTTAGGTCTGGCGACAAAGTTAAGTTCCCCATTTTTAAGTTTGTAAGCATATTGCGGGTAACTAAGCTTCATGCTTTCTGCTTTGTGTTATGCTTGGAAACATTAAATGGATTGAAGCAATAGTCATAGCTACGTTTCTTCAGTTCACTCATTATGCACTTTCAGAAATCACAGAGAGCTAAGAATGAACTTCTAATGCAAAAAGCTGAACACAAAGTAACATTTAAAATGAAACAGCAGAGAGGCTTTACAGAATATCAGATCCCAGTTGCTAAGTTACACCGAACACCGGAAGTGTTAGCCTATCACATTTGCACTGCGTAACGCATCGGCCAGCGCAGCGTGCTACTGCAGTGTAAAGCTCTCAGTCAGCAGTCTATGTTCTAAAACCCTATGCACTAACAGAAATAAACTGTTTAAAAATGTACTTCTAAGGAAGACCCCCATCCTGATATTAACAGACTTAAAACAAAATATATCACAGATTCCTCCTGCATTTTTTCCAGATTTTAATATTAGGGGGTTAAATATGATATTGCGGTTTAAAATATTCATATTCAAAAAGGTGATTATTTTTTTATTCCGAAAAAAATTGGATTTTTTTATAAGAAAGACCACAATGTTTTTATCTGCAAAATGATGTATTGTTCCTATCCTGGAACATTCTGTATTCCGAGAATAAATTACTTTTACGTAAAGTTGTGCACATATAAGAAAAATGTTAACTACTTAGTAAATACTAAATAATTTGATTTTCCATAAATTATATAATACGTGTCGATTTATTTTATGTGTGGAACATGTAAACTTCTCGAAAACGTTTCCTGTTTTATGTAACTTTAATTAGTGAAGGTGAGTGTAAAAAAGTGTGACTCAATCTACATCATGTAAACTTAAATTCAGAAAATTCAGAGAAGGTGGTGTTTTGTGTGTGTTCGGTTTGATGTGGAATGACTCATATTGCTAATAGTGGGACTCATTGCTTTTACTGGTTTGTGCAACCTTTGAAAGGCCTTAGGTTCTAGGTAGTGTGGGTTGTTTACTTTAATTTTGTATTGTTATTTTTTAATATATTAATTTAAATTAAATTAGTTCTTGGCATTCTGTATTTTTTTAAAAATAAAACTTATTTATAATATAAATAATTTCATAATGTTTACCTCTGCAGTACTCCAGTTCTACATTTAAAATGTGAATGTTTCTCATATTCCCTTCTCTGTTATGAACTACTTCTACACATTGCTCTCTGTTTAACAAGTACTATCTTAACCATTCAATTAACCACTCATGCAAGGTAAGGGACAGCCGCAGAATCCTGAAGGTGTCAATAAGTAGCAACATGTCAATGGCCCAGTACATAAACAGAATCTTGTCTCCAAGTTTTGCCTGCCCACCTAGCCTCTCATGTTCATAGTTGCTTCTTTCTAAAGGTGAAGAATTATAATAGCAGTTAAGGGTAAAAAATCTATTCCATGAACATTTTTAATACAGTTAAGATGAATATTTCACACCACTTGAAATCCATGGTGGCTTGTGCTGAAAGACACAAGGGCATGTGTCCGCACCTTAATTTTGGACCATAAATACCTTTAAATAATTTCTGCATGAACTATCAACTAAAAAAAGTTGTAACATTTTAAATGCAAACCCTAAATGTTTTAGCACCTGCACTGTAGTATACAACTGATGTGCACAGTTTAAACGGCTACTCAGGCAAATGCAGACAAGTGCTGCCTCTTTTGCACCAATGACTCATGAGAAATCTAAACCATAAGTAACTCTTCCACCATAAAAGCAATCAACTAATGTATCCTTAAATAACATTACATTTTAAATATAGCCAGCATTATCAGAACAGTAAACTTGATTGGTTAGTGAGAGAAGGACTGCAGAATGGACTTCATTTATGAATAGAGAGGTAAGTGTTTATTGCATTCATTAACATTAAATTTTACTTTTGTTTTTAATACACTTTAAAGACCTCAACTCCAAAAAAAGTAATGTTACAGACAGTAATGCTCTTTAAATATGCTGCTTCATCCTAAGTATTTATATTTATTGTTGACATTAATTCTTACATATAATTTCTGAACAAGAGTATACAGCAAAGCTATTAACAAAGTTCTGAAAAATATGATGAGCTTTAAGCGAAGCTGAATTATTTATTTTAGTAAATGTATAGTATGTATTGCATATTTTACATCAAATAAAAATTTAATATCAGTACACAAAATTACTTTTAACTATATTTTCAAGGGAAGTAAACATATTTTTTGTTTATTTCTTTTATTTTTGCCCGGATTTTTCCAGTGCACTGATAAATTTATGTTTGTGGATTCTGTGCAATACTATTTTTATAAGCTGTGCCCCACCAACTAAAATGTATGAAAGCTGCCACTGCTTGATGTACCATGACTGATGCTGTGAGTTTTACTTCCAAGTCAAAAAATGTCTATTTCTTCAACTTTTCATTGGGTCATTGAAACCACAGTTATAGAACCCTTGTACAATGCATCCTGTATTGCAAAATGGGATATGGCACAGTGAATAGATAACAAGAATGGAAACCATTATCGTTATCTATTATCCAGAAATTAGTAACATGTTGAGATATTCTGCATTTCAAAACTAGGACTTTTTTTAAATCCACCACTGATTGGTGTTAGTTTTAAAGAGCTCGGGTGCTGTAACATCTGATGCATAGTTCTATATGATACCTATCTAGACAAGATGAGTTAACCACACTTGTAAGCTGCAAATAGAACATTGATATGCTCTCAAGATTATTAATGTAGGAACAGTTTGAATTATTTTTTTTGTATGACAAACTACAAAGGAATAAAGTGAACCTTAATAATTGCTATAATTGCGTACTTGAGCTCACAAGTATGAAATATTGTCAAAATAAATATGTAGAGTAGAGTGGTGTATTTACTGGTCTTAAAGATGTTACACGTTCAAACTCATATATTGTGCGAGTCGGATGGGCTGTACGTGCTTATATAAAACACTGTAATCCATATGTTTCAGTCTATATTCATCATGCTGTACTTTAAAGTTAATGATATTTTATAAGAATTGGAAAGAAAAGAAAGAAAGAAAAAAAAAACAGAGAAACAACAAAAAGCATATAAACAAAATAGAAGAAAAAAAATAAACCTGTTCATACGCACATCTATTATTTACAAAACAAACACAATACCCGCCCCTTCCTCCCCTAACCCTTCCCCTCCTATCCTTGTCCCTCCTCCTTACACTCCAGTATGAGCTGCATAAACTTTTGTAAAAACATACCAATCACTCCCCCCTCTGCCATTCCAACCAACAAAGTCGTCCTCCGTGGTACAGTGGTTACCATGCTAGACTCTAGTTCCCAAAGTTGCAGGTTCAAACCCGGCGGAGGGCAATGAATTTTTTTTGAGCATAAAAATCCTTAGAACGGCTTCCTTCAGAAGGGAAGTAAAGCCAGTGGTCCTGTGTTGTAGATTTATGGCACGTAAAAGAACCTCAAGCCTGATAAAGAGGCCTCTGAGCAAAATTACCGGTCTTTCATGCCCAATATAGAATGGAATGCTAAGGACCACAGGAGCGTCCATAAATAAAACTCAATTATAATTCCCAACCAGCTAGGTTTTACTAGCTTGCAACCCTCTCCTTGAGCTAACAAAGGAATTTGGTAGATACTTTATCCTCAACTGTTCTGTCTTAGTACAATGCACCAGAATATGAACCCAAGTTTCTTCCTCTCTACGCCAGGGACATACTCTTTTTATAAATTTGATAGAAAGTTGGAAAAGATATGAATAGTAATATCGCATTACACCTCTTTATTGCATTAAACTAGAGGAATGCACAGCTGAAATCTTATTCGCTTCCATTTTGTATACGTGTCAAATAGTACATAGTTATTAGTTTTTGTATCATGAATTTTCATTTACTCATTTCTTTATCTCAAAAAATTGAATTCTGCTTAAAACTAGCACATAACATGCATTCGAACAGTGGTTCCAAAGACAGGGGATGTAACCCCCTGGGGGTGACAAATTCACAAGTGGGGGAGAGGCAGCTTTCTCAGAATAAAACAGAAACTTGTAATCTGATAGAGATAAAAGCTATAATAGTAACAAAAAAAAGCTTACTGTAAATAATAACTCTGATATAAGTTTTGGACATATTCAATGTAGAAATCACTAGCAGTTGATTGAAATACATGTTAATTCTAATTATGCAAGTTCATGCATATAACAAAACAGGATTGTTAAAAATATGTTCTTCTAACAGCATATTTAAAATGTTTCATAGTTTCGTCTTTATGTGTGTAGATTATTTATTGAGCAGATGCACTCCCTTAAAATAAGGGTTCATAATAAGTGTCTTGGTAGTAAAGGCTTCAATATGGAATTTATGTTTACTCCTGATGACAAGTACATATTTCATTATTGGTTTTGATTACCTTGTTGCTTTTCAGTAAGAGAATATATGAGAGAGAGAGAGAGAGAGAGAGAGAGAGAGAGAGAGAGAGAGAGAGAGAAAGCAAGCTGCCAAGAGTGAAAACAGTTGTTCCTGAGCACCTGAATTAAAAATATTTTTAAAAACTTAAAGTAAACTATTGTCAGTGGCAGTGATTCATTCAATTACATTTACAAAACTTTACTTTGGACCAATACTTGATTGAAAACAATGCTTTCAAATTTATGCTGTTATTTCAGCAAAACTCCTGTAGCTTCTTGTTAAGTTTGGTTGTTGTACTATTATGAATTTTTAAATTGTCTAATTTATTCCAGAACATTCTCAAATATATAAGGGCAGATTGATAAGTCTGGTGAAAAACATAGTAAATAACATTTTTTTTGCAAAACCAAAATTTTATTTCTCAACATAATCTCCTTTGAAATGGTCAGCACTTGGTCTGAGATTCTATTTTTTTATTACTCCAGAAAAAAGATTTATAATTAACTGTGCATAGTATATACTCATTCACAGCACAATTAATGACCTCCTCATTTGATGAAAAATTTTCCCTCCAAGCCAAGTTTTGAGGTTAGGAAATGGAAGAAAGTCAGATGGTGCAAAATCTGGAGAATAGGGAGGGAGGGAAACTAATATGAAGCCCAAGATGAGGTATCCACTTTTGCAGTGTAATGGCTGATATGAGAGCTGGCACACTATCCGGTGAAGGAGCAACTTTTTGTGGATCAATCTTGGGCACTTCTGCTTCAGCTCACTATGCTGATGGTCCAATAAATTTGTATAATAGCAACTGTTACTGCTTTACCCTTCTCCAAATAGTCAAATCATATAGATTACCTGAGAATCCCAAAATATTGCAGCCATCAATTTTCCTGCCAACAAGGTGAATCCAGGTTTCGTCTAGTCACATAATGACATCAGAAGTACTTGGGATTAAGCTGCAGTTTTTCCAAACATGATATTGAAATGTCCTTTCTTGAGCATTTTTGGTCTGGAACCAGCAAACGAGGCACCCATTGTCACTCAGCTTTTCATGTGCAAAACTTCATGCAGAATATGTTGTACCTGTTTATATGAGATGTCTACCATCTCAGCATCTGGGGAATCAGAATGTGGCAGTCTTCTATCATGATGCGATGAATTTTATCCACCATTTCTTCAGAATAAACCTCAATTGGCTCCAAAATGTGCAGCATTTGGAGTACTCGTATGCAAGCCCATACCCAGATTTTTTTTTTTTTGGGGGGGGGGGGGTTTCCACAAGTAGATCTAAACTTGACAGTACCCCACACAGTAACGATGTACCTACTCCATATACATGGATAAGAAAATTGCTTGGATGCATTATATAGACAGGAAAAACTCACCAGAATGAGGATATTCCACCTTACAGCACAAGACATGGAGACTACTTCGAAAACCAGGATGTAGGGTCCCCTTACCTATGTAAGGCGACAATATTAAGTTATCCTTTTTCTTGTAAATGTGCTACTAGCAATAGACCTACCATTATCTAACAATTTTCCATATTGGTTTGCTATGAATTTAAATAAATAAAATTGTCAGAAGTTTCGGGGGGGGGGGGGTTTGAATCCTAAAAAACCCCCTCTAAATACGGCCCTGCTCATATGGGCATATTTGAATTCATTAATTCAATAGTAAATGGTTTTGAGAGCAGTGCAGTGTCATCATGAACTTCTTTTAGTATAGTTTGTATCTGAGCTATAGTTCACTGTTCTAAATAAAAGTGCTTTATCACTGCATGATATTCATCTTTATCCATTTTGTATAAAAGTGTTACATCAATCACTAAAGATGGATGCTAACAGAGAACTGCATGCTGCATATGTTTGCAATTTAAAACAAAATCTTTTCAAAAAATTGAAATTGAGTTTTATTTATGGACGCTCTTTAACTACTATGGTCCTTAGCGTCCCATTCTTTATTGGACGCGAAACACCGGTAATTTTGCTCAGAGGCCTCTTTATCAGGCTTGAGGTTCTTTTACGTGCCGTAAATCTACGACACAGGACCACCGGCTTTACTTCCCTTCCAAAGGAAGCCGTGCTAAGGATTTTTACGCCCGAAAAAATCCATCGCCCTCCGCTGGAAACCTTTTCAAGAATCATGCTTACCATGTCTGATGTTTAACATTTCCTGCTATTTTATTGAGATTTACTAGATTTGTTAATCTACTCTCATAACATAAGTGTTCCTGTGATTAAAAAAAACGTGGAATAAGTGTAGGGGCCATGGAAATTGAACTTACAAAGGAGGGCACAACCTGGCAAAATTTTGGGAACCATTGGTTTAGAAGAATGTCAGTAACATGTACACATGGTTAATAAAATAAACCACTTTTTCTTTATTTTAACAAAAACAAGATTTGAACTGTGTTTCCTAAAATTCCAAACCTTAAAGAATTCTAATAGAGGCTGATTCTGTAATCTACCAATAAATCATTGATAAACCTATGTAATGGGTTCCTAAGCGATTGGCATTCAACAACATCTGGATAGCATGACTCAGAAGATATCTTTGCCAGTAAGTTTTCAGCTAGTTGGAGTAGCTGATCCATCCATTATCTGAAATAAGAATTTCATGTTCACCACTGACACAATTCTTATCAGCAGCAATAGTAAACGTGGCAGAATTGTGTTTACAGCAACGAAATAATTATGTTTCTGCAGAACAGGAGAAAGCCTAGGGCCATAAGAGAGAGTCAAACTTTTTTTCAAACACTGGACAAAGATGAAATTTACAGAAGACTAGCTTGCTTACGTGCACAGTTACCTTTTTGAACTTGAATGAAGTTTTAATTAATTTTGTACACCTCCTGCCATTCTTTATGAAATCACTGAACAATGATCTAGAATATTTTTATGGTTAATCCTTCCCCTTATCACTTATAATTGCAACTTTGTACAGACCTGGCTATTTCTAATAACAAATGAAAAATCCCCTGATATTCATGCCAATAGATGTGAAACATTGGTGGAATGTCCGACTTCCTTAACCTCCCTCATACAGTTTTCAAAGTTCTGGAAATGCTACATAGCCTCTAAGTACCCTTTGTTTGTGAAACAATCATCAGTTGGAATTGTTGAGTAATTATTTAGGGCAATTAGAGTAGGTGAAATTTTAAACCTCTGTACCTTCTCCTTTAGTTATTTAATAACATAAAAGCTACATAGTTTTCACTTAATGCAGAGACCCTTAACATATACAAGAAAACAGATATGAAACTGGTGAATATGAAGATTTCTCACTCCCAGGTCATCAAGCTAACCTCTTTGGAAAAGATGCATAGTCTGCAACCATCAAGAAAAATAATCTCAGTTGTTAATTATAAAATATCCATTGACTGATTTCTAATGTTAGCTGGACACAATTTTCTCTCTTTATACAATTATTTAGCATGCTGTCATTTGTCTTGTTTTACATGTATTTTCTGTGGAGTAACAAGAAGTTGCAAGTATGTTCTTATAACTTCAACATGTTGGTATTCTAATATGCAGGATTTGTAAATTCTTTTTAGTATTTTAGTACTTTATTAATTAAAATTATAAGGTGTTTTATAACCCATGTCCATCAGAAGGAATAGGGCTTTTCAATGGTGAATTATCCAAAGGGTGAGTTATTTTTTTATACACATTCATGCACACGCACAGAGCAGTCTATGAAAGGTGAAGTGACAAAATTAGTTTTTCTCTGTGAAACTTAGACTAAAAGTAAATATACCGCTCAATACAACAGTTACATTTCTAACAGTTCATGGTAAGATTGATTCTTACATTACTGGTTCAAAATAGAAGACATTCTTTCCTGCTCATGTGGCACTGAAGTGCAAACAGTGGACCACCTTCTATTTGAGTGTTCAAAACTAAAAACTGAAAGGCTAAAAATCAAAACTGCAATGCTAAACAAAACTGTAAAATGGACTTACACAAAAACTAAACTAATGCTAGAACCACTAAAAGCTTCACAGACTATTTAAACTCAATAAATCTTGAGACAATACAAACTAGAATAGGTATGAATTAGGCAAGTCTGTATAAAAAAACTGCACGAATTAAGCCAAGTAGGATAAGTTAATCAGTCAAAAAGTCATAGGCTAGAAATTTAAAAAAAAACAACAAAAAACAATTGCAGTGAGAACATAGTATTAGATTTTGGCTTATCAGAAGGAGCACAAGGAAACTTCACAAGAGATAATCAGCAAATACAGTCACCAACACAGAGGCAAGGTAATGTGAACTCTCCTAACACGTGTTGCCTTTTGTTTGTTTGTTTTTTTTTTTTTATTTATTTATTACTCTTGACTAAGCCCTTATGGTTTTCTGCAAAGTTTAGCAATCTTTTGCAAAGTGACGCTTTGAGGCCTGCTTTGCTTTATTATTTCTATTTTATTCTAAAATGATAACAGAAGAAGCCACATGCTAACCAATAACTTGTGCTTTATTTGTTGTTGGGTGCTTCACAAGGCAATTCTCATTTGTTTTCTAATTTACGAATTTCCAGATGGTGGCATTTATATCAAATTCAGAATGACAAACTTAACACATTGTAGATTATTCTACAGCACTGCTATCCAGAGGAAGCCATGTGGTTGTAAAATGAGAGCGTTGCTCATCTGCCAGAAAAATTTATTTGGAGAGTAATATGTAATATGCAATATTTATTGAGTGCCTAATAATTACAATCATATTGGGAGTGACTGATTCTGGCCCTGGCCAATTTATAGTCATCTCCCCTCCTTTGGTTATAATAATAATATATTAATCTATTGAGCATTAAGTTATTACATAATAGATGCCTTCTCGGATTACTATTACCTGTTAATGCAATTAGTAATTCTTATATTTATTTGTATTTACATTATTTTCTTCTTTTAACCATTCATATCCATTTATTCCTATTCATTCCATACCATGAACTTTCTTTTCTCCTAATCTCTATTTCTTTGCATTCAAATATAATATGTTATATATCTTCTCTTCCCCCACCCTTTTGATCTACATTAAATTTAAGTTCATGTTTTTTTTTTTGTACATTAATTTTATACTCTTCCATTCTTTACTCACATTATTTTCTCTAATAATTTTAGTTACTTTCTCTGCTTGTCTCTTTCCCCTATTCTTACGTTAAAGTCCCCATTATTATAATTTCTATGTTTGTATAGTTATCCTTTAACATTTATATATCTTTCTCTAAAAGATGGTACAGTCCAAGATTGTGAAATTGTAAAGCAGCCGGTTTGGCCTTCACAATTCCAAAATCCCAATCTCCTTGTTGACCACTATTGCGATCCCATTCTGTTACGGAAAGGTGTAAACCTCTCTAAAGTTTTTTTAGTTCTCAGTTTGATTCCCTCCACTGATTTTTGCATTTCTTTCTGAAGCACCAATATACTTCCATGCGGAGATGATATAATGTTTTCTTCCCCTTCTTCCTCCGAATACTCCCCACCTTTCTGATTCTCTCCCCTTCCCTTTCCGCTATATGCTTTTTTTCACTGCATTTGGAGAGTAACTATAGGCAAGCTTATCACGGCATTGTAGAGCCGGCTCTAGGAAGAATAAAACTAAATTTTAAACCTTGGTTCACTCAGGATACCACTTTTTTAATACATTCCCTTCCTACTTAGAAGTCCTTATTGGGGTTCTAGCACAATGGAGCTCCTACATATTTTGCCATTAATGTATGATTTTATCCTAACAACATTCCCTGGATTGTAAGACGGTGTCCTTAGATTGGCCACCGCATTCCCCTGATATACCTGCATTGATATTTCTCCTTTTTTTCTCCCCACTCAGTAAGGTAACCTTAAGAGTCTCATTCAAATCACCAGTTGTCTCAGATGAACTAATAGTGAAGATGTTGGCTAATATGGAAAGGTATGGGGTTCATTTCTCCTCTGATGCCATCTTTGCATATGATGTTACAGTTCCCCACTTTCAAGAATTTCTAGAGAAACACACACAGACATGCATGCACACACAAAGTGACCCAATGAACTGTGAACCACTTAAGGTTTCTTTCCACTGGATGTGTACAGTGATTAAGTATTGTTAAGTTATTACTGAGTGTTTAATCATAGAGTGAATTATAGCTCAGAATATGTTTTCTACTATACACTGTGCTTATGTACAATTCATATGCATTAACTCAGTTAGCTCAACAAGTTCAATTATAATTTGCAAAAGACTCCTGGATACAAAAGTTCCAGGCAGTACAACAATTCCTATTCTTTATAATAAAGTTCAGGCTATGGATAGTGTTCAGTCTAAGAAACTAACAGTTGGTGTAGAAACATCAGAGGACACTGGTTATCATTTGGTGAATTCCCCCCAAAATTGCTGAAACATCTATCAGAGCAAACAGACATTTCTTATGGCTCTGTGCAAACAACTACTAAAATTTTTGAAGTTAAAACCACATAAAATAAGTGTGGCACATACCCTTCAACCAGATGATCCTGTACATAGAGCACAATTTGTGAGTGTAGTCTGAATAGTGTATACAATGACAAAATGAAACCATATATAACAGTTTTGTTGGACATAGCCTAATTCTACCTTCATGATTATTTGTGTACACAATATAATTCTTATCAGAGTTCTGAGATGCCTGATGTAATTCAAGAAGTACCCCTCCATGCTGAAAAATTGGTATAGATATGCCAAGAGTGGGGAAAGAATTATAGGGCCAACTTCTTTTGAATTAACAGCCAATAATGCCACATACATGAATATAGTTTTGCTTCCCAGTTTTTAGAGAAGTAATTGACAGGGTGTGTAATTTCATCCTTTTTTCAACAAGACACTGCCACAGCTCATACAGCCAATAGTTTGTTGAGAACAATTGGAGGGTTCAAAACAACATGGCCTTAACCCACCATTTCAATATTTTCAGATACTGACATTTGAAAGTTTGAAAGTACACATATTGTTTTCAAAATAAAAGATGGTTTATTTATCCCTATATCAGATACATTAAAGAAGATGCTGTACATATGATTTCTTCACTATTGGACTAGTATAAGAATATCAAAATAAAAAATATTGTGGCAGGCATAAATCTGAAGGATAGGGCAGTGTTGTCCTGAAGTTTTGACACCAACATTTCTAAAGCAATAAACGTTTACCTTTGCTTAGGAAGTTACTAAACATCAACATGTTGTTAAAATATATTATAAAACACACAGATTTAAGAAAGTAGTTTCAAGTTTATCACTATTGCTATTTTCTGTCTCCATGTGTCCAGCAATTTTAGGTTACTCTCTTTTCCTTCATCTGAAACCAGATTCATGTAGAATTTGTGGTATACATGTGGGACCAACATTAAGAATGCTTATCATCCACTTTATTCTTACTGATGGGAATGGAACCATTATATATTTGTGGCGCTTGCAATGGGTAAACTGGATATTCAGGAGAATCATTATGGACCACTAGAAGCATGAAATGGTTTTCTGAAAACATGCTCCATCTGAGAAGTTTAGTGCTTTTTCTATCATCAGACTCAGTTTTCTTCATAATTTGACCTGAAAAGAAAGATAGGTAGGCCCTTAAAATCTGCAATTTCCATCAATGTTACATGAAATGTTTTTGACTTGTTGCATTCCAATATGCATTAAGCCCATTCCTTAGTTGAGTGTATATGAGGCTTACATTTCTTACAATACAACTCAATTCTTCCAAGGTCTCTGTCATAAGGTAGGGGAGTGTGGCCTACCAGTGGAAAGTGATGACAGATCTCTTTTACAAGCCCATTTATCAGGAGTATGTGATAGAGGCTTATTAGCATTCAGTTCTTATTCTGGCCCTTGCAGTTATCTGTTATAATGTGTAGTTGTTCACACTTTACGTTTCGACTCTGAAGTTATTTCAAGAGACAGCTGCCAATTTCATCTGCTCCTTTCCTTGGTTTCTTTCTGGCCAAACATGCATGTATCCAATATCTCAACCACAATCATGAACACCTATGTTATATGTCCACAATTCCCGTTTATAAAATGCATGAGAGACTGTTAGTTTTGTAGTGGGCAATGCTTGTTGAAGATCCATGGCTATTGATACTTTTCAGGGTCAGTTGCAGCTTTTTGTGATAATATCTTAATATTATTTTGAGCTGCAATTGCCTTATGTAGTTGCAATTTTCTTTTTACCTCAGGTACTGGTATATATGTTGTATTTTTCAAAGCTGCTTCTTTTATTTCAATATCAAATCTGATGTAAGTGGCACATGTGTCGGACTTGGGCAGTATAAATCCAATATTAAAATTCTCACAAAAAAATCTACCAAAATTTATCACAACTCACTTGAAGTTTTTGCTTTCTTCACACCACTGAAGATAATGCTCAGAAAAGAGAGATCAAATGGTCACATCCCAATCTAAATAAACCTTATGCAGGTTTTGTTAACTATGGCTTTAACATTTAGGCAGTTGATCTATGAAATTTTTACACGTTTTGACAGCTTCTGCTGTATGCATATTGGCTCTGTTGTTATGCTTGCCTCTTTGGTCCCTTTCTGGAGCTGTACAGCCAATTCTAATCTACTTCTGGATATTCCTTATTCTGCTAGAGCTGAGGTTTACTGCATGAAGGGAAAGCAAACATGTGCTTGCACATGAATGTTTCAATTCCATTTACTTTTACCGTGTAGAGAAAGTGCACATTTTGTCATGATTTACTTCCATTTACATATCTGCATAAGAAAATAAAAGTACATAAGACAGCAACAACAATACCAACAATAATGATAATAAACTATTTAAATAATAAAAACTGAAACCAATATAAGCATAGAGGATTCAGAGTGATACTGTTATAGCATTGCACGTTGTTACTGCATAATAATACTTATTTTACGATGCCATTATTTGTTAATGTCAAGTGGTACTACTCTGTCAAAGCTACACTTATTAATATGATAGAAGGCCTAGAGTTACAAATATAAAACGCTTACTTATGATTTTTTTATTCCTTGCATCTTAACTGACTGAAGCAAGTAAGTGTGGTGGGCAAAATGACTACCCATATCCCAAAGAGAAGTGAATATGATTTCGGCATCTGATTTGATCTTATCCCAGCATCAATTCAGACACTCACAAGGTGAACCATATTTTCTTGCTGCAATTATATTTCTCTGTGAGCACTCTTATGCTCTAATCCCATATTTACTCTCTGCTTTCTTTTATTTCTAATCCACTGTTTCACATTTCTGTCTCTCTTTTGACTCCTACTTGGTTTTCAAGGGCAAGATTTCCACTCCTTGTGAAACATTTAAGCCTGTGAACTTAGTGAATATGTTATTGCTATGAGTTACAATACTACTGACATGTTGTGATGAGGTAATATTACAATATGCTTAAAGAAACGTTAAACAATTTACCTGTCTGAAGCTGTCTGTAACAACACCAGTAGAGCTAGCATAGTTATGTAATAACGTTTTTCTTTTTGATTAAAACATATGCATATTATAATATGTGCACGAAATAATGCCTCCCGAGTCTGAAAATCTAAATTTTATAGTGCACGTTTTTGCATATTATGGATATTTTCATAATTGCATAATATTTAGAGGGTATTATTACAATTATTGTATATATTTTTACATACTTTTGGATTTTCACAGGAAAATGTTTAAAATATATACTTTATTTAATAAGCTTTTTAAAAATAAAAAAATGAGTTGCAAACCAGATTCATTCCTGTTGGATATTGTAAGCTAACAGTAACAAAAAGTCATATCTCGGATGACTGGCAATCTCAGCAAACATAAATGCTGTTATCATAACAGATCTTACTGTAAATGTTTGTCTGCAAAGATAAGATATGTGGGTTTAATGGCGCACTAAGAATAACTAAGATTACCGATACTGTATACACTTTGCTCTTGTATA
This sequence comes from Deroplatys truncata, assembly GCA_030765065.1. Taxonomy (NCBI): domain Eukaryota; kingdom Metazoa; phylum Arthropoda; class Insecta; order Mantodea; family Mantidae; genus Deroplatys; species Deroplatys truncata. Next base: position 232,733,224 of record CM060990.1, read on the forward strand.
TAAATATTATATTGCGTATCATGATGTCATTAGATGAATGAGGTAGAGCTGAAGGCATTTTTAAGCTTTTAATCATTAAGTCGTTCTGCATTCTAGTACAGTTTTGATTATGAATGTTGAATGGCCAGACATTACATTTTGGTCCCTGTACTTGTTATAAATAAATTCCAGTGTTTGCTTGTAGAAAAATGCCACCAGTGAAATTGCGGTTATCTACTCAACTCAGTATACTCGTATATATACATGAAAATGAAGGCATGCTTACTACAGATGGACTCATGTTATTTTCTGTTGCATATGAAAGACATATAAGTGCAGACACTTGTTTTCAAGTGACGCAACATTTGAAAACAGTAGAACATTTAAGAAATTTTTTGCTGAAGAAAAGTTTTAAATAGTGTATGCTAAAAGTAAATACCCCAAATGAAGCAACTTGTTCAACTTTCTGCCCCAGTTGTCAGCCCTTAATAAGGACCTATCTGAGGCTTTCAGTAGTGCTGACATTCCCATTATATAAATGACAACATCCTAAATTACGTGCATTCTTAGAAACATACACAAAACAAGTTATACCACACAAGTCTACTCTTTGCAAACATTATGTTCCTTTAATTTATGAAAAACAGTACAAGAAATTTGTGATTCTATTAAAGATAATGTAATCTGGGTTAGTTTGGATGAAACTCCAGATGCATGTAAACAATCTGCATATAAATGTAACTGATGGTATACTCTGAAAAATGAAATTTCAAAAGCTTATCTTGTAACAGTGGAGGTAATAGCAACAACAAATCATTCCACTATCGCAAAAGTGCTCAATAATGCAGTAATGCTGTTATTGTGGCCAGAGGAAATTCAATATGAAAATGTAGTTTTGTTATCAGATGCTGCCCCCTATATGGTTAAGGCAGGTAGGGGACCAAAACTTTTGTATAACAGGATGATTTATATAACATGCTTGGCGCATGCAGTACACTGAGTAAAATGATGTGCTTAAATTTTCCTAATGTTAATTGTTTAATATCAAGTGCCAAAAAGGTTTTTCTTAAATTTCTGAGTAGAATAAATTTGTTTAAACATTTGGCACCAGGAATTTAATTTCTTCTGTGCCAATTATTATGAGATTGGGAGGCATGATTACAGGCTGCTATATATTATTGTAACAATTTTCACATTATTAGAAGATACAATTAAATGAAAAAAGAAGCAGAAAGCATTGTTGAAGCAAAAAGTGCTATATGTAGGGATGGACTAAAGGAGGAATTAATTTACATTATGTCACATTTCACCTGCATTTATACAGCCATCACAGCACTCGAATGAAATGATGTACCGCTGTCACAAATATAAGTGTAATAGGAAATCTCTTACCAGAGCTTAAATCTGTGCCAGGTGAAACTGCAAAGAAAGTAGTAGAAAAATTTAACTATGTACTTCAAAATAAGCTGGGGTACCATACATTGCAACATAATGTCAAAATCTTGTCTGGTAAAATGGAAAGCAAATTGTCCAACAATGAAGAAACATTGTCGCTGGAAGAGATAGCAAACTTTAAATATGCGCCTATATTATCTGTTGTAGCGAAACTTTGTTTTTCTCAATAAAAATCAATTCTTAGAAGCAACAGAGAATTGTATCTGTTTTCAAACCTTAAAATGACTGCTGCTACATACTGCAATGAGAAGAATTAAGTTCACTTCACCAGCAGTTCCAATCCACAAAATTGGTGAGTTTTACAACAGCAGTTTTATTGCTTTGGTAGATTATACAGTATGTTAACTTATATTTTCAGTGTAAAAAAATAATGGACAAAAAGAAGATAATTTTAATTTTTTTCATTATTTCATCATTTTTGTGAGGTTTTGGATAGTAAATATTTTCCTGGTTGATAATGCATATATCCCTGATAATTTATTTATTATAAAGACATTAGCAGACAAATATTTAAAAGAAAAAAGGGGTAAACTGTATATGGCTTTTGTAGACTTAGAGAAAGCTTATGACCGAATTGAGCTACAACTTCTGTGGCATAAATTAGTGTGTAAGGGAGTAAGTCAGCAATTGGTGAATATTCTAAAAGGACTGTATTTTGAGAACACCTTCTGTGTAAGGGTGGAGACAGGCTGTGTAACAAACGAAATTCCACAAAAGAAAGGCCTTCGGCAAGGATGTAAGCTAAGTCCAGTTTTATTTAATTTATACATAGATGATGTCTTACTAGAAATTGGAAGAAATAATAACTGTGCACCAGTAATTAACAACATCCAAATTCCAGGACTTCTTTTTGCAGATGACCTAGTGGTAGGATCTATTACAGTAAGTGGTTTAAAACAATCATTACAAGCAATTGATGTATATTGTAAAGAATGGAGGTTAAAAGTGAATCAAGAGAAAACACAGATTGTGGTTTTCAAAAAAGGGGGAAAATTAGGCAAATATGAAAAGTGGAAGGGAGAGAATAAAGATTACAGGGTAGTGCGTGACTGTATCTATTTAGGAGTAAAAATAGATGGAGGTAATAAATGGGAGAAACAAAAGAAGTTTGCATTGGCAAAAGGTAAAGGGGCGATGGCAGCAATTAGAAACTGCAAATATAAAGTACCTAATATAAATGTTAAATGGCTGGAAAAAGTTCATGAGATGGTTGTGGAGGCAAAAATGATGTATGGTATAGATATATGGGGATTAGATAGAGGATGGGAATGTATAGATGTGGTGCACAGGATGTTTTGTAGAGAAATACTAGGGCTACCGAAGTCAATTGTAAGAAAGGTAGCACAATTATAGATGGGCAGGGTGCCAACTAAGGGGAAGATAATGGAAAGAGCTTTGAAATTTTGGTTCAGAAGTTTAAATCTAGGAAAAAGTAATGTGTTAAGACAATGTATTGAATACCAAGAGAAGAGCTTAATGAATGATGGATGGGTAAGTAAATTACGGAATATTTTGGAGAAAAATGGGTTAGGAGATATATGGAGAAGGAGAGAAAATAACGTAAAACATTTTTGGAAAAAGGCAAGGAAAAGACTGGAAGATATAGAAATACAAATCATGTTCAGTGAGATTGCCGAAAAGAGCTCATTAGTTTATTATAGGCCAATGAAAAATACATGGGGTAGGGAAAAATATATAGACATAGTAAATAAAGAAGAGAGAGAATCTATTGCATGGTTAAGAACCGGAGCATGGAGGCTAAAAGGGCTAAGACAGGGTATTCCTCAGAACCAATGTCCGATATGTGGTGGTAATGAAGACATTGAACACATAGTATTTAAGTGCCAAGGAACAGAAAATTGGAGAAAAGAATTTTTTAATAAGAAGTGGTTGAAGGGGGATAGAAATACACTTATAATTGAAATGATATGCAAGGACGCTAGAAGCATTGGACAGTTTTTGTGTAAAGTAAAAAATAAATGGCTTTGGACAGTGGAAAGAGAAAAGTAAGAGGTAGTGCATCTTACTTTGAATGGAAAACTATAGTGAATGTGTGATGGTTAAGTAATCAATAAATGGAAAGTGAAAAAAAAAGTGGAAATGGGACATGAAAAAAAAAAAAAAAAAACTGAAAAAAAAGGAGCAAGAATATTTAGTGACAAGAGATTGTAAAATGTAAATAAACTGTAGTGATTGTCTACTGAATAAGTGACCAGGGTCAAAATGCAGTAGACAATCAAATTTGTAAAACTCTTAGCACAATAAATACTATACTATTTTAAATTGCATAATTACACACATATTTTGCATTTTTAATACATATCTATGCTAGCCCTAATCATCAGTATCTGGATTATAATCAGAATAACTTTCATTGTCTTCTATGTATGTATCTCCTTTTAAATTGGCACAGAAATTATTCCTTGCTGAACTGCACACATGTATCTCCTTGTGTGTAGTTACAACATTTTGAAAGTTTATGCAATCTATGTGTATTAAATATTTTAGTGCCAAGACAGCAGAATGCAGGAGGCAGTGTTGCTCTGAACATTACCACCATCCATTAGTGGGGCAAGAAAACCATGTGTTAAATACATGCCAAAAGATGTCAGACGTAGTTAAAATGATGTACTAACATATAAATATTGGTAAGAACATCGCAATAAAGCATAAAACTAAAAATGCACAAAGTGATGGGTTAGGGCCATGTTGCTCTGGGCCTTCAATTGAAAGGGTATCACAGAGAGTAGAATTATTAGTAGAGTTTGTGGCACCCTTGGTCCCTGAACCTAATCACCTGCAACTTTTCTCTTTCAGGTACAGAAAAAAGAATAAGTATTCAGGACAAACCCATACACCCTAGAAAATTATGCACTAGGAAATAGTCTGCATTACTCAACATGAACTAGGGTGATAGACAGTTTCTTAAGTAGGTGTCAAAAATGTATGGACAACAGGGGCTAGTTTCGCACCTCCTTTCATAAAATTGGTAAATGAAGCCTTTTAAAATAGTTAAGGAAATTGTTGTAAGGTTGCTGCAGATAGCTCTGTGATAGCTGCAGATGGCAACAAGCACCACTATTGTGCACAGGCAAAACAACATGTGCTGGTTGATAGTTCACAGGATCAATGAATTACTGAAACTGCGTTAGAGAAAGTATCTTCTAGGCACTTTTCCACATTAGATCCAGCTAGGGTAACCACCTTTGTAGGTGAATAATGAGGTACAGGAGTACCAAAACAGTGGGACATTTCAAGATTTGCATGAAACTGAGTTCACAAATTTAAATGTTATTCTTCTCTTGTAAACATAAATTATGTAGGGGAAGGTGGGGCAAGAGTGCCATATTGGGTAAGAGTGTCACCCCCCTTTAAGTGCAAAAATACGGGCTTAGTGACTTTGTTGCAAGGTTGGGTACACTGAGTTAGATGGCATGTTTGTTGGGCTGTGCATTACAGCAGCTCTAGAAATTTATTGTTTTTGTTGTATAATAAAGTACTTTTTTCATAATTGTGATCTTATATTTCCATGACAGGAAACCCAATTTATTCCTAGGTAAGGTAGCTTCTGGTATATCTCAGTTATTATGGCTTAACCCCACTTATATGAGAATCCAATTGCACACGAAGAGTTAGTAGTGTATGCAGCCGCCACTCCATGGTGTCACCAGATGTATTCCCATGCAGCTGGGAGCAAAAATGTCAGCTGACTCTGGAGCAAGAGTGCCAGAGTGACACTCTTACCCCGTACTGTGAACATAGTACGAACAATTCATTGTAACAAAATTTATAAATCATAAATACAGAGAAAAATGGATAGTGAAAATACCGAAGATTCAAGCATCCTGCCCCTAGAGAATGATAAGAGAAGGAATGCAAAGGAGTTCATTCCTATAGCTTCTACTTTGAGGGAAAGCTTTTACTTTGTTGATGAAAAGGAAGCAGATAAAATTAAACCTGTTTCCAAAACTCCAGCATTGAAACTATTTCCCCACTTCCAATTCATAGAAGACCTTTTCCTAAAACTCCAACCCTAAGAGGAAGAAAACCTGATAAATCGGTTATCCTGACCAGCAGCCCACATAAAAAATGCTTGAAAGCAAACAAGCTTGTACTAATCGCTCAACTACCACAAAGGTTCTGTTAAAATCAAAGATACAGAAGAAGAAACTAAGGTGTGATACTGCAACGTCACAGAGAACTACTGAAGACCAGAAAAAAGACAATGTCTACTTTTGCTTAATTAGCCAAGAAAGGTTAACAGATCCACCTGATGAGCCAATGGTTCAGTGTCAAGAATGCAAAGGAATGTCTCATATAGATTGTACAGACTTTAATGACGTGAAAGGAACCTTTATTTGTGATATTTGTAGGGAATAATGATGTCTCAGTTTGTTCAATGTATGTGACACTCTTACCCCAGCCTATGGGGCAAGAGTGTCAGCTGATGTTTCTTTATGTAAATCAAAATATCTCAGAATGTTTGGGAGAGTCTGTCTTAATACTTTATCATGTTCTTGTGCAATGATAGCTTATCTTATAAACGGGGAAAAAAATACATATGATTCTGTTTAGAGGAAGAAAATAGTGTTTGAACCTTAACATGGCACTCTTGCCCCACCTTCCCCTATGTGATTACACAGATCTAGTTTTACATTTTTCTTCAGTTACAAAGCATTAAAGAGAAAATTTCATAACAACATAGTTAACACAAGATAGAAATTAGCATTTTAGCTGTAGGCTTGCTAATATTTTTTTGAATACTTGCTGTCTTTCCTGGCATGTTATGGATATATTATAATATTTAAAAGGTGTATATCAGGAATCATAAAAACTGATACTTAGATACGTAACTAAACAGTGGCAAAAATATCACTGAAATATAGGGTTTTGTCAACATTTTCAACTGACATTTAATGCTGAAAGGACTATACCGTTGACAAAATAGAAATGGTAATCTTATTTACTTTACTGTGTTAAGAGCTCCAATGAAACTTGTTCTTCTAAACTAGGAAATTTTGTGGCTTTTTGCTGTGCAATTTTGGTCTTTGCTTTCACAAACATCAGTAACAAATCAATATGCTTGGCAGTATTCAATGTTAGGCATCCTGATGCTAAGCAGTACACGAGTCTTTCTCTTTACATAATTATTTAGAATGCAGTGGTAATGAACTCAATTACACTCAGAGGAAAGACAGCAAAACTTTCTTACAAAAGGGTTATTAGAAGATTTTTGCCATAAGTATCACATACATAATATAATAAGCATATCCATTTGCCATTCATTTTCTCAATTGCTAAATCGTGCTCATTTATGTATAATGCTTGAAATGAAATATCCATGGGTTTTGTCTTATTTATATGCATTTTCTGTGGAGTAACAATTTTCTACTCCATGGCATTCACAACAAAATGTCAAGACTTTTTTGCAACCATGTTCTTTTATGAATCCAGTATGTTCACATTCTAATATCCAGGTACTGTAAATCCTGTTTAGACTTTTAATCATTTAGGAGTTGAAATTAGAAGCTGTCTTATAGACCATGCCCCTGGAAAGAACAGGGGCTTTCAAGGGTGAAAGAATAAAAATAAATAAATAATAATTATTAAAAAACCACACATGCACGCACACTCTTTCTCTCTTCACAATATTAGCACAGATTAATGCATTGCTGATTTTTATTTTCATAAAAAGAAGTTCCAAAGACAAAAATTATACTACTTGTAGGCCTACTTAGCGAAGCACATTTTATTGTTTGTGTTAAAATGTAAATTTCTTGTTGCTTCTTGTTATACAAAAATTGTTTCATTATGGAATACTCCGCCATTTCATCCTTTTCTTATCATCAGTCTCCATTATAACTATATCTTGAACCATCACAACCACTTTCTGCATCCTTTTTCACAAAATAGCATTCACTACAGTCAATATCTGGGCCATTAAAGGAAAAGCAAAGCAGGAGACAAAAGTAATAATTGAATTCAATTATCAATTGTGCCCATTTTTAGGCACAAATCCAGAAGGTATGTGTCGTAATTATAACCTAAATGACAGCAGGGACAACATAGTATTATCATTGAAATCACAGAAAACCTTACTAAAGGAAATAGGGACACAAGGTATAAATACACATTTATGGTACAAATGCTATCCTGCACAGAGTGTAAAGATCTAAAATGTGACACACTCCTAAAAATTTGGGACGGGTGGCCATCCTACATCTTACAGAAGGAGAGTGTGTAATGTGCTATCCAAATCAGATTTGGCTGCTTTGTTGGAATTTTGAACCTAGAGATCACAAGTTTCTTACTTCAGAATATCTGTTTTCAACTCCTTTCTGCAGCCTTAGAATTTGTGTGGTTTAACCATGTACACTCAGGGCCACTTGAAATCTGAGCCTAATTCTAATGGAGTTCTATTAGAATATATGCAATGCAGAAGCAAAATTAATAAATTATGCATTACTTATACATCTGAATTTACACATCATGTTAGAGTACAAATACTGGTTAAAACTGAAATTTCTCTGCATATAGAGTTTAGAAGCTCAATGTAAACAAATATAAATCTCATGTGATTTGTAAAGCATTAGCAGTACTGTAGTAATGTAAAGACTGTATCAAAAATTTTATGCAAATGTTCATTTCATTGCAGTTATTTGTATTTAGTAACTTAAAAAGCAAAGATTTCCATCAATAAAATTGAAAATTGACAACAAATAACCAAATATGCTAATACCCTTTGCAATTCTATCATGGATTACTGTAGCACTCTTCTGGTCATGTTCTGCGCAGTATGTTAGGATGTCAATGACTGGAGTTTATGCTTTATCTGTAATGCCAGAATTACAACTTTTGGTGAAGCAATTGCTTAAGAAGCTGATTTTTTTTAGTATGGAATATGCCTTAATTACTGAAAGGTAGTGTAAAATAAAGGTGCCTCCATGGATTGCAGGTGTGCTGAGCTTCTGATGAAGGCTGAATCATATTGTAGCTGCTGGATGGAAAATATATTTTGCTCATCATGCCATACATTTCTTTAGGGCTATTGGTACACTCATGTGTGTGTGTGTGTGTGTGTGTGTGTGTGTGTGTGTGTGTGTGTGTGTGTGTGTGTGTGTGTGTGTGTGTGTGTGTGTGTGAGGTGCACTGTTAATACATGCACACATGCTAGCAGATTGTAACATTACAACTGATACTAGACATGTAAAAACACAAAGATCCATGCTTTTCTAAGGCAGAATCAATAATAAAAGTTAATCCTAAAAAAAAAAAATAATAATCAGGTAAACATGCATTTACATGCCTTATTCATTGCGATTAACACTCATATTGTTTAAGTACCTCTCTCTCTATCAGCTTTTCAACATATTCTATGGTGCGCACTTTGAGCTCCCCTGTATGCTCATCTATGTACTCCTCTGTGCGTTGTGTCACCTTTTCCCCAACAACCCTCTCTGATTCACGCACCTTTGTTGCACCGTCTGTGGCCCGCAGCGAGAGTTTGGGAAAATCATCACTAGAGGGCCGCAAAGTTGTGTGCAACTATCAGGCAGGTTAGTTTACAGTTAGAATTGGGACATTTATTAAGTTATAGTCATTGATATCAAGCTACACTAAACATTTTAAGAGAGCATATCCAAGATTTTGCATTAATTAATGTAACATATTTGTCAAAGGCATTCACATATTATTATTATTATTACCAAGCAAAAGCACACTTAAAATGAAAGTAACATTAACTAAAGTCATGCAGATTATTCTCTACCTCATTCAACACATTTCTTCTGGACTGAAATGTATTTCTTAGATTATTGTAAACATAAATCCCTGTTATTTATGATTAATAATACATGCTGTAGCCAAATAAGCATTTCTGCCTTAACCAAAATAAAACTGACCCAAAATAATGTTACTCAACAAGTCACAAGTAGTAGCATTTCAACACTGATCAACAACAGCATTATATAGTTTAAGCCATTCTCAAGAGGTTTCAACTATTGTAGCTGAATGTTCTTGTAAGCTGTCACACTGATGACATAAGGTTAGAAATTAAATAAACTAATGAATACATCATTGAACAATAAATAACACAATTGATATAAAGTTTTCCACAATAAAAGGGGCAAGAGCAAAGTACATACTAATTTTCTAAATCCTAATTCTAGTGGAGAACATTGCTAATTAACAAAAACTAGTGGTGGTATTATTAACCATATGAAATTCAAACACAATAAATGCAACAATTTTGCAATGATTTATGAGCTGTACTTTATGATACTAATTTCCAAAACATCATATAAGTATTTTAAAAAACACCTGGTATTTTGTATACATGAGAATTAGTGAATCAAAATACACTCTGTTACCAGAAAAAATCATTTTGTATTTTAGCACCTTCATAATTAAAAACATGTTTAACTAATTATACCAAAAATTCTAATAAACATTAAAGAAAATGGTAAATATATCTGATTATATTTTAATAAAGTAATTAGGTATATATTGTGCTACATTATGTTTGTAATTTTCTATGCTATTTTATTGTGTTTAACCTTGACAATTCCACATCAGGTACATACGATTTTTTGGATGGAATAAATTGAATATGCATATTTTTAAAAAGGTGAGTTTTAAGTTTACATTTGTGTCTCCTTTTTTGAACACACAACTAATATGTCAATTTTTCTTAAAGCAAATACCAAGGCATATGGACATTGCAAGCACACCAGAATTGTGTTCCATGGGAGCATTTTTTGCATGCTATGAAATCTACTAACATGAGGCTGTTGTATTTCATCACATCCCTAGGTAGGGATTAAACACACAGCTGTGGGTGCAGAAAATCAGCCCTCAAGCAACTGTGTCACATAAGGTACAAAAGTGAAATGAATAGATTTTTTGCTAATGGTGCAATCTGAATTAAATGCTGTATGTTGAAGTTGTTTTAAGAGATGGAAACAAATGGGATTGCAGAGATCAATTTGGCATGATCAAAACACAGTAGAAACCCTTTTAAACAAATTTCAGTGGGATCAATATTTTTTTTTCCTGAAAAGGAGGGTCTCCTTATTCATGTGGGTTTGCATTCACTGGACATTATATTCCCAGAAATTAAGTCAGTATTGCTTTTTAATTTGTTTAATGAAAATTAAGTAACACTTAATTAACTAAATCTGAAAGAATTAAATGTTCAGAAAATTAACGAAAAGTTTGCCAAAATATTTTAACATTATAACAATAAGTAAAATATGATCCACATAAGAGCAAAATACAAATTATAAATTACTACAATATGTGGTGTAGAAAGAGTGTTAATATTGTGAACATATGTTTGTAGAGGAAATGTAATACTTATGGTATTGATCATGAAGGTTGTAAGAAATGCATCTGTAAACATTGCTATACATGTTTATAATGTACTTTAGAATTTTGTGATGAATGCTATGTATTTGGAATGTAAGAATGAAATTAAGTGAAAAGAGAAAAATAATTTTTGTCAGTTTTTAGAAACCAAATGTAACTGGTTTTCAAAAACATATCAAAAATATTATTTGATACAACTTCAGTGAAATATGAGGGAAATGTGGTGATATGAATGATATACAACCCCCTCCAAAATAACTCAGCTTTAAAATATTTTAAGTCTCTTCAATTACCCCTTTGGGCTTGGAGTCATTAAAAATCTGCCATATTTGCAATAAAAAGCCAAAATTAGCCTCTGATATTCATATTCAATGAAACAGGATTGAAATCTGGTGACATGAGTATAAAAATGAAACCACTAAATGCCCAGTATTCAAAATTTTGGAAACATTCTATAGCCTGTGACCATCTGGAAGAATAGAGCTTTTCAATGTAAAACATGAATCATCAAAATTGGTTGAGTGGTTTTCTGATTACTCTATACGCATGCATGCACATACCCACACACAAATTTTCTCTCTTTATAATTTAATATAGATATACAAACTGAAGTAAAGGACAGTTTATGAACTATATACGCAGTTGCCAAAAATAATAAATGTTAGATAACAGGACTGACTCCACTGAGCTCAAACTGCAAAAAATACAAGGAAGCATTAGATTCTCTGAAATTCTGGCTTGCAGATTGATTCTTCAAAATTATCTAGGAAGTACCTAACAAGTCATCAAGATGAGGTAGTAAACTTAACTTTTGAAAATAGTTCAACTGTGTAGTTTTCTTCCTGTTTCCTTGATGCCTAACACTGAAAAGCATCTCTTTGAAGTGGCTGATTAGTCCTTCATCACCAGTGAAGGAGCAGAGACAATGTCTCACAGCAGTCAGCCCCCTCCCCCAATGCCATTGCAAATGTTGGTGGCAGTGATTCCTCCTTCCTCATTCAAAACATTATCACAAATATCTGCAATATCCTTGCATGTTTCCAAAGTGAGGAATTTCATCATTGAAGTTCACAAATTCTTCAAATGTTATGTTTGTGTCCTTCTGGAGCATCTCCCAGGCTTCTTGCTTGATTTCTTCTTCCTCCTCACTTTCTTCAAAAGGGGGCACCAAAATTGGCCTTCTAGAAGCAGCTACAGATGGTGGCAGGTTTTACTGTTGCCATGCTACCACAAACATATGGATTGCCTGTACTATATTCAGCTTCAGTTCCTCTTTTGTTTCCATAAAGGAAATGGTTCTTGCACCAGGAATTTTTCTACATTTAATGTTTAAGGAGCAAATTATTTCCAGGTCCAGAAGCTGCAGATGACCGATGCAGTTTGCTAAGAAAGATACCTTTATATTACTCAAAAATCACATGTCTGCAGGATGTGCCAAGCATCTGTCTATCACCATGATGATCTTTCTTCCTTTGAAACCCATTTAGAGTCTATATGATAGAAAAATTGTATGAATGTTTTGGAAATCATCTAAGAAAATCATCATTATCACAAGAAACTTTGTGAATGTTCTTAAAACACCTTGGTGTTTTATATTTCCCAACAACTGAAGATGAAGTAAATAATGATATAAGTGCCATATTTTTTAATAATGTGTTTTATGGAATAAAAATTAAAGTTACTAGCCGTATAACATGGATCAAAGACCAAACTTGTTTGTTCATTTGTGGCAGAATGTGTGCATGCCAAGGACTTCTGCATTTATTATAATCTAAGTACCAGCACTCCCAAGTGATTATTTGATGAGTTGCAGACTATGAGTCAATTGTTTGTTTTGCATTCAGTTTCTTTGGTTGCTTTGAAAGGTTATGTTTGCCAGTATTCTTTTTTGTTGCCAAATTTAATTTCATGTCTGAAAATAAAGTTTATGATTGTTGCAAATGGTGTAGGAAAGGCAAAAAAAGACTATCTGATGAAAATAAGAAGCTACGAAATGCAAGAAAAGAATCTGTGAGTAAAAACAACACTGTAGTTCCAGCTAAGCAACCATCAAAAGAAATTTTGAGCTGTAAATGTAAATATATTTGTGAATCCTTAACCTACTCATATAGAAAACAGTTTTCTCATGATTTGCATGAAATGGACCTTGCTAAGCAACAGCATTATTTACCAACACTCATAGCAGTAAAACATGTAAGCAGGAGAAGGCATGGTACTTATATCCATCTCAGAGTAGACATCAAGCAATTGCCATTTATACAATTCCTAATGATGAAGATGAACTGTTTCAAGTATGCAGGTTAGCATTCAGTGAAGTATTTGCTTTCATCTAAGAGAGTACAAAACTTGGTGGAACTGAAAAAGAGTGGTAATCCCATGTACAGCCTAAGACAAAATAAATGAGCAACAGCCACAGAGGGAGTTCGACTCGGAAAACATTGGAAGCATTCCCTGACGCTGCGTTCACAATACATGATTTAATTCCACACTGTGCTCATTTCAAAGCTATGCAATAAGTAGGAAGATGCCTTTCACTTTGGTCGTATGCATGGTAGCTGAGCAGCGAAATGCATGTGTTTCGTGATTGGAACAACCAGGGTTCTAATCCTTGGCATAAATGTTCTTTTATTATTTAAATTTTAATTTGTTAAATATATGGCAATGCCTTATGTTTTCCATGCATATGATATCTATTAATTTTAAGGAATTCATGCACATAAAACACAAACAAATTACTCTTTCTGTTTTTAAAATAAGCGCCATATTAGTAAGAATTCTAAAGTGCATTCCATGCAATTGCATGGAAACAGTATGAAATTTTAAGGCTAGTGTATAGCGTCCAGTTCTTATACAGTTGACTGTTGCTGTTCTCTTTGTATGTATAACAAAATATGTAATGTAGCTATTTCTGCAAAGTTTTACTTGGATTAAAATGTAGTAATAGATAAGTAAGCTTTAATAAAAATAATTTGTATAACTACTAATAAGGATAGAGGGTAGAGAAAGTCATGTGAATGTATAACATTAGATTTTAATTTAGGACTATAATATTTACTTATTTCTTATTTAGTTTGAAAACGAAAAGGAGAGTGTTTGTTTTTATGTGTGAGCATAATATCAAGTAAGCCTTAGCAATTGGAAATTATATTATAGTATGCGTAATAAACATTGCGTTTTTCTGGAAAAAAAAATAAAATTATGCTGGGGATACAAACCTCGGTAGACCTCATTACTACGTACCGGCTTATAACCACTCAGCTGTCAGCGCATATTGAGTGCCTGGCACTTGGTAGGTCTCATTATTATATACCAGCTTAAAACCGCTTAGCTGTCTTAGCTGAGTGGCTGGCACTCAATATGAAAGGTGACAATAGAACGAAGCTAAAAGCATGTGTCACGAGACACCATTGTGAACCAGCCGTGGAAGCAATTTGGACTTAGACAAATATATGCTTTGAGAGTCTGCTCATTTTTTTTGTTTTTTTGTCTTAGGGTGCACAATGAGAAGAGAGGAAACAAAACAAAATACAGGAAGTATACTAATGAAGGCAAAGCTCTTGTATGCGATCACATCAACTCCATACCACATGAGGTTAGTGACTATGGTAGAAAGAAACCAGATAGGAAATATCTCAGCCCTGATTTAAATATCAGCAGATTATACAATGCATTTAAATCAAAGTATCCAGAAACAGACATATCATTTTTATTACACAGTTTTTGAAACAAAATTTCCAAAACTTAGTTTTCATGCTCCAACATTTGATACCTGTTGTGTTTGCAATTGCTATTCAGCTGAGATTGCAGTAGCTAAGGGGAACAGAAAAGAACATTGCAAGGCAAATTAAAAAAAAAAAAACATTTAAAAGCAGAGAAAGCCCGCTCAGAGTTGAAAAAAGCCTATACAGAGGCTCCCTATGGTCCCATAAGGTCCCTATGGACCTTCAGCAAGTTTTCTGTTTGTCCACTTTAATTCACTCTCACATGTACTACTCATGTCAGTTCTCCAATTAAAATCTTTGTACACATTTTCATGATGGCAGTAGAATAACGAATCTTTGGCATGAAAGCCAATCTGGCAGGGGAGCAAACAAAGTGGCATCTTATGTTTTCCAGGTTATTAAAGATGTATGTACCATTAGAAATGTTTAACAGTTCGGAGAGACAATTGCTGTAGGCAAAATAAGAAAAGGATTGTCTTACTTTTGTGGATATACCTTGTTTCAATAGACCTGTAAGAAGTGAATCACAAATTCCTAGTATGCGAACTTTCATTTCCAGACCGTGATCATGATCTTGTGCTTATTGAAAACAGGAAATGTGTTTCACAGTGCTGTGTACCAGCAACTAAAAGTCTGTGATTGAAGGTGTAAGACAGAATAATTCTTTTGTTGTGAACATAATGGAGGAACAAGACTTCTTTGACTTAAAGAAGACTGCTGAGAAATTTCTGTGTAGAAGCAAACTGCAGATAACTAAATCACATTGGCTGTAAATTTCTGCTACTAGGCCTCGTACTGCACAAATCAAAACAAATTTCAATGAGACTGAACTTTGGACAGATTGCAGTGTTTAACACAAGAGTTACAAAGGAGATAATAGCAAATACCCCATTTCCATGGTTGGCCTGCAACTCCAAGCTGTTTGAAGAAAAAAATGGAGATCTGAGGAGAAAGATTCCCTACCTCGAAGATCAACAAAAAAGGAATTTCTGTGAAGAGCTGACTGCTTAGTAAAGCATGCAATAATTACACTATTGTCTGTTCAATGACAGTTTAGCTAGTGAAGTGGAGTGGCTTATCTCTCAGGTTAAGCTTTAGCTGGTGGGAGGGGTACACAGTTTACTGAACTCCTGCCACGCATGATGCATACAGTGGAAAACAGCCAAAAGTATTTCACTACCACACATCTTCACCCCTCACTTACCTCATACCAGTAGACATTACCTCTTCCAGTAGCTAAATTCCTACCTGCTTGGATGGGCTCCCCTACCCACTAGCTAAAATGTTGCCGAACAGATACATACTAAAACCAGTGTTAAAGTATAGAACACCTTAAGTTCATATTAATGTGTAGTGTATCCTGTTTGTTACTTTTAAAAGGTTTAAAAAGTGGATTTAGCAACATTGTGAAGGGGGAAAAAAAAACTCTGTAAGCCATACCATATGTTAATATCTCGGCACTTTAATAATTTTTTGTTAATAGCTTTGGCACTTTGGACAGACAAACTTTTAATATTTTGATATCTTTTTACATTATAAACAGTTCAACTACAATAAGTTTAGTTACAATTTTCGAGGTAGAATAGTTTTTATGTTTTTGGGAACAAAAGGGAGAAAAACGTTATTTATATTTTTAAGGGAATTACAATATGAATCATTTTCCTAGAAAGTTTGAAAAAGGCACTTATATTTATTTTAAGTGTTCAATTAGCAGGGTGAGTTTCTATCAATGTTAGCGCACACTAAAGTCATAAACCACCAGTTGCATTTTTTTCCCACCATGACATTTTTCTCTATGGATTACACATGTTTTGTTTGGAAACATACTGAAGAACACTCCTATTTCATCAGTGTTAAAGATGTCCTTTGCACCAATGAGAAGATGCGATAGAGTATTTCTTTTCAAATATCTATGATGCTATTATTCACTATTGCACTCTCATTGCACATGGTATTAAACGTATGTATGTGTCATTTCTTAAATCTATCAAGCCACCCTTCTCCTTTACACTGTTACTGTCAATAAGTATATTTTTGCTTCTTCTCACTGTAAACAATTTCACTGTAACTTCTTCCACTTGCACAAAAAGCAAAGCACAAAAATTCTTAAATTTTGTAATTGCAACACCACTCTGTGCTACTTCCCCGT
Source organism: Deroplatys truncata (assembly GCA_030765065.1). Lineage (NCBI taxonomy): Eukaryota > Metazoa > Arthropoda > Insecta > Mantodea > Mantidae > Deroplatys > Deroplatys truncata. The sequence goes on from CM060990.1 coordinate 232,749,895, forward strand.
GTAAGATTGTGTCACTTTGTTTCAAAATTCCATTCAGCATGGATGGAGCTAGTTCATATTTCTTTCAGTGTGGGAAAAAAAGTCTGGGATTATTTTTCACATCTTGAAATATTGCTACTTTCTGGTGAATAGTAACTTCCTCTATGGCCAGTTTAATCCACAAACTATAAATTGAAATAAAATGTTGAGCATTAAGCACCACTGTACATGTTTACACATGTTCAGTACACAGAGTAAAGAGAAGCAAATCTACAAGAACAAGCAGAAGCTGAAGAAAGTGATAATACAGCATGCAGCTGATGCTGTGTCACTGGATACAAACTGTGGTGGAAGTAAATGTGCACTACTAAGATCAATCATTTTTGTCATTTACGGTGTACATTAACAAATTTATGAAAAAATGCTTTTTTAAAAGCAGACTTTTAATTTGGGACACAGCAAAAACAAACTGACTTTTCTAACTATGTTAAATATTTGTGGTCTTAAGGTAATGATAGATTTACCAACAAGGTAACTAATAGTTCATACTGCAATCAACCAGATAGCCATTAGCAGCAACCTAATATAATGTGATGTAAACGTATTTGAGACAGGTTTATCTGATCATTTTGCATAAATAACCCCAATTAGTTTGGAATCACAGCAAATATGGTGCATGCAGTATTTTCCATAAAAAGTATGCCAGTTAAGGGGGGAGATGGGTGAAATTTCAATTTTGCACAATTTTAAACCTACATACTTTGTTTTTTGTACACTTATATGGGGTGTTATGTGGAACTATTTGGCAGAGTTTCATTTTTGTATGTCAATTAGTTTTTGAATGATTGAAAATTTTCCTTCAAAATATTTGCAAATTTCAAAATGAATTTCAAAATGAATTTTTGCAATCACAACACACATTTTATTTTTTGTCTCAAAAACTAATAAGTTAATTCTGAATCCCATGCATTTTTTTTTTTTTTTTTTGTCATGCTTTATAGAAAGTGCAGTAAAACTTTCAGCCTTTTAGCACCTAATTTATGGATCTAATTTTGTTTTGAATGAATAAAAATGTAGCAAAAAGTAAAGTGAGGAAAAATGAGTTTAAAAGTTTGCATGCAGTTAAGCAGAAATAATGACTTCTATGAAGACTGCGTTATATGCTTATATGCCACACTCTATCACAGCATTTCCACTGACCAGAAGCCTAAGCACAATAAATGTCAAGCCCTATATACAAACACTTTTGATTGCAGTCATTACACTTCAGGTCACTCACCAATGGTAACAGTAAACAGGTGTTCCACCGATATATATTTACACTCTTCATTATTTACAACAGGTACATGTTCACAATTATCCTCCAGCTGTTTTTGCCCTAAATTTTTCTTTTGTACACCACATTCTTGTTCATCTAAACTTTCATCACTGGTATTATTTACATTTTACACTTGTTTCTGGCTCACTTTGCACAGTTTCAATTCTGTTACACCTTGCCTTTGCCATATTTATAAAATGCTTTGTAGTGCTTTTTTGCCTAGCCATTTTCTTAATTATACAAGTCCTACTGTTGCTATATATACACAACTATTTACACTGTACGAGAACTGGGCTAAAATATTTACAATGAAGAAAAACTACACTAAAATATTTACACTAGACTTTGCTGATGATGTAATATGTTAGTAATTAAATTAACTGCATCATAAGAAATGATCTGGAAATACTTTGTAACACAGCACCTGGTCGTTATAAACAGAGACTCAAACAGGAAGCCAACCTCCGAGTATACATACTTGAAGAAACCAACTAAATAGAAATAAAACAGCAGCTCTATGTTTCCTACCCATTCAGTAGAGGCAGATAATTTTGGGGTGTCACACAACATCTACAGGCAGAGCTGCTGTTACTATGTCATACCGATCATGGTGGCTCAGTGACAAATCAGAAACTAACCTTCATGGAAAAATCCCACAAAATTGGTAAAAAACTGCATTTTTAACTTCATGCAATGATTTCACCACCTGCCACACCCCCTCAGGTACATTTAGAGTTCAGACCTTTAAATATGACGTAATTAGAGCAACTTTCAGACACTGTAGTGGTGCAAAACTTTGCATATATGCGCTTCAAAGCACCCAATATTTTTTGGTACAAAAAACACAAAATGTAAATTTTGTCATTTTGGGCCACATTTTCATCCATTTCCCCCCTTAAATCCAAATAACATAGAATACTTAAAGTACTTGTTAGAGAAAGAAACCTGGGAGGAGAGGTTTGTTTAGAACAAACAGTTGGGAATATGTTCTAAATTCATTAATATCTATAATCTATAAACACTGTTTGAATATGGCTTTCCCCATGGTTAGAGTAAAAAGGAAGAAAAACATCCAACTGGATAACAAAAGGTATAAAAATCTCCAGGGATAGATTGCGGATGATAAGTGAACAAATAAAAAACAAACATGCTTCTCAAGTGTCTATGAATTATTTTAAAAAAATAAGAAAACATAAGCAAATCACTGAAACTGCCAAAAAGCTAGATAATTCCAAAAGGATAGAAGATCTAATTATAAAGCTAAAGCAATGTGGGATGTAAGAGGTAAAGGTACCTATCATGGAGGGGCCCCTGGAACTGGGGCAGAGCACCACACGCAGACCAGTTGGCCCTTTATGCTTCCAACGTGACCCCTGGGACGGAAGGATGAGGGGAGAGACCCAAAGGGCGATCAGATTCAGATCCCGACGGTCGTAAGTATGGACAGGGTCCTTAATGTTTCCAGATAGAATGCATCTGACGTAGCACGGTCCCTGCCCACAAGACACCAACCTCCAGGGCCCCCCAGAACGGAGCCCCATGCTGAGGATAGACCTAACTGAGCGGAACCGCAGCGACGCCAGGGAAGAAAACTTTACAGAGTGCAAGCCACCGCAACCCATTGAACACTGTCGCTAGATCCTACAACCATGAAACAGATGACAAGGAAGAGGATGGGTGCAGGAAATGAGAGGAAGGAGAGTCATGGTAGAAGATAACCACCTCAGCACTCCCCTGGCGACCTGGGGAAACCATGAAAAACCCATGGATCAGAGTGGGCGGTCACCGGGGATCGATCCCAGGACCTCCCGAATGTGGGCCACACACACAACCACATGAGCCATCCTACTTGATAATGTGGGATGTAAATAAAGAATAAATGAACTCCAAATTCCTTTTTATAAAAAAAAATATAGAACAACTAAAAGAAATATTATCATAAATAACCCTAGAGAAGTAACTAACATTTTTAATAAACACACAAAAATTATGAAAGTGTCCAAAACAAAGTAATACAAAAGGAATTGAAAATGCTTATCAGGAACACCTTAACATGTATTCATTATTTCTTGAACCAGCATTGAAAATGAGATATTAAATATAATTAGAACACTAAAGAACAAAAAATCAGAAACACTAGATGGAAGTTCTAACTTCATAATAAAAAGCTGTAGTAAGTTCTTAAGTAAACCTTTATGTCGTCTAGCAAAACATTCCATTAAAACCAAAGTTTCTCCAAATGAACTAAATAAGACAAAAATTAATTGGGTAATCACCAAGATCCCAATAATTACAGACCACTAGCAATATTTTCAGGCTTTTAAAAAAATTTGGAAAGATTAATTTATTGTAGGCTAATGCAGTTTTTGAAAAAGTACAATGTTATCAATAATTGTCAATTTGGCTTTCAAAGCAGTAAGTCTACCAATATGGCTATAAGGAATTTTGTAGACAGTATTTACGATGTACAGAAGTGAGTTGGGCGTTGGAATATTCCTGGATCTCACCAAGGCATTTGACTTGGTGGACCATAAGATACTCCTCAACAAAATGCAGAAAGCTGCAGTTAGAGGTATAGCACTCAGTTGGTTTCAATCATATCTTAGCAAATGAAAACAAATAGTTGAGATACATTATATGGAACCTAGAAGGAAGGAAATAACAATGAAACAATTTGGAAAACAAATATTTCAATCAAAAGTACCACAAAGATCACTCATGAGTCCACTTCAATTTTTACTCTATATCAATAATTTACCCTCGTATATAAAAAATAATGAAGTTAACTTGACCTTATCTGCTGATTACACTAGCAGCTTTATTAGGGGGAAATCCAAGGAAAACCTCACAGAAAACATTTCAATCCCCACAAACAAATTACTAAATTGGTTTGGATCTAACAAACTAGTGGTGAGCGAAGAAACAACTGTATCGATGAATTTCCATCCTCAAATATTCAGGACCTCTGAGAGTTTCAGTGTTACAGCTGGATCTAAATCCTGAAAAATGAAACCAACATGAAACTTATAGGCCTATGGATTGACGGCAACTCAAATTGGGATAAGCATATTGAAAAACCGGCCAACAAACTGAGCAAAATAATCTTCCCGTTCTACCAGTTGAAGATTTTTATTTCTATGCATGTACTCAAACCTGTTACTTTACATATTTCCACTCTGAATTAACTTATGAGATTGTATTATGGGGAAACAAATTAAAACAAAAAAAGGCCACCAGAACAGTTGTAGGAATACCACAGAGTGAAAGTGGCAGAGACCATTTTAAAAAAAAACTAAACATCTAACTTTACCATGTTAGAATATGAAAGAGTTATTGGTTTATGCTAAAAGAAGTATGGCAAGTTTACAGACCAATGCAGAAATAAATTCTCACAATACTAGAAACAAAAGCAACTTGTATGTTAATTTCCACAAAACAAGTCTTTATGAGAAATCATTTAAATGTACTGGAATTATGCTCTATAATCAACTTATATATAATATGAAAAAGATACATTCAGAAAAAAACATTCAAAAAAGAAATCAACAATTACTTTCTAACCCATTAGTTTTATTCAGCTGATGAATTCAGCAATCACTGCAGAGCAAAGACTTAAAATGATGTGAATCTGGTCATCTCTTCCACATATATATTACTGAAGGTCTGTCTAGATAACAACTAATGCTGATTTTATATTTTCTGTTACATATGCCTGAGAACTGCTACCATGAATCAGTGAATAGGAAGGAAGGAGTCACATCACCAATAGAAAGGAAAAATGAAAAATTGTTACAATCTTTTCCAAGAATGTTATGTATACTTAATATCAGCTATAAAAATATTACCCACATTTCTAAGTACTGCTTTGTTAAATTATTGATATTTGTATATAATACTGTAAACAGTGTTTTGACATTTTCCATGTTGTATAAATATGACTTGAGGATGAAATAAAATTAAATTACATTAAACTGGGTTTCATAAAATGCGGGTTTGAATAACATTGCTCTTATGACCTTTTCACCAGGACTTTTAAAAATATTCGTTAAACATGGGAACGTGAAAACAGGATTCTCCTGCAGGGAGAATCCATAACAAGATGCACTTCATCATAGAATGGACTGACAGTGAGTATATTTTGTTTTCATACTCCTCGTACTGCAATACTATTATTCTCATTTGAAGATCCTCTGTTGTCAATTGAGGCCGTCAAGTGCAAAACTCGTCTTATCCAAAAATTAAAAAAAATTGAGTTAGACATGGGATTCAATACTTCTTGCAGTTCTCTACGAACCGGTGACTTTAGGTTTGAACAAAACTCATCTAATACACCTTCAAGAGAGCCCAGAAAACTGCTGTTCAATGCAAAACTCTTCAAATCCATGGTGGCGGTTGATGCAGAACTCGTCTAATCCACCTTACAATTCAGAGCAAAACTTTCCTTATCCAATACTTGTTTCACTACAATTGTGCTGTGTGAAAAGCAAAACTCGCCTTATCCAGCACTAAGAAATATAGCAGTTTCGCTTCTCTGTTTCCCTACATTGGCAGTCCTGTGTGATTACAACTGTTTTTAGTTTAGTTTCGACTAGTCTAAGGTACAGACATGTTATTATGAAGTCCTCTGATATCCCGAAGTTGGTGGAAAGGGTAGAACTAGGAAACGGGCATCCCGTGAATCGAAACATGAAAGAGAGAACAGGGAAAGGTGTGTATGATCAAACTATAATTAAGTAGTATTCTTCTACTGTTGACAGATATGACTCGTATAGGAATAAGCAGATGTGTTTACAATACATCTCTATTGTTAAAGGCATTCAGCAAGCCTTGGCCCCCACTTGCCTGCCTGCAATCACAACAGCAAGTCATTCCAATGCAGTAACTTGACACAGAAGGACATTAGGAAATTCCACGAGACCTTCTATAGCTGCAGCTCTAAAATTATACAAGACTGCGTTATACTGACTTACTGCTCAACTGATATACCTAAACAACAGCGTGCAGTCAAAGACGATTCTCGGTAGGGTTTTACAACAAAGTATCACGTAAGGTGTGTACTAGGTCTGTCAGTTCAGGTGAGTCAGAAAACTTTCCTGGACATTTTGCAAATATCAAAAGACAGAGTACAAAAGACACCTTGAAACTGGAGTGTGCCAAAGGAACTCCGAGGTGGAGACAGGATGTCACAAAAAAATAGCAATAAGAGAGAATCTGTAATTAAATTCATACAGAAGTTTAAAGTACTTGAAGTCCATTATTGTAGGAGAAAAAACATCAACACAGCAATACTTACCAAGGAATTAAGTATTAATAAAATGAGATGTATGTATAATGTAGAAGCATCTAATTCATTGAAAGTGTCTAAGAGTTTCTTTCGTAATATTTTTAATGCAAAAGTTAATATAGGCTTCAAAAGCCCTATTTCTGATGTATGCTCACTTTGTCTTCCTTATGACGAGAAAATAAAATTGGAAACAGATAAAAATAAACATTCTGATTTGCTGACAGCTAAACGAATACATAAACTTAGAGCTAAGGCATATTTTGATCTATTGAAAGAAGGTGATAAAGTAGCAACATTTTCATTTGACTGTCAGCAAAATATGGTACTGTCAAAAGTACAGGATCAAGCAGCATACTACAGCAGGCAGTTATACATGTATAACTTCTCCATTGTGCAGGGTTCATCCAAGACAACACTGACAAAACAGCATGTTTGTAATTTTGTTTGGGCAGAAAATGAAGGTCCTAAAGGTTCAAATGAGTGTCAGCAGTATCCAGTCATTTGTGGAAATCCGATTTTTCTGGGGTTAAGAAAGATAGGCTATTTGCAGATGGCTGCTGTGAGCAAAATAAACATCACTATGATAGGCATGTATAATAAATGGCTGCTATTCAAGCACCGCAGAACATGTAGGTGATAAAAATGATCTCTCCTATTCCTGGCCATTCATTCATCCCTCCCGATTGTGTTTTCGGGCTAATAGAGAAAGAAATAAGAATGAGAAACATTATCAGTAGGCCTGAAGAATATTTTGAAATCTATAAAAATCATGGAAAGGTAATAAAACTAGGGATAAATGTATTTGTACAAGATTGGAAGTATTATGCAAAGGAAACATTGAAGTCACCAGGATCCTAGTATTTGAAATTAAAGGCATCTAAACATATTATTTTACAACGTTTTACCTCAGCCAAAGTTCTAGTGAAAGGTGAGGCAAATTATCGGTCCGATTTGTGTGTAGGCAAGACCATTCTGAAGTGAGGCAAAGCCTTAGAAATGCTTATTGCAAGGAATTTAGATGTAGGTGTAAAAGTAAAGGAGGAAAAAGTTAAAGATGCAAAAAATGTATTAAAAAACCTTTAGTGATAACTGGGAGGAAAATGAAAGCCTGTATTTTACAAGAATTTAATATCTAAAACCAATATTGCCAATGACGATAAAGAAGTTGATGCTGTTTGTGAGAGCTTCTTGGATAGTGAGGAAGGAGAACTTAGAATTTGATATGTTTGTTTTTGAACATTAGTATTAGTATTACATTTTAAACATAATCATTTATTAACATTGTCAAACACGAATATTGAGAAGTAAATAAAAAATGTTTGCACTTAATTGTAATTTAGTATTGTGTTTGCACCAAAACTCGCCAAATCCACTACCACTGCATGCAAAACTCGCCTTATCCAAAATTAAATTTTTATTTACAGCCATATTATTTGAGACTGATTTTCAAGAGAATATATGCATATTTAAGGGTCTAGTCCGGACATTATTACATTAAAAGAATTTTCAAATGTTCTGCCATTTGCCTAATTTTAGTTTTTCGCATTTTCTGAAAATTTGTTTTACCTGGATAAGACGAGTTTTGCACTTGACAGCCTCAATTCACAAATACTTTCATATAAATTAAAAAGTATGTTTTGCCTCAGAGGTTTAAAATGTATGCTGTTATTTAATTGTTTCCCTCATAGCTAAATTAGCTTCCTTTGCTGATTGTGGTATTCCTTCTTTGAATCCCAATAAATTCAAACTGGTTTTTCACTACTTTCTTTACTTTTTGTGACTTTAAAGGGACATTTAATGCTAACTGCAGAAGAAATTTCAGGTGGCCATTGCCCTCAGCTTATGCCTCAAAACAGCATAAACTCCTATATTATACTATACACGTATGATTAATCCTATTACTTCTGGCTTACTTCTATCTCAAATATCTTCAGCAACAACAAACAAAACTGGTAATAGAAACTGCAGTCATACTTTCAGAAATTTGTGGAGAAAATCACAGATTTATGCCCATTGTTATTGAAAGAACCTTAACTAATAATTTTCTTAATGGAATTTCAAATTTCTTAAGAGTATAACATATGTTGCTATTGCTGATTTTGCCAAAACCATAGTACCAGTATCAAAACCAAACCTTTGAAACACATAAAAAATCAAAATCATTTGAAATATGAGAAAATATTTGTATAATCAAGAAGTCTAATTAAAGAATTTTGACATTCCACCAGTGACTCTCTTAATTAATCCTGTCATCACCCAACAGCTAAATACAACTTTCACATATACAGCACATAGTGATATTCGGAGAAAAACTAATGAGGGGCACAAAGTGCCTGAAGCATGTTTGTGTAAAATGTACATATGAAGTAATGTTTCATAGGTATTTATGGCTCATACCAGCTTATTGCTGCCAACAAATTATATTAATTTACATGTGCTTAAAAGCTGTTTCAAACATTACATACAGATATAAATTTATCACAAAGCAGCATTCACATTTGTTTTTAAGAAAAAGGTTTAAAATATCTACATTACACTGTTTATTCAGTCCCAAAAATCCAATATGAGTACTTGTGTTAAACCAGATTTTAGTAGCTGTATTTGCAAAGCACTCTCAATAAGAATGACATCATTTTGCTTATTATACAGGATGGAAGGTACTGGTTCCACATGACAAATAGGAATTCTGCAAGATGAGTGTAACAAATATGTCCAGTATCATTTTTATCAATAAAGAGCTATTATGAAGGAAAGAAAGAAAGAGAAAAGCTTTTTGGTGTCAGTTATTTGGGAGTGATTTAGTTTATTAATGAGTTGATTTAAATGATCAACTTCTACACTAAATTATGCATACGTTTAATCATACTTTATTATTAACCTTTTGCAGTCAGAATGCAGGCATAACCTCCAGAGGTGAGGCAAACTTAGAACCATCTGAGCATTTGTGGATGGAATCTATCTAATGCTCTGCACAATCATCATCAGATGTTAGCAGTATGCAAGGATGCCATTCCTAGACAATTACAACCTATTTAAGGGGATTCCCAGCCACAAGTTTATGAGGTTGTGTACATGCATGTGTGAGTAGTTCTGCTTTTTTAGAGTTTTTTGTATGATATGCGAACATGGTATTGGAACAAATAGTGACAGATTGTGAAATAATGCCAATGTTCAATGAATTCAAGACCTATTCTTCTTAGTTATTGGCTCAGAAGAAGAAGCAGAGTTAATGAGAAGCATCCACCAAGGTTCAGAAAGCAGGTTAAGAGGTTTTTAATTGATCACTGTTTTAATAATATACAAGAGTTTTTTTGAGTTCTTCAGCTACAAGGAAAACACAACCCCCACCCCCCACACACACACACACACACGCATGCACGCACGATGTTACAGTTTTGGCAGCAGAATGCCAACGACAGTAACGCTAACATGATACAAGTGCGTGTGTTACATATTGATAACGAAAGTGCTCACTACCCACATACAGAATAATGGCCCTGTTGCCATAGTACAATATTTTGAGCAAACAGTCATGATGTCACTAACGCTACGGGCGGCTCTTCGATGTATGTATGGATGTATTTTTTTGATTTTTTTGTAACCTACTTATTTATAAAATATTGAGTGAACTTTCTTATTTGGTATTGTTGGTTATATTATTCAATTTTAAACTTACGGTGCACTCAGAACATTTCCGCAGTTAGTTTAAGGATCTAGAAGCCTGTACAAACTTCTTGCGTTATGCCTACGGCTGCATTGTGAATGGTGTTCCCTCACGCCTGTGCATATGCTGCATTACGTTAGTGCTTACATTCCATTGTGAATGAAGCCTAATTGTTCTCAAACTTTAATATGAAATGCAAACTGCAATTGAACATTTTTTTTAAGGAATAGAAATACCATTTCTGACACCCTACAGGAAAATACAAGGCTATTTATTGTTCAATTCAATGAAGATGTCCATTTGAATAGATTATTTTTCTAGCTGGTTATACATAGATTCTGTGCTACATTTAAGTAAGCTAGAATTTGGTTTTAGGGGGAACAATGAAAGTGTAACTTCAATAAATCATCAACATTTCATGGAACTGTTCGCTGTATTAATATCAAGGAGTTCATTGAAAATTCAAAATTAATAGTGTATTCAGTGGGGACTCCAAGACAATTCAAAATGAAGTCATAAACCACATATCTGAATACATACAAGATCATATAGAAAATAAAACCTATAACATTATCTGTTTTGCTATTGAAGCTGACAATAGCACAGATACAGCTGAAACATTACAGTGGTCAGTCATAGTAAGAAATGTTAATTTTTAAGGAAATGTTGTTGAGCATTTTCTAGAGTTCTATTGTGTTAGTGCTGATAGAACATGTGAGGCATTATTTAATCATCAGGATGGGATTTTGCCCAAGTTTTATACGGGGACAAGTTAGTGGCTCAATGTTATGATGGGACAAGTGTAACGGCATGTCACTTAAATGGTCTCCAGAAGAAGATTAAGGACAAAGCACCTCAATCTGTTTTTGTGCATTGCTTAGCTCATTGATTAGAGTTAGTGCTGCAACAAATTTTAGGTTGCATTTCTAAATATATTTCTTGCAAGCATCAGTGGGATTCCTTCATTTTTCCACCATTCATCAAAAAGAACATATATACTAGATTAATTTTCACCTATACATATTCCAACCTTAGCAGAACTTGGTGTTCTAACTCAAAACTACTCACTATAATTGTAAAAGATAGGAAAAAATTGAAACAAGTGTTTGAGAATGTTATAAATGACAAACAGGTTTTTTATTCTTGTCAGGGTTGTCAACATTAAGATCTATCTGGTTGTTTATCAGATCCCCGGAGCCTCATCCATAATAGCAGGTCGCACTGCGGGCAGGTTGAGGTCAAATGTATGTTATGGAAATTAATATTAATAAACAAAGAATAATGGCATTTTGTAGAAAATATCCAGTCCCTAGTAAAATCTGTCTAACAAATAAATTACTCCAAAGAGTGGATAACTTTTCATATCTTGGCTATAAGGAATCCTTTGTGGATGAAGTACATATACCAGATAAAATTCTTAAGTACACCAGAACCATGGTGATTATAAACAACATAATAAAACTCTTAAAAGTACAGAGGCAAACAAGACTATGCCTGTACAAGGCTTTAGCAAGATTGGTCTTATGTTACGGTAGCAAGCATGGACAATGAGATGAAAAGATGAAAGCTGGATAACGAACTAATGAAATGCGCTCAACAGCTGGCTATATAAGATGGGACCACAAATGCAATGAAGATGTGCTAAAGGAACTACAACCTGCAGCTATAATTCAATATAAACAGTATCAGAACATTGGAAGAAACATATATATCAAATGCACTATAGTAGGATCCCTAAAGCCATGCTTAACTAAGATCCTAAGAGAAATGATCTCTGGGCTGCCCTAAGGAACTACGGTTGGAAAATCCAGCTTTGAATCCATAACAGGTGCTTGACCAAAGACTTGAATGGAAGAAGAAGGAAGCAGACTGACAAAAAAATATATTCAGCTTGTGTAGGGGGGTTTTGAAAGAAATGCATAGTTTAAAATTTACTCTTCTTGTGTTCAATGATTCTTTCCGAAATTTTGCAAAAAAAAAGAAGAAATTTGCAAAAGTTTCAAGATTGTGACTGTTTACAGTTTCTTGATGGTGGATACCACAAAATTTGAAAAGTATTCTAAAGATATTCCTTCTTTAGCTCTTGAAAATTTGCAACATCGTTATCCACAAATATTTTTAAAAGATTGATTGTTTGAAGAATAAATTGCATCTTATGTATGCTGATGAGGTGTAGAGGTGTGTCAGTACAGTGGAATGTTTTAAATTGTGCCAGGAAGATAAGAATGTATTTGAGGAATCATAAAAGTTTTTTGCTTTGGTTTTCACAATCCCATCCATAAATGTATTAATGGAAAGAAGTTTTTCATGTTTGAAAATAATTAAATCTGTCCTTAGAAACACACTATCACAAGGCAGACTCACATCATTAGCAAACACCTCCATTCAAAAGGAACTTTTGTGTGAACTTATAAAAGAAACAGCCATATAATGTGGACATCAGAAATAAGTTTGCTGTCCTCAAAGTCTAGACGATTGACTTAATACAAGATGTGATCAAAAAGTTTCCGGAATGGCTTCACAACAATGCTGATGCTGAGATTTCTTTAATTCTTACCCAGACTGTACATGCAGCGATCCTTCCTGATAAAAATGAGAGGTCACGCGACTTCCTGTGACCATGCAGTGATGAGGTACACGCTCTGAAGTGAACACGTGTTTTGCATGTGCTGCGATTTTTCCACGTAGCAAAAATGCCAGGTTACGAAGAACAAAGAACGAACATCAAATTTTGCTTTAAACTCGGTAAAACTGCAACAGAAACCTATAAAATGTTAAGTACAGCTTATGGGGAGGAAGGTATGGGCAAAACTCAAGCATTTGAGTGGTTTTCGAAATTTAAAAGTGGTGTGACATCAGTTTGACCCTGTTCCAGCAAAACTCATGAAAATATCAATCAGGTGAGGGAAATGGTCTTAAATGATAGGCACATTACAATAAGAGAACTTTCTGACTCATTAGGACTCTCCTTTGGAAGTGTTCAAAGCATTTTGAAAGACAATTTGGACATGAGAAGAATTGCCGCCAAGTTTGTGTCCTGCCTGCTTTCAAATGACCAAATGTAAAGCCGTGTGATTGCCTGCACAGATCTTAAAGGACAGCTACAAAATGACTCACAGTTTATGGAGAAAATTATTACTGGTGATGAAACATGGATTTATGGGTACGATCCAGAAATGAAGCAACAATCTTCACAATGGAAGAGTCCTTCATCTCCACGCCCGAAAAAGGCCAGACAAGTTCGATCCAAAGTGAAGTCAATGATGATTGTGTTTTTTGACATTAAAGGCATTGTACATAAGGAATTTGTGCCACAGGGTCAAACAGTGAATCAAGTGTTCTACAAACAAGTGCTGCAAAGATTGAGGGAGAATGTGCGATGCAAACGGCCAGAGAAATGGAGGAGTGGTGACTGGTTCCTGCATCATGACAATGCGCCCGCGCACAAAGCCCTTTCTGTTCGCCAATTTTTGGATAAAAATCGGATGAATACTGTTCCCCATCCCACCTATTCTCCAGATCTGGCACCAGCGGACTTTTTTCTTTTCCCGCGACTTAAAATGCGGCTCCAAGGACACCGTTTTGAGGGCATTGATGTCATCAATCGTGAATTGCAGAAGGCTCTGAACATATTGAAAGAAGAGGACTTCCAGAGGTGCTTCCAGCAGTGGCAGAAACGCTGGGACAAGTGTATCAACTCCCAAGGAGACTACTACGAGGGTGACAGTGAAGATTAGACACAAAACAAACCGTTGTGTAGTATTTATGACGTCATTCCGGAAACTTTTTGATTACACCTTGTATATAAGAAACAGACTAGTCTTGCATGATAATGATTATGTAATTAAATGGTGTTTTATTAAAATTCTGTTATCTTTTTGCAGTAAACCCTGCAGCCCTTCACCTGCTTTTTTTAGAGTAGAGTGGAGTGGTATATTTATTGGTCTTAAAAAAGCATGGGCCGCCACTCCCTGGGTGCATGAATAAATTCCTTCTAAAGCTGATAGTTCTGGTGTAATAACAATTAACTGTAACACATTTATATAATTGTTATTATGACTATTGTTCCTGCCATTTCCTCTAAACTTTATGCTGGTTTTTAGAAAAGTATCAATATTTACTTTTAAATTATAATCTTTTTCTTATGAAGTGTTTATTATTACTTAGTTACTTACTGAAGTAATAAAATGGTTATCTGCTAACCCTAAGTCAGTTAGTCAAGTATAGGGTTAGCACACAACCACCATTTTAAGATTCTGTCTGGTGTCTAAAAGGAATTTCTGAAACACCTATATTTTGAGAAACTGAGTTATGCTTGTGTTTTAAATCTATACTGAGGTTTGCACCTTATCACGATAAAGTCTGACAATGGTCACTGATAAGCTCTGACAGCCAGTCTTGTGAAGCTGTATTCAAAAACTCATACCATTCCATATCCCTCATAATTTCAAGAATATACAATATACAATACAATACAATAAACACAGATTGTATAAAGTCCATATCATTAATTAGCATCTGCAGAAATGGAATTCAAGCACAAACATTCTGTAAAGTTTTGTTAAGGCTTAACAAATTGTTAAAACTGTTCAGCATTCTGTAACTTTGTAACAAAAAAGCATTTTGTTAAGAATAAAGATTTGGTTGTTGAATGCAACAAACCTCGAGATCCTCTTGCTAATGTTACACAGCAGATTTGCATAGATGTCATTTTAATGTTGCTGTAAGAGGAAAAGCAGGATAGAAGTTCGAAATTTTAATTATCAAATTTTTATTTATTTGTTATAGTGTAAAATATAAATGCTACAGATTACACTTGAGTAAGCAATGTTCTATGTGATAACATTGGTAAATGATGCACACAAAATGACTTATGACTTTAAAAGACTAGTTTTAATAGCAAAATAAATGTTGTATATTCTCGTATCGTAATAAAAAGTAACAGTTAATGAACTTAAGAATTTTAGGTTCAAATCATGATTAATCTTGTGTTGATTTGCGTGCTTCACAAATATATTTGCCTTATTTTTAGGTTAAGATTAGAAATTGAGCACTTTAGAGAGCTGTAAGATATTACAATGATACATTTTTGTTCCCAGAATCATTTTAAGATACTTTCAAATCTGCTAAAAGAAGTGGCTAAAATTAAGCTATTTACCAGCTTTTCATAACCATAAAAAACTGAATTTATACTGATGCTGTTGGAAGAGGAAGAACATAATAGAAGGCAGTCAGTTGGCTTATAAAGCGATAATTTATACTTAATAAATTTACACATGAAAAATAATCCGAAATAAAATACTTGTAACTCCAGCCCCAGATAACATAACTAGTGAAACTAACCTTTCTTTTCACTATGACCTTCCATGTAAGGAATACCTAAAATAATTTGCATATTATCAACACCAATTATGATTTTCATTCAAAGACTATTAAGATGCAAGAATATTTCCAGAGAATTGAACTAAAGCTGAACATTGCCATATCATGAATAAAAATATAAGCACCTAATTATGTTTAATGGTATACATTAAAATTTAAGAAAAACTTACAAGACAACTGCTATCTTTAAAAGTATAATTAAAAGCCAAAAACTACAAAGAAAATTAAGCAATTATGCGGGTTGAAATGAACTAAATTAATATGAAACTGCACTGCTATTTCTTTTGTCTGTCTTTCGTAACCTAAAATTAAACTCATTTTACAGGGCTGGTGCCACAGCTGGGTGAGTCTTCTCCGGTAAAAAAAAAGGCACAAGTCTTGCTATTCTAAGCAATGGATATGAATTTTAAAAATCTGCATATACTTTATATTTTTCATGTGATGTTTTCACAGCACACTTTATTTACATCTCGGCAAGGAAAAGTAAGAAAAGCACTAAGTAGTTCATCTTCTGCTGCTGATGGCAGTGGGGGAAAGAAGCCTATCGCAGAGCACATAAATTTTGTATTAGCCACTCCAGTAGGCTAAAAAACAAGTTACAGAATGCCAAATAGTGGCACATTTGTTAAGGGCGGTTCTTTAAGCTTAACAAATAAGTGAAGTTGCTCTCTTAACAATGAAGTTATAGAATAGCCCTCAATGTAAGATTATCATAAACAATGCTTATGGTTAAAGCAACGGAAGAGAAATTGGAGGCCATTGCAAAATAAAACATTCTCAAAAAGACTGTCAAAGGAACTAGAAGCCTGGTTTTTTATAAGAGAGCAACATAGTAATGTTCTGTGAAAAAGAAAATGTAAATAATGGTAACTAATATGTCGAAATAAAGTAAAATATGAACACTATAAAAATATTGTGAATTAAAAGTAGGTAGGTACAAAATTCAGTTTCCTTGATATTGCTATCATTACATGCAGGTAAAGGAAAGAACAGGTTACTGGCTGACTTGGTTAATGGCATTCTTGTATTTTCAATGTGTACAGTTCCATGATAAAATTTTAAATAAGTGTTTTGTGTTCTCTGTAGTGTTAGTTCTTCAAAGAAGTAAAACTGATCTGGTTCATTGGCAGCATAATTCATTTTTTGTTGGAATTATTAAGAAACGTATAAGGTCTACAGCATGTTTTTAGTTTCATTTTTGCTTTAATATACTATCCTATGATGCTCTACATATTAATCTCCGCAACAGAATCTGACAATCCTATGTAAGTCATTGTAATGAGAAAGTGAATAACTGAAAGTACATCTAGTTCCAAATCTCACCAACTAAGCATACATTTTTCAGAGAGGGAGAGGGAGAGATGATTTGTTAAAAAATTAACTTTTCAGTTTCAATTTCTGTGTTTAGCATAGACATGAATTTCCTCAATTTAAAACCCTATTTAATACAAAATGAACTAAATAAAATAAAAATGCAGTTGGAGTGGTTTGTAACAGGAATCAAGATTCTGTGACCTCTGGAAAAATACTATATTGTAAATTTCGAGCAGATTTTACAAAATTACTTTGGGAAGCTGAGTTTCATGATCAAACTTTTTAGGTGTATTTATTTAAAGCGTATATGGAAAATTATAATTGCAAATTAAGAAAATAAAGAAATAATTGAAGGTGTTGTATAAATTTTCATAATCTGGTACTACTTAAATTTATATCCTCTGCGTCTACACCCCAGTATCACCTTTGACAACCACAGTATCACCCATATAATTATCTTCACTTTTCAATACTTCATTGACAAGAACATTATCATTAGCCTCATTAACTAAGATACCATCATCATGAGCATTCTCTGGGAAGGTTCATTAAATAGATTTACATATTACCCCGTGTGTCATGTGTTGCACCACTGGTGCCCACTGTACCTGTTTAGTAACTGTTTAACATCCATTACTGCATTTGAGTTTATAGGAAGAAAACTCCCTTTGTCCATGAATGGAAATTTTCAACTTTGTGACCTTTCTTGACTGTTGTACAAAGAATACCTAAATCGATTGTATATGCTAGCTCCTTTAATTCCAAACTGGAATGTATATTCCTGGGCTTCTTCATAGCTGTCTTCCAATCCAGGACTTTAACCCCTTCAAGGATACCCAATGAGAGTAAGAATAAAAACACAAACGAAAAAATATTTTTGTTACTTTGGGGCGCGAACCTCTGACTATGCAACGTAACCATATCATGCCACAATGCCTTAAACCACTCGGCCATCTGAACACATGATAGCTGCAGCATTGTCTGATCTCATTAATTAACAATGAGTAAAAATAAAAAAAAATTTACTTTGGGGCGCGAACTTCCGACTATGCAACGTAACCATATCATGCCACAATGCCTTAAACCACTCGGCCATCTGAACACATGATAGTTGCAGCATTGTTTGGTCTCATAAACCACCGCTGCCCAATATAGAGTGATTTTTTTTTTAAAAAAAGGGGTAAAATACATGTTCTGCACTCAATTGAAACCCGTCAGCCGTCACACCGCTTGCTTTAGTTGGGCCCTCCCCATCCTTTTCCACAGTTTCAATTGAGTGCAGAACATGCATTTTACCGAGACTCAATCCTACGAATCCTTGGTCCTGATAGGTTAGCTACTCCTATCATGCCTTAGACCGCATGGCCATAAATCCCGATATCAAAGTCAAGTTGCAGATGGAAGCACATTGCTTCCTGTACCCATCCCCTCAGACTTGTAGGAAAACACTTTGCTAAAAGGATACCACTCACCGCAAAAAAGTGGTGTCCATTTCGAAAGTGTCTGGTGTTCGCAAGGAAGCTAATATGATTTGTCATGAATGTGATGTGCCATTGTGTTTATCTATGTTTTGAGGTATACCATTCAAGAAGGAAATTTTAAATCTAGAATTTATTCAAATTTATTATAAAAGAGAAAAGTTATAATAATTAAGGTTAAATAATGATTAAATCCATGTAAATCCATATGCTTTCTCCTGCATTTTAACATGGATGTCATATGACGTCCATATCCCCGAAAGGGTTAAAATCTGCCACTACTATTGTGACACTGTCATACTACATGAAGATTTCAATGTACTGATTGGGATGAATTAGGTTTTGAATTTGATGCAGCTTTCTTTCTGTCATCAGGCACAAGTGCAATAGCACAACACTGATGCTTTCTGGCATTTCAATCCATAATCAGTTGCTGTGCAGTGATAAGGATGGTGTTTTGTTTTGCCCATTGACATTGTCTGCATATAACTTTACAGTGTCAGCAAGCAGATTGTGTTTGACTGCCTGTGGCATAGATTTAAAGCAATATGACTACCCTTTTCAAATATCCTTTTTCGTTCATATGTGCAAGTGTGTTCAGAATGTGGTGTGAAGAGCCTAAAGACATTATTAAGTTGCTTTTATAAAACTACTGCAAGAAATCAGCACCTTCATCTGTTATCACCAGAATGATAAATTTTTCTCTGCAGTCAAAGGACTATATAATGACATTATCACTGCCTTTCCTCATTACTTCAAGGTTTCTTTGTACTCTCTTATGGATTTCAAAATTCACCTGCAGTGCTATTTTTCCTTGCAAGTCTACACCTATCTTAATTTTTTCATTATATTTCATACTGTGAGGCATTGGTACATTGCTGGTAACCCTGAGCCAACATTGTAATTCCCAAGAAATATCTTTGTACAATATTCATATTTCATTTTTAATTCTTCCATTAAAATCTTCTATTGTAAGCTTTCCATAGATAAGTTATAGACAAAAAAGTGTTATAAGTTTCTTTGGAAGTAATTTTGCCATGCATTACTTTATTCTTGTTTCTTATTGTGAATCATTTTATTCTCTTATGTCTTTGAATGATGGTCACCTTCACCAAGTTCTTTAGGATAAGCTCCAGTTACAGGAACTTTCCTACATAAATGTCAAACTATCCGAAAAAGTCTTAAAAAAACACTTGTGCTGATGGAATACGAGTATCAGCATAGTATGATGGGATAAGTAATCAATAGTCACACCTCTTTCACAAAGAATGAGGATTGGGTAGTAAATGTCTGTTTGGTGATTTTCGTTTTGCTACCTCACCATGAACTGGTCTTGCTGGATCACTCTTGGTAACAGACTGCTAGAAACTCTGATGCAATCTTCTTATATCTTTAATGCCAAGTTTGGAGCAGCTGAAGCCCCATTTGGAACTACCATCTGCTTTGGAGTGAACCACAACCAGCATAGTGTGGGAACCTTTAGAAGAATATCTTGAAACATTCAAAAGAACTTAACTAAATAAGATAAATCATATACAGCAGTTTGCTAACAGACAGAAGAAGAAAACATATTTTTAAATAATTCATGCAAGAGATAACAGAAAAATATTGCATTGAGCATAGTAGGTAAAGATTAAGTGCATTTACTACTTCAGAGAAAAATGAAGTGAATGATTAGCAAAATAATGAGAACTCGTTGAGTATGTATGTCACCTCAACAACCAACTCACTTGCAGGCATGCTCATATAAATATATATGCAGAGGTTTCTGTAAAGTCCATGGGAAGAGCAGAAAATTTTAAGAAATATGTCCTTGCATCTCAACTGCACTTCTGGAATTTATGTCTGCTAGGAGTGCTTCCCTCTCCCAACCAACCAGCTGGCTAGTGCTGAAGGATGAAGCCCAGCACGCGACAGCTATGTCGCATAATTTTCTCCTTATAACTGTTCATCCTGAGCAGTTCTGTGATATAGAACAAGGTGATCAAGATGAACCACCATTAGCTTACCTCCAATTTGACACTGAATGTGGTATACCACATCGTTGACCTTATATGGGCCATCCTGGGAGCATTGCAACACCATGACTTCCCTTTAGTTCACATGGGACAATAGTCTCACAAAGTAACCCTCCTGGAATCTGGCACTGTTTGAGACAGTCATAATGTGCCCTCATCCAGTCACTTGCCACTTCAGATGCTACCCGGCAAGATGGTGGCTGTCTTCCAGTCTGCCTGTTAGTGGCCTAACATAATTGTTGCTGGCTGGTCAGCATCAGAAAGTGTGCCAAACAACAGATCACAAGGTAGGAGGAATAATGGCATGTGCACATCCCAATATTGCTGATGATTGGATAACACTTTCCAGAAGTGCTCCTTGCCCATCTTGATGTAGTGCTCTGCTATTCCATCTTGACTGTGGATGAAGGGGAATGGTACAGGTGTTGTGTATCCTGAGGTGCTGAATTAGCTCCTGCATAAGGTTGGATTCAAAATTAGTACCCTGATCATTGTGGAGCTCTTGGGGTATCCTGAACTGGGAAAAATTGTTCACTACAGCATTAGCCACAGTTAAAACCTCTTGATTGGGAATCGCTTCTACCCTTCATTCAAAAAGGAATTTTTCAGAAGACTTTTCTTCTGCTCTTGTATAATCCCACCCATTTTTGAACAAACTTAAGTGAGAACTGAATTACAGTAAATTTATTCTTGAAATGGTTTTCAAGATATAAAAAGTACAATATCCTTTTTGAGCTTTTAACTGAATGCAGCTTGCATGAACCGTTTGGTGACGTTATGAAATTGTTAAGATTAGTAGCTACTATTTAATTGATGCTGTGTGAAGCAGACAGATGTTTCTCCACTTTGGCATGGATTTAAATATTCCTTAGAAGCACCATGAATTAAGATAGGATGTCAGCTGAAAAAGCAATGACTCACAAGCTTCACGACGTCAAAGAGAAAGTCATTGATTCACCATAAAGAAAGAAAAAAAACAAAAAGACAGATTTCCTATGCAAACATACACCTACAGGTGACACATCATCATTGTCGTCATCGTCGTCATCATGCTAATTTTAAGGTACATTTACTTTAAAAAATGGTAGTGCTTTCTAATGCTTCAAAATTAGATATCGCTCAAATTGTTGAAAAAATGACATAATATTATAAAAGTAGTGAAATCCTTGTCATTTTAGGCAAGAGCCACTACTGTTTTATATAAAAATACACTTTGAGTTCATTTCCAGAGTTCATAAGCATTAACTAATTTGTTTTGTGGGCTGTGTTTAGTGCTGTAAATTTGGTAATGAAACTATAAGCATTGAAGCTTTACATTACTTCTGAGTGGAATTTTCTCTGCAGACAATGAGCCAATGCGCAGATCTGCTAGGGGATTTTCATTTTTGGTACCCAGTTGCTGATTAACTGAAGCTGAAATAAAACTTCTAATTTAACAAATGTTTTGTGAACAATTATGATCCATTTGCCTTTCAAGAATTTTACCTTCCATCAAATGCTTCACACTGTTTAGAGATAGTAAATTTAAAGAATAGAGGATGCAATGAGCCTGAGGCACTGTAAACCTTAATATTGGTAAGCCTATGATAGATGTTGTGGTATTAGGGATATAAAGCATAATTCAGCAGTGCATTTTGGTAATCTGACAAAATGACAGGTGAATCTATTTAAAAGAAGTAGAACATAGAGTAAGGACACAGTATATTTTTGAAATCAATAAGTATAAATAGGACTCTTATTTTTGACAACTTCTCAAGTTGTTTCTTCATTTAACTAGCCTACACATGCAATAATTCAAGTTTAAAACCAAAAAATTTTGTGAGAGGATCATAATTGTGAAATAGATAGTTGTTTTGAAATGTGTACCATAATTACTGCATACTTTGAACTCTTTCAACTATAAAATAATTTTGGCTCAGTATGTAAATATTTATTTGATTTCACAAAGATAGTCAACACCAACCTATTGAAGAGAATGTAAGCACTGCTAGGGATAGCAATGCAGTTTAACCGTTGTACTGCATATTTAAAATGCAGATAATCAGGAGCTTTTCCGAGTGCCATTTCCATGAGTAATTTATAGCTTGCTGCAACTTTTCTTCTGTTTTGATATGAATGTTATTACTGCAATTATTTATAAAAATAAGTGTGGAAATCTAAATTGATGTTTTTTTCCATAACTGAAGATGACTTTTATGTTTTTGACAAATATGTATTAATGTGCAAATACTGCACTGTGTGAAATTAAGAATGCAGAATCAGAAATGAAAAGCAATACAACATTTAAAAGTGCTGAAACACAAGGAGTTAAACAACCAAAATGAAATGAACTAACAATAATTCATTGAAGATGCTTTACGGTTGCAAAGAAATTAAAGACTGATACAGAGAAAATTATTGCTGATGTAGCAGACAATTTTCAGGCAGATTATCCCTCCAAAATTTAGGTTGTTCATAAATGCTATTCTTAAACATAGGGAAACTAGCCTCTGTTGTGATAAATCTGGAACAAATGATATTCCTGTATTTTGGTGAGAAGTGTGATAAAAAGTTTAAATTTTCGGTTATGTTTACATATGTTCCATTATTAGGAGCAATACTACAACACTTTACTACAGCTTTTGAGTCGAATAGGTTCATTATATACCACTTACTCCCTCCATCCCATAATTGTCTGGCAGACTGGTTTTTGTTGTCCCATAATAATTGTCTGTTGTGTATAATTTGGCTCTGGCAAGAAAATGAAACAAGGGAATTAATTAATCATACAACTTTATTGCTTCATGATAAAAAATGGCAAATAAATTAACCAATAGAACATACTTCTAATTACAACTTAATTACTCAGAATCAATACACATTGGCCAATCCACCAAAAACGAAATTCAAGTTTATTACTCCTACACTAAGAGCACTACAAATTGATTCAGAAATAAGAAAAAAACAAAGACAAAAAGACTGTTTTTAAGTCTGAGAAGGTTGTCATTCCAACAGCTTGCCTTGAACCAACAGATCTTCTGCTGCAGGCTGCTATAGCCTCATCATAAATATTCTAATGACATCCAGGTGGGATAGTGGGCAGATGGGATGGTGGATGGCAGGTTGTTGAGCCGGTTCAAGTGTGCCTTTTGCATATGGGGAATCTTGTAGTTGCTCCTGCCATTGACTTTCATTATTTGAATGAGACAGGAGTGCAGAGTGAGGAAGACATGTTGAGCTTGCTGTTTCAATGGCAGTGATCAGCTCATCATTAGTTTGTGGTGCTGCCTGATGCTGGAGCGACTGAATTGCCAAGAAGTACCCCAGATCTAAAACATTCATATCCGGACTGTTTGGCAGTTGACATACAAGATCCAAAGTGATTGCACTGACTGCTGCAGCATCCATCCAGGTGGGGTCATTGGAAATAATATGCAGATGCCCATTGTCCTGCTGAATGGACAACTGAATTCTCCTTTTGTGCGATCCACGAGGTAATTTTGCATTTATTGCTGGGATTAATTTGCTGATGAGCATGTCCTGGTAGACATCTTTGGTGACAAGTTAATGGTTTGGTCACAATTGTGCCAGCAGGATGATTTCTGCTGTTCCTTGTGGCAGGCTCCTTGGTGACAAATGGCCAAATGCCTAATTTACCATCAAACCACTGATTGCAACCAGTATCCCGAGGCCAGGGCTACAGCAGCCAGAAACATGAACTTGGGAATAAACAATTTGTTTTTGCATGTTCACTGTGGGTCTGGTTCATTGCCCAGTACATAAACTTTCTGACCATCCTTAGCCAGGTAGAACTATTTTTCATCCACATGAATTGTCACCATTATCATGCCAAACTTTGGATTTTCCTCATCAGGATGGTTAACTGTGGTAGGATCCAGCATCGACAAGCTAAATTTTAGACATTACAGTTTGTTGCATTCAGTCAGTAATGGCTTCAGTGCATTTGCATGCACTTTAATCTCACCTGCCTTCACATGCACATGTAGAGTACTCTTAGACACTTTTAGTACTGCTGTAATTGAAAAAATATTCTGCCACTTTCGCAATGGCAGGTGTTGCAGTCGTCGTAAGGCAAGATATTTCTTCTTTGGACCAACATTGCCTTTCATCCAAAATGCAACTACAGCACAAATGGATCCACTTTCCAAAGATTTCTGCCCCTGTTGCCAAATGCAATGTGCTGTTCTTGTACAGATGTGAAATTTCTTGGCAGCATCTGTCATGGTACCTTTCTTCACCATGCCAGCCATACTGTTTTCCAACAGAAACTCATATACTGCCCACTGCTCAGTCTCTGTAAGGTTCTTGCTGACCCTATCTCTCACTAACATGAGTTGTTTTCCCGAAGCGTTCATGGCTGTTGTTTTCTACATACTCACTGTAGGATTGTGGTCTAACTGGTGAATGGGGCACTCACGCCACCTTTTGGTAATTTTTTGGGCACTGTTTCTTGCTTGTCCCAATATATTATCTATCTACACAACCTTGGGCATTGGCCTACTGTGCTTCTCGTCAACCATGCTTATCCCATCTATACCTTGGTCTATAATTACTGCAATGTATACTGGAAAATTATTATGGGATGGAGGGAGTGCTTTAAAGCAGTATTACATTACCCACTGTCTTTAATCTCCTAAAACAACAAAAAAAGAAACACTTCACTAGCCCACCTCTATCATTGCTATTCTGTAACTCTGTTGTTAAGAAGGCAACTACAATTATATTTTAACTTAGAGAACCACTCTTAGCAAATGTGCTGCTATTTGGCATTCTGTAACTTGTTTGTTATCGCGATATTTGTTTTCTCGCGGTTTGTTAGCCCACTGGA
Source organism: Deroplatys truncata (assembly GCA_030765065.1). NCBI lineage: Eukaryota > Metazoa > Arthropoda > Insecta > Mantodea > Mantidae > Deroplatys > Deroplatys truncata. Next base: position 232,775,160 of record CM060990.1, read on the forward strand.
GTGACTAATTGAAAATTTGTGTACTCTGTGATAGAGTTTTATTTTCACACTGCCGACAGGGCCAAATTACCAACTACTGAGTGCTTTTATTACTTTTTCTTGCTAAGATGGAGATAAAGTGTGCAGTGAAAACGTTACATGAAAAATATAAAATATGTGTGGATTTTTAAAATTTGCATCCACTGCTTAGAATAGCAAGACTTATATCTTCTTATGACCTTGATAATTATATTTTTTATGGATAAAACTCGACAAGCTGTTGAACAGCTGTGGCAGTAGCCCTGTAAAATGAGTTTAATTTTAGGTTAGGAATGACAGACAAAAGAATTAGCAATGCAGTTTCATATTGTTTTGGTGCAAGTTTCACTAATTCATTTCAACATGCAATTATTGCTTAATTTTCTTTATGGTTTTTTGGATTTTAATTACACTTTTAGAGATACCAGTGGTAATGAGATTTTTCTGAAATTTTAATGTATACCATCAAGCATAAGTAGGTGCTTATTCTTTTATTCATGATTTGGCAATGTTTGGCTTTAGTCAGTTCTGTGGACATGTTTTTGCATCTTAATCATTGAATGAAAATCTTTATTGGTATCTGATAATATGCATATTATTTTAGTTATTCGTTAAGTGGAAGGTTGTAGTGAAAAGAAAGGTTAGGTTCACTAGTTGCTTTATCTGGGGGAATGTTACAGCTACAAGTGTTCTATTTAGGATTATTTTTCATATGCAAATTTACTACGTATAAATTATCAGTTTATAACCCAACTGAATGTTATGTTCTTCCTCTTCCAGCAGCATCAGTATAAATTCAATTTCTATGGTTATGAGAAACACGTAAATAGCTTTCTACTAATCAGTTCTTTTTCCAGATTGGAAATTGTCTTAAAACAATTCTGGAAAATGTATCACTGTACTATCCTACAGCTCTCAAAAGTGTTCAGTTCCTAACGTTAACCTAAAAATGAGGCAATTGAATTCATGAATATGCAAATAAACATAAGATTTATCACTATTTGAACCTAAATTCTTGAATCAATAACTGTTAGCTTTTATTAGGATATGAGATTACAAAACATTTATTTTCCTATTAAAATTTGTCTCTTAAAAGTTAGGTTGGGAGCATCATTTACTAATGCTATCACATAAAACATTACTTACTGAAGTGCAATCCGTAACATTTATATTTTATGCTAAAACGAATAAATAAACATTTGATAATTAAAATGTCAAACTTCTATTGTGCTTTTCTACTTACAGCAGCATTAAAACAACGTCCATGTGACTCTGTTATGTAACAAATGTGTTAGCATGAGTGTCTCAGGGTTTGTTGTGTTCAACCGAATACTTATTAACAAAATTTTGTTTTGTTACGAAGTTACAAACTGCCGATCAATTGGTTAGCGGCTTTAACAATTTGTTAGATCTTAACAAAATGTTACAGAATAGCCCTGTATTAGTGGAAATAGCATATCTGCCTCATTACCCAGAGCCTTAAATTGAATCTCGGTTGTGATGAGTTACTTGTGTCAGGCTTCTTCTGGAATTTTTCCTAATATAAAGAAGACAGATGTCAAGTTACTCTAAGCTCTATGTACCATGGGCTCACTGAGAACACATTTTATATATTCATTTACATTGGATAGGACTGCCTGCTTTAAGAATGTAAAATAATTAAAAAAGAAAAAAAAGAAATCCTAAGAAACCTTATTGTTGTTGCACCTTTTTATTGCAAAATAATCACCACTTTCTGTTTATTATAGGCACTGTTTTGGAACGTTTTCATTCACCACTAAATAGCAAGTATTAAATAGTCAGCATATGTTAAAGCAGTATCAGCCAAATGAAGGCTCTGCAACATCAGAGAGTAAGTGTCTTCTGGTTCGCAGCTCTGAGAAAGCAAGTCAATAACACGTGTAGGGCAGATGAGGCAAGGGGAAGGACAAAGTTTCTGTTAGGGAAGAACCAGTGGAGCAAGGGAAATGTATGTTATGTTTTGTGCCTAAGTAAATGTAAAACACAAAGCCTACCATTTCCTTGCCCACATACCCCAATACTATTAATTCCAAAAATGGTATTGTGTCACATAGTTGTGATGTCACACGTAACTGAGTTGGCTGGATCTGTATTGGGGTGTGTCTTCACTATGAAGTATCATTTGAGCTGCTATAGCTTCCTGTGTGAATTTTAAATTACTCAGAAGTTAATAATTTCTTTAGGGAAGAAAACACTACTCTAACAAAATTACAAAATTATGAAACATCAAACAAGATAATCTTGCATGGTCTTGTAAATGGATTGGAACTTATCACAATCAACTAACAAATCAAATTACTCTCCAGAACTGCTTCTAGGTACTAATATATTCAAATGATATCACTGTTGCTTCACATGCACATGATCAAAGCTCGGATAGTAATACTTGCAGCACAACAAAAACCTATTACAACCAAAGAGAAATGTAACTGTTGGGACGCCATATAGTTTCACATGGACAAGTACATCAATAATGGCATAATGATCTACTGATATATGCAATCCTAAATAGCTATATGGAAAGCAAGCTGTATGAGAATGACTGATCAGTACATTGTTACCGTTCATGCTAGAACATGTGATAAATAATAGTCTAGATTGCATGTGCAAGACAAATTACAGTGAAATCTGCCTAAAATGGAAAGCAATGGTTACAGTAAGGTGTTTCTCTTTACAGTTTTTTTTCCATTTTATTAATGTGCTGTTTAACCCTCCACTGCTTATGCAGATGACACTCATCATCCATGTAATTTACCCCTCTCTATTCCATCTGACTGGGCCCATGTTGCGTTCACCCATTTTCAGTACCTTTCCAAAAACTTTTGATTTGTTAGCTTCAGTCATTATGGCTTTCAGTTGTGCAAGTTACATTGTTTATGAAACATTATTATAGTTGAAGAGCAATGGTCATCAGCGCGAGCTTTACTGCTACAATCAGAATCAAAGTAGTGTATGTTTCTTGATTCCTTTCCTAGGTTCAATCCAACTTTGATGTGCATTGTTTTAGACTTATGATGTATTTTTTTCAGGAAAAGATGGAATGACCAAATGGAGGAAAAGTAAATATTGTACCAGTGTTGGAACAAGATCTTGTAATATTACTACACATTTACCTGGACCAAAAAGTGAAGCCCATGTAATAAAGACAGGAACAAATGTACTGAAGATATTCTGGGATGAAAATATGCTACACATCATTGTAACATGTATAACATATTTACATCAATGAAGTTCATGGTAACTTTTCCAGGGAAAGGGATGCTAAAGAAGCATATGTTATAGAGGTAAGAGCTTTAATTGGATTATTGTATTTATGTGGATCTCTGAGATGTTCTAGAAAGAATTTATCGAAGTTGTAGGATAATTCAAACGGCAACAGACTTAAGTCATGTTACTTATGCATGAGTGAAAACCAACACAGGTTTCTCTTGAGATGTCTGAGGTTTGATAATAACCTTTATAGAAGTGTTCACAGAGAGACTGACAAGTTGGCTGCTATTAGGGAGGTACTGAAACTCTTAACAAGCAATTGCCAAAAATATTTAACCAGTGAATACCTTGCTGTTGACGAACAGCTTTTGGCACTCAAAGGAAACTGCCCATTCAGGCAATATATTCCTAGCAATCCAGCTAAGTTTGGGCTAAAAGTGTTTGCTTTGGTTGATGTAAAAATGGCCTACACCGTCAACTTAAAATAGTACGTCAGTAAGCAACCAGAAGGGACATACAATCCCAGTAATTCAGCTGAACATATTGTTCATGTAGTCGAACCAGTAAAAGTACAAATACAAACACAAATATTACTGGAGACAACTGCTTTACTAGTTTGTATTTAGTCACAAAACTGACATATGTCGGAAGAGTATAAAACAAGAGAGAAGTGCTGAAACAATTTCTACCCAAAAAAAGAAAGGGAACTATCTATCTTTGAATTTCAAGATTGTACATTGGTTATCATACTGTCCAAAGAAACATAGAACAGCCTTGGTGCTGTCAAGCATGCACTTCGATGATGGTATAGGCATTTCAACTGGAGAAGAATAAAAATCTGAAACGATTATGTTCTACAATATGACAAAAGTTAGGGTAGATCTTTTGGATCAGCAAAGTCGGAAAATTGTCTCACATAATATTAGAAGGTAGCCCATGGTACTGTTTTACAATATTTTGAACACGCAGCTATATATGGTTTATGCATTCATAAATACCACTGCATGGCTTCAGATCAGCAGTAAAGGGGTTGATTTTATAGACAAAATCAGTTGGGAGCTAATAAAGCCTCAAACAGAGTGACATTCCCATTGCTGAAAGCCTTCCATATGAGATTCGAAGAAGGACTAAAATATTGGCAGGTACTTAAGAAATTGTTGAGCAGCTCAAAAAAGCAACTGCATCACATATGGAAGACCATGAAATAGAACAACTCATAGATGGTATACTACATGCAGCAACTGGACCTGTGTGGATAATCTGAAAGACATATGCAAAAAATGTGCAGCCAAATAATGTGTTCCCTATTTCTAATTTTTTGCACCTTATCATCCAAATTAATGTTTGAATATGCCAATTGGTTAGGTACTTGTTTGTACATAAATATCCCCATGTTCTTTTTAGAAAACTATGCATTGTTAGACACACCTCAATGTTTATATGGCTGACACATATATAATTGTTTGTTTTGAAATAAAAACTTATTAAATTCTTGCATAAACTATTTAAAACTTTAGAATATATTGCAGTGTATTATTATACTTAGATTTAAATAAAATACTTCAAAAATGATTCACATACACTGCTTAAAGCATACAAATATATTGCTTATGTTGTAGATGACACATCTCATCCATACTAGTAACTATGTAAGGCTTTACTGCATGAGCAATGGAGGGTTAAAGGAAATAAAACTAACAAACTAAGGATATGGTACTTCAGTATCAGAATATAATGAACGTATAATTGAAATAAAAATAAATTTCAACACAGAGTTACAGTAACCTTATTTTCTTCTAAACTTACATTAGCGATGTCAGAGAAAGTGTTGTGTTTTTACCTTTACTTCATTTGTGGGCTCTTGGTGCTAGGGAGAAACAAAGTAGGCAAATCAACCAGCTTTTCACTTTAAGTGGCCAGAAACACTAGGGGCCGGTTTCAAAGCTTAAGCTTAAGCCAAAGCTTTAGTAAATTACTGACACCACTTAAGCGCGGTTCAAGCTTTGCGAGTTTCACAGTAGGGCAACTACATTTGGCTTTACTGAGTTGAACAACTGCAGGAATGTAAAGTTGGTAACAAGTGTGTGCATTATGTGAATTCATATTGTTTGTTTCTGGCAACACTATTCCTAATAAGGTTTTATAGGTTATCCAGCAAAATATAGTTAAAAAGACTGAAAAATCAGAGTCAAAATGTATTGCAAACTTTACTTCTCAAGAAGTCAGCATTCTCCTAGACATTGTGAGGCAGCATAAGCATGCAATAGAGTGCTAGCAACCAAACAAATTACTATGGAATAAGAGAAACCAAATAAGGGGGAAAACTGCAATACAAAAAGTGGATTACAATGGTGTGAAACAATTTTCACAGCTCTGCATGCTATAGATTTTGAGATGTGGGAAAACTGTCCAGCTGCAATCAGCATGCCTCCACTTGAATATAACCCCAATTTCAAGAGAATCATTGTTTCTGACAAGAAGGTTTGTTAGTGAATTATAAAGTAATATGTGTAAGTGCGATGGTAATGAGTGTGACAATGTGCAATAAGACTTTGAAGTATAAATTTAAAATTAAGTTTTGTTTACCAGTCGGTTTTATGTTTAATTGTATCATCAATAACTTCTGGTACCATCATTGCTGACTGTTTACTTAATTGAAATCTCTTGCAGAATTCTTGGTCATTCCAAACATGAGAAAGGTTTGGACCATTCTAAACATTCTAGATCCTATGTTGTGCATCTGGTTAAAATAATTTGCATTTCTTCATCACTAATATTGTCTTCTTCAGATAACATGGCAACTCCTTAGCTTAAACCACAGTTTAGTATGGTTTAAGCCAAGCCACATATAAGCTCAGCTTATTACCTGAACTATGTACTATAAAACTCCAGTGTAGCTTAAGCCTCATTCAAAGCTTAAGCTTAAAGCGCGAGACCACGCCTAAGGTTTATAACATCTAAAACCATGAGGAAATGTGAAACGAAATATACTATTACATAAGCACTCTCTGTGGTAGACATTACTAAAATATTGTCATTAATGTAACACAGACAACTGAAATTTAGGAAACACAATATGTTTTAAAGCACACTATAAATAATAATTTGGACCAGTTAAAAGTAAAACTAGTTTTCCCAACATTTTGGTTTACATGGCAAACTGTTGGTTTGTAATGTTTACATGGCACCTCTCCATGGTGGTGTCTGTCTGTCCCAGTAAACAGTTGTCCATTGATGTCACACATCAATCCGTTGTTCCATTGTTTGGTTTTCCACACTGCCACTTGACAGCCACGTTATCAGTTCATGACAACAATTTGCATAAGCATTAATGGCGGGAAAATTCTTTAGTTTTAATCAGAGAGAGAGGGACAGATGGGGAGAGAAGGGGGAGAGGGAGGGGGAGAACGATTTTTTTTCAATCCTGACAATGCTATCATACATGCTTACCTTGGGCAAAGAAATGCGGAAAGAAACAGATTTTATGATAAAGTTGTGCTTGAAGTGTGCCGACAGATTTAAAGGGCGGCTTGCAAAAACCATTTAGACAATTACGTTGATATTGTATATATATTGTATATATTGCTATTATTGTTGATATTGTTACAATTCCGACTCGCCTTTAAATACATTTAGACAATGTTTAGTGCTAGAAACAATGTTTAAAGCTAAACAGTATCTAAATCATGCCCATGTTTTGACTTAAACACTACTATTATTTTATACGAGGTGTGGGGCAAGAACAGAGAAACCAGATGGAGATAATGCAATTCTTTGATATCAATGAACAATATGAAGGAATTTTCACACCCAGAAGGTAGAAGAAGGGTGATATGACTGAATAGTGTTCAGAGATCATTCTAATCCATTAGAACTCTATACCTAATGGGTATTCAAAGCAAAATTTAGGTAACAAATCCAGATACATATTTCATTAATAAAGTGGTTTTACAGCTAGTACCTCTGTAACACTATTTAATACAAATTAAATTAATGCTTGTGCCTTTCACACAGTCTTTAATTCTTCCTATACTTTTTAACAGTTGTATGAGAAAAATATGCTTTTAACAGTTGTATGAGAAAAATATGCTTTTAACATGTGTTAAAATATGTAACTTACTCCGCTAACTTGGCCAACACTCAGTGCATGTGGCATATAATACAGTTCAGCTAATTCAGTACCTGTTCTCCCAGGTTAACACATATGAGTTTGCTTCTTATAGGTGCACAATTTTAATAGGAAAAAATATGCTGAGGCTTTTTTCCATGTAATAAGCCAGAGGTTACCTAGCCATATTTTAATGAATTTTATGCAGTAAATGCAAACCTAATGTGGAGGTTATTATACAGTACTATTTGAACTAGTGATGCTGTTTAGAATGTTGAACTGATAATTACAGGTGTAATAATGCATTGCTGCATTATGAAGCAAGCATGCATTACTGCACATATGGTTCATTCATCGTTCCTGATGGGATTGAAGTGAAACGACTCCAGGTCTTGTGTACCTTGTGTGATGAGTTTCAAGAATATTTCTTATGCACATCTATAAAACATATAGGTTTTATGAATCAAACATTATTACCAAAACATACTGAGAATATGTCAGCATAATAACATGTTTGTTAACACATTTTGACAACCCAGGCATTTAAGTGAATAGAGCTGAGTAAAAACATAGGCTTTCATGGTCGGCATTAATCCAAGAAACTTAAGTTCCCGGGCATGAAGGCCATGGTCCAGTAGATGTTTTAGCATCTAATGTTTTGCCCATCTCTCTGTAGGGCATCCTCAGAGGTAGTCGACTCATGGCTGGAAGTGTGTTACTAGACATAGCGCTTGTCATATATATAGGCATGCGAGAGACTGTCCACTTCACTCCTATTGGTAGCTCGTCCGCCAATTACAGTGCAGCTGCAGCTACTATCCTGTGATTTGTCCGGCTGGTACATAAGGTTTAATCCTAGTGTTTTCCAACATCGAGACCCAAGCTTTATGCACCCAAGCTACTTCCTCCTTCCTGTTAAAATTATTTTTATGCTTGTAGATTTCAATGGCTTCTCGATAAATTCTGGCATGGTACTGAGTTTGTTGTCGAGAACCTCTGTGTTGTTGAACCTGATGTCATGTCCCCCCAGAAGAGCATGTTCAGCCACTGCAGATTTTTCATTTTGTCCCAGATGACAGTTACTTCAATGTTCCTTAATTCGAGTGTGTACGCTGCACTTGGTAGTGCCAATATACACCTTACCGCAACTGCAGGGTATGCGATGGACCCCTTTAGCAGAAAGGGGGTCCCGTCCATCCTTTACTGATCAGAACTGATCTTTAAGCTTCTTGGTGGGCTTGAAGATGGTTCTTATATTGACTTTTTCTAAAAGTTTGCCGATTCTGTCAGTAACTTTACTTATCTACTGTAGGCAAGCTATGTTCTGTTGTTTTTGTCTCTCCGTGCATTCCCTTATTCTTTATGTGTGTGATGCCCATTTTATTTCTTTTTGTCCATAACCATTTTTCTCTTCTTCAACAGAACATAGATCATTAGAAGAAAATGTGTAACCAATAATTTCTAGTGTTCAAGTGGAAAATTTTAGTCGTAGTAATAGAGATACAGATTAGTAGCTAAGTGCAATGCATTGAGGCTAGTCTCTACACAGCTGCCTTAAACAAAACACTTTCTGTGATTGGTTTGAGTCCAATAAAGAGAAAGAAATTAGCCGAAATAAAATACCCCTAAAGTAAAGTGACCATTGGGAAGGCTCTAAAAGAAAAGGTTTTTCATCAGGCTGATATGAGTGAACCTGTAGATGAAATAGACAATGAAACCTTAAAGAACCTTAAATAGGCGTTTGAGTTGGCAGAGGACAACAAAATGAAAGTCAGCTCCTCACCATTCTTTCCTTGTCATGGCCCATTAAAATGATTCAGGTTAACTTTGCAGCCACTGGGTATATGATTCACATACCAGCAGAAGTGACTAGGGAAGGTGTAATTATGTCTGCTGTGGACAGAAAGATAGGTGATGGACTTTCAGAGGAAACAATTAAATTAGGTAAATACTTCTATGAATCAGAAGAATATAGCAGATTTTGTTAATATGGTAAAAAGAGTAGATCTGAGGTGCCTATCTGCAGGAGGTAACAAAATTGATAAGTTAATGCTGTTCTCAATATTTTATCATTATTATTTATGCAACTACCTGTAGCAATGTGAATCTGTGAGGAAATACTCAGTACTGCAGACTGCTTAGTAGGTGCTCTCATTGTTTAACCTTATGCACAACAGCCTGCTTGACCTTCAGTTCAAACCAAATGTGTGAGAGCAACTATGAGCAATGTTTTACTACCACTCACACGTAATTTACTTCTTTAATTGTTTTAGACGAACCCTTATTAGCTACCATTACAGAAAAAGATATGTTTGCTTGTGTTTAAATTACGGAATCTTACCATATATAATACAATTAACTTTTTTAATCCTATACCACCTACACTTGAAAAAATAAAAATTTCTTAATTTAAATTAAAATAAGAGAATATTTTTGCTTGTCAGTATGAAATTTAGGTTTAAGGAATCAAAATAAAGCTTGATTTAAAAGTTTCAAAGTTATAACAGCTTGAAGTTGGGAATTTTAGGAAGATATGATAAACTTGAACAATTTTAATTGCAAAACTATGATGTTCTGAATTTTAAGAGTTTGCACAGAGCAATGTATCAGGCTTGTATTCAAATACGAAAAATTTCATTTTGTTTAAAAAAATACAAGGTCGATTTTCCTTCTATTTTGGGCAATTTGAAATGGAATAGCTCTATGGGAACAGGAGGAGGTTACTGAATAAGGCATTAAGTAATATATTTGATGGGAGAAGGGGACCAATAGCCTGGAGAATAGGTATTGTAGTACCCATTTACAGAGATGTGGAAGATATGAATAATCCAGCAACTATAGGGGAATAAGTTTATCATCAGTATTAGGACACATTTATACTGGCATTCTGGCTAGAAGATTACAAGATTGGGCTGAGAATAAGATATCAGAATTTCAGACAGGTTTTAGTAACACAGGAGGACAGTCAATAACATTTTTGCTATTAAGACAACTGAAGAATCTGGTGGGGAAGAGGGGCTTTTGTGGACTTAGAAAAGGCATTTGATGCCATCAACAGAGGCATTACAGCTGAAATTGCAAATGAAAGGAGTGGGTTCAAAATTGATTACAGCGTTACAGAACATTTATACTGAAAATAAGTTCTGTATTTAGATAGATGTAAACAGAGTGACACATGATATGGAGAATACCATGGGGCTAAGGCAAGGGTGTAAATTGAGCCCTGTATTATTCAATTTATTTATGCTGATATTCTGAAAGAAATTAGTAAGGAAAAGGTATACTCACCTACAGAATTTTAGAGGAAATTGGTATGGGTTATTTACGGAAGGAAAAGGAAACTCTAGGAGGAGGGTTTTGGAAAGAGGTTAGACAAAGAATAGAAGATATTGATAAACATGAAGTTTTCAGCAGTATTAGGCAAAATAAATCTTGAGTGTTACATAAAGAAATTAAACGTGACTGGGGGTAGGGGGAATATATAGAAATATATAATAAATCAGGTAGAGAGGGTGGTTTAGAATTGGGGTAACAAAATTAAGGGGCATGAAAGGGGAAACTGGCCTGCATATTTGTCCATTGTGTGGAGGCATAGACAATGATCCCATTATGTATTACAGTGTGAGGAAACCAAAACATGGAGGAATCAATTATTGTTACTGTAATGGCTTAGTTATCAAGTGAGATAATAAATATAAGGCTTATGAAAACAAGAAATATAACAGAGATCAGAAAGATGAGGGAGCTACTAAAAAAATTAAAGAAAAATGGAGATAAAATTTCAACTTCAGAAATCCACTAAAGGATACTTATCTAAAAAGTTTGTACAGTTACTATGTACTGCAACTTGATGATTAGGTGAGAAGTAAATCTGGCATACAATGTGTCAATAACCACAGTGTTGGATATATTTACGTAGAGGAAACTCAAGTATAGGCAATTAGTATAAAGGGAAAGAGTAACAAAGAGTTTGTTTGTAAAGTGATGTAAACTTATTTATATAAACTAAAAGTAACAGTTCAAAAAGTTGAAATAAATAAATAAATTAATTCATTAATGAAATAAAATTTAAAATGTCAATAATGTATATGACAACAGAAAATCTGATCAAATATAATTATGGAGAAGGTAAAATCTTCATCCAAATGAACAACAATAAACCAAGCAACAATTAAAAAATATGCTGCAGGACTCCAGTTTTGTCTTCAGGCTCAAAGTGTTTCACAATAACATCTCATATATTGCTGACACCTTGTTTAATGAAATCCATAAAAATGACTCGCTATTGGTATCACATAAGTAAGAAGAAATGTAGTCATATTTCATAACACTACTGAAAGAAAAGAGAAAGGCATAAGGCAATGAACATGGATAATAAGAAAAGAAGGCACAATTAAATTAAGAGAAAGCTCAATATGCTAATGTAAAAAAACTGTAGACACTTCAAGGTGAACCACGTTATTTTTAAGGAGCATCATGACTGAAGGAAGACAGAGTACATTAGCAATGCTGAGAGAGTGACAAATAGGCAGAAAGGGGAAGAGAGAAGGGTAGAGGGAGCAAGAGGGGAGAAATGTTTTTGTCAAAACCAAACACTTCAATGAAAGTGTGAGTGACCCACCTCAAATGACTGAAGTATAATAATTATTATTAATTATTATTATTATTATTAAAATTAAAACTTGTTCTTCTGTAAATTGTATACATTCTCATTGCAAAGTTCAATGCAATTTAATTTTAAACTGAGCTTCTATTTTCATAAAAATTTGTCGTAAGTTCTTTTAGTGCTTTATAGAGAAAGGAATGAAGATGCACAAATGTGAATCCCTATTAAGTACTCACAAGTTGCCCCTGCATACAACCAAATAGTAGGAAGGATAAATAAGTTTGTATCGGTAATATTTGAAGACTTAAAATAGAGACAGCACGGAACAGCATGCAGAGTGAAGGAGTTAAAATGTGCTCCTTCTAACAGCAGTTATGAATCTTTTGATGGAACAAAATATCTATTACAAATTTTGTTTTATCTTTCATAGGCTTGAAGTTGTTAATGATCATTTACAATATTAAGCCATATACTAGAGAAATTTGGCATTCAAATTGCAGCATGCTTACAAACTACAAAGACAAGATTCCAAACAAGCCTTCCATCATGCGTGCGTGTGTGTGTGTGTGTGTGTGTGTGTGTGTGTGTGTGTGTGTGTGTGTGTGTGTGTGTGTGTGCGCGCGTGCGCATGTACCTAATGCTAAGGAGTTAATAATGAACCATCCAAAATATTATCAAGAGCATTTCTGTGCAAAATGTCAAAATAATTCACTTTTTGACATTAATTTCTGTGGAAACAAGAAGTTCACTTACACAGTGAAGTGTAAGTGAAACAATTTATTAGAAGGGATTTGTTACAACTAACCTGAACTAAAAGGCATAATAAGAACCATCACCTGATTCTTGCAATGGTTTATATTAGTTTATGTGTTGATATGCATTTATCTTAGTTTGAAGATATTTCATTTAATATTCTATGCTATGTTGCATTTATACAGCATATTTGTAACTGATATTCTCTTTTTTATTGGTATTTGTGTAAAAATAAACAGTTGGCAAGATAAAATCAATAACTTTGGAGAAAGAATCAGTTAATGATGACATATGATCTGCATGTTCCGTAGTGACACGATTATAAATATTGTTAACGTATAATTATTGATGACAAATATTATGTTTGCTTTCAACATTAAACGCATTTGAAAAAATGAATGAATGAATTTATTTATTTCACTTCCATTATACATGAGCTATTAACTCTCTAGAACTATCTCTATTACATATACATATACCAACTCTTCCTTTCTGATATGCAACATATATATACATACTTGAGTTGCACCTGGTGTAAATGTAGTAAACACTGGTTATTACATTATACACCAGGCTCACTAACTACCTACTTGTAATACACACTTATTAATTACATACACCAATTTACTTAATAGCATCCTTGCAAAATATACAGATTTATAATTTTGAAATTCCTCTCTTATATTTTTCTTTAGTCTTTCCTAATAGTCTGCCCAGCTTTATAATCTCTTCTGTATTCTCAAGCTTTCCAATTCTCATTTTAATTATTGGTCTTGGTAATTTCAACCACCTAACTGGTACCTACTGATCTCTCCATAGTTTAGTCTCATTACAATCTACCACCTAACTGGTACCCATTGATCTCTCCATAGTTTAGTCTTATTACAATCTAAAATAAAATGTACGCCATTCTCCATTTCCTCACATAATGTACACTTCTGTGGAACCATTCGCCCTTTCATTCCCCTTAATTTCATTGCTCCAGATCTAAACCATGTCCAACCTTCCCTTTCCAATTTATTGCACACTTCAATATACTTTTCCCTGTCCCAATCTTTTTTAATTTGGCTGTACAAAACCAAGGTTCTCTTATCCCTGATACTGCTAAAAATATCTTGTATATTGATATCCTCAACTCTGTCTGATTTCTTTCCAAAACCTTCCTTCTAATAATTCTCTCTCCCCATACATTCCCATGCGTATTTCCTCTATAATCTTTTGTACAGATAAGGCCCAATTACCTGGCACTGGCAATTTCTCTCGCATAATCATACATTGTTTTACAACATTCTGGTCATCCAATGCTCTAGCCAGAAGTCAAAATTTTATCAATCTTTCAGTTATTAACCCTTTACTTCCTGATCTCCCTAATTCCAACAATGCTACTCCCTTCAGTGATGCAGCTGGTAAACCCAAAATTAACAGACCAAAACTTCTAAATATTAAGTCCATTCCTTGCCACCTGTGATCATATCCCCAAACCTCAATCCCATAGAGAATTTTGACTTCCACTATTGGCTTATATACTCTTGCTAACCACTTGATTTGTATTCCTGGTATTTTAAATACACATGCTCTTATCTCCTTCATGGCAATTTTACCCTTAGCTAAAACTGCTTTCTTTTTATCATGCCATCTTCCATTACTACTTAACTGAACCCCCAAATACTAAATTTTTCTCACTATGGCTATTTCCTGTCCTTCCATACTCCATTTTTCTTCTCTTTTTAATTTATATCCCTTTTTGAAAACCATAATCCTAGTCCTTTTATAGTTTATCTAAAACCCCAAACTTCTGCAAAATCCCCCAACACATTTAGAGCTCTTGATAATCCCCCAACAGATATGGACCCCAGTAACAGATCATCTGCAAACAATAATCCTGTGATTTCCCTATTATTTATTGAAGGTGAATATACATTCTCTTTACTAATTACTTCCAGGATATCATCTATGAACAGATTAAATAGTATGGGACTCAACTTACATCCTTGCCTAAGTCCTATAGTATTCTTAATAGCTTTTGAGACTCTGTTCACATCCATCTTTATGCAGAACTTATTCTCTGTATAAATATTTTGAAAAAAAGACACAGTAAATGGTGTATAATTTAAATTACACTTCACTTTCTGTACCACGCCCTGAAAAAACTAAAGAAGAGATCTCCTGAAGAAACCATATATGACAGCAACCCAATTACTACCCCACTATATGATTATTCACTTTATTGTGGAGAATTTCCTGTTGAAAGGAACATTTTTAAAGCTTTTCAGCTGCAAGTTAAGTGTCAGGCTTAACATTAACTGAGCAGCCACAGAGTCACACATTGCAGCTGGTCATTCAGCAGCCCTGCTGTACGGCAGCACAACATTGGTTCATTGACTAAAGCATAAATAAGCAACACTGGAAGTGGTAACAATCATAATAGATTAGATGTTGCTGAAAAATTAACCTAACATGCACCTGCTGATAACCTAAATCTAAAGGACTTAGGTGTAGTGGAATCTCATTGGTAAATTTTCACAGGAACCCAATCTTTGAACCTGGTAGATGTAAAAATGTAATAACAAAAGCATAAAATTTACAATACAGGTGTATCTTTATTGGTGTCATATATTTGGGGGATGTGTTCCTGACATCAAAACAGTAAAAAAGTTCATATGAACATAGGTCTGAAAATCAGAGTTACAACACAAAATTGAAAGTTACAAAAATTGCTCGAAGTGGCTTCCTCTTACTTTGATGCATGCAGTAAGCCTGCATTCTATGCTCTGGCATACTCTGTTGAAAATTTCTGGTGTGTTTCGTATTTGGTCAAATCCAGTTTGGATACATCCTCTCAAAATGTCAACATCAGGTACAGGAGTTGCATAAACCAAGGACTTCAAATGTCTCCAGACGAAGAAATCCATTGGATTGAAATCAGGTGATCGAGCAGGCCATGCAATGGGTCCCCCTCGACCAATCCATCTTTGGGAAATTGATCATTTAAAAACTTATGAACTATCATACTGAAATGAGCTAGAGCACCATCATGTAAAAACCACATTCATTGGATGATGTCCAGAGGCACATTATCAGTTAAGTGATGCAATTCATTTCTGAGAAACTGGAGATAGGCTTGTCCATTCAGACGCGGAGGAAGAAGTAGGGACCAATAAGGTAATCATGAATGATTCCACCCCAAACGTTGAGAGAGAACCTCTGTTGATGGTTGTCCTGTCATACTTCATTAGGATTTTCAAATGCCAGTTATGAGTGTTATGAAAACTGAAGATGCCGTCGCAAGTAAAACCAGCCTCATCCATGAATAAAATACACACTAGGATAGTGATGAACACAGCGCACTCTGTAACATGTGTTGACAGAAATGCGTTCTTGGCTCAAAGTCCGCCTCATTTAATCCTTGCACACGTTGAAGGTGATAGAGGTACAGAAGATTTTCATGAGAATTCTCCAGATAGTCATATGACTCTTTCCCTTACAGCCATATGTCTTGTTCTTTGTGATGGGTCTGCATCCACAGCACGAAGAACTTGTTCTTCAAGCTCAATGCCTCGTACCGCTCTTGGTCTCCCAACATCCCTAGTACTCCTCTCAAATGCGCCATTCTCTCTCAAGCGTTTGTGAATTCGTGCAAATGTTCTTGCACACGGTAACGGCTTGTCAGGGTACCTTTCTGCATAAAGTTCATTTGCCGTCTGCACGGCCATATGTGTAGTGCATATCCGTCTGTTCACTCATGGAATACATCTTCTTTGACCTATAACAACGAAACGGTTGATTTTCAGACCCATGTACACATGAACTTTTTTTACTGTTTTGATGTCAGGAACACGTCCCCCAAATATATGACACCAATAAAGATACATTCTGTATATGAATCTAATAATACACCTTGCCTAAATATAAAATACGGTATTTACATTGGTTTGAAATACATAACCATACATGATAGCTTTGTTGGTTTTAGTTTCAAAATTGTACTGTCCATGTTGTTTGGCAAAGTCATTATGCCATCACCAACTTCAAAATTACATACATGTTTCATTATGTTCATTGCCTTAGGGTTTGGTTCATCATCACTTTCATCCTGCATTGTCACACTTCCTCCTTCCATTCTTCAATTATTTCATTATTTACATAGTTTTATCATCGTCATCAGTATTGATGTATGTTTCAAAAGAGAAATTTCCTGCTATTTGGCACCATTCTTCATGCTCGGAAACCTCAACTTCTAGCACGACATTATCACCAAGTAACCCACAAAAGCCAACCTCATTAAACCAGTTCCAAATGGTATTTTCCATCAGAATTCCAGGCAGCCTTAATGAAATACATAGCATCCAAGATGGTGATTTTTCTCATCATCTATTCCAGTGCAAAGTTCTCTGTACAGCCTCTTATGATACTTCATGCACAATTAAGGCTATTCTGTAACCCTTTTTACAGCTTAACAAACTGTTAAAGTCACTAATCAATTGATTGGCATTCTGTAACTTCATAACAAAATAAAATTTTGTTAAGAATAAAGATTTGGTTGTTAAATGCAACAAACCCCGATTCCCACAGACTAATGTGTTTGTTATACAACAGATTCACATAGACATTGTTTTAATGTTGCTGTAAGAGGAAAATCACGATAGAAGCTTTTCATTTTAATTATCAAATATTTATTTATTCATTTTAGTGTAAAGTATAAATGTTATGGATTTGCTTGAGTAAGCATTGTTCCCTGTGAAAGCATTGGTAAATTATGCTTCCAACATAACTTTTAAGAGACAAATTTTAATAGAAAAATAAATGTTGTGTAATCTCATATCCTAATAAAAAACAGTTATTGATTTAAGAATTTGAGGTAGTATTTTTAACACTTAAATAATTTCAGTCAAATTGTATAATATATAAATTCAATAACAGCCCGCCTTGAAGCAATATGTGTATGTAATAATTTGTAAAAAGTATGTAACAGTCATTGCATATGCTTATATTATTATATACATGTTCAATAATGTTATATGAATGTATTATGTAATTGAATAATGTGGGAGCTGTGAGAAATAGGTCAAAAGTTGCTAACAATGAGGTAACCTTGAGGCAATAATGAGTTTGAGAGTTTAATAATGTTACTTGTGATTCTTGGAAGCAATAACGTAATTTTAGTGACAGTTTATAAAAATAGGCAATCAACAACCAGAAAAAGCTTTAGTTAAATGAAGGTATTCTATTGGATTAGGAATAACCAATCAGAGACTTGAAATACAGAAATTTACAAGTTTAGGCGGTTGAAATCAATTTAGTTGCCTGTAAACAGTGTTCCTAACCGGACACGAGACACATCCTCGAGAGATTTAATACGTATTCGTGCGAGACGAAAAATAGGTTACGTGTTAAAAAGTGCAAGTAATTCATAAAAGAATCTCACAGCTCTTTATCAGTGAAGTGTTATTTAAATCATGTCAAGCATTAATAAAAGGGGTGAAGTAAAATTATAATCTGTGTAAGCCTACATTTTTAGTCGCACCACAACCCTGCTAAGAGAAACATGTCTCCAACAATAATACTGATACAATCGAGGCAAACATACTTCTTCAAATTGGCGCCCAGCTGCATGGAGCTCGAAGAGACGAGAATTTGCAGGAATAACTGAAAAGAAGAGATCACCAAACAACATAGAACTACCAGAATCGATGAAACTACAAGACTTCACTACAGAGAACATCACAGAGCTTCAGAATCAACAACATCATCCAAGGACCGCAACAATTCTTTCAGGAGTACGGGGCACACAGTGAACAATTCAACTACAATCTACGAGGGAACACCAAAATAAAAAGGTTTACTAACAGCCAGAACAAAAGGTCAGAAAATTCCAGTATTATATGTATAATAATTGTCAAGTTAATTAAGAAAATATATTGCTATTAAGATAATTTCATGCTGTTAAGAAGCGGAAAATTAAAATTGAGCAATTCCAATCCAAAAATAACAAAAGCAAATATACAAAATAAAATGGAAACAGAAAACAATGAAAATATGGAAGTAGGAGAGGATAGGTCAGCCATTATAGATTACAATGTAAATTTACAATCAAAGCTAGAGAAAACAAATAGGTTAGATGTAGAAGAACATTTATCTGAGGCCGTCAAGTGCAAAACTCGCCTTATCCAGGTAAAACAAATTTTCAGAAAATGCGAAAAACTAAAATTAGGCAAATGGCAGAACATTTGAAAATTCTTTTAATGTAATAATGTCCGGACTAGACCCTTAAAGATGCATATATTCTCTTGAAAATCAGTCTCAAATAATATGGCTGTAAATAAAAATTTAATTTTGGATAAGGCGAGTTTTGCATGCAACGGTAGTGGATTTGGTGAGTTTTGGTGCAAACACAATACTAAATTACAATTAAGTGCAAACATTTTCAATTTACTTCTCAATATTCGTGTTTGAAAATGTTAATAAATGACTTCTTGCAATGTTTGTATAATTATAACCATTTCTAATTTCATTTTAGTTAAAAAAACTAAATTTTCACAATTTTTTCACCAATTATGCATAAGGATGTCCATGAATCACTCATTTCTTAGTTTTATCACTAAAATTGACCAGTTTTCATATCACACACATCTTATGACTTGTAAAATGTATGTATTATGTTTAAAATGTAATACTAATAACTAATGTTAAAAAACAAACATATCAAATTCTAATTTCTCCTTCCTCACTATCCAAGAAACTCTCACAAACAGCATCTACTTCTTTATCGTCATTGGCAGTATTGTTTTTAGATATTAAATTCTTGTAAAATACAGGCTTTCATTTTCCTCCCAGTTATTACCAAATGTTTTTTTAATAAATTTTGCACATCTTTAACTTTTTCCTCCTTTACTTTTACACCAACATCTAAATCCCTTGCAATTAGCATTTCTAAGGTCTTGCCTCGCTTCAGAATGGTGTTGCCTACACACCTATTGGCCCGATAATTTGCCTCACCTTTCACTTGAACCTTGCCTGAGGTAAAACGTAAAATAATATGTTTAGATGCCTTTAATTTCAAATACCAGGATCCTGGTGACTTCAATGTTTCCTTTGCAGGATACTTCCAACCTTGTACAAATACATCTATCCCTAGTCTGATTACCTTTCCAAGATTTTTAAAGATTTAAAAGTATTCTTCAGGCCTAC
Source organism: Deroplatys truncata (assembly GCA_030765065.1). Classification (NCBI taxonomy): domain Eukaryota; kingdom Metazoa; phylum Arthropoda; class Insecta; order Mantodea; family Mantidae; genus Deroplatys; species Deroplatys truncata. The sequence goes on from CM060990.1 coordinate 232,795,064, forward strand.
TGGTAGTGTTTCTCATTCTTATTTCTTTCTCTATTAGCCCGAAAACACAATCGGGAGGGGTGAAACAATGACCAGGAATAGGAAAGATCATTTCTATCACCTGCACGTTCTGTGGTTATTATACATGCCATCATAGTGGTGCTTTTATTTTGTCCACAGCAGGCATCTGCAAACATCCTTACTTTCTTAACTCCAGAAAAATCGGATTTGCACAGTTGACCATACACTGCTGATACAATTTTGTTTGAACCTTTAGGACATTCATTTTCTATCCAAACAGAATTACAATCATTCTGATTTGTCACTGTTGTCATCGATGAACCCTGCACAATGGAGAAGTTATACATGTATAAGTGCCTGCTGTAGTATGCTGCTTGATCCTGTACTTTTGACAGCACTATATTTTGCTGACAGTCAAATGAAAATGTTGCTACTTTATCATCTTCTTTCAGGAGATCAAAATATGCCTTAGCTCTAAGTTTATGTATTTGTTTAGCTAACAGCAAATCAGAAGGTTTAGTTTTATCTGTTTCCAAATTTATTTTCTCATTATAACAAAGACAAAGTGAGCCTACATCAGAAATGGGGCTTTTGAAGCCTATATTAAATTTTACATTAAAAATATTATGAAAGAAACTCTTAGATGCTTTCAATGAATTAGATGCTTCTGCATTATACATATGTCTCATTTTATTAATGCTTAATTTCCTTGGTAAGTATTGTTGTGTTGATGTATTTTCTCCTACTATAATGGACGGCAAGTACTTTGAACTTCTGTACGAATTTAATTACAGATTCTCTCTTATTACTATTGTTTGTGACATCCTGCTTCCACCTCAGATTTCCTTTGGCGCCACTCCAGTTTCAAGGTGTCTTTTGTACTCTGTCGTTTGATATTTACAAAATATCCAGAAACGTTTTCTCACACACCTGAACTGGCAGACTTTGTACATGTTTTACATGATACTTTGTTGTAAAACCCTTCCGAGAATCGTCTTTGACTGCACGCTGCTGTTTTGGTATATCAGTTGAACAGTAAGTCAGTATAGCACAGTTTTGTTTAATTTTAGAACTGCAGCTGTAGAAGGCTTCGTGGAATTTCCTTACGTTCTTCTGTGTCAAGTTACTGTATTGGAATGACTTACTGTTGTGATTGCAGGCAGGCAAGCGGGCACCGAGGCTTGCTGAATGCCTTTAACAATAGAGACTATTGTAAACACATCTGTTTATTCCTATATGAGTCATATCTGTCTACAATAGAATAATACTATTTAATTGTAATTCGATCACACATACCTTTCCCTCTTCTCTCTTTCATGTTTCGATTCATGGGATGCCCATTTCCTAGTTCTACCCTTTCCACCAACTTCGGGATATCAGAGGACTCCATAATAACACATCTGGACCTTAGGCTAATCAAAACTAAACTAAAAGCAGTTGGAATCACACAGGACTGCCAGTGTAGGGAAACAGAGAAGTGAAACTGCTATGTTTCTTAGTGCTGTATAAGGTGAGTTTTGCTCTTCACACAGCACAATTGTAGTGAAACAAGTATTGTATATGGCAAGTTTTGCTCTGAATTGCAAGATGGATTAGATAAGTTCTGCATCAACCGCCACCATGGATTTGAAGAGTTTTGCATTGAACAGCAGCTTTCGGGGCTCTCTTGAAGGTGTATGAGATGAGTTTTCTTCAAACCCAAAGTCACCAGTTCGTAGAGAACTGCAAGAAGTACTGAACCCATATCTAACTCAATTTTTTTAATTTTTGGATAAGACGAGTTTTGCACTTGATGACCTCATCTGTAAATTCACAGTTAGGTATAGAAAGAGATACTATCCCTCATACATCTAGGACACAAGAGCAAGAAAACTTCTCACAACAAAATATTATGTGCATTCTAAAAGCAATAAAAGAAGCAAGTACAGAGCTGAGAGTAGAATTAAGTAAAGAATTTAATAATAAGTTAGATGAAATGAAAGTAGGGTTAAGTAATATGTTAACTGAAACCAGTAAAGAATTAAATAAAAAGCTGAATGAAACTAACACAGAATTAAATAAAGTACAAGAAACTAGTCAGGAAACTGAAGAAATAGAAAATACAAATGCAGATCTTGTACAAGTACAAATAGATTTAACAGGGGAAATAAATAAAATGCATGAAATGGCAAAAACAAATGCAGATGCAATTAAAGAAGCACACAAGTTAATGATAGATGAAATTAAAGAAAAAGTACAGGAAAGTAACAAAGAAATTGATAAACTTATAAATAGTTTTGAAAATTTTAGTACAAGTGTACCAAGGGTAAATGCAAATGTAACTAGTTCTGTAAATGCTAATCAAATGCATGACAATAATGCAAGTGCAGAAAGAAGTGTATCACCTTTGTTAACTAACAACACAAGAGACGCTACTGCTTTTTCCATAGCACCAGCCTCTCAAACACAAAACAATAATGATGACTCACATGTGCATGTACCAAATCAGATGTCAAACTATTATTCTGTGCTAAATGAATTACCATTACCTTATTTTAATGCTTCCTCAAGTCCAGTACAATTCATACATGATTTAGTAGAATATTTTAAATTGAAAAATGTGCCTGAAGCATTAAAGATGATACTTGTTAGAAAATGCTTGGATAACAAAACCTTAGAATGGCTACATATGCTAGCAGATAGTGAAATGAATTTTGAAACATTTAGAGTGTTATTCATGAATAAGTTTTGGAATACAACTGTGCAATATAAGATTAGGACAAATCTAAAAAATCTGTGGCACAAGAAGAAAAATAAAATAAAATATGCAGGTTATGTGTGGCACAAAAAGAAAAAGAAAATAAAGTAACTGGAACATAAAAGGGGCAAGCAATGTAATTAAAAAAAAATGTATAATAATATCTTTACTAAATGTAACAAATAGTCAAAATAACAAAAGAGAGTTTAGATAAAAAAATGTAATAGAAAAAGAAAATCCATTGATAGTAAGAAAAACATAATAAATCTGAATAGCAACTGCATTTATATTGTATAAGGTATAAATTGTTATAAATTGTAAGAAATATAAAAAATGTTTAAAAAAAAAGAAATTGTAAAGAAAGGCTAACAAATATTAATATGCCTAATTAAATGTAAAATGTATAGCAAATAAAATGCTTAATAGTGGCTGTGCTAGTGAATAAACAAACTTCACTCAGGTCATTGAACACCAGATTATTGACCTCAAAGTATCGAACAAGTGAAAGAATAAAATGAAGTATTCTGCTATACACGAGGTAGTGAAAAACCAGTGAGCGTTAAATAAAAGTGACAGTGAAAAATAGGAAGTGCAATAATAAAAAGGTTATTTTCTTTCTTTCAGGAGACTTTCAGAAAATATTTAAAAATTAAAAAAAAAAAAGAACAAAACAAAAAGAATTTTTTTTAAATATTTCTAAAAGGGGGCAATTGGAGGCAGTGTTTTTAGCACTTAAATGATTTCAGTCAAATTATATAATATATAAATTCAATAACAGCCCGCCTTGAAGCAATATGTGTATGTAATAATTTGTAAAATGTATGTAATATGTAATTGAATAATTTGGGAGCTGTGAGAAATAGGTCAAAAGTTGCTAACAATGAGGTAACCTTGAGGCAATAATGAGTTTGAGAGTTTAATAATGTTACCATAGACTAAAGAAGACCTCAAAGCATCACAAAGTAATAGGCATAACATTTTTCAATTTACTTCCCCCAAAAATAGCAAATGCGAATATTCTAGTTTTCAAAGATAAAGTGTACAAATGGCTAATACAACATCCTTTGTATAGTGTACAGGAATTTGAAACAGCAAATAAAAGTGAAATGTAAAATTGTATTTTTTATAATGTAAAATTGTATTCTTTATAATGTAACAAATACTGTATAGATTTTATGCTATTCTTTTATCTGACGAAACCTATTGTAATTACTAAATGGTGAATAAAATTATTATTATTATTATTATTATTATTATTATTATTATTATTATTATTATTATTACTACTACTACTACTACTACTACTACTACTACTACTACTACTACTACTACTACTTGTGATTCTTGGAAGCAATAATGTAATTTTAGTGATAGTTTATAAAAGTAGCCAATCAAAAACCAGAAAAAGCTTTAGTTAAGTGAAGGTATTCTATTGGATTAGAAATAACCAATCAGAGACTTGAAATACAGAAATTTACAAGTTTAGGTGGTTGAAATCAATTCAGTTGCCTGCAAACAGTGTTCCTAACCGGATGCAAGACACATCCTCAAGAGATTTAATACGTATTCGTGTAAGACGAAAAATAGTTTACATTTAAAAAGTGCAAGTAATTCATACAAGAATCTCACAGCTCTCTATCAGTGAAGTGTTATTTAAATCGTGTCAAGCATTAATAAAAGGAGTGAAGTAAAATTATAATCTGTGTAAGCCTACATTTTTAGTCGCACCACAACCCCGCTAAGAGAAACATGTCTGTAACAATAATACTGATGCAGTCGAGGCAAACATTCTTCTTCAAATTTTAAGTTAAAATAGAGCTAAATCTTGTGTTTATTTGCATGGTTCATGAATTCATTTGCCTCATTTTTAGGTCAAGTTAGAAATTGAACACTTTTGAGAGCTGTAGGATAGTACAATGAAACATTTTCATTCCTAGAAGTATCTTAAGATAATTTCCAATCTGCAAAAGGAATTGGCTAGCAGAAAGCTATTTATCAGTTTCTTGTAACCATAGAAATTGAATTTATACTGATGCTGCTGGAAGAGTTAGAAGAACATAAGTCAGGTTATAAAATGATAATTTACACATAGTAAATTTGCTTATGAAAAATAATCCAAAATAAAATACTTGTAGCTGTAACATTCCCCCACATAATGCAACTAGTGAAGCTAACCTTTCTTTTCACTATAACCTTCCACTTAATGAATACCTAAAATAATATGGATATTATCAGATACCAATAATGATTTTCATTCAAAGATTAAGATGCAAGAACATGTCCACAGAATTGAACTAAAGCTGAATATTGCCAAATCATGAATAAAAGAATAAGTACCCACTTATGCTTGATGGTATACATTAACATTTCAGAAAAATCTCATGACCACTGGTATCCTAAAGTATAATTAAAAGCCAAAAAACCATAAAGAAAATTAAGCAATAATTGCATGTTGAAATGAATTAGTGAAACTTGCACAAAAAAAAAAAAAAAAAAAAAAAAAAAATGAAACTGCGTTGCTAATTCCTGTCTGTCATTCCTAACCTAAAATTAAACTTATTTCACAGGGCCACCTCTACAGTTGTTCAACAGCTTGTCGAGTTTTACCCATAAAAAATATAACTATTGAGGCCGTAAGAAAATGTAAGTCTTGTATTCTAAGCAAAGGGTGCAAATTTTATAAATCCACAAATATTTTCTATTTTTCGTGTTAAGTTTAAATAGCTTACTTTGTCTCCATGTTAGCAAGGAAAAGTAACAAAAGCACTCAGTAGCCGGTATTACGGCGCTGACGGCAGTGTGAAAATAAAATGCTGTAGCAGAGAGCACAAGTTTTTGATTAGTCACTCCAGTGAGCAAACAAACTGGAAGAAAACAAATGTCACGATAGCAAGTTACAGAATGCCAAATAGCGGCGCATTTGTTATGATCAGGTCTTTAAGCGTAACAAATAATTGTAGTCACCTTGTTAACAATGAAATTACAGAGTAACCCTGAATATTATGCCTTAATATAATAGTTAAAGCTTACTTGTAGAGTTTTCTTGGAGGAAAATGATGTTTATATTTTTCAAATTGGGTATATTTGGTGGATGAGCTGTACACTGGTCAATTAAGGGTGCAATTCTCCTGTTTCTTAAGTCCAGTTTTGCGTCTCGTCCCCATAAGGAATTTTCGAATACTGGATTTGTTATCCATGCTCGTGTTGGTGTGTATCTGCATGGATAAGCTTGCACATTCTTGAAGCAGTGTGGATTATGTGCTTTTCCAATTGTTCATGATACCAATTTCTCAGTTCCATTTTCATTGCAGCATAACAAAGCTGTAAGCCTCTCCTTGCTAAGTTTGCCATTAAGACATTTTGTACCCATCAAATCCAAAGTTTTAATTAGCAGAAGATGGAAAAATAGTTCTATTTCATCTGCACTGAAAATATGAGATGTACAGCCCAGATGTTAGACAAAATTCCTTTTCTACTGGGTGGTAATAAATCAAAGATCATGTAAATATAATCGTGTTATGAGGTATTTGGAAGTGATAAAACCAGTTTTTATTTTGCCCATTTCGCCTTTTTGAGGCCTAGCTGCCTATTTGAATTATAAATGCCAATTTTTACATTTTTTTAAATCAACTTAAGCTTTCCCAACTTTTCTATTACACCAGGTAACTATAGATGATGAACACTTTTATATCTTGGAACTTGAACATTCTTCATGTTGGAATGAGACCATCTTTTTTACTGTAATATAAGCAGACATAACATCATTCAGCTATACTACCTAAATTCAGCCAACCATTAAAAAGTAAACTTCACAATTATGCTAGTGAATTTGGTATCCATGTGTTTTCAATTAATGGAACAGTTTTAATATCTAAGGTTTGTGAAAAGACAGTTAACCATGAAGAAAAGTATCTTATCACTCAACAGGTGTTATCAACAAAGCACAACTCTGCTCTCACTTCAAAGAATGGTGACAAGAAAGTAAGGCTACTTCCAACAACCATTGCCATATCTAGTGGACAGTCACAGTTTTCATTAGATTTGATACATAATTATCGTTCCTTTCTGAAAGTTAGAAAACCAGTCCTTCAAAATACTTTTCCAAAACTACACATAAGAATTAGTTCTAAGCAAATCAGTGCTGAGGAGACACTACCTGCCTGTATACTATGAAAACACCATTGCAATGCTGTTGTTTGCAATAAAGTAAATGGCAAAAAAATCTGGATTTGCATTGATGTAACGACAGAGGTAAGGTAAAAGAACACTGCCAAAATAATTATTGGAGTAATGGAACCTGTGGGGCATAAGTGTTCTTGCTGTTATTGGAGTTGGAAAAAGCTAACAATAGAACCACTGGAAAAATAGAATCAGACTGAAAAATTCAATGCTGGGTTCTGAACTACAGATTTTTCAGTTTCCGTCTGGTTGCTCTAACCAGAAGAGATACCATGGCAACATGCCAGCATGACATTAAATTCAACTGACTTGCATTTTTCCCAGTAAACCACAAGAAGATCTAGATACCTTTCCAATCTTGTCCTACAACAGCTTGTGTGAAAGAACAATTAATTACCAGCAGAATCATTGCTCAGTTGTTTACAAATTCTTTGAACTTTCTTAGGTCTGGTGGTGTAAAACACAATGATATCTTACTCTTCTTATCTGATGTAGCCTCATACTTGAAGTAGGCTGGTGATACCTTGAAGGCTCTTTTTCCTGAAATGATTCACCTAATATGTTTAGCTCATGCTTTTCAGAATAGCAGAAGAGATTTGTTTATGTCCTGATTCACATAAGCTCATTTCTAATATGAAGATCTTTCTGAAGGTGGCATCTCAAATACAAATCTTTAAGACAATTGCTCCTGAACTCACTTTGCCTCCAGAGCCCATTTTGACAATGCGAGGAACATGGCTTTCTGCTGCTCTATATAGGGGAAACAATTTAATGGCAACTCCCAAGAATCCAACATGGCCGACATTACACTAAACTGAAGTACTGCCAACCTTACAATGAGATTTACTAGTATCAAACCAGCCAGTAAAACCTATTTTGTAAATCTTGTTTTTAAACAACACTTCCCAGCGCTAAATATTGTATTAAACTGTATTTACTAATAGAAAATTGTGTTGCAAAACTGACCATTAGAAAGTGTGGAACACTTATTTAAACACTACAAATATATGCACTTGTGGAGTGCAACAGGTTTTACACAACCATTTAAACCCAACAGTTTATGTACCTGCAAGATAATGCCTGTGTTACCAACCTAACAGTTACAATTAACACCAACCTTGGCCATATCTTTACCTGGATATCTTCTAGGAGCAGTTGCTGGTATTGATGCCAAATGAACAAACAGAATGTCACCAAATGTAACCAGAGAGCACTATAATGGGGTAAATGTTACAGGTGGCTTTTGGTGAATTTCAATAGCTTGCATTCTGTACACTATGCTGACAACTTTGAGAAGTTAAGTGACGGGGTTGCTGCACTGCTTCAATTTGTGTGGTAAAAATTTACTAAGTAGTGCATGCAATAGTTTGCCCTTCATAGCAGTGCATTATGCTAAGCTACCTGAATTATCACAAAACTTTAAAAAGGGGGAGGGGCACTATTAGCAATGAAGATAGTTGAAAAAACTGTGCAACAACTTGAAAGTTTCCCAGGTGAAGTGGGCAGTAAAGTTAGTGAGAAGAGCACATATATACTGTCTGCAAATGCTGGCTTGAAAAAACTATGTGTCAATTTGAAAGTTTCCTAGGTGAAGCGAGCAGTGCTGTTAGTGAGAAGTGCAAATATATACTGTCTGCAAATGCTGGCTTTAAAAACACGAAACAAATTTGTAAAGCAAGAAAAGTGATACCACAACTGCAACAGATGTAAGTGTGTCTACATTAGCTTGCTTTAAATATGTACCCATCACAACAGTTGACATAGGATGGTCTTTTTCGGTAATGTAAACTATTCTGACTGATAAAAGGCAGAGTCTAACACAACATTTATAGAAATATCTACTGTCCATTCCAAACCAGAGTGCCTTTCACTGAAAACAAACTCTTTGTATTATCCGCACGAAAGTAGTTCGCAATCCCCACCCATAATGGCTGCTTGTTCCCCTCCCACGTGCTTGTTGAACACTATTTAATCTATAAAAAGGCGCCCTGCATGAGAATCATAGTTCAAAATGCAACCTGAGGTAACAATCGATTTTATAAGTATGCGGCAGTGAACATTTTAATTATGTTAATCACAATCCTCGGGCAAAAGTGCAACACCCAAATCCGAATCCTCCAAAGATGACCCAGCTGTCATATCAGAATCAGAACTACTCTCTAAAATAATGACAAGCTTATCCACAATTCCACAGCACTGTCGCACTTAAAACAAGTTCCCACATTTTATCCTCTTCTATGTTGTATTATGTCTGTTTATATTCCCTGCTCGCTTTCGTTACACTTCTCACTGAAATGCCTGTAAAATCCAATATTAGTTTCATAATATGTAATAATGCAAGTGTCAGATATTTTTGTAATAGTGAGTTGAATATATGAAGTATTGTTTGTTTTTAGCCACTTTTTAACTGTTTTCCCATTCTGTGTTTGAACAGTTTATTCGCACTACACGCACCTTCCTCTGCCATGTAAGCTCAAATACCAACTGACTAAATCACAAGATTTGACCTGAGCTGAGCATATGTGTGTTAGTGTATTATGAATGACTGTTTGCTTATCATATATCCTATGTTACGCAAAGTGTTTATTCGGTACTCAGATAGCACCTCTGGGAATTCATTGCTGCATTTCTTGTATATGTAAAAGAGTGGCAGTCATATATACGGTTGGTATTAACAAGCAAGATGCTCTTGGCGTTAGCGCAATAGCAGGCGAAAATCATATTTTATAATTTCTTGACAGCTAGTATATATCCATTACCTTTAACGATGAGTTCTTATGATAACCGCAATAAAATGTGCAGTTCTATACCTTTCCTGCTCTAATATTTCATAATATAATACATGTATTAAGGAACTATTTACGTTGGCGTAAGAGTATATTCTTGGGTTCGTGACAAGCCCGAAGTATGTGCTTCTGTTTACATCAAAGGGAACTCTGGTTTGGAATGGACAGTAGTGGCAATGTGCAACAATAAGGATGTATAATTTGTATGAATTTTAAACCAAATATTGGTTATTAAATATATTATGACTATTGATAATGTTGTTTTTAAATTTATTGTGCCTTTTCTTTAAGGTTTTCATTGCATTTTTGTCTAACTATTTTAATTGTTATAAATGCCTAAACATCTGGTCTCTAACAACTAGAAATAGTTTTCCAAAATTGTTGGAAGTGTTTTCTGTGTTTCAATGTTTTTGTGCGGTGTGTATCACTTTCAGGGTAGCAACTTCACCTTGCACACATCTATAAACAATTCATGTCAATACCTGAATCCTGCAGTAGAGCCAATGGATACTTTAAACTTGTAAATTCCATTTAACTGTGCTGTCTCGCTCTTCTGTAAATCACTTTTGTAGAACTACTTTTAAGTCTGGCAACTGACCCTGGCAAATACATTTTCTTTCAGCACTTTTCTCTGCTTCACAAGCAGTGTAAATCAGTTTACATTTACTAACAATAATGTTTAATTAATTTATATTTTGATAATTTTTCTTTCACACTAGAAATGAAAGGATGTCTTCCTTTAGCGCTATGTCCACATATTTTATAATCAGATTATGATTCACTTCTTGAAAAATGTTCACTTCAATAATTACAGACCTCATCCCTTTTGATCTTTATATGTGGGGGGAGTTAAAAGCCAGAAGTACAGATCGAACCCATACGCCAAGGAAGGATTATAACAAAACATTTACCATAAATTCCATTAAATTCTGAACACAAACTGAGCCAAGTCAATGGAAATTTTATCCACAGGGGTCAATACTGCATACTAGCTAAGTGACATTTCCAGCTTCTGTTGTAAAAGCTGCACTATACATTTCAAAATATGCTTTCTTTCATGTTGGTCCACTCACCCAAATCTGAGTATACTTGGCAAGTAGCTAGACACAGCATGCTCAGCTGCCAATTAGCAACCTCTGGAAAGTTAAGGGTGCTTGTCAGAATTGACCGTACATATATTTCAAGTGTATGAGTAGTTAATTAAAGACACTGTAACTATAATACGGTTTGGTAATTATCTTTATTTAATAATTTCACTACACATACGTAACTTTAGCAATTGTAGTATTTAGAAACATTCCAGAGATTAGGTTGAAATGCAAAGCTTGAACTGCCCATCATTTTATTATAAAATGTTCTGGTGTTCACAAAATTAAGGGTTTTAGAAATATTTTTTCACAATACAATATTATATTACTGAACTCTTAGAAAGCTGTCTTCAACTTGCAGTTAATAAGTGCCATAAGCAATTTTGATGAATTTTCATTTAAATTACTGCAAAGGAATTAGATTATTGGTGTTTTCTGGATCAAGGCAATTGTGTCTATCCTTAGGAATAAATCCTGTGTCCCTGAAAACTTTCTGGATGCATTTGTAGCTGTAACATATATTCCAAAAGCCACCGTAGAAAGTTTTGTAAAACCTGTTTCATAGTACTTCTACCAGCCTAAACTATCACCTTTGTCACCAGGAACTTCTTTAGCAGCATCAATATATGGAGTCATTTCATCTACAGCTTTGGCTTGAGAGACATTTCTCCGCTTCACAAAGTGGCTAACTTTATTGAGAAGCTGATTGTAGTGTCCAGTTCACTTTCTGCTTCTCTAGTTGTAGCTTGAAGAACATGATACATTTGCCAAACCTTTTGTGAACTACTTTTTGCTCAACAGATGAAAGCATGCTTAGCTGGCTGTATTAAGGAGAAAGACATTTTGCAGTTTTATGATACACATGCATTCCATACTTCTCTTTCAAGAAGATGATTACTTTCTTATCTGCTGTGCATTATTAGACTTGAGCTCAAAGTGGCTCAAAATATTATGAAACCAAAGCAGCATTCTGAAGAATTGGTGTATTTACTATTTCTAACCTCTGAAACTTCTCTGAATGACACAAGAAAATCAATTAAACACTTCATTACATTCTGGTCAATAGATATAATTTTCTTTAGCATTTTGCTCACTTTTACTTTGTTTTTAAAGTGAGAATTGGCTAAAGTATCACGTATGTTATCACAATGTTCATCAACAGATCATAGCAAAAGGAATTTAGTGTTCCACTGTGTTTCTATATTCTAATATATAGTATACTGAAACAAAGAAATCATGCCTGTACGATTTATATAAGCCAATGTTTTCTGCACATTTTTCAATGTAATGTACATGTCCTAACTTCAGAAAGAAGAATCTCTTTATGGAAAATATACCACAGACTGTATTTACATAGAGAGCAGCACAAGCAATTTGCTTAATGCCATTGCTTAGATGCAAAGCCTTTTGAAAATTTACAGCTTGATCAGTAACAAACGTAGTTCTTTGAAGATCTTTCAATTCATTCCTAGTAGAGCACAGATTAGAAAAAGGCAAGTTAACAAAACTCTATTTTATAGTTGCCAGCTATGAACAAAATTAAATTATCCCTTCTGTAACCACCAGTCCATAAGTTCATAATAGCAACACAAGAACAGTTTTACATCACATGAAGAACTTCAAGAATAACTTGACCTTGAATGTTATTCACCACTTATATTATATACTATTATATTATATATATTCTTTGCATGTTCACAACAGAATATGATATGATAAGGTAGTACTTTGGAAAATGTTTATTCTGCCCAACTCTTGTCCAATGTTTATTAATTCCTACACAACCATTCTGAAATCTAAACCTGATAGCACACTAAAGCAGCGTAAATCCAATGTGCACATTTATAAGTATTCCTTGGTTAGTCTATACTTTAGAGAACTAAGCAATCCTTTTGCTAGGAGGTAAATCAGCTTTGCTTAAAGCTTAACAATTGTTTCTACATAACGTACTGGTGTTCTGTACCTAAAAGTACTGGCCAACTTTACATTGTACAGACTTAGTTTTTATGCCCCCTTCACTTTAATGTAAAATCCTTTCCATGAGTACTTCTTGTTCAATAATTTGTTTTGCACCTTTTTTACAAATGCCATGTTAATGCTACAAGAACATACTTCAAACGTTATGCAACCAGCTTGGCGAAAGTCTTTGTGTGTAGGTCAGCAGAGCCATCATTCTAGTGTACAAACTATACAGCTCAACTTGATTAAACAACAATAGCTCAGATCTATCAGCTGGCTTCGCTAACAGACCAAGGTTGTTAAGTCTCAGTGTAAGTCTCAGTGTACCCCTCTCCTCATATCCATCAGGCTTGCCTGTTAACACTATGCCCACACTGCAAACTTGATAGTTGGAAATCTCTGCTATGTCTACAATTTATTTTAACAAGCTGGTATGGTAGACGAATGTTTAATGACAATGCCAGTGCTAAAATTGCAAATGAATCAGTGGTTAAAAACCAATTGAATTACATATTTGTCAAAGTAATAATACCATGAAAAAAAAAAAAACTTATGAATTTAAATTAAACTTGAGTTAATCTGCTGTTTAATTTTATTTAGTAATATAATTAAAAGGATGAAGTACTTGTTAAAATAAAGCTAGCCATGGAAAGGTGTTGCTGAATCATCCTTAGATGATGAAGATGAAGAAGAGGAGGAGGAGGGGGTGGTGGTGGCTGTTTGGGTGTCGCAAAACTACTGTGGTCATCAGCCTCAACCTCTGGCTATAGATTTATCCATGTCAAATACATAAGCAATACATACAAAGCAATTACAGGGTTAAGCAACTGAGCTTACTAAAGTAAAAAATTAAATAAAAATACATGTTATACACATAAAAACTTGCAAATCAATATATACCAGAACTAATCCTTCGCAAACACAAGCAATTAAGTCAGTACAGACACAGTTTGAAAGTCATTTACACACCAGAAACTACACAATTAAATTTTTGTAAATAGCGAAATTTAACATAGCTGAATTCAACATAGCAAAAAAGCTTGGGGATAGAGGCAGAGTCATTCCCTAAAACTGTAATTAAATTAAGAGAGAATTGAAGTCGTTTGCGAAGGGCGAAATAGTAATGACACTGGGTGAGGAAATGCTTCACCATTAAGGGCACATTGCAGTGGAAACAGCGAGGGGGGTTCACCCCTAAGGAGGTAGCCATGACTAAAATAACAGTGGCCAATACAAAGCCAAGCAAGCATGGTCTTCTCGTGACGTGATAGATGAGAAGAACAATGCCAAGGAAGTGTTGTAGCCTTGACCTCTTGCAGTTTGGTGGTAGATATAAACCACTCCTCATGCCATTAAGAGAGTATCTTTCTGCGTAAAAATATCCTTCAAATCCATACATAGGCAGCAGAGAACCCATTCATCAGGGTGTAGAATGGCAGCTTTCGCTGCCTGATCTGCTTGTGTGTTTGCTACAATGCCACATTGTCCAGGAACCAAGACAAATACCACCTGAAAGGCAGCAAGATAGAGAGAGTGCAACTAATCATGGATTTTCTAAACAAGTGGGTGCTGGCTATAGAGATCCCATAAACTAAGTAAAGCACTGAGAGAATCAGAACAAATGACACTGGAGTGCAGGTAAAGGAGCGGATGAAAAATGTGGCTTTAAATATAGCATACAGTTCAGCAGAATAATTGGAAGTGCTAAGGGGGAAGAAAGTCTCGTGAACGACATGTGAAACAATAACCACAGCGCAGCCTAACCCTTGATCTGTTTGAGAACCATCAGAATATAGAAAATGGTATCCAGGAAAGTCGTATTTCAAAGCTGCGAAATGGGCTGCATATACAGGAGTGGCAGTAGTGTCCTTGGGCAACTGAGCCAGATCAAGATGACACAGAGGGGTTTGGCGCATCCATGGAGGAAAATGACAAAATCCTCTACTGAAGGGCATCCAACTTTGACAGTAAATTCCGAAATCTGCACCCTGCAGGGAGCAGTGCAGATGGACTATTGCGATAATGATAATCCAAAGTGGCACAAAAGAATGTAGAATAGGTGGGGTGAGAAGGCATGGCACACAAAACAGAGGCATAATTACAAAGAAGAATATCCTGATATATCCAGAGGGTTGGTTCACCAGATTCCATGTACAAACTACAAGTGGGACTAGTATGAAAAGCTCCGGGCTAGTCTAAAGCCTTGATGATGAACAGGATCCAATCTACGCAGAATAGATGGCCGAACAGAAGAATAGACCATGGACCCATAGTTGAGTTTCGAACGTATTAAAGCCTGGTAGAGCCGCAGCAAGAGTACGCAATCGGCACCCCAAGAAGTGCCACTAAGGACACAAAGTAATTGCGTAGAGAGAGCAGTGTCCACAAAGATATAAAATATGAGGTCCCCAATAAAGCTTACATTCAAAAATGAGGCCAAGAAATTTAGCTTCCTCAACAAACGACAATTCCACTCCACCAAAAGAGAGATAGGGGGCAGGGAACTCCTTATGATGCAAAAAAATTAAGGCAGCGTGTTTTCTCCACTGAAAATTTAAACCCATTCTGTAAACTCCAAGAGTTTATGATATAAAAAAAGCACTGGAGGTGCCATTGGATATAGCACGTAACCTAGAGCTACAACAAATTGCAAATTTGTTTACAAAGAGAAACGGAGTAATGCCCCATGGAATGTTCGACACTATGTGATTAATGGTTCTAGCAAACAAAAAAACACTCAACACTGAGCCTTGTGGCACACTGTTCTCCTGTTCTAAAGACCAGGGAGAAAGAAGATCCCACCCATACTTGAAAAGTATGGGCATCCATAAACTGTTGCAAAAAGACAGGTAGATGGCCCCGGAAGTTCCAATGGAAGACGTGGTGGGGGATTCCCATACGCCAGGCAGTAGTGTAAACCTTTTGCAAGTCAAAAAAGACAGCTACCGTCTGTTGTTCACACAGAAAAGAATCATAAATGTGAGTCGCCAATGAAACCAAGTGGGCAACAGTAGCCCGCCGTTGCTGAAAACCGCATTGTACAGGAGTGGGAAGAGCATATGTTTCCAGACACCACATTAATCGCTTATCGACCATCCATTCCAATACTTTAAAAATACAACTTGTTAGGGAAATGGGTCGGTAGCTAGTGGGCAACCATGGGTGTTTTCCAGGCATGAGGAATAGGAATGATAACGGAATTGTGCCACTCAGGTGGGAAAGTATCATGCAGTCAAATATAGTTAGAGGTGTCCAAAAGAAAGAGCCGACTACTTGGAAGCAAATGTTTAAGCATTAGTGCATGTATATCATCAGGGCCAGGGGCAGTATCAGGAGTGACCAACAAGGCTAATTCCAATTCAGGTAATAAGAAGGGCAGATTAAAGATTCCGTCTTCAGATTCTGAAAGACGAAACCAAACCAGAGGACTCTACCTGATTCTTGACAACCAAGAATTGGGAATTTAGTCTCCAGGGAACTGGCTATATGATGGGGATCAGAAACAATATTGCCAGCCACAGAAAGCCCAGGGATAGATGAAGTAGAAGGTTTACCACAAAGTTGGCAAATTTTATTCCACACCCAGGAGGAGAAGTGCAGCATGACAATATGTTCCCAAGAAGACTTCTCATGCTGCC
The DNA here is from genome assembly GCA_030765065.1 of Deroplatys truncata. Classification (NCBI taxonomy): domain Eukaryota; kingdom Metazoa; phylum Arthropoda; class Insecta; order Mantodea; family Mantidae; genus Deroplatys; species Deroplatys truncata. The sequence continues at coordinate 232,811,451 of CM060990.1, forward strand.
GAATTATTTTCCAAGCCTGGGCATACAACTTTTTAAAAGTAATTATATTCTCTAACGTCAGATGATGCTCTAACACTTTCAAAGTATTTTGGCAAGCTTGGAGAGTTGCATTACATTCTTCCGAATCACCAGGACACCAGAGCATGTCGTCCAGTAAAGGACATTTGAAGAATGGAAAGCTCAGTGCCGTTTGGTATCGTGTCCCGAAGATATTGGACCCATGCATCAATATGAGGAAAGGAGGCAGTGTTATCCAGGGTCACAAGTTCAGAGTAAAGGGATCAGTCTGCCCTACTGAACACTCACTTCGGTGGGCAAGTAGGGTTAACTCTGCAAACAACCATATGAAACAAAACAGGGTAGTGGTCACTGCCATACAGACCAGCGTAAAGAGGCAGCAAGCTGTGGTGAACAGAAGGAAAGGTCAAGACAAGAAGAAGAGCCAGTAGAATCACAAAGAAATGTGGGAAGCCCAGAATTGAATGTAACTAAATTGTGGAGATGTGCAATTGCAACAATCTGAATACCCCTAGGACACTTGTGCCCCATAGAGGATGATGGACATTGAAATCACCTAAGATGATAAATGGTTGGGGGAGCTGGGGAGAGCAAATCTAGAAAGTCCTCTGCAGCTCCAGAAGAATTAGGTGGAAGGTACAAAGAGCAAAGCATGAAAGAAAGAGATGGGAAGGTAATATGAAGAGCCACCGCTTGTAAATCTGTATATAGCTGGACTGGAATGCAATAGAGATCCTGACGCACCAAGATACAAGTCCCCCCATAGGCATGACCACCATCAGGAACAGGGAGATTATTACGAAGAGCCGCACAGTGAAGAAAGTGCATATGGTCTTCAGGGCGGAGTTTAGTCTCCTGAAGGCACAAACACAAAGGGCTATAAGTAGAAAGCAGAATGTCTAGCTCTTCCTTATGGGAACGGTAACCATGCATATTCCACTGCAAAAAGGCCATAATTAAAGGAGAAAAAGGAAACTAATAACAAATCGTGGGGAAAGGGTAAAAGCCCTTAAAAGTCAGAGTCTGTCTCTACTGTTCCAAACGATTTTGATACATGTCTGTTATCCCACTCAAGAACCTTAGAGGTAAAGTTCTTCTTACTGGAGTTTGGCAACAAAGATGGTTTGGAACGCTTCTGCTTGAAAGATTTATCCGAAGTGCTGACAGCAGTGGTGGACTTCACAAGAGCTTTGGACTTCTTCTGAATCTGTAATTTAACACTGGTCACCGCAGGTAAACCTTTTGCTGTGGAAATGTTGGTAGTGGCCCAGGAAAGATCAACAGAAGCAGCTGTGGACAACTCCTTGGAAAAAGGAGAGATCACAATAGGTGCTGAAGAAATGTCCCTATCCACACCACTAGTAGATGGAGAATTGATGTCCTCAGTGCAGTCAGAGACAGTCGGGGGCGAAGGCACAGCAGAAAGCACTGAGAAACATTGAATGTGTCTGAATTTCCAGGATTGCTGGACATCGATGATGGAGTACCGGAGGTGGAACATTGCAAAGCTGTGGCAGAAGTAGCACCCCTGACACACTCCAAAGGCTCTCGCCATAGTGAATGTGGTGAACAGATAGTTCTGTCGAAGAAACCAGGAACAGCACCTGACTGGTCGGTGTCCATAGATGGGTCTGTAGGATTATCCAAGGTAAGGTACCAAACGGATTGGCCACTTAAAGTGACAGTTGGAAATGTGGAAGGTTCCCAACACTGATGAGATTGGGGAGAAGTAAAATGCTGATGGGGAGGCTTGGAAGATTCCAAAGGAGTGTAAGGGAAAGAGGGCTGAAAAGGAAATAGGGTGGAGATAGAAGAACTTCCAATGTGGCTAGCTAGCGAAGTGCAGGCACAAATGCAGTTACAGTTCAACTTCGAAGAAACAGGAGTAGTAGTAGTGGTTGGAGACTGAAGAACCTGACTGAAGGATAAGGCAAGCTAACTTCTGGGGAAATAACAATAAAGTTTCTCCTTTGCCTGTCGATAGCCAATTATTTTCCTTAACCCGAGTTCTTGAATGGCGTACTCTTCCTTGTACACAGGGCAGCTGCGAGAGTATGCAGGATGGCCACCCTCATAATTCACACATTTGGAGATGGAGGTGCAAGGAGAACTATCCTGTCGATTTGTTTCACACTGAGGACATAAAGGCTGCCACTTACAGGATAGTGCTGTATGTCTGAATCCTTGACAAGAGAAACAACGTTTCACATTTGGAGATGGAGGTGCAAGGAGAACTTCCTATCAATTTGTTCCACACTGAGGACATAAAGGCTGCTGCTTACAGGATAGTGCTGTATGTCCGAATCCTTGACAATGACAAACAATGTACAGGATTGGGAACATATTGACGAACATGCAGTATCTCATAGCCAGCATTAAGAGTGGTAGGAAGCTGCCTCAAGGTGAACATAAAAAAGACCATCCTGGTAGGTACCTGTTCCACACCTTCCTGCCGCAGGAGCCATTTAGCTGCACTGACCCCTTGGCTAGAAAGGTGGGCGACAACTTCTTCTTCAGAGAGGCCATCTAAGGTGGAGGAAGTCACAACACCTCAGCAGACATTCAAGGAAGCATGTGGCTCAACAATAACTTCTTGGGTTCTGAAGTGATGTACCTGGAGTAAACAAAGGGACTGTGGATCATCCTTAGTCAATGTCAATAAAGATCCATTGCATTGTCAGGTACAATTTGTACTGGGCCAGCGATTTTGTCCAAGGTGGCCTGAACCATGAAGGGGTTCAAAGGACTATGCGGTGTTTTGTCTGGTGTAGCCAAGCGCATGATTAAATAACTGGGAGTGTCACACTTTCCTGATGTAGAAACATTTCCTCCCAAGACAAGCTCAACCATATGTCTCTTTTTGGAGGTTACTAGACGAAAATCAGTAATAGTGTCCATAGCTGCAGTGAATGCCATGCACAGAGAGATGTCCTGGATTCGCCTATCTCCATGCCAGGTCGAACCTCATGGCAGTTCCGAACGGGGCCGACCTGAGAAAGGAGTAGGAACAAAGCTTTTTTTATGGTCAGGGTAGTTAAACCTAACCCAACCCAACACCTGAAACCTGGAGGACTGGTGGTTCGGGACCTCAGGAATGCCAATCCTGTAGTTATTGAAGCCCCTGGGGGCGTAAATTTAATCCCCCCAATGTCCGCCTTAGAGATTCTGGTGAAGCTTCCTCCTTCGCACTTGTTTGTGAAGGAGGTTGCAAGGGTGACACCATCTCTGGACTGTAGGAGGGTGGTACTTCAAGCTATCCTACAAAGGGCACTCATTGATTCTTACTAGACTTCAGCAGATATGTCCTAATACCCTGATGGTAGGGGGATCTGATGGGAACTAGATATAATCTTAGTCCATCTTATACTGTGGTAATACCTTCCAGGGAGGAGTGGAACCCAGAGACAGGGTCTCTCCCGAAAGCTGGGGGGCATATGTGGTTCACGGTTAGCTCCTGCTTTGAGGGCAGGACCAGGGCTGAGGCCCTAGGACCAGGCTTGTCATTCCCTTAAAAATGATGCCACTGTTTTTCAGGCTCTGTTATGCATATTCTTACTTTGCAATGCAGACGGGTGGAGATGTTTATCTGCTTAGAAAGCCTGGCAGCTTTGAAAGGCCTAAAGCGGTTAAAACTACATCCGGATTGGTGTGGCAATGCCAAACGATGTTGGATAGACTCTGTGCCAGCTGTCCAGTTATTCTTCTTTGGGTTCTCGGGCATACTGGTATTGGAGGAAATGAGATGCCGGACACTCTTGCAAAGAGGGGATTGGGACTTGATTTTATTGGTTCCGAGCCCTTTTGTGGTGTGACTCCCAGAAGTGTCAAGTATGATATCCCAGCTTACAGCGAGGGCTCATCTTGAGATCTGGAGTAAACAAACTACCGCCAGGCAAGCCCATGATTTTATATTGGGACCAGGTGGGAAATTGAGTTTCTCCTGAATTTAATAGATCTAAGCTCAGAGGAGTTGTTGGCCATCTTATAGGCCACAACACTTTACACAGACACTTATATATAATGGAACTTACTCAAGACCCTTTATGCCGGAAATGTGCAAGGGGTTTTGAAACCTCGCAGCATATACTATAGATATGTATCCCCAGAGTCCTTCTTCTTGGAACCTGAGGATATAAGGAGGGCAGGTATCAAAGACATGGTCTGTTTGAGGGCCATTAGACTTGATTAATACCCAGGATAAGAGGCACAAAGGGCTCTAAGAGCCTACGTGCAGGCCTCTAAAAGAGGATACTCAAGTTCGTCATCGTTGTCGTCGTCATCATCATCATCATCATCGATGACCCTCCCAAACCTTCATGCATCTCCTTCCCGTACCCACTCTCCGGCTACAGTGAAGGAAACTATAAATAGTACTGAAAAAAAAAATGAATACCACCAATGTTAAGTTTGTTCCTTCAGATGTTGCATGGACCAGCAACTGCTGAAGAAGCAAGGATAATCTCTCAAAAGAACTATCTGAATTTTAAAATGCTAAAACTCTATGCAGCTGTTAAACTTTAATCTTATGTCATTTTAAATATATCACAAAATTGGATATAAGCATGAACTTGAATTTACTTCCTTCATGCTTAGAATTGGAAGATGTTGAATGAACAAAGCATTTTTTAGCCAATTGTACAGAGAGTACATTTACACTTTATCCAAGAAAGTAAGTGGGAGGATGCGAGTAGGACATGAGGTAAACAGCAGCATTCTACGAGGGCTGATCAATAAAGACTGAGACTGATTTTTTTTCCACAGATATTTATTACTCCATTTTAATGTTGACATTATCTTTTTCAAAGTAGTCCCCTCCTAACTGAATGCACTTTTAACGTCTCTGCCAGTCCTTGAACGCATGGTGCAGGCCATTCTTTGTCAGGTCTTTGAGAATCACCTCACTTTTCCTTAGCACTGCTTCAGTGCTCTCAAATCGAATGCCCCGGAGCTTTGCCTTTAGTAATGGGAATAAAAAGAAATCACAGGGGGTAAGACTGGGGCTTTAAGGTGGATGCGGCACACAGGTAATGTTGAATTTAGCCAAAAATTCCTGGACTTGATTCGTGACGTGAGGCCGCGCTTTGTCGTGATGAAGTCGCCACCCATTCCGATGATGTCTGGATGTTTCCTTGTAATGTGCTTCCTCAGTGTAGTCAATACTGACGTGTAGTAGCTGCTGTAACAGTAGTGTGAGGGGGGGAACTGCATGCTGGTAAATCATTCCATTCCAAAACACCAGGCCCACCTTGCTTAGCACAGAGGACTCACCCTTCTTTGAAGTCCTTGAACCACCTAAACACTGTTGCACGAGGTAGTGCATCTTCACCGTATGCTTGCTTCAGCTTTTCGAAAGTTTCAAGGCTGTATGATTTAAACGAAAATAAAATTTTATTGCGCTGTATTGCTCCTCTCGTGTCACCTCCATTTTGTGGTATGCGAAATTCAAGTAGGGTCAACAATATATAGCATTACTACCAACCTACCGTTAGTTACGAGAGTGCTGTCGCTTATGGGCATTATACATGAAACCCTGCTCTTTTCAAGTATTCGTGGTAGAGGCATAAAACTATCAACGAAACTACAGAAAAAAATCAGTCTCAGTCTTTATTGATCAGACCTTGTAGATGTGTAATTTCCCCGAGTGTTCTACTCATAGACATCAGTTTATTTCACTAACCTATTATAGTAGTTGCTCAAAGTGCTGTCCTTCAGCATTCACACATTCCCGATATCTTTTACTGAAATTTGTTTCTCTAAATCTATTGACTGGGTTTAATGCCAGGGAATCTGTCTATAAATTGCCTACACACTTGTCAGCACGAATTTGTTTTGATGTATCACACATAAATATTTCTTGTTGTAGAGTGCATTTTTCAGCCAGATTTCAAATTATCTAAATAATTAATTTAATGCACATACAGCACATGCACTTTAAAAGAAATTCAAAAGAAGTACACAAGAAAACATGCCCTCTAACACTTCAAGCTGTACAAAGCAATGATTGGTAGCATAGAGCCCTCGCAAACATGTGTTCTACTGTTAACATCTTAATCTGTACTAAACATTGACAGAAACATATGGGCCTGTGCAGCTTTGAAGAAAAATAATGCAACTAGAATATCACAGTTTACCTTGCATTCTACAGGGTTCCTCTCACCTGCTTTCTCTTTTCAAGCATGACTTGAAGTCTTCATGTTTAAGAGCCTATCACTATCTCTATTTATCTTTGGAAAGTTGAACAACAATTAAGTCTCCCCTGCTGACAGTCAATCTTTTTACTTTCAATATCACATGTATAGTAGGTAGAGAAGGTATTGCGTTCCACCCAAAAATTTGATACCAAGATTTTACCGGAAATACGAGATCTGTTCAAAAAGTTCCAGAACATTCGTAATTTCGTGCCAATGGAGTGTTGGAGCGAAATGCAGTTGGCATCCCTGCACACGCCTGTAATGTGTAACTGCTGGAAGTTTCATTATTCTATGTCTGTTAGTTATTGTTCAGTGCTGTATTGACTAGAATGTTGTATCGCACAGTTTGTAAATTTTGAAATGGCAAGAGTTAGAGGAGCAACATGTCTGCATTAAATTTTGTGCGAAACTCAAGAAAACCTTTACAGAGACACACCAAATGATGCAGGAAGCCTATGGTGATGAGTGCTTAAGCCATACTTGGTGTTATGAATGGCTCACGCGGTTTAAAAATGGCTGGATGGAAGTTAAAGATGACCCTTGTTCAGGACACCCTTTGAAGTCTACCGAAGACGTTCATGTCAGGAACGTCAACAAAATTGTGCATGCCAATCGAAGACTGACTGTCCGAGAGATTGCAGAAGAATGTAATATTTCAGTTGGATCATGTCATGAAATCCTGACACAGCATCTTGGAATGCATCGTGTTGCTGCCAAGTTCGTCCCATGGCTCATGAGTCAAGACCAGAAAGACCATCGCCTCGCAATCTGTGAAGAGCTTTTGGATCATGCAAATGAGAATGAGATGTTCCTTAAGAGTATCAACCGGTGATGAGATGTGGGTCTATGGTTATGATGTTGAGACCAAGGTTCAATCTTCACAATGGGTCGGGAAAGGTTCTCCAAGACCAAAAAAAGCCCATCAGGTCAAATGTCAAAGCCATGCTGATAGTTTTCTTTGACTTTGAAGGATTAGTTCATCATGAATTCGTGCCACAGGGACAAACTGTTGATCAATGGTACTATCGGGACGTGTTACGCCGCCTGCGAGAAGTAAACGGCCTGAAATGTGGCAAGACAATTCATGGCTCTTGCATCACGATAATGCACACACACATTCATCCCTGTTGGTGCACGACTATTGCACAAAAAACGATATCACTGTGCTGCCTCATCCTCTGTACACAGATCTAGCCCCATGCAGACCTTTTTTTTTATTTCCAAAGTTGAAAACCCTGTTGAAAGGACGAAGATTTGCAACGATAGACAAGATAAAAGAAAATTTGCAGATGGCGCTTTGCATGATCCAGAAAGAGGTGTGCCAAGACTGCTTCCGGAAGTGGAAACGGCGTTGGGAGCGGAGTATCAATTGTGAAGGAGAGTATTTCGAAGGAGACCATACACAATAAGTAAAAGATAAGCATAGAAAAATGTTGTGGACAAAGTTATGGATTTTTTGAACAGACCTTGTATATGTTTCGATGTCCCTTGAATCCAAAATAAAGAAGCATTTTTATAAAAATGGCCATGTGTATAACTCAAAAACAAAAAGTCGGATAAATATCAAACTTGGTATTTAGGTTCAGTACCTTTCAAAGATGCAACACAAGGATTTTAAAGAAAATCCCCACACCTCAAACTACCCTTTATATGGAACATTTTTAGAAATTTTTTACTTTTTAAAAAATAGCTGTAACAATTGAGGAGCATTTTTGCAAAAAGTAGATGGATGCAGAAATAAAACTTTTACAGGAATTGCATTTTTTATTTTAAACATACAAGCATATACCTTATAACAAAAGTTTTTGGCATGAAGCACTGTTTATTAGAGGCAATGAAGGTGGGTTAAACAAAAATATGTGCAATTTTTAAATATTGGTCTGTTTATTCCCAAAACACTGAAATTTCTTCAAAACTAGATAGATGCAGTCTGTATTCATGAGTCATTACTGCACTAATAAAACTGAACAAAATTAATAATCTTAGCACAAAACTGTAATTATCACAAAAGTCTAATGGGACACCTCCACTAGAACAGTTGTGTAGAAGTCCTTTGCCTCATCTGTTATTTTAAAATACTGCACCAGTTTCTTAATGTCATTCTTTTTTTCTTTAGACACCACGTTAATGTCTGGAAGACAACAGGAATTTAACATAGTGTCACATGTTTAACTCTTGGTTTTAGCACACACACTGCCACTGGCCGCATACTGTATGTGTTCTGCACTTCAATAGATACATTACGATGCATGGTTGATTTTTTTTGGTAAGTGATCACTTGCTGCGGACCCATCTTGTAAGGCAATGTCAATTGTAACACCTAACACCTTTTGAGTACTGGCCTTCAAGTCCAATATTTTCCAGTTCTTGTTGAAGATCTTCACAGTGCCATGATTCTTCAATATCTTTTAGTAAACACTGGGTGTCAAGATGTCTTCCATTCTTCTGTGTTCTTTCTCTACTCTTCCAAAAACACGATATGAAGCCATATATCTATGACAGCGTATTGGAAAAAAACGAACAATGCGATCAAAGCATCTGCTTTGCTGCAAAAAAGACATGAGTGTTGCCATTATAATGCTGTTCTTGTTCTGTTTGGCACAAGAATTGGAAAAGAGATGGATGGTGGAAAGGCCATTGGTTGAAACTTTTTTTTTCTATATTTAATAAAAAATCTAATACTGCAGATGCAACTTGGTTACATCCTCTTAGTGACTGAGTTTTCAACCAAGTACAGAAAGAAATCTCTTTCTTTTCTTGTGTCTTCAAATGAATCATGACAGGTTGTAGTGCCATACTTGTCTTGCATAGAACACTTCACCGACAGATAATTTTGGCAATGGTTGGTTCTGCTGCAAATCAAAACATTTCTTTATTACTTCTGGATTATCATCCTTCATAATTTTGTAAAAATTGTCGTCTGCATGGAGTTTACATAGTCTATATTGGGTTCTGAGTTCACTCGTTTTCAACAAATTTGTCTCTGCTTTTATCTGCAAAAGGGCTACTTTGCAGGCTGAACAGGAATCTGTATGAGGCATTTTGAAAGACAAGTTGAAATAGTGGTAAAATATATGTTTATATTTTAAAATAAAGAGAGTTGAGGGTTGTTACACTACATCACTAAAATATTCTTACTTGAACGCGTTTCGGGAGACGGCTTGTTCTCATCGTCAGCATGTTCTCAACTGATGTTTCCGGTCATTGTCTGGGGGATGTGTGTGGCTAGTGGTGTTCTCTGGTGCTGATGAACCTCCAAAGGCTGCTGGGTGGCAGCAGTTCGAAATTCATTAGGTGATCCCTGTGTTTGACAATATGTATTTTTTCCCAGATGTCCAATTCATTGCTGCTGTTGATCGGTTTTAAGAGTTTTATGTTCGGAGTGATATCATGGTTTGAAGACCAGAAATGATGTGCTACTGCTGATTTATCTGGCTGCTTTTGGTAAATGCATCTCATATGCTCTTTAAACCGTCTCCCGAAACACGTTCAAGTAAGAATATTTTAGTGATGTAGTGTAACAACCCTCAACTCTCTTTATTTTAAATTATGACACATCACTGTTACTAGCTTCTAAATCTTCAAAATTAGTCTATATGTTTATACTTTGACAAGGAGCAAGTCTCAAGTCCCAAGTTTCTTCTTTTCATACAGAAACTTGCCCACATTTTTTTAACAGAGAGGCAGGTATTCTCTGCTAGATTCTCCCCTAGTATAGTGGTTCTTTCTGGATTTGTATGTCTTTATGTCATTTTTTATTTCTACCGTAAGATTATCATGCTTCTTACCTGCAGTATTTCCTCCTGTTTTCCTTTGGTGACTCTCCTGTAGAATAAAATCTGTTTGCCAGGAGAGACAATTGGTCCTTTGAGAAACCAGTTATACCTTGAAAACTTGACGCACAAACAGGTACTATCTGTCCATCTGTTTTCCTGACCATATATTTTATAGATATGCTTTTTCTTTTCGAAGACTCTGTATCCACCACCATATGCTTTGGAAATGTGATGGCCATGAACTTCAGAAGCAATTTGTCCTGATACATTTTGCACAATGTCCGCAATTTATTATGAAATACACTAATATCTTCAAATGTCATCTCTGCAACTTTACACTCTTACTTTCTTTAGCTTTTGGACTGCATGGAGAGTCTGCTAGTCCATGGGAGCATTTTATGTTTGGTTCATGCTCCATTTTCTTACATTTAACTTTATGAGGATTTTTCTTTTTCATTCTGCATTTTCTACCAGCTACTGTTTCTTGAACCATAATAAATTCACCACCTATATCCATTATTCACACACACCTGAGAATCAGAAACTATGGTACTGATCTGCAACCAGGAGAAAAGATGTGAGAGGAATCTGCTAGCTTTGAAGCTTTGCACCTGCATGCTTTCAGATACAAATGTTACATCAGTGCTGTAGAAGTTAAGTGGTAAACACCAGCTCACACTTACAATGAAAGCTTTAAATATGACTATTTAAGCAGCCAACTTATGTCCAAGGATGCAAGGATTTGTATTTTGCTCCTTGCCAACCTGAGAACCTTTCTCATAGAATCGCAGTGGTTGGAATATTACGACACTAATGCTCTTACTTAAAACCTTATACTATGGTGAAAAACATTTTACTTGGTCTAAGGAGTCTAGCATGTATGGAATTTTTCTTTAACTAAGTGATTGCATCTATTGAGTTTTGAAAAAACCTGTAATGTTTGGTTGTCTGTGATTACAGCATGAATCGAAACTTGCTAAATCTGATTTTATAGATTGATTCAGGTGCTAAAATATATATATAGATGAAATATATAACTAATTTTCAGAAATTATTGCATCTATTGACCTTTGCAAAAATGCTCCTCAATTTTTATTAAAATACCATGCATTAAAGATATTTACATCAGAAATAAAATGCATATCTTCAATTTTCTGAGAATAACCTGTGAAGTCCTCTTGATTCAGAAGGAATTTTGTATGATCTTGTATAATTGGTAAACGTTAAGTGATAGACGAAAATGTAAAATGCAAAAAAAAAAATGTAGATATCTTTAACACAGACTTTATTTCAAAGAACTATCTTTGTGACTTCAGCCATTTCCAAGATATTCTTATTAATGATTCAAATTGTTCGATGCTTAGCCATTCTTTTCAAGTCTTGTCCACATAACAAACATAACATAACATCTGAATCTGTAGACCCTATAGTGAGCTAAACCAGCTTAAAGAAAGCTCTACTCTAGGATGTAGATTACATCATAAATACATAATTATATTGTGTACTTGTATGTAAATAAATTGTAGTTCTTATGTACAGTACGTTAGAGCTAAAAAATTTTAAAACAATATTATTTATACTTAATGTATTTATAAAATTTGGTAACATTTTATAGTCGGTTATTTTTTTGAATTAAGAAAATCCTGCTCTGTATAGAAGGTGTGAGTGATGAGATATCTTTTTAATGCTAACCTGAATTTATTTTTATTAGTTTTCAGTTCCTTAATATATGATGGAAGTGAATTAAATAATACTATACCACTGTAGTAAGCCACATTTTGGAATACTTGTAGGTTATTGCTTGGTCTGTCTAAGTTCTGCCCATTTCGGGTTTGTTTGCTGTTTATGTCTGAATTTTTTATGAACACTTCTGGATGGTCAACCACGGTTAAAAGTACAGCTAAAATATACTCACAAGCTAATGGTAGAATTCCAAATGTTTTGAATAGTGGTTTACAATGAGTTGATTTCTTTACACCTGCCATTATTCTTATTACCTTTCTTTGCAAAAGAAATATTTTTTTTTTGCATCTACTGAATTTCCCCAAAATGTTATTCCATAAGTCATAATTGAATGAAAATAAGCATAATATACGGTTGTTAGGATGCTTTTATTTGTAAAATGAATTAATGATCTAATTGCAAAACATGCAGAGCTTAGTTTTGGTAGGATGTAGTCAATATGGTCTTTCCAATTCATATTATGATCTATAATAAGACCAAGAAATTTTATGCTACAAGTTTCAGTAATTTCATTGGCTTCATGTTCAATTCTCATGTCTGCAATACTTTTATTTTTTGTGCGAAAATTGATATACTTAGTTTTTTCAAAGCTGTTTTCGTGATTGCATGGAAAGAATACGGAATCAAGGCCAATGCATAGCATCCAGTTTTAAAACATTCGACTGTTACTATTCCCTTTGTATCTATAATGAAATGTGTAATGCAGCTATTTCTGGAAAGGTTTATCTTGATTAGAATGAAGTAGATAGGAAAATAAAGTTTCATAAGAATAATCTGTACACCCACTAATAAGCAATAGAGGATAGAGAAAGTCATGTGAATGTAACACATCAGATTTTTTTGAGGAAGTATACAGTAGCATTTCAGTTGCCACTTGTCTCACAGACAAGTTAAAAAAAAAAAGTAAATGATATATTCATTCAAAGCTGGTCTTACATTTATTTCCAAGATATCAATAATTATGGAGTCATTCAAGGTTATACTTCAAACACATAATGTGTTAACAGAAGCACAGTTGATTAACCTTAACAATAGAGGTACTATTTAATTCAATGTTAATTTATTTATGGAAACACATAAATCTGAAAGGCATTAATGCTTCAGAATGCTATCCTATGATGTCTTACAGATCTACATGAAGCCCTACAACTTGGGCAACTATATCCTATGTTGCAGTAATAAGAATTTAGAAACCTCTATACTGAAATAATCCTCCTATGCATTCTTCTTCACTGTATGGATTAGGCAGCCATGCCTGTTCCATCTTCACTATTTATGCCTATTTAATTATTTCCAGTGTTTTCTATGGTACCCCACATATCTCCTTTTTGGCTGAAACTTGTGAAGGTTATGAGCATCTAGGTTTTTATTATACTGGGTTATCAGCCCAATGATAAACCCCCAGCTAGGAAGACCAAGATTTCTAGCAAGGGTTTGCTCCCCTAATTAGGTTGCCATCTATGTGGCTTTGGAGGCCTGACAACCCCACTCTTTCAGGTTATCCTATATGTTTATATACAATTCAGTTCCCCCCCTTTCTTATTTGTATTTGTATATTTAAAAATTGTAAGCTGTAACAGATATCATGTGTTTATCCTCTTATTAGGGACTCTAATATGAATTGAGTTGGTATATGATAAATACATACATATAATAACTAATAAGTACTCTTTAGAATGTTCCTGAATGAACTGTGTTCCACCAAACCTGAACTGTTCATACATAAAGGGACAGATTTTTATGCTTAACATTAAAGGAAGAACAAAAATTAAGTTTGAATTTATTTTAAATCATAGAATTTTAAAATTCATTTATCATATGTACTTTGTGTAAACATTTTTAATCAGATGGTGATAGGGTAGTGACGACAGATGCAACAGTGTTGGTGTGGTGGTTATCACTATCATTTTTGTCATCCTTCTCTTGGTAGCCAATTGTGACTATCTTTCAAGAAATCATGGTGCAAATATGCCCAGTCATTCAGCATGTAAAGTTACCTAATATTCACCCTTATATGTGGAAAAGCTCCTGAAAAAACCTCATATAGATGGTTTGTCAAAAATCCAAAATGAGTCCACTGAGTGATGGAAAGGTATGCCGGTGTTACCACAGAAAAGGGCTCATAATAACATAGATCCAATTTTTAAAATGCCAGTTTGGTATTTTCAGTACTTAATTTGCCAATATTCTCTCTCTCTCTCTCCACGCACGCACGCACGCGCACACGCATGCGCACGCGCACACGCACGCGCACACGCATGCGCACGCGCACACGCACGCGCACACGCACACACACAAAATGAGGTATAATAAGGTACTAAAAAGGGGTGAGTCCTTACTTCCACATTATTTTCTTGGTCGTGAACACCATTATTGTTGACAAAAGCTGCGCCTAATGATGTATCTTGGGCACTGGACTTTGAATCTATCATTTCACTCATTCTTTTTATCACCATCTGGGCTTGCAAAGCATCCTGGAAAAATACAAAATTAAAATGCAGTTTAACACATAAGTTTAACCACGGCTCAAACAACAGGAACAGGACACTCATACGCTCAATATCTCTAACACCATAACATTAAAACAAGATTAGTATAATAAGGCTACAGCTTGATATTGTTTTTTATTCATTTGCATTAGATTTCCTTTGAAATAACAATCCTTAGGTTCATTTCCTAATGAAAATTCCATTATATAGTCTTTGTCTTGTATTCACATTAAAACATTTGCAATAAATAAGTTACACTATTGGCAATAGATTAAAATTTTAACAGAAATAAAAATAATTCTGCTCATGCTACATACTGACGCAGAGATACAGAAAATTAAGCAAAAAAAGCTGTCAAACAGCTGAAAGCACTGACTGTTGCTATTGTAAAAATTACATTTATTTGTAACATACTTCTATGTTGTGTAATTCAGACAATATTATATGTACCTATTCAGTAAGCAACATATTTCTTTCAAGTTTCTTATTAAATACAGAAACTATGTACAGAAATATTATTAAAGAAAGAAAGAAAGAAAGAAAGAAAGAAAGAAAGAAAGAAAGAAAGAAAGAAAGAAAGAAATGTAAAGTTAAAATACCAGAAGTCATCAAAGGTTGTTTCTTTTAACGAATGAATCTCTCGAGAGGTTATTTTGTGCATTTATGGATTTTGAAAGTCACATTTTGATAACAGCAGGTAGCAATAACAAAGGAGCACCTTGTAATGAATTAGCATGTTTATTTGTGATGGAAAATCACATTAAACTAAACATTAAAAAGAGGAATCATAGCAAATCTTATGAAATCAGAATGGAACAACAAAATACCCAGTTTCTTTGAATACAACTTTAATATTCCTAACCCTCAACCTCCCCAGAAATAAAGAAAAGGAAAGGAAAGGAAAGGGAAGGGAAGGAAAGGGAAGGAAAGGAAAGGATTAGCTGCTTACCATATTAACCTTTATAACTGAGTATCAGGTACGGAACATTGCAGCTCAAATGTGAGTATCATGTTGAACATTTATGTTATTGTCAAAACACACAAATATTATATAATTCCTTTCTAAGGCTTAGCAGATTCTAAAGGTGAAAAAGGAATTCTTAGAAAGTGTGTACCCCAATCACACTGACTTTAGAATTCTGGATAGTACTTTTTACCATAAACTTCCCTTAATTATTAGCCTTCTTTTCCCCCTTTCTTAAATATGTCTGCTCTGGGAATGGAAACAGTATTCATTTTGAAGAATAGAAAAAAGGGAAAAAGAAAGAATGAACAAAAGAAAGAAAGACAGAAACAAACAAACAAAGCATGTGCATTACATCACATAAAAACAATTTGGATATTTACAGCCTGATATGAGGAGTTTCAAAAACTCAACATTTTTAAATTAAAACCTGAACTTCAAAGAAGGTATTTGGAATCTGCAACTTCTAAGTATTCAACTGTAATGAGTTCTGCACTTCTGTTCCTCAAATATGTCCACTTCTTGTTCATAATAGAAAACTCTCTCTTGAGAACATTTGGTGCTGCAGTAGAATGCTTTAACCCTTCATATACAGGATGTCATAAAGTTCCTGATTAGCACATTTGAGACTTCAGCTTGATATTGTTTCTTATACAATAGTGTTAGCTTTAACGTGAAATAACATAACATCACTGTGAACTCAAAATCTATTGTGTGGAAAAGTTAACTTAGAGATACCACATAGCAGATTTTTTAATTCTGCATCAAATGATAGCTTGATTACTCTGCAAAAATTTATTTTCGAACATAGAGTTACAATTACCAAATCTTCTAAATATTTGCAGCCAGACAAAATTCTGCTAAATGGAAATGTCCACATAACATATTCTTTGAGAGCTGGAAGCATTTCTCTGCTATGTGGATTCTGCTAACACATAGCAGTTTTTCTTTCATGCCCTCTTAATTTCCCTTGTCATTTTGCTGCTAAGTGTGGTTTACAATTTAACTCAACATTGCTAAAGCAACGTTATGAGTCAGTTTTGTGCTTTACTTTGAAGTATGATAGTTCTGATGTCTGCTGATGATTGCCTTGATTCTCTTATTTGTTCCTGAGAAAGTAAACCTTATATTAATTTACAATAGATATCCCAACTGAGATTACAATCTGTATTGTCTACTGCGGTAGCTTATAGGTAGTATTTTAAGCTGTTATTTTATATTAATAGGGCCATCAATAATACATGGAGGTGTTCCAAGAGGGACATTCATGGTGGCTAAATGCCTACAAAATGGTTCAAGTTGAGATTAATATACCTCAAAAGTAAATTGTATGCGTTTCCTTATTATTGATAATTAAAGAACCCACTGTTATAATGAGTCTAAACTTATGTTGCACCCAGAAAATAGTATTCGAAAATACGTGGATTACTTATTCAATATTTTAATTTTGTAGTAAAAGTAACAGTCTTTAAATAACTAAACATGTTTAGCTCAATTTTTGCAATGCATAAAATTATAGTTTCTAAATTATTTGAAAGATATGGCAAAACTGTTCCACCAATTTTAAAGTTCACATGATGTTTCAGCATCTCAGAAAATTTCAGTTTCCTTGATGTGATAGTTTTGGAAATACTGACACCTAAATGTAAAAGATGTTAAGTTACACAACATCAAAATGCTCTAGCACATTACTGCTGTTGACTTTCTTCAGTGTCTTTCCCTTCATGGAGCTTCTTCAGGTTTCTTTTTCTTGTCCTCACTTCCATTTATCATCTTCAGAGCAAACCTTTCTGCTTCAATGACACATTTTCTGTCGATGATCTCTAAACTTTTCTTCATGTTGGAGCCTAATTCTATACCCAGTTGTGTAAAACTTTTATCCTGGCTTGGCAACCATCATTAAAACTAGCGATAGCACCTAACACACCCATTTTAAAATTATTTTTGTTTACTATCATCAGCACCAATAGATAGAAGTCATGTATACAAAAACAAAATCATGTTAAAATCAACATCAAAGTATTCATCAATATTTTCAAATGGGTTTAAAACAAGCCACTTGTTCATTACACTCATAAATCTAAGGGACCCTACTGAATGGGCAGCTACAGGTAATCTGTTGAACATGTCCATAGCTAAATTATAAAACTAATCGTTACTCTTAGTCAGTCTAACATTTGGCTGGGCAAGAAAATCATTATAACAAACTGAATGCTAATGGATCTGGTGCCTGCTATTGACACCCTCAAGGGAAGTTTTTATCTTTTACAAATTGTTTAAAATATATTGATCAATAACAGTCAACATACTTTCTTGAACAAATATTGGCTTACAATTGGCATCATTGAGGCAGTATTTTAATGCCTAAATAATATTAATTGTATTTTTTATTATAATTAAATTCAATAACAGCCCACCTTGAAAACAATATGTATATAATTATTATTTAAATTGCTTGTAAGTCATTGCAAATACTTATTTTTTATTGTAAACGTATTTATTAATGTTATGTAAATGTTTACATACTCTTAATAGTGCAAAACCTGTGAGAATAATATGTTTTAGGTTGTTAATAATGAGGTAATAATGTAATTTTTTGTGACAATAATGTGACTGGAATTTTTGAAAAGTACTAGTTATGAAAAGATCGGTAGTAACATAAGTTTCGCTTACAGTTTGGAATTAACCAATCAACAGTAAAGAAAAGTAGTTTGAATACTTAAATTCTATTGGACTAGAATTAGCCAATAAGAGACTGGCATTACTGAAGCTTTAAGGTTTTTACCGTTAAGATTAGTCAGTCGCGGACATGATGTGATAGTGTGCAGATGAAAAAAATTGTGTTCTCCGCTAGTAAATACATTAAGAATATATAAAGTTTTCTCACAGATTTATTTTATAAAGTGTTGTGTTTTATAAATGTGCAAGTATATAGAAATAAAAAGAAATGAAATTTAAAAGTAAATTCAGTGACGTCTTTAATTTTTGTCATATCACAACCTGAACAAGAACTTTTGATTTAGTTTGACTAAAGCAGCCGAGGCAGATTTAAATAATATTACGTAAAACAAGCATCAGCTTCTCACATCCAGCATCCAGCTAAATAACTTCTTCAAAGTTGGCAACAAAAAAAATACAACGAACCTCAAATACTTCCACAAAGTGGCGCGCAACGTGGATGGCTTCAAAGACAACGAGAATTGGTGACGTCATAGGAGAGAATTCGACGGGGCGGCCAGAAGTAACAAACATACAGCGAGACTGCAGCTTGGAATTTTGAGATCGGCACCAAATTGACCGAGGAATCCAGGATAACAACACTTCTTCAGGAGTAAGGGGCACGTGGTTAACATCTTAACAACAAATTACGTGGGAACACTGAGTATTAAAAATTAAATACCACCAAAACGAAAGGTCAGAACATTCAATTTTTTCATGTTGTAAATGTAAAGTTTAGGAAAATATTGTTAATTTTAAGTAAAATTCATGCTGTTGAGAAGTGGAAAAGTTAAATTAAATAATTCAAAAGTAAATAGAAACAATAAAATGGAAACTATAAACAAAGAAAATATGGAGGTAGTTGAGGTTAGGCCAGCTATTATAGACTGTAATGTAGAAGTAGATGAGCAGTTATCTGAAAATTCAGAAGTAGATGTTGAAAGAGATAGCAATGGTATGCAAAGTCAATCAGATAGCAGTAGTACACAAGGTCAATCACCTTTACAAATGTCAGTGCAAGAAACAAAACAGACAGATACTATCCCTCACACATCTAGAAAACAAGAGCAAGAAAACTTATCACAACAAATGATGTGTCTTGTAAAAGTAATAACTAAAATGAGAGGAGAATTTAATAATAAGTTCACTGAACAAAGTAATAAGTTAACTGAACAAAGTAATAAATTAACTGAACAAAGTAATAAGTTAAATGAACAAAGTAATAACTTTACTGAACTGAGAAAAGAGTTAAAAGAAGATAATGCAAAGTTAGATAATAAGTTAATGAACAAAATAATAAGTTAACGGAAACTAATACAGAGCTATCTAGTATTAAAATTGACCTAGCTAGACAAATAGAAACTTGTATGAAAGAATGCAAAGCAGAAAGCAGGAGGTTAGAAATAAAGCTAGAACAATCTTCCAAAGTAATTCAAAAAGACATAGATGTTAAAGTAAACAAAGGTTGTAAACAGCTAGAACAGAAATTGTCAGTCATATTGACAAAAATGTAACTGAAATGGAGTTAAAACTTGCTGATACTAAACATAGTATTTGTTACAAATTAGATAAACAAGGTGACGAATTGAAAACAATCGTAGAAAATACTAATGCAGATCTTGTACAAGTACAAATAGATTTAACTGGGGAAATTAGTAAAATGCATGAAATGGTAAAAACAAATGCAGCTGCAGTTAAATAGGCAAATACGGGGCAAGGACAAGTAAGATTAATGATAGACAAAATCAAAGATAAAGTACAAGAAAGTAATAAGGAAATTGATAAACTTAGACATAGTTTTGAAAATTTAAGTACAAATGTACCAAAGATAAATGCAAGTACAAGTAGTTCTATAAATGCTAACCAAATGCAAGTAAATAATGCAAGCACAGAAAGAAGTAAATCACCATTGTTAACAAACAACACAAGAGACGCTAATGCTTTTTCAATAGCAACAGCTTCTCAAACACGCAACATTGACGACACACATTTGCATGTACCAAACCAGGCATCAAACTATCATTCTGTGCTTAATGGGTTACCATTACCTAATTTTAATGCTTCCTCAATTCCAGTGCAGTTTATTAATGACCTTATAGAGTATTTTAAATTGAAAAATGTGCCAGAGGCATTAAAAATGATCTTAGAAAATGCTTAGACAACAAAACACTAGAATGGTTACATATGGTAGCAGACAGTGAAATGAATTCTGAAACTTTCAGAATTTTATTCATGAATAAATTTTGGAATACCACTGTACAACATAAGATTAGGGCGAGCTTAAGCTACTCACAGTACAATAGGGATGACAATTTGTCAATGACAGATTATCTGATTAAATATGCAGGATATATCAGATATTTAACTCCAGCCATGCATGAGGAGGACTTCATTAGTTTAATTACTAGACACTATCCTCTACACATACAAAACTACATCTTAATTGCTAGACCCACAACAATCTACGAGATGACAGAGCTTATATCATCACTAGAACAACAAGAAGGTTGTGGTAATGAAATGTGGAGTCCACGTAGGCAAGATAGACAGATCAGGCGAGAAAGATGCAATGATATGCCGTACAATACATGCTACCAAAATGTAAACAGAAGAAATAATGAATTTCAGGGTCAGAATAGATTTAACTACAACACACAAATCAGAGATTCAAGACAACAAGGGAGACAGGAACACATAAATTATGTGAGAACTGAAAGAATGAATCAGCAAAATTCTACTTCACCAAGGGGTAATACAGATTCCAACATAGAGGAAATATGCAAAACAGGGGAAACTTTCATAACTATAATCAGACGAGCGACGATCATCGTGAAGAATATACACGCGGAGAGCGTAGCAATTTCAGAGGAAGAACGAGAGCTAGAGGGCGTGGCTCGTACTCAAATATCGATGATAATGAAATAATTGTAACTGCGGTACAACATGGCAATCCAGTAAATCCTGAGAATACTTACCAGGAAAACTAAGTTATGTATTGCCTGACGTAGATTCTGGTAATACAGTACCTTCTGCTCTAAACGGCAAAGTAAAATATCTACACAATTTGATTGTTATCATTTAAGTACAAACACAGGGAATTGTGAAAACAAATATGATTCACCGTACATACAAACTGTAATAGCAGGAAAGGAAATATATGTTGCAGTAGATTCAGGATCATCAAGCTCTATCTGCTCGAAGAAATTTTTTGAACAATTGCTAAATGAAGGAATACAACTCATGATTGCACCAATCAGCAACTTAATATGTAGGGTAGCTATAGGTGCAATAACACAAACCATCAAATCACAAGCATTGATACCTGTACAGATAGCAGATATTACATTGGAGGTTATGTTTTTAATTGTTCCAAACTTGATAAGTGAAGTTATAATTGGGTGTGATGTTTTAATAGAATTCTCTGCAATAGTTGATTTTAAAATGGACAGACTAATATTAAATAAAGAAGAAAAGAAGATATACGTGCCATTTAGTAAAGATAAAGTATGTAAAGTACAAAGGATGGAGCAAGAAAATGCAGTATACGAAGAAGAGTGCTTCATACAGATAATTAATGTCCAAGCGAGCAGGGAAAACAAAGAAAGGTTATTGACCCTTAACTTCGAAGAACAGAACACTGACCTCACCAAATGGAATCCTTATGTAAAGAAATCTAATGCAGAAGAAAATATTTTACAGCAGGTAGAAGATAGTTATGCAACAGAGATAGAAGACAGGAAGATACATACAGACACACTGATGACAAATACTATACTGACAGACAGTGAAAAGTTAATAATGGAGAAGGTATTAGAAGACAATAAACATGTTTTGAGTGAAATTCCAGGACGGTGTACATCATATGTTCACACATTCACAGTAGAAAATGTACCAGCATTTCAGAGAAAGTAGATAGATAGATAGATAGATAATTTATTTGTACGTTTTCCTACATACTTCTTTTTACAATGTTCCACTTATAAACTAACTTAACATATGTACAAATTTCCTTGCCAGCTATGCTGCTCTTTTTGCCTGGCACCCTGGCCTTCTGGCTCCTCTAAACATTCCTTACTACCTTTTATCCCTATTTGCCCATCTTCTCCTTCCTCCATTTGCCTTTCTACCTTTCTTATCTCTCTTACTTTTCTACTCCATTTCTCTTTTACTTTCTTTAGGAACTCCCCCATATTCTTAATTTGCTTTTCTTCTTTTCTCGTCAGCATTTTAATTGCTACTATTTTCCTATCCATTTTTTCCCATTTTTCTTCCCATACTTCCTGTCTCCATTCTGCTAATTCTTTGCAATCTGACATATAATGCTCTGCGCTTTCGCTATCGTCGCATAATTCACAAATTCCATTTTTTTTACCTCTTAACCCTCTCAAATACATTGCTCCTGTTCTCATCCATGCAAACGCTTCTTTTCCTGCTCTATTACAATAATCTACATACCCTTCTGTTCCCCATTTCCTTTTTACTATTTTTGTCCCCCTTAGTCTTCTTGTTTGTCTTAAAATCACCCACCTTTTTCTCATTGTTGTCAGTTTCACAATAATAGGTCTCGGCTTCCTTCCTTTCTTTCCTATCCTAAACGTTTCTTCAATTTCCCAGCCGAACATCTGTATTCCCATCACATCTTCTATAATTTCATACACCATGTCTTCCAGATTTCTTCTGTCCTCTGCCACCCCAAATATTACGCAGTTTTTTCTTCTCTTATCCATTTCGAGTCTTTTTTCCATCCCAACTATTCTTTCTTTGCATTCTGATATTTGTTTCTCCATTTCCTCTCTTTGTATTTTCATTGCTTCTTTCAGCTCTCTTGTATTGTTATCCATCCTTTTTCCTAGTTGCGTTCCCATCTCTCTTATTTCTTCCATTATTTCGTTCATCTCTGTTGGTCCCGGGTTTTGCTCTACTCCTCCTGCTCCGTTACACGTCCTTCCCCTCTCGCTGCTGGCTTGCGACTCCTCCAGAGAAAGTATGATAATCTACCAGTGAATCTAAGAAACGAAGCTAAAAAGTTAATAGCTAGTATATTAGAAAACATGAGAGTACTAAGTGAGCAGGGGAAGAGAAAGGCTGTGCTAGTAAGGAGCTCGATGGCTGAAGAGGAAAAGTGAATTAAGGGACAATGTGAGTTGAAATTACAGTATACAGAATGAGAATTGGACTATTTATTTATTTATTAAATGTAAAACTGACCAAAACATGTTGATGAATTGGTTGACAACAGGAAGTATGATACTTATGCTCCTAGTGATCGGAGGGATTGAATTAAATCCAGGTCCAAAGAATATGCAAGAAATGATGGAGGATCTCGTAGAAAAAATCAACAACATGAATGGAATGGAACAACGCATAAAAGATAATTTAAACAAAGTGGCTGAAGAAATAAAAGAAAATGTTAGTAAAGAGGTGCAAGGAATAAATATAGAAGTTGATAGAATCAAAGAGAGAATGGAAAGAATAGATGAAAGGAGGAGGAGATTCAATTTGGTATTCACAGGAGTTGAAGAGAGAAGGGGTGTCTGGCCATATGAAGAAATAAGAACAATTTTAACAAATAAACTAGAAATGGATCTGATAGGATGGGAGATTGCGGAAGCATATAGAGTGGGTAGTCAAGGCAGGAAAAGACCAATAATAGTACAATTTGCAACATCCAATATAATTTACGAAATTTTAGGAAGGTCAAAAATGCTAAAAGGAAGTAATATATTTATAAGTAAAGACTTGACCCCAGCCCAGAGGGACCTCAAAAGAAGCCTAATACAGAAGATGAAGAAGGCAAGATCAGAAGGCAAACGAGCATTCATTCGAAACTTACGGCTTTGGATAGATGAAGAGGATGTAACATATACCGGCAAAAAGCAGCTATGGTGGAGAGAACCAGAATGGAAGGAAATAAGTCAGTAAAATAGCGGCGAACGAAGTAAATTAACACCAGTGGCAGCCGGCGGAAGTACAAAGTCCAGAACAGAGCTGAGAAAAGGAAAGAAGATTGATCCAACACGAAAGGAAAATGACGTAAATGTAACAGGTGAAGGTACGTCACAACATATCTATGAAACAATAACACCGAACCAGAGGGGAAGGAGAAGTCCAGTAACGTCACGGCATACGTCATCGCCAAAGAAGATAGTGTCACCGGGCAGAGAGGAGAGAGAAGCCACACGTGTCCTTGCAGAGAAGGGGAAAGAAGCGTGGCCACAGTGTGCAGTGAGCAATGGAAAAAAGCATGTGGCGGGGAAGGGAAGTGGTGTGAATCGCCGGAAAAGTGGGGAGTATTCGGAGGAAGAAGGGGAAGAAAACATTACTGTGTCACCGGGGAGAGAGGAGAGGGAAGCTGTACGCATCCTTGCAGAGAAGAGGAAAGAGGTGCGGCAACAGTGTGCAGTGAGCAGTGTAAAAAAACATATAACGGGGAAGGGAAGGGGAGAGAATCGTTGGGAGTATTCGGAGGAAGAAGGGGAAGAAAACATTATATCATCTCCGCATGGAAGTATATTGGTGCTTCAGAAAGAAATGCAAAAATCAGTGGAGGGAATCAAACTGAGAACTAAAAAAACTTTAGAGAGGTTTACACCTTTCCGTAACAGAATGGGATCGCAATAGCGGTCAACAAGGAGATTGGGATTTTGGAATTGTGAAGGCCAAACCGGCTGCTTCACAATTTCACAATCTTGGACTGTACCATCTTTTAGAGAAAGATATATAAATGTTAAAGGATAAATATACAAACATAGAAATTATAATAATGGGGACTTTAACGTAAGAATAGGGGAAAGAGACAAGCAGAGAAAGTAACTAAAATTATTAGAGAAAATAATGTGAGTAAAATATGGAAGAGTATAAAATTAATGTACAAAAAAAAAACATGAACTTAAATTTAATGTAGATCAAAAGGGTGGGGGAAGAGAAGATATATAATATATTATATTTGAATGCAAAGAAATAGAGATTAGGAGAAAAGGAAGTTCATGGTATGGAATGAATAGGAATAGGATATGGATGGTTAAAAGAAGAAAATAATGCAAATACAAATAAATATAAAAATTACTAATTGTATTAACATGTAATAGTAATCTGAGTAGGCATTTAATATGTAATAACATAATCCTCAATAGATTAATACATCATTATTATAACTAAAGGAGGGGAGATGGCTATAAAATGGCCAGGGCCAGAATCAGTCACTCCCAACATGATTGTAATTATTTTGGCACTCAATAAATATTACATTACATTAGAAAACAACATCATAGAACTTAGCAATTCACAATATATAAATAGTGTTTGTTAGACAGTAAAGAAAGACAATAGTTTAAGAATCACTATAGATGGGAGATATTTAAACAAATTTATGCTACCAGATCACTTTCAAAATGAATGTATAGAACAAACAATTGCAAAACTATCAGGTGGCAAATACATCTCTTCCATAGATCTTACAGCTTCATTTTGGCAAGTTGAGCTAGATCCTAAAGTACATGATTATACAACTTTTCAAGTTTTTGGATTATAATATAGGTATTGTGTAAATCCATATGGATTGAAGAATAGTGCTAGTGGATTCCTGAGAGCAATACATAGTAGGTATCTTTGGTAACACAGCAGATGATTTCTTAATTAGATACACTGACGACTTCCTAATAATAAGTCAAACCTTTGAGGAACATTTAGAAAATGTAATTTATGTGTTGAACAAATTACATGAACATGGCATCACAGTAAACATCAAAAAGTCAAAATTTTGTGTACCTGAAATCAAATTTTTAGGTTATGTAATAAATGAAGTAGGCATTCGACTGGATGAAGAAAGAATAGAAGCCATATTAAAAATACCACCACCTAAAAATATTCGACAGCTAAGATGTTTATTTGGAATTTGGAATTATGAAAGTAAATTCTTACCAACATATGCTTTAGAAGTAGAATCTTTAAGACAACTGCTGAAGAAGGCAAATAAATGGAAATGGACAGCAGAGCTACAAGAATGTTTTGAAAATGTCCAACAGCTGTTTGCAAATGCAATATTATTGGAATGTCCAAGAGATGAGTTACATTACGAGTTGTATGTGAGTGCATCTTGTCAGGGATATGCAGGAATACTTGGACAAAGAGAACATGACAACACATTTCATGTTATTAGTACTGCATCACGTGGCCTTACCAATATTGAAAGGAATGCATCAGTAACAATGTGAGAAATTGGGGCATTATATTTTTCACTACTAAAATTTAAAACATATATATTTCAGAAGAAAGTGAAAACATATACAGATCATATTAGCTTAACTTTCATTCAGAAATGTAAGTTATATAGTGGCAAGTTAGCTAGAATTATTCTTGCTATAATAAAATTTGATGCTGAAATTGTACATATTCCAGGCAAACAAAATACATTTAGTGATTTAATATCAACAAACAATTTCCTGAAAGTTGTTCAAGACAACAATACGAAATTAAAGTGCTTACAATTGACATTCCAATGAGGAAAGAATTGAAGAATCAATTCAAGAATATTAAAGAAGAACAAGACAAAGATATTAAACTAGCAGGTTTAAAAGAAAAAGCTCCGATAGAAGAGGCAAAGAACAGTACAATCGCTGTTAAAGATGGTGTACTATATAAGAAACATGGAAAGGAAATAAAGAGTTGGAAAACATATATTCCAACAAGCATGGAATTAGAAATAATAGAGCAATTTCATTTAGGATTAATACATGCAGGTACAGAGAAGACAACCCTAACCATTTTGGAAAATTTATACATCTCAAAATTAGGATATAAAGTTAGAAAATATATATCATGTTGTGACCTCTGTTAGAAAGCAAAACAAATTAATGTTGTCTATGACTATAAAACAAACTCAGTACTTAGAGATAAACCAAGATGTTTATTGAGTTTAGATTTACATGGTCCGATGTCTGCAAGTACATTAGGATACAAATTTTTATTTGTATGTTATGACGTATTTAGTAAATATGATAGAATTTATTCACTCAAGAATGCAACCAGCATAGCATGTTTAAATAAATTAACAAAATCTTATTTCCCAGAGGAAGGCATGTTGAGGCCATACTTTGTGATAATGCATCAGTGTTTACCAGTTCTAAATTTATGAATGGAATTAAAGATTTAGGAGTCAAACAGTATTTTTCATCAAGATACAAACCAAACGCCAATCCAGTGGAAAGAGAAATTAAAGAAATTGCAAATTATCTACGTGTAGTATGTCATAACAACAGAGCAGTTGGTACTCATACATCAGTATTATCCAAAATCTATTAAATCAATCCATAAATGCAGTTACAGGATTTAAACCAGTTGAACTTCACCATGGAAAATTGTATAACACTTTGAGCCATAATATACCAAAAGTTATTGACGACCAAACAACTAAACTACCAGAGAAAGAAGAAATCTTCAAATTAGCATTTTCAAAAATACAAGCAAAAGCCCTCAAGAGAAACCAAAAACGTGAAGAAAGAAAACAAAGAATTTGGAAAATAAAATTAGGAGATCAAGTGTTAGTGAAGAACAAAAGATTATCAAATAAACTTCGTAAAGAATATTGGAGATTATTTTTGAGCTGCCATGGTCCTTATGAAGTAATAAATATATTTGGAACAGATACATACGAACTTAGAAACAATAACACAAATAAATTAATTGGAAAATTCCACAAACAAATGTTAAAGCCATATAAAAGTAAACAATCTGAGGCACAATAAAAGAAAGAAATTAATGTATCTGGAACATAAAAGGGGAAAGCAATGTAATTTAAAATTGTAAATAATAATTTTTTTGTACTAAATATAGCATGTATTAAATAACAAAGTTTTAGAAACAGAAGTTATAAAAATCCATTGTTAATAAGAAAATCTAAGTAGCAACTACATTATATTGTAAGTTAGAAATTTTAGGAAACAAATTGTAAACAAAGGGTAACAAACATTAACATGTATAATTGTATATAAAAATGTAAAGCATATAAAGTGTTTACTAGTGAAAGTGAATATGCGTGTGCGTGTGCGTGTGCGTGTGCGTGTGTGTATGATGATAACAGTCTGCCTTAGAGATCTTGGTGGATTTTCCCCCTTTGCACTTGTTTGTGAAGGAGATTGCCAGGGTGAGTGCACACTGCCTCTAGACTGTAAGGGGTGGTGCCTTAATCTACCCCGGAAAGAGCACTCACTGATCCTTTCTGGACTTCAGCATATGCGTCCCACAACCCTGGTGATAGGGGATTTGATGGGGACTAGGTTTAATCTAAGTTCATGTTAGATGGTGATAATACCTCCCAGGGAGGAAAGGGATCCAGAGACAGGGGGTAGGATATGGTTTACGGATGTTCCTGCCTTGGGGCAGGATGGGTGCTGGGGCCTGTATCCCTAGAACCAGCTTGTCATTCCCCTTGGTCATGTTGCCAGTTTTTCAGGCTGAGGTATATGCAATCTTACCTGAGCTATGCATATTTATACTATGCCACACAGACAGGCGGAGGTGTACATCTGCTTGGATAGCATGAAAACTTTGAAAGTCCTTGGGGCACTTAAAACTACATCCAGATTGGTGTGGCAATGCTAGAGGAAGTTGGATAGACTCTGTACCAGCTGTCCGGTTACACTTCTTTGGGGACGCTGGTATAAGAGGAAATGAGATGACTGATACTCTTGTAAAGAGGGGATTGGGGCTTGATTTTATTGGGCCTGAGACCTCCTGTAATGTGTCAATTGGAATTGTCAAGTGTGAGATAACCCAGCTTACAGCGAGGGTTCATATTGAAATCTGAAGTAAACAAACCACTGCCAGGTAGGTCCATGTCTTGATATCAGAGCCTGACCAGAAAGTGAGAAAGTTTCTCCTGAATTTGACTAGATCTATGCTCAGAGGAGTTGTGGGCCATCTTACAGGTCACAACAATTAGCGCAGACATTTATACATAATGGGGCTTACACAAGACCTTTTATGTAGGGAATGTGTGAGGGATTTTGAGACCTCACAGCATATACAATGTGAAGGTTTCACTATGCATAGATCCCTGAGGAGGTAAGAAGGGCAGATATCAAGCACATGGTCCATTTTATACGGACCATTGGACTTGAGGAATGCCTACGGACACAAAGGGCTCTAAGAGCTTACGTGCAGGCCTCTTTAAGAAGCTACTCAGTGTTCATCAGCATCATCATCAAGGCACACATTATGAATACCACAGATTTCACCTATTTCAGACCATAATACTGAATTTCAATTTAGCTCTTTGAACACTTGCACTTGCAGACTTTCTTTTATAAACACAACAATTCTATCTGCTGTCTTCATTTTGTCTTCCTTCTTGAGAAACTCTTTTCCATAAAAAAAATACCAATAATCAATATTAATAGTTCTGTCCAACCATATCTTCATTACTACCACCATCAAATCACATGTTTTTAATAACTGCATTTTTTCCCCTATTCGTCACTTTTCTCATTAGCCCTTCAAAATTCCAAAATATAACCTCCAATTCTTTTCCCTATATCGAGTCTATGCTCCCAAATGTAAACTCATGCAGTTTAGCCCTGCTCCTGGTCATCCTATTCATACCTGTATCACCTCCTACCTGGTCACCAACTTCCATTACGCTGCCACCAGGTATTGATGAAAAGCTTACGCCAGTATCTCTCTACATTTCAAGTCCGGCAGTTGCTCCCAAGGTCATTCTGTGTGTATCTTCCAACATCTGACTCTCTGGCATTAGTTGCCTGCTAGTGACATCATCTGTACTTCCCCTCCTTCCACTACTCTTCCATTAGTGTCATCTCTTTCTACAGCTTCTGGTGTATGTTCTCTTCTTATTGATGTCTGTGCTGCTGATTCTAAATCATGTTGATTTAATTTCTCCCCTGCAATCTGCTGACTAATTTCTGACTTCCTGCCATCTATACATAGATACAGTCCTCAAAAGTATGCTTTTCTTTCTTCCTAGCTTTTTTAATTTATTTTGAAAAGTATATCCCTCAAGGGAGTCTGGTGCTGACAGCGGTAGGAGAAGGTTGTGCGGAGCGAGAGCTGAAAAATTGACGGAGTGGAGGTGAAAACAGGAGCGGCAGAAATGAACCAACTAATGGAATCCGAGGAAAACTCAAGACGACTCGAAGAGGTAATGAAGAAGCAGAGAGAAGAGATGGTACAGCAGATAATGGATTACAAGAAAAAAATTGAAGATATAGAGAAAAGATTCGAAGCAGGACAGAGAAGAAAGAATTGCATAATTTTCGGAGTGACAGAAGAATATGAAAACCCAGAAGAAGTAGTGTACGCGATCATCAGTACATATCAGTAATCTATTCATAGATGATATTAGGAGTAAAAATAAGAAATTAGCATTATCCAGTAATAGGAGATAAGGAGATTCCAGGTTCAGGTTCTATATATGTAGACGATTTTATGGTAGGCACCAATACGTCGATAGGGCTACAAAAGCGATAAATGAAATTCAAGAAAGTGTGAAAAATGGGGAATTGGGGTAAAAATCATAAAGATGATTGACTTAATAAAAGGCTCTAAGAACTTGAGAGAATAATAAAGAAGGTAAAGGGAAGAAAATGGTATAGAAAAGTAAGAGAAGTAAGGGCCGCTCAGTGCGCGAAAAGGCCAGGGAGCAACGCAATCTGAGTGGCCCAACAAAGAAACAGGCACCAGACAAATTGTATAACAGATGTAGGGGTATAAATGAATATACTTTGTATGTATTGTAAACATGTAGAAAAAATTGTACAATAAATCTATCTATCTAAAAATATCCCTCAACTTTTTACCTTCTTTGCCATAATTATTCACAAAAATCTTTTTGATCCTTTTAACTTTCTAGCATTTGATAAGACTGCCCATTTCAACTTTATAGTAATGAGCTTGACTATTACTGGTCTTGGATTGTATCTCATTTTGCCGATTATGAAAACATCAACAATTTCCCAATCTGCCAATCATATACCTAATTTGTCTGAGATAATTCCCTTGACTTGTTGCCATGTCCAGTTATTTCTTGTTCTGTAGATTCCAAATATAATTATGTTTATTTTCCTCTTGTTTTCTTCCATCCTTTCTAAATATGACACCAGTCATTTGCAGTCCTCTTGTTTATTTTCTCATCCATTTTCTTTTCTGCCACTTTTAAGTCTGTTAAATCTTCAGTGATTACTTTCAACATTTTTAAAATCTGGTCCATTTCTGGCCTGGAATTTACCTTAACTCCTCCTATTACCAGCACATTGCCAAAACAACTGTTCAACATTCATTATTATGACCTTCATCTTCCAGAAGGTCGCTTTATACGTTAAATAGTCCAATTCTCAGCCAATAGATCTCTATATTCACACCATTTTATTCTTGCCTGATGCAGCTTTTGCAATGCATCTGTCTCCTCCTATCTGCTAACAGCAACTCCCTCCTTGTGTACTAGCATAATGTTTATCAGAGGTCATATATTTTATCTTCTGTGTGTTAGCAATAATCTTGCACTATCAGGCACAGCAAAGAAGGCATCTACTACTGCAGTATATGATTTACCTACACTATGCTCATCATCTGCATATGCTAACAATTACACAAATTTAATTGCAATAGTTGTATGTGATAATGGTTTCTTGGGTGATCATTGTATTACTACAAACAAATTTCAGGATACAAAGAAAATAATGATCTAAGCCTACACCTAGATACAAGTTTTACAAGTTAGCATACATTTCTTATCTTTCTTATCACTACACTGAGTTGCTGTGAACCATGGGACCCAAAAGACTCATACCCTGAGGTTGCCAAGCTATTGGGTCCTGATTATATCTTATGTAACACCAACTATTATTTAACTTTCTTCTTCACCTTGCTTACAAATTTTCCTCAGGCATTTGGCTCCTACTTTGCACAAAAAGTTTCCTATTTGCCTTATATTTTTTTTCTAAATTTTGCATTAATAAACTTTTTCCTTTGAATTTCTTTGGTAATTTTGACCACTCCTTTTTACCTTTCCTCTCTCTGAGCAGCTTAGTTTCCTTGCATTCCAGAATTATGTGACAATTACTATCCTTTAAGCTAAACAAAGGGCATTTCTCTAAATCACTCTATTTGCAGACCTTTCAATTTCACCACCCCTCTTCTAGCCCACACATAGCCTTCTCTTGTTACTTTGTCACATTCATCAACATAATTTTCCCTACTCCAAACAGCTTTTATTTCTCTGTATGTTCCCAATGAGCTTTTAAAATTAAACTTGTAAATATTTCTTGTCTTTCAATATCTTCCAGTCTTAACCTGTTTTCTTTCCAGAAACCATTTTGTAACGATTTCCTTGCTCTCCACATATCCCCAAAACCAATTTTCATCATAGTTTCCTTTATCTTGCTGAGGCAAGTATCTTTTTGATTAAGGCTTTCCTGTACTACCAAACATTGATGTAAAAGATAATGCTCATCTAGATTTGTAATTCTAATCCAATATTTCAACACTCTTTCCATAATTTTTCCTCTAGTTCAACTTCTTCCTAGTTCTGCTTGTGCCATGCCACTGGTTGAAGCTTTGGCAAGCCCAAGATTTGTTTGCAAAAATTTCTATGGCTCATATTCACATCAGCCCCCTTCCTCCAAACCCCAAATCTTCACTCCACAGAGCATTTTTGCATAAACTAATGGCAAATAAACTCTGTTTTATTTAGCTATTCCTACATTGGATATAGATTCCTGCTACTAAATCATCAGCAAATAGCAAACCAGGTATTTCATTGTTAATTATTGGCACATGCCTATTCTCCACCTTAATTGCCTCAAGAATATCATCTATAAATAGACTAAACAATACAGGACATAACTTACAACCTTGCTTTGGACCCACATTGTTTGAATGCTCTTAGTTACATTATTATTAGCTAATTTTACACAAAAGTCATTGTCGGTGTATATTTTTTATAATACTCTTATAAAGCTAGTGCTCACTCCTTTCTTGCTCAATTTGAGCCATAGTGCTTCTCAAGGGCTATTTCAAATTCCACAAATATCATGTATAATCTTCCTCTCTTCTCTGCTAAATACTTATTCACCATTGTAGTTGTCATAAAAATGTTATCTACTGTTCTCTTATTTTGCCTAAAGCCTGCTTGGAGATCAGATAGCTTCCTCTCATCTTCTGCCCAATTTTACACTCTTTCTGCCAAAACCCCAGTGTAAATCTTACCTAAAATCGATAATAAGCTAATTCCATTATAATTTGCTGGGTTTACATCCTGCTTGTTTTTGAATATTGGTATTACTATTGCTGTTCTCCAACTCCTTGGAACATTACTTCCTTCAAATAGTAGACCTAAACTGCTTTCATTTACACTCCATGCCTTCCAAAATTCCCGTGGTATTCCATCTACACCACTTGCTCTGTTCCTTTCTAATCTTGTTATTTGCTCTCGTACTTTGTTTATTGTTTATTCCTATCTGGCTGTCTAATTGCTGATTATAATCTATATTTTTTCTAATTCTCCTACAATTGTCCTGTTTTATCTGTTCTGACACCCTAAAAGATTTTCGAAGTAATTGCAACAAACTTTTGGACTTGGTTTGTTTTCTCTTACTCTACCATTATAGGTTCTCTTCACTACGGACCATATTGTTTTTGTATCATTTATTCTTGCTGCCTCATATATTTTCTGACTCATCTCCCCCCTCCATTCCTTCCTTTAAGCTTCCATAAGATGTTTATATCCACATCTTTCAATTATAAAACTTTGTTTCTCCTGAAGGTCTCCTGTTTGCTCCATTTCCTTAACTCCCTTAAAACTCCCTGCTTTATCTTTCTAGACCTTCATAATACCAACCCTTCTTTTTATTGGTTAAATCATCTTTTATTCTAACTTTTATCCCTGCCTGCTTCACTAACCCCTTTAGTCTTAGTACCATTTCCTCGGTTCTATTTTCTTTTAGCATTTCCTGAACACCTATTATCCTTAGCCAGTTTGACTGCATTCCCAGCTCCTGAAGAAATGCTTCTGCTTCATTATCCCTCCATTTATATTTCTAGATTTGAACTCCTTCTTGCTCAGAAACGTTTTCCTTTTCCTCATTTGTGCATTGAAATATCATCCTTATTGGGAAGTGATTACTAGAACTAGCTATATTTATCACCTCAAAATCAATAAAATATTCATCTAAATTAGAATATAATTTAGAACACACTGGCCATTCCTATTCACAAATGTATATTCCCTTATGTTGTCTTTCCCTTTCACTCCATTACACATCACCAGATTAAACTCCTCACAAAACTCTATTACTTTCTTTCCTTCACTATTAATACTTTTATCTTTACTCCTTCTTTTATCCACCTTTCTTGCTTTCCCTGCTAACTCAAATTCATGCTCTATTAACTGAATATGACAATCTTGTGTTAAAGTCATCCAATAGTATAAAACCTTTGTACAAATGCCTATTCAGTAGTTCTTCCATGTTCTGTCTTAATGTATTAAAAACTATGGATCATAAAATTCTGAGGAACTTGGCAGGTTATATACTATTGCAACACATGAACTTTCCTTTTCCTATAATCCACTTCGAACACACCACAGGAATGCTTTTTCACCTAATTCATTACACACCTGTACTTTAATTTGTAAATGTTTTCTGAGTAACAAACCTAAACCTCCTGACCCTTGACCTTTCTCTTTCCTTTTTGTACCATATTTCCCATAAAA
Source organism: Deroplatys truncata (assembly GCA_030765065.1). Taxonomy (NCBI): domain Eukaryota; kingdom Metazoa; phylum Arthropoda; class Insecta; order Mantodea; family Mantidae; genus Deroplatys; species Deroplatys truncata. The sequence goes on from CM060990.1 coordinate 232,846,073, forward strand.
ATTGAAATCACTGAAATTCACAGAGTATCTCTTATCAACCAACTCTCTACCACCCCTATTACATCAGCTAATTTAATATTTGAGTAATTTCCCCATTCGTCACCTTTTAAACAGACCTTTGAGTTCCAGGATATAATCCCCAGTTCTTTTTCCTATATAAAGCCCTTTCTCTCAAATCTAAATTGATGCAATTTAGCTCTATTCCAGGTTAATTTGACAGATGCTGCTCTCTCTCCCGCATTTTCCTTCACTTGCATGATGCTGCCTCCTGGTGACGATATAATGCTGAGTCCAGTATCTCTCCAAATGTCAATTCCCGCAGCTGCTCCCAAGGCCAATCTATGTGTGTCTTCAGTCAGCTGTTTCTCTGGCACAGTCTGTTTGGATGGTGACATGTGTCACACACCTCCCCTCCTCTTTTCCTCATTCCCCCTTCTGTACTGTTGGCACTTTGTGTTCTTCCTCTTGGCTTCTCTGATCTCTCATATGTCTGTTGCTCTGCTTTCAACAACTGTCTATGTTTAGCTGATGCATATCCAGTTTCCTTCCATTAATCTCAGGAGATCAACAATGTCAACAAAATCAAATCAAGCTTTCCGCCTATTACTGAGTTTTATGGAAGGTTTTATATAAGAAAATGTTAACAATATAACTTTTCTGACAGTTTTGTTTTTACCGAATTTCAATAGACAAATATTTAAGAGGTTATACCAACTTTTCTATATTCTTATTTATGGATATAAGCAAGTTACATGTGTTACACAAGTTTGTATGCTATCAACCCTTTCCTGTATGTTTTTATTTATACTGATAATCCAGGAAAAAGTTTCATTATCTTTTTAAAACTCAAATAACATGTATTCATTGCAGAGGGAGAGAGAGAGAGAGAGAGAGAGAGAGAGAGAGAGAGGGAGGGAGGGAGGGAGAGAGAGAGATATCTTGGCAACTAGCACAATAACTTAAGTAGAGCTCTGGTTAGTCAAAATATATATGTATAAATAAAAAAAGGGAACCATTGTGACAGCAACGTTTGAAATGCCTGTTCATCATTAATATCTTTCTTGTTTAAGGTGTTTATAAATTCACCTTAGTGGTCTTCTCTGAATGCTTAAAAATACTTCATCCCAAATAATCTTTTAAGCCTTAGGTTCACAAGTGACATGAAACTTACCTACAGTATCACAATAGCCTTAACTATAGCTTAAAAGACAGTAAGGGTTAAATGGGGCACACTGTTGCTGATATGATAATGATAAATTGAGTTTTATTTATGGACGCTCTTTAACTGCTATGGTTCTTAGCGTCCCATTCTACTTTGGGCGTGAAAGACCAGTAATGTTGCTCAGAGGCCTCTTTATCAGGCTTGAGGTTTTCTTACGTGCTGTAAATCTATGACACGGGACCACCAGCTTTACTTCCCTTCCGAAGGAAGCCATGCTAAGGATTTTTATGCCCAAAAGAAATCTATCACCCTCCGCCAGATTTGAACCCGCGACCTCGGGAACTAAAGGCTAGCATGGTAACCACTACACCATGGAGGACGGCATACACTGTTGCCATGTGTACTGTACATACGCTCACAACTTTGGCACTCAGCTGCGATCGGCCTATCAATCTAATGTTATCTTGTGAATGCTACATCACCAAATAGTGAAATATCTGCACTGCTATTTAAGGCTATTGTAAGACATTTAATTTTCACCCCTCTCATCTTTGTATTTTTAGTACTTCAAAACATGAGTTTACGGGCATAAAAATATATATTATGACAAATATGGAGATACAAAATGATAAGAGCCTTAAATTGGTAGGGTAGCATCACTGTTTACCCTTGACAAAATTGTATTCAATGTGGGTGGAATGTTTTCAAACAGCAAAGAATTAACGATGCGTTGCACTCTACTTTGCTTAATTCTATCACATTGTATTAATCTGGCATGTTTTTGTTTCCCCGCCCTTTTTGCTTTCTTTTTTGATGGCATCCTTAGAGGTGCTTTCATTCATTCCTTTTTTGTCCTTTACACTACTGTTTCTGAATACCCGGTAGCCTTAGCTGTTTGTTTTAATCTTTTACTAACACAAATTTTACTTGAATAATTTAATACCTTCATTATTATTTTGCATTTCTTCTTAGTTACCAACATTTCATCCCTTCCTATCTTCTCCCTTCAAACTATAAATATTTACATAAAATGTTAAATAAATAACCTACATAACATTTCATTATATGTCCACCCACTATAAACGTACACACTTCCTAACAACTGATGTTAACCGTTAATGCCTTCTGCCTCACGCCTGATAGTTAAATAGATACACAATGAATGCAAGAAGTTACAGGATTCCGGCTTCTTTTAAAGTCTGTCTCCAACCCTCCTCAACATTTTCTCTTTCTTGCTCCCCGTTGTAAACCCCATAATAAAAAAGTTTTTTGCTGGATTGATTTTCTACTATACAGATATAGAATTTTCGGAAAATATTTAGTTTTAAAATTATAGCACTCATCTTATTAAAGATTAATTCAAACTAGGCAGGTATCAGCATTCTAGTATATGCTAGCTAAAAAAAATATTGTTGCATTCTTCCCTTTAGTTGATTAGTTACTGCATGGTAAGCATAGAAACAGCAAATATCAAGCTTTTACTGAAAAAACACATTTTCTTTAGAAATTTGGATTCACAGAAATCTATAAAGGCTCTGCAAATTATATAATCTGAAAGAGAAAAATATTCTGCATAGGATGATGTGTTCAAAGTTGGAATTTATAACGAGTGAATATTTACATCATGTTATTAGCAACTTAGTGACAGCACGAGAGTAGAAAAGGATGAAGCTAATGGCAACATGTATGCAATAAAGACAGAGATATCCTGTTTACCTCCATACTGTCTTTTAAGGTTGAGACAAGCTATAGTACCAGACCTTATCTTCTTGTATCTTTCCTCAAGGTTCATTTAGAAATTATGAATTCACTTAATTTTCTATGAAGGTGCTTCTCTTTCATTTCGGTAATAAAATAAAAAACAGCCAACGGTACTCAAAATGCTATTGGAAATGAAAAAGGGAAGTTGAGAAAATATGAAAACTAGGTGTGTTATTCTTCCCCAACATATACCAACAAATATACATAATATGTCTATGTATCTACATTTTTTAATAACTCCATTAAAACAGAACATCATACCTGCTCTAAGGACTTTAATCTGGCTTGTCTCCAAGCTGCTCGTTTTTCTGCTTTTAAAGCTCTCTGTTCGGCAGGAGAAAGGTCTTTTTCATCCTCATGTGTTATCAGTCCCTGCAAATAAATGTAATATAAAGCAATATCCAAACTGGCCAGAATTTCTAATAAAATATATGACCTCCTTTAATGAAAATTTGTTGCTTTTTTATACTGCTCTATTTTCAGTTTTTGTACACAACTGCATTATTCAGAAATGATTGTCTTAAGTTATCACATAAGCATATAATCTATGAAGCGATTGTGTACTATAATAAACAAGAACTACAGAGTTACTGCATAAATTGTCTTCAAGCAGTCCTGTATTTGTAACTGCAATTTATATGGATACAAAGAAATTTTATCATCCATCCCCCCTCAATTATGAAAAAATGTAGAACACTTGAAATAATTTGTAGGAGGTAAGGTGGCATACACTGCTTCAAATTACAGTAGTATTCAATGCATGTGCTGGTATCTGTCAACAAAGTGGGAAATTTTCCCTTAACCATACTCTGCTAGTTCACCGAATATCTGTCATTCAGAATAGAAGACACTAATAGAATGCAAATTAATTTTTTAGCAGTAACACTAAACTACAAATAGTAAATCACAAAATACTGAAACATATTATTAATCAGTTGGTTAATGGGAAATGTTAAAAGGGCTATAGTACATAAAGACTTAAATAAGAAAAGCGACCACTGAACACACTAAGAGAGTCCAGGATTGTGAAATAATTTTCAGTTGCTAGATAAGCAAGATGATTCAAATACTCCTGAATCTGGAATGGATGCAGTTGAGAGAGTATTTCACAAGTAGAAAAATGTATATTCATATAGCATAATTTCTGCTACAGGAATGTGCAAAATAATTTTCCTTTAACAAATGATTGAAATTAAAGAATCATGCTCTTTTAGCACTAACTGTAATTTCCTACAACTTGAAAATTTATAAAGTAATTTTATTAAAAGTATTGGTTGCTTCACACCAGGTATACACAGTACTTAATGCAGCTTGGTTCTAATGTCTTCCATATGAAATTAATTACAACCTTTTTTGTTACATTTATTTCCTTCATCTTCAACTCCATCTTCTTTTTCTTTTTTCATGACTATCAATGGGGAGATCCAAGCATGAAAACAACATACAGTGAGACTTTTTGGCATTTAGTTTAAGTTTGTTTGTGGACAACCAATATTAGCAGGTAGTCATTTATATATACTAGAGAAAGCAGAAAACTGAGATTAGAACCTTGAGGGACTCCACATCTTACCAATTTAGTACCAGAGTTCACATAAGCACTGTTGAATTTACTTTTTACAACTGTAGCCTGTCTTCTATTGGTCAGATAAGACTTGAACCATTTATGGGCCACCCCTCTTATATCTAACTTCTCTAACAAGATGTTAAGATATACCAGATCAAATGCTTTGCTTATGAAAATGCCTGTTGTAGATCTGTTATTTTCAATCCCTTCATTTCTGAAGATAGTTTACTAAACATACCTAACAATTTCTAAATAAGAGATGCTGATTCGCTTTTCATAAGTCTATGATAGTTCTTCAAAGAGTCTATTACTTGGAGTTCTAATAGGTAAGTACAGGATGGTTTTTAATATTCTTTTCTGTGACTTCAGGATTTTTATTGCTTTGGGGGATGATTCCTAATAAATTAAACCAAATTTGATTAAAAATTTAACACAACTGTGATAAACTATAATCCAGAAAAAACAAACATTACTAAAAACATGCATTGCAAAGCTTAACTTATTAAGTCTCATGCTCAGATCTGTAACATGGGTATCCTATGAAAGCTTAGAATCAACCACGTTTCCAAGGAATTTGGTTCCTCTTTTTATTGTGAAAACTTTATCATTAATATGCAGTTTTGCAGGTCATTATTAATCTGGTGCAGGTAAAAATAGAGACAGACAATTTTTCAAAATTAAGAAGGCGTTTATTTTCTTTAAGCCAATATTGCAGACTTTTAATAATTTCATTTACATGCAGTGGAAGTCATTACTACTGTTAATAAAATTTGCTACATTTGATAAAGTAACAGGGTGTGCATTTAGTGTACTATTTGGTAAATTTTTTATGTATTAAATTAGGAATAACATCATATTGAGCGCAGACCTTTGTGGAACTCCATTTACAATCATTAACTCATCAGGCTACACTGAGTGAATTTCAGACTAGTATATAAAAACTTCTGACTTAGTAACGATTTATGTCACAGCCATTTAATACATCTGTCCAGTTTCCTTAACTTGCTAAATGTAAAAAATGCATGTGATCCTTGTTATAAAACCTATGAAATATGGGAATTTCATTATGTTGAGCTTCATCTTCCAACAAACTTGGGAATGCCAATCTTATTTGTATTTATATCTAGTCACAGAAAGAGCTATACTAGAACTTTCTGTAAAAAAAAAAATGGAATGTGATCTACATTTATAATTATCTGATCTAGACATGTCTCACTAGTGTTTGTTAATGATACTTTGCATGTTCTTTGATAAATCTGTTGTTCTAATAGAAGCATAATTCTGAAGGAAACATCTCACTGTGTGTACTATCACAGCTTTCAGCTCCAGACCCTATACTCCACATTTCAGGTGACGTCAAATAGGAGTGAAAATTAATTCCTGCTTGCTCAGGTTGAAACAGTCATTTAAAAAAGAAACAATGAAATAAAATAAAAAGGAACTTATTCAGAGAAACCAATTTAAATTCAAAGGAGGGTAAAATTTCACTGTAGCAGAGCAGATACAAAGCCACTCTCAATTTCAAGACCTACTAAAATGTATTTTGCTAAGATAACTTTAATCCATAACTTGTGAGGTGTGGTCTCCCATACCGATCAATAATTCAGAGGTTTTACGTTTGTCCTTATTTTGCATTTGGTGACCCTATTTCTGTCTACCCTATGCACTAATGCCCTTGAGCATTGTCAAGGTTTCAGTTTATCTCCAGCTGTTAGCGAGTGAGAACTGTAGCATTACTATTAGCACACGCCGTCTCTGTGGCGCACCTCACAAGTTATATTATGTTGAGCGGAGAAAAGCCTATGCATAGCAATCCAAACTTTGATTCTGTAATACTATCACGGTTAACTGACACAAGTGATGTTGACGAGCGTGAGGAAGAATTCTGCATTGAGATTTGTGATGATCAGAGTGAGCATTTTTATTCCCAAACATATAGTGATGAGTAGTTTGTTGTGGTTTAGCAGTGACGTAATTAACATGAGAGGGTTGCCCTGCACATAGAGTGTGGTGGTCCCTCTGTGAAGGTTGTGCATTTACAACAGAAAGTTACGAAATAGTTTACAACCTCATTGTGATCTGAGCATAATACTATGTAAGTTGCATCTGTATATTATAAAATATATAAAGCTATATTACAAATTTCTGTGTGTAAAACATGCTTTATTTGCATTACTGCTTATTTAATTTACATGTCATTTGTACTTTTAACATATGTTTTAAGTAAAATAAGTTCTGAATATAAGTTTGTCTCATTCAGATGATCGATAGACTTTAATTTATAGTGTAGATTTAATGCTTTTGCATATCAATCTTTTGTTTATTTATTTATTTGTTTTTTTGCATATTGCCTTTTAAAAGAATGCCTCCTGCAAGATGTACACTAGAGATGTTTGTATTAGAATTTGGAAAATACTATTTCAATATAAGAATTTTTTTTTATTTTTTATAGCAGGGGAAAAATCTTTCAAAGACGCCACCAGGTGAGTTGGATTTCCACCAACTAAAAAACCCCTGCTAGGAGTAATGCGCACATTGTGGAACTACCTTTCATTATTACTTCGTGTATGTGGCACTCATATTTTAGTCCTTTTTTTTCATCTTTTTCTTTAAGTATGCTGGTTATCATTTCTTCAATGATTGTACATTTCTTTTCATTTTTTAGCAATTGTGTCATAATATTGTTCACCGTTATATTTTGCCCAATTTGTCGCACATATTTCTGCCTTAAATTACTCCACTTGTTACATATTAATATTGTATGTTCAGGTGTGTCTTTTTCTTCACAGTATGTGCAGGCCTCACTGTTTACCAGGTTCATTTTATATAAATAAGGTTTAAAACGTCCGTGTCCAGATAAGAATTGTGTAAGATAGTATCCCACTTGTCCATGTTTTCTACTCAGCCAAGGTTCTATATTTGGTATCAAAGTCTTGGTCCATTGTGCTGTTTCGTTTTCTAATTCCCATTCCATTTGCCATGTTTTAATATAAGAATCTCTTGCCTGCGTTCTACGTATCTTGTTATTTATATTTCCATATGACCGCTTTTTGACTAATAAATGTATGGGTATAGTTCCTGCTATTACTTGAATTGCCTTGGTGGAAACTGTTCTATATGCACTTGCTATTCTTATGGCAATTTTTCGCTGCACTCTTTTGATTATTCTTCTATATGTTTTCTTTTCTATCCAGGCCTTCCAGGCTGAAGCACAGTAAAGGATTATGTAGTTAATTACGCTCCCAAGTACTTTTCTTTTCCCTTGTTTCGGTCCTCCGATATTTGGCATAAGCCGTCCCAGGGCTGCAGCAGTTTTTTCTGCCTTACTAGCCACATATTTTATGTGTGTCCACATACTCATATTGTGTCCAATTTGGACTCCTAGATATTTCAGGCAGTTTTTGCACTCAATTTCTGGTTATTAAAACTTATATGTATTTTTTTTAATGTTCTTCTTCCCTCCAGGATAACAATTTCAGTTTTTTCAGGTGCCAAACTTAATATTTTTTGGGTCATCCAGATATCAATCTTATTCATGGACCAGGCAATTTTTTCCTCCATTTTCTCTCTTGTATTTCCAAAAACTGGTAATGCCAGATCAACATATCCAATTGTTTTAGATCCTGCTGGTAATTCCAAATTTAAAACCCCATCATAATAAAGGTTCCATAATGTTGGTCCCAAAACAGAGCCTTGGGGTACCCCGCAGCTCACAGCCAGCGTTGTACTTTTTCCTATTGATATATACCTATCTTCGAGGTAGCTACAAATAAGTCTAGTTAAATATAGGGCTGTTTTTCACCTTTTTAACTCTCTTATAATTCCTTCCCATGGCACTGAGTTGAAAGCATTTTTGACGCCAAAAGTGACCATAACAGCTCATCTATTTCCTTCTTTGATTTCATCCTTTACAGTTCTTTGTATAAACTCTACAGCTCCTACCATCGATAAACCCTTTCTGAAGCCAAATTGTGTTTGTGCTAACCCTCCCTTTTGCTCAATCTCTTCTACGAGTCGTTTGTTGATTATCTACTCAAAGACTTTTCCTATGACATTTATTAGGCACAAAGGTCTATATGCCCTTGTACCATCTCTTTTTTTTTGGCTTTTCTGTAAGTATGAGCCTAGCTATTTTCCATTCCATTGGGAAATTCCTTTTACGTAGAAGTGCATTTACTGCATTTACAAATATATCAGGCCTATGTTCTGCAATAACTTTAATAACTTCTGGGAGAATTCCATCTGGTCCTGCCGTCTTTCCTGCTTTAATGCAATATACAGCCTCGAGTAGTTCCTTACTGTCGCATAAAGGTATTTCTTCTCTGCTTACTTTTACTGATGGCCAGGCATTTATTTTATGTTTTGGGAACAACGTTTTTGCTATTCTTAACTGCTCTTCATCTGTGGCCTGCAATGGTGATCTGGCCCCTATCTTCCCTGTAACTATTTTATATCCAAGACACCAACTATTTGCATCTATAGCGGTACATAGTTGGTCCCATGCAATCTTTTTTGCTAATTTAATAGCATCTTTTAAGGCTTTTCTGCACTTGCGGTACCAGTTTTGTATTTCATACTTCTCACGATTATCAAAATTTATTTTATGATTTGCCCTTGTCACTTTTCTCCTCGCCTCAGTACTTTGTCTTCTTAATTGAGCTATGTTGTCATTCCACCAGTATGCTGGCTTATGTTTCCAGTGACCATGTTTCTTGCTAAGTGCATAATTACATGCACTTTCCATTAATTGTTTCAATTTATTCATTTGTATCTAGTACTCAATCGTCCACTTTCTTGATCCACCTTTGTGAGTAATACATCTTTATTCTCTTTCTTATATCTCCAACTTTTCATTTGTTTCTTTGGTTGTTTTGTTTCTATGTAACTTTGTTTCTGTAGTTCAATATACATATTCTTATGGTAACTTAAGTTTTCTTCTTCATCCACATATCAGTTTCAGACCAGTTTTCCTATTTCTGTTGAGCATATTGTAACATCTATGTATGACAACCCATTATTCCTTTCAAAGGTGGGTACTTTTCCATCATTTAAAATATTATAGTCATTTTCATTTATCCACTCTGCCAGAGTGCTTCCTTTCTTATCTTCAATCGGAGAACCCCATAGATATGTTTTTGCATTAAAGTCCCCTCGGATTAACACTTTCTCTTTGTTTTTCCCTCGTTCAATATTATGTCGTATTTTATTCAAATAATATTGAAGTTCTTCTTCATTAATGGTAGGCGAAACATAAGAAGAGTAAATGACCATTTCATCTAATTCTACCCATACATCTCCTTTCCCATTCCCGGTTTTGCATACTTTTAAACCAGTTAGTGGTATGCATATAGCAGTATCTATATATTTATCTGTTATCCATGCTGGCTTAAATTTTGCCATGTTTCTATTTGGTTCTGCTATTATTGCTAAGTTCACTTTATTTACTGCACATTTATGCATCATTAGATCCATTGCTTGTTTACTCCTATCAAGGTTTACCTGTATTAATTTCGTTTTTGATTCGTGAAAACGTTCCTTTTCTCCCTTTCCTGAGCCAAAACGAGTCTCCTATATTCAAGACATCGCATTGTCTCCACCTTGTGTTCTTTAGATTGGCATAAATAGTATGTTGTTGCATTTTTACATTCTTTAATTTTATGTCCAGCTTCACCACAATTGTGACATATTAATTCTATTTTTTGCTTTAAGCAATTATTTACCTTGTGTCCAACTCTGTAGAATTTATAGCATCTTTTCAAGACGTTTGTAGCTTTTATTCTCCATCTGTCCCAGCCATCTCCTATTCTTCTCTTATTTATTAATCTATTTGCTACCTCTGTAGTAATAGTTACAAAGGCATACTTTACAGCTGGTACATTAGCTTTTTCTGCCACTTTCAGGTTAAAAACTTCATTTGTATTCAGTTCTTGTTTCACTACTGCTTTAATTTCATCATCCTGTACAGTTTCATCAATGTCTAAAATCATAATTGTTAGGTTTATTGTCTTCACTTGGACCTCTGCAATATTTTATAGCTTTGTAGTTAGCAGTTGTTGAAAGGCTTGTCTTTCAGTTGCATCATTTCCTTTAATTTTTAATTGGACGCTTCCATCTTTATTTTTATTCTTGTGGTTGATAATTACTCCTTTGGTCTTTACATTTTGTTTAACATTTTTTATAATATCTGCATAGATCCTCCCTCCTATAGGCTTCAGAATTATAATATCTTCATTTTTTACTTTTCATTTTTTAACTTCTTCCATCTGGTTTTCCTGTGTGTCATTTTCCCATTCCTTGATACTATACATTGGTATTTGTATATCCTTTTTTCTCCCAAAGTACTCCAGTACTTTCCTTATACTTCTCTCTTCCACAAATTTTGTGGTTATACATGTAGTGTTTGCTCTTACGTTTTCTCTAATGGTACTGAAGATCTTTTCCAAATTTGTCATTAAGTTTATCTTATCTTCAATTGTCCTTCCTCCATCTTCTGTAGCAATAACATAAATAAATCCCTTATTGTTCCTATCCTCGAGGTCCTCTCCCACTGTCTCATTTAATGTCATACTACATATCATCTTTCCCACTTTTAATTTACCTTCGTTAATTATCTTTTATATTTGTGGATTTATATATCTAATCTTGTTCATAATCTTTCCTTCTGTATCCTCTACCCCTTTCGTGGTAATAATTAAGTCTACATCTTCCCTCTGTAAGACCTCTCCTTTTACCAATTGGCACTGTTTAAAACCTTTGGTCAAATGACATTTATTAATTCTTGTAATTCTTGCTCATTCATATCACTTGCAAGTTCATTTTCTATTTCAGTTGTTAGTTTTTGTCTATCTAATTCTTGTTTATTTATACTTTGAGTACCTTCATCAGCCATCTCTTTTTCTTTACTTTTTTTCCCTTTCTCTTTGAGTTCCTCTATTATTTCAGGTATAAACTTCATTGTGCTGGATATCCTCTTCATATATCCGTCGAGCATACCTATAACATTGTTTATTTCCTTCTTCATATTTGGAATTTCTTTGGTTACTTTATTAAGCACTTCAACTTCCTTCATTATCTTATTTATCAATTCTCTATGCATGTGGTATTCTTTGGGTGGCGTGCACCAACCTGGAGTAAGCTATACTTTCGTAGTAAACTACTATTCAAGTCAACACTCGGCGACTTCTATGCGAGAGTAAACTACTTCCGAAGAATTTTACTCCTTTCATATACTCCCAGATTAAATTACCGTAGAAGTAAATGTAGGAGAGCACCGTCATGTAGTATGTTACTACGGAATTAAATTGAGCACAAATATAGGTTAGAATTTACTCTTGCAACCTGGATGGAGTAACTAACCTGTCGATTGAACTAGAAACCGTATCATATTTGGAGGAAGATATTTTTGACGCGTTCATGGGTTACTTAGATAAGGCTGATGATCTCGATGAAGAAAACAGCGATTACTTAGGTTACATTGATGATCTCGATGGGAAAAAAACAAAAACGGAAATGCGATAACCATATGATACTTATACAGAGAGAGAAAGTTCAATGAACATTTCGCTATTAGGAAAGAATCTTATACACGCCTTTAGAACCTGCTTGGAGAACATTTCAACAAAACTCAAGACACAAATTCAGCTCTATAATCCAAATTGCAATTATTTTTATGCATCCTATAAGTGTTTCGTACCGGAATATTTCAAAAGCTTGTGCTGGCATTACGATGAATTTAACGTAATGTGGCAGTCTTACACTGTGTTAAATGGAGATATTTAGAATTGACTTAACGCGATGTAACTTAAAAGTATGGCATCAAACTTTTCCTTTCCGTTACGTCAAGTTTGATTTCACATGGTAATTAGAACCAATTGGCACTAGCTCGAAGTAATAAAAGAACTATGAATCAATAGTCAATTCCCATTACGATAAGTGCATGCCAATTATACCTTTAGTTTACCAGCATTTTCATGTAACCTTAAGTAAAGTTCATCACAATGCCAGTATTACAGGCGATCTTATAAATAAACGTTCACCACGTGTCTGCTGGCCGTGTATTTCACTGCGTTGTTAGAGCGCTTTTGAGGTTAAGTGCAAGGTGCCTACACATATAAATATACACGAGTGTTAAGAAAATAAAAGGCAATTCTTCTTCACTTTCACATATTTCCCACACATTGTGTGTGGAATTGACTGTACGCATGTTACTATTTTGTACCCATCCGTGAATATGGTGAACTTTTCGAAATCAGAAAGGGTATTTATCTATCAACACGCAAGTGATCTACGATGCAAAATGAAGATTAGAAACATTGTTTCTAGAATTTTAAGCTGTTCTTCAGTACATTTCCCGTCGCTAGAATAAACTCGTCAATCACGACTTTCCAGCATCTTTATAACACGTTTTGGGTTTTTTGCATTACTTGGGGTCTTCATTGAAAAAGTTAATAAAAGTTACCTCCGTGAATCAAGAACCTAAGCTTATAATAATAATAATAATAATAATAATAATAATAATAATAATAATAATAATAATAATAATAAAACTAACCTAACCTCTCGTAAATCAGAAACGTAAAAAACTAATAAACCTAAAATAAAAAGTAATTAGGAATGCAAGTTGCGAGTGTTGGCGGCATCTCACTGGCTTTGAAGAACAATGTAATGCAGGTTATCGCACGTTTTTTTACACTCATATGGTTTAAATGGATTTTCTTTATTTCTACCAACAAACATTTATCTCTTTCACTGATGTTTCTCCCCTTTTCCTATCGCACATAATCTTATTCATGATCACATCAAGTAAATCGCGCAAACAAAACAATACCTTCGGGAGTAATGAGCTCTTACTTCTGTAGTCGTTACTAAAAGAGTAAATTGTAATTGAGCTCTCCAACGTTACTTTCGGAGTAAATTGCTCCCGTAGTAATAACCTACTTCCGTAGTGGGGACCTCTTTAGTAAACGTTACTTCCGAAGCAATTTACTCCAACATGGTGCACGCCACCCCTAATTTATCTTTTGCTGAAATAAGACTTGTTGTTCTGTACTCATTTTTATTGTTTCAGGACAATCATTCCTTTTCCTTTTGGGTTTCCGATTCAAATCCTCCTTATTGAGTTCAGACGGTCTCGATTTAGTATCCCCACTTAGGTTTACCCTTATGTTACCATCTAGAAGAGTATTTAAGTTTAAGCTTCCAGTCGAACATCGTCTTTGTTGAGGCAGTGATCTGTCAAGTAATGATTGTCTTAGGAAGGGATTAAGCTCTCTTCTTTCTTGCCTTGGTTCTAATTCTGAGTTCTGAGCCTTTTCTTGTATAGTTCCAGTAGCTTTTACTTGCATCCTGGCGTGATTCCCCATTGAAGATGCAGTATAAGAAATGGAAATATATTTTGTAAGGTCTGTAAAGTAGAACTCAAAGTTAGAAAATGCACTGGTATAAAAATACATTGTGACAGTCGAAAACACACTCAGCTCTGAGATGGTGAAGAAGCAGCAGCAACGTCGAGTCGCCGAGCCTGCTAAGACAGGAATCTCTTCTTCTCCTCCGGCAACCGCCGAGGAAAAACCGTCGCAGCCGCCGAAGCCTGGGGCAACTTGCGCCTCGACTGCCGCTTCGCCGCCATCCACCTCAACTTTGCCGCGACTGCCCCCACAGTCGCCGACACCTACCTCCGGCCATCTTGACGCCGATCCTGGGAGCTTCCCAACCTGCACTTCATAGGAGGTACAGCGCTGTCATCCGAGGGGTCCCAAGGGACCTGCCAGTCAGGTTCCTCATCAGCGCAGCTCAAAAGCAGTGGCCTTCAGCCTTGAAGGCCACTCGGATCTTCCGAGCCGAGGGACCCACGTCGTCGTCAGGATCGAGTTCGCAGACCCTGGCGACTATGAAGCGGCCTTGAGTGCGGGCCTGCCCTTGTTAGGGCGGTGCTTACGCATCGAGGCCAGCCGATTAGAACGCCAGGTGCCCTGCAGGCGCTGCTGTGCTTACGGGCACGAGGAGACAACCTGCTCAGCACAACCAAGGTGCCACCACTGTGGTTCCGCCAGCGCAACAGCATCATGTAAGCAGCACGACCTACGCCGCCGCCGCAACTGTGCAACCTGTGGAGGGTCGATGCACTACACCGGTCAAGCGCTTTGCCCACTGCATCCTCGCAGGAAGGCATTGCTGAAGCCACCGGCATCAACACCGCAGCCAGCAACAGCTCCACAGCACCATCACCAGTGCCGATCATCGCAGTCGCAAGGAAATCCAGGGCCTACGCGATGCCGTTCAGGATCTTCACGTGGAGTTCCTGAACATGTCGATGAAGCTGATAGCCCTGGAAGAACTCATCAAGATCTTCAAACCACGTCAGCTGCTCAACAGGTTTCCCTGGCTGGGCAGTTAGACACCACAACAACCAGACTCAACGCCACTGACGAAACCATCCGGAACTCGGCTCTAGGTCCCAGATTGAAGAGAGACCCACAGAAAGTCGCACGCTTCTTGCAGCAATGCAAGGAGTTTAACCAGCAACAGTATCACCATCATCCACAATCCTAACTTCCATCTCCTTTGAAATCCTTGCTACTCCCACTAGTATTGCAGTCAGGTTTCATGGCTGCACCCTAGTTACGACCTTTATCCGCTCCCGCCCATAGGGCGGCAGCCAACAGCTCTGTTACTAATGCAGGTGCTATGCGGGACCACACAAACATCACATCCTATTCCACTTTTCCTTCCAGTGGAGGAGTTTTTAGTGGGTATGCCAACGCTCGGTGAGTCCCACACTCTCAGTTCCGACTCCCATCTGGGCTGGGGTTAGAGACTAAATAATTTTCTCCTCCACTCAAAAAAACATATGGAAAATGTGGAGCTGTTTCGTGCTGCAGGAACTTCAGGTGCAGATATTAATAACCAGTCACAACTTTTTAGTGATTTGTGCAAACATACCTTTTAAGAAACTAGAAAATGGATATTTTAAGAATTTCATTGAGAAATATACAAACAGGAAAGTGCCACGAGTGTCTACAATGTTGCTATGACAAAACTTTGGGTAGCATATGTAATGTTGTGGGCAACGACAACAAATGGGTGTCCATAGATGATACCACAGATACGGTTGGAAGATATTTCACACATGTTGTGGTTGGAACTGCGCCACACAATGGACCCAGATAACAGTTTCTTCTGACATGTGAAGCATTACAAAAGTCAACTATAAATGAATTGTTCAACTTTTTGTGAGTTCTATGTCTCTCTTGTGGCCTGATGGCATAAAACCAGACAATGTATTACTTTTTCTTACTGACGGTACATTTGACATGTTAAAGGCTGGTAAGGAGCTGAAGAACCTCTAGCCAAACATTTTCATTTTACTTGTTTAGCACATGTCTTGCACAGGGCTGCAGAGGAACTTTGCGGTAATTTCAGTGATGTTGACAATTTTATATAGAATTTATTTAAAGGTGAGTCGGAATTGTTACACTAACATCACTTAAGTTTACTCACTTAACATGTTTCGGGAAACGGTTGTTCCCATCCCCAGAAGTTAATTCGACTGGCCCGTGTTGTTGGTGTTTCCGTTTTTTGGACTGGATCCTGTGGTGGCATCTTGTGGTGGAGAAATTGCCACCACAGGATCCAGTCCAAAAAACGGAAACACCAACAACACGGGCCAGTCGAATTAACTTCTGAGGATGGGAACAACCGTTTCCCGAAACATGTTAAGTGAGTAAACTTAAGTGATGTTAGTGTAACAATTCCGACTCACCTTTAAATAAATTCAATACACATCACTGTTTCTAGCTTCTTTTCATTACAATATCAACGTAATTTATATAGAATGTTAAAAAAGTGTTCTTGAAAGCTCCATGTGGTGTGTTTAAGCTTATGGAAATTGCACCTGAAACTCCAATGCCTCCACAACCAATTGTTACGCGATGGAGTACTTGGTTGGATGCTTGTTTCTATTATGCCAAATATTATGAGCATATAGTTAAGGTCATTAATCTCTTTGACAGTTCAAGTTCCTCTGCCACTAGCTGTAAAGCCACTTGTTTCAGAGTAAATTTACCAAAACTTTATATTTATTTCAGAGAATTTCAATATCTTACCACAAACAATTACCTATCTGGAAAAGTCTGGCTGTGAAATGTCTGATGCTTTTGACAGATTCCACAAAGTCTCCGACAGAATCAACAGAGCTGTCAATGGGACTATTCCTGATCTAGTAAAACAAAAACTTAAAAGTACCATTCAGAAAACTCCTGACTTTACTGAAATGTGTGAAATCAAAGATATTTTAAATTCTAGTAAGAAGGGTAAAAGTCAGGTATTAAATAACAAGAAGTTTAAGAACATAGAATACTTTAAATTTATCCCTATGATGTCGTGCGACATAGAGAGAATATTTTCTTAGTTTAAAAGGTTTTAAGTGACAATGGAAATCATATGCTTTTCATAACCTCAGAATGTATATTTTTGTTTACCGTAACAAGATTGTGAAATAGAATGTTTATGGTTTTATATATTTATCTGTATATATATAGCATAAAGAATGACTATATTGCAAATGAGTTGCATATTGTGTTTTGTTATAGTTTGTACATAGTATATTTTATATGTCATTGATGATATAATATTTTGTCTTATGCTCTGGTGTAAAATGTTAGTGCATTTATATGTTTAAACATTTAGCTGAACAGACAATTTTAATTTAGTAGCAATTACGTTTATGCTTGTCATGTTCCAGTACTAAAATATGCCTTCCATAGCTTCGCAAAACATGCAGTCAGCATCCGAGTTTGATCCCCACCTTCCAAGCAATACTAACTGATTAGCTTCTAAACCCATTTGGGAACAAAAATGCTCGCTCTGGTGATGATAATTCAGATTCTGAAATTTCTGAGGATCATAGTGAAGATGTTGCAGTAAGCAATGTTCATAGTAAGGTTTATTATGGAAGAAACCGGTTCCAGTGGTCTTGTGAACCTTTTATCACAAGAAGTAGGATGCAAAAAGAAAACGCTGTTTTTCAATTGCCAGGTATAAAGGGCCAAACACGTGCACTAAGAAATTCAGCTGAACCTGAGGTGCTTTGGAATCTTCTCTTTTCAGAAGAAATGCTACACGAAATACTAGTTTGAACTAATTTGAAATAAAACCAGAAATATAAAGTTCCGCACTGCACTGGTATGCATGACATAGACATTACCGGGCTCCGTGAATTGTTGGGACTTTTATTGTACTCTGCAGCATTCAAGTCAAATGAAGGGAGTAGTAGGGTAATTTTTTCAAGAGATGGTGCTGGTAGAGATATTTTTCAGTGTGTCATGAGTGAACACTGATTCAATAGACGTCTTTCAGTGCTACGTTTTGACAATGCACTACAAAAGAAGAGAGGAAGAAACCACATCCTACAGGTGCAATTTCGTAACTATTTTTGAAGTTTGTGTATAATTGCCAGTCTGTATACCATTGGTACAACACACATTAATGAGATGCTCATAAGTTTTCGTGGTCACTACAAGTTCAAAATATACATGTCTAAGGAACCTGCCAAAGAAGGCATTAAATTGATGTCTTTCAGATACTAGAAATGGATATTCTCTGAATGATTATATTTATGCTGATAAAGATTCAGATGGAGATACACTTTTAGAAGAGGAATGAATGAATGAATGAATGAATGAATGAATGATACACTTTTAGAAGAAGTCAAAGCCAACACAATCTATAATATGCCTATTGAACTCTATTCAAGGAACAAATAGAAATGTCACAGCGGACAATTGGTTTTCTTTTGCAAAACTTCTGGATATCATGAAGCCTGATTGACTTATGTTGGGACAATGAGGCAAAATAAGAGAGATACCAAGTGAATTTCTCCCCAGTAAATCCAGAGAAGTAAGTGCCTGACATTTGGATTTATAAAAGATAAGACTATAGTCTCGAACACGCAGAAAAAGAACAAGGCATTGATTATATTATCATCTATATATATATATATCATAAAGTATTTTTTGACACCACCACTCAGAGACCAGAAATGATAAAATTTTATAACTTCACCAAGGGAAGAGAAATGGATGGTGTTCTCTGGATGAGAAATGCACCAACTACTGTAGTGGTCGACTTACTAGAAAATGGACAATGGCAATATTTTACCAGATACTGGACATTAGTGTTATCAACTAATATATAGTATACATCTATAAAGATAGCTCACAGATAAACAGGCTTGATTACATAAAGAACCTGGCCAAACCTCTTGTCAAACCTCAACTAGAAAGAAGATTGAATGACACAAAAATAAATTGCAAACTCCGAGCTTGTATTAGAAGAGTCCTGGGGGCATCAGAAGAGACTGTTACCTACACAGTAGAAGAAAAGCTTGAAAAGAGAAAAACCTGCTCCTTGTGCGAACCTTGTAAGAAGAGGAATACATATTTGTTTCCTATGTAAAAATCCAGTATGTTTTGAATGCACAAAAAACCTTTGCAAACATTGTGCAGTACAGTTGTTAATTTCAAGCGGTTTTCCTTCTTCCAAAAATATGTAGCCTTGTAACCTTTGGCTACAAAATTATAGTATTGTTTCTTTGAGTCGTTTGACACATGTACTGATAAGTGCACTTTATGTTCTCTTTATACCAGAATGATAGCTGTGAATAATAAACACATGTGCTTTTTTTCTTCTTTACACGTCATATTTGTGCATGATTAGTAACAAATACCTACAGTATTGTAAAAATGTAAAAAAAACAGAATACATTATCATCATACATCCTGTTTTCAATGGTTCAATTGCAGCCTTTCACCTCTAAATATGCAATCAATTAGTTATTATTTTTACTAATCCAGCTAGTACAAAACTTGCAATCAATATCTGTAATTTTCTGTTAATTTTTTTAGTTGAATTAAAGCAAGTTGTATAAAGTGTACATGTAGAGAGTTTTTCCATCATATAATATTTTACTAGTTACTATTAGTCACTAAATATTACCCTCTACAATCAAGACATCAGATTTGAGATTTTTATAAATCTGAGAAAAAAATGAAACAAAGTGGTTTGGTAGGCCTCATCTAACAAACTATGTTCCAATATAAGTACCCCGCAAGTAAAGGGTTAAAACAGTAAAAACAGCAGTAGAAAGCATAACAGAGCCTACAAGCAGCACATGCATGATGTTTGTCGTATTTCAGCACATGTTATACAGTGTGGATGTATTAGACATAAAGGCATGACTACACAACAGAGAAACATATATCAATGGAGAATTGAGTTATAGGCAGGGTCACCTGTTTTCAATGAAAATGTTTTACCAGATTTTGTCATTTTTTTAAAGTCAATTTTGTAGACTTTGCACTGTTTTTTATTGTATTTAGTAATTATTTTGCTATTTTTATTTCGCTTAAAACCTCCCAGAAACAATTTCTGAACAGTACTATCTCTGTATGCAAACACTTCAATTAGGACAACAAACATGCATTTATCCCTTTCTGTCGGTCATATCATCACAAACAATTGCAACTGTTTCATCCTTCACACTTTCCTCCTCTTCTTTCATGATTTAGCCTTTCCTCAGTCTGCCAGTTGTATGTCAATTTCCAACACCTTATAAGTGATTTAGCATTTACAGGCTGCTTTACACGAAAGTGCAGAGTTCATAGAGCTTTCACCTTGTAAGGGAAGGCATATCCCCCAAAAAAACACCTTAGCCGATAATTCACCTCTTCTGCATAATTCCTGAAAAAAAAAATCACATTTGTTTTAAAGAAAATTAGGTGCTAGGTAATTACACTAACCTTGTATGTATTTATTCATCCATTCTCTCAGCTTGGGATGATCAATTTTCTCCAATGGGAAGTTTGCCTACAAGAATGTCTGTGTTGTTGACTTTACAAGTTCTTCTTTGTCATTTTGGGTTACACTGCACTGCCGCTGGCATATTTGTCAGTGTAGCTTGTTGTTCAACCACTAATGTAGTTGCCATCATTTTATTCTTTCTAAGTGCAGCACTGCCATTGATGAGTTTTAGACACGGGTCTTTTCTTAAGCATTCAATGTTCACATTACTGTACTTGCACATTAGAATTCATTTTATTTTATCGAAAACGTAAAATCCTTCCTATGCAAATTCTTTTACTCGGCTAAACATTGTAACCACCATTTCACTAAACTTTGACACAAAAAGAAGTCACTTTATGTAAGATGAATGCTGTTTAAGCAATCTACACCCTTCAAAGAAATGAAGCGAGCAAGAGCAGAACCGGAATGTAGCCAGAATTACAACTATTGATACGATATAGCACAGCTTTTCATCGAGATAGATAGTCAATCAATTGTCATTTTCTATCGCCACAGCTCAAGACCAATTATATGCCAAATTAAAATGTTGTGAATTTTTGTCATTTTGTCAATTATATTGCAACTTTCATTTAATTTTGCAGTTTTAGCCAAATTAATTAAATTTCGCAAAAAATTCCCAATTTTCTGCTTCACGAAAACAAGTGCCTCCAATTATAGGTTCTAGTGGTATCACCACACTTTAGTACTGAAAATGTTTCATAATAGCAGCTGACAATGTAACATGTGCAGAATAATTAAAGTATGCAGAGTGAAATTCCTTGGGTGTGTATCCACCCAGTTTTCCATTAATCCCCACTGAGTTGTATGCACTTGGTTCAAAATGTCTGCAAATCCCACAAGTTGTACTGAAACTTATCTGGTCATCTTCTGAATCACCACTGCCACCATCTTACTCAGAAAAGATTAATGATGAACTGAAAGTGAAAACTTCAAAGCTTAGATTTTAAAAAGAAAGAGAAAAAGATCACATGAAGCAATGTCTCGGGCTATGCAAATAAAGCAGTGTGCATTAATGTTGCATTATCATGTCCAAATGCACATCAAATAGATAGAGCTCAAGGCATTTTCACAATTGTGTAACAGCAATGCATAATATTGGTGTCTGCATACAATTAATGTTGGAGAATTAATCTGCATTACATTTCCCAATGAGTAAACATACTTCTTCTTCTTGGGTTTCAGCAGCACAATAATGGAACTGAGGTAGGCCTTTCATGCTCCACAGTCAGACAAATAAGCTCCTGACACCTCCACTTAAACTTGCATCTCTGTATAGAAATATTCACTACCAACTCGTTATTTATTTGCAAAATCCCTCATATGCATGGATATGCCAATTTCAATTCTTTTTTTGTACATCTCTTGACACATATTATTCTCATAAAATTTTGTTCTTTGCTACACGCATACTAGAATGCTGGAAACTACTGTCTCTATAACTAGCCATGGCTCATCTATTAAAGAAAGAAATGTGGGGTAGTGATTGGTTTCATTTACTTCTGATCAGTGATGTGCTTGATTTCTGTCTAATATGCAGTTACGTACTATGGTTTTTTTCTATATTAACCCCACCTGACACTGCATATTTCTATCACCTCTATCACAAATTTGACTCTCTTATGGATATCTTCATAATACACTACGTGATCAAAAGTATCCGGACACCTGGCTGAAAATGATGTACAAGTTCGTGGTGCCCTCCATCGGTAATGCTGGAAGTCAATATGGTGTTGGCCCACCCTTAGCCTTGATACAGCATTTACTCTCGCAGGCATACTTTCAATTGGTGCTGGAAGGTTTCTTGGGGAATGGCAGCCCATTCTTCATGGAGTGCGGAACTGAGGAGAGGTATCGATGTCGGTCGGTGAGGCCTGGCATGAAGTCGGTGTTCCAAAACTTCCCAAAAGTGTTCTATAGGATTCAAGTCAGGACTCTGTGCAGGCCAGTACATTACAGGGATGTTATTGTCGTGTAACCACTCTGCCACAGCCCGTGCAGTATGAACAGGTGCTCGATCGTGTTGAAAGATGCAATCGCCATCCCCAAATTGCTCTTCAACAGTGGGAAGCAAGAAGGTGCTTAAAATATCAATGTAGGTCTGCACATTGATTGTGCCATGCAAAACAACAAGGGGTGCAAGCCCCCTCCAGGAAAAACACGACCACACCATAACACCACCACCTCCGAATTTCACTGTTGGCACTACACACGCTGGCATATGATGTTCACCGGGCATTTGCCATACCCACACCCTGCCATCAGATTGCCACACTGTGTACCGTGATTCGTCACTCCAGACCATGTTTTTCCACTGTTCAATTGTGTAATGTTGATGCTCCTTACACCAAGCGAGGCATCGTTTGGCATTTTCCTGCATGATGTGTGGCTTATGAGGAGCCACTCAACCATGGAATCCAAGATTTCTCACCTCATGCCTAACTGTCATAGTACTTGGAGTGGATTCTGATGCAGTTTGGAATTCCTGTGTGATGGTTCTGGATAGATGTCTGCCTATTACTCTTTACGAACCTCTTCAAATGTCGGTGGTCTCTGTCAGTCAACAGACGAGGTTGGCCTGTACGCTTTTGTGCTATACATGTCTCTTCACGTTTCCAGGTCACTATCACATCAGAAACAATGGACCTAGGGATGTTTAGGAGTGTGGAAATCTCGCGTACAGACTTCTGACACAAGTGGCACCCAATCACCTGACCACGTTCGAAGTCCGTGAGTTCCACGGAGCGTCCCATTCTGCTGTTTCATGATGTCTAATGACTACTGAGGTTGCGGATAATGAGTACCAGGCAGTAGGTGGCAGAACAATGCACCTAAGATGAAAAACGTATCTTTGTGGGGATGTCCGGATACTTTTGATCACATAGTGTATGTAGTATTATTTCCTAAATCAAATGGAAAGCCATTTGGCAATTCATTACACTTTTAATAATCATTAATTTTCACATTTTAATGATTAAATGTTATATTCCACTGTTAAATCTAGAGCATCCCCTTATTAATTACTATTCACAGAATATTATGACATGTTACATTCTGAAAATTATGCATATATGAGTGCTCCCCTTGCAGATTAAGTCTTGCTCATGTCTGAAATTTCAATTTCAACTATAAACAGCACCTATAAAACATACAAAATATTACTATACCTTTTATCATTGCTGTTTTGCTGCATAAACTCATAAAATAATAGAAACAAACATAAAAATAATTTCCAAACACACAATGTGTTTCACTTATCAAACATTAAGACAGTATGAACTAAATAACTGGTAGTGTTTATGCCCTATAATGGCCATAGTCACATGGGAGGAAGGCAATTCAAACTGCATACTATATCAAGCAATGGGATTTGGTCATGGCATTTGTATCTCATGGTACCTCAGGGCATGGTCTCAAAAAGTAGCAAGCAGAGCTTACTAAAAGCAAGCAGTGGCTTTATACTATTTATACCAAATCTTTAGCAGAAGCTCAGTGATCTAGGCTAGTGAGGAGGTTGAGGAAAACAATTTTTATTTATACCAAGCTGAACAACTGCTTAGAAATAGTACCTAAGTTATGAGCAGTTGCTTGCTGCTATTTTATATGACCCACTCAACCATCTGTGTAGTGTAAACAGGTGGGTTATGTTCACATTATCTATTTTGTGCTCACTTACTTGGACTTGCAGTACATTTTAATGCCTAATGTGATGCACAGTAAAAATTATTCTTAATCCTTTATGAATAATTCTCAATACCTAGGCAGGTTAATAATTACATTATAACCTCACTTTACTGTTAAGACTGGCTCACAATAATCCGAGAACAGAAACCAGAATAAAAGTTAGAATGGGAAGCAAAACAAGCATGCAACATTTTGTTTCACAATACACCTGGAACAAGAATGGGAATGAATATTAAGACCATATCGATCACAAAGTTGAGATTGTGCATTGGGACATCATTTGTTTGAAATTGATCACTGATACTTTTTGCCTGCTCCCAATTCAGCAAACAGAATACAGATTAGCCAATTTCAAAACTCAATAGAGTAAATATTTTATCATTTTTAAATTGCAAAGCCATTACTATTTCTGATTCCTCTAGCAAAAGTGCCTTATCAAGCATAATTGCTTTAGTAATAGCATACAGAAAGTTATTTGTTATTCTTTAATTCTGTGTTAATTTCTAAAAGTTGTTACTTCTCTCTGTAGTTTTGTTAATTTTTTGGAGGCAATAGCCAATTATTAGCTACATATGAACAAACTACCAGTGATGTTTTCACTGGAAAAACCAAAGCTCATTGAATTTGAGGGAGTCAGGATGTACAGTTACCAGAATTCCTTTGGGTTTCATTTTCCCAGTTTGAAATTATAGAGAGCTGTTTCATTCAAAGTTGCCTTGAATAATTTTAATTTCCACAGTGAAGTGTCTAATATGTACAACATGGATCTAATATTCTGTATTCAGGAATGAGAATGAAAAAGTTAAAACTTGACCAAGTTTTCTTTACTGTTTCCAGGATCTAGGAAAGTTTCCCATTAATTGTGAATGCTCACATTGCAATACATGTATTTTAAATTTGTCATTCTTGTTCTGGTTTCTGTTCCTGGTTATTGTGGACCAACCTTAAAACACATGCCTTCAGTTGTAGTGATGAACTTAGATTGAAACAAATACTCTATGGTCTCTGTTATCTCTATTCACTATATAAAATGGGAACAAAAGAGAAGCATGGAAAACAATGAGTAATATTTTGGCCTTGTGGTGTAAAACCATTAAAATTACAACGTTCCACAAATGCTGATTCTATTACAGAGATGGATAAATTTAGTATACATAATAGGACTATGTAAAGGGCATTACAATACTGATACAGGATTCTGGAACCTTCCAAGAGACATACACTTAAAGACTGCTTAAAATATCAAGGCAATGCTGAGAATGATAATTGCCGAACTAAATAGACTAGGTGTGAATTATAAATAAATGGAATGGGTGATATTTGGAAAGAGAGATACAACTAGCAAAGGATTTTGGTAGTATAGCAGTGATTAGAGAACATGGTTAGCCAAATTTTTGTATAAATTGATGAAGAAACATTTTCTCATATTTTACACAACAATTATGATAGTATCTAGAAGAGAAAGTTTGTGGATAGCTGTAATATTAGGGCTAGAGAAGGAATAACATGCAAGGATCTAGAGACTGTGGAGACTGAAAGTTCTGAGAAAGAATTCATATCAGGGATACTGTCCTATTTGTAGAAAGGAAAAGGATGTTACATACTATTTGACTGTTAAGAGACAGAACAATGGAGAATGAACTTAATTAAATAGTAATGTCTTAAGATTAATAATGAAATAGGGAGTAGGAAGAGTTTTGAAGACAGATCTCAAATTAAGCCTTTAGAGAAATATTTATATAAAGTTAAAAATATATGATCATGGCCAATGGATAAGTCAATATAGATAGCAAATAATGTAAACTATACATATTACTCTTTAGTTATGGCTTGGCATACATTAAGTGTTGAGCCCAAGCCATAACAATTTTCTTTTAATTTAACACTAAGTAAATTATACAGAAGGTTTCAAAAACAGAGGGCATAAATTCAGGTATGCATTCCCCATATGTAGACAATAAAAAAAGTCCAGTACAACATGTGTCCAGAAATACTTGATTTCTGAGTTATGGGCTTCAAAACAGTGATATTCACCAGAATGTTTTTCTCCCTGCAGGTAGTTGCTGTGACTGAAGATATTAACAGCACACTCTGACAACTCATTCCAACATAAAGAGTGCATTGAATGTTGTTTGGCATTTGACGGAGTGACATGTACTCAAATCAGGAGCTGGCAGAAATGTACTTCATGTACAGTAAGGTGGATGGCAATGCTGCACTGGCTTGACGTTTGTGCCAAGAGAGGTACCTACAGCAAAGATGTCCAGATCAGAAGACATTTGAACATCTCCATCGTTGTCTGTACGCTAATGGGAAGTTTACATCTCCTGGTTTGGGGAGGGGACAACCACGATCTACAGCTCCAAATGTAGAGAGGGAGATTCTGGATTCTGTGCGCACAGTTCCTTCTAGCAGTATACAAAGGTTAGCGTTGCAAATGGATGCTCCTCATATGACTGTCTGGAGACTGTTGCAAGAGCAACAGTTGTATCCTTACGATTTGCGATGTGTACAGGCCTTGTCACCAGCAGATTACCCTGCTTGATTGATATATTGCCAGTGGTTGTTTGAGCAGCAGTGTGCTACAAATCTGAACTTTCCTGCCTTAGTATTCTTTACAGATGAAACACAGTTCACATGAGATGGCATTACAAATTTCCACAATCAGCATGCATGGGCATATGAAAACCCACATGCAATTGTTCCATCTCATCAAGTGTGGTTCACTATCAACAAGTGAGCCGTATCATTGGTGATTGGTTAGTTGGATCCCATGTGCTTGTAAACAGACTTACAGGGCAGTCATACACAAACTTCCTGGAGAACACTATATCGCATGTGAATGAAGACACACCACTGGGCATTTGTCAACTGGCTCACTTCTTGCATGATGGCACTCCTGCACACTTCAGTTGTACTGCTCGCTGGTAATTGGATCAAAGGTTTCCTGTTCGATGGATAGATAGAGGTGGCCCAATTGCTTGGCCACCATTCTCACCTTCCAATTTCTCAAAAAGGGGGGAAAATTAAGCAAATATGAAAAGTGGAAGGGAGAGAATAAAGTTTACAGGGTGGTGCGTGACTGTATTTATTTAGGAGTAAAAATAGATGGAGGTAATAAATGGGAGAAACAAAAGAAGTTTGCATTGGCAAAAGGTAAAGGGGCAATGACAGCAATTAGAAGCTGCAAATATAGAGTACCTAATATAAATGTTAAATGGCTGGAAAAAGTTTATGAGATGGTTGTGGAGGCAAAAAAGATGTATGGTATAGAAATATGGGGATTAGATAGAGGATGGGAAAGTATAGATGAGGTGCACAGGATGTTTTGTAGAGAAATGCTAAGGTTACCGAAGGCAATTGTAAGACAGGTAGCGCAATTAGAGATGGGCAGGGTGGCAACTAAGGGGAAGATAAAGGAAAGAGCTTTGAAATTTTGGTTCAGAACTTTAAATCTAGGAAAAAGTAATGTGTTAAGACGATGTATAAAATACCAAGAGAATAGTTTAATAAATGATGGATGGGTAAGTAATTTACGGAACATTTTGGAGAAAAATGGGCTAGGAGACATGTGGAGAAGGAGAGAAAATAAGGTGAAAAAGTTTTGGAAAAAGGCGAGGAAAAGACTGGAAGATATAGAAATACAAATCGTGTTCATTGAGATTGCCAAAAAGAGCTCATTGGTTTGTTATAGGCCAATGAAATATACATGGGGTAGGGAAAATATATAGACATAGTAAATAAAGAAGAGAGAGACTCTATTGCATGGGTAAGATCCGGAGCATGGAGGCTAAGAGGGTTAAGACAGGGTATTCCTCAAAATCAATGTCCGATATGTGGTGGTAATGAAGACATTGAACACATAGTATTTAAGTGCCAAGGAACAGAAAATTGGAGAAGAGAATTTTTTAAAAAGAAGTGGTTGAAGGGGGATAGAAATACACTACTAATCGAAATGATGTGCAAGGACGCTAGGAGCATTGGACAGTTTTTGTGTAAAGTCAAAAATAAATGGCTTTGGACAGTGGATAGCGAAAAGTAAGAGGTAGTGTATCTTACTTTGAATGGAAAACTATGGTGAATGTGTGATGGTAAAGTAATCAATAAGTGGAAAGTTAAAAACAAGTGGAAATGGGACATGAAAAACTGAAACAAAATAATTTATTGACAAGAAATTGTAAAATGTAAATAAACTGTAGTGATAGCCTACAGAATGAGTTGATGGGAAATTGTAAAATGCAAATAAACTGCAGTGATTGTCTACAGAATGAGTGGCCAGGATCAAGGTTCAGTAGACAGTCAAATTGTAAATCTCTTAGCACAATATATAAACTACTTGTGGGGGCCAATTAAAAGCATTGGTGTATTTGCCTCTGGTGCCTGACTTGGAATTCCTTCAGAATTGGATTGTGGCAGGTTGTGAGGAAAATATGCAATACTCCTGGAATTTGGGGCCATGTTCGCACGGCCTGAGACATCAATGTGAGGCCTGTATTCAAGCAGGAAGTGGACACTTTGAACATCTTCTGTAAAGAAAACTATGTGCGATAAGAAATATGCTCCAGTGAATATCATTGTTTTGAAGGCCATAACTCAGAAACCAAGCATTTCAGGACACATGTTGTAATTGACTTTTTTTACTGTCTAAATATGGGGAATACATGCCTGAAATGATGTCCTCTATTTTTTAAACATGCTGTATATCTATATGAAACGGTGCACAATGACATACCTCTTCTTGTAGCTTCTCCTTAAACCTTCGTTCAGCTTTAGCTGTTCTGACACTACCTAAGCTTGGAAAAGTAGTAGCCTGCACAGTGCTTTGCCTAAAAAAATGAAAATTTAAAGTAATCACAAATATGTCACCTTACGGAGAGTGGGTAGTTACAGGGCTACTTAGAGTGCTCAAAATAAATAGAAATTTTAAGTCTATTTATTTTTCAAACTACTACAGATAATTTATATGGAATTTTGTCACAATATAAAGCTAACTAAAATGAATATAATGCATAGAGTAGGAAATAATTACATTATATATTAATTTTTAAGTTTCTTTTTCATTGGCTGTGCATTTATTTTTTTATTTAGCATGCACTCATTCAGGTGCATGTTTCTCAGAAACGATTTGAGATATCTTAATGAATTTTTTACTGTGTATTTTAAATGATAAGTGTTACTATTTTCAGCAAAAATTATTTATCATTGTCTTTTGGTTTTTTCTTTATCGTGGGGCATGACTCGTCTCAAGTGCTGATACAATTTTGGGCATACTGGTTGTGTTTGGTTACCCGTTTTCACCCGGAAAAGGTTAATTAATGTAAGGATAAATACTGAAGTTTTAAAAAGATAATGGAGTTTATTCAGTCATATGTATTTTTTAAATTAAAGAGTCAGTAGTCTTTCATTATGTGGCTTAATCGGCTAACTTTAACTACCTTGTTAGCTACGACTGTAGAAGTTATTGACTTTCACTAGGAAGTTTACAGGAATACTGTAACACTTAAATTTCCCTGGTTTGTGAGAACATGGAGACTCATGGTCTGGATCTCGATTTGTGTATCTAAAGAACATAATTTATGCAGCAAGTCATGTTAAAACTTAACAATTACTGCACCCACATAAGTTAATAGCAAAATGTGCTGAACAATAAGCATATTATGTGATTAAATACATAATTTCCAGTGATTATAAAAATCAGATAAACATTATGCTTAACTTTACTTATGGATTCCATCTCCTGATGTCCCAGAAGAGTGCAATGAGGATGTTAAATATATGTTTTTCTTTAAGAAACTGAAAAACACACACTAAAATTTGCATCCCATCTTCATGGTATACTTCAGGCCTTTTCTGATACTGTATAATTTTTACTACTTTCTGATGGATTCAATGTACTTGGATACATGCATAATAGACGAAGTGCTTGGAGCCAGAAGTACATGCCACACAGTGTTTGAGATATTAACAATTTTACATGCCCTTAGAGAGCAAGTAAAGTATATGCTGTCAATGTTTTGAACTGAACATGAGCTAGAAATGACATTTCTCTGCATCCTGTTTAGAGATGCTGACAACAGTGATCCAAAACTCATTCTTCTGCATGTGGGTACAAATGACATAAAAGGTACAAAGTCTCCAGATTGATTATGGGGGCAATATATAGTGCTATAAAATGTGTTAAAAAGAATCATTCAAAATCCGTAATGATAATAAACGTGTTGTGAAAAGAAGGGATGTAAACCCAATGTATTTAAATTGTATAAATGAAATCATACGATGGGCTTGTAAGGTGCTAAATTGTGTATTTGTAGATGTAAACAAGCAGATAGGAATTGATTGCTTAGGGAGAGATGGATTACACCTCAATAGGTAGGGAACCTACAATCTAGGAAATATAATGAAAAGTGTAATAAAGCTGTGTATGGAGCACAGAAACTAATACCAAGGGGAAGTAATACAACAAATGAAAAAGAAGAAAGGAAAAACTGCCATGAAATGAAATACAAGTACAAACGGGTATGGTAAGTGGTAATATGAATCCTTGCATAAAAACGAGTGTACTAAACATTTAAACAATTTAAAACTCTTTCACCAAAATATCCAATACATTGCAAACAACTGAGCAGCAATTGAACAAACCACCATGGATTGACCACCAAGTATATTATTCTTCATGTAACATGGATTAAAATATGATGAAATTAATGCAGACTGCTATGAGAATTATGTTCTATCATCTAGTTATTGTAGAGAAATTCATAAAAGTGGTGGAGTTGCGATTTATGTCATGAGGGATACCAAATATAAGGAAACAGATTGCAAAGAATACTGTGAGTAAATGTGCTGTGAATTGTGTGAAGTCGAAGTAATGTTAAAAAAAGGAAAACTTTTAGTACTGGGAGCTACAGCCCTCTAAAAGCAGGCAAAATTAACTTAACTAAACTAGAGACATGCCTCACTAATATAGTAAAAAATAATAATGTTATAGTTGTAGGGGATGTGAATATAGATGTATTAAAAGAAGGTGCAAAAAAAGGTCACTGTTAAAGCTGCTACAATGGAATAATCTAAATCAAATAAACACATGCCCAACTAGAGTCCAAAAATTCATCAACTTACATTGAACATGTGTATACAAATTTGAAAGGGGAAGCTCTTGACGTATCAATAATCGGGGAGGACTTAGCGATCACATTATGGGCAATTAATAGAAAGTAAGACTAAAGTGTAAAAACTATGAAAACGAAAACACTAACAGAAGTTAAAAGAATCATAAATAATTATACTTTAAATTCACTAAGAGCCAACATAAAGCAAGCAAAAACTATATATAGTATATAAAACTACAATAATACACAATAAATTTGATATTTTTATAAGTACATTAAAATCATGTTTAGATGAGTCTGCACCTATCAAGGTTTCCTGCAATAAACATAATATTAACAACTTGTCTACTAAAGGCATAAATAAATCCAAAACGAGAATGTAATTCCTAAACAACTTAAAATGTAATATACTAGATGAAAAGCCTCACAGGTACATAGAAAATTGTAAAACAATTTTGAATAAAGTAATGAATGAGGCACAGAAACTACATAACAAAAGACTTTTCTATAATGCTGTAAATAAAATAAAAAAAAACATGGGATATAATACAGACAATACATAAAGAAAGCCCCTCAAGATGGGTAGAAAATCTAAAAATTATGAAAGAAAATGCCTTAATATTGAATCCTGAAGAAATAAGTAACACTTTTAATGAATACTATATAAATATTGTAACAAATAGTAATAAAGAAAATGAAAACTTAAGTAACAAACAAAAGACCAATATGTAACTTGGTGGTAATTACAGAAACTGCAAAAGAAGTTATCAAACAGATAATTGCATTAAAATGTAAAAAAATCTTATGGTTTAGATGAGTACTCTAATGAGATGTTAAAATATTGCAAATATGAGATAGCTGAGATCTTCATGCACATAATAAATGAAAGCTTTAACTCACGAATATTCCCAAATGCACTAAAACGAATAATAGACCAATCTATAAAGAGAAGGGCTACAAACAAATGACAGAAAATTATTATCGGCCAATATCATTATGCTGTGGGTTTTCAAAAATCATGGAAAGTGTACTTTTAAAGGCAGTTCCAAAAATTTTGTATCAAATTTAAGAATGTATCAGAGTATCAGTTTGGATTCCAAAAAAGAAATCAATGATACACGTAATTAGTAAAGGAACTTCATAATTATTAGGTCCATGGACTGAAAGGATTATGTGATTGCAATCTTTCTTGACATTTCAAAGGCATCTGACTGTATAGACATTGGGAAGTTAAAAGGAATATTAGAAAACTATGGGGTTAGAGGTATCCCATTAGAGTGGATAAAATCCTATTTAATAGGTAGAGAACAATGTGTATAGATAGTGCATAAAATGAAAGGAAATTTGACCAAAGTTTGATTCATTTAAACATATAACATATGGTGTACCACAAGGCTCAAAGTTGGGGCCATACTTATTCATTTTGTACATAAATTCTGTTTTTGAAAAGATACACAAAGCACGAGAATTAGCTATTGGATATGCAGATGATGATGATGATGATGATAATGATAATGATAATGATAATGATAATAATAATAATAATAATAATAATAATAATAATAATAATAATAATAATAATAATAATAATAATAATTTTATTGTTCATAGCCTTCATGTAGATTATACAACAATAGTTGTAACTGTAATTACAGAGAAAGAAGTGCAGAACAAAGCAAACACAGTATTACAGATGATAAATATATATTTAACAGACTAGGAATGAAATTAAACATAAGCAAAACAGAGTGGATGCAGATTACTTTAGGCAATAAAACAACCCCATATCACCCTGGAAATACAAAATAACAATGCAAACTAACTTTTTAGGATTAATTATAGAAAACAATTTGAAATGGAACAAACGTGTTGAAAAGATCTCAAAAAGAGTAAGCAGTGGGATATACACACTAAACAAGCGGCACAAGTCATAGACAAGGATAATGTAATGCAAGTATACTATGCACTTATACATTCACACTTAAATTGGGGGCTCATTTTATGGGGATCAGCAAAAATGAAATATATACTGAAAATATTTGGATTGCAGAAAAGAGTGTAAGAATCATTAAAAAAAAAAAAAAAAGAAAAAAGAAACCAAGAAGTTCCTGTAGAAATGCATTTAAAAGACTTAGTTTATTAACTTTCTCGTGTTTGAAAATATATGAATGTATTAAACATGTAATCAGGAACCATAAACAATATAAAAATGTGAATGTACATAAGCACAACACTAGAAATAAGCAAAATTATTTTAGAAGTAGAGTAAGAGGTTCTCTCGGAAATAAATGTATCGAAAGTAGTACAAAGGATTTATATAACCACTTATCTTATGCAATTAAAGCTATAAATGAAGAGGGGAAAATGATAAAGGAAATGAAAACATATCTTGTCAAAAATGTCTTCTATTCAGCAGAAGAGTATAAAACAGGAATTACTGCACATGTTTAGTAACATCTCCCCTGTAAATAAAAGTTGTTAAATCTTTGTAAATATATTAAATTTTATATACTGTACGTCTTGTTGAACCTTGTAATTTTTTTTTTACACTGGTGAATGAATCTGAACAGCTTTTCATATTACTGATAAGAGTGGAAGAGGCAGCCTTCTGACCTTGCCTATTATTACAAACCAACAAACAATAAACAAATAATGGCTTCACTTTCACATCAAAACATACTGGAACATGTTTCAAGACTGTTGTCTCCATCATCAGCCTAGACTCACTGCCACACTTCTTTCTGGGGCTTGTAGATGGTGCTTTCTGTTTAGACATACTGTATGATGAGATTATTTTCATGTGAGACAATACAATTTAACAAATTGTGTTTATTTTATGTATAACTGATCCCATATGAAAACAGTATCATCACAGAGGACATCCACTCAGGTAAACCTAGCTACAAGCCACTGGACAAAGGCAGCAGCAAGTCTAGGCTGATGATGGAGACAACAGTCTCTGAAGCACGCTCTAGTAATGTTTGACATTGAAGTTAAACTGGACTGATTAAAAATACATTTCTTCACTATGCTAACCCAAAAGAGAGGGCCATTCCAACATGGCAAATATATACATACTGTTAAATTTCAGGTGCATTCATTTTTTAGCAGATATAAGGTATCATCAATTGAATTCCTATTATTATAAAGTTGTTGGAAACTAATACTAAATATCATACATTTTCAATAGGAATATAATCACAATTATCAGACTTATCGTCTTTGAGATTGGCAGCACTTGTGCTTAAAGCAGTGTGAGAGGAAATAGAGAATTCACAAGGAAATAACTATTAATCAGTCTATAGCCTAAGGATATTCTTACTTCCTTAGTACATCCTCTGCATCATCCTCTGCATTATCATCATCATCATCATCATCATCATCATTACCATCTTCATCTTCTTCTTCCATTTCATCCAGCTGAGTCCAGTTTTTAAGCTCATCTTTAGACAAAGCGGCTATTTTCTTTTCTGAAAGTATCACAACAAAATTAGTGACTCCCTAAGATTAACGCATTTTTTTCAAAAATAAATGTGAATCCATACAGAAGAGAAAAGCACAGAATATACGTCTTACCTTCCTCTTGCTTCATGCGTTCCACTTCATCCTGACTGAGGAAGCTGAATACCTTCTCTGCAAAAGGAAAGATATAATAATCCATAGAACTATACAAACTGATTCAAAATCTGTTTATATAAATAAGTGCCAAAATCTTAACCACATGTTAAACACAGCATTCTCTGCTAAAATAAGCATTTTCTATGGTCTGTTACTTGGCAAAACTGATCCAATAATAAACTAAAATTACAAAATGAAGGCACAGAAATGAGAACCTTGTGTGGTAAGAAAAATGATTACAACTTTAAGCATTCCAAACTGATGTAACTGATATAGTGAATTAACCATTACATGATAATTTTTTTAAAAAGTTGAAATTAATGCTTTATGCATAGAAATTTCAAATCCTGGAGCAAAACTGAAAGAAAACAAGAAAAACAAAATGGTAAGTTCAAAATCAGAAAGTCAAATTCACAGGTGAATAATGAAGAAATAGAAGTAAATTTGACTTAACAGAATTATGTACTCAGACATGGTGTACAGTCAAATAATACTTGTCCTTGGGAAGCTTAGCACTCCACATCTATCTGCACCTAGTTACAACCATGGTTATTTGGCACACAGTTGAAGATGAGCTTAATAGTACCTGAAACATGTCCTGCTAAGCCAGTACATGTCTGTGACCTCCAAAAAAATGAGCACAGGCTTCCAGTGTTATGGACCATACATTGATGTAAACTACCTACTGTTTGTATACTGTCAAGGGCACAGTGATATAGAAACTCTGAATGGAATGTGGAATGGGAATAAAAACATACTTAGTTCTTGTTGGCATTACTTAAACATTTGCCCAAAAAGAAGATATTTTATGCTCAGATAATTTTGCAGTACAGCTGTGTTTCAAATGCTGATGGGTTAACAAAAGAAAAATGTTTAAAACTTTCAGTGCTTCTCTGATCCTATATTATAACAAATTATTACACATGAATGAACAAACAAATGCTTAATTTCTTTTTTATGAACATTATAATAAGGTAAACAAATAAAAAACTGGCTAAACTACAGTATCTATACATGCAGTAGTACTTTCAGAGTTTCCCTACAGGTGCCACTTGCTCCCTCTCGCTGAGCTTGCTTCCACAACTGCAGAGCTGTGAACATTTGACTAACAAACACTGCCATCCTTTCATGAATGGTATTGGGAAGCAATGGACTTGGAAGTAGTGAGGAAAATTGACTATCTAGGAGTGGGGCTCAATAGTGCAGGGAATTGTGGAGAACAGAAGGAGAAAAGGAGAAACAAGCAATACACGTAATCAGAGCATGTATGAACAAAATACCAGAAATGCAAATTATGTGACTAGAAAATAGCATGGTGATGGAAGCAAGGATGATATAAGCAGCAGAAATATGGGGGCTGGAAAAAGCATAGGAAAATATAGATGCTATACATAGGAAGTTTTACAAAATAACCCTGGTATTACCAAGAAGTTCACTAAATGGAGTAGCACAAGCAGAACTAGGGAGCGTGGGAGCAAATGGCAAAATGGTAGAAAGGGCAAACAAATACTGGCTCAGAATAAAGCTACTAGAGGAAAATCATATACTAAAGCAATGCTTGATTGTACAGGAGAAAATGGGGAAAAAATAAACTTGGATGCACAAGATACAGACAACATTGGAAGGAATAGGAATGGGGGAAACGTGTGCAGAAAGAAACAACAAAAGTAAGGGTTTCTGGAAAGAAATTAGAACAAGAGTGGAGAAAATTCAAAATCAAGAAATTATAAGAAGTTTAAAGGGGAAAAAAAGGGTCATTAATAAATTAATAAATATTTTAAAATGGAATGGGGAAAAGAAAGATACATCGAAGTGTGCAACAAACAGGCCAGAATGGGGTATGCATGGGCGAGGACAGGTGTAATGAATTTAAGTGGTTTAACAGGGAGAAGGAGAGAGAGATGTACTAAATGTAATGGATTACATGACAATTGGCATTATATTCTGGAATGCGATGATATGGATAAAGAGAGAATTTAATACTAGAGAACTGGAATAATTTACCAATGGAGCTAAAAGTTAAGAAGATTTTTAATACAAGATCAAATGAATATATGGAAAAAGCATGAAAATATTTAGGAAAAATAAGGTTAAAATGGTTAAAAGGAATGTGAAGCAAGCTGGAGAAAATACGGAAAAGGGGTAACAAGACAAAAAAGTAAATAGTGGATACATTACACTTCCGCATTATAATTACAACAGAATGTTAAATATAAGGGGAAGAGAAATAATAAGCTACTCCATTGTATTTTATGCATTGTATAAATTGTATGTAAAGTTTAAAACAGACAATAAATCATTCATTCAAATAGTCAGAATTAGACTAGTTAATATTTTATTGTTATTGTGACAGTTCTGTGATTACAGAATTCTTCATCTAGTAATAAGATACATTAAAATGCATTAATAATAAACAAAGGTCATTGATAACGAATACACAAATGTAATGTGTTATGTATCCCTAAAAATGTAAGTTAAGTGCCATATTAAAATGGACCCGGTCTCACATACCAATCTTGAGAGAGGGTGTAATTATGACACATCTTACGAGCAAAGGGTTAGTAAACAAACCAAGCACATTAAACATATTGAAATTGATAAAATAATATTCTGAGTTTAGTGAACCATTTTGTTTCTAATGCTAGACATAATACACAACAAATAGTTTCTTAAATTATATGCTTAATACAAACTCTTTCTTTTTTTAACAATCATAAACTAAATTATTACATGGAAATAAAAGCCACAAATATGTAAAACTAACAAAAATCAATAAGGTATAAGTATACTTATGCTTCATCAAACTACAGCATAAGTATAAGAATATTGTTTTCTTTTACAGTATATGTAATAAACATGTTCTTCATTCTATAAACCATAATAACTGCTAATGAGCTTACTACACTTACTTAAAAACAAAAAATAATAACTATTGTGTAATAATAACAATAGTTATTATTATTACATAATAACGATGACAATGATGATGACGATACTCTATATTTCACACTCTTCCTTAAATCTATCTATACAAAAGCAACTGTGATTTTAAATGCAGCATAATATACAGAGGCATTCTTTCTTTCAATAAAAAAATAAAACTGTAACTATAAATGTTTATTTTTACCCAACCTAAAAAAATCACGTCTCCTGTTCACTAACACTGGTTTTTCTTGACTTCTGGTTTTGCTTTTGTTTCACCAACTTTTCAAAACTAAAGTGTTTTCACTTTAAGTTTAAAGGAGTTGTAAACAAGACAAGAGAGCACCTCATTGGCCGGTGGGCTAACTACAATATTTCCTGCTTAGCACGTGTCCTATCCTCTACATAAAACAGTCTGGTTCAGATCGCAATTCTTGTCCAGAGGAATTTACAAACCCCATTACTGTAACAGTTCAATTTATGAAACTAAATGTGTTTGTTCGGATTCACCTATAACTAACTGAACTGTCATAGCAGAGGGTTTAAGAGGCTATGTGCAGGCGATAGTTCATTTCCAATTAAGCCATAAGTGTACTCTTTTCCACGTGTTGAGAAAATATTACTTTCGATAGTGCCATGGCTGAAAATCCTCTGCCACTGTGGAAAACATAAAAGCAGGAAATGGAAAGAATACAATTGTGTTAAATGTTTTCAACAAATTCTGTGAAAAGTGCCCACCTTTAATCGACAATGAATAAGGTTGGCTGTTGTTGAGCAATAATTGAGCTTCCTTGTTAGTGATGCAGAGTTGTTGTTTGGATTGCTTGGTTTGGGTTTGTTTTCTGTTATGTTTTCTAACCCTTAGTGCTAATCATTTTCTTAACTTGTTGACTCATAAAAGGTTAAAGCAAAAGTAGTATACTGATATTAGTCATTAAATGAATGATTTCTAAAACCTGAAGTTAAGAATAGTTTAAACCCAAAGTGTTCAGGTATCATTTTTATTTGTGTACTCTTAGTATTATGCATTAGAAGTTTAGGATGTAAGGCAAAATATAGAAATAAGACATAATATGTTTAAAAGCTAATGTACCCTGTTCGCTTTCTGTCTGAGGCAATTTCCTCTCGTGGGTACTTAGTTTCCACGGTGCTGCCATATGCTCGGCAGACTGCTACATTAAGTTTTGTTTATTTCTACTTTAAACTTAGTGAAAAAAGGTATAGTGTAATTGTTCTGTAACTGAGACCAAGGGATTTGCAGATTAAAATTCAATAGTTGACTTCTGTAGTGACATTTCATGATCTTCATAAGAGAAAATGCCTGCTCACATATACACATGGTCCCGAACATGCATAATATTCTGATGGGAAGCCTATGTCGATGGAAGTTTTTGCTAGGGAAACTTTTAAAAAAGTCATGAAGATTAACTTTATTTATGAATTTATCCTGGAATTCTACGTCATTTTATGCATCAATGATTTCTAGTTTGTATTCACTACTATTAGTCTAGTCAGCAGACTTTTCAAGAGTAATTGTTTTAGCAGGATACATTGTAATAGCCTTTTCCCCCCCTGAATTTGTATTTCAGTAGACAGTTTCATTTCTGGAATAGACCTAATGAGTTCTGCTTATATATGTGTTAAGAAGCTTAGTACAGTGGCAAATCTTCATCCACATGTAAGGAACTTCAGTGTCATTATTCAGAAATTTTAGATGCAGGTCAAGCTTCGGACATATTTTGGCCCCATGGTTTAGAATATAAGATGAGATGACTTCTGCTGAAATCATTAAATGAATTTTTGAAAACCTACACTTCACATCAATACTTAGATTGAAGCAGGAAGACACTTATCATGTTTCAAAGGACCAATGTAAGTAAAAATGTTAAAAAAACACTAGTTAACATTTAAAAACACTAATTTCTCCACTTACTTAAAATTGAATCAGACATGTTTCAAAGAGGCATGCTCTCCATCCTCAGTGGACTGGCCGACTGAAGCCCATGTCAGGTAACTGTTTCCCACTTCCCTCGTTGCCCGGTCTACTACTCTTCCCATTGTCAGTCACAAGACATCGTCTACTGCTGGTATTTCAAAGTTCATAACTCGATTTATGTTCTTAATGATATAAATATCTTCCCACATTGTTAATTTCCAATGGTTCTTAGTTGGTTTTAAAAGTTTGATTTCTTGGCCAATATTATGATTGCATGACCAAAAGTGATGGGGTCTGGCTTATTTATCTGTCTGTTTATATTCTATATTTCTGAGATGTTCCTTCAATCTGGTTTCTAAGTTTCTCTTTGTCTTTCCAATATATATTTTATGACAGTCTTCACAATTGATGTGGTAAATTCCTGACAATTTATTGCTTGGAGTGGTATTTTATTAACGGTAGTTAAGCAGATTTCTCACACGATGTTTGTTTTGTGGAACCAGTTTTATGTTATAGTCTTAGAAAATCTTGTTGAATTTATTGAACACCTTTGGAAATTTGCAGAATTTTTCCTGTGTATCTCTTGCTTTTAATGTACTGATATCCCTATTAGTTTTCCTTGTTCTATGTTCTTTGATCATTTTTGTTACACAGTTGGACTTGAAACCATTCAAATTTGTGACATATTTGATATGCTCCAGTTCTTTGTTATATTCATCATTAGTTAAAGGGATGTTAATGAATCTATGTATTAAGCTGTAAAAAAGGCATGCTGATGTGTTTTTGAGTTGATATTATTATTCTTCATATAATTATCCACATGTGTTGGTTTCCTGTATATGTCGTATTCTAATCTATCCATATTTCTCATAATTTTTAAATCCAGGAAAGGTAGCCAACCATCTTGTTCTATTTCAATGGTGAATTTTATATATCTATCTTGCAAATTCAATAGTTTTAAGGCATCCGGAGCTAGTTTTTTTGAACAATAGCAAAGATGTCATCAACGTATCTAAACCATGTTTTAAATATGTGCAGGAATTAGAAATCATGTCACTCTACAATGGATCCCAGCTCATGTTGAACTTTTGGGCAATGAATATGGGGATCAATTAGCAAAGAAAGGTGCAATACAACAAATAAAACCTGCAGGACAAATAGAAATAAATAAACAATTATATAACATTAAACAACATTTCAAAAGACAGCAGAGACTTGATGAAGAAGATAAATTAAAAGATAAAGATTATAAGAATATTAAAGATAGAGTTGATATACAAAAAATGCCTAGGAAAGCTGCAGTGGTCTTATTTAGGATGGCAACTGGCCATGATTGCCTTGCAGAACACCTCTACAAGATATGATACCTACCTCTACCCAAGTGCACTCTCTGTGAAGAAGATGTCATCCTGAACAAACAACATCTCGCCAAATGCAAAGGCCTTAAAAGTGATAGCTTATAGACTTTACATTGGGAAGCCAGAGGGAAAATGATGCAGATCAATTAATCCCCAGTGCCATTGGTGAACAACAACAACATATGTGTGGGAATGCTCTGGTAATATGTACTTCTAATTTGCTCAAGTATAAATCAGCCAAAACTGGTGATATGGGGTTGTCCATAGCCAGACCTGATGTTTGTTAATAAAACCTGTTGTTAAACATGAAACTATTTTGTGTAATACATAAATTTATAAGTTGCATGTGTTCTTCAATTTGTGATGGCGAAAAACCACGTTCAGAAAGCCAAAGGTTTACGAGTTTTGGTTTCTTTTCTGTGGAGATACTAGTAAACAAACAGAATGAATGAATGATTATGTACAATTTGTTCTACATGTTTACAATACATACAATGTATATTCGTTTATACCCCTATATCTACTGTACAATTTGTCTGGTGCTTTTTTTCTTATTGGGCCACTCAGATTGCTTGGCTCCCTGGCCTTTTCGCTCATTGAGCGGCCCTTACTTTTCTATACCATTTTCTTCCCTTTACGTTCCTTATTATTCTCTGAAGTTCTTGGTTTTGTTTCTTAGAGTCTTTTATTGAGTCAGTCATCTTTATGATTTTTACCCCAATTCCCCATTTTTCACACTTTCTTGAATTTCATTTATCGCTTTTGTAACCCTATCAATGATATGATGCCCACCATAAAATCGTCTGCATATAATGAACCTGAACCTGGAATCTCCTTATCTCCTATTACTGGATAATACTAATTTCTTATTTTTACTCCTAATATATCATCTATGAATAGATTACTAATATGAACTCAATTTACATCCCTGCCTTACTCCTATTTGCTTTTGTATCAATTTACTTCCTTTCCCTATTTGTTCTTTATTTTATCCTGATAAGTAAATTTCTCCATGCTTTTCTGAGTCTAGTACGTCTGGATACCGGGTCGACACTTTCCTCACCTTGTAGCGTTATCCTCCCATCTATCAAATCTATTATTTTATACCCTCCCCCCCTTCTTGCAATTTCTTCCGCTTCACTGACCGTTCTCACTCTTATTACTTCCCCACTTCTCACTCGTGCCCCTCCCTCTTCCGCATACACATTTCTTGCTGCACTGTTAATCATCTGTTCACTCGGCTTCTCCCCACTTCTTCTTCTTTGTATTTCTTCTCGCTCCGCCTCTGCAAACAATGTTAGCTCCTCCTCCCTAGCTGCTGCTTCTTCCTCCCTATATTCTTCTATCAGCTTCTCCCCACTTCTCTTCCTTTGTATCTCTTCCCGCCCCGCCGCTGCTACCAATGTTATCTCCTCTTCTCCCTCCATGGCTGTTAGGTCTTCTTCTCCAATTTCTTCTGTTCTCCTTTCATGATTGTTTCTCGCGTCTGTCAATTTTGAGACTTGATCAGCTGTTTTCTGCTCCTTTCTCCAAACTGTCAACTCAGCTATTCTCTCGGTTCTTTGACTTGTATGTGTCCTGGGCCATTGTTTCTGCTGACATTCGCACATTTTTTCTCATTCATTCCTCCTTATACTCATACTCCATTCTTCTCCTTCCATGAATAATTTTAAACCTTTCAAAAATGCCTTTTTCCCAGCTGCTCTTGCTTCTCTCATCCTGGCAATTAGTTCTTTTTTCAGGATTTGCTCCTCTCTCGTATAGTCCTGCTCTATAAACATTTTTGAGCCTCTTAACCTCCTGGTTTCTTTCTATTTTTCCATTGTCGTTATTCTTATACAAATGGGTCTAGATTTTCTTCCTCTTTTTCCAATTCGGTACATATCCTCTATCTCCAAACCAGACGTTTTTATACCTAGTCCTTCTTCCATGATCGCATACACTACTTCTTCTAGGTTTTCGTATTCTTCTGTCACTCCGAAAATTACACAATTCTTTCTTCTTTGTCCTGCTTTGAATCTTTTCTCTAGATCTTCAATTTTTTAGTAAACAAATAACTGATACTAGACACTGATATCAAATGGTAATAGAATATTGGTTCTATAAATGGCCACATTTGTTAATTTATCAACTAGATCAAAGGTCTTCCTAATAGTCAAGGATTCAAATCTTTTTGATGGAATATAAATTATCAACTAACCATTTAGCCAAGTGGTATGTTGGTGTGTCTAAATATAATAATGGGTCTCATGCTATCATCTTTTTTATGAATTTTAGGTAGACAATACAGCTTTGGTAACATCGGGTTGCTAGGCACCAACTTGTGTTTTGCATTATCTGGAATAATCGTACTGTCTTTAATTATTTTCTGCACTGTGACTGTGTGAGATCTTAAAAAGTCCTTGGGTATTTTTTGATACTCTTGATTTTACAACAGTTTATCCACTCTACTTATGCAATCATCCTTATCTGTTATGATAGTTTTATTGTCCTTGTATGCTTTTAGATAAAACATAGTTTATCATTTAATTTATAATCTGCTTTCTTGTGTCCTGAGGATAAAATGTGTTCTAATACTTCCTGATATTTTGCTGTGGCTACTGTTTTTTCATTGTCTCTTAGTATATTTGTTATAATTATAGCATAGGCAATAAAATCGTCTATGTTGTGGGAGTGACTGACAAAAGTTTTAAGGCCTTGGTTTAACAACTTCATTTATTTATCCATAAAGGACTGTGTCGACAGGTTAATAACATTATCTGTGTTTTTCGTATTATGTCTGATTCTGATCCAATTGTTTTGATCTGTCTGTTTTTGTACACATGCTTTATTCTTAAGTTTTTTGTTTTGTTGCTCATGATTACCTTGAGTTTGTTATATAGTTTTACTTCAAGTAGACATATCATCATTTATATAAGTATCTGGACAGACTTTGTCTTAATTTGAACACAAAGATAGCCAAAGAAGCTATTGTAGGCTTTATTGTAAAGCATCAAAAGCAGCTGCTAATGAATAAGAATACTTAGGTCTTACGGGTGCTGGGATGTCATTAGGAAGCTAAGGAAGCTAACACATGACACAACTATAAATTCTGGTTACACAATAAGTATTGAATCAATGATAACTAAATTTCGACTGGTTATACTTTTTAAGTGTTTCTGGAAATAATAATTATAAAAATACAGTCAAACTTGATTATTTTGAACTTTTTAAATTCAAAATCATGAATAATTCAAACTCTTAACATGGTCCCTTCACGTCCCTATAGAAAGAAATGTTAAAAGAATCTTCTACAATTCAACTATTGTTTGGATAATCAATGTAGTTCCCAGAGAGATTGAGTGAAAGAAATGTAGGTCAGTCATGCTTGTTTGTTAAATTCAAGGAAATATTGTACTACTGTTCCATCCCTCCCTTCTTCCCAGATGATGGTCAATGTTGTTTGTTAAATTCCAGACAATGTAGTTCCACCCACTCCACACCCTATTTCAGTCTGTTCTTCACCCCTAACATGACAT
Organism: Deroplatys truncata; assembly: GCA_030765065.1. NCBI lineage: Eukaryota > Metazoa > Arthropoda > Insecta > Mantodea > Mantidae > Deroplatys > Deroplatys truncata. The sequence continues at coordinate 232,890,563 of CM060990.1, forward strand.
TGGAAGTTCAACCAATGAATCAGGGAGTAATTAAAAATTTTGAACACTTCTACAGATGTCTTCTGGTTCAGAATCTTCTGTCAGGACGATCTTGGACAATAGTGACAAACTGAAAATGAATGTGCTTAAAGCAGCTCGTATGTGTAACAGTGCCTGAGATTAAGTGGAACCAAACACCATAGCTAACTCTTTCCGAAAGGCCAGGTTCTATCACAATGAACTTGAACTTCTGAGGAAAATGAAAAGATTGCATCTACCCTTGAAAACTGGGAAGAAGTGAACTGTGAAACTGGTGTTCTATATGAGGACTTTGTGTAAATGGATGAAGACTACTTGGCAGTTTGTGGGGAGCTAACTGATGTGGACATTTTGATCGATATGAACATGAAGATTGTTAACCGATCTTCAGATGAACAAGAGTCAGAACATCCTGGGAAACCAATTCCTACAATTGCTGAGGCCATGGACCACATCCATCAATTAAGGTGCTGTGTTGGGGGATGGAAAAACATGATGAAAGAATTTTCCAGTCGCCCAATAAGCTAGAAGAATTTAGTGAGAGTGCAAGATTAAATGCTAAAAAGCCTATGCAGACATCAAGCTTCCTTAAAAAGCTTTGAATCTGTACTGTACTGTGTTTTAACACATCAAATAATGTATACTGACCAAATAGCTGTACATACAGATACTATAATTTTGTTGTTCTTGTACTTCTAATTTAATTTAGTACTATTTTAATTAAAACTTTAAAAAGCATTTAAACTTTTCTAATTTGAAATCCTGAATAATCTGATTTTGTTTGCTGATCCCTTCAGCTTTGAATTGTCCAAGTTGAACTGTAATAAGTTAATGCTCACTTAAAGTTGTACAAAAGTGATATAAGTGACACCATGCTTCATGGTTCAAAACATTGTATCTCATACTTTCAGTGCACTTTCTTCCTATGATTTTGTTTCTATGATCACCATTTTTTTCTGTAAATCACATAAAAGATAATTATATACTGTGAACAAAATATTTTTTCAACATATCTAACCTATCGAGAATAAAAAGCTACAGCAAATTGAGAAGAAAGAAACAATGCCATGTTATGTGCCACCATGTTTAAATTGGCAAATTTTAAGGGTCAAATTGGTCAATAGTCCAATGATATGTATATTTCAAGCTGAAGATTCCTACTACTTTTATTTTTTTAAACACAGAGAATGAAAAATTGAATTTTTGAAGCCTCTTGACCTTCCAGTGCCCTTAAGGCTGACCAACATTACTGGAGATAAGACAGTGAGAACACAAACCAATTGGCTTTGCCCCTTGTATTAAAATTACTATAAAGTAAAATGAAGGAAGTGAATTACCTTGAAATATAGTGATATTTGGCACTGTGATGTAGTACACAAAAAGAATTATTTATATTTAATGTTCATCACATTCTTTTATATATTGCCAAATAATTAAATAAACAAAAAAAAAAGTATTTGTAACTTCATGGGACATAACTGACAATAAACCATTGTTTTATGATAAGCACAGATATATGTGAACTGCTGACTGCAAAAAGGCAACATGTCCACATTTCTTAATTTAACGGTAGAGAGAAAGAACTGAATAAAACCTTCTGTATCTGCAGTAAACAAAAAATTGAAGGCTTATCAGGCCCGTGCTACCATGCAAAACAGCTTTCTTTTTGTGGTAAATGATTCATTGCCACCATAATCGCCTCCCCCTCAAAAAAGGGGAAATGTGTAAATGTTGGACTAGCTGTCTTTCTGTACTAAGCAGTTCATGTAGATGAACATATTCTGTGAGGTGGTGAAACAGTATGGAGGAAGAAACGACAGAGTGCACACCAGAAAAATGGTTCTCCCTGTGACTGTGCATGTGAAGTGGTAAAAGGGATTTGCAAATACAGGACAATGTTATAAAAATAGGCACTAAAAATACAGTTTTAGGCACCTGAAATGCAGTTTCCACAAACTAATCATTTGATTTTATGTATCTAAAATGTATTTCCGCTTTCTAAAACTTAAAAATGCAATTAATTAGTGAGCATTAAAACTTATACAGTAATAAAACCAGCAAATTTGCTAAATTATTATGGCTAAAAACATTAATTTATGTCTTAAATTATACATTTATGTTCTTAATACAGTGAAACCGCATTTATGTGTTTCTCACCTCTACATTTTTCACACTTGTACGTTGTATATTGTGCACTTTTTAAATTTTGCATGCAAAGTTACCCCACGTTTTCAAATTTTTACACTATTATTTTTACTCCCCACAATCATCTTTGTCACACTTTTACATTATAAAGACCAAGAAATCGTCACAAAACATTTTGTATATGGTGTAGCCAGTTGATTGTTGGTTTGCTGTCTGCATGCTAACTCGCAGTCATTATTGTGAGCTGTAGCTACAGTACACATGGCAAGCTGCTGTTCATGACCTTGTTGCAGTCAGTTTCAGAGATAAGAAGGGGGTTGAATGCGGCCTGTGGACAGTAGTTTGAGCAGGTGCACAGTACATTGAGTGAAACTAGTAGTGTTTTTGCAAGGAGTGAGCCTAGTTAATTTTTTAGTGTAGTTTGCAATCTTTGTGCATGCGAAAATGATAAGTTCATCACAAAACAAAAAAATGTCTTTCCTTCAGGAGAAAATAAACGTAAATGAAGAAGTACAAAGTCCTAGTGAACCTAAAGTCAGCATTGCAAAGCATCTCAAAGTCCGATATGGTCAATGAAATGCAGATAAAATTTAGTGCTTCAAAAGCTGGGCCAAACAGAGAAATGCATACATATGAAGGATGGAAAGTTTGTGAACTTGGAAAAAGCCTACAAATTTGGTTTCAGCAGCGGCGTGCAGCTAATGTGCCATTTCAGGCACAATACTGAAAAGAAAAGGCTTTAGAATTTGCAAAAAAATTAAATGTTGAAAACTTTCATGCTTCTTCTTGGTGGTTACACTGCTATGGATGCAGTGTTGCTTCCAAAAAACAAACCACAAATGATTCGTTATTTAGGCCTCAGTAACTTTAATTGTCCATAATTTAGGCATAAGCCTATATTGAACCACTGTATAGTATAATGTATCTTCTGTTTGCATGCATTAAAAGTTAATATTAAGAAGTTTCACTTTAACATTCATCCCATTTCTACATTTATTTTATCATCCCCCTTCAAAAATGTATAAATGAGGTTCTACTGTACATAACATAAGCATATAAAGTAGAAAACTGACACTCTCAAAATTTACTAAACAGATCACAATGGAAATGCACCATACACTACAGATATACAGTGCGTTTGCTTCCCCCTGTGGCCGTCTGGGTGGGTGATCGCATGTAAGCATGGAGCATTAGATAGCGATGTGTATCAACCCTCAAGCTTATCCTACTCATTTATTGTTTATTTACTGTTATCATTTGAACACTAACCTTGTCACAGAAGATGCTGAAAGTGGTGTCCATCTGCATCGATGCATTCTTGACATCTTTTGATGAAATTTCCATTCACCCACTGAAGTTCTTCTTCAGTAATTTTCAAAATTAAAAAATTCTGTTCTTAGTTGGAGAGCGAGTGAATGATTTATTAATTTCAATGAGTTTTTCATCAGTTAGGACCCTTCTCTTTAGCTTAGGACATTTAGCATTTAGGGATCCCATTGTTCTTAATTTATTAACAAGACACCTGACAGTTTCTCTATTTGGAGCTAGAACAGTGGGGAATTTGTCTTGAAATTTCCAACACACTGCTCTGCATGACTTGGTTTTTACATAAGTGTCATACATGAAAACTCATTGTTCAAGCGTGAATTTCTTGATTACCATATTAATGGATTTTAAAATAAACCTATGACATGTCTTCTACACTGCACTACGTTTTACACACCGTAGAGATAAACGAAACACTGCACTACATTTTATACATTGTAGAGATAAACGAAAAGTGACTGCGTCTTCTACACTGCACAGACAAGAGTAAACTGACTGTTTTACGGAAACCACCACGATGAGGCAGCACATATGTAGGCTACATTACTGCTGCTCTGCACTTGCACGCAGTCGCCCAGCCGCAGGGGGGAGAGCGAATGTACTGTATCATTGTGACCTAAATGCTCTAGAGCTGATATGGAGCCACTCTCCAAAATGTTGTTTGCAAAACACAATATATTGTTAAAAACAGCAATGTAAAAGAACTTCTTGAAATACATTTGAAAAACCACAGAGAAAACATGGAGAACTCTTGTGAACATATGCATATCAACAGTTAATGAAGAGGGCAATGTATGCGAGTCACAAAATGATGGGAAATATGCTACTAACCCTTCTTGCTCCTTGCCATACTGCAGTCACCGACAAATACCAAAGGATGACAGACCTAAATGGAAGTAAGTATTACGTTTCTCTTTTCACAAAATGAGTGAATCTACCTGCTAAAGCTCTAAAATAAACCATCCTTTTTCCCAGAATGTCTTATTCCAATAACCAAATTGTTACAAACCCTTTGAATCAAACCAACCTCATGATTTATAAAATAAAGTAAGCAGAACTATGAACAGTGATGTTAATATAATAGTTAGAGTGAATATTGAGTCAAACTTCTTAAAGACTTGTACATCACTCACTTGTTAGATGACTAGCTTAGGAACATTTTTGGTGACATTCATCATTATCCTTTAAATTTTTAAATTTCCTGTCTCTATTCATCATTTTGGTTACAGAGGAGGGGATTGAAACCACTTAAGTCAGCTACTTTTAATAAGTGACACATTTCCATTTCATATACATTTGTGCTCAATGAGATACTGTTCAGGCTTCTGAAAACTGCTAATTTGCGTAAGTATGGGTTGTACGAGAGTCACTCCAAAAGTTTTCAGAATGGACGCAATAAAATATTAAAAATTTAGATCTGATCATTGCATATCCTCAAAATATTCTCCACTGCACTCTATACACAGTCTCATAGCTTCAAACCATTTTCAAATATTGAACGCCATTCCTCTTTGGAGAGAGTGCAAATACATTCTTCGTAAGCAGCTACTATGGCTTCAGTAAAAAAAAAAAAATTGTTGACCTCAAATTTTTCCTTTCATTTTGGGGAATAGAAAAAAGTTGCATGGGGCCAGGTCTTGACTGTAGGGAGGATGGGACAAATATCCAACTCCTGACACATTGGGTTGCTTCTTGTGCAGTGTGGGCAGAAGCATTGTCATGGTGCAACAAAATTCTGCACAGACCAGTCGTAGAACGCTTTTTTTCTCAGCTCATTGAACACTTGTGGCAGACATTTTGTGATGTACCATCTGGCAGCAACAGTCTTTTGTCCCTCAAGCGGAATCCTCACAATGTGGCCACTTCCTGAGAAGAAGGAACAGATCATCTCCTTGCCAACACTTCTTGTTTGCTTAACTTTTGTTGGGGGATCTTCTCCTGGGAAGACCCACACTGACGACTGTAAAATTAAATTGAGTTTTATTTATGGACGCTCTTTAACTGCTGTAGTCCTTAGCGTCCCATTCTATATTGGGCGTGAAAGACCCGTAATTTTGCTCAGAGGCCTCTTTATCTGGTTTGAGATTCTTTTACATGCTGTAAATCTACGACACAGTACCACCAGCTTTACTTCCCTTCTGAAGGAAGGCATGCTAAGGATTTTTACGCCCGAAAAAATCCATTGCCCTCCGCTGGGTTTGAACCTGCAACTTTGGGAACTAGAGGCTAGCATGACTACTGATTGTTGTTTAGTTTGTGGATCATACTGGTAAATCCAGCTTTCATCAACTGTTACAATGTTAAATATGTTTTTGGATCTTCCTCCATTGAATTTTTCAATAATTTCCTGGCACCATTGTACACATGTTTGTTTTTGCTCATTTGTGAGGTGGTGGGGGATCCAGCAACTGCAGAGTTTCCTGACATCAAGTTTTTCTTTCAGGATTGTTTTCACTGCTGCTGATCCAATATTTAGTGCTTCTTAAATCTGACCATATGTGCAACAATGATCTTCCCACAACATGCGCTCTGCTTTCATCACATTTTCATCCATTGTTGCTGCAGCCGGCTGTCCTGTTTGGTCTTCGTCTTTGAGGGAATCCCTTCCTCTTCTAAACTCTGCATACCATTGATAAATGGTGGATTGCAAAGGGAAAAGATCCCCAAATGCACAATGCAGTCTTTCAAGGTATTCTCTCTCCCCTAAACTGATTTTAAAGTCATAGAAAATCATAGCACGGAAATGTTCTCGCTTGAGATCCATACTAGCATATGGCATAGTAATACCTGCTATACATACACATGTGGTGCTGACGATGCAGTGTTGGAGCACACCCAGACTTGCACATGTTGCTATCTGAACTTCAATCTGAAGTTAGGAAAAGCTGCTTTGGCTTAGCACTACTCATTGTTGCCCAGTCTCAAAACTTTCAGTGACCCTCGTATGATATGGAAGTGTGCCATGTATTAAAAGTTGCTGATTTAAATGGTTCCAACCCCTCCTTCATAACCAAAATGATCAATGCAAACAAAAATTAAAGCAAATTACCATGTTAAGGATGTTAAAAGACCATAATTGTACATACAAAAAATTAACATATCATCCCATAGCTTACAAGAAGTTTGAAAGATTTTCAAAGCCTACTACAACATAAGATTAATTCTACAGCACAAATGCAGGTTGGGAAACTTATTAAACACACCCCTTAGAAATTCAATTCCACAAGATGAAATCAGGCACATGTCAAATATGTTGCGAAGATTGCAATAAATTCTATGTAGGATAAGCAAAAAGAAATCTGAACACCATGCTTAAAGAACATCAAATGGATATAAAACAAAAGCAGATAGAAAAATCAGCTATTTCAAACCATTTTTGAACTAGCAACCACAACATTGACATCACATCCCATCACATCACACCTTGAATTAGACACATGGGAAAAAATATACCATATTTACACGAATTTAATGCGCACCTTTTTTGACCAAATGTAGCACTCAATATCGTGGTGCACATTAGATTTGCTAGTGCATTAGATTCGAGAGCAAATCCGCTCCATAGAATGCCAGTAACTTCATTCAAATTTTTCGTTTATTACATCACAATGGATTGCTGGACTTAACATGCATCCGGAAACTCATGACAAGCTAGCTGCTCATTTATCATTGGCCTATTATTGAGCATTTTTTAGTTATGATATGAAGGGCAAGGGCAAATACAGAAGAACATCTTATGATGCTTTTTTTAAAGTGTAAAGTAATCCTTTATGCTGAAAAAAAAATGGCAATAGAAAGGCAGGAAGGAAGTTCAATGTATCAGAGAGCAACGTTCGCTTGTGGCGAAAAGAGAAATTGACATTATTTGATACTAAAGCTAGTAGGAAGAAATTTATGGGTCCTCGCAAAGGAAAACATCCTGAAATTGAAGAAAAAGTGTTGGAATTAGTGTGTGAAAGGAGGAAGAATGGGCAACCTGTGACTAGTGACACTATACGAAAGAAAGCTAAAGAAGAGGTTGAAGTTCTTGGTATTCTGAAACAAGAGTTTAAAGCTAGCCATGGATGGGTGGATCGTTTCATGCAGCGGACAGGTTTATCTCTAAGATGCTGTACAACACTGTGGCAGAAGCTTCCTGCAGGTTTTGAGGACAAACTACAAACGTTTCAGCAGTATATCATTTCACTTTGAAAGAAAAAAAAAAGATTTCCATGGGGCAAACAGGCAATGCTGATGAGATGCCAATTTGGTTTGATATGCCGTGGAACTACACTATTACTGAGAAGGGGACAAAGGAAGTTACCATCAATAGAACAGGGTGTGAAAACAAGTGCTTAACACTAATTTTGTTCTTTAACAATGTCACCTAACAATAGGACACTTTTAATTATATAATCTGATGGTTTTATATATATATATATATATATATATATATATATATACATATACATTGTTGTATTAAATAAATTTAAATAAAATACCTAATACCTCTTTTCTATCATTGATGTGCTTTACATTCAATAGAAACCCTTTTTTTCATAATTTTAAGTTTCAAGTATGGGTGTGCATTAGATTTGCTGGTGCATTAGATTCGCGTAATTACGGTATATCTTAAAAAACCAGAAGCATTTGATAAACTTTGAAATCTGCCAAGTTATTGAAATTGTGCCACCACTCCACCAGAGAACAGCACAATATTATCCAGCCAGAAGGAGTCCAGGATCCAGAAGACAACTTAAGTTGACCTACAACTGAGGATGGTGACAAATGCTGCTGAAAATGTTCGTAAGTTAATCATCCAACAAATGAGTGATGTACAAGTGTTTAAAAAAATCGACTCAATATTACTTTTAATTACAACGTCATGATATAAAGATCTTATCTTTCATTACTGCATGAAAAAAAAAATAAATGAGAGAACACTAATGGGAAAATAGGCACTTTTAGGTAGTAAAATCTTAAAATAGGTCTCATGGTCAAAATAGCCATTTTAGACACAAAACAACTTCCATAGATTTTATATGAACATGAAAATATCAGTGGCAGATCATGGGTGCAAATTCTGGAGGCCAGGAAGCTAATACTGGAAAATCCCTGTTCCTTTCCATTTATGTAAGCAGATTTAAGGGATTGCTACGGCTACCACTGACAACAACAACAATAATAATAATAATAATAATAATAGCAGCAATCACTTTTATTTACAAACAAGGTTGAAGACTGGGTATTGGAGGGTTGTTACTTGTAAAACAAGTTTACTTGGCAATCCTTCTACCCATTATCATTCAGTGGTATCATCATACCACATGTCTTGGCTCTCAAGTATTCTCAGTACTGGTTTTTTCAATTGAAGCACAAGCAAGAGCTAATAAGTGATCCTGGGCTATACTGTTCCTCAAATATGTTTTTACGTGTTTAAGAAAAGTAAAACTCCTTTGAACTGAAGCACTGATTTCAAGGATAGGCAAAATAGTTTCTCCAGTTCTACATGCAATTGTGAGCAGTAGAAGGATGTATCATACATTGCTAATAATGAATCCAGACCATCTATAGAGAGATGCTGAGCATAATAGATGAATTGAGTGGTATTGCTTAATTTAAGAAACAGCAGTTTATCACAATGTGAAAATCTTGTTTCTAATTGTGTTTTAATCAGAGTTAGGATTTTTAGGTGCAAATTTCAGATGAAAAACTGAAAGTAAAAGGTGCTCAAATAAGGTGAAAAAAGGGACAATAAGGTGCTGGTTTATTTAAGGGGATGCACAACTGAAATTGCTATTTTCTAAACTATACATTTAATTGGGCTGAAATTTTAACCACATCTCAGTCTTCTTTAGATATAATTGATTTGTGAATTTCAATCCAAAATCTTAATTAGTTTTCAAATTATTACTTTTCAAAATATAAAATTATGGTATATGCAAAATGCAACACACGATGCATTTTTCAAAAAAAAAAAATAATCTTATGTTGCTTCTATGTCAAGGAACTACAAATCTGTCATATAATTTTTTTCTACCATTCTTAGTTTAAAAGGAAAAAATAGTTTTGTAGTTCTGTATTTGCGTTTTTTTTTTTCATTTTTTGTATACATTGTTATCTTCATAAATTAGTAGCGCAAAAGCTATACATTACACAGAAAAATTATGTGACAGTTTTATTTATTTGGGTTTTTGAAATAAGCATAAAAAATGTCAATATGAATGGATGAAAACTACATTGTGTGGAACATTTTGAATATGCAGAAATGCTGAAAATAAGAAACGCCTTAAAATAAAGTTTTAAAAATATAAACAGCTAGCAATCAAATGCGCAAGGGTATTCAAAAAGTCTCATAACGATCCTGAAGCATTCGCTAAGTCAAAAATAAAAGTGGATTCTAAAACTACAAGCAATGGAGAATTTTTTGGGAACAGAATTTTTTTTTTTGAGATTTTTTGAGATTTTGAGCTAATTTCAGTTGTGCATTCCCTTGAATAATTCAACGATTTTTCTTTCCTCTATTCTAATTTATTGAACTACAAACAAGTACATCAAATTATTACTCGTCAAAAGAAGGAAAAAAAAAAAACATGAAGCTGTTGTACTTCAAGACGTTAAGCATCTCCACATTTTTAAAAGTAAGTCTGTTTCTATTAGGAGATAGAATGTCTTTGTAGATGCTAAAGCTTCTTTCAACATCCACAGAAACCAGTGGGGCAAACCTTGTATTCACTCGGAATGACAACTCTACACATGTGGCGAATTCCTCAATGTCTGGATTCTTCTGAAGACTAGATTCAAGTTTGTCTTTGGCAAAGCCATCTAACTGCTCCCTCACGGAAGTAAAAATATACCATTGTTTTTCCTTTTCCAGACCTTGTTCTTCCAATCGTTTAATAGCTGCAGGCAGGTACTTGTAACTATGGACACAATATAGTTCTGTCTACAAATTATATATTTTCTCCGGTAACAGAAGTTGCTGTGCCCTGGAAATTGCACCTGCGTCGGATGGATCCAAAGAAAGCACAAACTCTTTAATTTTGTCAAAATTCTCACATAACATAGCAGCACACTCAATCGAAGATCCCCAGCAAGCAATGACCGGGTAATTTGGAAGGGGCAGGCCAATGATTTCCCTGTAGTAAACAACACAGCTCGGAGCTTTCAGTAGATTCTTCTTCAGGGCAGAGATGAATTGATTGATTTACGATGTTGTATTCGTTCCTTATAGATTCACAAACCCTGTGAAGCACATGAGCCAAGCATGTCACATGCTTCAAGTTAGGAAATAAAGGTTTCAATTGGTTAACAGCTGAAACTATGTATAGAGCTTGGTCCGTAACCACAAGAAGAAGTTTTCAAACTAGATACCAGTAGGCCAGAGTTTTTGGCAGAAGTCCATAATGGATTGCATTACTGTACTGACACTGGCTTTCTGCAGCTCATACATTTTTAACAACATGGGCTTAACTTTCTCCCCTGCTAAGGGAAAAACTAAAATGTTCAAAACATATTGTTCCATTAAGTCTATGGTTTCATCCACAATGATTCCCACATCGCAATCAGACACTTTCTCCTTGATTCTTTCTATGGTTTCTTGGTAAACAGGCTCCATGTAGTTTTTTCTTTAAGTACTCTCATCGGGCATTGACATCTTTGTGTATTTTTCAAGAAATCCCTTGAAGGCTGGATGGTTCACCTTATTGAGTGGAATTCCTGCTTGTGTAAGTGCTGCACACAAATCAATGTTTAATTCCTTCAAATTTTGGCTTTTTAAAGAACTCAGTTGAAACGCATTTCATAGTAGAGGTTCCGTGATTTGTTTGTTTGAAGATTCTTGTTCATTTGATGCTTAGAGTTGGAAATGTGCTGTTTGGTGCGATCTCGCTGGTGTTTTTCACCTAACAAAATTCTTGAATCACAAATAGTACATCACATAACAGTTCCATCAGTGTCTTTGAATTCCTCAGCCAGAACAAGAAGTCGAGATTGGACACCTTTGGCATGGTAAAATCTAGTACTAGTACACTTGTTTGATAATGTAACATAGAGCTAACACTAGTTCACTTGCTAACACAATGCGACTGTCACACAACTCACTTTTGTGCCCATTCGCTGTCCATATTCTCTTATAACACCACGACAATTACCAGAATGTTCTCATTCATGCTGGAAGTTCAGTCTCAGCGATTTCTAGTAGTTTCGAGCAGAACCCAGTCTTAATAATTCTCGGAACTGCGCGAGTGAGGTTACTGCCGTCTCTGCGTGCCCAGCCTTCGCCTTCACGCAAACAGATGATGTCTCTCACAGTAACAAGCTCACATTCATGAACAGCAGGCTACTGATTCTGGTGGGATAGAATCACTCATTGTCAATTGCATTATTGCGGGCTACTTTATAGTGGTAAAGCGAGTGAAAGAGGTTTTCGTGAACACACAATTATTTTCCATTGTTGCGGGTGTGCTTTCAATTCCCGTGCAGTGTTTACTGAAAGAGGTAGGCTTACTATCCACACATACACAGCAAACTGAGGAGACGTTAATTGAAAGTTAAATATAAATTGGAATGAAACTTAAAAGAAAAAAGGGGGAAAAAGGGGATTATGGGCATGGTTGGGGGAAAATGGGATAAAGGTGCCAAAAAGGGGTAAAGGTCCCAAAAAAGGGTGCAACAAAAAAATGCCTCTTTTCGCAATTAGAAAACAAAATTTCACACTGTGATATCTTTCCGCACAGCTTTAACTTACCCTACAAAAAAAGGTGCACACCTAAACATCCTAACCCTGGTTATAATATTATCCAATAACTTGAAGTACATTTGTTTATATTTTTACGTGAATGAATTGCCAGTGTATTCATCTATCATTTCAGATGTATTCATGGAAGCTTCAGGTTATGAATTAGTCAAGCTTTTCTTGGAGTTAAAAATCTCAATCAACTTACCATGACTTCTTAAGCTTTTGATACAAGTTACACATTCTGAGACAGCATTTCTGCAAAACTGTGCATCTGGCTTTTTGCTGAAGACAGTTGAAAAGCAGTTCAGTTTTTATGTTTTGGAAAACGGACAGAAGAAAAAAAAAATCAAAGTCTAGAAGTCTAGTTTTGAAACCACAGGCTTCTCTTTTAGTTGTTAGAGTCTGGACAGTCAATTACTTCATTCAGAACCTCAATTAAACCCAGATGGTTTTCATGAATGACAGGTATTATTCTGGCATTGCAGTTCTGTCTGGTTTCACTGTTTGAAGGAATGCATTTACTAACAACACTGTCAAGAAATTTGATGTCTTTGGAAGGCAGGTGGAAAAAAGTAGGAGCACTCAAATGTGGATAAAAAAATCCTTACTGGTTTTATACAAAGAACAGCTCTGCTGCAAAACTAAATTTGAATGATGTGCAGAACTCTGGATGAAAAGAGCTTGAGGGTCAATTTCATGTATCCTAGCTTGCAGGTCCTTTAATTCTTCTTCCCGAATGGAAGCACCATCATAGGTTTGAGCCACCAGTTTGTTCTTCAGATTGTAGTTTTGAAACATGCCATTCAACACAACGAATAAAGCAGCAATAGTTCTAGTTTAACCAAGAAAATGTTCTTAATTCTCACCTTTGCAGTCCACCAGCCTCATAACAATAGGGCATTGTTTCCTGTCTGAAATGTTTGTTGCTTTGACTAGTGTGCAGGCATAAAATGAGCTTTTGTCAAAGCTTGAATGTATATATTCACAGATCTCCTCAATTACATTCACAGATCTCCTCAATTACATAGTCAATCTATCCATTTTTATGGTCTTTGAAAATCCTGGAAATAAACCATTTCCTTCCAGTGTGCTTTCAAATCTTTGTTTCTGTTTAGCTTAAGTTTAAATATGGTTCTAAAATTTTCAGGATTCAGGGATTCTTCTGTCTCATCAACTTCCTTACAAAAATAATTTGTGACCTCAATTAAAGTTTTCATGATCTCTTTATTTGTCTTCACTTTATTGTTCTTTTTTCATCAATTTGTGCTGTTCATTAAGTAGCTCTGAAATAGTAGAGGACTTGTTTGGACAGTTCCTTAAATGAAATAAAACTACTTTGATAATCTTTTGAAGAAGCATGCCAAACTAAACCTCTTAGACAGATTCTTCAGGTGACCAAAACCCTTAGAGGACCATATGGTGTTTCTTGCTCTTAAGAGCAAACATGCCAGCAAAATAATTTCTTTTTGTAGAGCTAAGACATAAGCAATTGTGGTGCTTATACCATGAAGTTTGGAAGGCACATGTTTTGACTTATCTTCTGAAGAAGGAACAATGCTGGTGTCAGATGCCCTTTCTTCAAATTTTCATCTCATTCAGTTTCACATCTTCTCAAAACCAAAGATTCCTGAAAGTAATGATGTCCTCACTCAAAAGCATTATATCAGTACTTGCACCAGGTCGGGTTTCATCCATATTTATTACAGGATGACATCTAAGAGAAAACTAGGCAGGCGGTATCACAGTAACTGACTTCTCACAGTACGTAAGATCAAGACTGCACGGGCAAGACAACCTGTACACCTCAACTGCTTCTAGCTGTGATGTAATGGTTACCATGACAATCGGGCACTTGCAGGTGGCCTCGCATATATCTTGCCTCTGTGCCGCATTCACACTTTGACTTCTGTTCCCCGAGAGCAGTGTTGGTGGTTTAGATGAAATAACACAAGCTGTCATTTCACACTGGATGGCAAACTTGCACAAAAGTTTATTGTAAAAATAATGACTGCTCCACCACCACCATCACCGCCACTGCCACCACCACCATCACTACCACTACAGAAAAGTGACAAGGCCTGGCCTCCCTTGCCTCCTCTGATCAGCAGCCAATATAAGATATTTAACTAGCTTTAGTTTATTCATATACATAAACACTAGCTATTTAGCCTAAAATCCGAGGTCTAATTAAGACGGACATACACAGAGCTCTGCTACCTGTGTTATAACACAAGTGAACATAGATGAGCAAACTGATGGCACTAACCTGTTTTTGGGGCAGGTTGGTGTTGTTCCTCCATAGCCTTCTCAAAGAACTTTGTCTTATCACTTACAGATGTTTTTGGAGCTTCAGTATTTCCAACCTATATGAACACAGACGAGAACAACAAATTATAGAATATTCAATTTGTCTTATGCATAATTTCCACAGAGGTTACAGAAAAACAAGATCCTTGAATATGATATATGAAAGCAAAGCCTCTAGTGGCTAGAATGAGTTTTCTTCATAGTAAGAAAATAAATTCTGAACCACAGCCCCCTTTCAAAAATACTAAATTTAATTTTTTCTTGTCCCTTTATCTGACAGTCTGCTTGAGTTGGGAAAAGCTATTTCCATTGTATTATGTGTGCAGAATTCTTTACAATTACCTTTTAGTGTAAATTATGTTACTGGGTAACTATTCACTAGTGATGAGACGATACCACTATTTCTCAGTACTTGACGCCAATACTGGTTTTTAAGCATCGATACTTGATAGTAAATTTATAAAAAACTGTAAATGTGATAGTTTGTTCACTGAATTTATGTTCTTATTGGTAGTTTTCTGTGTATAAATGCATTACAATGAGTAAGAGAAAATTTGTGCCGTTGAATGTGAAACTGGAGGCTTTGAAAAGACTAGACAAAGGAGAAACATTAAAAACAAACTCATTGCTGAGTATGGAGTTGGTGAAGTGACAGTTGGAGATTGGTATAGAAACAGAGACAAAATTGAGAAGTTTTCATCTAACAAGTGTTCTATTTCATCATTTGAACGGAAGTCAATGAAGAAATCTGAGTATGAAAAAATGAGTGAAGCTTCGTTCATTTGGTTTACTCAACAAAGACAAAAAGAAAATCCAATTTCAGGGCCTATTCTGCAAGAAACAGCTGTATTTTTTTAGGAATGAGTTAAAGGAAGATGAGGACGATTTTACTGCAAGTTCAGGATGGTTGGATAAGTGGAAGAAGCGATACGGCATAAGGCAGTTTGAAATTTGTGGTGAAAAACTTACTGCAGGTTTTCTAACTGTTACACAATTTTGTGAGATTTTAAGAAAAATTATACAAGAAGAAAATCTTACTCCTGATCAACTGTATAACTGTGATGAAACAGGACTAAATTATAAAATGCTTCCATCTAAAACTCTAGCCTCACAAGAAGAATAGGCTGCCCTGGGCTACAAAAAAACGTAAAGAGAGGTTAACAGTTCTTGCTGCATAGAATGCAAGTGGAGACCATAAACTGAAGCTACTGGTAATAGGGAAGCCTGCTAAGCCTAGAGCTTTAAAAAATATCACTGCTTCTGCACTGCCTGTTACATATGTCCACCAAAAATCTGCTTGGATGGACAAAAATATTTTTAAGAAATTGTTTTTCTAAGATTTTGTTCCAGAGACCAAGAGATACCTAAAGAAAATGTGCTTGCCTTCCAAAGCAATCTTAACGCTTGACAACGCTGGTTCACATCCTGATGAGGAAGAACTACAATGTGATGGTATTTGCGCATTGGCGCTAACGTGCCAAGTTTAATACAGCCTATAGACCGAGGCGTTTTACAATGCTTGAAAAAAAAAGTATCGTCGTTGTTTGTTTTAGATGCTTCTAAGAACAACAGAAGGTGAAGGAACCATCAAAGAATTTCTAAAAAAAAAATACAATAACAGACATAGTTTACTGGACAGCCAATTCATGGTTTGAAATAAAGGGGGAGACACTAAAAAAGTCATGGAACCAGATTTTACGGAATGAAATGGATACCAACAGTACAGACGAAAATTGGCAAAACCATTGGCAGAACTGATGAAAAAGCTTGCTGGATGTGAAAATGTGAATGTGAGGTTTCAGAATGGATGAACAGTTTGAAGTGATCTTGCAATTCTTGAAATCGTTAGTGAGCCTGCTGAAGACAGTGGTGACAAGGAATTACCTGAAGAAATTATACCAGTGATCACTCACAATGAGGGTTTGGCTGTGCTAGATGTGGCATTGCGTTATATCGAGCAGCAAGTGGAAGCTACTCCAACTGACACTGTTCTTCTTAAAAGATGGCGCGACATTGCTGCTAAAAGCAAAGTTCTATTTTAAAACAAAGGACTTTGGACAATTTCTTTTAAATGTAACTTATATTTTTGCAACTTGGAAATGTGTGCCCATATATGTGCATATAGCACAGGTATGTACTAAATTGTTTTTTATTTATTTATTTTTTATAACCATTATTGGCTCATTAAACATTTATTCATGATTTACCCACTGATTTAGTGATATTTCATATAACACAAGTTTTTTGTAATTCAAGGTAGCCTCAGCCCCAATTAGTTCGAATTACCGGGGCTCTATTGTATATGTAATTCCAAAATTGTTCCTGTTTGACATTCTCCAATTGGCAGCAATGTTTTTATTTTGATAATGCCACAAGTTATACATCCCCTATTCTAAGTCAAGAATAATGTTGTTGATGATAATAATAATAATAACAATAATAATAATAATAATAATAATAATAACAATTTCTTTACATCCCTTTTATATAACTATATTTTGTGCTGAAAACTTTCTTTTAAAGGATTTTCTATCCATATCCTGGAAATTAGTTGCAATACCTGTAAGCTACGCTCATGAGCTGATTTTGACTTGTGTAAACACAAACTAACAGATGGAAGAGAATAACAAATATTTTCATGTACTGTATTATCCTATGTCTTAAGTTTTTATTTGTTTCTGCTGGATTCACAGATTTTTGGTCAATGGAGTGGGTAAATATAATGGCTGAGAGTAAATCACCAAGCAAGGCTATTGAAGAAACACGATATGGTGCATCAACTAAATCAGCTTCATTCAAAACTCAGTTAATGCTGCATGTTACAGGAGTACCTCTACTCCTTGCTGCATTGTTTTGCATGTTTTCATTTAGAACACAGGAGTCTATGGAATGTTGCATTGATTCACCCACAGGAAATCCAGTCATGGTCTATCAATAACTATAGTCCAGCAACTCTTTGGGGACACTTGCGAGTCAATAGCATGAAGGCTCAAGTATTTTCATTTCTCATCTAGCATAAAGTTGAATACAACCACCTTCAATAATGTTAAACTTAAAAGTTTTGAAGGTTTATCTCAAAGTATTAGACATACTTCAATGTCACCGAGTATCGAGGCATCTGCAGTATCAAGGTCCCACCCTACCATTCACTGTTTGTAAGTGTAAGCTATTCATATGCAGAGGTAGTATTTGAAAGTATACTTTCCATTAGGTTCCCTAAAATAACAGTGTGCTAATAAAACTTTGTGCCACTAAAAAGACTAGTGAGTTAAGGATTAAAATATTTTCTGTAAACCTATTACACTAGAGCTGGGCCAAGCATGATGGCTCAGGTAGTAGCATTTGAGGTTTGCATTTGGGAGGTCCTGGGTTTCATTTCTGTTGTAATGGCCTTGGTTTTCTTCATGATTTTCCCCAGGTTGGTAGGCTAATGCTAGAATGGGTTATATACTGAAACAAATTTTCTTGTCCATTTCCTTTCATTTTCAGAGTTGCAGGACTTGATATTATGGTCAGTATTGTGTGGTGCATGCTGTGGATGTGCTTAAAGGAGGAAACTGTTTCTTCCCTGGTATGGCACCTTTTTACTGGACCTGTATTTCATTCACCTAGATAGGGTGGGGCGGGTATTGGAAGGGCGCCTGAGCCTGCAGACAATAGGGCATCCTGAGTCTGCTCCCATCAGATCAGACCACCCTTTGTCCTCTCTCACCTCATCCCTTTCTCTATGAGGTTTAGTAGGCAGAAGAGGCCTAGGCTTGTCCGCTGTGCCAAAATACTCCTTTGCTTCTTCATCCAAGCCCTAACCCTACACTAGAGGCATTAAGAATTTCCTTCCTTGCCATTTTTCAAATTAAAAACAAAATATATGCTAGCAACAGGAATTGGGACTTCATTCATATCTTAAAGATAAAGATATAGCTTTACTATAAGTTTTACAGCCCAAAATATGTAGCAAGCAGCCCAATGGAATACTGTACTGGGACCTTCGCTTTCTTGTTTGCTATCAATCATAAGTTAAATCTATCAGGAAAATCAGTATTTTATGCAACTGAACCTCTTGCTTGATTATTCTATGGATACAATGTTAACAGCCAATAACATACTATAATAGGAAAGGCTAAGAAATGGGGTGCTGCTAAATTAGCTTTAAATCAATAATGACAACACAGACACATTGCTTCTATCACTAAGAGCAACCCTACTATAAAATGAAACTTGTTAAATGGTTACACCCTTGGGCTTGCAAGGTGATGTTAAACTTAACTTGGATGTCAATGTACATAAGCTCATTAAGGCTCTTTCTGGAGTTACTTATTTATTAAAAATACTAAAAACTTGGACAAGTTATTAAATTTTAAGAATAGCACACTTCACAATTTTTCACTCACATCTAAAGTATGGCCTTAGACTTTGAGATAACTCTCCAGCAGCAAAACAAGTGACCTTCTTTAATCAGGGATCTCTTTTTGTGCATGTATGAGCATCGTGTGTCTCCCGTCTAACATGAAAAACCAGAACAAACACCCCCCCCCCCCCAAAAGAAGATTTGGATGAAGAGTAAAGCTTTTATACATTTTATTAGTTCCCCACAAGCAATTCTTTACAGATGTATTTCTATTTATTATACAATAGCTTTGTTTCAATCATTCTTGTTTGACCAGTGAGACCTTCGCATAATAATTATTACTTTATTTTTTATGTATATACCTTGCAGGTAATTTTATATGCAAAGGATAGTGTAGCTACTTTTTTCTTCCTCTTCTTTTTCTTTTTTTTTTGTTTTCCCTTTTTAAAATATTTTAGCAATTAAGAGTTCAAAAGTTATGTATTACAGCTCAGTGTCCTGCATGCACAAATAGTTACATGGAAAAGTAGCAGATGGAACTAAGTGTAGACTTGGTGGGAGGAGGAGGAGGAGGAGGAGGAGGAGGAGGAGGAGGAGGAGGAGGGGAAGGCATGCATTAACAACACCTGCTACATGTACTGGTCCACACATCCCTCTCTTCACTACTAGCAGAATTGGAATCTTCCATTACTGCACAATGTGTTTACATCAGTCTCCAAAAAATGTACCTGTATGTTTAGGTCTTTGTATATCAATGCAGCAATACTGTAACTAAGCCCAAAATTTTAGAGCATGTTTACAATGAAAGGAAGCAAACTCACAACAGGACATAAAAAGAATCAGCAGCCCTGCACTGTCATGTATGCCTGCTGTACAAGTGATTGAAGTACATTCAGTAGAACGATCTAGACATTTTACATGAATGACAGATATTATGCATATTGTCCGATCACATCTTTGTGACCCAAGTAATGAAAAACAGTGTGAATATTTTGCATAAAATTGTGAATTTATTTGTCATTTAACTAAACCTTTCAAAAAGAGTGCAGCAAAATTAGTTGAACAGTTATCTCTACACTAAATAGTACACAAGCCAATGTAGAAAACCAAAAGTGTGCACAAAATGAAAAATCTAATGTGTTACATTCATATGACTTTCCCTAATCATCATTTATTTTTAAATAATGACTTCAAATTATTCACACAATAGCTTATTATCTATCTACTTCAAGCTAATTTACATAAACGATTGCATAAATAGTTCCATTACACATTTCATTATAGGTACAAAGGGAATAGCAATAGTCAAATATTTAACTGGTTTCTATATATTGACCTTGAACTACCATACTCTTTCCATGACAATGTGAGAAACAACTAAATAACAACAGACTTCAAAAAAATGACAAACTATTGAAAAATTCAATTCAATAATAACAAATATCTCAGAAATAGCTGATGTCACAAAATGAAGTTATTTGAAATAAACTGTGTGTTTTAAAGAGATCCACAGTTTTTGTGTAGTATACGTCTGTATCACTCTTATAGTTTACCCATTATACAAAATTATACTGAGTGGGATGGCTCAGGCAGTAACATTCAGGAGGTCATGGGTTCGATTCACGTGACCAACCTTCCTGACCCTGGGTTTTTTTGGGGGCTTCCCCGGGTCAACAGACGAATGCTGGGAAGGATCATTACATCCCCCGAATTTCCTGTCTCTCCATTTCATCTCCATTCTCATTTCACTTCACCTTTCATCTGTTTGGTCTCTTTCAGGGTTGTGTCAGCAGGAGGTCTCAGCATATGCATGGCAGGGGAAAAGGATGCTCTAAGGAAACCTTCATTCTCCGGACTGCGAGTGGCCTCTGGGTCCCGGATCCCCCAGGGGATATGTAAGCCTAAGGGGGGGGCAGCTGCACCAGCCAGCACCTGGAGAGTTCCAATCTGTAGATGGTAGGGCCCTGCCCTGTGTCTGTCACGTCGTGCCGCGTCTCCTGGTCCAGCTGCCCTCCATCTCTTCTCATCTCATCTCATCCCTCCCTCCCTCCCTCCCAGGGGCGTCCCTTCAGAGGAATAGGCACAAAAGATCTGCATAGGTTGAGATACTAAGTCCCCTCTGCTTCTAATCCTATCCTATACAAAATTATACAAAATTCTGTCTGAATGAGGATTTCACAGGCTATTACCAGAAAATTCAAGATATAATCTTATTTGTCATACAAATATCTTAAATATATGGCATTTTAATCAATTGTTACAGCCATTTTTGAGAAAATCAAAAATATAAAAAAAATTTCCATGAAAAGGACAGTTTGGGGTGGAGGGTTCTCTTGAAAATCTTTGTGCCACAGTTTTGGAAGATACTGAACTTAAATAGCAAATTTGGTATTTATTGAACAGTACACACACACAAGGAACTTTTTCTAAAACTGCCTTTTGTTTGGATTCAGGGGGCTTCAAAATATGTGTTTTCTGTGAAATTTCAATATGAAATTTTTGAGTGGAATACAGTAATTCCTCTTACCTACTATACATAGGTGGCAGAGAAAGTATAAATATAATACATAAAAACTCTTTCAGGTAGCTAATAGAAAAGACCCAGGAAGACCTAGATTAAGATGGATAGAGGCTGGAACAGGTCGATTGGCCTAATCCCTGTCAGGAAGAAGAAGAAAGGTAGCTAATATGCTGTCAGGCGACATATGTACTGTAGACAAAGTAGATGTCAAAATGAATGTCAAATGTTTCACATATGCACTTGTGGTTTTGAGATATATTGTAAGTAGTTTTTGTATATAAGGGCATACTTGCTAACAATAAATGCTCATTTACTTTTGACAGTTTGAGAATGCATACTGTTATAATTGAAACTGCGAGTCAACTGGTGACACTTTGATTTCATTTACTAAGTTGTCACTCAGAACTTGTTTCGAAGATGTCTCTGTCATCAGCTGTAAGTCTACTGACATCTGGAAGGGCATCTCATAATTCAATGCCAGTTGCACTGACATCTAGCTGTCTAGTGGAAAACTTTATTATGTCATCCATCAGTAGAATTTCAAAATTCATTACTCTGTGTGCAATTTTGGTGATGTGAAATTTTTCCCATACTGTGAATTCTGCTGGTGTTTAGGCATCTTTTAAAAGCTTTATTTCCCATTTAATGTTGAATTCTGTTGACAAAAAATGGTGAACTACTGTAGATTTATCTATCTGCTTAAGTTTTAAATTTCTTAGGTACTCCTTTAATGTGGTTTGTAGGCATCTCTTAGTTCTTCCTATGCATATTTTGGGCAATCTTCAAAATGAATCTGGTAAATTCCTGACTTCTTAGTGTTTGGTACAGTGTCCTTTAGCAGATGATGAAGTAAATTTCTGAGGATGTGTTTATTGTATGGAGCTGATTTTATGCCATATTCTAGAAACAGTTTATTGAATTTGTTACAAATTTTTGGGTGGCACGTGAATCTACTGTATCTTTTCAGTGGCATACAGGTCGATTTTCTCGATATGATGTGGCAGAAATGCACAGGAGGAGAAGGTAGTCTATGGTGGGGGGAGAACAGCTGGCAGTATTCCCCTTGTATGGAACAACACTCACTCGAAACACTTGGTGATGTCACCTTATCTCACATTGTGTACGCACCTGCTGCTCTGTTACTACTGACCCAACACCCCTCCCAGAAGATAGATGGACTTATCCGACTACTGTACATACAGACAAGTGTGTCAGGGCAAAAAAATCGTACTGTATCTCTGCTGTTGAAAGTGATGATATGTCATTCAACCTTTTTTGTCTTTTGTATTAGTTTGTCCACTATGTGTGTGCTGAATCCATTGTGTGTCACTACTTTCTGAATATTTTTATATTCCCTGTTGTATTCATGTTCTTGGAGTGGTTAGTTTACTAATCTGTAGGTTAAACTGTGGAATATTGACTGTTGGAGTGATTTAGGAATGCACATATTGTTTTTTATATAGCTGTACAAATGGGCAACTTTTTTGTGTATACTGAACTCGATTCTGTTTTGGTGTCTCATACTTTTGAGATTAGAAAAAAGGTAGCCATAAATCTTTTTCTATTTCTGAGCAGAAATGGTTTGATCTTGCAAATTTAACGATTTCAGGGCATCAACTAAATGTTACTTTGGTATGTTGGCAAAACTGTCATCTATGTATCTCACCCAGACTTTAAACATGTGTGGAAAGGATTTTGCTATATATATCTCTAGGGCGCTCACAGATAAAATGCTAGCAGTGGTGATAATGGATTTCCCATAGAAAGGCCTCAGGTTTGCTAATAAATGTTCTAATTAAAAGATGAAAAATGTTGCTTGATGCATAAGTTTGTCGGTTTTGCCAATTATTCTATTTCTGTTTTTGGCAGTTTAAATAATTCTAACCAATTCATTGGCAAATTTGGTATTTGGCCAATAGGAATGCTTGTGAATAGTGATGAGACATCAAAAGACACTAGGATTTCTTCTGGGGGTATTTAAATATCTTGGATTATTTGGACTAGTTCTATGGAATTCTTTAGGCTGTTTTCAAATGTTTCAAAAGAGTTGAACTTGTTCACTAGCCATTTCACTATTCTGTACATTAAGGCATCAATACTATTCAAGATGGCGGCATGTAAAGTGGTAACCTGTTGCATGTTACAAAAAAAGTGCGAGAATAATGGAAAAAACCGCAGAAAAGTATTAAATGAAGTGAGTGGCATATCAATTTGTGATACAGGAATCTGTGTAAATGAAGTCAATGAGATCCGAAGCCCTGAGGCAAAGTATAATCAAAATAAATTTACGGCACAAACAACATGCACAGTATCACGCGAGTCGGAAGTGATAGCGTCACTACAAATAATCGTTGATATGTTGAACAAAGACTTAAAACAAGCACAAGAAGAAATCATATCACTGAAACAAGAGAGAAAACAAGTACAAATAGAGATCTTAGCACTGAAACAAGAAAATGTAGAGTTAAAAAATGAAATCCAACATCAGACCGAAAAAGAAACTTATGCTACAGTCGCAAGAAGGAAAACAAAACAAAGCGGTTGACCTACCAGATGATCAACGTGGTAATGCAGTAACAACTACGAACCGATTTAGCATACTGTATAAAGAAAACGAACCCACCAGTGAACAATGGAAGAGAAATTGGGATCAGCAAGAAAGGAGAAACAGCAAGGGAAGTAATGGAAAAAAAGTTATGGTGTTTGGGGACTCGCTACTGAAATTTGCCAGGAATGAATGCAGAGATGCTGGCTATGAAGTACGATGCTAACCAGGGATATGAGTGGAGGAGCTAAAACGTGAAGTTGAGAATGCGAAGCTGAACGAAATAAAGCCAGACGTGGTTGCTATTCACGTGGGAACAAACAACATCTGGAGAGGAATTATGGCTGAAGAAATTATGAGCGATACCATGGACCTAATAAGTGAAACCAAACTTCAAAGCCCAGAAACCAAAGTTGTGGTCAGTGGAATATTATGCAGGCGAGATGTGACCACACAAAAAGTGAGAAGAATTAATGCTGAGCTGGAATGGTTATGCTATACTCGAAAGTGTATGATGCTGGACGGTAACTGGTGCATACGGACAGAGGATCTAGGTAGAGATGGTGTTCATCTCAACAGAAGAGGTGCAGTTAAGTTTGGAAGGTTCTTGTGTGAGGGGATCAGCAAATGCCAGGTACAGGGAAACTTATAAACCATGTGGTTGATGCAGTATCCATGGAAACCCAATGTTTCTCGATGTCAGAGCACAGTGGTAATAAACATTCTCCTTGTATACCAAAAAAGGACTTTAATGTAATTTATCAAAATGTCCAGTGTCTTAGGAATAAGCTCTTAGATATAGAAATATTTATAAACACACTTGAAAATGTACAGGTTTGCTGTTTCACTGAGCACTGGCTTAAAAATACAAGCATGAGTACAGAGTCAGTCATTCTCTCAAATTTTGTAATTGGAGACATTTACTGTAGGGAGAATTATATTCATGGGGGTACTATGATAGCAATAAAAAAGGGCATTGAATATAAAAGATATGGTAAAACATCTTCACTAAATGAAGAGAAAGTGTTCGAACACACTGTAGTAGAAATAACAGATTTAAAATTATTCATTGCATGCATATATCGGTCACCAAATGGAGGCTATAAGGCCTTTTTGAACAAATTAAAAATGATTACCTTCATAAAAAAGCATGCAAAAATTATCTTAATTTGTGGAGACTTCATATTGATTTTTGGAAAGAAAGCACTTCCCTTCTAAAATTAAAAAATGTACTTGCCTCGTTTAATCTGAAAAATGCAATAGAAAGTCCCACCAGAGAAACGGATAGCTCCAGTACAATAATCGATGTCATGTTATTCGACAAAACAGACATGAACTACAAACTCACAAATATTAATGCAGGTTATTCTGATCATAATGCCATAATATTAAGTTTAATAAATGAACTAAATGCTAGCAATAAGTCTAAGCCTCAAGAACAATATAAAAGAATTTATTCTAATCAAAACATGTCATATTTTAATACACTATTAAGCAATGAAGAGTGGTTAGATGTATATAGGGTGTCCTCTGTAGATATGAAATATCACAACTTCATAACAACTTTTATGTACCACTTTAGTAGTACAGCATTTCCATATAAAACAATAAAAAATCGACAGATGAATGTAAGGAAAAAATGGATTACCAAAGGAATTATAAACTCTAGCAATAGAAAACGTTTTCTCCTAAAATTAAGTAAAACCAACAAAACTGAACAGTTCCAAAAATATTTCAAACAATATAGGCAAATTTATGATAAAGTAATAAAGGCTACAAAAAAGCAGTATATTGATGCATACATTAGGAACTCATCGAATAAAAACAAAACATTATGGGATATAGTAAAAAGAGAAACCTCCAGTTCTAAAGTACACCACGATAAAATCTCATTAAAAATTTATAATACCAATGTTAAGAATCCAAAGGAAGTTGCTAACATCTTTAATGACCATTTTATTACTGTTGCTGATACAGTATCATTACCACAACAACATAATAGTAATAGTCCATGTGCTAAACTAAACAGAAATGAAAAAAAACATTTTTCTTAGGCCAGTTATGCATGATGAAATAATTAAAATAATTAACTCAAAAAAGAATAACTACTCTGCAGGATTTGACGAGGTACCTGAGTGTGTAATTAAATTATTTAAGGACAGTATTGTTAATCCCATACAGGATATATGCGATACCTCCCTCTCAACTGGGCTATTTCCTAATAAATTGAAGCTGGCAAAAATTGTCCCTGTATATAAAAAAAGATGATGTAAATATTGTTGATAATTATAGGCCTATTGCTATCCAGTCTGGGTTTTCTAAAATTCTGGAAACAGTTATGTACAACAGAATTGCTCCCTTCTTGGAAAAATATGCGCTTAGTGATAAACAAAATGGCTTCAGAAAAAACAAATCCATACTAAATGCCTTCTATGCATTCATAAAGGGGACACTGGAAGGAATTGATGCTCAAAACACCACAGTTGGTATATTTATGGACTTAAGCAAGGCATTTGATTTAGTTGACCATGGTATATTCCTGTCGAAATTAGAAGCCTATGGAACACGTGGGGTAGCTTATAAGTGGTTTGAATCTTACTTAACTAACAGACGACAGGTTACAGTAATAAATGGTGGTATCAGCCATGTAAATTCTGAGACAAAGATAATTAGATGTGGAGTTCACCAAGGCTCTAATCTCGGACTTTTACTCTTTCTAGTATACATTAATGATCTGCCTGTCAATATACCACATGCTGAGACTATATTATATGCTGATGATACCAATCTTATTCTCCAGGGTAATACATGCACCAACCTGCAAAGTCAAGCTGATAATGTAATGACTAGTATGGCAAAATGGCTAACTACAAATAAATTAATATTAAATGGGAAAAATCTCACTGTATATGCATTACACAATCCAATAGAGGCAGTAAATCAGTAGGACCAAAAATTGTATACAGTAATGAAACCATACAGTATGTCTCTGAAACAAAATTCTTGGGAATCACCATTGATAAACTCCTAAATTGGAAAAGCCAAATTAAAAATGTTACAACAAGAATAAATAGAGCACACTGAAACGACAACTCTAGGCCAAGCCCAAGAACTGTAATTATAGATAATTAATTAATTAACTTTTATTGATATTAAATCGTACTATGTAAATATCTTTTTCTCATACTGCTTGTATATTTTAAGAAGGGTGATTTAACGTTATGTATCTATCTAGGTTACTAATATTAGTAGAATTATAAATGGTTTAATGTAAATAATCTACGCGCTGTGTTAAAATACTGTCCACGACGAAATGTTTTAGCTACAGGAATAGTGCTTTCGAAGGCAGAAAACCTAGTTTTATTACCTCTCTTCGGTCGCAGTGCCATTATTCCTACAGCGAGGGTGTAGCGCCTTTGTCCCTTTATTTGATAATTCGCCATGACCAAGTGAGCGAGACAGATAGCCTAACGGTAAATGTAGGAAAAGCCGCGATTTATATTAAACTTGGACCAATGAGATCTCTGGAAGTTTATTCGAAATAGTTAGACGCGTCGAGTCGCACTAAAAATGGACCAATAGGAAAGGAAGCAGCCCCAGAAGCCTGCGACTATAAATCGATCTGTTTGGAGCAAATTCGGGACAGTTTTTGTCATGTGTGGTCAGGGAGAGATGCTGCAGGATGTGTGAGATATCGCGCCAAAACAGGGAATCAAGATAGTTTTAGAAACACACCTAAGATCCGCTACTCGTAAAGAGATAATAAGCATATTTAAACTTCGTGTCATATCCGCGCCATAGTTTAACAGCGGTGGACGGTATTTTACAGCGGCAATACCAGTTTTGTATACTACGAGTGTTAATTAAATAAAAAGAAACGGCAGTGTCATCTTTTCATAAACAAAGCAAGTCTATGTCTTCCTATATCACCACCCGAGATCTACATTTTCCTTTACCGAGGATAAGTCCATGCTCCTATATAGTTTAAAGAAAACTACTGCAGCTAGCCGAGGATAAAAGTGAAGAGAACCAACACACGGCGAACTTCTGGAACCAACGGGAGAAGCATCAAGGTAAGCCTAACAGCAACGGACTGAGGAGGTGACCGCCGCAACACTATGTAATATCTGTTTTAAAAGGCATTTGTAACCAACAAACACTAAAAATGATATACTTCTCTTATGTACAATCTGCACTTGCATATGGTATGTTTATTTGGGGATCTGGCAGTGATATAAGCACTCTTTTCATACTACAGAAAAAAATAATCAGGCTAATGCTAAACCTAAGTAGGATGACATCATGTAAACCACACTTCCGTCAACATAATATTCTTACTCTACCGAGTCTGTATATATTAGAAACTGTATGCTTTATAAGGAACAACATTTGTCTATTCAATATGAACAACACTGTACATCAACATTCCACTAGACATAATAAAATACACTTACAGACAGCCAGAACAACGAAAAAGGCCAACTCAATACTGCATAATGGCATACAAATGTACAACCTCATTACAAATAAGGTAAATGTTTGTAATCAAATTAAGTTTAGACACAATCTTAAACATTTTTAATTAAGCAAACTTTTTATAGTATGGAAGAGTTTTATGAATACTTCAAAAACTAATACGTTAACTTACTACTACTATTATTAATTATTATTATTATTATTATTCATTAATTAATATGTATTTTCTGTATATAACACTGTAAAATGTATATTTCCTGTATATATTCCTCACTATATTACTTAAATCTTGACGAAGCCATGAATTTGTAAGAAAATTCTCTTGGTGAAAAAACATGCACGCGCGCATACATACATACATACATACATACATACATACATACATACATACATACATACATACATACATACATACATACATACATACATACATACATACATACATACATACATACATACATACATACATACATACATACATACATACATACATACATACATACATACATACATACATACATACATACATACATACATACATACATACATACATACATACATACATACATACATACATACATACATACATACATACATACATACATACATACATACATACATACATACATACATACATACATACATACATACATACATACATACATACATACATACATACATACATACATACATACATACATACATACATACATACATACATACATACATACATACATACATACATACATACATACATACATACATACATACATACATACATACATACATACATACATACATACATACATACATACATACATACATACATACATACATACATACATACATACATACATACATACATACATACATACATACATACATACATACATACATACATACATACATACATACATACATACATACATACATACATACATACATACATACATACATACATACATACATACATACATACATACATACATACATACATACATACATACATACATACATACATACATACATACATACATACATACATACATACATACATACATACATACATACATACATACATACATACATACATACATACATACATACATACATACATACATACATACATACATACATACATACATACATACATACATACATACATACATACATACATACATACATACATACATACATACATACATACATACATACATACATACATACATACATACATACATACATACATACATACATACATACATACATACATACATACATACATACATACATACATACATACATACATACATACATACATACATACATACATACATACATACATACATACATACATACATACATACATACATACATACATACATACATACATACATACATACATACATACATACATACATACATACATACATACATACATACATACATACATACATACATACATACATACATACATACATACATACATACATACATACATACATACATACATACATACATACATACATACATACATACATACATACATACATACATACATACATACATACATACATACATACATACATACATACATACATACATACATACATACATACATACATACATACATACATACATACATACATACATACATACATACATACATACATACATACATACATACATACATACATACATACTGCTTATAATTGGCCTCATACTGTTGTCCTGCTTGTGTATTTTTGGTAGGCAATAAATCTGTGGTAAAGTTGGGTTTCTTGGTTTAAAAACTGTTTTTCTCTGGTTGTATCACTGTGGTTGCTGAAAGGATGTTGTTGACTTTTGTCACACATAAATTCAATGGTTGTTTGATATTTTTTTAAATTCTCCCTTCTGAAGTATATTCTCTACCCTGTTTGTGTAGTCATCCTTTACCATGATAATGATCCTGTTTTCTTTGCCTGCTTTTAAATATGCAACTGGCTTTTTTATTTTGCCCTTGAATTGTTTAGTAATCATCTGTTTTCTTTGTTTTTATTTCTCTAAGAAGTTTATCATTTCCCTATGACAAAACCTTTTCCTTGCACGGTAGTTTCTGTGTTGCTATTTCAATGGCTGTGATGTATACTACGTTCCCTGAGTGGCTTATGTAAGTTTTGAAACCTTTATTTAACAGAATGAACTCTGCTACTGTTAAGAATGTGTTCTGATAAGATCACAGTGTTGTTCATTTTGGCAGATATTTATTTACTTTTTGTCTGTAATGCCTGTTTTGTTCAACTCATAATTTCTCTGCTTTCTTTACATGCTTTTCATCTCAATACTAAATTTTTCCTGAAAATCGGCTACTTGATTTGCCCATAAGGTGAAACCTAACCTGTTTACCAGTATTATGAGTATGTTGTATAATTATAACTCAATGATGTTTAGGTTGATATGATAATTAGCTCTTTCAATTTCGAGGACTTTTCTTTCTGCTGCTATTTGATGTCTACTGTTGCCCATAAGTTTACCGTTTTCTGCACAAATTTTGGTGTTACACCTTGGTTAATACACAACTTAAGAAATTGAATATCTGTAAATCTATGTCTTCTTTTAACTTGGAGTCTTGTGAATAGTTTTATCTCTCTTTTAGTTTTGTTTAATTCATTATTGAAGTTGGAAATGGATTCCCTTACCTTTGCCATCAACATTTTGTTGCCTGGGTGGTATTTCCTGGCTTCACCTCATTGGCTTGTAGGTCGCATACACATACTAGGTTATTATAAGTGATTATAAACAGTGAAACATTTTAATATAATTGAAATTGTGACACTTTAGTTCATTTACTAATTAGGAGTACCCTTTTCAGATGTCAGTGAACAAACAGTTAATGATGGAGGCGAATGTCTTCGAAACACATTCTGAGTGAAAATTTAGCAAGTGAAACTAAATTGTTGCCAATCCACTCACAATTTCAGTTATGTTCAAAGGTTTCACTGGTTATAATCACTTCTAATAACTTAGTGTATGCATATTATTGTTACTGTAACTTCAAATCACACATGCAATACACAATAAAACTAAATCTAGAGGTTTTCAATTGTATTTTCTAATCTTTAAAACAAAGTCTCCAGTTAATGTAGACGAACATATTTGAAACATATTCAGAGTGAAAAGTTAGTAAGTGAAACTTAAGTGTCGCCAATCCACTCAAATTTCAATTATGTTCAAAGGTTTCACTGGTTAAAATCACTTCTAATAACTTTGTGTACGCATATCTTGTTACTGTAACCACAAATCACACATGCAATACACAATAAAACTAAATCTAGATGTGTTCAACTATATTTTCTAATCTTTAAAATAAAGTCTATGAATGATAGGAAGTAATTTAAACATATGTGTCTATTACTATCTTCTTATGGCGGCACCATGGCCAAGTGGTTAAATCGCTCACCTCCCACCAAGGCGGTCAGGGACCTGCATGTGGGATTTGTGGCGGACAAAATGACACCTGGTTGGATTTCCTCTGATTTCTCCCACCATTCATCATTCCACCAGTGCTCCATCTTCACCTTTCCATTCATTCATCTCATGCATCTCATCTATCATCTCCTTCACTCTCATCCCAGGCATCAGGCTGATCACTCACCCTGGTTGTCACTCTCTGATCTATAGACCCTCAGCTCCACAAAAGGCATCTAACCATAGACATTGGTTTGTAAGTCGTGGGGGGTATAAGTCCTATGAAGGGTAGGGTAATCAGAGATTGCCTTGCTTTTGCTTTTTTTTAATTACTATTTTCTTCAGATAGCACCGTGCAATACTTGTATAAGACTGCTGACTCTGTTTATGTTACCCTGTGAATTGGCCTCTTTTCATTGTAAGCATGCCTCAAAGCTACAGGGCTATTAATAATTCCCTACACCAAGTATATTGCTGTATGTTTCTGCTTACTTTAAGTACCATTTATATGGATGATTCCTGTTGTATACATGTACCTATATCCAATTCTGAACAAATAATCTGACTTGACTCACTTACAAAAAGACACAGTATTTTCTAAACTACTGCAGACTTCGAGAATTCAAGGAGACTTTTCTATTATTTTTAAAACTACTATTTATTTTTATGGTAAAGATCCCTCAAGAAAATTTGATTGACAACATAACTGTTCTAGAGTAAAATATGTTTAAGCTGTGCAGGATCTCAGCAGCAATTCTGCTTATTTATCTCCATGTAATATTTGAGGGAATTTACTTCAGCATTTCACCAAGTTACTGCCTTTTAAATGGTCAAAATCTGACACAATTAATAATATCGAAGTAAGAACCAAAAAGGAATTTAATCCATTGACATCTTATTTAAATACCCTCATGGCTACCTCAGAAATTTGATTTAAATCCCTACAGCTGCACAAGTTTAAAAATTTACATAAACTCAACTATTTGATGGCCTAATATGATGGTTGGGTGTGATAGATCTCAAAACAGTTCTGCAAATGAAGGACAACACAACACCTTTTATGTTGCAAAGTATTTGTGCTAATTTTCCCCATAGCATCTGTTCAAGATGACTGCCCTCACTTGGAAAATCATAACAATGGGTGCATTCTGCAGGCCAAGCAATGCAGCAGTGCTTTACACAGTGGTTCATTCATTGCAGCATACTGCTGGAGTGGTGAATGAAGTGAAGAAATACTTAGCTGCACCGGCAGCAGAAGAAATAAAAATGGCAGAGTGTTTGCAGATGATATTTAATAGAGGGTGTATCCTACGATATCTTTGGCAGAGAGGAGCTGACTAAGAGGAAGGAGGAAGACAGGGCTTTGTTTTAATCTATTTAATAGATTATTAAACCTCTTCTTCTATGGTATTTATGCAGCAATAACAAGTGTAAACAGTTGTTTCCGAGACCACATGTAGGTATTATATAACCCTAATAGGAATCAGTTTTAAGTGCTTCTGTTCCAGATTGTCTAGAAGTACAACAATACATTTTAGTATTTAAGCTGATGGTCATTAATAATATCCTACAGAATACAAATATTTCACTCATTTGCACTTTTATGTTGCAAATTCTTTAATATGTTTCTAAATAGATGCATTCCTTTACTTCCATTAAGTAAACAAAATTGATATGTTACATTCACATGGCTTTCTCAATCCTCTATAGTATATTAGTGAGTATACAAACTATTCTAATGAAGGCATATTTTTCTATCTACTTCATTTTAATTGAGATAAACCATTCCGGGAATAGCTACTTTATACATTTCGTTATAGATACAAAGGGGAGAGGTACAGTCACATATTTAAGAACTGGATGCTATATGCTGGCCTAAAAATTCCATACTGTTTCCATGCAATCGTGAGAAACAACTGAATGCTGACAGGACTTTAAAAGAATAACAAAGTATTGAATAATTCAAACCAATAATGATGGCTATCTCGGAAATGGCTTATGCTACAAGAAAGTTATTTTAAATAAATGGTGTGTTTTAAAGAGATCTGCATTTTTTGCGTAGCATGTTTTCGCCTACCAATTGTACAAAAATATACAAAATTCCTTCCGGTTGAAGAGCACTTCACAGGCTATTCCCAAAAAATCAACATATACACTTTGTCATGCAAGTATCATTAATATATGCTAATTTAATGAAAATCGCAGTTTCTTTTTTAGAAAATCAAAAATTTCCACTAAAGGGTAGTTTGGGTTTTGGGGGGATTTTCTTGAAAATCCTTGTATCGCATCTTCGGAAGATGCTGAATTGAAATACCAAATTTGGTGTTTATCCCACTTTTCGTTTTTGAGTTATGATGTTCACACACATGAGCCTTTTTGTAAATTGTTTAATCAGGGTCTCAAAACATGTATTTCCGGTGAAATCTCGATATGGAATTTTTGGGTGAAATGTAATACCTTCTCTACCTACTATGCACGTGGTAGAGAAAGTAATAACCTAAGAATAAATTAATTTGAGTTTTAATTTATGGATGCTCTTTAACTACTATGGTTCTTAGTGTCCCATTCTATATTAGGCGTGAAAGACCGGAAATTTTGCTCAGAGGCTCTTTATTAGGTTTGAGGTTCTTTTACGTGCCGTAAGTCTACGACATGGGACCACCAAGTTTACTTCCCTTCCGAAGGAAGTCTGCTACGGATTTTACGCCCGAAAAGATCTATCGCCCTCTGCCAGGTTTGAATCCGCGACCTCGGGAATTACAGACTAGCATGGTATCCTTAGACTGCGAATCATAATTTGAAATCCATCTCTGCTGTTGCTCGTGACATCGGAAAACGACTCCAAAACTCAACTAATGAATAATGCGTTTCCATTTTCTCAAAATAATTCAGGTTTCTTACAGGAACTGTCCTATCTCCTTTCCCGCTTTCTTTATAAGCGATGACTATAAAACTGACATTCTTAAGTGGAATTACTTCTTAAACAACATCGTTGACATATTCTGCTATCTGCAAACACTAATCGAAAACGTCTTCTTGATCCATATTCTATAAGAAGTGTATTTCCACGTGCTTTCACCGCAAGGAATCAGAGCATAAGTGGTCCGGAAAACAAATTGCGAAATTCTCGCTTTCGCTTGCAGCGGTGCATTCAACAAATCCTGTAGCGAAAGTATTAAGTGCTGCTACAGCGCTTAGCCCGCTGAATGTACCCAATCAGTTAAATCAGACTGTGACGTAATTGTAGGGATCACAAAAGCGTCATACGGAGCAAGCTTGAGAAGGATCCCGCAGAAGAATCAATAGGAGTAAAAACCGGGGAAATTAAAATTGAAAACAAGTCCGAAGAGTTTGAACTGTCATTAAACTCTGTTAAAATAGGTAAAAATCTGCAATTTTGGATTCAGGCGTTACTTCCTGCGTCTACTCACCAAATTTATTCATGCAATTAATCAACAATGGTATGCAGATAATGAGCCTTCCCACTTCTAATTTAATATGCAGGATCACAGTTGGAAAGTCCGCCCAAATAATAAAAAGGCAATGTTTGTTAGCTGTAAATATTGAAGAAGAAATCTTTGAAATAATGTTCTTAGTTGCTAATAATTTGAACATGATGATATTCTTGGGTGTGACTTCTTAGAGGAACATAAAAGTTAAGATTGATTTCGAAAAACATAGTGTTTTTATTCAAAAGGAGAATCGTATTGTAAGGGCATCTTTCATAAAGGAACAAATCATTCCAAAAGAGCGCACGCCTGAAGAAGTGGAAATTGCTGACTCGGGTCTCTCTGTACAAGGAATAGTGATTGACAGCAACACGGAAATAATAAAGATGCGGAGTGAGGGAGGAGAGGAGGACCCGGTTATTCACAAAGGGACCTCTAGGCCGATTGGTCTGCAAATAGTAAGCCAGCGTATTACCCAACAAGGGGAAGAAAGAACAAATTTTTCAGAAGTGCAGCAATGGCATGGATTGTAAACAAAAGCAGCGACTAAGGATAATGTTAAATACGAATGCAGACGTTTTCTCAGATATTCCAGGCAAATACAATGTTTATACGCATAAATTTCAGGTTAAGGGAATTAAACCTTTTTGCCATAAATATCTACCGAAAAGCTTAAGACTACAAGCTAAAAAAGGGATTCATAACATGATAAAAAAACATCCTGGAAGAAACTAACACAAGTTTTATCAGTCCCTTGTATTGAACTTTGAAGCAAGGATTTCCGATTTCATTAAGTCTTACTCTCGACGCAAGGAAATTAAACTGTTACATGAAGCAGGACCACTTCCAAAATGAAAGTGTAAATCAGATACAAAATTATCGCGGGAGCGATACACGTCGTCGATCGATTTGGCTCAAAGTTACTGGCAAATTCTACTAGATGAGAGTGTACGTGAATACTGCTCTTTTATTATGGAAGGCAAAGTTCTACGATTCAAGAGACTCTTGGTTAATTACATAGATGATTTTCTCATTATCTCCGAGAACTTCGATGAACGTACAAGAAATTTAGACTTTGTATCGAAAAGACTAAAAAGGTGCGGTTTTACACTTATAATCTAGAAAGATCGAAATTCAGAGTTCAGGAGATTGAATTCCTCGGGTTTATAAGTCATTTTCCGTGGTGTAGTGGTTACCATGCAAGTCTCTAGTTCTTGAGGTCGCGGGTTCAAACCCGGCGGACGGAGATCACTTTTTTTCGGGCGTAAAAATCCTTTGCATGGCTTCCTTCGGAAGAGAAGTAAAGCCGGTGATCCCGTGTCGTAGATTTACGGCACGTAAAAGAACCTCAAGTCTGATAAAGAGGCCTCTGAGCAAAAAAGAACCATAAATGGACATGGAACGATGAGTTTCGAAAGTGCTGGGAACGAGTTCAGGAAATCTTTAGTTCAACAAAACTGCTTGAATGTCCACGTGATGAATGGGCTTAAGAAATTTACGTTGATGCCTCGACAGGGGTTTCTGGAACAATCCTATGTCAAAGGAGTCCAAATATTGAAGTTCATGTAGATACAAAAAAATTCTGACAAAGATCCCTTAAACATACGAGCAACGTTGTATAATAAACTCCCAATGGAAGTTAAATCTCTACAAATTAATTCCTTTAAATCTAAGTTAAAGAAGCATCTTATAAATAAACCTTTGCGCAGACTTGAAGAATTTGAGAGAGAGAGAGACAGAGAGAGAGAGAGAGAGAGGGAGAGAGATATGATATTGAATTATACAGAGTTCAAAATTAATATCCAGTCTCTTTAAAAATAGAGTAAAACATTACCTTGTAAACATAATATTGTACAGACTGGATGAATAATGAAGTATAGAGTAAGTATTTATGTATGGATGTGAGTGTTTGCGTATGCCCACTTGTGAGTTATTGTATTGTGGGAATGTGAAGGAAATTTTGTAAACCGTAGTGTTAATGTTGTCTTGGCCATGCTTTTAACCTGTATCTCCAAGTACACAAGCAATAAAGAATTATTATTATTATTATTATTATTATTATTATTATTATTATTATTGTGATAAGCACCGCTTCACGACATATCGATTCATTAGAGAGGAACGCTTCAGTCACTGAACTGGAACTGGGAGCATTTCACTTCGTGCTGAGTCGATTCTGAACGTACATATATCAGCGAATGTGACCCAGGGTGGCCGCTTCCCGCGCATTCACTGCTTGTCGAGCTGTCTGCTAGTGACGTCATGTGGAAGGTGGCTGGCATCGCTATTCCCATGTGGAAGCTCAGGGTTTACAATATAATTCAAATCTTGTCATGCTTTCTGATATGATATGGTTTCCTCAAGCAAATTTATTTGAAACAAAACTCTCTTTCCGTAACATATAAAATAGAAAAATAATACGGAGGAAGAAACAAAAGTATGCCATCTACTTTATCTTACAGCTTGTCTTGTTAAACAACACATTTTTTTTTTGCTTTAAATTTTTCAACATTTAAGTTATAATTGCATTTCTTACAAAAGATAGCAAGTATTATTGCCTTTTAAACACATAATAAATGAAGAGAGGGAGAGAGAGAAACAAGGGGAGAAGAAAAACTATATTATATTAAAATAAAATAGAACCTTCAGGCTATGCATTATTTCTGCAATTTTACTTACCCTCCTATTTACTTATAGTAAGTAGAGGAAGTATTATATTCCACCCAAAATTTCGATACCGAGATTTCACTGGAAACACATGTTTTGAGACTCTTGAATCTAAAAACCACGTTTTTAGAAAAAGGTTTTGCATACGTGTGAACAGCATAACTCAAAACAAAAAGTCGGTTAAATACCAAACTTGGAATTTAACTCCAGCATCTTCCAAGGATGCGACATGATTTTTTAAGAAGATTCCGTATCACGAACTACCCTTTACATGGAAAATTATCCATTACTTTTATGTTCTCAAAAATGACTAATACCATTTTGATTAAAGTGCATATGTTTAAAGCATTTGCATGACAAATAAAATGTATATTTTGAATTTCCTGTAATTAACCTGTGAAAACTTCATTTGAATGGCTTGTATAATTTGGTAAAGGTTAAAAGAATAAAAAATTACTTTACAAAGAAGTAGATCTCGTTAAAGCACACACTTTATTCCAAATAAATATTGTTATGGCGTTAACCATGTACAAGATATTCTGTGTTATTTGTCTGAATGTTCAAATACTTAAACGTTTTAAGTGGTAAGTCGCTATTCGGCTTTTTTCCCTCGCAAAGGGTGGTCATGCAAAGAGCATGGAATTTCAAAGCCATCACATAACGACACGCTTTATAATTTGACTATTGGTTTAGCTTTCTGAATCCTTCTTATGCATATAACTAAATGTGTAATTAAAGTTCATCTTTCTTTAACAAGTTAGATAGAAGAATAAACTTCTTTATGAATATTTTGTAGAAGAGTAGCAACGAAAGTCATGTGAATGTAGAAAATCTGAGTTTTATAATTACAATATATATTGTGCATATTTCACACTTTAAACAGCTATAAATAATTTTAGTTATATATGTTATGCATTTTCAGAGATGATCACAGCGACAAAAGTAAGCTATAGAAAATCCTTATTTGAGGTTGTAAAATAATGTAATTTTATTGCAGATTACACTTTCTAGTTGAATACCATCACAATGTTATATCATTACAATGATATTCCTCAGCATGGACCGAGTGTTTGTTTCCCTTAAAATGGCAAAGGAAATGTTTTTCTTATTTCCGGATTTTAAAAGAGCACTTGCATAGGTATGCAAAAGGGTCATCAGCCTTTTGTCCACGTTATACCTGAATTTCCACATGATTTGGTATTTAAGGCGGTATATTACCCTAAAGCAAAGCGAAAGTTATGAATTTCGCCTTCTTTTATCCTTCTCTTGAACTTCTTGAAAGTTTTAGAAACGTTGTGTCCGAGTCCTTGTGCATTTGAAACAGCACGAACAGGTGTCATAAAGCGTGCCAAATTACTCTATTAGGTGCATTTGATTGCACGTGTTCACGCATTAATTTCTAAAACAGCATATTCCCTATTTTCTGGGGAAAAACCATTCTTAAATAATGCCTATATAATTATTTCGAGGAATCGCAGAAAACTCTTTAAATAATATTTTTCTGTAATGCGTTGTACTGACCAATCATGAGCAACAATTTTGTACCCCACAGGTGCAAACGTTGTTTGGTGTGCATTGTTGCTCACTAAATAAGAATGCTCTTTCCGATTACTTAAAAGCTAGTTCTAGTTGCGGATGGATTTGGAAATACAAGTGTGGTGTGCATTCGTGTTCAAAATGAATGTTTTTAAAAAAATCTGATGTGTTACACTCACATGACTTTCTCTCTCTTGTACAAACTATTTTTACAAACTCTTATTTTCCATCTATTTCATATTAATCGAGATAAACATTTGCAGAAACAATCTTTTGACATGCAGAGAGAATTACATTTTACCATAGCGACCAGTTCTAAAAATATTTGACTATCACTTAAGGTGTACTATGTTCCCTTTGTTTTGTAATTGCAAGGGCAATATTGAAATACAGCAGCCTTTAAGCATCGACATATATCTTAATAGCTGGTTGCTAGGTGCAGCACCATTCTCTTTGCCACAGATTAATACTCCGTGCTTATCCAAGACAAAAAAATGAATAACGAATTCCCATTTTAGAAAATAAGTATTGAAAAATTTAAGGGAATAACAAGCAATATCTCGAAAATGGTTCACT
The DNA here is from genome assembly GCA_030765065.1 of Deroplatys truncata. Taxonomy (NCBI): domain Eukaryota; kingdom Metazoa; phylum Arthropoda; class Insecta; order Mantodea; family Mantidae; genus Deroplatys; species Deroplatys truncata. The sequence goes on from CM060990.1 coordinate 232,930,646, forward strand.
CAACAAAAAAATGTATATGACAGAAACTGTGTATTTCAACGCGATCTACATTTTTTGTATAGTTAAATTTTGTCTATCTCTTATGGTTTACCAGTTATGCAAAAGTCGTTCACAATGAAGAATATTTTTGGAGTCATTCCCAGAAAATTCAAGATATACATTTTATTTGTCATGAAAGTATCTTAAACATATGATATTTTAATCAAAATTGTTAGAGCCATTTTTGAGAAAATTAAAATTTTCGAAACATGTTCCATGTAAAGGGTAGTCTACGGAGGGGATTTTCTTGAAAACCTTCGTGTCGCATCTCTGGAAGATACTGAGCCTAAATACCAAGTCTCTCTCTCTCTCTCTCTCTCTCTCTCTCTCTCTCTCTCTCACACACACACGCACGGACGGATGGATGGACATGTTTCCAAAAATGCTTTTTTTTGGATTCAGGGGGTCTCAAAACATACGGTGAAATCTCGGTATCAAATTTTTGGGTGGAATACAATACTTCCCCTACTTACTATGCGTAGTAGAGAAAGTAAAAAAGTTAACTGTGCTGTTGCGTAATGTTCTAATATAGGAACAAAAACTGCTGGAATTATGTATCATAGATTTCCTAAAATGCTCAAGTCTGCTCAGTATATTTTCAGCCTGAGGACTATGAATGGGACTTAAAAAAATGAATTACTTGCCTTACCTCTATGGAAAAGTTTACGTGGTGATGCAGTGCCGTGTCTGTCTCCCGATGATATGATTCCATGGCTTTCATATTTCAAATGTGTTTAGAATGATGAAAACCCTTAGCGACATAATTTGCTCTAAATTTCCTGATTTAGACAAAGGAATTGCTTATATATACGTCAGGACCTGCACATTTATTAGGATATGGCATTTGAATACAAAATTAAAAGCTGCAACCGTGGAAAAAAGAAATACAAGGAAATGTCAGCAGTGGGTGGCATCTATTTCTTCTACAACAGCAGCATGACCAGCCACTTCTAAATTTAAATCTACTTTTAAGATTAAACAAATAATAATTTGTTACTTCTTATTTTAGTAATAGTTTTGATGGTGGTGTTGATAAAATTGGTTTGTAATTAGTAGAATGAGTTGAGAAAAGTTTCCTATGCATTTTCAGTTAAAGTATCTTTCATAACATATGTCATTGCATTATGTTACACTTCCTTAATTACTGCTTAACTGTTTACACAATGGGTATACGAATCTGTGCGTTAAATTGTGCATATTAAAATGGGTTTAAACAGTTCTCTTTCACTTACTATCCAAAGAGCGCACCTGCTCAACCTTCCACATGACGTCACAGGCACACAGTCAATGAGAGTGAAATGGCCGGAGTGGCCTACCTTCCCTATACTCAAGTTACCTTGCATGTGACCATATTAGTCTTACTTTCATAAGGGAATGTAAATTAGCATCTACAAAGATATCTAGATATGTGCATGCTGTCAGGAATTATGATATTGAAATAATCCACATCTCAGGGAAGCAGAATATTTTCATTGATCTGTTATCAAGACCTCAACTTTGTGAAGGGAATTCCAGAGACAATAGTGAAACCGAAAAGGGAAGTAACCTTTCTTCAATTAGATATAAAGTTAAGTAAGGAAACTGAGAATAAGGCTAAATAGTTAGCCAAAATACAGCAAGATGATGGCAAGTTAAGAGAATGAATAAACAAGGCTCCTCAACTTAGTGATGCAAGAAAAGAGAACACTGTCATGCATGATGGTCTGTTATATAAAAAGCATGGAAAATTTATTAAGAAATGGAAGGTTGTAATTCTCCATTAGCTAGAAAGGAACATAATAATGAATTTCCATTGAAGTTTACTGCACTCTAGAACAGATGGAGTTACAGCAACATTACCGGAGAACATGTATATATCACAGGCAAGAGAGAAAGTACGAAAATTAATTGCTTGCTGTAACTTATGTCAACGGTGCAAACAGAAAAATGTTGGAAAGGTAGAATCAGATGACTGAAAAATTCAATACCATAGCCAGGATTTGAACCACGGATCTCCCGGTCTCCGTCTGGTTGCTCTAACCACTGAGCTACCATGGCAACATGCCGACACGACATTAAATTCTCCAACTGATTCGCATTTTTCCTGGTAAACCACAAGGAGATCTCAAATTGTATTGAGACGTCATACCCCAATGGCGACTTACATTCTTTGTAAGTACTTTAAGTCCCGGGCATGTTGCCATGGTAGCTCAGTGGTTAGAGCAACCGAACGGAGACCGGGAGATCCGTGGTTCAAATTCCAGCTATGGCATTGAATTTTTCGGTCATCTGATTCCACCTTTCCAACCCTGTCCAACACATGGCTTGTGTGAAAGGACAATTAATTCCAGAAGAATGTTGGTTACCACTTTGATACTAACTCCATAATTAGAGAACATCCAAGAAATTTAATCTGTCTGGATCTACATGGACCACTCCCTTCTTCATCATTTGGCTGTCAATACATCTTAAGTCTGCTATGTTGTTTTTAGTAAATATGTAAACATATATACGTTAAAAAAGGCCAACAGTCAGCCATGTGCAAGAAGGCTGTTACAGCAATACCTTCCACAAGAGAGAACAATTAAAGCAGTACCTACCGACAATGCTACGGTATTCAAAGGGAAGAAATTTTCTGAAGAAGTGAAGAGAGCCGGAATTACTCATTATCGCTATGCAAAGTATTACCCCAAAGCAAACCCGAGTAAGTGAGCTATCAAAGATGTGGGCGTATTTCTGAGGGTATTATGCCATAGAAAACATAACACATGGCTTAAGTTTATCCACCCTATTGAGACCCTGATGAATGAAATTTCTAACTGTGTCACAGGATACAAGCATATAGAGATCGCCTGAGGAAAGCCAATGAACGCAGTGAACGTGAAATTACCAGCCATCATTCCTGTTAATGATGAACAATTAGAGGCAGAAGAAATATTCCCAATTTCTTCAGAGAAAATAAAGAAGATGGTGGAGAGAAGAAAAGAAAGACATGAAGCTAAGTAGCAAGGGATCAAGTGGAATATATAAATTGGCAATAAAGTACTATTACATAATAAATTATTGTTGAGTAAAATAAGAAAGGAAACCCAAAGATTAATGATTTATTACAAAGGACCATATGAAGTTGGCAGACCACAGTTGCTTCACAAGTTTGCTTATTAAGATTGGAAAAGTTATAAGGAGTTGTATAACATTATGCTGTATTAAAAATATAATATTAGGGAAACTGATACCTAATGTAGTTAATTAATATGTATGCAATTTATGTTGATTATAATTTGTGTAATATTTATGTAGTAACACAACTTATATCGAGGTATTGTTCGAGTATTTTGTGTAGTAACAAATGTTGAATTGAAACATTAGGATGTTAGAACACAAACAGGTTAATGAGGCGAAGTCAAACACCAAAACATAAGAGAAGGTGGACATGTTAAAAACTAATAGTAGTGCATAGGAGAAAAGGAGAAAGATAGTAAATGTTCTTGTGGTGTGAACCCCAAAAGGGCAATCTATTGTTTTGTGAACGGAGAAAGGGACCTGTGTGTGCGAAAAAAAAAACTGTCAAGGTCAAAGTAACCTACATTCTACAAGTTTCTTTCAACAGAAGGGCTGATCATTACCTAACAGTAAACAAATCTATGAGGAAAGATGTATGAATAATTATTAGGTATCATTGTTGATGGGCTAATAATTAATTCATAGGGGCAGATGTGAAGGAGTTTTATGCCCAGGACATTGATTACCAATTTTAATCAAGTTGTTTAGTAATAATTAAGATAATTACACAGGAATAAGTAAGGACATATTATCGTATGTGTGTTACATACATTTTCTGATGCAAGATTTTGTTACAAGTTTTAACAAGCTATGAATCCGTCCTATGAGTCTAACCATTGTTTCATAGATAGAAAGCTACCCTTGTGTACCCTGATCTATTGTCAGCAGAGTCATAAAAATAGCAAGAAAGACTTTCATGCAAGGAGAACATCATCACACAGGGAGTTCGGCCAATAAGAAAAGTTGCACTTCGGGAATTATTAAGAATATTTAAGCAGGGTGTTTTCCCATTTTCGGTGCACATTTTACGAAAACTTTTTGAGTAGAATCTGTGTCCATCCTGAGAGATTTTTGAGCAAAGTTAAACAATGGAAGCTTATGTGCAAAGTAAATCAGTATTAAGACCAGTCAAAGAAGTAAATGGTAGAGCTAATGTTTACGTGTAGCAGTTACGAATAAATCCGTGAGTGCTGTACCGAAAATGCTAACTTTTGTGAACTGGAAGTTTGTATTAGCATGGGGTGTATCAAAGCTGTGAGACTTTAGCCAGTGAAACTAGCAGAAGATTGTTTCTTTGGAGAATAATTTATGGTACTCAAGTTTTGTTACGTGATTTGTGATTGATGTGCGACTTCGTGGCAGCAAATGGAACTAAAACTGATGTGTGCAGTGTTGGTTTGTCTTATATGGGAGATTCCATTTCAAACCATCTGAAATAAAAAGAAAATCAACCTTGCATTTTTTAAATGAAACAAAACTTTTTGTATTGTAGACAAGCCCGATACAGCACTTTATGCAAACTCTTAAAATTTAGATCATCATAGTTTCACAATTAAAACTGTTCAAATTTATTGTATCTTCCTAAATTTCCAACTTCCAGGTATAACTCTGAAAACTTTAAATCTAGTTATTTATATCAAGCTTTATTTTGATTCCCTAAACTTTAACTTCATACTGATAAGTAAACATGTTGTTCTTATTTTCATTTAAGTGAAGAAATTTCTATTTTTTCAAGTGTAGATAGTTACGAATTAAGAAACATAATATTATTATATATGGCAAATTTCCATAATTTAAACACAATCAAACATATATTATACTGTAAAGGTTACTGATAAGGTTTTGTTTAAAATAATTAAAGAAGTAAATTACTTTATGCGCTCATGCTTGCTCTCGTACGTTTTTTTCGAACAGAAGTTCAAGCGAGCTGCTGTGCATGGTTAAACAATGAGAACACTTACTAAGCAGTATGCCATTCTGAGCATTTCCTCACAGATTCACAGAGCGCCTGGTGATCAATGTGCATCAACTACATAAATCGCTGCATTTATTCACTTTTTGTGTTACAAATAGAGCTCAGATTTTTGCACATTTGCATGTTTTATTCCTTGATAGTTAACATGTGCATGTAAGGAATAAATGTATTCCATGTTGTAAGGAGTTTATTGTGGAAGTTTTATAGTGCATATAAATGCATATATAAGGGGTTAGTGTATATTTAACTAATTTGTGCATACTTATGCATATATTTTAGTTTTTCAGCAACGATTCTTGAAATACAAATATTTCATCACAATACTTGAAGAAGAAGAAAAAGATTTGAGAAAATTTGTCTTTTATTGCTCTGTTTGTGTAAAAGGACTGTTAGCTATCATGTTTCTAAATCCATAAAAGGGTTCCAAAAATGAGAACATAACTATCGATAATGAATGGTTCCTGATATAGTATAAAAAAATATGCCGCTCAACAGCTTAACATAAACTAAACAGCATTCAACAATCATGCGGCAAATCTTTAACGTTCGGTGTGGCCGTTGCAATACTCAATACAGTTTGTATTAACGTTACAAACGAAGATGTCTGCTGCAACGATAACATTTCCAAGAATTAAAAAGTGCCATTTTCAGTTAACTTTTAAATTTGTAACTAGTGTGCTGTTACTCGTAATTTCTGAAGTGTGAGCAGGAGGAGACAGAATATTATAATGCCAAAAGGAGAAGAGCAGTAAAGCTTATTTTATTTGACAGTGGATTGATGGAAATCCTACTGTAATAACAGATGGAATATAGTACTGTGCCAAGAGTGTGAAAAACACTTAAGTTTTATTTTTGTATTTTCAGAATATTTTAAAAATCAATGCAATTTTCGAGTTAGTGATTGTTGCTTTTATTTAACTAAAATAAACTCACACTATTTTTATACCATTGTTATAGGTGCCCTGCGACAAAAAAAATACAGATTACGCAACATATATAAACAGCTGTTCATAGAAATGCAGTTAATAAAAATGTCTCCAAGATCCAAACAACCTTACCAGCAGCATTTTCTGCAAGCAGAAGTGGAAACGATGGCAATGATAATTTTTCAAAAGATATCTGAAAAGCATTAGTTTCAGCCAACATCCTTTTGAATAAGTTAAATAATGTAGAATTTTGAACTTTCCTGGAAAAATATTCCCAATGAAAAGTTCCTGATGAATCAAAAATAAGGAAAGACTACCTTGGACAAGTTTATGAAGAGGTAAGTTTAAAACTTTATTTGATGAAATTAGTTTGTATATCAACTATCCCAACCCCCTCCCCAATATTTTGAATTTTATAAAAACTTGTCAATTATTTAAAACTTTTACGTGTATTATACAAAAATATTTTCATATTGAAACAAAATTATGTATGGCCTGTTAGCGCGATGGAGTTTGAGTTAGTTTAGTTTATGACCAGGAAACATATGTTTTATAAATTTTTTAAACTGGTTCCCCTAAAAGTGAGACCCCAAATTACTCTCCTGATCTTTACTAAATTTCAATAAAATATTTCTTTTCAGGTAATACAAGAAATAAGAGATGATATTGGCAACTCAAACTTTTGGTTATCTGTAGATGAAACAACCAACTCTTTTAGTAGAGATTTATTGTCAACGTCGTCATGGGAAAAATGGCGGAATCTGAACCAGGAACACCCCATCCCATTGTCTCCAGGGTACGGAAGTAACAAACCATTTGACGATTGCTAGGGTTGTTCATGATGCATTACATGTTTTGTGGCCTGCTAAAGAAAATGAGGAAAAACTCTTGGTGATAGTTACAGATGCAGCAGCATTCATGTTTAAGGATGATAAAGCTTTGCAAGTGTTTTATCCTAAGGCAGTTCATATGACTTGTTTAGCACATGCTCTTCAGCAGTTGGCAAAGGAAATTTGAGTGAATTTTCCAGAAGTAAATGCCTTAATTTCCTCTGTGAAAAAAGTGTTTGTGAAAGCGCCATCAAGAGTCAAATTATTTACTGATATGATGCAAGATACTCATTTACCTTCAGAGCTAATCCTCATGTGATGGGGAACATGTATTGAAGCAGCTCTAAGTTACAGTGTTCACTTGGAAGATGTGAAAAAGGTGCTCAATGTGATGGACAAAAATGAAGCAGCAAGTATCCCTACTGTAGTTAATGCTTGCAATGAGAAGAGTCTCCAGGCTAAATTAGTGTTTATTAAGACTTACTTTAGTAAACTCCCAGCCGCTGTTTATTAAGACTTACTTTAGTAAACTACCAGCCGCAATCACACATTTGGAAGAAAAAAGGATGCCTCTATCTTCTGCCCTGCAGGTATACGAAACAGCTGTTGCCGGAGACATACCAGGAGAAATAGGAAAGTGTGTTCATGACAAAATTGAGAAAATTGAAGCAAGGAATACAGGTTTGATGTTTCTTTGGGATGTGAATAAGGTGCTACAAGCAGGATGTGAAAAAGAACTTAATGCTTAAGTGACATAGCCTCTTTTCGGTACTGCTCTGTCACTTTATGTGAAGTAGAGAGATCTTTCTCTTCATATAAAAACGTTTTAAGTGACAGAAGGAATAGATATCGCCATTTACAAACCAATAATGCACATGCGGTAGCAAAATGAACTGAGGTTAGTATGAAATGTCTCTTTTTAAACATAGACATTTTTGACGTAAATAATGTGATCGATACACCAGGAAACTCTGGTAAGAGTAGACTGGAAGAATATTCACTTAGATGAGTCAAAATATTAAAACAGACTTCACTTAGATGATGTACACTAAAACATGAAAATGTTTTCAGGGTTACTATACCTCATCTTCAGCCAGGAGTCGACTTAACAAGTGCAGTCACCTTGAAAATGTTTTCACGTTTTAACCTACATCATGTAATTGAAGTTTGCTTTAATATTTTGACTCAATTCAGACAACATGCAAATACTTCTGTATAGTTCTTTTTAAAATAAATTCTAGAAGAAGTTATAATGGTACAACAAATCTATCAAATCAATCACTCTTCCCCTTTATATATGGAGAATAAAGATCTACAAGATATCTTTTTGCATTATCTCAAGATGGATGAGTTTAATCGGCTCCTCCTCCTGCACTTCCTAGTTCTCCGATGTTCTCAGCGCAGACACATGTAAAGAGGACATCAGTGAGAACTTTAAAACTAAAACTCGATGCTCTACTCTGGTGGAAGTTGCCTTCTACATCTACTGTAGGCCTGCTAGTTTTGACTTCTGACTGATTTTATCACAAATTCTCATGATGGGAACCATTTTTGTAGCTTGAAAATCTGTGGTTCTCCAATTGATACTGAACATTTCTAGCCTTATTTTTTGTATTTGAAATGTTCATGCCTCCATTCAGATTTCTATGTTACTTCATACATTGGTCCACTAAGGTCTTCTATCTTCTATTATTTTTATACTTCACATTCTAGTGATTGACAGACCCTTTAACTTTATTGGAACTGTGTAATAGTTGTACGACTCTATTGCTTTTTCGAAGTCCCATAAGATTTGGCTTTGAGCATATTTCTTTATACATTCTGCAATATGTGGATGATCTTATTTGCTTGGATTCCATCCCTTAATCTCAGCCTTGTTTTCCACCTCAAATCGGAGTGCCAATGTGTAGTCAGTACTTGGAAGAACTTGGATTTACTATGTCAATATTAAAAAACTAAGGTCCTTAATTTCACACTAAATCATTGTTAACCGAGCGTCGACTTTCTACATAATCATCTTTGGAAGTTGCATTGCAGTAGAATCCGAGATTTACCTCACACGATAAGCATATTTTTGCCTCTCTCACAAATGTTTTATCTGATTTCACACTGACCTCTGCTGTTAATTGGGGATGTGGATCCTTATATCAGGGTTGCTAGATTGGGCAATATTTTTGCCTTTTGTGCTACTTACATAAAAAAGAACTTTTACAACCTAGATTTAACAGGTTGTACCTCGCCATTTTGACAATTTTGTCTGGATTTATGTAATATTTGGGCGACAATGCCTAGCCCTGACACAAAATAGTGAACTTCTCATTTTAGACATGCTGAGAAATCCTAAAATTATGCCAGTGATGTTTCACTTCTTAAAACATACGTCCTTTCTGTTTCTTGCTCTTAACAACGCCGCGAATGAATGACAGCATGAAAAGCATCTCACTGTGGCTTTATTATTGGGTAAGTAGGCATTAATTATTGACACTTAAAAAAAAAACCAAACAAACAAAAACAATAAACTCTCTCTCTCTCTACAGGTCTGCTGCATGGACTGAAATTCTTAGGCTTGAGCTGGTGTGAACCGCACTCAAGAAAAGGTTATACTGTACCACCTGGCCCAGGTCCCATTGTCTAATTTTGTTTTAAATTATATTATTATTAGCAATCCACAAAGTGCTGCTGCCTGTGGTGCAAAGAATTCTGGGTTTGACTTCCATTACTGGCATGAGGATTTTTCCCCTGCTGTGGGGCCTAGTAAGAGATGCATTAAGGTCCTTGGGACCAACTGAAGAGCCACATTACAGAAATAATGGTGGCTAAGGCCCTGGAATCCGCATGTTGCATGTGGCATTTGGCAACTTACTGTCTTTTTGACCACATGCTGCTCCTATTATTGCACTCTGTCCAGAGAGTCCTGGGTGTGGATGGATGGAGAGAGGCAGATTTTGCAGCCGTGGTGCTCTTGTATCATTATCCACAAATTCCTTGAATAAATTCATTGTCTCCTACCTTCGATAGCTAAAGCTGATCAAATCATCTTTATTGACAGCTTCAAATAGTACTTGGGCATTAGCAGTTTCATATGATTGGGCAGATCCCATGGAACTTGTACACTCAAGACTTCTATTTACACTGCTGAACTCACTGCAATCTACTGGGCACTCAAACATGTTTAACTACACATTTATTCGTATAGGGTAATATTTTCCGTCAGTCCAGCGCTTTATAAGCTTTACAAACATCATATAATGATAGCTCTCAGCAGATATATGAGATTCCAATTAAAACTTTCTTTATACAATTCTTTAGGACACTTTTCTCTTCCTAACTTGTGTAGTCAGCCAAGTAGGAATCCATGAAAATGAAATTGTCAATACAGTTGCAAAAATGTGCATTGAATAACATGGTGTAGGAATACTTAACACCCACAAAATATTTTGTGCTCTTTGGCTTACAGCGTGATACTGTCTGTCTTGCTATCAACTATATGATGTGATGTATCTTCATTTCTCACTTATAAACCTTGTATTCTTAAAAAGGTCAAGTGACATACTTCAGGGCTTTTTCTAGGCAGTCCAGACAGTGGAAATGTCTGCAGGATAAAAACAAGTGCAACTGTGGACAAGTTGGGACGATTAATCATATACTATTTGCAGTCCATGAAACTAGGTTAATACTTCATCTTTTCTCATTCACATCCATGCCTTCTCACTTAATTTCCTCTTCTTTTCAAGTCTGTACAGCATTGTTTTAAATTATCATGAAAATTACAATAAAAATATAGACTGTTTTGTATACCACTTTCAATTTCTGGAACCTCCAATTATATTTCAAATGACAACCTTGCAACAAATACCTAACAATACCAATAGAGGAAACTCGGATGACTTAACATGGAACTGGCTGGTGACCAGCGAGGGTGATACCATCTAGTAAAGTGGGTTGGAACACACATAATCTGATTAACCAAATGGAAATGTGACATACGTTGCGATTTTTATTAAAAGAGAAAAAAATACCCCACTTTATGTGCTTTGATTCAATGTATGTCACAAACAGGAATGCAAGCCTTTATATTTCCAGTGTAGACTGACTTAAGTCCCATTATTACCTTCGTGGGGGCTTCCTAAATTTCCTTCTTGTACCTATGCACATATAATGGTCACTTTAGGAAATACAACTGGGTACTATTCAAGATTAATTTTTATTTGTTTCCGCTGACCAGGGTTAGGATTTTTAGGTGCACACCTTTTTTCTTAGGGTAAGTTAAAGCTGTGCGGAAAGATATCACAGTGTGAAATTTTGTTTCTAGTTGTGAAAAGAGGTATTTTTTCTTGCACCTTTTTCCCTTAATTGGGACCTTTACCCCTTTTTGGCACCTTTATCCCATTTTCCCCCAACCATGCCCATAATCCCCTTTTTCTACCTTTTCTTTTAAGTTTCATTCCAATTTATTCTTTAACTTTCAATTAACTTCATTTTAAGGCGTTTCTTATTTTCAGCATTTTTGCATATTGAAAATGTTCCACACGATGCAGTCTTCATCCATTCACATTGACATTTTTTATGCTTATTTCAAAAACCCAAATAAATAAAGCTGTCATATAATTTTTCTGTGTAATGAATAGTTTTTGCGCTACTAATTTTTGAAGATAACAATGTATTAAAAAAAAAAGATAAAAAAACTGCAAAAACAAAACTGCAAAACATAAGCATTTTGCATATACCCATAATTTTATATTTTGAAAATTAATAACTTGAAAACTAATTAAGATTTTGGATTGAAATTCACAAGACAATTATATCTAAAGAAGACTGAAATGTGGTTAAAATTTTAGCCCAATTGAATGGATAGTTTAGAAAATAGCAATTTCAGTTGTGCATCCCCTTAAATAAACCAGCACCTTATTGTCCCTTTTTTCACCTTATTTGAGCACCTTTTCCCTTCCTTTTTTCATCTGAAATTTGCACCTAAAAATCCTAACCTGCTGATGACTGCCATTAAAGAAGGCTAAAATAAAATGCTTAAAAAATTTATCTGCAATGAAGTGAAACTGTACCACAACTTACATGGCATATTATAAGAATTTCACTTCTAAGAAACAGGAGGCCCTTAGAAATATTTAGCACAAAATAAGGGAACCAGTAGTGATTATTTCATGATGCTTGCAATGTCTTCATCCCTAACCTTTACGTTACTTTCAGTTTTCAAATCAGTGCATAAACTCTTGTCGTCTGATGTCTGTTAGTGACAGTTTACTATTATCCTCTTTCTAGCCACTAGGAATTACAAGTGCTATCTTCCCTCAAATGGATGTATGTTCCTCCCATTACTGCTTCACGATCATTAGGTTGGCTGTGGCTATACTGTTACCAACAAAGGGAATTAAAGAGAAAAAGAAAGCTTGCAGTTCATTCTACAAACTTAATTCATCCTTGAATTATGTACTGTGTACAGTGTAAAATGGCAAAGTAGAAATCTTTCATATAAACAAAAATATTAGACATCCTCTGGGAGTACGATGAAATGAGCTTGTATTTGCATTTTGCAATATGGCTGTTATACAGCTTGCTACAGAATATATTTGCTATAAAATGGTGTCAAAGTTGTTACAATTTCATAAATCATTTTCCATGTCACTACAGCATTTATCACTTGTTTTAGCTAGAGTCCTTTGAAGCAAATTTATGCCATCTGAGGGGCATTTGGCTTTTCCATTTTTATATTAACATCATCCAATTTTAATACTGTTTTGTTGAATATGAACATCAGAGGATATTTTTGGCTCTTTATTGTGAACATGGCAGGTATTTAATGACTTCCAAACACAAAGAACTATAAGGGAAGCATAAAATCTTTACAATTGGGATTAATGAAGGGGAGGGGGAGCTACATATGTTCATATTGCTAAATTTTCTTGTGTAACACTGTTATCAAGGAGTATTTTTATATGATTTTTGACTAAACTGGTAAACTTGGTTTTTAGAATCTGGCAAAGATAAGTTATCCTCTTACAAAACTTCTGCTACCCTCATTTTCAACCCCTTACATACAAATGATTACTCTTTAATCTAGCTTTTAACAAAAGTTTTTACACTTATACTATCGGACACAGTGAAAGTAAGTCATCTTAAAATGATCAAAAACTAACCCCAATATTATTTTTAACCTCTTATGAAGAAATCCACACTGTTTAACCCATTTAGTTCAAAATATACTATAGGACATGCCAAACCCCATAGGTTACCTTTCAAATTCCAAAAACTAGCCCAATCCTCATTTTCAATCCTGTAGTAGCTCAATTGTTAAAAGCTAACCTTATCCTTATTTTCAACTACTTATACATAAAATTGCGACACTTGGCCTCCTGGAACACAAGTTTGTGCACTTACACTATGGTATTTAGTGAAAATTTTAGTTTACCTTAAACATGCCATCCCTACTATGAATGGCTCTTTCCAATTTCTGGAAATGAATATCCGAGTGTGTTGTGAAACTACTGTGTGCGAGCCAAAGTCAACACTTTGTGCGCTAAACATTGTATATCATGACAGTTTCTGTGCCTAGAGTTATCACATGCCAGCTGCAATAATGCCGAAGCAAATTTCATCATTTTGGGAAGGCTACATTGTCACCCTTTCCGATGCAAACTACAGCTATTCTGCTATTATTGAGATGTGCAAGTAACAAAATTTCATTGTTTCCAAGAAAGAGATAAGCTCTGTATTCAATAAAAAGGGAAAATGCCATATGGGGTTAATTCTAAAAGGAAAGAAACAGGCAAGCCCATGATCTGCAACTAGCCACACTCCAGTTATGTTGGAGAAAGCCAAATCCCTCGTCTCGGGCAGTAACCCAGTCATACAACGAACCACTGCATGCAAGTTAGGAACTCATTAAAAAACTATTAACACCATAGCAAAGGTGTCATAAAAGCAGAATTCACAAATTGTTGCCTTGACACATTTCAGAATGTCACACAAATAGTAGGAAACTGTACGAGACACACCTGGCAGGAGAAAGATGGAAGTTTGTGATGACATTGGATGAGGCATATGTCTATCTAAGTGAATGCAACAAACCCCATGCAATTTACTACCGACCAAAAGTAGAGCAAAAATTTAAAAAAAATGGTACTCTGAATGTAAGGAACCTTTTTCCATAGGATTTATTATTATTGCCAGATATTGCCACAATGGTAAATTGACAATCCCCAGAGTTGCTAAACAGGTCAAAATCAGCACCCAGAACTATCAGGAATAAGTTCTGACTACAATTAGCCGCAATGACATCCCTACTCTGTATGGGGAAGACACAAATAAAGTCTGGGTGCACCAGGATAAAGATTCCAATCACTAATCAGGTTTGAGCCTCAAATTTTCTAGAGAGAATGGATCAATAAACAGGAATGCATGCTATTACTTTCAGGAATATTCAAGTGAAATCACCTGATGCATCACCTATGAATTTTTGTGCATTTAGATTTTGAAAAGAGCTTTGGGAAACAGGTGTCCATGCTCTATAGATGGCTTATGGAAAGCTTGAAATGAGGAATGGGAACAGATAGACATCATTTTACTCTGTAATAGCCTTCAGTAATGGACATCCAATTGAGCAAGGTAAGTTGTGAAGACATGGAATTTCCTAAGGAAAACATCAAAGGGAAGTTTGTTACCAGAGATCAAAAACAACCTTTGTATTATTTTCAGATGCTTATGCACAAGCCTGCACTATTTGACCATTCCAGACAAAACATGCAACACATATTTTAGACTCAGTGATGTTGAGAGGTCACTGATTTACGCTATTATTCATTACATACATGAAAACACAAGGAGAGCTTACACTGGTAAACCTATCCTTATGTTCTCAGATAGCCAGGCTGCACTTAAGGTCCCAAGTAGTCATAAAGTAACGTCAGGACTGGTTTTAAACTGCCTAAATGTGCTCACAAGCTTGGCAGGACAGAATGTATTTCAACTCATCTGGGTGTCGGGTCATAGTGGCAAAGAGGAAAATAAAAAAGACAGTGATTTTGCAAGACAAGGAGCAGCTTCACAATTTATTGGGCCAGACACATCTCGATGTTCGTAAGAGAGGCTATTACGAACTGGTCCAAATTAGATCATTATAAAACCTGGTTTAAAACTCCAGGAAACAAACATGGTAAACAATTTATTAGAAAACTATGTAAGAAAAGAGCTGAAAGCTTACTTAAATGCAGCAGACTCCAGCTGAGAACAATTATTACATTTCTCACAGGACATGCTCCTGTGAAAAAGCATCTTAAAATGATGGGAGTGTTTTGGGGTAACTTAAATTGCAGATTTTGCAAGAAAGAAACTGAAACAGCCCAGCACATTATATGCTCCTGTGAAGCTTTGGCATAGAGGAGATATATTGCTTTTGTGAAAATGTTTTTAAACCAGAAGAATTTGAAACTATATCTGTTATGAGACTGTATTCCTTGGTAAAAGGGTGCAGGCATAATGAATTGGTCTTAAAACGATACAGGTAGCACAGTAAGCCCAATCTGAAGTGCTTCCGGAGCAATGATGGAAATCTATATCATACTAGAAAAGACAAGAGAGGCCAATGATGCCTTTCAAAACCAAGTCCTATTCTTATTTTCAAACCCTTACTTACAGAATGCATCTGTGCAAAGCCAAGTAATACAGCTCCAGCAGGAAATAATTTGCTTTGTACACCTTCACTCCATTTTCCATGTTAAATAGACTAGGAAAAGCAGTTGCACCAGCATTACAGTTTCAGTAGAGAATTTTTTCAGAAGTAATACACAAAAAATAAACTTTCACATATCTCACATATATGTAATTTTTTCAAGAGAAAAATTATGAATGATAAATTTTATACTATTCAGAGTGATAGAAAATTAAAGTCTTGTTTATACAGGGTGGATGTGGTATAGATTCCATAGCTTAAGGTGTGATTCTTCATGGAATACTGAATGAAATACCGTAATGACACATTTTCACCTGACCACAGGATTCCTCATAAAAATTGATACTAGAATTGCATCATGTCATTCTGTAATGAATATCACATCATGTTTACGATCATCAATAGCTTTAAAGAAAATGAACAGATTTTTCTCTGTATCTTTTTGTAAAAATCAATGGATTTCTTAAAAATTTAAAATCAAAGTTCCATGCAGTCATAATTTTCATGCTACGTGTAGCAACAACAAAGCATGCCTTCTTCTGCATATTTACTTTCTTTCAGGATATCTACTATAACTTTATATTTGCAACACTCCCTGTCAAAGCAACTTGTAAGAAGCAATCAGGTGCATCCACTGATTCTACATTATAATTCTTGTTGACAAACTATAGCCTATATGGTCTGCAGCAGAGATGTAGATCTCTTTACTGAAATTCACTTTTACTTTAAAATATACATATAAACAAAACATATGAACAAAGAAAATCCCCAAGTGAAACTGCAAGTATGCAGGATACAAGGGGTATAGATGCCATTCTTTAAACCAGAGACGGATCTCAATGGGTATATTGAAAAGAGATGTTTGGCAACAATTATCTTTTCCTTGCAGGTTGGTGGGAAACTAACACTTTGTGGGTAAATTAGGTCACCTGCAGGAAAATGTGCCCTCTGTCTTTATTTGCTACTGGCATTTACTTACCAAGACATGTTATTCATGTATTTTCGGCAAAATGATTATTTAATGAAAGCAGCTAAAACTGGAATACACTTGTTTAATTTTGAATGAGACAATAAAGAAAATAGCTGTATTAACCTAAACATTTCCTTATTATGCACTTAAAGAGACCACTGTTGTCACATTGTAAATTCAGCATAAATTAAAATTTGTACAAAACAAAAATGCTTAACTATAGGAAAATGAGGAGCTTAAGGGAGAATATGAAGATAAACAAATGTAGATTAATTGCTGATCTATGACGTATTTCAATACATTTGCATAAGTCATTCCATGCATAAATTATAATGCAATGAAATGTAGAAAACTTTTTTTTTTCTGCTGAAGTAATCACTGAGAACCTAAAATGGTATTATAATTTTTCATTCATCCCTGTATATAGAATCATCTCCTAAGAGGATGGCATCTAATATCCCTTCCATCTACTATGTATAGATGAACCTTAACTGAGCTTGCTTTTTTCACTGGAATTTCCAAGTTACCTCAAAAGCATGCATCCAAAAAAATTACAAATACCAGCAGTTTATGAAGTAAATACACTGTCTAACTCAGAAGGCCATATAATTTTGAACTTATGTGGTGGTGTGAAACATAAAACTTTTGCAATTTTTATAATTAATTCTAACAAAAAATATATATAAAAATTTATTTCACCATTAGCAATTAAACTTACACACAACTGTTCTTGACTGTCTTAATTTGGTATTAAAACAAGGAAATGTATTCCTACTATAATGTAATTTTCTGAATTAAATACAGGACCTGTTAAGGAGAAGGAGTTGGAAGTGGTGGTGAGGAGGCAGTGACACCATTGGTTATTAATGTTCTGACATATACAATTAGCTCTAAAAAGGTACTGGAGCCACAATCTGACTCACTTAGTAAAACAATGAAAAAGGATTGAAGGTCCGAAAGTACATTAAAAGATCTAATGTGTTATATTCACAGGACTTTCTTCACCCAATACCTTCTACAGACTATTCTTACAAAAGCTTATTCTTTTATCTATTTAATGTTAATTAAGATAAACTTCTCAAAAATAGTTTCAATATACATTTAGGTAAAGGAGGATATGGGAAATTCATGTGATAGTTAAATGTTTAAAAGCAAATTGCTATATGCCAGACTGAACAATTCTTTTAACTTTTTTGGCTTGAGAAGCATGCCTGTGTTGTAGTCCATTTAGCGTTACCCAGGGAACACCACGTGGAGGCAGACTACGTTGTTCCCCCAAATAGGACAAATAGAAATAAATAAACAATTAAATAACATTAAACAACATTTCAAAAGACAGCAGAGACTGATGAAGAAGATAAATTAAAAGATAAAGATTATAAGAATATTAAAGATAGAGTCGATATACAAAAAATGCCAAGGAAGACTGCAGAGGCCTTATTTAGGATGGCAACTGGCCACGATTGCCTCGCAGAACATCTCTACAAGATACGATGCCTACCTATACCCAAGTGCACTCTCTGTGAAGAAGATGTCATCCTGAACAAACAACATCTTGCCAAATGCAAAGGCCTTTAAAGTGATAACTAACAGACTTTATATTGGGAAGCCAGAGGGAAAATGATGCAGATCAATTAATCCCCAGTGCCATTGGTGAACAACAACAACAACAGAATGAACAATTCTGTATTCTTTCCATAATATTATGAGAAACAAGTGAATAGTAATAGCACTTCAAAAACTGGCAAAAGCTTTGAAAAATTCAAACCAATAGTGGATATCTCAGAAATGGATGATGTCACAAAAGAAATATTTGAAATAAATTGGTTGTTTAAGAGATATACACCATGGACAAAAAAATGAACCATGTCTTGTACACCAAATTTTTCTAAGTCCTACATGGCACAGTGCCTTGTTACACCATACACAATACAAATGTGTAGCCACTACAGCAAGTTGTTGTACAGCATTTTTCAACATGCTACCTTCCATGTGCCTTCTCTGCAGCACTGTGGCAAAGCATAGGGTACTTCCATGGTTAAGGTCACTGGTTTGCTTCTCATATGTAGCAAACACATTTTTTTCTTCTGTTAATAATGTTTAATTAACATATAATGACTACTTATTTTCAAACCGCTGTATTTCATACACAGTATTTGGTAAAGTTCATGATTGAATAGTTATTACAATGCAAAGCATGGCTTCACAATTTCAACCTGGTCGCATATCTGTATCTTGTTGGATATTCAAGGGACAGTCTAGGTGTGTTGTGGCAGCTTGACGATACACTGAACAGTATGCAATACACAGTAATGCTTGAAAATATTTTGATTCTCTCTGTGAGGATGAGATATCCTGATGAAATTGTTGAATTCCACAAGATAGTCATCCTGTCCACGCATGTTCAAAGGTTTCAATTTTGTTCTCAGAGAGGCAGGATATCAGAATGATAGACTGGCCTCCCTGTTCACCACATTTGAACCCTATTGAAAATGTGTGTGCCTATAGTTAAAAGGGAGCTGTGCTCAAATTTCCCTGCAGATGCTCCAAGGACAAAAAATGGCTTCTGGACACAAATTCAAGAAGCCTCAGATGTTGTAGCTTCTCGTCCTCTTTACTACAGGGATTTAATTTCATCTATAATCCAAAAATTTAGGTTATATGCGCTCAGGGTTCGTACTTCCAATATTAATATTGTTTATTTTTTGTGTGTTTTAGTTTTTTAAGATAATAGTTTATTTGCATTTATTTCCTTAGTTATTTAAAATGAGCGTTTTAGTAAAATTATACTTTTATGTGCATAGATATGCCTAAAACGTAAAATGCTAAAGTTATATTAATGCAATATTATGTTCTACACATCCGGTCACAAAATTAACAAACATAACAAATAACAATAAGTAATAAGAGCTTATGAAAGCAAGCAGTGCCTTTTTAACCTATTGGGCTATGAAACATTGTTCCGTGCTCTGTTTTCAGTAGATTATAAGCGTCATTACTGAGAAACACTATTATAAGGTGACCATTGCGATCACAGGTACTGACTGTTCTACAGTTCCTGCATAAGCATTGTGAACACAGTTGTAATGAAGATACACGGAGCCCTCTAACGTAACATGGAATCTGGGGATGACTCATTTTTTAATAACGGCTATACAAATAGTAGATATACATGTAGTAAGCTTTGAACTATCCTTTATGGCTTGCTGGCTATACAAAATTACACAAAACTCCTTTTGAATGAAAAGTATGGGCTATTGCCAGAAAACTCAAGATACAGGTTTTATCTGTCTTGTGAATATCTTAAATAATATGGAATTTTAATCAAAATAATTAGTGCCACTTTTGAGAAAATTAAACACAAAATTCGGTATTTGCTCAAGATTTCATTTTTTAGTCATATTGTTCTCTCTCTCTCTTTCTCTCTCGCTTGCACGCATGCACCACACCACACCACACATGCATGCATGCATGCATGCATGCATGCAATGCCCTAGATTTTTATAAATATGTTTTTATAAGGGGCCTCAAAAACATGTATTTCTAGTGAAATATTGATTCTGAATTTTTAGGTGGAATGCAATACTTTCTCTAAGTACTAGGTACATGGTACAGAAAGTAAAAATAACAAAAATCTATTGAAAAATTCAAAACAATAACAACAGATATCTCGGAAATGGCTAATGCTACAAAAATTTTTATTTGAAATAAGTTCTGTGTTTTAAACAGATATGCATTTTCTGAGTAGTACATTTCTATCCATCTCTTGTGTGTGCCAGTTATACAAAATTAAACAAAACTCTTTCCAAATGAGGACTTCACAGGCAATTCAAGGTATGCAGTCATATAAATATCTTAAATATATGGTATTTTAATCAAAATCATAAAGAGCCATTTTTGAGAAAATTAAAAATATAGGAACATTTTCCACATGAAGGGTAGTTTAGAGTGGGGGGGATGATTTTGATAATCTTTAGAAGGTACTGAACTTAAACATTGAGTTTAGTACTCATTCTCTCTCTCCCTCCTTATCTATTGAGAAAGTAAAAAGTATAAAGTATTTGAAAATTCCAAACCAATACCGAAAATCCTGTGTGTTACATTCACATGACTTTCTCTGTTCACTGTTAAACAACATATTCTTACAAAAGCTTATTCTTCCATTGACTTCTTGTTTATTGAGATAAATATTCACAAAAATGCTTTTATTGTACACTTCATTGTAAGTTCAAGGGTTATACAGGAAATTGAAGTGATAGTACAATGTCTTAAAGTGAGTAGCTATATCCTGGCCTCAAAATTCAATATGCTTTGAATGACATTGTGAGCAACAAATGAATGATGACCACTTAAAAAATGAGAAATTATTCAAAAATTCAAAACAATAACAATGGATATCTGAAAAATGGTTGATGCCACAATAAAAGATACAAAAAATAATTTGTGTGGTTTAAAGATATCTATCCTTTTGTGTGGTAAACTTCTGTCTATCTCTTGTGGATTAGAAATAATTTAAAAAGGTTTTATTTAATTTCTTAATGAACTATAGCTTTTATAGTGTACATGAATTGCTACATCATGAAGTGTAAAATATTAATTTGTAAATGATTTTTTATAACTTAAATCTGTATAGTTTTTCATGTATGTTGTTATTCTTTTCCTTTGTGTTTTAGAATTTTGTTGAATCTTATATCTCTGCATTTGTAATTATTTATGTATCATGGTATATTTTCTTTGTATTTTAAACTGGCGTATCCTACAACATATGTATTATGCTTCTATGGATGAAATAAATACAATACAATGCAAAATTATACAAAATTCCTTCTGAATGAAGAGCACTTCACAGACTGTTCCCAGAAAAGTCAATATAAACATTCTTTTTCAGTAAATACCTTGAATATATGGAAGTTTAATAAACAAAATCATTTGCTGATTGAGAAAATCAGAATAAAGAAGAATTTTTCATGTAAAATGCAGTTTGGGTGGGGGGATTTTCTAGAAAATCTTTGATTGGCATCTTAGGAAGATACCGAACTAGGCAGATAGTGAACTTAAATACTAAGTTTGATACTTATCCGATTTTCATTTTTGAGTTATGCTGTTCTCTCTCTCTTACACACATACACACAAAAACATTTTTCTAAAATACATTTTCTTTTTACTCAGGAAGCTATAAAACATGTATTTTTATTTTAATCTAAACATCAAATGTTTGGGTGGAATGCAATACCACCTCTACCTACTGGGTATGTGGTAGAGACAGTAAAACGATTAGCAGGAGAAGTCATATAAAGATTAAAGGTAATTTAATACTACAATACAACAGCCATTATATATCTGTAAACATTCTGCCGAAATAGAAGCAGCATACAAAATTGAGTACTCACTGTAAGACTAAAATGTATACCAGAACTCCAGATAGAATATCAGCAAGTCCTGAAATGAAATGGTGGTTAGAGAAAGACAGAAAGAAAGAAAGAAAGAAAGAAAGAAAGAAAGAAAGAAAGAAAGAAAGAAAGAAAGAAAGAAAGAAAGAAAGAAAGAAAAATTCTGTGATATATTCACATGACTTTCTCTACATTCCATCGTTTCGTAGTGGGTATACAAACTATTCCTACTAAAGCTTATTTTTCTACACTTTAATCAAAATAAATGTTTGCAGAAATAGCTAAATTACACAAATCGTTATCGATACAAAGGGAACAGCAATAGTCAAATGTTTACGAACTGGACGCTATAGAGTGGCCTTAAAATTCCATACTCCTTCCATGATATTGCGAGAAACAGCTGAATGTGACAGGACTTTAACCGCATGACCTAGAAATGAACAATTCGAACCTTTAATAATGGATATCTCAGAGATGGCTCATGCCGTAAAAATTTATTTGAAATAAATTGTGTGTTTTAAAGAGATCAACATTTTTTGTGTAGTATCTTTTCATCTATAACTTAAGGTTTACCAGTTATACAAAACTCCTTCCGAATGAACAGGACTTCATAAGCTATTCCCAGAAATGTCAAGACATTTTATTTGTCATGTAAATATCTTTCATACATGGTATTTTAATCAAACTCGTTAGGGACATTTTTTAGAAACATTTTTTTTGAAAAATGTTCAATGTGAGGGCAGTTTGGGGTTGACAGATTTTCCAGAACATCTTTGTGTTGCATTTTTGGAAGACACTGAACCTACATGGCTTGAGCTACACTGTTCTCTCTCTAAACGTCTGTGCGCTCGCACGCACACAGAGACCTTTTTCTAAAAAGCTTTTATTTGTTTAAGGGGTCCTCAAAACATATATTTCTGTTGAAATCTCAGTATCAAATTTTTGGGTGGACTGCAATACCTTCTCTACCTACTGGGTACGTGGTCGTGAAAGTAACACGGCCTTTTAAAAAAAGATTTGTGTGTGTTTCTGTCTGTATGTGCATCCGTGAATAGCATAACTCTAAAACACACAAAGCCAAACAATGAAATTGTATTGCTTTGCATACAAGAACCAAACACACCGCAAAATAGAGTGATGGGCTTTGGACTTAAGAGCAAAACATTTTCTTCACTTCACAGCAATGACAACAAAGCACAATCTGTGACTGTGATTAAATCAAACGATGTTATAAAACTTGAACAATGTTGTACTCCAGATAGACTGGTTGTTTGTGCTAATTTTCATGGCCAAAACATTTATGTGTGTAATGTATACTGCGATCCCAGGTGTGATTTTCAATGTTTTTTAATGGTTTGCAAGAGGCCAAGCCCCTTGTTAATCTTGGATGATATAAATGCTAAACATAATGCTTGGAACAGCCAGTCAATGACAATAGAGGAAATTTATTTTACAATTTTTGCTGTTCACACAACATAATTATACTTAATAAAGGCCTCCAACCAACCTATAGTTATCACAATTCAGAAAGCTTTGTAGATGTAAGTGTCTGTAGCTATCAGCTTATGCCATTTATTGAAGAGTCAACAGTAATTGGCCTATGTACACTATCTGACTATAAGCTTATTACAATTCGTATAAAATCACAATCTCAGCCTGCAAATCAATCTAGCATTATGCGTGTTTACAAAACAAATAATGTTAAATGTTCACTTTCAATGCGCAGTGAGATGCAGTTTCGACCTTAACAACACAGATAAAGGACATTTTAACACCGGGATTGCTTAATAAATTTGTCATACACATGACTAATATAATACTTGATGTATGTGACAGCCACTTACCAAAGAAGTCACAGAGTCCCTGTAAAAATCATTGGTGGAATGATGAACTTGCAATCAAGAGAAAACATGTGTTAATGTGTTAGAGGTGTCTAAAAAGGCAAAAAAAGGCTTGCTGCATATGCATTATACAGATACTTATAATAGAGTTAAAACAGAACATAAACATACGACTTCACAGGCAAAGCTTGTTGCATGGAAAGAATACTGCTCTACACAAACAGCTCCAAATCCATTGGGGGCTAGTTTATGGAATATGCAGAAAACCAGAGAATTTCAAGAAAACCCTTACCTCTGTTAAAACAGACAAGGGATATACTAATGATGCATATGAAACTGCGGTAGTTCTCATGGAGAAGTTCTTTCCTGTGGACACTCAGGATTCTAACATTCATCAGAAAATACGAAAAGAATCTTAAATAGTATCTATCACATCAGATGATTGTCCTTTTACTGTGGATGAAATAGACAGAATTATAAAGAATCTCAATGACAACAAAGCTCCTGGTGTAGATGTAATTTCAGCAAACATAATAAAGCATGTGCACCTCTGCTATCCAGATTTACTTTTGGATGTGTATAATAAATGCTTGGAATTGAATACTTTCCCTAATTGTTGGAAGATTGCTATTGTTAAAATTATACCCAAACTTCACTTGCAAGCCCTAATGCTTATTGACCAATTTCTCGCCTCCCTATTATGGGGAAAGTATTACAGAAACTTTTTAAAAACAGGATTATGTTTCATATATACAATAATAATCTTTAAAATCCCAATCAGTTTGGGTTTACCCCAGAGAAGTCTACAGAGGATGCAGTGTTAAGAGTGGTCGATTGGTCTCAGCAATTACTGACTCAAAGAAAATTGGGTTTCCTAATTTCATTGGATATTACAGGAGCACTCGATAGCCCTGGTGGCCAAAGATATTACTAGAATTAAAATATAGAGACTGTCCTCTTAACTTGTTTAAGCTGGTTCTTGATTACTTTTCCCACTGAAATCTCGTCTCGCAATTGGATTGACAATAGTAAACAAGCTTGTAAGCAAAGGATGTCCACAGGGCTCAGCCTGCAGTCCTGGACTGTGGAACATATTGTACAATGATCTTCTGAAACAACAGCTACCACAAAACAGTAGAATGCTTACCTTCACAGACGATGCTAAGCTTCTGACAGAGTGAAATAATGCAAACTCCTTGACACATACAGCAAACACTACACTTCAAACTATATTTGAATGGGGTGTACCAACAAGTTGAATTTTAATCCAGAGAAAACTTCAGCAATGTTAGTCTCCAGAAAGTGATCAATGGATACCCCCAACTATTTTTATGAATGGCCAAACAATCAAGGTTTTCAATCGTCTTAAGCATATTGGCATTATTTTAGATGAGAAAATGACATTTAAATATCATCTTGAAACATCACAAAAAAAAGCCAACCAGTTCCAGACTGCACTAGCCTTTGCAACTAGGTCTACCTGGGGTATCAATTCTGAGGTGCTACACATTATTTATCAGGGGGCCTTTGAACCTCTAGCACTATATTGCATGTCAGTATTCCGACATTCTAGATAAAAAATGTGCTCAACAAAATCTACAATGGATTCAACGTGGACTAATCTTACAGATTATGTGAGAATACCGCACAATTTCAAATGATGCAGCCCTAATCATAGCTGGAATACCTCCTTTACACTTAACTGCTATAGCCCGAGCTGAGTTCACGTCTGTCAAGAAAGGAATTAAAGTATTAAATCGATGTCTAAATCTTCAACTGGAAAATAATGCAAACTTCTTAGAGATAGGCCACTCTCGTTATTTCCAAAAATTCAACAAGTTTCCATTGTCATTCTTGAACAACAGTTTACAATTGTATATAGATGGTTCCCAAACTCCAAGAAAAGTAGGTAATTTGGTAGGATGCACTTTTGTTGTATACTCCAGAAACAATAAAAATGCATTCAGATACCTATAAGTTGGCTCCTTTATGCTCCATATTCCAAGCCGAATTATTTGCCATTCAACAGGCTGTTAACTGAATCATCAATAATGACTATACTGCATATATATATATACAGACTCTCAGTCTGCTATTAACGCTATTATGGATAAATTCAATCTACATCCCATAGCCATAGCTATCAGAAAAAACAAAACAAATTATAATAATCTTATATCCTTGTCATAGGTTCAAGGGCTATGAAGGATTACTAGGCGATGAAAGAGCAAATGAATTAGCAAAGGCAGCTGCAAACAGTCACAAAGAATTCAGTTACTCAAAATGTCCAGCATCAGATGGAATATTGGAAGAAATTAAGACACTTGGTACAGATACTGGATAAATGTCACCAAAGGTCATATCACTAAGACTTTATTTTTTCCGGACTTAAATACTTGCTTTAAATGCAAAAACTTCCATCCAAATTTTGTATGCACACAGTTCATGACAGGCCATGGAAAATTTCATGATTACTTCAAAAGGTTCCACATCAATGTTGGAAGTACTTACCAATGTCTTTGGGAGTGAACAGACAGTGAAACATTTATTTGACTGTCCAATTTTTTAAATTAAAAGATACTTCTTTTTTAATCATTTGTGTTACTGTAATCATCAATTTTATGCACCGCTGTATCATTTATTTAAAAAGCAATCTTGTTATAACAGTTTCACAGTTTCTTATGTTTTATCCGACACATTCATGCCAAATTGTAATGTTATAGTTATTGTTGTTCAGTATTTAGTTTTTATTTTTGTAAACTATAACCCTAATGTACATCTATATGTAAAATAGGGTTGACAATTGTGGAAATAATAATAAAAAAAGTTCTATAAATACTGAGTATGTACACAGTAATAAAGAAATAATATAATTTATATGCTCTTTATACCGTAAATATTTTAGTTATAAGAAATTCTGGAATGAGAATGAAAATCGTGTGTTTTAAAGAGATTTTTGTCTATCTCTCAATGTTTACTAGTTATATTCCTTCAGAATGAAGAGGACTAGGCTACAAAAAAATTCCAGATATATGTTTTATTTGTCATGTATATTGTGGCATGTGATTGTGAAAATATATGTATTAACATTCGGTTATGGTAATGTTTGTTTTGGTGACTATGTTAGGTTGGTAGTACAGACCGGAATGATGTAATGGGAGAGGGGGTAAAAACCGGTTATCAGTAGCAAGCGTCTGATACTCACTCTCTTGCAATGTGACTACAGTGCAGTGCACTTGTAGAACAGGAGACGCTCCATCAACAGCAGAAGGTATTATGTATCTTTATTGATCTTTAATATAACTTACCATCTAAATTTCTGTCATGTGAATTCTTCAAGTAGATTGATCCTTCTTTACTTCAACACAATGATTTAGGCATATTTAAGAAAGTTTTAGGTGTTTTAAGTAATGTGTCGGACCTCGTGTAGTTTGTGATATCTTAAACTCCAGTATCCTGCTCTACGCCCTGTGAGTTGCAAAAATGTAGAGATTACGACAAATTTGGCGTGAGTCGCTGGGTATTTTCAGATTTTGAAGTGCAAAGTTTTTTTTTCTCTTAGCCTGAAATGTAGTTACGTAGTTTGGTCCTCCACGTGTTTGATGGAACATGTAATTCCTTAGTTTCGGCTTAATGGTAAGGGCTTCTATTTGAAAATTGTGGTTTTATGTTCTAAATTCATCTAAAAGTATTTTCTTAAAAGTCCCATCTTTGTATCTTTATTTTGAGCTCACTTTAAAATTTTTACATTGTCTTGTTGATGGAGCGTCGTTAATTTTTTGGCTTCATTCTTCCCCCTACCATTGTTTAAATTCTGTTTGTATGAAAAATCGTTTGCACTGTCTCTTCTAAATTTCTTGTTTTTGTGAATTGTGGAAAATTTAGTGATATTTGGAAGTTTAATAATGTGGTTGCCATGTGTTAGCTGGTGTTGCATAATGTTGCATAGTCTTGCAATTCATTAACAATTCTAGAATGTGAAGCAAATTTTTTTACAGTACGTGTTTTGTGTCTCAAGTTGCGTGTGTGTATAAAGAAAGAAGAAAAGTGAGGTGCATCTATTTAAAAAAAAAAAAAAATCATATTTGTGCATCGTACTTGTACGTTTGCCGTGGACGCTTAGTGGTAGTACTATAATAATTTTGCTTCACCGTTGTCATGTTTGGTTTTATCTAGTTATGCAATTATTTTTTTTGAAAGTATTTCAAATGAATAATTTGAGTGAAAGTTTCAGCTACCACCAGCTGTGCCAGTATCTTCACCTATATAGGTTTAACGAGCATCCAGTATGGACCAGCAGGACTTATCCACCCTGATTGGATGTCGATGGTGCAGCTACATGTGTGTTACCAGAATTTGGAAAGTTGCACTGGAATTTTGTAGCAAAAGGAAAAGAAAAAGAAAAACAACCTGTAAGTATGTGAACATTGTGTGTGCCAAAGTGTGGTACGTATATTTCAAACAATTGAAAAGTTTCACAATGCAGACAGGTATGCTAAAGTTTTATTTTGGTTCACTGACCAATGCTTAATTAGGCTTTGCTTTTCAGGAATGAAGTGTGCTATGTATGTCTCTGCTAAATTGAAGGTTTTGTCACCATTTTGTGTACTGAAAATTTTGGATTTTGTTTTGGGCAATAGAAATTATTTGGTTTGTTATGTTATGCTGCAGTGTAATTATCTGATGTGCACTGTGTGTTTAATTACCTTTGACTTCCAGGAATGATATGTGAAAGTGTTAATTTGGTAATGATGTGCTTTGTTCTGTTGCATTCTTTTGGTTTGATTTTGTGTTTCATTGTGATGCTGTGATCTTTCTTTGCAGAAGTAGTTGCATAAATTTGTGTGTTTGTGGTTATGTGAGTAGTATATGGAAGATTTGCCTCGGTGGGAGTGCCAAAGAGTAACCCCAATGGTGGTAGCGAGATGTGATGAGTTAACGTCAGCTTCGATGGGATAACTACAATGTACCCTTGAAGTTTGAATGTGTGAGTTTTCAGGAGGGCTAACACGTACCTGGAAATTCGTTGTGATGAGTCGAGAGATGTGCATATTGGTGTTGCTGAAATGTACCCAGTATAGCGTGTGTGATGTGTTCACAAAAGAGAGTAATGCAATGAGAATAATTTCTTTTTGAGTTTATGCAACAAGTTTTAGTACCATCTTATACGACGAGTTTTAGTACCATCTATTTTCCAGCTACATCTTGATTTGGTTGATGTGGATGCAACAGTGTAATGCTATATTATTTGTGTCATTCCTGAGATGTTAATGTGATTTGTGCAGTTTATGCCTATGTCAGGTATCTTTGATTTTGCAGCTAGTTGAATGAGACATGTCAGTGAAGATATTTCTTTTCTCAGTAATTACTGTGTATGACGACATCGAGAACTCAGATGACGATGATAGAAGTGATGATGATGATAAGGATGCTAACGAGGAGGATATGATAGTGACGAGAATGCGAATTTGTGTTATTGCAAGTTAAAGCATGAGTATTTGTAGTTTGATACATGTAACGAGGTGTTTATTTTCAAGCATGTAGTAATGGTTACAGTAGCTTTGGTAGTTATTCAAGTGAGTGTTATGTATTATTTGAGCCATGGTTAGTATCAATGATTTTGTTTCATTGTCATGTATGTATGAATGATAAGTGCATTTATTCATTTTGTTAGTTAGTTGTACCAGCTGGTCAGATTTAATATTGGGATCCCAAATGTTTTGCTATATTTGTGTTGTGTTATTATGTGTAGACAATGGATATAATTGACATAATATTCATGTATTCTGACCTTTTCATGTCTCTTTACTTTGATTCTTAAACATTTATTGTAAAATTTTGTCTTGTACCCCTTTGAAAAATTCAATTTTTATGTCAATATGTAATTAATTTTGAATTTTTTCTCTCTTCTTGGTACTTAGATTGAATGTTTGTAAATTTTTGCAAAATTTGTGGCATTTTCTGTTCATATTATTTTAAATGGCATACTATTTTCTTATTCTATGTATGATGATGTTTTGGGAGCACAAGTTATACCTGTTTGTAATTCATGTTATAGTGATTTTGCTGGTTCGGGAGCTCGAGTGTTCAGAGGAGTGACCCTGCTGTACAGAGACATACCAGAGGCTGCATATATATACACCATGGAGAGCTGCTGCCAGTTAACTACACTGCATGTGGCAAAAGGAGCCACTGTCTGGGGAGCAATCCAAGTCAGCGATTGCTCCCCACATCATCAGCGACTTGCATCAACAGTAAAATCTCTGCGGCTGAAACTTCGTCGTTGTGGGTGATGTGACAATTCCACCCATAAACAGATACGTCGAGACTTGGTGCAGTTTAGTGCGTGTGTAACAGTGGCAGCAAGGTATAATGTGCGTGTGCTGGGTTCACTTAATTAGACAAGACATCTTAATAAATATCGTCGGTGGCTCTCGAGACTCCATTATGTTTGTATTAGCTTCACACACATGTTAACAGGTATTCAACTGTTCAACTTCTTCGTTGATACACATTTCTGCTCCATCTTACCTTTGTAAATATCCAGATATTGTTTTTTTAAATAATTTTGTAAAGTATGTCATTTTCTTTTCTGTAATTTTATGTAAAAAAAAACATCCTTCTTGCTTCGACAGGGACGTCGATTTGGGTAGCCAGGGGGAGATGTGGCATGTGGTTGTGGAAATACATGTATTAACATTTGGTTATGGTAATGTTTGTTTTGGTGACTATGTTAGGTTGGTAGTACAGACTGAAATGATGTAATGGGAGTGGGGGTAAAAACTGGTTATCAGTAGCAAGCATCTGACGCTCTCTCTCTTGCAATGTGACTACAGTGCAGTGCAGCTGTAGAACAGGAGACGCTCCATCAACAGCAGAAGGTATTATGTATCTTTATTGATCTTTAATATAACTTACCATCTAAATTTGTCATGTGAATTCTTCAAGTAGATTGATCCTTCTTTCCTTCCACACAATGATTTAGGCATATTTTAGAAAGTTACAGGTGTTTTAAGTAATGTGTTGAGCTTTCCCCGTCAGACCTCGTGTAGTTTGTGATGTCTTAAACTCCGGTACCATGCTCTACCCCCCAAATGTAGAGGTTATGAAATATATCTTCAATATATGGTATTTTAATCAAAATTGTCAGGCTATTTTTTTGAAAATAAAAAGTACCTAACGAAAATGTTTTCCATGCAAAGGGTAGTTTGGATTTGGAGCATTTTCTTGAAAAACATCATGTTAGATCTTTAAATGGTGTATGCCTCAGGTGTTAAATTTGGTATTTATCCGACATGATGTGCATTTTAGGGAGCCTCAAAACGTGTGTTTTTCTGGGGAAGCTCGATAGCAATGACTTGGGTAGAGTACAATACTTTTCTCTAGGGCAAGGAGGGGTTGGACAAAGTGGAAACCTTATAAGATATTTAAATTAAAATTTTAAAATACAATGCCTCTGTAAGGAACAGAAGTAATGACGAACATGCCTAAGGGATGGTGTGACACAAAGGATGTTGATCCCGTTATCATGAAAGAGATGGTGGACCATCTGTTTTAGATGCTCTGTCCTTTTATCGCTCACCTTAATACTCTGTTACATACAAAAAGAAATATAGTTGTAATTTGGGCTTCCCTTTCTCCACTTTGTTCCTATCTTTCTCATTTTCATTATTATTATTATTATTATTATTATTACTACGGCCTTCTCTTTCCTTCGTCTCTTCACAAAATGCTTTACAGTTTTATTTACTACATAAGAAGGTGGCTGCGTGAAACATGCGAGGCATTGATATGGTCAATTAACAAGCCCAACAACATTGGGTCGCTAATGACCCACTATGTGTGTCAGTAATAGTGATGCTAGTAAAGATTTATCATCTAGACTATGCAGAACCTTCTCTAAACTATTCCTACTAAAGCTTATTTTTCTATCTGCTTCATGTTAATCAAGATAAACGTTTACAGAAATTGTTTCATTACACATTTCATTGTATGTACAAGAGGGATAGGGGAACCTGAACTGATAGTCAAATGTTTAAAAAGTGGGTCACTATATGATCACTCATAATCTCTACATGATAGTGCAATAAACTAGAATGAGAACCAAAGACTTCATAATATAAAAAAAATCTTATACATTGCATTCACCTGACCTTCTGTGCTCTCTATAGTTTATTAGTAGGTATACAACTATTATAACGAAAACTTATTTTTATATCTACTTCATTTTAATCCAGATAAACATTTGCAGAAATAGTTTCATTACATTTTTTGTTATACATACAGAGGGAATAACGATAGTCAAATGTTTTAGAACTGGACGCTATATGCTGGCCTTAAAATTCCACTCTCTTTCTATGCAATCATGAGAAACAACTGAAAATCGACAGGACTTTAAAAGAATGACAAAGTATTGAACAATTCAAACCATTAATTATGAATATCTCGGAAATGGCTTATGCCAGAAAAAAAGTTATTTGAAATAAATTGTGTGTTTTAAAGAGATCTACATTTTTTGTGTAGTATGTTTTTATCTATTGCACAAAGTTTACCAGTTAAACAAGATTACATAAAATTCCTTCCGAATGAAGAGGACTTCATAGGCAATTCCCAGAAAATTCAAGATATACATCTTATTTGTCATGTAAAAATCTTTAATATATTTTATTTTAATCAAAATTGTTAGTCATATTTGCAAAAATAAAAAACTTCGAAAATGTTTTGCATAAAGGGTAGTAGGTGGTGTGGGATTTCCTTGAAAATCTTCATGTTACATCTTCAGAAAATACTGAACTTAAATACAAAGTTTGATATTTATCTTTTTGTTTTTGGGTTATGCTGTTCAAGCATGTACATGCACACACAGACCTTTTTCTAAACATCTAATGTGTTACATTCACATACCTTTCTCTACCCTCCATCATTTATTAGTGGGTATACAAAATATTCTTACTAAAGCTTATTTTTCTATCTACTACATTTTAATCCAAATAAACCTTTGCAGAAATTGCTACATTACACATTTCATTATAGATATAAAGGTAATAGCAATAGTCAAATGTTTAAAAACTGGATGCTATACGCTGACCTTAAATTCCATACTGTTTCCATGCAATTGTAAGAATCAACTGAATGTTGACAGGACTTTAAGAGAATGACCAAGAAATGAACAATTCAAATCTTTAATAACGGGTATCTCAGAAATAGCTTATGCACAAAACAATGTATTCAAAACAAATTGTGTGTTTTTAAGAGATCTACATTTTTTGTGTAGTATGTTTTTGTCTCTCTCTTAACATTTATCAGTTAAACAAAATTATACAAAATTCCTTCCAAATGAAGAGGACTTTACAGGCTATTTCCAGAAAATTCAAGATATACATTTTATTTGTCATGTAAATATCTTTAATACGTTGTACTTTAATCAAAATCGTTAGTCATTTTCTAGAAAACAAAACAAAATCTATAAATTGTTCCATATAAAGAGTAGTTTGGGATGAGGAGATTTTCTTGCAAATCTTCCTTTTTCTATAAATGATTTTTTTGGGATTCAGGAGTCCCCAAAACATTTCTGGTAACATCTCAGTATCATGGGTGGGAAGCAGTACCTTCTCTACCTACTATGTATGTGTGAGAGTGAGAGAGAGGGAGAGAGAAGAAAAAAAAATCACCATGGAGTTAGCTCCTACCCACAAGATGGGTAAATAGGCACATGCTTGCCTTTAAAAAGGTGTCTTATAATATGAAGACACGATAAAATACCTGTTCATAAAGGGAAGCACCAGAATGAGTCATTCAAAAGGAGGGGAGGGGCTCTATCTCTCTCAACTATTCCCAATGGTCTCCAGGAAATGCAACTTCTATTACATGCATAAAAATGTACTTTTTATTAGTAATTTTGCTCCAGGAAATGCAACTTCTATAACATGTACAAAAATTTACTTTTTATTAGTAATTTTAGATGGCAACATTATTTTCACTCAGGTATATTTATATATTAATCTAGGTAATCTATTAGGCATCTTGTCACACTATTTTTGCACGACAGTGTGTTTTTTTATCATTACTGGAAATAGTCGTCATCATTGGAAGATGAGCTTACTGAATTCAAGATAACCAACCTAGATAAGTACATTAAAATGTAGTGTTGTAAATATAATGCTGGAAAAAAGCCACTGCCTTCTATATATGTAATAATGCATTTAAATGCATATGTAAAAGGCAGTCTTAATATATGAAACAAATCATTGATTTGAAATGTAATGCACTTTATTAAATGACTTAAAACTTCCCTTATTAAAAATAAATGAAAATAATTCCAACTGAACAGGAAATATTAAAAGTATCTGAATCATTTTTAGTCTTTCACATTGAAGTTCAGGGTTAAGTTTATGCAGCTATTGAATTTTATTGAAATCTTGCTTTTTTCCAAACTCATAAATTCTTCTGAGGCGATTGAACTTTTCACCTATACAGAATTTGATGATACAGCAGTCTGAAGCAAAGTATTTATAATTGGAGCTAATAAATGAAATTGATGGAATTATAGTCTTGGTAGCAGTTGAAGTGCTCTTATGGATTCTAGTACCAGTATTGCTTCTGTCATAGAAAACCTTCATGGCAAGCTTAATTTTATTTTGTATGGAACTTTCTGTGAGTCCCTCTGCTGCAGTAGATTTTTATGGCCCACTATTATGTTAACTGAATCACTTTTGACATTTAGCATATTTATGTTTGTCAGACTGCTAACATCAGTCTGCTGTTCATATTAAAAAGATTTAGATTTTTAAATATACATTTTTAAAACACATTATCGTTCAAAAAATACTGTACAACATAAGTTTGAGAAGTGCATTACAGAATCTCAGAAATAAAAAACACTTGCTTCACTCATGTTTTAATCCATTCCCAAATCTGTAAAAACCACTTGCCAACATCATATTGTAATTTACTATTACATGAGGATTCTTTTCCTTTATCACCAGTTATTCATTCCATTGATATGAGCATCTCCTTTCTATATCTGTTTTGACCTTCCTTTATTGCTGCAAATTTTTAATCAGTTTTCAGTAATAATGTAGTATTAGAAAAGCAAAATGGAATATCATGCTTCACATTTCCGTCATGTTTATATAACTTTCCTAACAGTAAGTTATCCATTAGACTAATGTAGCAGTTCAACTCCAACATGTATGTCCTATGCAGGATTATGTTTGTTCAACTTAGTCCACTTGACCCATGTTTTTGCTGTATATATAATATTAAAAAGGGAGAAATTAGAATAACTTCCAATTTAAATATAAGAGACACAAATGACAGACAAATATGGAAGGATACTGAGGGAAAAAAGGAGGAAAAATATGAATTTTCAATTTCAAATACATGTATACTACAGAAATGGAAGGAGCATGTGACTGGACTGCCAAATAAGAGACTAAAAAAAGTTTAAAGTATAAACTAAATGGACACTATGACTGGGAAGATGAGTAGTATATGGGCAGAGCAGTAAAATTGTGTGGAAGACCAGAATGGTTCACCGATCTAATACATGATTACACTTCAGATTTTAAAGGCAAATTGCCAATTTAGTTTCTTTGGACAGACATGGAAACATTTACTGTAGTTCATGAATGTTGAAAAATCAAGTCTACTAAATACAACTACTAGTGTCTAAAATGTCTTAAAAGGATGGCTGATATCTTAACTATTTTGATGCTTTTTACCCTAGAACTGTTTAACTATGGTGTATAAAGTGCCCTAGGTGGGTGGTAAATGCCTAGTTTAATGCTCTCTCACTACCAATCTCTCTCTCTCTCTTATGAATTCAGGACTGATGTTTCAAAATGCGATAAGTCACACGTGAACATAAATTATTTGAAAGTGGATTTCTACTCCAAAAGATGGGCTGGATAAAGTTATGGCAGTATATTGATTCAAAACACAATTATTTTTAACCTTTTAAATCAAGTAATCATTTTGGGCTTTGGTTCAAAATGTGATCAGTCTAGTATCGAAACTGGTTCAAACCACAATAAGTCCAACTTGTTGCAATCACTATTGTATGTTGAACCCAAAGTCTAATAAAAAATATGGTAAACTGAGAAAGCAAAAATTCCAAACCTTCATAGCAATGTTTTTTGTTATATACAAATTATTGTTGCAGCCAAAGTATTGTCATGTGTGGCAGGTTTGTTGTGTTTTTGCATTATCCTGCAGTTCATATAAACAATGAACATTGAAGAAGGTGTATGTGTAAGGGACCACTCTTCTGGATCTAGGAAGTAGCAGAAGAGCTTAGAGCTTTGGTGATGGCTGGAAGGAGGATGAATCTGAAATTTTATGATGATTTACTTGAGAGAGACGATGTAACAATGTTGCAAGTTGAGGATGGAGAGTGATAGCTTGGAGGTAGACCTGGATATTAAATGCTTTGAAGAGTAGTAAGAGGCATAATATACATTCAAATTTCAACATTTTAACTAAAATATGATAATAGTGTGTGAGACTACTTTTAATGGTGATATTTGTCAGGTCAGTGTCATTTGATTTTCTAATACCTGCCTTATGTTAAAACAGGATAATTTTTACTGCTTAAACTAGCTAACAATTTTGACTGTATTCTTTAAATAATGTTTGAAAATGTCTTCCATAATTACGATTTTCATTGTTTGTATAATGTTTGAATACTTCTCAAAGAAATGGTATGTACCCATTAAAATAAGCGACTGATTTTGGTATTGTTTAAATAACTGGTTGAGAACATTTTTCTGAGTTACTGATTTCATTGTATCAATTATTTGGATAAAAATGAAATATTACAGAATAGATTCTTGCATTATTTCTGTATAAATTTGTTTCAAAGTTGTCCCTTTGGTTGGTGCAAAATGAAACAAGCCCATAGATTTTTAAAATTCAATTACCAACTGTGCCTTGAAATAAAGAATGAGAATTTTCCCCTTTATCCTATTTTTCTATATTCACAACTCTTAATAAATCCCTGTACTTAAATTATTATAAAACCTTACTCATTATTAGTTTTTGGCTTCTCCTGTAAAATTATTATTTGTGGACTTACCACATTCTCAATTGTCAAAGAGAAGCAATTTTTTAAAATGATTGAAATTAACTCTGTATCATTCACAGAAAGGCTGTGAAGTGTTGGACCTACAATATGGATTTGATTCAATAATGAAACAAACATATGGCTGCCTGCCAAGCATTACCTTTACTCAAGATTTAAATGCTACAACAATGGCCAATACCTATTTGAAATTTAATTTCCAACCATTGTGCTCAGCTGCACTGTACAGCATTGTGAAAAGAAACAATGCTCAAATACAAATTCTCAATTTATTCTTTCCTGGCTAGTGGGTTATAAATACCTTATTTCAAGACAGAAAAAATTACGTTTTGTCAGTTAAAACAGGTAAAAATTAAACAGTTTATTCATTATGGTAGTAGTAATTAACATTTAAGGGAATTAAAACATACCTGTTGAAATTGGATGAGTCTAGGAGGGAGTATTTTTTTTTATTTATTTACTTATGACGGTTTTTAACTATTATGGTTCTTAGCATCCCATTCTCTATTAGGTATGGAAGACTGGAAATTTTGCTAGAGGCCTCTTTATCAGGCTTGAAGTTCTTTTACGGGCCAAAAATCCATGACATGGGACCACTGGCTTTACTTCCTTTCTAAAGGAGGCCATGATAAAGAGTATTATGCCCAAAAACTTCCATTGCCCTCCAAAAGGGTTTGAACCTGCAACATCAGGAACTGGAGGCTAGTATGGTAACTCCAGATCATGGAGGACGATTAGGAGGGAAAACTGTCTTTCTGATTTTTGCTTTGAAATTAATAAAAACATTTAATTTCTTTCCATCCAGCTGGAAAGGGTCTTTGATTGGCCTAGGCACCTGGAGAAAAATTCCAGAAGAAATAGGCACATAAAAAGAATATATATTTAAGTTTACACTTATAACTTTTTGGTTTTTAAAATTCTTTTAGCAGGGATAACATGGCCTAACTGAGGAAAAATTAGAAATAAATCTCATTAATACACTGTGTTGCTAATTTTGAGTAATATGTTTGCAAAGGTCACAATCAAAGGTAAAAATATGTTACTGAATAATTATAAATAATGCTTAATTAAATAGTTTGCTGAATTCTTTAAAGCTATTTGAAACAACTTTTTTTGCCTGAAATTCCCACGTCTACCGATGATGAGGATGGTGGTGATTACACACCAGATTTCTATGTAAATGCATAATCAGTTTGTTTCTGCTTGTGATATGGAATTAAGTTTTGCAATGTGTTTCATGCTCTTATGTGCTTGTATGTAAAATTTTATACAACTTACAATTTTAAAATTCATATTTAAACACATTGGTGAGAAAATAATAAGGTATGCATGAAAATTAAGCTATAAATTGTGCAGTGTTTGAGAGAGAAATCCGGACATTAAAATGTTGTGTAATGTTGATGTTAAATTATTAGGTATGCACTTGGATCCAGAGTTGACTTGGCATCCTCATATACGACATGTCTGTAAAAGATTATCAATAGTAATATACCTCCTGATAACTATTTTTGATAAAGTTCCTGTGTATTATATGAAACAGATATACCATGCATTGTTTGAAAGTGCTTTTATATACAGATTGTTATTATATGGTAATAGCACTAAACTGAATGTAATTCTACTTTTACAGAAAAAGGCTATGCACGTTATAAATGTAATGTAACCTCCAGGGTAACCTGTAAACCACTGTTTAAAATGCAAGGGTTATTAAAGTGTAGGATTAATATATTTTTGAGCTCCGTACGTAAAGAAATATATATATATATATATATATATATTATTTTAACTAATGAGATATGTCAGCATAATACTAGAAATATTAATAATCTCCAAGTATCGTATACAAGATTAGACAAGGTACAATCCAGTCTACTTAGTGTTAGATTTTATAATAAATTGTCAACTCAGATTAAAGAATTAAATGATTATAGTTTTAAATTACAGTTGAAGACATGGCTATGTAACAATAGTTCTTATAATGTGACTAAGTTTTTGGGCTCTGATATTATTATATAAGATATTTGCTGTATAAACTTTAACATAGCCTATGGAACATTGTATTTAATGGGGAAAATAATTTGTATTATTATTATTATTATTATTATTATTATTATTATTATTATTGTTGTAACAAATGAGAACACCAATTACAATGAAAACACATTTTATTTATCACTAGGCACTCAACTTAACACAAACAGTACGCTTGAGTCACTTTGGCACACATCCGAATACAACACAACTGATCTGTCGAATCAAATCACAACTGATCTGCTGAAGTACATGACTCAATTAAAATGCACTGTCACTTCTAACAGAACTCCATACTCAACTCAATTCAACACCACTAATTCACGTCTTGGCAGAGTGGCCCCTTAGATAAGTCCCACATACAAAGCAAAACCTTCTAGAATAGAAACCCACAAGAACATGCCGAGACGAATGCTCCGGAACATGTAAGCAGCAAACAAAGAGGCTTTTATTCCATGATGCCTATTGATCTATTATTTCCGGTCTCGCTATTCTTCCGACGGGCCGTAGCAGGCCCCGCCCAGGCCGGGAGACACTACCGGCCGGCGGCATGTAGCGCCGCGCGCGCCGTCACACTGCGCCCTCCTCAGTGCTGGTCGTTATAAGTTTATACCAGCATCTTCCCTCAGAGCAACTCTGGATGCGGTAGACTACATCAGTCATCCTCTTCACTTGCCATGGTTGCTGGAGCTTGGGAAAACACCCTTAGTGCGGGTAGGGCGATACAGCCACACCGTATCACCTTGCTGGAAACCTTGGCTTTTAGTCTGGCGGTCGTAACGGGTCTTCAACCGGTCGCTCGCTACCTGGATGTGTCAACGGGCGATCTCGTGCACGTCGTGAGGACGGCCCACGAGGTTTCTTACGTAGTCGATTGCTGGTTGTTCCGCCCAAGGCCTCCAGACATCAGGTCACATGGAAAACGCAGCTCGCTGCAGAAGACTAAGCTAGCTGGTATCAACCCGGTGGTGTCGTAAGTCGACGAGCAGTAGGACAGCAAGAAAAGTGGCACTCTGACATTCGAGTCCCTCTGGATACTTCCACGACCTTTCCCATGTGCTCTTCCAGGGTCTTGATATACCTATCGACCAAGCCGTTGACTGCGGGTGGAGAGGCGTTGTACGTGTCTTGTGCACTACAAGTCTCTCCAGAGCTACCCTCAACAGTTTTGACTCGAAGTTAGTGCCCTGATCGCTGTGTAGTTCTAACGGTACTCCAAATCGGCAGAACACTTCCTGCACTAGGCAGTCCTCGATCATCTTAGACTCCTGGTTAGGAATCGCATACACCTCCGGCCACTTGGTGAAGTAATCCATGACCACCAACAGATACGTGTTACTCCTGTCGGACACAGGGAATGGTCCAACTATATCGATGGCGACGCGTTCGAAGGGTGTTCCCAAGTTGTACTACTGCATGCGACCCCATCTCCTAGTCTGTGGGCCGCGACCTGCACACGTCATTGGCGGCACCACCTCTCAGCGTCCGCCTATTCTCAACCAGTACTACCTTTATCGGAGCTTGTCAATCATTCGGTTGGGTCCAAGATATGCTCCCTAAGTCCCCACATGCACTTCCTCCAGGACTACCGGCACCTTACTTCGAGGAAGGATCAATTACTCTCTCCGGGTCTTCCCGTCAGGTGACTCGCATACTCTGAACATACCTTCCTTGGTCTTTAGTGAGCCCAGTAGGACATTTACACCATACTTTTGGGTGCGATGTTCTCCCAGCTCGGCCTAGTTCCTGCCTCCACTTCTCACAGGAGCGGTCCCAAGTCGTCGTCCTCCAGCTGCACCCTCCTCGGGCCTGCTCTATCCCATCCATCAGCAGGCACCGCCAAAATCCCACGGATAGCTGCCGCACGCTCCTTCTCCTCCACCCTAGTACACTGGCCGTACTCTTCCGGACAAGGTCTTCTTGACATGGCATCCGCATTGGAGTGACTCCTTCCCCTCCCATGTTTTGATGTGAAGTATTCTTGAAGCCTCTGGACCCAACAGGCTGTCTGGTCCTCCAGGTTCTTAGAGTCCAATGGTCAAGTGAAGGCAGGGTGGTCAGTCCTCAGGTGGAATGGCTGACCGTACAGGTCTTATGGAAGTGTTCCAGCACCTTCTCAACTGCCAGTAGCTCCGTAACGCAGTAATTCTTTTCCGCCTTGGAGAGCGTTTTGCTATAGTACGCTATTACCCTCTCCCGCCATCCTGGACCTGGGATCCAATACCACTGTCGCAGGCGTAGGTGTCCATGATAAAATCGCCGCCGGGTTGTGGAAAACCCAAAACAGACGCACTGCAGAGTGCTGACTTAAGCCCCTGGAACGCTTTCTTGGTCTCTTCTGTCCACGTGTAAGGCCGTTGTTCTTTAGTCAGAAGAGTGAGAGGCTTCACAATGTTGGAGAAACCTCTGACAAACCGGCGGTAGTAGCTGCATAGGCCCAGAAAACTCCGCAAATCTCGTTTATCTTTCGGGCGAGACCAATCTCTCACAGCCCGAGCCTACGTGTCCGTAGCCACCCCAGTTGGTGAGACTAAGTGGCCCAAGTAGTTAACTCCTTGCAGTCTCTGTAATACTTTGGTTAGGTTTTCTAGATTATCTTGTAAGTGCTGACAATGACGATAACGATAAAATACAGACGGCAAGCGTCGTAAATCGATTCCCTCATCACCGATTCCATCAGGCGCTGGAAAGTGGCTAGCATGTTGCTGAGACCAAGGGGCATAACCGTAAACTACCAAAGCCCTTGGCCTGCAGAGAATGTAATGTTTTCCTCGTCTCTGGAGTCCAGAGCCACTTGCCATACCCCAATTTCAGGTCCAAGGTCGAGAACCACTGGGCAACAGTAACAGCGTCCAGAGTATCGTCAATTCGGGGCAAGGGAAAACAGTCCTTCAGAGTGACAGCGTTTAACTTTCTAGTCCACGCAAAAGGGTAACTCGCCGTTCTTTTTCTTCATCAAGGCCACAGGGGAACACCAAGGGCTGCCGGACTCTTCGATTATGCCCCTAGATCTCATGCTCTCCAACCTGTCTTGTACCTCCCCTTGCTTCAGCAGAGGAACACGTGTTGGTGGTTGCCGGATAGGCCGAGCCTCTCCGGTGTCGACCTAGAGGAGTGCTCGGTCGGTGCGGCCATAATCGCCATCCGCTTGGCTTAAACCGGACTGGTATTGCCCAAGGTGCCGGAACTTTTTCAGTTGTGCCGCGGTCAGGTGGTCAGCCGCCCTCTTCAACAACTCTTCCAGCCGGGGCTCCAGTTCTTGAGACTTGATTTCTCGGGTCCATCACACGGCAATAAACTAGCAGCTGGCTGGCATACCCCTAACTTCGTTCCGACCTGTATGTCTTGATCAGTGTCCGATGGATTCAACAGTCTTATTGGCACTTCCTCCCGGCAAGACAATGATCTGACAAATTATAAGCAATTCAATGTTCTCCGGTCCAAAACAAGGTTACTTGAGGTCTCGCCTTCCAGACGCGCCTTCATCACTACCTCACTTCTTGCGGGCACAACCACATCCTTCGTCAGGATCACCCTGCAGATCCCCGGATGTTCACTGCTCCGGAGCGTCACCTCGTCTCGGCCGAGTCTCAAGACACCTGCCGATGTAGACCGTCGCCTGTTGGCTCCTGAGGGCATGCAGTCCCAGTATATTTTCACCCACCCCCGCGAGAACACCCACAGCCTTACGATGCTCCCTAGGGTCAACCCAGTAGGGTCTCCTCAACAGGCAAGGTATCACCAGAAGCCGTCACTAGTTGGTAGGGCCGATTCGGTCAACGGCAAGCCCTTCGCCAAGTCAGGTCTGACTACGGTCACGGCTGCGCCTGTGTCGACTAGTATCCGCCACAGCTTCCTTTGTATCCAGCCATCTGCGACGAGGCTGTCATCCATTCTTCTGCCCAAGGCACGCAGCGTCACTCGAGGGTATGTTGAAGACGGCCCCGAAGCCCCCTCGCCACGCCGGTTTTTATTCGTTTCCCGCCTGCTCGTTGGCTTGGTGTGGACAGTCCTTTACTAGGTGTCCTGGCTGGCCATACCCCCAAAACACACCACTTCAAAGTCTTCGTCGACGTCTTTGGGTTGGTCCTCTGTCCCCGCATTAGATGCTCCTGGTCTTCGAGGTAGGTGCCACTGTTACCTTGGCCGCCTTCATGCTCAACGTGGCCGTTATTGCCTCGTGGATGTTCTTGCAATCGCTCAGCAACAGACGCTCTCGTATCTCGACGTTGCGCACCGCGCCGACAACGCAGTAGGAAGTTTCCTGGGATACGAAATTGGGCGGGAGGTCCACCAAAGCTTTATTCAGTAGCTGTTCAACTGCCAGGGCAAACTCAAGCAACGTCTCCCGTGGCTGTTACAGCTTTGATTTGAGTTGACTACGAGGCTGAGGCCAAGCGATGGTTTCGGAACCGGTTTTCGACGACCTTCCAGATGTCTCCGGTCTTCGCCCACGTTGGAATCGCATTCAGAATTTCTGCAGCACGTCCCTGGAGGCTGACTATTAGCTGTGTGGCTTCCTCCTCTGTTGATCATCGGCTGTGGGCAGGCGCGGGGGCGAATTGTCGGCGGAAGACTTCGAAGTTGACATTCCGTTGTATTTGGGTGTCTTAACGGACGTGGATGTCTCGACCTTTCAAGTCCTTCAGTCTTCCGCTAAGCATTTCTTCCAACATGGCGTTCAGTTCCTTGGCGATGCCGTCGACACTTCCTTCCAGGACGCTAAGCCGTTCCCCGACGTCCTCCAGGGCGTTAACGCATTGGCCAAGGTCTTTCATCCTTCCGCCGAGTTCTTCCACGTCTTTCTTCACGCCGGCCAATTCGTCAATTTTGTCCCATAGCTCAGTCTTCATCTTGAACATTTCTGTCTGCATCTTCTCCATTACGGAATTCACTGTTATTTCACCTCCCATCTTGCCCATTCCAGAATTTATATTCTTCATTTCACTCTCTATCTTCTCCATTCCAGATTTTATTTCCGTCTCCATCTTCCCCATCCCGGATTTCATTGTCTGCATTTCACTTAAATTTTTTGAAGTAGTTGCTCCGTTGTGGCATTTGTATCCCACTCCGGACACCAATGTAACAAATCAGAACATCAGTTACTGCGAAAACACACTTTATTTATCACTAGGCATTCAACGTAACACAGACGTTACACTTGAGTCACTTTGGCACACACTCGAATACAACACAACTGATGAATCGAATCAAATCATAAGTGAACCGCTGAAATACACGACTCACAATTAAACTGCGTTGTCCACTTGCACTGTCACTTCTAACATAACTCCATCGCGATCGCGACTCAATTCAACACAACACTGACTCATGTCCTGGCAGAGTGGCCCGTTATATAGGTCTCGCATACAAAGCGGAACATTCTAGAGAAGGAACCCACGCGTATGGTCATCGCAGCCTTCGGATCCCCAAGCGGCGACCTTTGTGCAGTAGCCAAACACTTGTTCCCTACCCTCCCTAACCGCAAGCACCATACAATCTTAACAACGCTTTGCTTTGGTGGAGCTGGAGAAAGGACCACGTGTTGTGTTTAAGGGATGGGAAGACCCTACTAATCGTTTACTGATGGGTTTATGGTCAGGCTTCAAAGCTTTCCGTTCGCTTTGAAGCCGGTTGGGGAAAGGATGCCCGCGACTAGTATACATGCCGAGACGAACGCTCCAGAACAGGTAAGCGGCAAACGAGACTT
Source organism: Deroplatys truncata (assembly GCA_030765065.1). Lineage (NCBI taxonomy): Eukaryota > Metazoa > Arthropoda > Insecta > Mantodea > Mantidae > Deroplatys > Deroplatys truncata. The sequence goes on from CM060990.1 coordinate 232,975,164, forward strand.
TTATTCCATGCTGCCTATTGTTCTCTTGTTTGCGGTCTCGCTATTGTTCCGACGGCCCGTCGCAGGCTGCGCTCAAGTATCGAGCCGGGAGGAACTACCGACCGGCGGCATGTAGCGTCGAACATGCGGCTACATTATCATTAAATGTCTTAAAGGTGAAAATGCAGTGCCTCCTAAAGAAATTTACCCAGTGTTAATAATAAGAGCTTTCAAATTTTGTCAAATAACATCTGTAGATGTAGGAGCTTCCTTCTCAGCATACAAATTTGTGTTAACCAATAAGCGTCATAAACTTGCAGCTGAGCATTTGGAGTACATGATCACTGTATACTGCAAATCAAATTACAATGACTGGACTAATGTCTAAGATAGAATGTATATTGTATCAAACAGTATAAACTTAAAGTTAACAATTTTAGTGCATGCTTACTACATATTTCCAAAATGATACAGCATATTTTAAAGATTTTGACAGCATAAATACATGCATAGTTTAGATATTTTTACTGCATACATAACTGAAGTCTAGTGATGATTATTTAATAAAACTACTTTATTTTGATTTATGAATATGCACATAGAGTTTATCTTACACGGCTGGTTAAATGCAATTAAAGGCCCTGTCCACTTCCAAAACACCTATTTATATTATTCATTATTAAGAAAGGTATCATTGAGAGAACTCAAAAAACTGTATTTTTGTACGATGTCTGGAACGCTGTTCATTACCTGCTGTCACAAACACATGTTGCAAGTGATGGCATCAGTATAGTCCAGGCAGACACTCTCAAGCATTGTTTCTACTGCTAAGTGAACGCTTGCATTTCGTTAGCTCACACAGATGTTTGTTAGTGTATATTTGGACATCATGGCTGATTTAAACCTTATCCGTTCGAATCACCATATTTTGAAGTATATTAGATTAATTCATGGGAAACTTTGGGAAAGAAAAATAGGCGTGCCATACCTTCTTGTGTAGTAAACAAAATAACAGCGATTTCCAGAATCAGATGCTAGCCTCTAGTTCCCGAGGTCGCGTCTTCAAACCCGGCGGAGGGTGATGGATTTATTTCGGCCATAAAGATCCTTAGCATGGCTTCCTTCAAAGGGAGGTAAAGCCGGTGGTCCCATGTTGTAGATTTATGGCATGTAAAAGAACCTCAAGCCTGATAAAGAGGCCTCTGAGCAAGTCTTTCACGTCCAATATAGAATGGGACACTAAGAACCACTGCAATTAAAGAGCGGCCATAAATAAAACTCAATTTTATAAAAGAAATTTATTGTGAAGTTTACTGTACTATACATCTCTGAATTCTACTGAACTTGCTATGCCTTGGATCTTCTAATATCTCTGTAGCAATATGCGTGGGGACATCATGGCTATAAGGATCCTCTGTACAATTGGAATTCTTTTTTTCATATTACTTATTACTTCTTGCAATATGTTTTTCCACCATTTATCACCTTTCGTTTCATGACAACCCATTTCTTACCTGCCTTCAAATATCTTAGCTTTTCACCAGTCATATTTCTTAGTATTTTCATTGTAGTCTAAAATAGCCAGTGTTGTACGCAAAACCATTCTTTGGAAACTGAGGTGGCTTCTCTTGGGTTTATATTTTAATGCAACATTGTGAAAATATTCTAAACTTCCAGTGTGGCAATAATGTTAGGTATGCTTTAAATCCTCTATAAATGAGGTGTCATTTATTACTGATGACAGAAGTCTGTAATCATGGGAGTTCTTTCTTATCAAGTTTGTTTTTTTAATTTGATCCTCTGTCAAGTCATCATGCTCACATTCATTTATAAATTTATTTCCAGACCAGGATGTGAATGCTGCAGACATGTTTCAAAATAGATTTGAATTTTTCAATAACTTCTTCCTCTCTCCGCAAGTTTGAGTTGACCACCATATATGATTAATAATACCTTTCTTTCCATTCATGTACAAGTTGTGATTTACTTTCCATTGTTCTTAGCTTCTTTTGTAAAGATTTGGTCATGTGCCATATGTCAAATTCATTCTCTGATCCGCTCTACATTAGGAAACCCATTACACATTAACTTTCTTATTCCACTGATTTTTCTAATTCTCCAATAATAGTAACTTTCTGCAATACAACAAAATCCAAGATTTTTCCATTGCTATGTCCATTGCCGTGTATGCTACATACTTGGCAAAGAACCCAGAACTATCACACTGGCCAAAACCAGCTATCCAGACTTTGTTTGTAGTAATTTCGAACTGTCCAGCCTTTTATTTTCCCCCACAACTTTCAAATTCCTGGAGCGATGTATGTTTTTACCAATCTATAAAATGTTTGGTGTCCCAGAGTCACTAAATTTATTGTTTCACAAAAGCGTTTGAAAAGTATAAACCCATTCCATTCACATATAGAGACATACCTAATCTCAAGTACAGTGAAAATTGTCTATTGAAATTTTCCTGCGAACTCCACACAGTTTTGTGACCTGCTATGCATTCTGTTTTAACTCATAACCATGGTCCCCTACATGAATGTTTCATAGCTCTAACCACCTTACAACATTTTGTACAACACACAAAACATAAATATATATCCACATTACATTCTTCATTTCCTCTTTTCCGACAAACACATCACTTTCCATTTCCTTGTCTGCATCATCACAGTCATCATCTGATAGTGTGAATGGTTTATCTAAAGTCAAAGTGTTACGATAATCCTCACTTTCAGCTTCAAAATTTCTATATATTTCACATCCCATTTCACATTGAATAGTAATTTTGGATTAATCTTTATGTTGCTGTGTTTGTTCATTGTCTGATTGTTCTTGATTTTCATCTGGTTCACTTTGATTTACATTTTCATAACTTTGCAATACTGGAAGCTAGTAGGTACTTGTTTCTGATTCTGAAATGGCTACACGTACAAATGTTTTTTTCCTGAGATAAGCACAATCTTCCTTCTTCCTTTGTAATGATTAATCTGATTTTTTTCTGTCCCCTCAGATTCACAGAAGGAACAGTGCTCTTTTTTCAAACTTTGCATAATTTAGTTTTAAGAGTGGATTTTAATACACAAGATTTTTCATAACTGTCTTCAGTAAAATGGACATACATTGTGAAACCTTGCTTGGAATGAAGCCTTTGCGATTAATCTTTTAAACCAGTTAAACCACACATTATACCGCTCCCATTACTGCCCTATGTTCAGAATGAATATACACCCAAAACACAATGCACAGTCATACGTATTACAATGAGCACAATGCACTGCAATACTGTAACTAAGTTGCGAGAGCTGCACGCTACAACTGAATAGCTGCTCTGTTGGGCAAATGTGACGTCATCGCAGTATGGTGGGAAAACTTCAACAGAGGATTGCTGGAGAACTAATCATGCTATGTCATTCGGATTTTCTGAACACTTTTTTGAGAAATTAATCTTTTCATTTAACAAAACTTGAAATTTAAACGGGCAGTTGGAATCCAATGTAAAAACAAGTTGATTATTTAATTTGACGTAACTACTTTTCTAGTTTTTTATTTATTTTTACATCCAACCCAGTACACAGAGATACTTTTTATTACTACTTCCTCATTTTCAGTTACAAGATATAAAGCACAATATTGCTTCATGGTTCCTATTTTCTTTTCCAGTTAAGCAGTTCAACAAGCAGTAATGAATTAATGACAAAATATATTCAACATACAAAAGAGAAGGAAAATAAAGAAACAGCTTGGATATACTCTTAAATTCAGCAGGTTCATCTGTATTGCTCACAGATTGCAGTACTGACAAGAGTATTAGATAACCAATAAGAGTCTAACCTAAGAATTTCACTTCTTTGTGGCCCTTGTCAAAACTTGATAGAGCTTGCAAAGCTTCTGCAGATGAACTTTTTACCAAAATTTCATGTATGCATTATATTCAAATTGTATTATTGGTACATAGATTCTATCTCCTCTTGTACTTTTGCTATGTTTTGCACTCCCTCAAATGCAGGTCATTCCATGTCAAAACAGACAAATTTAAGGGACATATGACCTTCATGTTTACAATTTCTATTTAACTTGCTTACTCCATACATCAAAATGAGTAGTGTGTGCATTTTTATTTCTGTAAAAAATTTATTTTCAACGTAATTCAAAATAAGAATTTCCAGAATATTCTGTGAAATGTCTTTATATGGGTCTTCAGTTTTACTTGGCCTTTGCCACAGTTGGTTGTCGCACATGACATTAATACTTTGAAGTGAAACTATCACCAGTGCCTGTAGCAGAGGACTAGCGAAAGATGAGTGGAAGGGGTATACGTCAACTGTCACAAGGTCACCTTAGTGAAATAGAACTTGTATCATACCTTTGCAGTATTTACATTTGGAGCTTCTTTTGCTTGCATCTCATAAATTTACAATCTCAGCATGTATGTTGATAGTTAATTCAAATAATTGGATGGTTTTTGTAGTGTAGTGTGTCTCGGCTTTAATGGCACAACTTTAACTGTTTAATAAAAAACAACTAAGTAACCTTTATAAATATTTTAAACATTTTTAAATTTGTTTGAATATTTTACTTGTTTCTTCTATTTTTTGTCAAATGAAAATTTTTGTTGTTGTTTATCGTGTTTTGTCTTGGGACTTGATGAAATTCTGGGAAGCAGTTCATTCACACAGCAGCCAATATCATAATGAGAGATTCCCTCTTGTATCCTTCGAGTAAAGAAGTAGCACTCAACCATGCAAATTCTGTTATCGGTGGTCACTTCCATCGTGCATGCAAAGAAAGCACAAAATGTCGTAGTGAAAACCAGTTCTGCACCGTCACTTTACATCAACCTGTTTACACACAGTAAAAGCTGTAGTTCTTTATTCCACGTCATCCTCATCATTATGCTACCATTGGAAGTAATGGAAACCATCTGCAGGGTGTCTCCAGCTAATAAATAGGTTTAGTCATCCCTTGGTGGAATGAAGTTTCTCCGAAGATTATAAGAGACCATGTGGGGAGCATTGAAACAAACAAAATAATCTAAAGTATAGCTGTTAGTGCTATAATAACAATTATTTTTATTAGGTATTGCAATTTGTAGAACTCAATTTGAACTTTAAAAAGGTGAATACAGTTCACAACATTTTGGTAAAATTTTCATACCTCATTTAAAGTTTAATACTACTTAATGTTTTATAAGATTTATAACTCTTAGCTTATAAAACTGTATATCTTTTATTCTGCAAGATTTTTTTTCCATCTATTAATATTTACATTATAAGGGAACCTGGCTTTACAGAAACTGCATTGGGCGAGTTTTCTTCCAGGCAACATTTCTGAAAATCCGAAGCCATTATTTTCAACATTATTCAAGTAGAATTTTATCATTTTATCCCAAACAAGTGCCTCAGATCATATCCCATCTACCGTAATTAAGCAGAGACAGAGCAGCAAATACAGTGGTTAAAGTGTAACTGATATTCATTTGTTGCTAAATGTTCTTTTCTTTTTTAGTTTCATTTACAACCTGCTTTTCACTACAATGGTCTTATAGGCGGCCTTTTTTTTGGAACATATTACTGCCTGTAGGCAATGGTGTTAATTCGTATTTGCTTGTCATTGGATTTCTGGTAAACTTTGGGTTTTATTTGTTTTCTCTCTCTCGCACATACGCACGCACACATATTCGCACTCCCATTCATACTTCCAGACTCTGGGGAGGATAGGGAATAATTTTGACTTGAGAAAAATTTCCACCCCCTAGCCGGGACCCCCTGCACAGCAGGCAGGCTCCACCGACTGAGCTATGAGGCCAGCCTGTGGTGATCTTGTGCTACTTTTCATTAGTAGAAGATGCTGTGCATAGAAGTGCAATTTGCAATTAGATAGCAGTGTTTTTTTTTAAATCAGATGGGAGAATCACTCTGTGCATTTATTGAAATTAAAACTTATATAGTGCCAGCACAAATTGTTATTCAAACGGCTTTACTTACATTCAATCCATATTTAACGCTTTGTAATGTACAGTGTAGCAAGACACAGTGAAATGATAAATGACTTGCTGCACACAGCACAGTAGAATGTAGCTAACTTCTATACACTGTCTCAAGGGTTCTGCTTATGCTGTTCTAAAAGTTTAGAACACATTCTTGTTGCTCTGAGAAAGTGATTTTAATGCTTCAGCGCATAATTACAAACCAAAACATCATATTGTTTAGAGCTGCCTTTAAATGTAGGTATTTTCTTGAATTACATGTTACTAGATTAGTATAATGAAGACCAAAGACCAATCCAGGCTAAAGGATGATTAACAAGTGAGGGAAAAGGTCACGAAATTAGTTCTGCTGCATCTTGGTTAGATGAGTTGGTGGAATACAAATTTAGGAACTAAGTATGAGTGAAAGTACTAAGGAATATGCAGGAGAAGAGGGGGCAGAACTAAATGAAAGAAAGACTGAAATAGAAAAACATCCTGTACAGTGGAACAGTAGTTTGAATTTCAATGGCTTACATGCACGCACGCGCACACACAGAGGCGCAAAACAGGAAACCAACAGATATGCTGTTCAGATGGATAAAACATTGATCCAAAATGGAAAAATATAAATTCAAGATAAATTCAGGCTTATTTAGAAATTAACATAATATATAGAAAAGGTAGATTTACCTGAAACTATAGATAACTTTGGAGGGATTTTTGTGTGTGTCCAATTGTAAAACAAACAAGGATCTTGCTGCTATTTAAAAAAATTACAAAAGCCTCACCTAAACAATGAATCTGCAAGGGCAAAATTAGGAAAGACTCTTATAATTGCCTTTATAAGATAGATATGCTTTAATCAAACATAGGAAATTTGCCAAAACCTATAAACCAGGTCATGACATACATGTAATTTTTTTAAACTGTTTTAATGCCTGCTGTTGATACATGAAATGATAATTGGAAAAGGAAATTTGGGAAGGAAATGTTCCAAATGAAAGTTTAGGGTACCTCCCCAGCATTTGCCAGTTATCAGTGAGGAAAATCTGGACAAAACCTCAGTCAGGGAGGATGGTCCTAGTGGAATTTGAACTGCAGAACTCTTGTTGATAAATCCATGCCTTAACGACCTCTGCTATATGTGCTGCCTACCTGTATATGAAGCAATGATTAGACTTCAAAGACACTTTTTTCTAAAATAATATATACGTGTTAAACCAACCAAAGGGTATAAAGGTGTGGGGTACTGCAGATAGCAAGGCTGGATATTTATTGATGTGTAAAATCTATTCTGGAAAAAAAGAGGTCAGAAAAGTGCTCTTCTACTTGGAGAGCAGGTAGCTCTAGACACGTGTAAAAAATACACAGGGTTATGCCAAAAGATGTACTTTGATAAGTTTTTTATGCCCACAAGGCTAATGAAATTGTTTTTAAGTAGGAAAATATTTGTGTATGGTATGGAAGGAGAGGGAGAACAAAATTTTCAAATTAAATGGAAAATGGATGAATTTTGGAAACTGTAACACCAAGGTGTGACTGTAAAGCTACCTTGTCCTAATGCACTTATAACTATACTAACAACATGGCAAGAATTGACATTACAGATTAAAGGAGGGAATATTAGCAAGTTAGTCCGACTTAAAAAAAGAGAAAAAGGATTGAAATACTTTCATTCTCTATTTCATGACGAACATTGCTATTGTTAACAGTTTTATCAACTTCTCATAACAATAGGCTTCTCAAGCACAGGAAGAATTTAGAGTGCAAGTATCCTTCTACTATCTTACACCAAGTGTTCTCCGAACCCTTGTGAAAATACAAGGTTGGGTGAAAACAGAAAACGTGTATTCAGTGCATGGTGGAAAAAAGGAAATGACAATTAGGTTGTGGAATACCGTCACAATATGAGTGCAAACAGTATGACATTGTATTGTGTAAAGTTATCTTACAAAGTGGTCAATGGGGGCAGCGGGGTGAAAATCCAAAACTAATAGCAAGTGTGTACTTACAAAACCATTAATACACTAAGTGTATATACAACAGTTTTACTGTGCTAGTATACAGGCTGAATCCAAACTCTACCGGCCAACTTTCACAAGTTGTTCAGGGATGTTTTCTGAGTGTTTTGATATAAGGAACTCATGGACTTCGGTGGCTCATTACCGAGTAATTGCATGAGCAGCAATTGCACCAATATCATCCACAGAGAGTCCAGTCATTGCAACCAGCAGACTTTCCACGATGAGTGCAGTTTACTGATTGGTTCTTAGAGTGATATGCAGACAACCAACATTTTCCTACTATGATGTTGTACACAGACGAGGCAATGTTTACTAGAGACGGCATGTTCAACAGTCGGAATAATCATATCTGGGAGTATGGAAATCCACATTCTGTGGTGAATCAAGCCTACCGACAGGCATTCTCTGTGAATGTAAGGACTGGTATGATAAACGATTCTGTGATTGGGTCTTATGAACTACCCAAAAGACTGAATGGAGTATTCTACAAAACGTTCCTTGATCATGCCCTCCCACATTTTCTTGAAGATGTGCCGCTAATAATTTGCAGACATATGTGGTTTCCACATGGGACACCAGCACAGTTTGCAATGAATGTTAGGGAATGACGGATGGTAATGTAAATGTGCTCTACAGCAGTCAAAGTCTGTGTTTTGCTTGGAAACAATTATATTCTGAGTAAACTGATACAAATGGGGTTGAAATTACTCAGTGATGAGCCACCGGGGACCATGGGTTCTCTATATCAAAACATTTGGAAAACATTCCTGAAAAACCTGTGAAAGTTTGTCGGTAACTTTGGATTCACTCTATATATAAAGTTATATGTGATAAGCATCCTTCTTCTCTGGAGCCGAGGCCAGGGTGAGCACCATAACAATTGTGCCAAAATTATTTCAAATGTTTTAGCTAATTGCAGCCTATTTTAACAGAAGTTTTAATATCTTAAAATTATGGATGTCAATGTCTGCAACATAGTGAGGTTAGAAAAATACGTTGTTATTGAGCATGCACATATAAACTTTGTTCATCTGCAAAGGGTTCCAGTTATGAATAGACAGTGTAGACTTTATTTACTGCAAACCAAATCAATTAGCCAGTTTAATATTAGCTCAAATTTTTTATTTTATATTTTTTATTTATATGTATCATGTTTTTAGTTTTTAACATATATTGTAACAATTCAAATTGTAAATGGCCACCAGGAAAACAATATGCTTAGCTAAGGGTTAAATACTGCACTACATGTGAAACATTAAATTAGAATACATGTAGTTATCCCAACATATACAGCTTGTAAAGCAGATATTTGGCAGTACAAACAGTAAAAGGAGACTCATGTTCATACAGGCATATTTTACCTACAGTTTTGAAGGATTTGGAAGAAAAGAAGTTGTCACTGATTACAGGGCTCTAGAATTACAGAAGGTATGATGCCTCAAATTGACCAGAAAGGCATCTCCTGCATCCAAAGGTTTACAGGATTCCAATAAAGCATGTTATGGCAATTTACTAGGTCTTTATTGCAGAATCTTGCTTTGTCTGTGAATAACACAGTTGACAAAAAGTTTGGAATGTTGTTCAGTTTGTCATATGCCTCGCCTAAAGAATGCCATTTATGATTTGGCTGTCGCAGTTCCTGTGATACGGATGAAAGCTTGCACTTTTTAGTATTCTCCAAGTGCGAGTGTTCTTCAAACTACAATGTAAATGATGAATGGCACAGACAATCACCATCATTGCCTGGTCAGAGGCAGTGTGATCTCTTTGTAGATGAGATGTCTTGTGTAATGTTCCTGACTCTAGAGGACTCTAGAAATGTGTGATCCATAGAAGTTCCTCTCTATGTAAATTTCTGTTGGTTCAGATAATGTACCTTTGTTCCAATCTGCTGCTCCATCCCATATAATAGCAGCATATCCAGATATTCTCCATTAAAATACATTGTTCTACAGAGAGCACGAGTGGGTGGGAGCATGTATTTAAAAGCCTTCAGTCCCTACAATGTTTTACATACATCCATTGGGACAAAGAATATGCTATTCTGGAGTATTCTCAAAACTTAGAGATGAAAGGATTTAAGAAGAAGAAGAAGAAGAAGGTGATGATGACAACCCAAAGTTTTGATTAAAATATCTGTAGTAATAGAACATATTAACAAAAGACAGCATTGAAACCTTATTGAATAGGCTGGTGAATGTGGTGGGTGAGTTAAGAGCACCTGCATTTCACATTATCTGTAAAATGCAGGCTTGCCTAGTTACCAATCCAAAGAATGAGAAGCTTCACCTGATATATGCAGGGTAAACACAATATGGAACTGAAGGAATGAGATATAAATTCAAATAACCACAAGGTTACTTTCATGGGACAAAGAATATCCTTTAAAAATTGCTTTAGATTTTGGTTGGTAAAAAAAGCACATTTAGTGAATCCATCACGAAGGTCCAAGTTGCTATATGCACTACATTCATTAAATTCCAGGATGCTTGTTTTCTTCTTGTCAGGCAACTTCCGAGCTACAGAGATGGCCATGATATTACCAGTGTTTACTTGATTGACAAACAACTCACCAACAATTCAGTGACTTACAAATTTACTATTTTAAGCAAGAGAAAGTCAGCATATCACTTCTCCTTTCATTAGTCTATGGTTGTGGTTGCTTATTCTTAAAATATTAAAGTAGTGATCATCTCTTATGTGTTATAGTATTCATTGATAACTTAGCCAAATGCATTAAGTAAATAAATGAAAAAATTAAGAAAATTGGTGAACATATACTCATACTAATATTACATTATTAATGCCCAAAGATTGAAAACATCTCCCTCCTATTCCCCACCCCCCAAAGAGGGAGTGTAAAGAACAATGTCTCTTAATTATTGACGCTGATGGGCAACAGTCAGACATACTTGTGTGCAACTATCTTACACTGCAGCCTATTGCATATATAAATAAAGTTGGCTAACACAACTTCTAAACATTTGTGGAAATTAAACATTGCCAAAATATGAGTATGATTCTCATTTGCATATTCTCCTTACTCTTCCCTCACAGGTTTTATACACCAAAGATAAGCCAATCACAGTACTTATCTATTCTGTTAGTGTTACTCTGTCAGTAAGCTCTCAGAATGTCATGAATTACATTGCGCAATAGCTATGTATCCATTTATATAATAATTTCTTACATGATCACCTGTTTTTGCCCCACTCTGAAACTGGGCATGCTTAAGGAGAATTACAAAAAGAACATTCTATAATTTTAAAATTGGTATTTGATTGGTATGAATGTCATGAAAATCACTACACTTACAATAAATTGAGTGTAATGTGGAAGGAATATGCGAAAGAATTCAAAATGTATGCAAGCTTAAACACTTGTCTTTTAGCATTATGAAAAGAGACTTATTTTGATGCCATACAATAAATGCTTCAAGAAGAGATGAACATTTACATATGTTAGCACTCATAATTTCTTTGGAATTTTGATGAAACACAAATTTCAAAATAATACATTTTGGTGAAAACAAAAATATGAGGGTACTTTAACTTATTATCAGATGGTGTACCAAAAGTTTCATTTAAGTGCAAAAATATAAGATCTAAACCTTAACCGGTTTAAATATAAAATGATTCATGTTCAAATTTACTTTCTGGATTTCAATTTCTCATGTCTATAGCAAGAAGTTATAAGAAACTGAACTTCTAAAGCTTGTTGGGTGAAGTGAATAAAAATAAGTTATTGCTACAACTAGCATATTTTAAGTTAACACGATTTAGTAAATAACAGTTAAATTTCTACTTAAATTACTAGTTTTAGCTATAAGCAAACAATCAAATTAAGATAAAACTAGTAGATGATTTTATGATAAACCAGAAGTATTATTTATAGTGATGTTATGTAACAATTAAAGTTTTTTGAGTCGGAAAATGTAAATTCACATCACATATGTGCGCTATGTGAGTCGGATTCTCAGCTGAAGATGAGAGAAACATCTCTCGAAAGCGCTTCTGCCATAACACCTAGCGCACATATGTGATGTGAATTTACATTTTCCGACTCAAAAAACTTTAACTAGTAGATGATGTTGCTTGAATTTTCTGACTTAAACTACAAAATATGTGAATAAACACAAACTATATCTTTTTTACTGGTAGTTTAATCTTAAGAATTCCATGAGGGTCTCTGACCATGCTTAAATAAGTCTGTTCCATTACTGGCTAGAGGATGGCAGCTTTTATGACGTTCACAAATATAAATTTTACAGAGAGCTGATGACAACATATGAAGAGGACTATCATGGTAATTTTAGGTTCTCAGAAGGGAATGTCAAATTGTTGTCTGAATATTCTTGGGGAATGCTACTAAAACAAGAGGTGGTGCTCTATGTAACAGATAATGCATGAAGATGTATCTAAAGCTTTTGGCAGATCCAGGATTCCGATCAGGAATTGCAAAGGACATAGGAGTTCATTGCAGATCAGTATGCAACAGTTTATCATAACAACAGTTCATCGCACAACATTGAAATATGTAAATGAAAAGATTATGAAAAGCAGCACTTGTGGATTAAGTTTTCCGAGACAGATCAAGATAAAAATGAAGTGAAAGTGTAGTGGAATGAGTGTTACAATTTCCCTTGTGCAATTGGGAGGTACAGACTGTACACATATTCATGTTCCAAAGCCTCAAATCTTGATGATGATTATATAAATTCAAAAGGCTTCTGTAGCTTAAATTGCAGTTCACATGCAATTCAAGAGAGATAATAACAACTGTTGATTTGCAGTAGCTGGGATCAGTCCATGACAAGAGAGTCCTTCGAAAATCTGCTGTTTATTGAGCTATGAATCAGCAATGCACTGATGCACTACAACTTGGTGATACCAGATATGAAATTATGCCATGGTTACTTATTCATTCCAATCCCCACACTGCCAACAATCTCCTGATGAAAGAATAGGTCATCATTGAGAGAATCTTTGGTCAGCTGAAAGAAAGGTTCCCTATTCTCAATTTTACATGTGTGAAACTTGATAAGGTGCCATCTTGATTATTAGCTGTTCTGTACTTCATAACGTTGTCAAGTATTTGAGTGATCCTTTGGAAGAGCACAAAAGATGCAGTTGAAGAGGAATTATAAGTTGATGATGGAGATATGCAACCAAGAGGGGTCTTAAGAAGGGAGGAAATTAAAAATGTAATTATCCTAAGAAATAATGAATAACAAACACTAGCTATAGAACATAGATTTTATTTACAGAATTCAAATACAAATAAAATACAAATTCAATTAATTAAACTTGTAAGCATGTCATTGCAAATGTGATTATGTCACTTTCGCCATCCTCTTTTTCCTCCCCTTGGATATGAGGATTGGATTGGATTGTAATTGCTAAAGCAGAAGTCCTCTCTTTATCTGAAGTCTAGTCAAGTTTAGTTGCTCCACGATAAGAATTCTCTGCAATTCAGAGATGAAGAGATTACATGTTTCATTAGTTTCCAGCAAAGAAGACCTTTTACTTTTTTAATGGAGGCAATGGTGATGTTGATTTCGTAAAAGCTGAATCTGAAGCAGTAGTCTTGCTGGTATCAGGATCCCATACTCCTGTAACAATAAGAAATATGCGTTAAGAGAAAATTGCAATTATATCAATGGTGAATGCATAAACAACTATGTTCATCACAACTAATTACTATATAAATGAATACATGTATTATTAATAATGTAACTTATCAAGTATTTTATTAAAAACAGGATTTTCCTCATATGACAGCAGCTCTAGCAGCTTTCCCCCCCCCCCCCAAGACTTTCAAAATTACATTCTCATTTTCTGTTACATCTTTGTCATCTTTTTTTTTTTACAGTTCATACTTCATAATTTGAATTTTCTTTTTCAGTTGTTTTTTGGATATTACTTTAGAAAATACTTTCAAATACTCACCTTTAAGGTTTAAAATTGCTTTAACGTTTGCTTCTCTCTTAAGGTAATTGCAACTTTTTGAACAGAACTGTGATCTGCAAGCAACATCACAACTTTAGATGGGAATCATTTGGCTCTTCAGGATTTTAGAAAAGACCTCCATATCTGAATCGCACATTGTGAAGTATATTAAGTTTGTGGGTTCAAAACAAGACTTTTGGCTACAGCTATGTTGGTTAGTTTCTTGAATGACAATCACGTTTCCTTTCCTAATAGTGGAGCATATGTTGTAACAATGTAATGCTGTTGTTTAAATTGCCATGTGTCCGACCTGTGCTCTGAGATGGTCTAGCTAAAGCTAAAATTTTCCAGCCTGATAACTTAGAAGCATTAAGTCAGTTTTATTCACACATTTTTTAAGCTACAGCTATTACTTATTGTATTTTAAGTATACTGATAGCTTCTCTTATGCGAAGGAGGAGGAGGAGAAGAAGAACCATTGCAATTGCCAACATATCCAAGTGCCAGTCTCATGCTCACATGAGCATAGGTGGGCAACCATCCAACTGATAAAGAGAGATGGTGTGGTCAGCACCACATTTCCCCCATCCAGAATGTTGGTTTACTGAAACAGCAAATCCCCTATCTATTATGCTTCTCATGTTCCTCACAATCCTGAATAGGCACCTAAATCAGAAAATGCTGCTGCACGCAAAATGTGATGTTGGTGCCAAGTTTATGTCCATTAACAGATTTCAACCTTTGTTTTAGGACACAAGAAACAACAACGGTCAAGACATTGGTCAGGATTGTAAGGAATGCAAGTTGCACAAGAAAGAGTTGCAAAAAGGTGGCAAGGTGGTTGTTTTAGGAGACTTCATGTTGAAATTCTCTGGAGAAGCTTGCAGGCAACAAGGAAATACAGTTAGCTGCTTTACAGGTATAAAAATCGGCGAACTAAAGCATAAAATGGAAAAAAAAACAATTTGGTCAAGCAGAACACAGTAGTTGTCTTACTACATGTGGGCACCAATTACATCAAGCGAGGCATCTATGCAGAGCATATCATGGGTGAAATGATGGACCTAATCGCCAGTGTAATATCTGCAGCAAGTGCCAAGGTAATAGTAGTGGTGTGTTGCAAAGATGGGATGTAACCAACAAGAAAGTGGAATAAATTAATGCAGAACTTAATTGGTTGTGTAATCAACGACAGTGCACTTTGTGGATGGAAACTTTTGGATAAAAAAACCAAGATTTTGCTGGGGACGGTATCCAACTGAACCGCAGAGGGTCCTTTAAATTTGGAAAGCTGTTAAGCGAGGTAATATTGTACATACAAAGGGGAAACTATTAAGGGAGGAGGTGGATGCAGTACCCATACTCATAGAAGTCAACCCAGATGAACACCACCCTAACCTCAACACTGGGAGATGTGGGCTGGAGGATGGAGTGCTGGATGATAAGGAGCCAAATGTTGTCTCTCTTAATATAGGTAATGTTTTCAATCATGAATATGTATTTAGCCTTATGCATTTAAATTTACAGTGTGTCAGGAACAAACTGCATGAGCTAGAAGTTATTTTATCATCCACTCACAAACATGTGAATGTGATTTGCCTCACCGAGCATTGGCTGAATGAAGATGAAGGCCCCTTGTATAGTATTCCAGATGTTTTTTGCAGATATATTGTCGTCCCAAAAAAAGAAATGGAGGTGCTGATATCTTTATTAAAAATAATACAAATTTTAAAAACAGAACACACACAGTATATCTAAATGATGAAACAAATTTTGTACATGCTGTCACAGAACCAATTGAAGAAAATAGAAAAATTCTCCTTGTCTGCATATATAGGTCACCCGGTGGGTTATTCACTAGTTTTATCCAGAAACTTGACATGCTACTGTTCACACTTTCATGTGAGAAGAAATATATTGCTATATGCAGAGATCTTAATGTCAATTTTCTTGTTGACTCTGCAGAAAAACCATAGTCTAATTACTTTGCTTCAAACATATAATCTGATGCCTGTTATAAATATTGCAACAAGAATCATAAGCTTCATCAGAATGTGTCTAGATCAGATAATTGTTAACACTAATGCTTTAACTTTTACAACCGACAATATTGGTATTGGTATATCTGATCATAATGCTATCTTTCTTCACCTGCAGTTACCACAGAGAAAAATAAATGGTCAGTCCTGTCGAAATATAACTTTCTTGAAACAGTGTCTCTCAGCTCAAAATATAGATTACTTCAACTGTTTATTGAGTAAGAATCCTGGGAGGATGTGTTGAATAAGCAGGACATTAGTGTGTATAACACAGTATTACAATGTTGCTTTTCCTTATAAAAGACACAGCTCATCACCAAAGCACCCACATTTGAGGAATTGAATAACAAAAGGTATTATTAAATCTTACAAGAGGAAAAGGCTTCTTCATGTACTTCATAAAACCAATACAGACCCCGCCTTCAAAGCTTACTTTAAACAGTATTGTAGTATTCTCAACAAAGTGATTACAGAGACAAAGAATTTATTTTAAATAGTGATAACAAAGGTAAGGCTCTTTGGACTGTTGTCAGAAGCAAGATAAACATACCTAACTATCCAAGAAAAAGTATGTTAACTGATGGTGGAGAACAAATCTCACACTCTTAAAGAATCTCCAACATATTCAATGAATACTTCATCACTAATATAGCTAAAACCTTATCAAGCTCAGTAGGTAGAACTTCCTTTAGTCCAACCAGCAGTATTGCTGTAAATAACAACACTATGTTTCTATATCCAGTCATTGAGGAAGAAATAATAAAAGTAACAAAAGCCTGAAAAATAAAAACTCTTGTGGCGTTGATGAAATTCCTGAATCTCTGTCAAGCAGTCTGTGTACTATCTTTCAAAGCCACTAGCTGATATTTGCAATGCCTCACTTGAAACAGGATGCTTTCCAAATGTATTTAAGACAGCTAAAGTTAAACCATTATTCAAGGCAAGAAAATCAATGTAGAAAATTATAGGCCTACTTCCTTATTATCTGCCCTTTCAAAATTCCTTGAGAATATTATGTACAATAGAAATGTCCCATTTTTAGAAAAGCATAAGATTATATCGGAAACTCAATTTGGCTTCAGAAAAGGGAAAACAATCAGTAGTACAATGTTTTCTTTCATAGAAAATATACTTAAAGCTAAAGACAAAAAACAACAAGCAACAGGTCTATTCCTAGATTTAACTGAGCGTTTGACACAGTTGATCATAATATTCTGACAAAGAAGTTAGATGCTTATGGCATCAGAGGACTAACCAACAAATGGTATGCTTCCTATCTTGAGAATAGGTACCAAATGTTGAATTAGAAGGTGCACGTTCAAATCCTGCTATTATAGAGTCCAGCGTTCCTCAGGGTTCCATATTAGGACTATTCCTATTTTTAATTTACATCAATGATCTTCCTTCTCAGTTATCACTGATCAGTAGTGCTCTTTGTAGATGATACAGACCTTATTTTCAGAAGTAGCGATAGCAGACCTATGCAAGCATAAATTAATTATACCATTGCAGAATTGCAGAAATGTATGATAAGTAATAAGTTTCATATAAGTAAAACTGTATCTCCTAAATTCAATCAACAATTGGGGGTTCAAAGTCCTATTCAAATTTCAATATTTAATACAATGGCTAGTGAGTCATTGTACTAAGTTTTTAATGGATTTTTATTGATTCCCAGTTCAGTTGGATAGAGTATGTCAACTTTCTAACTAGCAAATTAAGTCATATATACTTTGCTATAAGGCTGCTAGCTAAAAAGTGTAACCTACATGTCTTAAAAACAGTGTATTTTGGCTATGTTTATTCAGTATTGGCATACAGAATTCCCTTCTGGGGATCTTCCACCAACTGTATTAAAGTGTTTAAACTAAAAAGAGAATAATAAGAATAATGAATATACTCTTGTGTGAACCAATATACTTCAAGTAAACCACTTTTCTTGGATTTAGAAATTCTACCTTTACCATGTATTTATATCTTAGAAACAGTCTCATTCATATATGAGAATAAAAGCATTTTTAAGCTTAACATCGAATACCATTCATACAATGCAAGAACATCAACTGCAATCCATCTCCAACAACGCAGATTAACCAAAAGCTTGAATTCAGTTTCTCATAAAGGTGTTAATTTATAATAAACTCCCTGAGGCTATCAAAGCCCCACAGAGCAAAGCAATGAAGAAGAAGGTTAAAAATCTACTCTTAAACCACATGTTTTATTCTGTTGATGAATTCATGAATACATCGTTTTGATGTTTGTTTCATGGGTCGTTTTCATCTGAGGGATGCATACACTTTGGCTCAAAAAGAGGCTTGACAACTGCCTTCATGGCCAAGATTGTACCAGAGTCAATTATATTTATTATTTTGATCGTTTTGTAAATATAGTGTATATACCTAGTCTTACCATAAATACTGTCCCAAAATTTTAAGTAAATTGACACAAAATGGTTAGAGATATTTTAATATCCTAATAATATGAATTATGTGGATGCATTATGAATCAAAATCACAAATAATTATTCAAAATGGCCACAATTAACACGCACAAAGTCCTGAAGTCTTTGTGACCACTCACAATTGAATTATGCAACACATCACATGGAAAATCTGCAGCTGCCTTCCGAAGAGACCACTTTAAACTTTCAATATTGGGATGTCTCTTCTTGCAAGCCATCTCCTCAAGCTTGAACCACAATTTGTAGTCCAAAGGGTTTAAATCCGGAATTGCAGAAGGCCAATCAGAAGTGGAAATAAGTCTGGAACATTTGCCTCCAGCCACTGCTGGGTTGTCCGTGCCTTGTGTGCTGGGGCTGAGTCCTGCTGGAAACTCAAGTTCTGTCCATGGAAGAGGGTGTTGTTGAGATTCTTGACTAGACCCTCAAGCACTGTCTCTTGGTATACTTTGGCTGAAGTTTTGACCCCCTTTTCACAAAAATGGAGCTCCGTTGTGCCCTCGTAGCTCACACCACACCACACCATGATTGATGGAGGATGAGACCCCTCTGGACCCTTGGAGCTTTTTCACCAGCTTTCCTAGAGGATTTGGCATATATCCTGTCATTTTGGGCATTGAAAGCCTGCTCAACACTGAAAATCTTTTCATCAGTGAAAAGGATTTGATGGTGCCCATTTGCTGCGTAACGCTTAAGTAAGCACTTTGATTTTAGGAGCCTCTGGCGCTTCAGTTCATATGTCAGGAGATGTCCTTTGCGTCGTTTGTAAACATGGAGTCCCAGGTCACTGCTTAATGTGTGAGACATAGACACTTTTGATATCTTTAGCTCATGAGCCATAACTGACTGTCTCCTTAGTGGATTTCGTCGCACACGCGCAGCCACTGATTTTACAAGCTCTAAAATCTCCCCCGTTGATTTGCCTACCTTGTACAACGCTATCACGGCCACACGATTTTCATAGTCCCCCCATTCCATCTTGAAAACCTAAAACTGACAACTTTACACTTCTCCAGCTCATCCAACAATGACTGACGCTTCACCAAACTGCTGTTGCAGTCACAACCTTGAGCGGGCGGAAGTACACACACCCTCAAAAGTTGGGACAGTATTTATGGTAAGACTAGGTAGAAGAGTGATCAGTTTGTTAGAGTATGTATTATTTTCTTTTTGACGAAGCCATGAATTCATTGTACTTCTTAAGGTGAATAAATTCTATTCTATTCTATTGACAAGAATCTGACCCCCATAGGTAAGCTCAAACACAAATGCATTTTATGACAGGAAACTGGAACTCTATGATTCAACTCCACTATGCCATGATGAAGGAAAGGATTTTACTTATGTATCATTAAAAACTGAACAATCTGACATGTAACACTCGCACAACTTTTAAAGAAATATTCTTTATATATTATACCTGTATATATTCTGTATATATTATTCCAATAAAAATAAATTCTTCTATCCCCTTTATGTTACAATAAATGATTGTTCATAAATTGCTTCAAGTTAGAAAATATGGACACGGTACATAAAAGGGAATAATCCTTACAATTATTTCAGAAATTGATAATGTTATGAAAAGTTATTTAACATTAAGTATATCTTTAAATTGGCTTATTTTCTACCTGTAATAAGTTTTTGTCTATCTCTTACGTATTTCCGGTGAAATTGATTGTTGGGCTGAAAGAAATACTTTCTCTAAATTAGGTAAGTAATAAAGACCTGAAAGACTGCAATTACCAGATTTAATGAGTTGATAAAGCCCAAATCACATTGCATTCTGCATAATATAAGGTCCATTTTTTTATTTTCTTCCTTTGTCCTTGCTTTAAACAAGTGACCCGATTTGCATCTTCCTTTAGGTCCTTCCTGTGCAGAATCTCAGAATAATTGCTAGAATCAAGCAGTGTCACCTCTGATTATGATTACAGCTGACAGTAAGGTAAATTCTTTTTTTATAGAATTTCCATCCTCACCAACTTCATCAATGGTGGTATACACATTAAAGGAAACAAATTGTCTGGATGCCTCTTCAGAATCATCTTTACTATCAAGACTACTAATGAACTTTCAGATTTAATCACCTACAGATCAAAACTTAAACAAAACAGCATATGCTATTAATAAATTGACACACATTTTAACACACAAATTCACTATTTGGATTTTTAATCCAGGACATTTTCAAAGCGTCTTCCCTTTACCATTAGTTGGTTCAGACTGTCATGAATTCCGTTCTTTCTCAGGTGCTGGATGTATATATTTTGTGACCAAGCTTTCTTTGATCTTTGTATCAAAGTTGAAGCAGGAAATTTGTCATGACGATTAATTGTAATCAAACCAATTATCAATCATTATTAACAATAAATTATAGCTCAATTAAATATAAAACCTATAGTGTGAATACTGTAATCAAAGATAAAATTATTACTTCTTATTGCCATATTTTATACTAATGTATATTTAAAGGTATAGCAGAAACATGTAAATATATATTTGTAATTTTGTAACACTATGAGATGCGAGTTGTAAATGGGAAACTTTCAAAGCTAAAAACAGTCACATTTGCAGAGTTTGCTAAAAAAAAAAGAGAAAGTTGGGTATCATAGGCTGTTGCTGAGTCACATACTAGCAACATCTTTTTAAGGGAAGAAGCGAATATTATGTAAACAGGGGAAAAACAGTGGAGAAAATGTTACATTCAAAGATTATGTTAGACATCACATGATTTGATTCTAGCCTATAGGAAAGCAATAGCATTGGAGGTTAAATTTGAGTGTAGGAGATGCATTTAAGTTCAACCAATGAAATAAGACATTGTGGAATATTGTGAAACAGTGAGTATAAAAGCTGAAAAAATTTAGGAGGAAACCAGAGTTATTACTTGCGCAAAACTTCTGGAATCGTGACCTTGATTGCTACCCCAGCTGCCGAGCCTAGGAATGGTTTATGTTTAGCTTAATCAACGAAAGTGATATAACACCTTTGCTTACTCACAGTGCGTAACACATACAGTCCGCATAGAAAGTGTCTGCATCTGGTTGTAATTTTAAAGAGAGCAGTATTTAAATAGTACTTACTTTATATTTGTTATATTTATAACCATGGCTCCTATGTTTTCAAAGTTAAGTGGTAAGGTGTTACGTAGTCAAAGTAGGGAAATAATTGCAAATGTCCTTGACTTCATGAAGCAAGAAGCAGAGATGAAGGAAGAAAATATATGTTCGTCCGAGTTTCACAAAAGCCTTAAGAGAGTGAAAGAAAGAGTAGTCAAGCAACTGGTGTTTCACCGAGTTCAGTTTCCTGAGTTCTCAAAGATAAGAAAAAAAAACATATGGATGAAAGAATGCCATTTTACAACACCTGGGAAGAAACATAAGGTCTCTAAACGTATTACAGAAATAGACGATTTCGAATGCGTCATTCGGCGCACGATTCACAATTCCTATGTGGAAGAAAAAACTGTGCTAATAATAAGCAGATTGCTCATCCAGCTGAAACACAGCAGAAACTTTCAAGGTGGTGCTACAAATCTCAGAAAAATTATTAAAGATTTAGGGTTCAAGTGGAAGAAACCGAAATCAAATAGAAGAGTTCTAACAGAAAAGCAAAATAAATAAATAAATAAATAAATAAATAAATAAATAAATAAATAAAATAAAATAATAATAAAATAAAAAAATAGAAATAAAAATAAAAAGTAAATGTTGCCATGATAGCTTAGTCGGTTAGAGCAACGGCACGGAAAGCCTAAGATCTGTGGTTCAAATCCCGGCTATGGCATTTCATTTTTCAGTCCGATTCTACCTTTCCAAATGACTAATTTTATATGTACTTATATCAATGTGTACTTATATCAGCATCAATTTTCAAGGTGGTGCTACAAATTTCAGAAAAATACTATAATGTATGAAGATGAGTCATACATACACAACAGTCATACAGCATCTAAAAGTTGGAGAGACGATAGCAAATTAGGTTTGCAGGCACCTGTTGCCAAAGGGCAAATACTTATTATCGTTCATGCTGTTGGAAAGATCAGCTTCGTTCCAAATGCCCTTCTTTTACAAGTCGCAACAAACAACAGGAGATTTTCATCAAGAAATGAATACAGAAAATTACATGAAGTGAATCAACGCCATGTTGATACCTAATATGCCTGCTGGGTCTGTTCTGGTCATCGACAATGCTTCACAATGCGTCAACACTCAAATTCACAAACCACCTACCTCAACTTCCTTGAAAGAAGAAATGAGAGCTTGGTTACTTAGACATAATAAAGCTTTAGATGAAAGCATGAGTAAAACGAAGCTATATAACTTAATTAAAGCCAACAAACAGCTTCAGAAGTCATACATACTTGACCAGATAGTAATACAACATCGCCATAATGTACTTAGACTGTCATCGTATCGCCCAGATCTAAACCCAATCGAATTAATCTGGGCTGATATCAAAAACTGGGTGGCATGCAGAAATATGAATTTTAAATTAAAATATGTGGAGCAGTTATAACGTCAGCAATTTGCTGAAATTGGAAGGCCAGAATGGGAAAATGTATGGCGACATGCTGAATAAATTAAGAATCATTATTCCGAAAAATACGGAATTGCAGAAAATCAAATAGAAATAATTCTCATGCAGGATAATGGTGCAGAAAGTAGTGACAGCAGTGATGACGGCAATAATGTGAGTGATTCCGCAGAAGAGGAAGGGTTGTTAGATGTGGAAGAACTGGAGGCAATGATTGACAGCATTTTATTATATTAAGCGCTTTTTACAGCGTGGATTTTAATATACTGTATATAACTAAGTTTATCAGCGCAACAGAGTGCATAACCGGTGTGGATATTTGACGATGACTGTCCCACGCACTCCTGAAGCATGCAGACGACCGGTCACCACCTGATCTGGTAAGCAACTCGCATCATAGCTCTCATTAAGATTTTCACGTGTCTAGAACTGTTGCGCCGATTATATCTCAAATTTTACACACATGTCTGTGCTAGTTAGCATAATGAATAAGTGCCAAAACATATGAAAGTAATCATTCCACATAATCAAGTTATAAATGATAAAGAACATACTTAACATGTAATGGTGTAAAACAATTCTTGGAAGCAACAGATAAATATTGTGAATCATGGAAACTAAAAGTGAACCAAGCTAAGACTCAGATTTAGTATTTAATAAAGGGGGAAAATTAAACAAATGCGAGAAATGAAAAAAGAGAGCATAGAGTACAAAGTAGTGCAAGAATGTATATACTTAGGAGTCAAAACTGATGAAGGTGGCAACAATGGGAGAAACAAAAGAAATTCCCACTAGCAAAAGGGAAAGGTGCTATGGCAGCCATCAGAGTATGCTAAAGTAGAATACCAGGCATAGAGGACAAGTGGTTAGAAAGAATTTATAACATGATAGTAGAGACTAAAATGCTATATGGTATATAAGTGTGGTGATTAGATGGGGGGTGGGAAACTATAGATTCTGTACATAGGATGTTCAGCAGGGAAATATTAGGCTTACCCTGTGCAGTTGTAAGGGAGGATCTCAAACTGAGACAGGGAGAGTAGCAAAGAAAGGGGTGATAATGGAGAGAGCATTGAAATATTGGTACAGAACCCTAAATCTAGATAAAAGTAATGTGTTAAGGTAATGTTTTTAGAGTATCAAGAGATGAGCTTAAGAATCAGTGAATGGGCAAACGGTCTTTGAAACACCCTGGAGTAATGGGCTAGGAGAGGTATAGAGGAGGAGGGGGGAAAATAACACAAAGGAGTTTTGGAAGGCTGCAAGAAAAAGATTTGAGTACATAGAAATACAAAAACTCTTTAGTGCAATGGTGAATAAGTGCACCTCAACTTTCTGTGCTCAGATAAAAAGTTCATGCGAAAGGGAAACATATATACATTGTAAATAAAGAGGAATGAGAGGGCATTGCATGGTTAAGAACTGGTGTTTGGAGAGTAAAAGGATTTAAAAAGGTATACCCCATGATCAATGCCTCTTATGCGGTGATAAAGACTACTGAACATATTATATTTGAATGTAAAGGAACTGACATATGCAGAAAAGCATTTCTGTCTGAAAAATGGTTTAAAGTTAGCAGAAAATGTGCCAAGTGGTTTGTTCTGTAAAGACAGTAAGAAATTAGGTCAGTTTTTAGACAAGGTGAAAAGCAAGTGGAATGGGCTGTGAAAAAAGGTAGTACAAAGTATCCTCAGTCCACAAAATGCTGTTACACCAAAACACTTAAGTATTCACACTTTACACTCGTAGTATGTTTTATAAATCAAGCAATCACATAAATCTGTCTCCACCCCCTCCAAAAAAAAATTTGGAACAGCTAAGTAACAAAGAGGATAAAGCAGAATCATGTATGACAACCTGAATAATATTTTTAATGGTGAAGAAAACATCAGTGGTGGTGAAAATTCCCAGGGTACAGTTGTATCTTATATATAATTAGCAAAATCAAGGATCTCATAGCTCAGCATACTACTACAAATGTTAATAAAAATAATATAAATGATCAAGGATCAGAATATCGAAGCAAAGTACTAAGCTGTTTCAGATACTGTGAAATACTACATTACAAAAAGACCAAGCGTATTGACCTTGAGTACATATTGCTCTTCTTACTCAATCAATATCTGTTTACTACCATAATTTTCATGTTGCAAAGCCATAATCAGCTCTAACGGACAATGCTTTTCTTATAGAAGAGTCAAGTGTGTAGTCACAAATTGCACCTATTTTCAAATATCACTTAAACAGGAGCATGCATTTAGGTATGAATTTTTATGAAGAATATGACTAATATGAAAAATCTTTAATTTTGTTATACACTTTTATAAATAGTATACTTGAAATTTTCTTTGAAACCATATTTTTAACATCTTTTTATTTCCAAACATTAACACATGCCGTAAAGCTGAAATAAATGTAAGGCGAAAGATCTGAACTGCTTATTTTTAAAGGCTACACTGGTATTTAGAATTTATTGATATTTCATACTTGAGTCATTCCACATCAAACCGAACACACACAAAACATCACTTTCTCAGAGTTTTAGTTTACGTGTTCCACAAATAAAATAAATCGACACATATTTTATATTTTGCGAAAAATAAAATTATTTTAGGATTTACAGCTTACTTAACATTTTTCTTATATGCACACAACGTTACATAAAAGTAATTTATTCTCGGAATACAGAATGGTCAGAGATAAGAACAATACATCGTTTTGCAGATAAAAACACTGTGATTTTCTTATATAAAATACTATTTTTTTGGAATAAAAAAAATTACTTTTTTAAGTATAAATATTTTAAACCGCAATATCGTATTTAACCCCTATATTAAACTCCGGAAAAAATCCACGAGAAATCTGCGATATATTTTGTTTTAAGTCTGTTAATATCAGGATGGGGTCTTCCTTAGAAGTACACTTTTAAACAGTTTATTTGTGTTAGCGCATAGGGTTTTAGAACATATGACTGCTGACTGAGAGCTCTACACTGCAGTAGCAGGCGCCAGCCGATGCACTATGCAGTACGAATGTGATAGGCTATCATTTCTGGTTTTCAGTGTAACTTAGCAACTGAAATCTTATATTCTATAAAGCCTCTCTCCGCTGTTTCATTTTAAATGTTACTTTGTACTCAGCTTTTTGCGTTAGAGGTTCACTCTTAGCTCTGTGCTTTCTGAAAGTGCATACTGAGTGAACAGAAGAAACGTAGTTATGACTATTGCTTCAATCCATTTAATGTTTCCAAGCATAAGAAAAAGCGGAAATCATTAAGCTTGGTTACCCACAATATGCTAACAAACTTAAAAATGGAGAACTTAACTCTGTCACTGGACCTAAACCTATGTGATGCATGTCGCGGGGAAAAAAAAAGTACCACCCACTGATAACAGTGATTTTGTGCTACAAAGTGCCAATGCCGTGAACAATCCAGAAGTGATTTTGAACATAGTGACCATTTTAAGGCAAGATACAGCAATGCAAAAGGGGTACTTGGTACCTTAGAGCTAAATTCCTTTATTCCTACAACAAATAATGCATTAATAATCAGATGGTATTCATTTGAGCCTGAAGGGGAAAAAGTGCACACTTAAATTTAGTTAAGCTGCCTCCCAAAGGATAAGATTGGAAGTTTGAATGTTACTCAACTGTGTGCCAAACTTAAGTTACTTGTGAACAACTAAAGGGCTGTGATCAGTTGACAAAGCATCCAATGACAGACCGCCGCCACCGCCGCCGCCGCCACCACCACCACCACCTCTCCTGCCGCAACGCGCTGGAATTCCACTACGCACTGCTTTCTAAGCTATTTTATTTAAAATTAACTGTACAGGATCCCATCTTTGTTTTATGCAAAATATATGTAAAAAACTACAAGGAATTTCTTTATAACTTTTATAGAAATTTAAACTTGGGGGTTAATAGGGATATATAGTTTTTAAATGTTTAGATTTTAAAAATTGATGTTAACAGTTAATTATATCTATTATAATAAATATTAAGTAAAAGATTACATATTAAGCTTTGCATTGCACTTTATAACACAATTGTATCACTTACTGCCTGTGAGGTATTCTAATTTAAAGGTAGAGAGGTGTGCTGCTTTTCACAAGTTGGATCGCGCAATATTTTTTAAAAAAAATAAGAGTTTAAAACATAATTCACTTTGTTCTTGTAATCCATAGACAAAATTTGAAGTGAATCGGAGACATGATGGTCAGATTTTGTGAAAATTTGTGCGACTTGGTGTGGAATGACTCACATATTCCTTAAAACATGATATGTCCAATATCATTTTGTGATCAAAAGGATGAGGGAACTTGAATTGAAAAACAAATGTTGAAACAAAGTGTCTGGATTTTTCATTTGCACAGCTGAATGTAAAATCACATAAAAGCTTTCTGTGACAAAGCTATCCAGGAAGTTATGAAATTGTTTTATCTTCATTCCAAAATTTTCAGAAACAAAAATTCAATGAACTAACAGTGGTGGTAGTGATGGTGGTGGTGGTGGCGGCGGCGGTGGCGGCAGCAGCAGCAGCAACAGCAGCAGTGGTGGTGGTGCTGGTGGAGGTGGCAGTGATTTTACAATTAGAGTGCAGTACACATGGTCATTGTGTAGTAATACAATGGAAAAAAGAGAGTGCTTACAGAAAAAAAAAGAATAAGAAAGAATTATAATTAAAAAAAATGACAAACTCAACATAAAAAATATACAGTGATCTAACCATCACTGTTATGTACCCTGCCCCCTTCCATTCTCCATAGTAATTAATTTCCTTTGCCAAATCTTTGCTATAACTACTCCAGGTTTGTGACTCAGAATTAGACATTACAACCAACCAAGCTCTCATGCCCTACTGGAATCCACAAACTGTGGTAGTAAATATTCCTTTGTTTCTCTGCACTCTGCAAGAATATAATTCCATCAATGTTTCCCCTTCACTGCAAAATGGATATAATCTTACTCTGGTGTCATGAAGTAATTTGCTACCTTTCTACATGCTCAGTCTTAGCCATGCTAATCAGCTTCATTCTTCTTGTTCAGTCATCTAAATAGGTCTCCCTTCCCATAACCTCATGCTATTTGACACTGTAAAGTGACCAAAACTTTAGCCAATTATCACAGTCTTCTCTGAGTTACCTTCCACCAGTTACATGTCTATCCTATGTAAACCAATGTTCCCCATTCCATTTTCTTCTAAATACTTGCACAATTTTGTTGCCCAACACGTATCCCACCCTTTCTGTACTTGCTTCCTGACACGCTGCAGATAGAAGTGACTGATCTCTTTGTACTATGCGCAATCAGTATTTAACTGCCCTTATTCTTTTAATGCATGTTTTCATCTATAAACCAAATTCTTTAAGAACCCCACAATGTGCAGTGCACCTACACATATGTAGAATTCACTATCATAAATGCATTTGGATTAATTTCCCATCTCCAAATTTCTGCTCTATATGATACAGTACACCTAATAAAAGCTATAAGTAAAACCTCACCTAACTGCACTGCACTTAACTGAAACCCAGCTTAAGTAAAATGGCAGAGGAGGAAAGGAAATAAAGTAAGGAAGTAAGAAAGAATAAATGAAAAAGTACAAGATGCCCAAACTTGCAATGCTGCCATGAAAATTGGCAATGTTCTTTTGCCCCAACCCAAAATTCCAATAAAGGTACTTGTTAATGTATGCAAATAATTCTCACACCTTACCCCACATTCCAAGAAATATTGTACTGTTATAACAAGTAATTGCTTGCACACACATTCAATGTTATTTTACTGTTGGAGTTGGTCAATGGGGTTTATATGGGTTTCAGTTTTCAACGAAAACAAAGTATGTTTTAGTAAGCACTGAACAGAAACTCGAAGCCAAAAACAGACGAGGGATTCAAAGCATTTGAGGTAAGAGAGACTACAAATTCATATTCAAATTTCAATGGAGAATAATGAATTATGGCACTATCAATAACAGAAATTCTATTTTTGTTTTTAGGTTGGCTTGCATTTTGTAAAACAAAGCAGTTAATCAACACCAACAGATATACTAATGCTTATCAAACAGTGGCATGATATAGCTGCTCGCAGCATTGCAAGAAGAAAATTCAGAAAAAATGACTGATTTTATGAAATAAGTCTTTGTAAATATTATACCGCTTAATTTAATACCGTAATCAGAAGTAGCTTTTCATTATACAGTACTACGTGCATTTGGAATATAATGATTTTCTTCCTTATGTTTAAAATTGTTATCACCAATTATTCGAAATAGCTCTGACCCCTTTAGTTCAATTAAGCGGGTTTATGCTGTATATACAATTTCCATTGTGCTCATTGGTATTTTGTGATCTTTCATAATATATTCTAATGACTATATTTTTTTTTTATTCTGGATGTGTGTTCTGTGATTTCTACGTGCTTCCCCATCTTCTGTTCATGGATAATGTGATGTTCAGATATGCAAATACTTCAAGATTCTCCAGTGCCTGTCCTGCATATGTCCAGATCTCCTTGCTGATATATATCACTCTGTTCTTGAATAACAATGTTTGGATTTTCACCTTATTCACTTTCATTCCCCATTGACCTTCTATAATAAGTGCATCATCAATTCTATTCAATACTTCTGGTAGATATTGAAAAGTACCAGTGAGAGAATACAATCCTGTCTTACTCACCTCCATGTTATCACATTTGTTGATAACATTTTGGCAGCACATTTTATACAGAGCTCCACTTTCTTGTACATTCCTGCAGTGCCCTAATCATTTTCCCCAACAAAACCATCATCAATAATTTCACCCCTATTTGAGCATTAGCATGCAAATAGTACAATCACCAACTTTGTGTAACATGATGCATAAACAATCATTGATTCAGAAGTGGCTGTATTGCAACTGAAATACCCTTCTTGTAAGTGTGAGGCCAGTAAACACAGTGATGTTCTCATTATTTGATACTTTTGGTTGGTTTGTTCATTAGTACACATTTCCTATGAATCTGCATGAAGCACAAAGCTATTTAGGCAAATACAACAAATTCAATATATTTAAATACTGATAAAAAACATGTTTCACAAGTGGTACTTAGCAGCAAGAAACCTCACATCCACAAAGGAAGTACTAACTATTTAACCACATGTGCATAATGCGCGATACTTATTGGGTCTTTTACCTGAAAATGCCAGAGTTCTAAAGTATTAATCACTAAGAGAATCCAGGCATATTTACTGAAAAACATACATTTATTTTCATTTGTATTTTCCAGGTTAATGGGATTACATGCTGCATCAGCAACAGACTTTCTAACTGGTTATAAAAAACTCGAAAGCTTACAAAGAGTAGGCACAACTCCACGAGAGGCCATCAAAGAGAAGCATACCAATTGTGGATAAAGACAATTTTATGGACATTATTGACAACGTATGTTTCCAAAGGTCAGAAACAACCCATTCTTACATTATACCATTTCTTATCCAGCTCAGCAATATGAAATTTTCAAATGGCTAGAGCTCAACAGGTTCTGCAAATGATAATTTGAATTCACATTCCCTCCATGCATTTTAACAGCTACCTTAGTTGCATGCTTGGTGATTTAAACTCTATTAACTCATCAAACTCTATATTAAAAATACATAATAATGCTTACATCTATTAAAATTTAAGTCTAGTCCCTGGAACATTATTTAGGTGAATGGTCCGACTCTATTTATTTCTATTAGTATATGTTTATATAAATAATATGAAACATCACAAATCACTCACAAACATAATTTTGAACTTTTTTACAACACTGTCATTATTAAGGAAGGAGGGCACTTCTGTCTTTAATGAAGAAAATTTATGCTCACCAACATATTAGTTCACACACTTCTGGGATGATTTCACTTCACTATTATTTATCTCATACAGTACAAACTGCTAAAAAAAAATGTTGCATACAAAGTGATGATGTTCCCAGTATGAACACAAAACTTTCACTTTCACGTCCAGCATTATGGATGTGATGTGTTCTGCAAAAGATTCCAAGTGCAGCTATAAATCCCATGAATAAGATGCATTTATACATTAACATAAGAATTACAGCCATGTCACTTACTCTAAACAGATCTTGGTTCTTCATCACCATGTATCATAATATTCCTTTTTTACAATGTACGTTACATAATGCCATAAAAATGCTGAATGTAGGTACCTAAATTCTAAATTAAGAGCATTCACTTTTTTAAATATATTTTTTCAATAGAGGCATTTTAACCAACTATGTAGAAAGAGGTATGTATAATATATGGTTATTTTGGAAAAAAGAAAGAAAGAAAAAGTGTATTTCACAATGATTTTGCCAATTTATTTTTAGTTGTCTTACTACATTGTTTGAATACTGAAATCTATCTATCATGACAAGGTTTTTTCTAGTTGTGAAAATTAAACAATTCTTGAAATATAAACACATCAATTGTGAAAACAGAGGCTGCAACTCAGTTTGAATTAATGTACTGTACAAAGAGTGGCAAAAATACCTTCCTTCCCCAAGTCCCAGATATACACTATCTGCAGGACACCACCTAGCAGCACGTAGAATATAAATAGAATTTGAGGGAATTATCACTCAGAGAGGAGATAGTCCAAATGTTATCGCAAATCACCTATTTGCCACCTATGCACTACACGGATGTCACAGTAATGTTTTACATCCAAATGTTTAGCAATGATGGTGACAGAGGAAAGCAAATTCCAAGGCAATACTCAAGGTTTTAAAATTACACATAACAATTATTTCTGTTTTAACCTGAGTGACTGAAAACTTTTCAAAAAGTAGCTTCGCATATGCATTGATTCTATCAGTGCTGTTATGTGTCCATCTTTCTTGTTTAAGTATAATCAGAGAATCCATGTACAGTAGCAAAACCAAACCACCACAGCTCTGTTTACAGCCTTTACAGTTCTAAAGTATCCCAAAGCCAAACTACCCATTAATATTAGTTGTCACTTTCAGTCCAGAAAGCGCTGGTCTTATTAAGTGGATGGCAATTCAATGTTTCCCTCTCTTTAGTAGAAAAGAATTGACAATGGTGAAGTATTAAATTATCTGCTGATAGATACTAAACTTGGTTTTTGAAGCACAATAGTAGCAGAATGGTGGAGCAGTTTGAGTGATTAAGACAATGCGAGTCATTCAACTATTCTGTCTACTGCTTGTAATTATGTTATTTAAGTTCCATGCTCTGTAAATTACAGCTTATAGAATTAAACACCGCCTCTTCTGTTGTGCTATCTACTAGCTAGACTCCATTCTAGGACAGCTAATATTCCTTGGTAACAAGGGAACATCACTTATTGCTATGAACTACAATGCTATTAAATAAGAGCATAATGTATTTTAGGCAATTTACTAAACAATTTATGCCAACATTTAAACAACAATCCAAAGCATGTCACAAACAGATGCAATTCTATTATAATTTCATGGGAAAGAGATGAAAGCTTGCATAGGTACCAATGAGGTTTGGCTTCATTCTTCCTTAAAATATACTATTTGTTGTAAGTGATACTGGTGACAAAAGTGTTTAAAGCATGAAACCTACTTGTGCTAGTGTCATTTTATTACAGTTCATCATAATTACTGCTGTCTTTCTCAAGAAATTTATACTTATCAGTGAGCTTCTAATATAATATTCCATACTATTTTAAAACTTGCCATTCATACTGATAAGACCTGCTCCAAGCAACAGAGGATGACAATACCTAAGGTAAGAGGAGAAGCTATTGCAGAACTGATTCTTTTCCCCTTCTGTGCATTCCATTTCTGCTAATTAAATAACATATCCCAATGGAAATGATGACCACACACTTTTATCATCACATTTTCTAAGTTGCTCATATATGTAGTGCAGCAAGTAATATTTGGATTTTATCACATTTCATTGTGCTCTTTAAAATGTTGTGTAAACCGTTTATAAATTTTCTTAGCATTGAGTGATGTTCCCTTGTGAGAAAAACTCAGCCTTCCTTCAAAGCAACCAGCTGAAATTTTACTTAGTTACAGGAGACCCTACTCTAAAACCTCATGCTGTAATGATCCTGGCAACAATGGAATTACAGAAACATTTACAGTATATAGGTGACTAGTGTGATAGCAGACAACTATCAAATTGTCTATTTAGCAAGACATTTTGGAAAAATATGAATTAGAGTTGCCATAACTTCTTGTTTACAAAACAAAGAGTTAATGAATTCCAGAGTTAAAAAGAAATTCTATTGCAAGGCATATTTTTTTAAATTACCCTTGCACAAAAAGGTATCATATTGTAACATTTTGTTTTAAATTTCAGTTATTTTAAAATTAATAATGCTGCAGAAAGAGAGTGTATGACTACAATATTGATTACCATAAATTCAACAGAAAAGCCTATATGCAAAAGCAAAATGAGAATTTTAAGGAGACTGAAAACTTAAAATGAGGTCATTTTATGAAGCTTTATTAACTTCATTGATAGTTACTGGATAGCGCGCTTATGTGAGGAATTTCAAGTGGTATCAGATTGAAGATTAAATGTTTATTTCTGGTGATTGAAAATTCTCTGTTATATGTGCTTTTACTTGAATATGCTTATTAATACATTGATACAAATAATATTGCTAATGAACAACATTTTACCTTACATTTCTGTAATTTCATTTAATATTTTACTCTGGAGTACTCGCATATATCCACTTAATCATATATACACATATCAACCAAACACTCACATACTGTTACATCTTAAAAATATGGAAAGGTAAGTGAAAGAATAAATATAACATGCAGGGTAATATGTGATGCCCAGCCTCAGTTGTATGGAGCCTGGTCTGTATTAACTTACATTTCATACAGCACAAAATATACCAGGTGAATCAGTCATCTCTGGTTTCTTTTTTCTTCCGCTTTGTTTTTGTTAATGTAGCAACCTATTAATCGACAACTGCCCCTTAGGTTGGTCTTTGTCATCTGTTTTACAGCACATTTATGTACTTAGGCAGATTAAGGCCCTTTATTATGTGAAAAACTGATTTAAATAACTCAAGACATTCTGGAATGAACCCCATTTCAAAAACATAGACTCTTCTACTGAAAACCACACTCATTTTCCAGTGGATTTTATGAACTTCTACTACACTGTATATATTGCTACCTCCTTCAAAACCGTCTGATGAGTGAACCACCTATTACTGGATCCAATGTCAAAATCAGTCAAGAAGAAAATGGCTAATTCTAAACAACTACAAAAAATGATAGGCTACAACCAATTAGAGACATGCCTGTACCCAAAATGTGTATTGTACAGTTCACACAGATGTTAAATTAGCACTTAAATTCTGATATGAGCTACAGCATGCACATTTATACTGCACATTCTGTGCCATTCAATTAATAATATTAAACTGTCTAAAAGAGGTTTAACGCCATGCTATAAAGTTATTAGCATCCAGCAAAGTGTCAAGGTGATGCCAGATTTGTCTATTAGAAAGCTAGATTACAACTTAAAACCACTGAGTTTCAAGTTTTAAAGTAGCTGTGTGGTATCATGGTTATACCCTCAATATTAGGAAATGGTAGCACAAATTTGAATCCTAAAGAACAGCTCAGCTTCTCGCACCTCTTCTTTACTGCATTGGGTTAGGCATGAATATATCTGCATAAAATATTGCATTACAATACAAATAAGCCTTATCACCTATGATTTTGAAGTTTGTTTTGAAAGAATTAAAATCAACAATTGTGGTGTTCCCTTCATTACATTTAAGGAAGATCTAACATTTAGTAATGAAATTATTCTACAGCTCTGTATACATTACAATGCAATAGCAATTATGTTACCATAATTACTATTTGGATTAACTGGTGGTCCAGATGATAAAGCATTAAAATTAA
The DNA here is from genome assembly GCA_030765065.1 of Deroplatys truncata. Classification (NCBI taxonomy): domain Eukaryota; kingdom Metazoa; phylum Arthropoda; class Insecta; order Mantodea; family Mantidae; genus Deroplatys; species Deroplatys truncata. The sequence goes on from CM060990.1 coordinate 233,010,041, forward strand.
TAAAAAAATTATAAAAAAAGACTTCATGGTATCAGGTTCAAATTATTGATCTTTGAGCCCACTTCTCTAATTCTGAACCACTAGACTACTTGACCACATGAAAACTTTGTTGAAATATGCTTGGAAAATCATTCTTTTATCATCCTGTTTTTAGATCTATGTCAACCTGTTGCTTCTTAAGTTTCTTGCAGTCTCTTTACATCAGTGAAATGTTTAACAACATTATCTTGGCCTGATGGCCATTTAAATCCCACACTGGTTGTTCATGGATACCCAATAAACAGATGTAGGTACTTAAATAAGCTGGAATTTAAATTTTTGCTTTGCAGAACCAACCTTTATAATTGGCTTAGTGAAATAAAAAAAACTGAATAAAAGGTTATTAAATGCATTATGTACCAAGTACAATAAGTACTGTCTGTTAGCGACATTTTAGCTAATGAATGGGGAAGACCTTCCAAGCAGGTATAGGTTCAGCTACTGGAAGGAGGTAGTGTTTACTTAGTATGAGGAAAGTGAGGAGTAAAGATGCATGATAGTGAAATATCGTTGGCTGTTTTCCACAGTACGCACCATGTGCAGCAGGAGTTTATTACCTGCTTGGTAATAAACCTGCAATTACCTGCTTGGAAGGGGAGACCTTCCAAGCAGGTAGGGGTTCAGCTACCGGAAGGAGGTAGTGTTTACTTAGTATGAGGCAAGTGAGGGGTAAAGACACATGATAGTGAAATACTTTTAGCTGTTTTCTACTGTATGCATCATGTGCAGCAGGAGTTTAGCATACTGTGCACCCCTCCCTGTGTGCCCCATTAGCTAAAATGTCAGTGAACAGACAAAAATACTGTATTTATGTACCAAATGGCAAAAAAAGTTTCAATTTTGGAGTGAATTTTATGTGTCTTTGATTCTGATTTATGGAGCTAAAAGAGGTCTTGCTTTTTCCTCACAAATGCTACCATGGTTCATCACTTGTTCTTTTGCAAGTAAACAGCTACTTGAAGCATCTAAGGTTTTCCTTTTCAAGTTTTCTGTTTACATCTGACCTAGCACATAGCAAGTAATAAATCTTGTAAGCAGAGAGAACTGTTTGATATTGCTATGCAAACCAGCCATACACATTCTTATTGTTCATCCTGTGCCAGGAGAGTAGGTTTGTGTATATTCATGCTTATGGCTTTAGTCCAGGTTAAAACTAAATATGATTGTGTTTAAAAACCATAATCAGCTTAGCTTGTTATTATCAGGTCAGCTATACAATTTTCAGCTGCTGAGATAGATATGAGGGTTGAATAAATGGTAATGCCTCCGCCTTCATAACTTGCATTTAAATGGGAATATTTTAATAAATCATATGCAGAACTAATCCTTGGAATGTGCTCTTTAATTACATATATTCATTTTTCCACATAATCACCAGACAATTGGATACACTTCTGCTAATGATGAACAAGATTTCTGAAACTGTTACGGAAGAAGTCAACACACTGTTTCTGCAACCATCCTCTCACAATTCTCTCAACTTCTGCATTAGATGCATAGTGATGTTCCTGCAGATATTCTTTCATTATTGGGAAAAGATGGAAGTTAGATGGCCCCAAATCTGGACTGTATGGAGGATGCTGTACAGTGGTGAGCTTCAGTCTTTGAAGTTCTGCTGTGGTGGCATGTGAAGTGTGTGGTCTAGCATTGTCATACTGCAGGAAAACACTTTCTCTTTCCTTTCGGACCCTTGTCAGTCATTTCAAAGTTAGCCACATTGTGATGTAATGCCCTGAATTCATTGTCATTCCACATTCAAGGAAATCAACATGGATACCATCTCTGTGTATCCCAAAACATTCTTGCCATGATTTTCCCAGCCGAGAGCTGTTGTTTTTCTGAATTTCTTTTAATGGGATGAGTCTTTGTTTCGATATTATATAGACTGATGTTTCATCGTCGAATTGTAGTGGTGTACCCATGTTTCGTTTCCTGTCACAACTGCATGCAGAAAGGCATCACCCTCATTCTAGTAACACGAGAGGAGTTCCTGGCAAATTTCAAGTCTATGCAATTTCATTTCAGGTATCAGCATCCAGGGTACCAATTGTGCATAGATCTTCGAATAACCAAGTAAAGCAATAATGTGACCTACACATTCTTGCGAAATGCCAATTATGCTTGCAATTTTTCTCTGAGTGATACGACGACCACTGAACCAGTCTGTCAAATTTTTGCCTGTGAAATTCAGCGGTTCCTGTCACAGCATGTCCAATTCTTTCTTTGTCAAGCAAGTCAGATGGTGCCACCACACCATCTTTAAACCTACTGGCACGATGATGCACAATGCTCATATTGAAGCCGAAATTATAAAGTCAATAATTATCATAATAATCTGGGAAGGATAGCGAAATAAAATAATAATAAAATATTTAAAATCAGTGCATGTATTAAAAGGAGAAGCATTGGGAAAATTGTTGACTGTTAAAAGCGACAAAGGCCAGACAGGCACAGTTTAGCTAATTAGGGACCAGCCCCAGGTATAAAGGGTAAATCCGCTGAAGCCAGTTTCTCTTGGAATTAATGGGTGCAGTTGCAGTGCCCGGGATGTGAAGGTCATTAGAAGCTTCATGACGCTGAGTTTTTGGTGCGAAATGTTTAAGGGGAGAGAGGGGAAGTTAGGAGTCCTTTCTTTGTATCGCACGTGTGATGAGGGCATTCTCGTTGGGGCACTCTTGGAGTGCGGAACAATGGTCTCGTCGAGGTCCGAAGACTGGGTGTGGACTTGCAAGAGGGTCAGACTATCAGATGTAATTGATAATCTTCGGTCTTGGAAAAGACACAGTAACATCGTAAGAATTTAAAAGTGATCGGCAACTCTTAAGTCTTATTTTAATGGTGAATAAAAGTGTTCCAAGAAAGCGTTCGTGTTTCTATGTACATACACTCACGCATACCCAGTGATTAAGATCTCATGCTCGACAGCCGTGGCAAAGTATAAAAAAACCAACTAGGAGGAGAAAAGCAGCAACTGTGAGGCAAAGGTATTGCTTCATTGTTGGAGGACATAGCGTGGCTGCGTCATATGGCGTCCTACGCTGGGCTTGAATAACGTGAAAGTCGAACAACCTGGAACCCGAATAGCGGAAGCTGAACGACGGAGAAATCAAGGAGACCGGGACAACAGGAGCAGCATCGAAGCAGCAGTTGCAGGCAGCAGATATAAAGGTACTGAGTGCAAAATTTATTTATGTGTTCCAGTGGTCAATGCAGTTAAGGAACGGTAAAATGTTCGAGCAATCAGATACAAACATGGAAATTCAGGACGGTGATAGTAGAACTGTGCAGGACGTAAATAGTAGTGTAAATAAGGTAGTAGAAACAGTAGATGTTAGGAATGTACAAAAACAGGTAGAACAGCCAGGGGGAAGTACGGAAACTAACGAGATGTTAAAGTTAATTATGTCAATGATACAGGATCAGAAAGAATTAACAGGAAAAATAGAACAGGGTCAGAAAGAATTAAGGGGTGTAACAGAAAACTTGAGAGAAAAATTAACAGGAAAAATAGAACAGGGTCAGAAAGAATTAAGGGATGAGATGAAAGCTAACCGGGGTGTAACAGAACAGGGTCAGAAAGAATTAAGGGATGAGATGAAAGCTAATTATCAAAGTTTAAGGGAGGATTTAACAAGCAACTTAACTGAAATTGGGAAGAAAATTGAGAACCAGCAGAAAGTCTTAGAAAATTTCCAGGAGGAGGCTAGAAATGAAATAGAAAACGTGAGAATTGAGGTCAGGGAAAATCAAGAACAGGTTAGAGAAGAAGTCAAAATTGTAAGACAAGAGATTAGTGAAAAGGTAGAAAAAGAAAACAGAAAATTGAGGGAAGAATTAAGTCAGGAATTAGTTAGAGAAAGGGAAGCTACTAGCAAAGAACTAGAAATATACAGAAACAGGTTAGAACAGTCTGAAAGAGAAAGTAGAAGACTTGCTGTAGGGATAGATGATATAAATGATAGACTTAAGGAAGGGTTAGAAAAAGTGTGCATATCAGACAATATTGGTAGTTCAGCATGTAGCAATGTAAGCAGTGCAACAGTAAGGAACGATGCAGCACAGAATGCGTCAGCTGACCTTCCGATGTTGAATTTAGGTCCAAGTACCTCCAGTAACAGTACTGGTACAAATGTAATTAGAAATGGCGGTCCACCTTTTCAATGGCCTAACCATGTTCTCAGCGAAATTTCACCACCGATTTTTGAAGACAAGGAATTGGATAATCCGAAAACATTTATTAATAGCATGCAGGAATATTTCAATGTTAAAGTTATACCAGAGGAATACAAGATGACCATAGTACGGAAATGTTTCAAAGGTAATGCTTGCAAATGGCTGGAATTGTCTGTAGGGCTAGATAACAATTACGGGGCTTTTAAAGAGCTGTTTCTGAATAGATATTGGGGTGCAAGCAGGCAAGTGAATATATGGTTAAAACTGAGTAATGGCAAGTACGATTCCCATAAGGACCAGTCTACGGTGCATTACTTTATGGTAGTGGCAAGAAAATCTAAGATGTTAGACCCACCGATGGGAGAAAGTGAATTAATAAATCTAGTAACTGCGCGCTTCCCGGAAATAATACAAAACTATATAATTATTGCAAAACCAGTTACAATAGCAGCCATGATAGATTTGTTGATTGCTTTGGAGAGGAAGAGAAATCAAGATGGCGTGATTAAGGATAGGAATTTCACACCGAAAGAAAGAAGTCCTACAAAATTTTTCGGGCAGGGGGCATATCCAGGAAATGACAGAAATTTTGATGTGAGGGATAGATACCATGGGCCTGTTCTGAAAAACAATTACGATAACAGAAGGAGAAATAACTTTGAAAACAATTATAGGGGAAGAGGTGAAAACTACCGAAGAGAATGGAACACACAAGTAAATTATGTACACGCTCACAGATATAATGATGATAGAAGGGAAAGGTATCCTAGAAACAGATGCTATTCTGGAGATAATTATAGCAATAACTATGAAAACAGGTATAGACCAAGTTCCCCAAGACAGGATGCGAGAATTAGAAGTGGTATGAATTCACCAGTTCAAGAAGATAGGGTTGATGCGATAAACTCTACTAGACAAATAATGGGAAATAATTACCATCATGAAATGAAACCGGGACCTTCGCATAGCGATATTGGGACAGGAGCCATTAGCAAAGTGTCGGAAAACTCCAAATCCAATCAACTTCGCCTTCAGTGAAGATTGGGAATAATTCCTATAATCAGAAGTACACAAAAAGCAGGAATAATGGAAGGTAACTAATGATAGAGAAACATACGAAGAATTAATAAACAGTGGTTTAAAATTGATGTATTTACCAGTACATGGGATATACTGTTCAGTAGCAGTGGGTAAAAGAAAAGAAAGAGTAAGGTTTCAGGCTATGATGACTATTGAAATCGGAAAGAAAATTATTGAGATGTTATTTTTAGTGGTACCTAGGCTTGTAACAGACATAATAATAGGTTGTGATAGCCTATACGCATGGATCTCCATCATAGATTTTGAAAATAAAATTTTGGAACTCGAAACAGAACAAGACACCATAGTCGTACCATTGTTGGAGGACAGTAGTTCAGGAATAACTGCCAGGGATCCGGTAGAGGAAGAAATAAAAGGGGAAACATTCTTTGTGAAAGTTATAAACATTGGAGCTATGAAATTAGCGGAAGTAAGGTTGGAGAATTGTCATGAAATTAATCAGGAAAATATAGTATACAAAGAAAATGAGAAATTTTGTATTAATAACGGCGAAGAGAAACCCCAAGAAATCCCAGATTAGGCTTGAACGATAAGAATCTAATTAAGTACGATAGGGTGAATGACTGTGTCAAAATAGAAAAATTATTGAAAGATAAGGTGGATCAAGCTAGTAGACTGAATGAGAAACAAAAGATGGAATTATGGGAAATTTTAATGGATAATAAGGAAGTGTTTTCAGAAAAGCCAGGAAGGTGCATAAATTACACTCATTCATTTGAAATGACTAATATAAAACCATATTCTCATAAAGCTAGGCCAATCCCATGTGCTATTAGGGAGGAAGCAGACAAAGTTATACAGTCGATGTTAGAAGATGGCGTGATTGAAATTTCAACTTCTGAATATATAAATCCACTGTGTATAGTTCACAAAAATAATGGAAAAGTGAGAGTAACGTTAGATGCGAGAAAATTAAATGCACATTGTCAACCGGATCGCTTCAGACCCGAAAGTGTAGACGTTATCTTGGATAAATTACGAAAGGAAAATTCTTCTCAGCTTTAGACCTAACTTCATCTTTTTGGCAAATACCGTTGAGAGAGGATTTGAGAAAGTATTCTGCATTTTTACATGCTGGTGTCTTACACCAATTCAAAGTTTGTGCGTTTGGCATGAATATGAGTGGTAGTGCATTGTTAAGGGCATTGTATGAAATTTTTGGGGAAACCTTAAAGAAATTTGTGGCACAATATGTCGATGACTTTCTGGTATTTTCTAGTAGCATTGAAGATCATCTTGAGCAATTAAAGTATGTATTAAGTAAATTAAGGGAAGCAAACATGACAGTGAAACCCAACAAAATGGCTTTCTTTGTCCAGCAGACAGAATTTTTAGGATATATTATTTCCGAAGAAGGAATTAAACCAAACCCTGCCAGAGTAGAGAGTATAAATAAAATTCCCGCACCAAGAAACAGAAAGCAACTTAGATGATTTTTAGGCATCCTAAATTATCAGTCAAGATTCATCATAGATTTTGCTTCGGTGGTCGCTCCTTTACGAGATCTGTTAAAGAAAGATACAAAATGGAGATGGGGGACTATAGAAGACGAAGGAATTGAGCAGGTTAAGAGACTATTCGCGGCATCCATTTTGTTAGAAAAACCACGGGAAGATCTTCCATATATCATCTTTACAGACGCATCAGGCAAAGGATACGGAGCCATTTTAACACAAAAAGATGAACATGAAAATAATCATTTAATTGCAGTAGCATCACGAAGTATTTCCAGAACTGAATCTCAAGCGTGCACAACGGAAAAGGAGATAGCCGCTATTTACTTCGCTTTGGTCAAATTCAGAGAATATGTTTTCAATCATCCTATAATTGTATATACGGATCACGTGAGCTTAGCTTTTATGCATTCATGTAAGTTGACCAATACACATATTTCCAGCTATATTCATGAAATAACATCCCATAGAATAGAGATAAAACATATACCAGGAAAACAAAACATTTTCAGCGATTTATTGTCAAGAATGAAAGGGAACCAATCAATACCTGATACTCTTAATGACAACAAGCATGACGTCACAATTTTATACTTAGATACAGTAGAAGGACAGAGCTTATCGAGACACTTTAGAAACCTAGCCGAATTACAGAGAGCTGACGAGGAACTTAAAAAATTAATGGATGATGCAAAGCCGATTACCAAAAATATGTCAGACAATGTGGGAATGTTTGAAGGCAAACTGTATAAATTACATGGCAGGTTAGAGCCCAAATGGAAAGTTATTGTGCCTAAGTCCTTACAGAACACGTTAATCATAGCATACCATAAATCATTAGTACATACAGGAAGTGACAGATTAATATTGGCGATAAGCTAGAACTTTTACTTTAAGAGACTGGCCAGGAAAGTATGGCAGGTATGCTCAACATGTGAACTTTGTCAAAAAGCTAAACCATTTAATATAAGATACAACACGGAACTGCAAGCGATTATCAGGGAAAGAAATAATGCCTTAGTTACTGCAGATGCACACGGGGAAATGCCCCAAGGACAATATGGATGTAGGTATATTTTTGTTTTGTACAACGTATTTTGTAAATTTGTAAAAATCTACCCAGTAAGAAATATCACAAGCAAAACCTGCGTGGGCAAAATTGTTAATGATTATGTTCCAAAATATGCAAAAATAGAAGCGGTTTTGACTGATAATGCTACTGCACATCGTAGTAAGATCTTCAGGGAGACCTTAAAGAATCAGAATATAAAACTCTATCATTGTTCCTCTTATTTTCCATCTGGGAATCCAACAGAACGCATACTGAAGGACATTGGAATCTATTTTCGTGTACTGACTCACGGTAATCACAAAAATTGGGTAAGGTATTGTAATGTACTAGAAAAGATAATAAATAACACCATCAATATGACGACAGGATTCGCACCAATACAGTTAATGCAAGGAATTGAACCTGAACCTATCTTTAAAGGGATACCCAAAATGATTGAAGGAAACCAGCCACCATTATCCAAAGAACAAAGGGCTAAAATTGCTGTTGACAGGTTAAAAGAAAAAGCAGAAAAAAGGAAATCTAAAGTAAAGAAGCGAAAGCATAAATGGGAACCGAGAATAGGAGACCTTGTGCTTGCCAGGGACCACAAATTATCCAGTGCATTAAAAGGGAGAAATCATAGGTTAGAGCTCTTACACAAAGGCCCGGTAATTATTACTGCTAAATTTGGGGAACATAATTTGAGTTAGTAGATATAAAAACTAATAAATCTATTGGTAAATGGCACAAACAACTTATGAAACCTTATTGCAAATCATTGAATGTTCCTGATAAGATGCAAACGATGTGAATTCTCTGAGAAACGTTAGCGCATTAATATAGAAATATCATTAGGTTATGAAAATTGTAAAATAAATATAAGAGAAACAGTGAAGTGAAAGTGATCAGTGCACAATGTGAATGTGAAGTGAGAAAGAGAATAATATTCTCAAAGAAAAAAAAAACCAAAAGCATGTACTCCAATCAGAATAACAGAAAACAAAATATAATAATTGTTTAATTTGAATACTATACGTTATTGAGTGTAAATTTCGTATAATAATGGTTTGAATTTGAATGATGATGTTAGTGAATATAAATTTTGTATAATAATGGTTGAAGTGAATCATGTGAAGGGTAAGTCATATGTATGACCAACATATTTGTAGAAGGAACATAATTGTAAACAGTGTAAAGAAACTTATATGTTGACTAATTGTAAAAGAATCATGTAACCAATTCAAGGTTTTCCGATCAATCGCGAAATTGCCAAGAGGGAATTGTTTCGGGCAAGACATACAAATCGTCATATTACTGTGTAATATGATAATGTATATGGGGGGCATTTGAAGCCAAAATTATAAAGTCAATAATTATCATAATAATTGGGGAGGATAGCGAAATAAAATGAATAATAAAATATTTAAAATCAGTGCATGTATTAAAAGGAGAAGCATTGGGAAAATTGTTGACTGTTAAAAGCGACAGAAAGGCCAGACAGGCACAGTTTAGCTAATTAGGGACCAGCCCCAGGTATAAAGTGTAAATCCGCTGAAGCCAGTTTCTCTTGGAATTAATGGGTGCAGTTGCAGTGCCCGGGATGTGAAGGTCATTAGAAGCTTCATGACACTCAGTTTTTGGTGTGAAATGTTTAAGGGGAGGGAGGGGAAGTTAGGAGTCCTTTCTTTGTATTGCGCGTGTGGTGAGGGCATTCTCGCTGGGGCACTCTTGGAGTGCGGAACAACTTTCTCGTGGAGGTCCGAAGACTGGGTGTGGACTTGCAAGAGGGTCAGACTATCAGATGTAATTGATAATCTTCGGTCTTGGAAAAGACACAGTAACATCGTAAGAATTTAAAAGTGATCGGTAAATCTTAAGTCTTATTTTAATGGTGAATAAAAGTGTTCCAAGAAAGCGTTCGTGTTTCTATGTACATACACTCACGCATACCCAGTGACTAAGATCTCATGCTCGAGCAGCCGTGGCAAAGTATAAAAAAAACCAACTAGGAGGAGAAAAGCAGCAACCGTGAGGCAAAGGTATTGCTTCATTGTTGGAGGACGTAGCGTGGCTGTGTCAATATGAACAAAATCAGCTTGCATTCTTTAATGGATTTTCTTTGGGGTGACACCTTCTGCTGTCAAGAATTCAATGACAGCACGTTACTTAACCCGCATTGACCAACTGTCTACGTAGAATTCCATTCTTTATGCTGTAACAACACAACCACTTATTGCTAAGACTTCCCGCCAACTGGAGTTGTAGAGGAGAGTCTATTGAACAGTCCAGTACCTGCCACACACCAGTGCTAACATCTGCTGAAGAGCTATAAAGGTAGAGGTATTACTTTTCATTCCACCCTTGTACATATGCAACTCCATATTAGAATCTGTTCTAGGCACCACATGGTTTCTGTTTTTTGTGTATTTGAGAATATTTGCATTTCAGCTAAATACTAATGAAGCAAGATTCTCTTGGGTAGGAATTACAAAGTTGTTACTCCCAGTTAGAATCATAGCTTCAGCTTGTGGCATAGCATCTAAATTAGCTTGTGTAGGAAGTATTGGAGTTTCGGAAATAACTTCAGAGAACACTGAAGAAGTTTTAATGTGTGACAGAGATTTTGATATTAACAGGGAGATTTCCTATTTTGAAGCTGATGTTGAGGATGTGGGCAGTAGTGACAACGAAAGTGACTTCTTTCCTGTAGGTATTAGCGCAGAAGAGACACGGTTATGGAGTTCTGTAAACTATTGCAGTACAAAATGACATGTTGTCTAGAGTACAACCTGTGGTGTACAGCCTCATACCCAGCTCACAAGTGGTTGTCGACCAATTGATTTTTTTACAAAGTTTTTTACTGCAGATTTACTAGCTCTCAGAGTACTGAAACAAATGTATAAAAGCATAAAGTGCACAAAGATCTGACCTCAAAAAGCAAATTAGAATCTAAAAGTAGCATTCAGAAGTAGTTAGATGTAATGCAGAATGAGATTTACAGGGTACTTGGCATGATATTCTCATGGGTGTTGTTATAAAACTTACATTAGATATGTACTAGGCTATAAGCTGATATGTCATCAACTCCATTTTCTGGAGAATGCATAAGAAATAGCAGGTTTTTGGCTATACTGTGGTTTCTTCATAAATGAGTGTGTTCTGTGCTCAAAATTAGGTCTATTATTGATTACCTAAATTCAAACTTCAAAGAAAATTACATTCCTGGTGAAAAGGTCACTGATGATGAAAGCTTGATGTTCTGTAAGGGCCACTTGGGTTGGAAACAATATATCAAAACCAAAAGGGTCAGATATGGCATAAAGAATTTTGACCTTTCTCAAAGTAAATCAGGATATATCTACAATTAACTATACTTACTCTCGCAAAGAGACTGACAAAATAGGAACAAAAGACTTGTGGTTATCTGGCTCCATAGTCGTGCACCTCATGAAACCTGTACTTGATCAGGGTAGGACTGTGTATCTTGATAATTGGTACAGCTCCCCTAAGTTAGTTTTTGCCTTATATCAAAGAATAGCAAATGTCACTGGAACATTACATTCAAATCATATTGGATGCGAAAGGATAAGAATGTACAGGCTATAAAGAGAGGGAAATGGGCATGTCAGCTTCCACCTTTGACCTACATTGCTTGGCATGACAGAAGAATAGTTACAGCTCTATCTAATTGCAGTTTCAAAATTTTGATGTATGATACAGGAAAGCTAGATGTGAAAAGAGGGATGACAACTTTAAAAACTGATGAGATACATGAATACAATATGCTTAGGTAGGTGTCGATTTAGTGAATCAGGTATTTCGGGCATATCCCTCTTTATGAAAAACCTAAAACGGTACAAAAAGCTATGTTTTCACATGTTGGACATCATCACATACAATTGCTTGGTAACTTGGAGAGCTGTAAACACACACAAAAAATGACATATTTGGAATTCTGCATTTCTCTTGCTCGTAGCCTAATTGCAAGCTACCAAATTCAAAGGCCTGTACACACAGGGGGTAAAAGTCTTCAAAAACCCACCATCCTCAAATTTAGCAGAAAAACACTTCCCTAAAAGGATACCGTCTATAGGAAAAAAGCTGTATCCATTTCAGAAGACTGTGGTTTACTGCAAAAGAGGTGTATGCAAGGAAACCAACACGATTTGTGTCGAATGCTGAGATGTAACCTATGTCACTATCCATGTTTTGAGGTATATCATTCAAAACGCAGCTTTTAAAGATAAGGTTGAACTACTTAATGAATATATTTAAGCTTATTTTTAAAGAAGCCTTAAAACAATTAAGAGTAAAAATCATTAGGTTTGCAGCCCTTGCTGGACACTTATACACATCTATATTCACTTGGGCCCATTTTACATTGGACATCTATACATGACCATATCAGGAAAGAGGTTAATTCAGATTAGGCAAGGAATAAATAAATATACTAAGTAACACAGCTATAAGGACATATTCTGGCAAAAGGGTGACTTTTTCATGTAATACTATAATCTGCAGGTTGCACAGATATGGAAACCAAGGGATGGCTGATTCACCCAGTACATGTGAGAAGACTGAAGATCTCATCAGAGGTGAGAATCAAAAGACTTGTAGCGCACATAGACATATTTTGGCAGGTAGACTCTTTCACACATATAACCAATCACATGATACTCTCATCCATTGGCTTCTAACTTTAGGCCTTCTTCAGGTACAATGAATGTGAGAGATGCCTTAACCACCTGTTTCAATGTACGGACATAACTGCCAATGTGAAATGGTTGTAATACAATTTTTAAACTACTTTTAAAACTTTTCCAAGATCTTTTAAACTTACTGTACCATTCCCTAGTCCATTACTGATTACCTGATGGTTATGGTAGTTTTATTATCAAATGAAGGAATCTATGAGATATATTGTGCCAACTCAAGTACTTAATAGTTTTTATACCTCCACTGTTGTCAGTCAGATTTTCATGCACATAATTTTACAGAAGAGTGAAATATTCAATATAAATAACATTCAGTTTACTGTAAGTCCTGTGAATACTGTTGAATGAAAATGGAGATGATGTTAATGACCATTTGGTCAGCAGAAATCATGGATTTTTTCCCCAGTTCTTTCATGGTATATGTGGCCAGTAAACACTATCTGTATATGAACTAATCCTTGGAAACTAGGAAGAAGCAAATTTCTTCAAGACATTGCTGTATGAATGTGAATTTTATTCTGTTTGGAGTGCACAGAAAGAGTGCTAAGAATGTGGATAAACTTTCTTCATTAATACAGAATAAAAGTTATTTCTTTACAGGATCCAGCTAATTTTAATTATGATCATGAAAAGCTTAAAAGGCTTCAAGTTTATTGTTTACTCATTATATGTTTCATATGAAGTAGCTTTTCTTTCCCTTATAGTTTTATGACTGTAACAAAAAATTATTTCCTGTAATATATGCACTTGACATTTTAATGTATATAATAAGAACTACTAGAATATAAATAAAACAGTACAATGATTACAATAAAATATTATGTACAGCAGGTTTTTCATAGAGCACTGAGCCAGCAATACAGCTGACACCTTCAGATGCATTGCATTCTACACAAACTGTAAAACTAGAAATTATGCCTGATGGAGGGTTAAATACGAGGTCGAGTCAAATATAAACTGGACTTTAGCCCTTCATCTTCTCAGAAAACGACAAGCAGGTGGGTAGAATGGAGCACTGAAGATCAATGTAGCTGATTGGTAAGCTGTTTCTCTCCCCTCCCTCAGCACAGCCATGAGTGAGCAATTCCATCACTTGTTGCAAAATGCATTATAATGAAGCTTTTAATGAAGGAAGGTGTAAAACCATCTGAAATTTTAAATAGGTTGACAGCAGAGTTTGGGGATACTACACTTTCTCACACCAAGTGTTTGATTGGGCCAGCAAGTTTAAGAGTGGGTGAGGAAATGTGGAAAACGAAAGACATGATTGATGCCCAAGGACAAGTCTTACAGATAACATCTGTGCAGTTTGTGACCTTGTGGAAGGTGACTGGTGGTTGATTGTTGGTAAAATCACTTCAGAGGTGGGTATCAGCCATGAAAGTGCTCACAGCATCATCGTAGAGCACCTTTGGTTTAAGAAAAGTCTGTGCCAGATGGGTTCCGAGGTTTCCGACTGGAAATCAAAAAGAGGTTAGGTTGCAAATTTGTGAGAAACTTCCTAAGACCCTTAAACACCCTCCATACAGCCCAGATTTGTACCCCTGAGATTACTTTTTGTTTGTGCCCTTGAAAGAAACACTGAGAGGGGAAGGCGTTGAAAACAACCAAGAAGTAAAGATCCTGCGAGTGTAACTGGTTGATGACTCAACCCCTAAGTTTCTTTGAAGAAGGGATCTACAAGCTTCCAAAACAGTGGAGAAATTGTAGTGTGCAGGAGATTATGTTAAAATAAGTTATGGCTTCTATTTGTATTTTTCCATGGCCAATAAATATGTATATAAAAAGTCTGGTTTATATTTGGCTCACCCAGGTGAATTATAAGCCGATTGTGACCACAGTAAAGCATTGATTGTATAATGCTCTATTGCAGCATGGATAATTGCCTCATTCAAGATAAATGCATAGTAAAATTCACTTTGATTTATTGCAAAATATGTGAAAAACTAACGTTATAACACAAGTGCATCTACAAAGTAAAAGGGGGAAAAAATTACAGGTGCAGAAAGCCTTTAGATATGAATATGGGAGGAACAGAATATGCAGCAAAAAGCTGTGAAGCACAAAACAAAATTCAATACACCTATATGCTACATATATTATGTAATCAAAAATATTCAGACACCTGCTAAAAACTGCATTTGAAATTTTGCCCATTATTATTTTTAAGCCAATGAATGGTACCTACAATAGATTTGGCACATACTTTGTCCTACTGACAGCCTTCACCATAGCAGACATGCTTGCAATCAGGTGTTGAAAGATTTCCATGGTAATGACTGCCATTGCTTTGCAGAGGGTTGCAATCCGGACAAATCTGACTGGATTTTGGTGACATGCCACAAATATGCATTTCAAAACATACCTAAATGATCCATTAAGCTCAATTTAGGACTCTGAGCAGTGCAGTCCATTTCCAGATTTCTTAAAATTCTTATCATGAAAGTCCCTCCAGGTGCAGTGTTTTATGAACTCATGTATATTGATGCACATGTTTATTCACAAATTGTCTCTTGATGGCATGCAAGTGAGCAGCTAGAAATCTTTGTAAAAATCTACTATTATATTGCAATGTAAAGCAACAACACATTCAAGCCCTGTCAACAAGAAAAAGGACCACAACCACTTCTCCAAGTTTCAGAGTAGGAACAATAAATGTATGTGGATGTCATTCACCAGTTATTCTCCACGCCCACAATTAACTGAAATGTCATATTGAATATGGTGTTTCATCACTCTTTCCACTGTTATACGGTCTAACAATGTCAACCAAGCATAAAGTGAGGCAATGTGCCTAGTTTTGTCAATGCAATGTGTGGCTTATGAGCAGCAAAATGCCCATGGAAACCAAGTTTCTGCTCTTGCATTAAAAAAAAGAGCAAAAAATCATGATACTATGGGTACATTCTATTACGCTCCAAGTTTATTGGTAATGATGGGTTAGTATAATTGCCGATTTCTCTGATTGCCTATTTTGAAAGCTCCTTGGTCTCTAAAAGTCAAAAGAGAAGGTTAACATGGTCACTTTTGGAGTGTGGACCTCCCAAGACATTTCCATTTCACAGTGGCTATAAAAACACTTAAATGGGTTGCATTTATGAGAGCAAACATTTCCCACACTGACTTGTGACACTTGTGTCACCCAATCACTTCACCATTTTGGAAAGACATGTCCTTCAAAGAACAATTCTTTCTGATCTCTAATGCCGTCTCATTACTATTATGGAATAAGATTGCTGGGCTAGCAATGAAAGTTGGAGGACATATGTGAGTGATCTCCCATTTGTTAGAATGAAAAAGGATTTAAAGGAAAACAGGAGTGGATCTTTTAACTTACAGAGAAAGGATAGGAAAATCTATGAAGCAAGAAATTAAAAAAAAACTAAAATAAATAAAACAAAATAACTCTACGATTGTAACTACTGTTTTGGTGATGCTATTTGTGATTAGTAGTGTGAGGTGACTTGTGAACAAGCTGATACTAGTTATAGTTTGGAGAGAATGATGAATAAAATGGATGGCTGGAAGAGAGACTTTGTTCTGGAGAGCAAACAAGAAATAAAAGCTGAAGTTAAGGATATTCAAAAAGAAGTTAAGATGTAAACCATAGCAAATAAATTAAAAGGAGGAGGATAGCAAGTTCACTTTGGTGTTTAATGAAGTGCAAAAATGACAAGGTGTTTGGGCATACAAGAGATGTATGAAATGTGAAGCAAAAACTGAAGATGAAATTTGGTGGATGGGAAATTATAGACATTTTTTGAAATGGAAGTGAAGTAGGAATAATAATAATAATAATAATAATAATAATAATAATAATAATAATAATAATAACAACAACAACAAAATAACAACAACTACTATAACTGTGAAATTTATGAACATGAGTGCTGCCTACAAGATTCTGTGCACATCAAAGAAACTAAAATGGCCAGGTATCCTCAATCACAAAGATCTGTGATTTAAAGAGTGAGGGCTGATTTAAATGCTAATCCAATAGATGAGGTAAGATTGAGTGACTGGAAGAAAGGCATACAGTTATTATGAATTCATGACAGGAAAGCAGCAGTTGGGAGGAGAAAAGCATTTAAGGGCAACTGATGGAAGACGAGCAGAGGAAAAACTCAGCAAATGTCAACTTTGAAGAAAAGAACAGAGGATCAAAGGGCAGTCCTGATGTAAGAGCTATTTAAAAGAGGGCGAGAGACATGAAGGAAAGATGATTCTCAATGTCAAGTAATGCTGTGAGCTTTAGTGATGTCACTGTGCTGAAATATTTAACCCAACAAGTGGCTATCATATGAAATTCCACAGGTGGCAGAGCATACTAAATGTGGAGGGATGGCAGAAGTATGGTATAGAGAATGAAGGGGAAGCAACCACAGAATCCAGTTTAGTGTTAACTCCACATGAGAGCATTCTTTAATTAGATACAGTGGCACAGGCTCTAGAGTCTAATGAGCATTCATTTCAAGGGGGTTTGCACTAAGATATTCAGCTTCAAAGTAAGAAAATTCTACAGGATTTCAAACACAGATTAGGATAAAAATAGAAGAGAGAGAAAAGATAGGAGGGTAGTTAGTCTGGGTTTTTGGAACTGTGAAGGTTTAAATAGAAGTATTTCTTTGGAATTTATACGGTTCGTATTTATAAGGTTGGTGTTAAAGGTAGTGATGGGATTAGTAGAAACAGTGTTAAACAATAATACAATGATGATATCATAAAGCTTATGCTTTATTATGGGTTTTGAATTGATCGACAAAGGGGATCTGAGGCAAATGAGGAAGGGCAGAGTATCAGCTGGTGGGTTAATTAGCAATAAAATGGAATATTAGGTCAATGAGAGGAAATCTAGTGTGGATAGAGTTATGTGGTTAGTAAATAAAAAGTTTATTTGAGCAAAACATTAGATATATAATTTGATACTGCATATACAATACAAATTAGAATCTAAAACAAATAATCTTACTTATCCGCTCTATATTATTCTTCAAGTTACTTGCCTATATTTCTTATCCGGATAAAAACAACTTTGGGTTTTTAGTGAATTACCATCATATTTTTACTGTATTGTCCTGTCCTTATTTATTGTTATCTGTATTAATATTATAAAGAGTGAAAATTTAAGCGCGCGCATGACATTAAAAAAATCACCCCTATCCTTATTTTCAACCCCGTGGCTCAGTAGTGGTGCTACATTGCAGCTATTTTTTCAGATGAAAGAAGAAGTGGCAATGTTAATAAAAACTGAAAGTAAGCCTATAGTGCAGCTGAATGATATGTTTTGGATAAAGGATTTTACCTTTTTGATGGCTTTAATTGGCACTTAAACGAACTTAATACATAACTGCAAGGACACACACATCTCATAGTGAATATGTAGGACAGTTTGGAGCTTTCTTAGGAAACTTGATTTGTGGAATCTACAATTAGGAGAAAATTAGTTGTTACATTTCCCTTGTGTTAAATCCCTGGGTAAAAGAACAGAAAATGGTCTACAGGAATATACACATATTATTGTGCAATTAAACCTGCAGTTTGAACAATGGTTTCGACATGTTCAAACTCTGTTTCATGGCTTTTCTGATCCATTCAAAGTTAATGTGAATGAAGTGCAAACAGGGCTACAGATAGAATTATTAGAGCTTTAATGTAACTCAGACCTCATTGAGGAATATTCTCATCTCTGTGGCAAGGAAATGTATTCTGATGCGGTGGCTATGGCTCAAGGTTATCAGGAGGATGGCGCTGGGTGGTCAGAGTAAACAAGATAACCACCGCTTGCCAGCATGTACACTGGGTGCACTATCGGGAGATAACTAGAACTTTCTGCAAGCTTCTTCTACCCCTTTCCTCCAGGAAGTGTGTTGAAATAGTTCTAGAATATTTGAGAACCTTGTGGAAAGATTCCACTGACTAAATAAGTGAGCACTCTTGCAGGAGTGAGTGAGTGAGTGGTGTCGTCAGGCAGTGAGCAAGCGAATTGGCAGGCGAGTTTCCCATTCGACATCAAGAGTGATTCTCCGAGTCAGTTTGTGACAGCTGTCATATGGGCAGAGCGACCAGTTGCGGAGGTCTTATGTTTAACTTCTGAGTGAAGTGAACCATCCAGCGTGAAGAGGCTAAGTCATGAAGGAAGTGAAGTGAACTCCCAGTGAAGGGGAACTACATAAAAATGAAACAGTGACAGTGAGAACCGAGTGAAGTGACCATTGAAAAACTGGACAAAGCCACAGTATAAACACACTCCTATCAATAAATGCCACAATCTGCACAGATTTGCAATGAAGATTGTAGATATTTTAGGCTCAACATATATTTGTAAACAGTTGGTTTCCTATATGAAGTTTACACAATTGTCCCACTATACTAGGTTGTCACAGACACATTTGATTTTGGAATATAATTAAAACTTTCAAATTTGAAGCCTAATGTTTCTGAACTTGCTAAACGATCACATACATATAAGTTACAATGCTAAAGAAGTACTGACTATTATTTGTTCACTTTTCCTGTAAGTTTATAAGTAATATTATATTTAATTCTTCAATTTGATAAAAGAAGTGTGGCATTTCTTAAGTTTCAAACCTTTAATGTAAGAATAATAATGAATTTCAAAATGTATTGGTCATTTAATGCATATCTTATGTTTTAATAAATAGGCATTTTCAAAACTAAGAACAGCATTACGCTACTGCTCTGAAAGAGGGGAAGCTATGTTACATCACAGTACCCCTTCACGACCTGCCCACCTGGATGTAACATGTGGCTCACCCATACTTGTTCTAGAAGAATATTATTGGGCCTAAAACCAAAACACTTATTTCTCATTTGTGACTTACATTGTTACAAAATATTCTCTTTGGTGTTTTCTAGCTGAAAAAATGTAAAATTGGAGGTGTGTAATGAAATAAGTTCTGTATTTATAGGACAAGAAAGTTACAATTATTGCTTAATTTCATGCTGCACTATGCCACTCAAAATACTCAAATGTCCCACTTCTTTGGCACTCTTGTCTCTCATTCTTATCTATGGAGATGGTCACCTATCTATGAAGCATAAAATAATGCTACACACCTAGCTATCAAAACCTGGCAGATACACAGCAGAAGTGGATATATAGAAGATTTTCATTAGAAAACAGAAAGAACAGCTTGTAAACAATGATTTACCACTTCCTAGGTCCCTCTGGGAATTCATTTCACTAGCTGAAGTTGCCATTACTACTAGCACCAACACCACAATAGTATCCATCACGAAGAAGCAGACCTAAGTTAATGACCAGGACAAACATTTTCAAAAACAAATTCAAAGATTTTATTAGGTTAGTGATGTTAGTGTTTCTGAATTTCAACTACATTTATAAATTTAAACACCGTGTGCACCAATATTTTCCATGATGTGTTACTAATATAAAAATTGGTGGATTCTACTTTAGTAGTCAGTGGTAAGCACTTGCATCTTGTGTCACTGTTAAAGATAAGCACATCTTGTGAGCTTTTAATAAGCCTATCCACTTCCATGTTTAACACTAATGAGGTCTACATCTGGATGATAACAGAATAAGTGAACTTTTATTCTTTGGGACTTGAATCCTTCAATCTTTTCGCACACCGATATTTGTTGAAGAAAAAATCCAAAATTACTGGGTAAAAAGTTGGACAACAAGCATGTAACATACTTTTTTTTTTTTTCTTCTTCTTATTCTACAACTACTGTTTTTCATTTTGTCAGATGGGAAATACAACATAGCAGGAATCTTTCAAGCAAACATGAAAAATCTGAGGTTAAACACTTTGTTTACCCATTAAAACCTCATAGGCATTCTATGGACTAATGGTAAAACAGATTCATGTTAATCATAATACATACACTATGTGATCAAAAGTATCCGGACATCTGGCTGAAAATGACGTACAAGTTCGTGGCACACTCCATCGGTAATGCTGGAAGTCAATGTGGCGTTGGCCCACCATTAGCCTTGATGACAGTGTTCACTCTCACAGGCATACTTTCAATCAGGTGCTGGAAGGTTTCTTGGGGAATGGCAGCCCATTCTTCATGGAGTGCGGAACTGAGGAGAGGTATCGATGTAGGTCGGTGAGGCCTGTCACGAAGTCGGCGTTCCAAAACATCCCAAAGGTGTTCTATAGGATTCAAGTCAGGACTCTGTGCAGGCCAGTCCATTACAGGTATGTTATTGTCGTGTAACCACTCCGCCATAGCCTGTGCAGTATGAATAGGTGCTCGATCATGTTGAAAGATGCAATCGCCATCCCCAAATTGCTCAACAGTAGCAAGCAAGAAGGTGCTTAAAATATCAATGTAGGTCTGCGCAGTGATAGTGCCATGCAAAACAACCAGGAGTGCAAGCCCCCTCCAAGAAAAACACAACCACACCATAACGCCACCACCTCCAAATTTCACTGATGGCAACACACACGCTGGCAGATAACGTTCACCGGGCATTCGCCATACCCACACCCTGCCATTGGATCGCCACATTGTGTACCATGATTCGTTATTCCACACAAAGTTTGCCACTGTTCAATCATGTAATGTCAACGCTCCTTACACCAAGCGAGGCGTTGTTTGGCATTTTCCTGTGTGATGTGTGGCTTATGGCAGCTGCTCGACCATGGAATCCAAGGTTTCTCACCTCACGCCTGTCATAGTACTTGGAATGGATCCTGATGCAGTTTGGAATTCCTTTGTGATGGTCTGGATAGATGTCTGCCTATTACTCTTTATGACCCACTTCAAACGTCGGCGGTCTCTGTCAGTCAACAGACAAGGTCAGCCTGTACGCTTTTGCACTGTACATGTCCCTTCACGTTTCCACTTCCTATCACATCAGAAACAGTGGACCTAGGGATGTTTAGGAGTGTGGAAATCTCGCGTACAGACTTCTGACACAACTGACACCCAATCACCTGACCACGTTTGAAGTCCGTGAGTTCCACGGAGCGTCCCATTTTGCTGTTTCATGATGTCTAATGACTACTGAGGTTGTGGATAATGAGTGCCAGGCAGTAGGTGGCACCACAATGCACCTAAGATGAAAAAGGTATGTTTGTGGGGTGTCCGGATACTTTTGATCACATAGTGTATCTACAGAGAAATATTTTTTATTACTCTGAGATCACCCTCAGATTTATCTGAAACAAAACAAAGTAATGTAAATCAGGTGACTATATTAAACTTTAGTACATAGAAGCACAACAACAATAAGCACAACATTCCAGTAATCTAGGATGAAATCAAATTTAAATAGCATATACGATTCAGATACTTATCAATTTATTTTTGCTGGCTTACTAAATTAAACAGATCTCATAATGGCATATAACTATACCTCAATTTGAAAATCTCAAGATGTCATTCAAAATGTAAATAAAAGCAAACTTTTGAAACCACCAGCAGTATCATGGATGACAATGAAATGAAAGGCATTGTGGTCTGTGTACTTCAAAACTTGCAATGCAGGCAAAGATTTAATTTGTGAAAAAACAATTGTTCTAAACATACTGGATGTAATGATGAAGTTAAACAGAATTGTTTTTTTATTACTTTATTATTATGAACAAACAGTTTGCAGGACACTGAAAAGGGTTTTCATGAACCCTTTTTATACAAACTTTTGCCTTTGATAAAAGTGGATCTTGATTCTGAGCTCTGCCGAAATGATGTTATGCTCTATGTTAGAATAACATGATTAAACCAACTTTCTTATAAAAGTTTGGGAATCTACCATGGAAACACAAAACTTGTTCAGAGAACTTTTGATTTGCAAACAATTTTTCAGCAATTCAGGAACTTTAAGGAGGTAGGGAAGGCACTGAAGATTACACATGATCAGGCCAACTTTGCACTTCAAAACCTTAAGAGAATTTTGCTAAAGTATTTAAAATTGCTTGATGAGACTATCATTTGCGTGTTGGTGCAATATATGAAAATGAAACATCAGTATGGCATTATGGCACATTTTTCAGGCAATATTCACAGTAATAGGTATGTGTTAAAATGTCAGAAGTTCTAACATCCGAGCAAACGTAATATCAAGTCAGTTGTTTTGGCATTATGAAAACATTGAAAATTATTGCGAGTTCTTCCAAAATGCGATTTTGAAAAAAAAAATTGCTGTTGCACTCCATTAGTAACAGAGGTTTAAAGCAAAGCTGATGTATTCAAGAATAAATACTTGTTCCATAAGATGCAATAAAACACAAGACAGTTATGACAGATATGTTGTGGATTCCATTACTACCACAGAGTGTTTACCACCATATTATTACATGTTAAAGCTAAGAGATATTGTGTGGTATAAAGTGAAAGTCTACATTGAAAAGTACAACACAAATTGTAAGCAATGTCAGTGTTTAATTCCAGCAGTTCTTAAACACATTACTGCAGACTCAAGCGCCTTATGAAGAAAAATGCTGTTTTCTAAGTAGTACACAGCTTTAGTGACACTTGGTGACAGGCTGATTTATCAACCTTGGTGAATGTAGCAGCAGCACAGATGGTGATTGAGATTTGGAGGGAGAAGACCTGCTCCTAGAGGCAGGAGGAGAAGGAGAAGAAACATTGTGATGAGAGATACATTTTTCATTTCCTAAGCATTTATTCAGAACTTATTCTCATGTAAGAGAAAATTCTTTATTATACAGCCATGCCTTGTACAGCAATAGCCAATGAATTAAGACCTAAACAAATACATGTATACACATGACATAAGTATACAATGACATTAATTTTGTGGCATGAATGCAAAACTACAACAAAACAACATATGAAATGTACTTCTTATCTGTAGCATAACAGCTAGGAAGAAAATGTTAAAAAAAAAACAACTAAATTTTCTATACCAAATCTTTAAGTACATTTCTGTCAAACACCCTAATCTTAAAAATGAAATTATTGGTAATACTTAAGTAGAGAATTGGCAACATAGAGTATTAAGACTACAACCATATCTTAAGAAATAAAGTCATGATTAGTATCACCTATAATAAATTCAGGGCTTTCCAAGTAAAAGAAATCCCTCTACCAGAAGGGGGTAAAATATATGCAAATTATTGTGTCATTCAACCAAATAATTCTGCATCATTTAGTAGTGGTATATATGGCATATTATACATATTTATATTTTATTTATTTCGTTATGGCATCACTAATGTGAAGGTAGTGAGACTTTTTCATAGGCATGACAAGTCTCAGCTTCATTGGAGGGTGAGGGATATGAATCTGAGAATTGAGCATTCCCTATTAAGTCCTGCTGTCTCTCACAAGTGTAGGATAGATGTCGACAGCATGGGCAGGGATGGTCATACATCTCATGGCCTACACCTAAATTCTAGAGGCAAAGAGAAGCTTCCTCTTCTTATTGCTGACAGAATTAAGAGTAAAAATTCCTGTTGTCACTAGTAGGAGGTCTTTTTTAGGTTAAGTATGCCCCATAGTCAATACAATCATCCGACACTTAAAGCAAATTGAGATAATCATGCCAAATACCTCTGTATCCACAAGTAACTATAGAAATAATGGTTCTGACATCAATAATAGTGGTGACAATAATAAAAATAAAAACTGTCTGTCTGTATTTCATCAAAATATAAGAGGCTTAAGAAACAAAGTAAACAAAATTACTATTAGTCTTAATACTGAAAACCCACTGCCATAAATTTTATGCTTTCAGCCAATTTTATTGTATGGGTACTCTTTAGCAGCAGAGTTTTCAAGAAAAAACTTACATAAAGGTGGGGTTTGTATATATGTTAGAAATGATGTGACATAAAGTTTTGGATTTATCCAAGTTTTGTAGTGAACAAAACCTTGAACTCTGTGCAGTTCAGCTAAATGAAAGTAAATTGAATTTAACTACAGTAGCCCTTTATCTATCTCCCCATGGCAATTTTGAAATATTCAGAAAGCAACTTGAACATCTTCTAAAATTTCTATTCAAACCAAAAAGAGAATTAATCATAAGTGGTGATATAAATGTTAATTATTTGAAACCTAGTCTCTTTACTTACAACATACCACATGACACATACAGTAAAATTTCCAACAAGAATCCAAAACAGCTCTTCTACAGCTATAGATATTATATTTGTAAATTCAGATAACATTAATTTTTGCAATGTCTCATCAAAAACTAATGGCCTGTCGAATCATGATGCACAAGTTCTACACATTAAAAGGTTAAATTTAAAATCCAAACCTAAATATACTTATCAGAAAACTAGGGAAATAAATGAAAATACTCTTAGTGAGTTTAGTAAAAAACTTAAACTTGAATCATGGAATCAAACTTACCAAAGGAATGGAACCAACAATAAATATAACAGTTTTCTCCAATGTTTCAAAACCCACTTTGACGCTTGCTTCCCGGTCAAGTTAAACAAAATATCTAACTTCAAAAGAGAGAATGCATGGATCACTTTAGGAATTAGGACATCATGCAGACGTAAAAGAGAATTATATGAGAAAGTAAGAATTAGTAATAACATAGATTTAAAACACTACTTCAAAAAGTATTGTAAGCTTCTAAAGAAGGTAATAAAAACGTCTAGAATATTGTAGCGGACCAGGTTGAGCACCGAGTATTACATCATATGACTTAACCAGCATAAAGTGTGGAAACCAGGTTACCATAACACGACCACGCTAAGGAACGCCGAGTCAGCTCTTCTGTATGTATTTATACTACAGGGTTTTGACTCGGTCAGGAGCAGTTATCAGAGGGCAATCGTGGGCAGTGATCGAAGAGCAATCGATTGTCAGTTGTTGAATCCCTCGTCGAGACCCCGTACACGAGTCGCCAACACAACACCAGGTGAACAGGTAAGAATGTATCTCTTCTAAGCTCTGCTTACTTGTCGGGCTTCAGCCCATTCCGAGTGACCAATGTACTCACTTAAAGTAATAATATAATTTATTGGGTTAATGCATCCCCTGTGCATTATTTAAATACCCCCATCCTGGAACGCCACCCTGACCTACCTACCACCCCAGTACCGACGCATCCCCCCTAACTCTGAGCTACCACCCCCGCCCTTAGTGTAATCACCCACTGCGGGGCAACCATCCCCCGTGGGGTGTTACAATATTGCATTATAATAAACAAATTCAACTCTCCGAAAATAAAATAAAAACTACTTAGAATATAATAAAAAGAGAAGCGGGCAAATCCTCATTACAAAATGACTTAATAACACTAAACATTGACAATCAAGAAATTAGTAAACCTCATGAAGTTGTAGAAATTTTTAACAAATTCTTTTTGGATGTAACAAACAAACTGAGTATTAATTTTTGAAGTAAAGAGGCAGCTTTGGAATTTCTAAGATCAAATTTCACTAATGAAGTGCCTGAATTTAAAGTTAACCTGACAATGCCTTCTGAAATAAACAAAATTATTAACTCCTTCAAAACAAAAAATTCTTGTGGTTATGATGAAATAACAATAAAAATCTTAACGTCATGCTCATCTCAAATTTCCACTCCCCTTAGTTATTTGTGCAACGAGTCACTAAGGTCAGGAATTTTCCCTGACAATGAAATTTTCCATTGTTAAACCACTTTTCAGAAAAGGCGAACGCAGTAACGTTTCAAATTAAAAACCAATATCTCTCTTGCCAATTTTTTCAAAAGTTGTTGAAAAGGTGATGTATAATACACTGTACAAATACCTTGAATATAACAACATACTTGTCAGGGATAGTTCGGCTTCAGAAAAGGAATGTCGACCAATATGCAACTTATAAACTTACTCATGAAGTGTTAACTGCATTAAACAAAAAAATGCATGTAGGTGGGATTTTCTGTGACTTAGCAAAGGCATTTGACTGTGTTAATCATGATATTCTGATAGCAAAATTGAAATTCTATGGACTAAAAAATGAAACTCTAAGTTGGTTTGTATCATATCTAAATGAAAGAAAACAAGGTGTTGAAGTAGTCAATGATATTGGATTTGGAAAACATACATCAAAATGGAAAACAGTAACACATGGAGTGCCCCAATGTTCAGTCCTAGGACCTTTACTATTTTTGATCTGTATAAATGACCTATCATTTTATATAAAGGATACTGCAAGTATCATTCTGTTTGCTGATGACATAAGTGTTCTGATGACTAGTAAACACTTGAATGAGTGTATAATTAAATTGAATTATGTTTTGAACTGTATATCACACTGGTTTAAAGCTAACAAATTATCTGTAAATCTAGACAAAACAAAAGTTGTTAAATTTATAACCCATCAATCACCACACACTCCAATAGACATTGGGATTAATGACATGTTACTAAAACAAATAGACAATATTAAATTTCTGGGCCTCCAAGTAGACAGATATTTGGATTGGAAAGTTCACATTACGTATATCTTACCCAAACTCAGTTCTGCCTGTTATGCTATTCGAGCACTGGTAAATGCCAGTTCTATAGATACGCTTAAATTAGTATACTATGCATATTTCAACTCTATCATTGAATATGGAATATTATTTTGGGAAAACTCGATAGTAAGTAAACGAATATTCCTCATGCAAAAGAGGGTTATAAGAATCATTTCCAGCACCCATAGCAGACACTCTTGTAAACATCTTTTTAGAAGACTGAAGATATTAACCCTACCTTGCATGTACATATTTTCAATCTTAAAATTCTATGTATGCAATCGAACCACATTTATTACAAACATGGAAATTCATGAGATAAACACTAGACAAAAGGGTAACATCCATCATCCCAGTGCAAAGCTTTCTTGCTTCCAGAAAGGTGTATATTATGATACCATAAAAATATTTAATACTCTCCCTAATGATCTTAAGGGAAAAGTTGACAATTTCAATGTCTTTAAAACTGCTGTTAAAGAGTACTTATGCTCAAAAGCATATTATTCTGTACAAGATTATCTGAATGACAAATTATCCTGATGATAATACATATATAGCTCTCTAAGTAATATTAGTAAATATTAATGACAATTGCCAGTTTTCCAATTGCCTGCTCTAGAATTAATGAAGCTATTTAAATGTATGTATATTAAGAACTGACAGTATATGCTATGCATTACAAACCAAATAGAACAAAATGATGAGACGAACAAAGGTAAAGCCTAGTGAAAGTTAAAATAACTGTTCTTGTCTATAAATATAATGTTAACCCTATAGTATAGTATAGTATAGTATTTATTGTGCTAAGAGTTTTACAAATTTGATTGTCTACTGCATTTTGACCCTGGTCACTTATTCAGTAGACAATCACTACAGTTTATTTACATTTTACACTCTCTTGTCACTAAATATTCTTGCTCTTTTTTTTTTTTTTCAGTTTTTTTTGTTTTTTTTTCACGTCCCATTTCCACTTTTTTTTTTCCCCCACTTTCCATTTATTGATTACTTAACCATCACACATTCACTATAGTTTTCCATTCAAAGTAAGATACACTACCTCCTACCTTTCTCTTTCCACTGTCCAAAGCCATTTATTTTTTACTTTACACAAAAACTGTCCAATGCTTCTAGCGTCCTTGCATATCATTTCAATTATAAGTGTATTTCTATCCCCCTTCAACCATTTCTTATTAAAAAATTCTTTTCTCCAATTTTCTGTACCTTGGCACTTAAATACTATGTGTTCAATGTCTTCATTACCACCACGTATCGGACATTGGTTCTGAGGAATACCCTGTCTTAGTCCTTTTAGCCTCCATGCTCCGGTTCTTAACCATGCAATAGATTCTCTCTCTTCTTTATTTACTATGTCTATATATTTTTCCCTACCCCATGTATTTTTCATTGGCCTATAATAAACTAATGAGCTCTTTTCGGCAATCTCACTGAACATGATTTGTATTTCTATATCTTCCAGTCTTTTCCTTGCCTTTTTCCAAAAATGTTTTACGTTATTTTCTCTCCTTCTCCATATATCTCCTAACCCATTTTTCTCCAAAATATTCCGTAATTTACTTACCCATCCATCATTCATTAAGCTCTTCTCTTGGTATTCAATACATTGTCTTAACACATTACTTTTACCTAGATTTAAACTTCTGAACCAAAATTTCAAAGCTCTTTCCATTATCTTCCCCTTAGTTGGCACCCTGCCCATCTCTAATTGTGCTACCTTTCTTACAATTGACTTCGGTAGCCCTAGTATTTCTCTACAAAACATCCTGTGCACCACATCTATACATTCCCATCCTCTATCTAATCCCCATATTTCTATACCATACATCATTTTTGCCTCCACAACCATCTCATAAACTTTTTCCAGCCATTTAACATTTATATTAGGTACTTTATATTTGCAGCTTCTAATTGCTGCCATCGCCCCTTTACGTTTTGCCAATGCAAACTTTTGTTTCTCCCATTTATTACCTCCATCTATTTTTACTCCTAAATAGATACAGTCACGCACTACCCTGTAATCTTTATTCTCTCCCTTCCACTTTTCATGTTTGCCTAATTTTCCCCCCTTTTTGAAAACCACAATCTGTGTTTTCTCTTGATTCACTTTTAACCTCCATTCTTTACAATATACATCAATTGCTTGTAATGATTGTTTTAAACCACTTACTTTAAATGTTCTGTATTCTATATAATATTTATGTATATATGTAACTATATTGTACATTTCCTTGACACGCATATAGTATGTCTCTATTTTATTTCAAATGTTCTATATTCTGTGTAATATTTATGTTCATATGTAATTTTTGTACATTTCCTTGACATGTTCTATGTTCACAAGCCTTTATGGCTGCTTGTGAACTCTCAGAATGCAATCCAATCTAATCTAATCACACCAATGTTGCTGATAGCTACAGAATTTCAACATTGGCAAGGAAAAGGAAGCTTCAAAAGAAGTGTGGCAATTACCAGAGGGTTCAGGAATAACGAACATGAGGTTGGTTATGCTGAAACCTCTAGAAGTAAAGTCTGTATAGAGACAGTAACTTTTTAGGGACAGCTGTTGTGCGAGGGTTTGTTAGCTGAGTTGTAGTCTGAGAAAACCAGCTGAACTAGAAGCAAGCAATTACACTGTATGGACAATAAACTAGTTGTTTAGTGTTTTAGGTGGCAGACAGTGGGGTGTTTCATTGCTATGCAGAACTATGCTGAAAGGGACAAGTGTGCTCTAATGCAGTGATGGAAGATAGAACAATATATATAAATAATGAAGCAATATTAATTTTGGGTAATGATGCCATCATCTGCGGCTGAAGTGGGACATAATAAAAACTGTAAGCCAACACCTGAGAAGCATGGAATTTAAAGCACCATAGTATTCATGCATGTTTCTAAAAAAGTAAGTGTATTATTAATTTCATACTACATGTATTAATGAATATTTACTAATATAATTCTAACAGTTTCTACTGATTTGTTTCTCTCCTGTACACAAACAAACTGATTTCCTATCAGAGAGCTAATCCCATCAACCAAAAGCTCTCAATTAGAATGAGGAGTTTAGTAGTATGACGACCTTTAAGGGAGGGAACAGTTTATGGTTTCATAAGTTTTCAACTACTGATTGCACTGACTCTACCTACTTTATAGTTATGGCTTCCTGTAATCTTAAACTGAACACTATATTATTCTTGCATTACATGTTGCATAATTTGATGAGAGTAACGAGAAAAAATACGTTATACTCTTTCACTGCAAAGGAGTATGTAAGAGGAACTTCCTCTTTAAGACATGCTGTGTATGCTATTCAATTGTTTATGCTCAATCTCGAATATATTTTCATTTTGATTTCTAAAGACTGTTTATTGTGATTTTTTTGTTAAGGTCTATAAATAAAATCATGTACACAACTATGGAATGAAGGACATTTTTATTCTCCTGGAATTTTCAGCACCACCTGTGTCCATAAAGAAAACCTTTCCATTTACATAGAAATCCCACTTCAGCCACACACTGCACATATAACTGTTAATAAGGCAATGCTACCTGAAATTTAACACAAATTTCTCAAAATAAGTCACAAAACATATTTTTGATAGTTATAGATGATCCACATTCTCAAATATATGACACACACAACTCAAAACACACTAAAGTGTATAGGAAAAGCTAATCTTAAAAGTGACATACGTGGTGTCATGTTTTCAAATATGAATAAGATCACTACAACAAAAATGTTATTTATACAAGTATTAGATACAGAAACATATATTTAAAATCCATTTTAACCCTCTAGTCATGAGTTTCAATACCTGTGACACTACCCATAACCCCATGGTCCAAATGACCTACTTTATTTTCATTATCATCATCCAGACAAGTGTTAGGCCATATGGTATGTTACAATATGGAAGTCCTAGCGATTTCTTCCCATGGGGTTGTTAATGGAGCATAGCTTTAGGGATTCTATGGGATCTCATTCGTATAAGGTGACTCATCCACTTGTTCTGATAGGTGTATATAAAATGAAGAACAGGCTCCAGACCAAGTTCTGCCATAATAACTTCATTTCGTATATGGTACCATCTCATACAACCTGCTGTAGTTTTCATAAAATGGATTTCATTTGCACTTATTCTGCCTTCTTCCATCCATCTTAATGTCCATGCTTCACCAGCATAACACAGTACTAGCCTTGCTAGTGTTTTATATAGACGTAACCTTGTACTTTTCTGAACTAGGGAAGGTTTCATTACTTTGCTGATTATATCCATACTTTTGGAATATTTTATGATTTTCTTTTTTATATCTACATCATCTTCAAATGTTAGATTACAGCCTAAATACAAGCCTCAGACAGTATTTTCAACAATATTAAATATAAAATAATGCTATGGTCATTTATTATAAACCTTTTGCAATTCACTAAAATGAAATGGTTGACAATTTCTGGCTTATTTTCCAGATTATGAGAAATTTTTGGAAATTCAGTAATTAGAACATTTTTGGAAATTCAGTAATTAATGAAAAGATTTTGTATTTGTTAATAAAGGAATTGAACACAATTATAGAATTATATGATTCAAAACAATTATTATATCAGAGAACATAGTACTACAAAGTAACACAAAAACAGTTAAACAATAATGTATTTAATTGTTGCAAGTGTTAAAGAGCAACACCTCTACCTACTGTTTTCACAAGGTATAGTTTTTGTAGTGTTTCTCAATTCATCCATTGTATACAGCTTTCTGACACGGTTTGCATGCAATTTGGGTATTCCTATCTGCTAAAGAGGGGCATATGTAGCACCTCTGGCATTTATTTTTACTTGGTGCTCTACACACTCTGATGCACGATCTCCTTTCTCAAAAATTGGTAGATTTAGTATTCTTGAAAGTCCTTGTTTGATGTCCAGCTGCAGATTTGGATTTTCAAATTGCATCATGTGTGGTTTCATTAATTTCAAAGCAAGTTTTTTTCACAAAGGACCTTCTATCCAAAGGCTGATCATCTTTGTAACAGTTGCACAAAACATGTGCATTTACTCCTGTGATGTCCATCATGCCATAAAATATAACCATTAGTCACCTATTTGTTTTCCTTCCTGTGGAATAATTTGCACATTTCTGATCTAAGGAGTGCACACCACCCTTGGTGCTATTATAATGATGTATTATTTCACATTCATCATGTTCTTTACTGTGATGCATTGAAGAAGCATGATAACTGCCTTTCCTTGCTTTGGTACAAAGGAAACCAGTGTGTACTTTCCTGAAAATGCATAAACAGATGAGCCTACCTGGAGTTTCCGGTTGGCCTGAAACTCTGCAGGGTTATGGAGGTTATTCTTTTTCATGGTGCCTGTGTATGTTAAACTATTCTAACTGAGAATGAGTACTAAACCAGTTGAAGAAAACTAGTTGTCACCAGTTATGTTTATGTGACTCCCAAAAAGAGGCTGTGCTAATCTACGCACAGACAGAGAGGGTTTGATCATGATTCTGAACTTGAAATCAAGACCTTTTCCACCACATCTTGAATTGGTATAAATGTAGGCATTGTAACAGTATGAATTTTGGGCATAAAAAAAGAATCATTATTTTAATTCCATATTTATTTGGTTTTCTTGCCATATAAACTTTAAACTTATATTTTGCATGAAAAGCCAGAAGCATTTCATCAACACAGCCATTTTCTCCAATGGTGAATTTTCTTGAATTTTTTTTACAAAGGAATCAAACAGAGGGAGATAGCTGCACTTGAGTCATATGATTTCCTCTGAGTCTTAATTTCAGTACAGTAAAACCGTAAAATGTAGAGCAGAACTTCAAACCTCTTTTGAGACATAAGTTGTCTAAATATTTCTATACCAGTTCCATCAGTTGCAAAAATCTGCCATATTTTTGTGATAAATCTTACACATTCCACATATATATGAGAGACCAAAAAGAGCTTTCAACTCTACAACATAAATTTGTTTAACTTCAGGTCTAAATGGAATTGAGTATTGGTTTCAAACAACGTTGAGCTTTTCATTTGTTCCAAGCAATTTCTTGTTTATCATGTCATCAGTAAATGGCCAGCCAGCATCCGGGGAATTCAAATCTGTAAATGGTAGGGACCCTGTTCTCTGCCTGTCGTGCCTTCCTGGTCCGGCCGCCTTCTGTCTCCTCTCACCTCATCCCTCCCTCCCGTGGGTGCCTGTCAGGGGCCTTGGTATAAAGATCTGCATAGGTTGAAGGGCTAAGTCCCCCTTCGCTTCTAGTCCTGTCCTATCCTAACACATTACATACCTTAAAGCCCAAATTTCATCTGACATTAAGTTTAGGCATTTCTTTGTTTTTCCTCCTTGATGTGATGCATGCATTTCTTCTATTTTTATATCACAAGTTGCACAGGAGAGTACCTTAACACAAACTGTCAGTCTACAAATTGTATTCATGGCATGATACTTTGTCATTAGAAGTTTAACCACAGTGCTAAAAATTCTAAATATACTGTCAGCAGCAGCATCTAAGATTGCTGTCATGCACAAATTGAAGTCTAGTATATTTACAGTCCTGCATAAAATATTGTACACGTGTTTAAAAAGCAATATGTTGCTGAAACAGAAGCCAACCTTTACCAATATTAACCTGTGGAAGTCTAGCAGTACTGCATGGTACCATCTTACATCTTAGGCATTCTTGATAATGTAATATTATTTTCGTGAAGATATTTTTGCACCATACAAAAGTGTAAGTATTTCTTTAGAACAAAGAGGAACTCTACTGGGCAATTAAGACCAAAGTCTAATCTTGAAATTTAGCCCATAATCACAGTAGTGATATTGACTTGTTTTTATTTTTATTTAGTTGTATTAAGTTTAACACTTTGGTTGAGACCCAGTTACAGCTCTTTACCGGGCCCCACCACACATAAAACAATAAAAAAACAATTTATACTGCAGTATTCATAAAATTCAATACCCCACTAGGTTTATATATTTTCATTCCAATTCAAGATATTACACATTCAACCAAAGTATCACCACTAACCACTTTCATAAAGCAAACCCAATCCAACTCACATGTCTCCTCTCCTTGCTGACCACAACCATTTTTTCTTCACCCTATACAAAAATTTCCCAAGCTTCCTGGTTTGCATTTTGTCACTAAAAATTTTTCTCACTGCTATTTGTTTCATTTTAACCACTTAACACATATTGCCTGTTGACGCCATTCACTTGCTCCTGGACATTCAAATAAAATATGCTCTGCATTTGCACAAATAGGACAAATTTCATATTCCCAATCTGAACCACGCCAATCCCTCCCTCTCTTGCTTATTGCACATAACAATGTACATTTCTCTTCTAGCATCCTTTTGTATCTCCTGATAAAACATCAGCAACTTCTTTTCTCTCATTATAGAATGCAATAACTGTTTGCCTATATCCTCAAACCTATTTCTGACTGATTTCCAAAAAGCTCTCTCCAATTCCCCTCTTCTCAGCCACACATAACCCATTCCATTCCTAGTTAACTCTTTCCTAACTTTGTGAATCCAATAAAGATCCCCTAACACAGACTCCTGAAATTTTGAACATTCTTTCAACATGGAGTCCTCCAGCATCTGTTGAATTCTGAACCAGTATTTAAGAACTCTCTCTATTATCCATCCTCTTACACTCCCCATTTCTCACAATGCCCCTGCGTTTGCTGCACTTTGTGGGATTCCCAACATATTCTTACAAAACCTGTTAAGTATCCTATACATACTTTTCCAGATTTCCTCTATTCCCCGTACTTCAATACCATATGCCCATCTCACTTCAACCAATGCCCTATATATTCTTTCAAATCAGTTTACCTTCATATCAGTGCAACAAACAAACATCTATTGACTAGCTTCAAGGCCAGTAACCCCTTGGTTAATGCCACTAGTTTTTGTTTCTCCCACTGCCCTGAGGAACTCAATACCATTCCTAAATATGAAAATTCCTTCACAATCTGTATCTCTATTCGCATTATAGACCACTTTTCCTCCCTCCTTAACTTATTTCCCTTTTTAAATACCATTATATTTGTTTTCTCCTGATTCACTTTGAGATCCCATTCCTTGCATTACCTCATAACTTCTAATACCGCATGTTTTAATCCTATTACTGAAAAGGAAGCTACCACTAAATCATCAGCATAAAGAAAGCCTGGAATTTCCAAATTATTTATTACTGGTTTATGCATAGTAACTCACCGTAATCCCTCCATTACATCGTATAAACAAATTAAAAAGGGTAGGACTCAACGTACATCCTTGCCCCCGTACTTGAGTCACTTCCTCGGTCACACAACCTTCTCCACATTTCACACTGAACATATCCTTGTACAATTCTTGCAGCAAAATAATCACCTCCCTATTCATTCCCTTTTGCCATAGTTTGTACCATGAATCTTCTCTAATAACTCTGTCATATGCTTTCTCCAAGTCGGAAAATACTGCATATAACATACCCTGCTTGTTTGCTAAATACTTATATATTATTGTTTTGATAACAAATACATTATCAGCCGTCCTTCAACCTTTTCTAAATCCTGATTGAAATTGGAAGATTAATGAGTTTTCTTCTATCCAGACATTAATTCTCTCAGTTAAAATCCCCATAAAACTTTTACCAAAATTCGATACGAGGGCAATACCCCTATAATTACCTGGATTTTCTGTAGATCCTTTTTCCTTAAAAATGGAATGAATAATAGCTGTACGCCAACTCTTGGGTATCCTCTTACTACTCTTAATTAAGTTCAATAATCTGGTCAAATATTCGAATGGTTCTTGTTTGTGACACCAGGCCTGAAAAAAATTCAACCAGCAATCCATCTTTACCTACTGCCTTATTCCTTTTGCCCTTTCAAACCTGCTTTAATACTTCTTCACATGAAAACTCTCTATCCAAAGCTTCATTATGCGACTCTAATTCCAAATTCCAGCTCTTCTCAAAATCTCCAAATTCAAATAAACACTTGAAATAATTCCCCCATTGCTTTGGCATAATTTCAAGTCTCTCAGCTCTACCTTTTATACAATTTCTTATAACTTCCCACATCTGTTGTACCCTCCCAGATTCAATTTTTGCCTCTATTTCCAAGGCCTTTCTTCTTCCCCATTCACCTTTCTTGCTGTTTTGTACCATAATCTGTATTCCGCCACTGTTTCTCTATCCTCCAGTCGAGCATACTCTCTACACCGAATTATGGCACGTTTTACAAAACTCCTCATAACTCTGCATTCTTTGTCAAACCATCCTTTATAGCTTTTAGCACTATTCCTACTAGATACAAGCATACTGTTCCCAGCCCATTTCAATATAAATTCTAATAGAAATAATACCCCTTCACGCTTATCTAACTTATTAAACCAAGCAATCCCATGAATGCACATCCTTGCCATTGAGGACTTCAACATTGAGAAAAAGTCGCCAGCATAATCCTGATTCTATCTATACCTATTTACTTTCTCACTCACTTCTCTTTTATTTGATTGTGGAGTCATCTTATCACCAAATCCACACTTCCACTCTACCACTATGGGAAAATGAGCACTATTACTAACAAAGTTCATCACTTTAAAATTTGTCACTGCACTTAGTGACTTGTGCAGTGACTCCCAACTACAGACAGCATAGTCTCTAACACTTTGACCGCCAACACTAACAAATGTGAATTCCCCATCTCTGTCTTCACCCCAGCACCCACTCAGTATCACCAGGCCATTCCTTTCGCAAAACTGAACAAATTTAATGCCGTCTTCATACACTTCTTTATCTTTACTCATCCGTATAACACCATCATTGTAAATCATCCACTATACGACAGTCTTTTGCTTGCAGATTCCCAATTCTTGCATTAAAATCCCCCACTATCACAAATTCCACCATGGGGAGCTTCTGTTTAATTTCTTCCATTTCACTTCCTAGTTGATGGAGGAGATCTGGGCTATGAAACCGTGAATTTCTTGGTGGATTATAAACTATTCCTAAGCACAGTGTAAACTTCTTCAGCATTATCCACATTACTCCCTCTATCCCAGAGCTTCGTTCTTTAGCCATGTCCTTCCATTCACTTCTATATAATAACCCCAATCCTCCTGATGCCCTTCCCTTAATATTCCTTCTCAATCCCTTTTTTCCAGTAAGTTCCCAGCCTACAATTTTAATCCCCTTCCTATTTTCTACTCATGTTTCAGCCGCTGCTAACAGATGCACCTCTTTTGACTACAGGCCAATAAAACCCAAAGACATGCTCCTTTTCAAACCTTCACAATTCCAGTAATACCAGTCTTACAGTCCCTATTTCCCTCATTTTGCCCTATTCTGACCCCACTCTTGGTCTGAACTCCTGCAATTTCCTCCTACTTCGGAGCTTAATTCCTCCCTTTGTGGACTCTTGCCGCTGCACTGCACTGTTCAGTTCCAAACTGCTTACATGTGGTGTTGACGTGATACTTGAATCCATAGTGACATCTTCCATTCCACTTGCCCTGCGTTCCTTCTCCCTTCTTGCCAGCTGTTGGACCTCTTGCATTCATTGTCTTTCAGGAGAAATAATCCTCCATGGTGACGTCATCACCTCCCCACTTATTTGACTTTGGTGTACCCACATGCTTTGATGTGACATCATTGCCTCTCTGCTCATATGACCTTGGTGTTCTGTCATGCTTCGCTGTGACGTCATCACCTCTCCACTCGTTTGGACTTGGTGTTTTCGCATTCTCCCGTGTGACGTCCACATCTCTTCTCTCATTTGGCCTTAAAGTTTCCACATGCCTCAGCAAAATGTATCCTGTCTTCTTGTTGCCTCAAAACATATGCATGTGGCCGAACCATCCCTTGGACTTCCACCTTCCATTAAATCAGCTTACTGACTCATATCCTCCTTGCAAGATTTGTAGGTGCAACTTGTCTCCTTTTTGCCTGCAGTAACCATCTTGCCATCAATCCAGAGATGCATATTCCATATATATGCATTCTTTCCATTCGCTCTTGCGTTCATTTCTCATACGAGCTTCCTCCTAATTTCCCTCTCATTCCTTGACAGATCCTTATTAATGAAGATATTTGTTTCTTTATGCTTCTTTGCTCTCCATAAGATCTCAAATACAATATTCACCGTTGTAAACTTCACTATTATCACTCTCTTGCCTATTTGTCTTCCAACCTGAAATGCATCCGCTATTTCCCATCCTTTCAGTTTCAACCAAGGCTTCTGCTCCAGAATATCCACCACCTCAAATAAGTTCAAAACTCCTCTTCTTTCTTCCACCCAGTAAATACCAAATTAAACTTACGATTCTTATCCTCCAGCACATCTATCCTACCTTTAAGGTCCTCCACCTCCTTTTTGAGTACCAGAATCTCTGGCCTAATCTCCTGGGACACTACATTCAATTTATTGCCTAAGCATAATTCTTCTAATCCATCCATTCTGCTAAAATTTTTTTCGACAACATCGCCTGACTCAATTGGGCCATGATTCATCTCAATGCCACCAATCACTAACAAAATTGCTACTATCAAGCCGATAATTAACATATTCTTAATTCCTTCATTTCCTCTTCCAGTCTCCTTTGGTTTCCCATCCTTGGGTGCAAACTGTCCAATTCTTGCCCTGTATACTTCCAAATCCACTCCCATTGTTCCTTTTTCTTCTCCAGAGCATGAGCTCTCATCTAACACATCCTTCCTCCACAGTTGCTAACTCACTACCAACATTGACTTGTTGTGAAGCTAAACAAGCTTTTGTTGTTTTAAAGGCCTTAAAAAGCTTCTCCAATTAAAACACAGAATGGCACAACAACGGTTTACAACATCACTGATTTTTATTTAATAGATTTACAGTTATAAAAGTATTATTGGTATCAAATGGTAATACATTGCATTAAGGGTAGCAAAATACAACATTACAAATATATTCATAAGTATAACTGAATCAGGCAAATATGAAGAAATACACATGCATAATAGATTGCATACAATTATTCAGCTATAAAATTCTTTTGCTGATACAGCTTTTAAAAATTTGTTTACAGTAACAAAGAGAAACAAAATAGAAAATAACATTTTTATTCATAAATATTGCATTAGGTAAATACAAATGCATTTGAGAAATACACACATTATTCTGCTACAATAAAGTTTTGTTAAATACAACCCCTAAAAGGTTATAAAATGTAAGCCTTTTTACATCAGGATGTCTTAACAAAGAACCATTGCTTACCTTTACTGAATTTTCTTACAGGTTTTCCTCAGTTCTCATAACTGGCAAATGCCAGGAATGCAGCTTAAACATTTCCTTCCCAAATTTCCTTTCCTAATAATCATTTTGTTTCATATATCATCAATGTCCAAAACCTGTGGTGACATATTTGGTATGGAAAGGAGTTAAATACTACCACAAAAAAGATCAAAGATCCATTGGAACTATTATAGGAAATATTAGAAGAAGATTATATACATAAATGTGGATGACATTCATTGAATCACTGCATCATACAGCTGCAACATCCGAAGGACACTGCAGTGGTTTAGCACAACGGTTCTCGACCTGGAGGTGTGCCCCCTGGGGAGGCACAGTGGGCAATGGAAAATATATATGAATTTGCAAAACAGTAAAAAGTTAAGACAAACACTATTCCCTCGTGTAGAT
Source organism: Deroplatys truncata (assembly GCA_030765065.1). NCBI lineage: Eukaryota > Metazoa > Arthropoda > Insecta > Mantodea > Mantidae > Deroplatys > Deroplatys truncata. The sequence continues at coordinate 233,049,687 of CM060990.1, forward strand.
CACAGGACAGAATCTACTGCAAATAGTTATCTTTGTCACCGCTAGATCTAACTGCATTTATACACTACCCTATACCTAAGTAGTTTGCCCCGATACTGCTAAATTCCTCTGCATCTCTGCTGGCAGCTGACGAGAAGTGTTCTTAGTGAACACGTTTATCATGGCTAGGGTAATTTTACTACTGGTTGATGGCTACTCTTTGCATGTACAGAACAGACAATTGATGTTTGCTGTTGTGTTTGAGTGAGTGGTTGTGCGTAGTAGTGCTAAACATAGATAAATCATTACCAAAGGAAAGACAGTACAGTGATGAGTATATAAGATTCGGTTTAAGTACACTGAAAAAAAATCATTGTCACTTGCCTCAGTGTGTTATTTGTCACAATGTTCTAAGTAATGATACAATGAGACCAGGACATTTAAAATACCATTTGACTACCGATTATCCTGGCTTTAAAGACAAACTATGCGAGTTTTTTGATGGAAAGAAAAATTCACTGGAATGAAACTTGATTCAACTGGAAGTTTTCAAGTGAAGAACGAAAAGACCATTGAAGAGTCTTACAGGCTCACTTTGCTTACAGCAAAAGACAAGAAACCACATACCTTTGGTGAGTCACTTATAAAACAATGTTTACTAACTGCATACAGTACTTTACTTATAAAGGAAAGTTGCAAAAAAAATTGCAAAACTGCTGCTCTCAAGTGAATCATTAAAATGTAGAATTCATGAAATGGCACAAGATTTAAAAAAACATGTAATAGAAAAGTTAAAGAAATCTCCGTTCTTTTCTCTGCAATGCAATGAGTCAACTGACATTTCAAAGAACTCTCAGTTTCTCTCTTATTGTAGATATATTGATGGAAAATGCTTCATAGAGGAAACATTATATTCCTAATCTCTTGAGACCACAAAATCTGAGGATGTTTTTTCTGCTCTATGTAACTTTTGTCAGCTAACGATCTCCCTTGGGAGAATTTTGTTGGAATATGTACCTACTAATGGTGCAAGGGTCTGACAGATTGCCGTTCTGGATTTGCTCAGCTTGCAAAAAAACAGAGCGCTAACATCATTGGTTCTTATTGTATCATATACAGACAAGCTTTGGCTTGTAAGACTCTGCCTGAAACACTTAGGGCAGCGTGTACCATGTTGGAGTAAATTGCTTTGGAAGTAATGATTACTAAAGAAGTCCGTACTAGGAAGTAGGTTACTTTAGGAGCAATTTACTCTGGAAGTAATGGAGAGCTCAATTACATTAATTACAACTATGCAAATAAGAGCTTGTTACTCCTGGAGTATTGTTTTGTTTGCACAATTTACTTGACGATCATGGATAAGGTTATGTGTGATAGGAAAAGAGGGGAGGATGTCAGCAAAAGAGATAAATGTTTGTTGATAGAGATAAAGAAAATTCATTCAAACAATACGAGTGAAAAAACATGATATAAAGATGCTGGAAGAGAAATACCTGAAAAGTTGTGATGGACGAGTTTAATGCTTCAAGGGACAGGAAACATATTGAAGAGCAACTTAAAATTCTGGAAACAATGTTTTTAATCTTCATATTTGCATCGCACATCACTGGCATGTTGATGGAGAAATACCCTCTCCGATTTTGGAAAAGTTCACTATATTCACTGATAGGCACAAAATAGGAACATGCGTGCAGTCAATTGCACCCACAATGTGTAGGAAATCTGCAAAAGTGAAGAAGAATTGCCTTTTATTTTCTGAGCACTGATACATATTTATTTATGTAGATACCTTGCTCTTAACCTCAAAAGCGCTCCAACAACGCAATGAAAGATAGGACCAGCAAATGCACGGTGAACGTTTATAAGATTGCCTGTAATACTGGGATTGCGATGAACTTCACTTAGCGTGACATGAAGTTAAGAAATGCTGGTGAACTAAAGGTCTAACTAGGATGCACTTAATGTAATGGGAATGACCACCATGTTACGTTAAGTTTGTCATAATCCCTGCTTTACTGTCTGAAATGTTTCGGCACAAAACACTCGCAGGACGCATAATAATTGCAGTTTAGGTTACAGAGCTGATTCCTGTCGGAGTTTTCTTGTAAAAGTTCTCCAAGTAAATTTAAAAGGAATGTGAAAGATTCTTTCCTAATACCGAAACATTCCTTGAACTCTCTGTCTGTCTGTCTCTCTCTCTGTATAAGTATCATATGGATCTAGCATACCACTATCACATTCCCATTGTTTTCTTCATCGAGATCATCAATGTAATATAAGTAATTGCTCTTTTCTTCATCGAGATCATCAATGTAATCTATGAACGTGCCAAAATATCTTCCTCCAAATATGATATGGTATTCTAGTTCAATCAACAGGTTAGTTACTCCATCCAGGTCGCAAGAGTAAATTTTTAACCTATATTTGTGCTATATTTAATCCCATAGTAACATACTACATGACGGTGCTCTCCAATATTTACTTCTGCAGTAATTTATTCTGATGGTATCTGAAAGGAGTAAAATGCTTAGGAAATGCTTTACTCTCGTATGGAAATTGCAGAGTGTTAACTTGAGTAGTTGTTTACTATGAAGGTTGAGCTTACTCTAAGTTGGTGCATGCCGCCCTTAAAACTGCTTTGCAGTTAGTAGCCGAGGTAGTGAACTATGTCAAATCTAGTGCTGTGAATACTAGACTTCTTGAGGTTTTATGTCTCAAGAGTTAAGTAGTGACCCAAAAAACTCTTCTGCGCCATACTGATATTCATTGGCTCTCACAAGGTAACATGCTCACTCAGCTATTCAATCTGAAATCTGAAGTTGAAGTATTTTTGATGAGTTGGGTGGGAAAAAAAAGAGAGAGATCTGTACTTGCAGTTTACAGATGATAAATGTAGCTACTATTTGACATATTTATCAGACTTCAGAACCCAACTTCATGTCCTTCCCACATCTTAATGAGCTTCTTGATGACACAAAAAATATCCCATTACATCTGAAAAGTGAATTGAAGAACTTTATTTCAAAACATTTGTCATCCTTGAAAACTGAAATAGGAGGTTACTTTCCATATATTTCTTCAGATATCTGGCAATTTCAGTTGACATGAAATTTGTTCAAAATAGAACTGCACTTGCTTCCTGATTCCCTTCGGGAGCAGGCAATCAGTCTAAAAATGAGATTCACAAGCAAAAGTGGAGTTTCTAAACTTGACTGTTGAAGAGTTCTGGTTAAGCTATTTTCCTGTATACCTACAAGTTGTTATGGAAGCTGCAATGTTATTGGTGCAGTTTCCATCATATCTATGTGAATCTGGATTTTCTATGCTGGTTTACACCAAACCAAAATACCAAGCCTGGCTAGATGTTAAAAGTGATCTGAGGTGTGCACTACCACAATTGGAACCAAACATTTAAAAACCTGTTAAAAACAGTGCCAGCCCTCTCATTAATCATTAACTGTGTTCTTACAAAATAAAATCAAATGATGTAGTTTAAATATAAAAATGTAATGAGTGCAAAATCCTTCATAATATAGACCTAATAAGCACTATTGATTAAGAAATGTTCTATCAACAAAGGAAGTATTAGTATCCTATTAATTAATTTTAAATGTAAATGTTTATCATCTGCCATTTATTGTTTACTTTGCATTGCTTCTTATGTCTATTTTTATTATTGGTTATCTGTAATTTGTTTTATTTTCTTGTATTATTATTTGTGTTATTCATGTCTTTCATCGTAAAGTGATGACATTTTTAATTATTACTATGAAATATGTAATATTATTTATTTATTAATTAAGCTTTAATATTATGTTCTGCCGCTGTTTAATGAGTTTATCCTCTTTGGGGTCATGTGTGTTTAATAAATAAATAAGTAAATAAATAAATGTTTTAATATCAGCACTAATAAAATTCCTTAATTATTGGAACCTAACAGCAAAATAGAGCTTTTGTAAATCAATAATTCATTAGGGGTGTGAACTAATTTAAAGACGCAAACGGGGTGTAGTCCCAAAAACGTTGAGAGTTACTGGTTTAACAAAGGCAATAGGAAAGTATAGAAGCACTTCTTGAACAAGAATGCATCACTTTACTGTATTGCAGTAACAGGGAAAAGTGCTCATTTTCCATTTTCACATGCTGTTGGTTATAATGGTACATTATAACAGATCTTTCAGTCAGGAAGGAAATCATCACTGACAGTTATATGACTGCCCTAAACTTATGGCTGACCATCTGCTTTGTAATGGAATACAGCAGTAATCAGGAAATCTGACCACATAAGTCTACATGCATTTCATTATATGATGCCTTTACATTGAGAAAAATTGTAGTAATCTAACTTGGAAAGAATGTTCAATGTTGTAATTTGTCTTGTTCCTTTCATGAAATTTCACAACTTCCTTAGAAGTTACTGAAATATTAACATGTAATGGACTTATATTATATGTTAATAACCAATAATGCTTTCCATCCTAATTATACCCAACTCTAAACAAATAAGGTACAAGCAGAAATAAATGTATAACCTTGATCTCAGAAAAAATGTGAAGTACCATACACTACGAGGCCATAATTTACAATCCTTAGTCATGCTCATTCACAAGCATGTAAACATTGTAACAACTAATGGCATTACTTTAAATTCTTGTCATAAACTGCAACTCCTAGAGTCTAAGTCGCATTGGCAATTGCAGGATATTTGAACCAGCATTCTGCAATTGCATGTAAAATTTTATTACTCCAGCCGCTAGCATCTTTTAAATTACAGTTATCCAGATCCGCTAATAAGAAAGGAGTGTTAGTGATAATGGCAGTTTCCTTTATTCACTTTATCTGCATGATATGAAAGAGAGAAATGCGGAATGACAATGTCAAACCCATTATGTAACCCAAAATTTCTTACGCTTACATGTTGTTAGGGAAACACTTTTTCTCTAGTTTTAAAGTTTCCATAAGTTTAAATTTAAAATATTGGAACTTTCACACAGTGATGCTAATAATTAAACTATGGAAAATGAATCGATGTTAAGCACTCATATTGCTCCTCTTACCAAATTACTGGTAGGACATGTTTTGAGGACCTACTGTCCCCATTTTTGACTGCTGGTCAACTAATCTGTGATTCCCCAATCCTCTTCTTCTTCCCTAGGTAGTAGTGGTACATTTAGTTCCATCTTTCATTGATACAATATTACAAATGAAGTTTACAACTAAAAAGTTTTAGAAATGTAGTGCATCTATACACTAGCTCTCCCAACTTAAACTCCTAGGTTGTATGTATGAGACAAAGCTACTGTACCATCCCTTTACTTTCCAAGATGAAACCATTCTGTTGCTCTTTCTTAGGCTCCTTGTACACTTCTCTCTTACATTTCCTAAAAATGTCCCCACCATTTTAATTATTTCTGCTTTTGGGGCTTGCCAGCATTTTAATTACTATTATTTCTTTATTTAACTTATCCCATGTTTTGTTCCACATATCTCTTCATCTTTTAACATTTTCACATTATATTAGCCAATGAAAAATACTACCAGACTCTTCCCTGGGTAACTGTAGTGTCATTTGGTGTGGGTTTGTGAATTTAGATATTAAGCTGTTGTCTGTTAGAATTTCAAAGTTCATGATTCAATGTTTGAAGCTTTTGATATATGTTCTTTCCCATAAGTTCAGTTCAGCAGGATTATCTACCGATTTTAAAAGCTCAACTTTTGTGCTATATGGTGATTTTCTTCCCAGAAGTGATTGGCTATGGCTGATTTATATAACTGGTCTTGTGCTTATGTTTCTCTTGGTTTTTCCAATGTACATTTTGTTGCACTCTAAACAGTTATATATGCCTGATTTCTTTTCTAATGGGATTCTGCCCATGTGTTTTGATTTCAGCCTGTGTTTAAGTTGTATTTATTTTGCAGTGTTAGGGCTATGCTGAACTCTTTACAGATATTTTGGAATTTGTGAAATGTCCAGGGGTAGTACGTTAATTATTAAATTTAACTTTATACTTGTTGGGAATTAGTATAGTTATTTGAGTTGTTTCTGCTTCTTGAACTTTTTAATTTTCTTAACTAGTTCAGTTTTTAACCCATTATGTTTAGTAGTGTTTAATATATATCTGTACTTACTCAAATTCACACTTGTTTAACGGTTGTTTACCAATCTGCAAGTTAGATGGTCAATTGTGAAATGTTTGTGTGGTCTAGGGTTGAAACTGTTGGCTTTGATATGGTTGTCAGTATTTGTGTTTTATCTATAAATTCTAAACTCTACCCTGTTATTAATCCTGGTGAGAGTTATCTAAATTGTTTTTCTAAACTGAATTTGATGACTGGGTCCTAAAGATTCAGAAGTTTAAGTGAGTTATCTACTATTTCTACATATCTATACCAGATCTTAAAAATATGAGGAAATGCTTTAGTGATGTGGGTCTCAAAGTGGTCCATGTATACATTCACCAAAAATGGAGATAGAGGGTTACTAATAACTAGAACTGTTTCCTGTTTATCGAATTTGCAATTGAAAGAAAAAATGCTTGATGGATATAGATTTTTGTTAAGCTTATTGTATTCTTCAATTGTTCTTTTCTAGGTTGAGTAAGTTTAGCCATTGTTGCAAATAATTTAACATCCTGGACTTTGGAATTCTGGGAAAGAGAGATTTGACATTGTATGAAATAAGTCAGCCACATGAGAAGAGTTCTCATTTTTTTGTGTTTTAACTAACTCTTGAGAGATATTGTGTGACTTTCAAATGCTGACAAAGATTGAAACTTATTTACGAGGCACTTAGAAAGATAACATGCAGGGGAACCAGTATTGTTTATTATTGCACTTTCCTGAGTGGTGCAATTTATGGTCCCATATGGTCTAGCTATTGTGAGGTTTGGAGCTCTGATTTTAAATTGCTCATTAGACATAATGCATTTTGTTCATTAGTACATCCCTCTATTACAGTTTCTATGTCTATTATGTAGTTCATTGTGTTTTTATTGAATGAAATATAAGTTTTTATCCCTTAGTCTAATAGTTCAATTGTTATCACCGAAAACTTGCATGGATAAATTTGATATTGAGGTTAGGTTCTGGCTCCGATTTTAGATGTTATTGTTGCTATTTCTTTTTGGGGGGGGGGTTCCATTTTTGCTCCACTGAATTCTGTGTGTAGAACTTTTTTGCCTTTAATGCCCATCTTAATTACTTTTTGCTTTTGTCTCATTACTTTCTTGTATATGCAGATACTTATGTGATAAAAATAATAATTTTCCAGGTCATCCAATTCCGTATTTCCTATTAGTTGTGAACTTCTCATTTGCAGTTAATTGGTACAAATTTTGATCAAGGAAAGCAAAATTCTCGCACTTTTTAGAATTTTCTACTTCAATTACATTTTTCTTAGCGGCTAATTTTAATTTTTCATACTACTGAAATGATTATTCATTTTCCATAATCTTGGTAAGTTATGCAGTTAAGCATAAAAACAGTCACAGTGTCGTTATATTATATAAGAGCTTTGATTATAACACCAACGCTTCCTGTCATTGCAAAATTGTACTCAGGGCTCTCTCTAGAAGAAAGGACTCCTTAGTACAAGGTAAAGAAAGCACATTTGTAAACTTCCTGAAGCTGAAACCAGTAAAAACCTTTCTTCATCTAGCAAAGCGTAATAGCTTTGCGATGGCATGAAATTTAGAATGCATAAAATGTTAAAAGCAGTAAATGTGCAAAAATTAGATGTAATGTAAGCCACAATACTGAAATAAGAATAAAACAATTTCATTGACCTTTGTCATGCAGAAGAAAACAACTGTAGTACACTCACTTCCATTTATGCAATCACCGCAGCTTTGGGAGGCATTCTACTGGCCTTTATAGGTGGAGCATATATAGCAAAGAGGAGGTGTATGTATCTGTTTACCTTTTCGCCCATGCAGTGGCATCCTGTTTTACATGCACAATTCTAGATTTACCCTCTGGGAACACTGTCATAAAATGTGGGAGTATTTGTATTAAGAGCCAGAGTTCTTCCAGCACTTAAGTGATTCAGTATCCAGGCGGCTAAATCAGGTATTGGTCAAGAATGGAGATTGGTCAGATTATTAAAATAATGTCCAGTAAATGTGTTCTCTTTGAGAGTCAAAAGTATTGTGTGTTTCCGTTTTACATTATGTTGCCATTAAAAATATTTTTTGTGGATATTGTGCAAAACAGGATTTTATTTAGTTATATATTTAAACATGGTTATTATAAGTGATGACGAGTAAAGCTATTGCTCAGTTATATATTCATATGTGAATAATCTAGAATTGTGCACTAGAACAGCATGCCACCGCATCTGTGAAAATGTTAACAGATATACACACTTTCTCCTTGCTATACATGCTCCACCTGTGAAAGCCAGTAGAATGCCTCCCAAAGCTGCAGTGGCAGCATAAATGGAAGCAAGTGTACATACTCATGTTGCTGCTTGTGGACTTAAGTTCTTTACAGCACTGTTCACAACACTAACTTAACTAACTTTTAATTTAGAGGTGTTATTTGCAGATATTATCCTGCAGTATGGCACATAGAGTTAGGTTTGAGACTGGCAGTATATGCAGAACCTTACTGCTGTAGCTTAGTAAGCTCTTTTCAGAAAGTCTTTAATGAAACTCTGTTCATAGCATACAATAGTGATGCTACATTTCAAATGAGAAATTTATTCCAATGACTTATTACGCATCAGTGATCTGAAGTCGGTTCTGTTCTTTCTCACAAGACTGGAAACATGTTTACATTTACCATTACTGTGACGAATGGTAAAAATTGTCAACATTATTCATATTATTTTATCATATTTTAACACTACATTGGACCAACAAATACAAGTTAATTTTGCCCATTTAGTCTCCCCCACTGAGTGAGATGGCTCAGGCAATGCTTCTACAGCTTGTAATTGGGAGGTCCAGGATTTGATTTCCATTGGACTAGCCATCCTGATTGAGTTTTTTTGTGTGTTTTCTAGTTTAGGCAAATACATGGGTGGATTTTATACTACCTTGTATTTTCCTGTCCCTCATTTTATTGCCTTTTAGAAGTTGCAGGGCCTTGCACGATGGCTAGTGGTACGTGAAGCAGGTGGTGAATGTGCTTTAAGGAGAGAAATGTTTCTTCCCTGGCATGGCATTTTCTGCCTGTCCTTCCAGATAGAGGGGGAAGCATCAAAGGGGCACCCAGGGATGTTATATTTAAAAACACCCTATGTACTCTCTTGCCCCATCCCTTCCTCCTGGAGGTTTAGTAGATGCAATAGATCTTGGCCGAGGAGCCAAAATGCTCCTTTGCTTCTTAACCCCAATATCTTCCCCTACTTCCAATGAAGTGAACAGAATTAAAATTTTACCCCCTTATTTAAACTGAAAATAAGAGGGAATTTGGTTTTATAACAATCCTTGAAGACCTTGTAGTACTGCTTCTTTCAGTCACACATGCTGAAATTCCTCCCGGTACCACAATAAACACTGTTAAATTTAGCAAAGAACACCACCTCCTGGGCTATACATAGATTTCTAGTCCACATTTTAAGTTTCATAGCACGAAATACAAACAAAAACTGCCACAGAAATGGAAACACATCCTGTAGCCACAGATAGAGGTGTTAATAAATGTTTTATATTTTACATTTGTGTTGATTTGAAATGCAAAATTTGTTTGTTTTTATAATTTCTCTATCTCAACAAATTACTCCATGATTTTAATGGTAAGTCAACAAATCATATATTTACCCAAAAGTTTTACCTTATTTCTTTGTTGCTCATAACTTCAATAGGTAGATACCTCTCAGACTGTGTGAATGGACAGGTCCACTAATAATAAGCCTAAAGAACGTTATATTTTTAAAAAATGCCAAAGAAATGGCTTTGCTGTTGTGACAAATATTACTTCAGTGTTATGAAAATCTTGCTTCAGTCAATTAGATTCTACTTCTTTACTTTAATATAAGAGATAAGGCACTATTGAGTAGCATAAATACAGTAATTTAGGCGATGCAGTGTTAATTATATTCTTTTATAACGGAAACTGAAGATCAACATTACTATGGAGATTCAGTTCTGATAAGGAAGGAAGGAAGAAAGGAAGGAAGGAAGGGAGGAAGGGAGGGAGGGAGGAAGAAAAAGAGAAAGAAAACAACTACATATGTGAACATCAATGAATTTCAGTCAATTAGCAGTTCTCACACCTTGCAGTTCCTTCTTGAATTACCTGGAATTGAGAGAAAAACTGTTTTAAAGAAAAGAAACCCAAATCTTATTTATTACTGACAACCTAAGTATCAAGAGTAACATTACATTATTCAAACCATAACATAGTGAGTGCCTCTGCATTTGCTGGTGTCAGTCATCTCCTGTCGCTCACCACTATGCTGTATTTACAGAAAGATCTCTCCGAGTCAACGTTGGAGCATGGAAACCACATACTCTTTAGTGCTGCAATGGCATACTCTGGATGAGATGATTTCCAGCTGCAAAGTACCTCCACCATCACTTGCACATGGTCCTCCTTGCCAACATGTTTTTTGAAGGTAGCAAGGTAAACACTATGACATTCTACACATTCTTAAGTGGTATACATTTCTTAAATTTAAGTAGTTCTGTAAGGGACATGAGGCTTGAGGCATTTCTTGGATCAAATAGGGAGCCTATGGCTTGAATAATCTTCTGACCTGGAAGAGTCATCTTCAACTGTTTAATTTTCACCAAAGCTGCTTGTGAAGCACAGGTTATCTTGGTTTCAACAGCCATTCTTACCTCTGTTGATAGATGTTTAACTTCTTCTGATACAATCTGACTCAATTTTAGTGTTACTTTCACTACACTGATTTATTCCACTGATGTATTCCACATGTATGGTGGGCTATGATGACCCATCCAAGAAAGTTATCAGTTCCATAATTGAGCGGCAGACTGCTGATGCATAAACAGCTTGCAACTGTATTGTTTGGATGTTAGTTGCATTAGCTTCTTTGAATAAGCGTATCTTCACATTCCCATCTTTAAGGGTCTTGAAGAAATCTGGTATATCCTCGATATGGGTTGCCAAGCACATTGCAGATTTAAACCAAGAGCTCCATCTAACACCTGCAATAGGAAAAGCACATACTTTATGCTTTTCAGCAGAGTATTTGTACTTGTACTTAAAAAATTATATGCAACTATTTTTGTGAATCCTAGTGTTCAGGAACGCATTCTTCACCTACACATAAGCAAGGTTAAGTTCGTTGAGTTTGTCTTCAAAAAGTTCCCCAACAAGATTTATTCTGTGAGCCCAGCGCTGGATGTAATTCAGCTTTTCCATTCAACCTTTCAGGGCATTCACACAAGACGTCATATAATGCATAGAGTCTGCTATTACCGCTATGATATGATCGTTTTCAATTTCGTACAATGCATGTGTCCAAAATAACATTTGAAAAGTTTGGTCCATTGGCCAAATCCAGCAGTGCTGACGAAGCCAGATGTGTCCATTGTTCTGTTGCTGGCACAGCAGAACAAAGCAACGCGTTGAATACACAACTACTATTTTAATCTGTTATTTTGTTGCATAATACGAACACGTCTTTGTTTTCTACATCCTCTTTTTTTTTTTCTCTTGCTTTCTCTGTCCCAACTTTGTAACGCATTTTTGCAAATCCAGTTTGCGGTCAGTAAATCCCCTACATCACGTTGAATATAATTACTCATCCAATTTTGGATTGCAGGAGATCAAGTTTCTCGACTGGTATATTTGCCTTTACAAATGCTTTGGTAGTGCCTAAATTAAATTGTTCTTTTATATCTTTCACTCGACTTGCATTAGTTGACGTTTCTTGCAACGTGGCCGCACATAGGGTATTAGCAGAAGCTTGGTTAGCTTTTCGGGATTGCATATGTTTATCTGATATCTTGTGCTTGTCCAGTGCATCTTAATGCCGAAAATCAAGTTGCCATTCACAATATTTACAAAACAGTATGTCAGAAGACACAACTTGACCTTCAGATTTGAACTCTGTAGCACGATCTTATAACGTTATTTTTATCTTTGGCTTTCTGTATTTGAAACCACTACATCTGTTGTCTACAACAACATAGTAATAACATACACTTCCGAGTTTCCAACAATAATGACGCTGGTTGATAGATAGACACTCGTGATGTCATGACTCACTAATTCCTGCTCTTGGTGAGCCAATCAGAAGCATTACTGAACATAGCAACAACTCTATGCTGGTGGCCCCAGCACTGAGAATCTGGCCATAAACCTAAGTTATTGCAACACCTATTTTGTTGTTCACCAAACATTTGCTTCTGGAATATGAGAATATTGTGCAAATTTATATTCAACCCCTGAAAATGGTGCTATTTCACGAATACGTTGAAATTTCGCTTTACTTACAACATTCGCGTTTCATTACAATTTAAATTCATGTTTCTAATGACCCTAAACAAATTATTATGCAAACAAAATAACTTTACAATGCAAAATGCAAAATATGTTTTTATTGCTAATTATCAAAAACTGTCACCTATAGCCATATAACATGCAGAATATAAATAACTTACATGTGGGAGCTGACTTTACAGCTCACAGTATCCATTATTGGAAGCCTGCATCCATCACTTCTGATTACTAGAGGTCACTAGGGGTGCAAACAAATTTTAATTTTCATAAAATGAATTCCACATGCTACGCATTTTGTTGCAGCCCAGTGAATGGGGACCATGATCATGATGAATGACAAGACACCCAGATAAGCTCTGGCCTATCATAGTCCTGCGTACCAATTAGCACAGTACATTCAGTTTGTAATTACAGTAGAACCTTGATTATCCATTAAATGGAAGGGGTGGGATTGACAGTTAACTGAAAATCATGGATAACCCATATTACTTAATTTGAACAGCATGTTTATTAAGCAACTATACAAAAGCTAACTAAACACAGGAGTCCAATGTTGCATTTCTTGTATATTTATAATGGCAATAAAGGTGATTGCTGTCTGTGGGACAGGGCTGTGCAGTAAGAATTAACATACATGTGCATGCACTTACTCACTCGCATCTGTTTTCTTTTTTTGGTAATTTTATGGGTACATCACTAAGTGAAATAATACATTATGATCACTACTATTGTCTGATTGCATGACCACTTTATGGATTGAAACTAGAACTTAAGTAATACCCAGATGAAGGCGTCAGAACATCCTCTTGACTACAGTACATACATGTTCATTCTGTATTCAATTCATAACATTCACCACATTTCTATGGGAAATTGAAATTGATTTGAGTCCACATTCTGTATTACATACTGCATGAATATGCAGACTCAGATAGAACTGAATCTTAGATTCAATGCTCTTAGAAAGTACTGCACTCATTGTAATATGCTGATGGACCATCTTTTCTTTTTTCTATAATTGTTAAAACTTGTAAAAGCTTTTTGCTGTACTATAAATATGATTCAAGCTGCTGGAATGCGAATTTAAGGGTGTCATGGCTCATTTGGAAATTTTCCAGCTAATCTTCCTTATTAAAATGAAAACAGACTGTACGTTCCCACCAATCTTTGCTTCTTTCTTTAACCCAACTTACAGACACACTATTCACCTATTTCTTCTGAAGCAGTATGGTGAAATACAAGTTTTGGGTCTGTAATTTTCACAAGAAAATTAGTGGCTTCTTTTGTTGTGTCCATCATTCATGCTACAAGTTTTTGTGAAGGGAACAATAAAATGTCAGAAACTGATGCAATAACAGACACAACAGGACCACTTTTACCAATTTCATATCAATGGTGTATATTCTTTACAAAACAGTAGTACAGTAACCTCAAAATCTTCACCTAACACAAAGAACGACAAACGAACACTTATGTAAAACAGGTTAGCCCTTCGCCAAAGTCAGTCCAGTTTGCATATTCAAATCAATCTCGATACGTATTGAAGTTAACATGGAAATGTGGATCATATTTAGTATGGAATGTGTACTCAAATCCATTTTAAGTTCCCATTGAAACATAGTAATTGTTAAAGTGCTCACATGGGAAGTGGATGTAACATAGACTTTTGTTCCAAAACAAGTTTTGCCACATACAGGAAATTTAAATTCCATGAAAAATAAAAAAGGATGATGGTTAATGAGCTGAACACCTAACCAAGTGACAGATAATTGAGGTTCTACTGTATAAGTTACAATATTATGCAATTAAATTTAATACTTTGTCATGTCCATGGTGAAAATATGCAACACTTTGAATGTGCACACAAAGCTGGAAAAATGCCTCCATTCCCACAAAATCATAAACAGGCCTCTATTCCGATACACTTTATGGGCAAGCCATAAAAGTTGGCCCTCTATTTCTATAAAATCATAAACAGGCCTCTGCTTTGATACAATTTATGGGCAAGCTATAAAAGTTGGCCCTGCTTTACCATAAAGTCATACACAGGTCTCTGCTCTAATACACTTCACGGGCAAGCCATAAAAGTTGTTAAGTATGGGAAAGTAATAAAATAATATTGCTTGTATTCCTTTGGTGAACTAGATTAATTTTTACTTACTTTGTACTTTCTTGTGCTATATAGTAACTTTGAGGAAAACACAAATACTTATCAACTCAAGAGAGAATTTAACAGAGGTTTAGTATTGGCTGCTTTATGGTTTAATTATTGAGAATGGTAAATTTGTACGAGCTTTAAAAATAAAATAATCATAATAATAATAATAATAATAATAATAATAATAATAATAATAATAATAATAATAATAATAATAATAATTTAAAAAATGTAAGCTGTTAGCATTAGTTTTAATTTAGTTTCCCAATATACCTGTTTAGGGTTTTTGCATCTAACTGTTTCATTGCTAGGAATTAATTACTTTCAGTGGATTTGTTGCTCATGTGTTTATAACCGTTTGAAGTTATTTGACAGTTTTTGAATAATAAACTAACTAATACAAACTTGCAGCAAAGTTTTTATGAATACTGTGAGAAGGACAGAACCTGTCATCTCAAAATCCCCAAGAGTTATGGATAATAAGCTAAAAATCAATCATTTTAGACTTTCCATTGAGATTAAATGGATAAAAAAGGAGAAGAAAAAAGAAAAGATGCTGATCAGGTAGAAATATAACACCAACAACAGATGATGATGATTATTATTATTATTGTTGTTATTACTATTATTATTGTTGTTGAGTGGACTAGCAGAGGGGAACAAAGCTGATCACAAACTGATTTCCTTCATAATGGCAGGAAATAATGAATAAGGAACACTTGAAACACCGGAACAGAATCATCATCCACGATACATAATAAAAGAGGAAAACTTCACAAATTTGATAATAGTTTGGTGGAAAATATTAGAACCATTTTTAATTATACAACCATAGACAAGGCAGGTGTTGAAAAAGAACTAATTAAGAAACTTAAGAATACAAATTCCACTGATGAGATCACAGAAGATTTCTTCTCCTGCATTAAAACAGCATGTAGATCTGCATTCAGCTTAAAGAATATAAGTAAAATAAAGAAAGGTAGATCAGTTCCATGCTGGGCAGATGGATTGACAGTTCTACGTAAAAAGGTAAAGTCAATGCAACAAAAATACCAAAGAATGCAGAACAACTCAAACTTAAGAGAAAAGAGGAAAAACCTTTACCAGAAAGAAAAACATGTGTATCAAGCAAAGCTCCAAGAAGAAAAAACAGCCATGGAAAAATGTTTGCACTGTAACACCTGGATCCAATCCATGGAACATAGTCTGTAAAAGTCTATCTGCAGAAACTAGAAACAAAACTTTGTCTACACTACTACAGAAGGGCCATATACCAAGGATGGAAAGCACAATAAAACATATCATTGGTTATTCTGTACCTGAGGACAATGAACACCACTCAGAAATTAGAAAACTAGTAGTGGATTCACCCAAGGAAGCAGATGACATAAGATTCACAAAGGAGGAAATCCTAGCTGTGCTCAAGATATCTGATTCTAAAAAAATCACCCAGTGAAGACGGAATTATGAGTGACATTCTCTTGCAAGTATTCAAACTTATTTTCAACTTAATTACGGAACTATACAATACATGCTTGGAAAAAGGTTGCTTCCTAAAAGTATGAAAAAAATCAATAATAATTGCTGTCACTAAACCAAGCAAGGAGCATGCTAATGATATGTTTAAATACAGGGCAATAGGCCTCCTCAATGTAGCAGGAAAAGTGCTGGAGAAGCTATTCATTTGACAGAATTCTTCACCACATGTACAAAAATAAATTACTAAATAGCAACAATTTGGATTTAACCCGCAAGTGGGAACAATAGAGGCAACAATGGAGCCCAAAAATACCATAGAACACAGCCTGAATAAAAAACAAAGTGTTGTTCTTGTAAGTCTAGATGTGAAAGGGGCATTTAATACAGCATGTTGGCCAAGCATACTATAGAATCTAAAACAACTTAGATGTCTAAAAAAATCTATACATTTTAACACAGAATTACTTCAGTGGCAGATTAGCAATGTTCTCAGTAAATACACTTAGGGCAGTGTGCACCAACCTGGAGTAAGCTCTACTTTCATAGTAAACTACTATTCAAGTCAACACTCGGCGACTTCCATGTGAGAGTAAACTACTTCTGAAGAATTTTACTCCTTTCAGATACTCCCAGATTATATTACCGCAGAAGTAAATGTCGGAGAGCATCATCATGTAGTATGTTACCACGGAATTAAATAGAGCACAAATATAGGTTAGAATTTACTCTTGCGATCTAGATGGAGTAACTAACCTGTCGATTGAACTTGAATACCGTATCTTATATGGAGGAAGATATTTTTTATGCGTTCATGGATTACTTAGATTAAATTGATGATCTCGATTACTTAGGTTACATTGATGATCTTGATGGAAAAAAACAACGGGAATGTGATAGTGCTATGCGAGAACCATATGATACTTATACAGAGAGAGAGACAGTTCAATGAACATTTCAGTATTAGGAAAGAATCTTATACACGGCTTTTGAACCTGCTTGGAGAACATTTCAACAAAATTCAGCTCTATAATCCAAACTGCAATTATTGCTATGCGTCCTATGAGTGTTTCGTACCGGAATATTTCAGAAGCTTGAGCCGGCATTACGATGAATTTAATGTAATGTGACAGTCTTACACTGTATTAAATGGAGATATTTAAAATTGACTAAACGCGATGTAACTTAAAAGTTTGGCAAAGTCAAACTTTTCCTTCCCATTATTCAAGTTTGATTTCACATGGTAATTAGAACCAATCAGCACCAGCTCAAAGTAATAAAAAACTATGAATCAAGAGTCATTCCCATTACGTTAAGTGCATGCCAATTATACCTTTAGTTTACCAGCATTTTCATGTTACGTTAAGTAAAGTTCATCATAATCCCTGTATTACAAGCGATCTTATAAATAAACGTACACCACGCATCTGCTGGCCATGTATTTCATTGCGTTGTTAAGAGCGCTTTTCTTTTGAGATTAAGAGAGAACAAGGTACCTACACATATAAATATACACGAGTGTTCAGAAAATAAAAGGCAATTCTTCTTCACTTTCACGGATTTCCCACTCATTATGTGTGGAATTGACTACACACATGCTACTATTTTGTACCCATCCGTGAATATGGTGAACTTTTCTGAAATCAGAAAGGGTATTTCTCTATCAGCATGCAAGCGATCTGCGATGCAAAATGAAGATTAGAAACATTGTTTCCAGAATTTTAAGCTCATCTTCACTACGTTTCCCGTCGCTAAAATGATTAAACTTGTCAATCACCACTTTCCAGCATTTCTCTTCCAGCAACTTTATAACATGCTTTGGCTTTTTTGCATTACTTGGGTCTTCATTGAAAACATTAATCAAAGTAACCTCCCATGTATCAGAAACCTAAGCTTATATATTAAAAAAAAAAAAAAAAAAAAAACCCTTACCTAACCTCCCATAAATCAGAAACGTAAATAACTAATATACATAAAATAAAAAGTAATTAGGAATGCACGTTGCAAGTGTTGCGGTATCTGTGGCTTTGAAGACCAATGTAATGCAGGTTATCGCAAGTGTTTTTACACTCATATTGTTTAAATGGATTTTCCTTATTTCTACCAACAAACATTTATCTCTTTTGCTGACGTTTTTCCCCTTTTCCTATCGCACATAACCTTATTCATGACTGCATCAAGTAAATCGAGCAAACAAAACAATACCTTTGGGAATATTGAGCTCTTACTTCCGTAGCTGTAACTAAAAGAGAAAATTGCAATTGAGCTCTCCAATGTTACTTTTAGAGTAAATTGCCCCCGTAGTAACCTACTTCCGTAGTGGGGACTTCTTTAGTAAACGTTAATTCCTAAGCAATTTACTCCAACATGGTGCACGCCACCCTTAGAGTTATAAAGGATGTAACTAAAGGATGCCCACAGGGATCCTGTAGCAGGCCTGGGCCCTGGAACATCATGTACAATTCACTGCTGAACTTTAACTTCTCAAACCACTAGCATGTTATCGCATTTGCTGATGGCCTAATACTTCTCTGAATAGGAGAGTGACATTGAGGCTGAAAATTATGCCAATATCGATATCAGGAAAATATAAGAAGGGCTTTAAATAACAAAATCACATTCAATGAATCCAAGTCTACAGCAATGTTAATCTCAAAGAAACAGAGGTCTACCAACAAAAGTATCAATATATGTGTAAACTATTAACGAATCAAGCAAGTCCAAGAAATAAAGTACTTTGGAATACATTCAACTGCTAACTACATTTTAATAAACACATTGAAATAACAACAAACAAGACCATGAGCCTTATGAACATATTAAGAAGAGTAGCATGAATGCACCTGGGATTGGAACATACAGCATTATAAACTATATACACATAATGGAGCAATCTTGCCTATGTTAACATACGGAGCCCCAATATGGGAGGACACACTAGGAAAACAGAAAAACTTAAATAAACTAAAGAGAGTATAGAGAATTGTACATGTCACATTAGCGAAAGCCAATAAA
The DNA here is from genome assembly GCA_030765065.1 of Deroplatys truncata. Taxonomy (NCBI): domain Eukaryota; kingdom Metazoa; phylum Arthropoda; class Insecta; order Mantodea; family Mantidae; genus Deroplatys; species Deroplatys truncata. Next base: position 233,068,732 of record CM060990.1, read on the forward strand.
ACTACCATATGAAGCATCTTGCATCATAGCTGGTGTCAAACCAATAGCTATCAGTATTCATGAAACAGTTAAGCTATAGAGAGCAATACACAGTCTTGCCGATGACCCCACAGACAATGATGCACTGCTGAGTATAGAAGAGTGGCTACATCTGGCAGAAAGAATCACTGTGGGTGTGGCTGAAGAATCAACTGCAAAACAGAAATATTCACAGATGGCAGTAAACTACAGGGTATGGTAGGGGCTGCTGCAGTTCAAACAATCAAGCTGAACATATCGGAATTCTTAAAGCTCTAGAAGTCATACCATCCATTGATCAAATCAGTTCTGAAGATAGACTAATTGTAGTTTACACAGATGGTCAAGTTACTCTAGACCTACTCAAAAACAACTTTAACCAGGGGTACATAATATCCAAATTAAGACATACAATAGGAAAACTCTGTGAACAAAACTGAATATTACACTTTGGCTGTATAAAAGCCCACATCGGAAATCACAGCAATGAAATGGCAGATAAATTGGCGAAGGAAGCTGTGTCAGGTACCAGTGGAAACATCAAGTATACAAAGAAACCTAAATCCTCAGTTATCACCCAGATAAGAGAAGATGAAACTACCAAATGGCGGAATGAGTGGATCAACACAGCCTAAAGGAGCCACCTGCAAGAAGTTCTTCCTGTCTGTTAGAGACAGGTCGAAACTTAAATGTAACATAACACCAGAGTTTTCTCAATAGTAACTGGACATGGCAAAAAAAAAATCACATCTCCATCGAATAGGAATCATAAATGACTCAACCTGTCCATGTCGGAAAGCAATGGAGACCATGGACCATCTCCTGTATGCATGTGAAATGCAGCAACACGTAAGAAACATGTTGAAGGAAGAAATCTGCAAAAATGGAGGAACATGGCCAGCAAAACAGAAACACTTACAAAAATATTTAAGTAATTTTAAGAAATATTTAAGAATAATATATGATAAGGTCTAAAGGACAAGTGAACAAGTTATGAATATACATAAAATTATGTAATACTGGATATATACAATGTAAATAGGTTGTGTGAGGCATGTAATATTACCGCGGTAATGGGGCATGCTGACAAAGAATAAGTAAATAAATAAATAAATAAAAATAAAATAAAATAACAATAATAGTAACAACAACCCCATGGTGCTACAGCCCACGAAAGCCCTTGACCTGCCAACCCGGCTAATGGCCTCATGCCCATGTACACATCGCACAGAGGTGGGCGATCAACCTATCAATTCAGGGAGAAGATGTGGCCAGCATCATGCATCCCCTAGCCAGAATACTGGTCTCCATGACTGGGATTACTGCCTATCACAACTCCTCACTTTCCTCACAATGCTGAGTGGGCACCGGTCTTATACCCAGGACTTAAAACCTGTACCCCCTGGATGGGATTGAACCTGTGCACATTCTGTGGCCAGGAACTAGAGCTCCATACTCTGTGCCACAGCACAGGACAGGTACAAATATGCTCACAGAAAATGATTCAGATTTGTTATAACTGATACTATTCTTCTTGGAAGTCCTGTGAACATCGCAGATACAACACTAAGTTTTAGCAGTAAAAGGTTGCAGAAACTGCTTGCCAATAGCTTGTGGAGGAATAAGCAATAATATACTAGAAAACAGAAGGAGACACGAAGATAAACTGAAGTTAAAGCAGAAAAAGGAGCTATAATACATTTTCTCAACATGAATATTTGCACACCACCCAAAATAAAATAAGTGTAACACTAAGATTGATAACATTCCATGTCTGTTCTTTAAAAATCCAAAAGATATACACTGCCATCCTTGGACGACAGTGGGATTTTATTCAAAATGTTCACTTAATACTCACAGCATTATCATGGGGACAGAATATTAGCAATTTCAGCAATATGCAAATGAAATTGCCTGGCTGGTATAACTCTAGTGACTGTTTATAAACTCATCATGGTATACATATAATTAATTTCATATTTGCCAATTAGAATGATGTCTGCAGAAGCAAAATATGAAGAAATATGGAAATCAGTTCTTATCTGACCCATTCATAACAAGCTTATAGCTAATTTATAAAGTAGTACAGCAATGTTGCTCAGAAGCTCTTTGTCTCATACTGCAGTTTAGTAGCACAAAGGAAGGAATAATGATAGTAATATTGGTAGTGGTGATAATGCGTTTCTGCTGATGATATGATAATGATTAGAGAACAATTTCATGATAGGACAAGGTGAAGAAGAAAGTTATAATGGATTAACAACAAGAGACAGGGGATTTATGCTAACACTTTAAATGATAAAAGAAACAAATAACAACCGGATCACACCAGGAATTTAAAATCAAGTAAAAGAATGACATTTTCAAATAAATATGTTAAGGAGAATAATATAACTCAGGAATTTATGGTGTATTTTCAGAATTATAAGAGAATATATTATAAAGCTATCAAGGAAGTAAAAAGGATATTTCACAACAAACAATTATATGAAGCGGTACATACATCTAAATCTCAAAAATGTTGTGGAATCACACACAGTGAAGCAATTGATAGAAGACACTTAGTGGAAGTGGAGTCAACCTGAACACCACTAGCTTCATTCACCTATTCATTATGCAGAACATTTATCATGAGCTCATATCTTAACCATGAGCTCACATCATCAGCTGCCTGCTGACTGCTGGATCAACTTGGGTCATTTTGTTGAAAGCGTGATAGTAAAACAAACACATAGAGGACACTCTCAAGCTTTTATACTTACACGATCCATCCATTCAGTTCACAACAGAGACAGCTACGAACAACTCTATAGCTTTCCTGGGCTTCAAATTAATGAAGATTTTAAACAGGATAGAATTTGGAACATACAGAAAACCTAGCTCAAAGATGATTACATCAAAGCACATAGTTACAACCCTAAGGCACACAAAGAAGCAGCATTCCGCAGATTAGCTCATAGACTAATCAACATCCCTCTCAACAGAACTCTGAATACTACAAAGAATATCAGCACATTGTCAAATCTGCAGCAGAGAATCAATTCAGCCAGGAAATGGTAGATAGAAAAATATATAAATTCAAAGGGAGTTCTTCGCCGGCTGCCGAGAGAGAAGGTTGTGCTGCCGAGCGACAGATCACATGGTACAATGAAGTATATGGACAGTTTAAATATGGCTGCGAAGTGAGAAGATATGTGTAGAAATGTGTACAAAAAAACATTTTCTCGGCAACTTTAACTGGTCGGCGGTGGATTTAGTTTCTTAAATATGATATCTTCGATTGTTTCATGTGCAGTAATTATAAATTATATACAATGTGGAGCGCATTATAACTGTGAAGTGGAGGACTGTTGAATTGTATTTGACGGAAAACGTGATTCTTGATGTACTTTATAAAGACGTTTTTTCAAGTTGCGTCAACATTGAAGTGGTTTGAATGCGTTCACTTATTTTGCAATTCTAGATTACATTAAATGGTTGTATGGTACAGGAGAACTGAGCTATAGGATCATATATAACAAATATAACAAAGGGAAATAGTATTGGTTATGCTGTTCCGAGGCGTAATGGAGTATTAATTTTCATTACAAAATAAGGAACCCTATATCATTAACAAAATATGAAAGATATCATATAAACCTTGGATCTGAAAGTATACTGATCTGTACAGTAATGTTATGCAATTCTAGAAGCTGTATAAACCTCTGAAGTAAACATTAGGCTTTTGAGGTTAGACAGATGAAGTTAGATTATTAGTGACATTACGTTAGAACTGTGATACATATAGATGTTTTACTAGAGAAGTTATAAGCCAGCAGCGTGAGAGGAAGGTGTATAACAGAGCAAGCACGAAAGAAAGAAAGAAAAAAAAAATGGGAGTGGATATACAAACGTACAGATGCAGAATTGGAAGTTTCGGCAGGAAAAAAATAAAAAAAACAGAAAAATAAAAATAGAAATTCAGTTATGGAGAGTCATCACGATAATTACGATTTTGTTGTTAATAGGAGGAGTGGAACAGAACCCAGGACCAATGGAAATGAACAAAATAATGGAAGAAATAAGAATGATGCGAACGCAACTAGGAAAAAGAATGGATAAAAATACAAATGAGTTGAAAGAAGAAATGAAAATACAAAGAGAAGAAATGGAGAATCAAATATCAGAATGTAAAGAAAACATAGTTAAGATGGAAAAAAGATCCGAAAGGGAAAAGAGAAGAAAAAAACTGTGTAATATTTGGAGTGGCAGAGGATAGAGGAAATCTGGAAGAATGATATATGAAATTATAGACGATATGATGGGAATACAGATGTTTGGATGGGAAATTGAAGATACGTTTAGGATAGGTAAGAAAGGAAGAAAACCAAGACCTATTATTGTGAAACTGACAACAGTGAGAAAAAAATGGGAGATATTAAGACAAACAAGAAGATTAAGGGGGACAAAAATATTCATAAAACAGGACTATACAAAAGAAGAACAAGATCTAAGGAAAGAATTAATTGAAAGGATGAATGAAGCAAGGGCAGCAGGAAAAAAGCATATATAAGAGGGCTGCAATTAATAGTGGAAGGTGAAAATTGGAACATGAGTATTAAAACTAGAGGAACATATGCATTACAGCAAAATATAGACCGACCGGAAAACACAGGACAAAGACAGGAGAAATCATCAGCAGAATTTCAGACAAGTCAAACATGGGTGAGAAGTGGTCAGCAAACCGAGAGAATGACAGCTGAACAAACTAGAAGAAATGGGAGAAGCGGCTTTGAGGGGAGACGACAGGAAGAGAGAAGGGAGACACATCAACAAGAGACAAGGGGAAGAAAGGAAGAAGAGGAGTAAGCGGTGGGAGAAAACGAAGGAGCAACATTGGTGGACGAATTGAACGAGAAGGAGGAGCCAGAAGGAGGGGTGGCAGCAGGAATTGTGTTGAGTGAAGGAAGGGAGGCAAGGGAGAGTGAGAGTGCAAAGAGGGGTAAATCGCAAAGTGAAGAAGTGTTACTGGTAGGGTCCATAAGTGAAACAGAAGAATCAAAAAAAAAAGAAAGGTCTAAAAAATTTATCTAAAGATTACATTCAGCTTAAGGATGTAAGAGAAGAAAAAGAAATGGAACCTCGAACTACAAGATATGGGAAAATGTTGGAGAGCTATAAATCTCAAGAACACAAAAGAACAAATAGGGAAAGGGGCTAAAATTAATGTTTTGGAATGTGGAAGGGCTAAAAAATAAGATAGCCAACGGGGAAATAAAAAACATGATGTGTTCTATAGATGTTGTGGGAGTAGCAGAGACTTGACTGGGAAAGGAAGAGGTAGTAGAGATAACAGGTTTTAAGTTTATAGAGAAAAAAGCAAGGAAAAGATGTGGTAGGCGAAGAGCATCAGGAGGAGTAGGTTTGTTTATAAAGAATGATATGGAAAAAATTATTGCTATAGAAAAAATGGAGAATAGAGGCATCAACGTACTATGGTCAATAATTAAACAGAACAGCGGAATAATTAGGAATAGGGGTGGCATATAACCCACCAGAAGCATCATATTTTCATGATAGTAATTTTTATAGTAAATTAGAAGAAGATATGGAAGAAATACAAGAAAACATGCCAGAGATAGAATTTATTGTGATGGGAGATATGAATGCGAGATTAGGAGAAGAGAATGGGAGGTTATTAGATAAAGAGCAGATACAAGAAGATAGGGATGTGATAAGGCCAAGGAAAAGCAAGAATGTAACGATTAACAGGGAGGGAAAAAAAACTACTAGAATTTTGCGAGGTAAACAATATGATAATATGTAATGGATCAATGGAAGGAGATGAGGAAGAGGAGTTTACATTTGTAAACGCAAATGGGCAAAGTGTAGTAGACTATATGATATGTAGTGAGGAACTGGAGGATAGAATCGCCATTTTTAAAATAATAAATGAAGTAGTAGGTAGTAGCCATTTCCCACTAATGATGGAAATAAATGTTTTGGAACAGAAGGCAAAGAATAGGGAAATAGCTAAAATAAAAATAATAAAAGTATATAAATGGAGAGAAGTTTTAAAAGAGGAATTCATGAAAGAACTAAAGTCAAAAGTAAGTCAGATTGTAGAGTGTGTTATAAAAATAGATATGGATGAGGGAAACTTAGAAAAAGCGCTACAGTTATTAAATATGTTATTACCAAGAGTAGGAGTAGGGATGGAAGGAAGCCACGGAAAAGGCGAAGAAATTAAGGGGTGGTTTGATGGAGAATGTAGAAATATAAAAAAGGAGGTATTTAAATAGCTTATTTGATGAAGAAGATCAGAGAAGGAAAGGGATAGACAAAATCTGACGAAACTTAAGGGGGAATATAAAGGTTTGCTTGTGGTTCAAGAAGAAAGAATGGCAGAGAAACTAAAGGCAGCAATAGAAAGTAAGAATAGTAAAAAAATATGGGAAATAGTGAGGATGATGAACAAGAAAAAAGAGGGCAAAATGAAATTACACCGAACGAATGATAGGGCATTTTAAAAAGCTAATTGGAGAAGGGAAGAAGGTAAAGTTAGATATAAAAGAGATAGGACAAGGAGGAATATTTAACGAAAAATTAGATGGTGAAATCATGGAGCTGGAAGTTTATCAGCAAAAAAGAAATATAAAAAAAGGCAAGGCAGTAGGAATAGATGGAATACCAGGGGAATTTTGGAAAATATATGAGGAAATGCAAAACGGTCTAAAAGTGATGACAACATTATTAAATAAAATCAAAGAAAAGAATGGTATACCAGAATGTTGGAAAATAAGTATGGTGGTACCAATTTATAAAGGAAAGGGAGGAGCAAATAAACCAGAAAACTATAGGGAAATATGTTTATTATCAATATTAGGAAAAATATACACACGTATACTGGCCGACAGATTAAGAAGTTGGGTGGAAGAAGAAAGAAAACTATCAGAATATCAAGCAGGGTTTAGGAAAGGTAAACAGACAATAGATAATATATTTATAATAAAGACGATAATAGATAAGCATTTGAGTAGGAAAAGAGGAAGGATATATGTGTTTTTTGCAGATTTTGAAAAAGCATTTGATACAATAAATAGAGAAGCATTAGTGTATAAATTAAGTAAGAAAGGGGTAAGCAAAAACTTTATAAAAGAAATTACAAAGATTTATAAAGACATAAGATTCTGTATAAGATGTAAAAATAATGGAGTTACAGAAATGACAGAGCAAAAAATAGGATTAAGACAAGGGTGCAAATTGAGTCCTATACTATTTAATATATTCATAGATGACATATTAGAAAGAGTGAAAGAAAAAAATCCGCACTGCCCCATAATAGCAAATACAGAGATACCAGGTTTATTATATGTGGATAATCTTATGGTCGGGGCTATAACGGTAATTGGACTACAGAAAGCAGTTAATGGGATACATGAATTTTGCGAAGAATGGGGAATAAAAGTAAATACAAATAAATCAAAAGTTATGGTATTTAAAAGAGGAAATAAACTAAAAAGAGAAGATAAATGGCAGATGGGGGGTTTAAAGTTGTCAAGGAGATGGATTATTTGGGGGTGAGGATGAGCAGTAATGGTGAATGGGGGGCGCATAGCAGGAAGGTTACAGCCAAAGGAAAGGCAGCAATGACAGGAGTAAGGATGTGCAAATATAAATTAGAAATGCCAACTAAACGGATAGAAAGAATGTACGAAGCATTGGTAGAAGCAAGAATGCTATGCAGTTGAAATTTGGGGGGGATTGGATTTAAGCAGGAAAACAGACCAGAGTTATAGAATGTTTTGCAAAGAGCTATTGGGGTTAACAAGATTAGCACCAGGGGAAGTAGCATTAGTGGAATTAGGAAGAACAAGAAGAAAGGGAGTGATACTGGAAAGGATATTAAAATTTTGGTATAGATGCCTGAGAAAAGATAGAGGAAATTTTAAAGATATGCATGGAACAACAAAAGAGTATAAAAAATAAAAATAGCTGGTGGACAGGGGTAGAAAAAATTATGGAGAAGATAGGAATGGGAGATATTTGGAGAGCAGGAGAAAGAAATAGTAATGGCTTTTGGATAACAGTAAGAAACAGAGTGGATGACATAGAAAGACAAGAGATTTGGGGAAGCTTAGAAAACAAAGTCATTAGGGTTCTACAGATTAGTAAAAAGGAATTGGGGAAGGGAAGGGTATGTAGATTATTGTAATAGAGCAGAAAAAGAAGCGTTTGCATGGATGAGAACAGGATCAAAGTACTTGAGAGGGATAAGGGGTAACAAAAATGGAATTTGTGGATTATGTGGAGGAAACGAAAGCACAAAGCATTATATGACAGAATGTAAAGAATTAGCAGAATGGAGAAAAGAAGTATGGGAAAAAAAATGGGAAAAAATGGATAGGAAAATAGTAGCAATTAAAATGCTAATGAGAAAAGAAGAAAAGCAAAATAAGAATATGGGGGAGTTCCTAAAGAAAGTAAAAGAGAAATTGATTAGAAAAGTAAGAGAGATAAGAAAAGAAGAAAGGTAAACGAAGGAAGGAGAAGATGGGCAATAGGGATTAAAGATAGCAAGGGATGATTAGATGAGCCAGAAGGCCAGGGTGCCAGGCAAAAAGAGCAGCATAGCTGGCAAGAAAAAAATTTGTACATAGGTTAAGTTAGTTTGTAAGAGGAATATTGTAAAAAGAATATGTACAAATGAAGTATCCGTCCGCCTGTCTGTCCGTCCATCCATCCATCCATCCATCCATAAATTCAAAAGACAAAAATGCATCAAGCAGGTCACCACACTATGTAACACAGCAAAAAAGATTAACCTCAGAAAATTTATACACCACCCAGGTCTCTTTCACAAATTTCAGAAAATTTTCATGAACCACAACATCACCCTGGCATATTACAACAAATTTAGCATAATAAAACTCATTAAAACAAGAAAATCGGATCCCATACTCCAGGAGAAAAGTCAGGAATCTACCAGATCCAAGGTAAAAATTGGGAGAATGTTTACATTGGAAAAACAAAAAGTAACATAGCCATCCTCTTCAACGAACAATGACATTGCATCAGGTTGAAACAGGCCGACAAACCAGCAGTCACTTCTCACTTCTGGACTCTAAACCATGAAATAGATCACCGCATCAAGGCCCAGAGGCCCAAGGAGCTTGAAATATGGGAGAAGATCTACATAAAGAAGTGTGAAAACCGCATCATAAGCTTTGATTTGCCAGAAACAGACACCCTTTATTTAGATTACTCCACAGGCCACCAGAGCACACCCCAGGCTTTCAACAAAATGACTCTCAAGTTGATCTGGCAGTTCAAAAGACAGCTGATGATGAAAGCTCATGCTCATGATACATGTTCTACAAAATAAATAGATGAGTGAAGCTAGTAAGAGTTCGGTTCACTCCACTTTCATTATATCTAAATCTATTTGGCATATCATAAAAGGTGAAACTGGCAAATGGAATCATTCAATAATGTTAAAGCAGTAAGATGTAATGGTATATTAGCTTCAGAACCAAATAATGTTGTAAATACTTTTAATGACGTAACAAAAAAGTTGTTAAAAAATCAGTGATAAAATTATTCAGCATAAAAACGTACCATACTTTCCATATTAATTTTTTCTTTTGCCTACTGATATTAATGAAATCAAAGCTGTAATTAGGAGCTTTCTTTTGAAGTTTTATAATTAAAAACACTATTTATACTTTAGTTAGCCATTAACTTATTTAGTAAATCTGTCATTTAGTTGCTGGAAAATCTCCTGACTGTTATAACATTTTCAAAATAAAGCTACTTTTTAAGTGAGGGTCAAAGGAAGAGTTGGATATTCATAGGCCAATCTATTACCAATACTTTCTAAAGTTATGGAAAAAGTTGTGTTTAAAAGATTGGTTTTTTTTTATAAGTATGATATATTATTAAATCAACAGCATGGTTTTCATAAAGGTAGATCCACAGATACAGCTTTAATTCAATTTATAGAAGAATTTATAAAAATGTGGATAGCATAAAGATAGATTAAAATTTTAGGTGGGTTTATGTACAGACTTGACCAAAACATTTGATCTGGCCAACCAGGATTTGTTACTGTTCAAATTACATCCACATGGTATTACAGGAATTACTAATAAATGGTTTGCTTCATATTTAAAAGATAGGAAACAAATAGTGGAACTAGAATTTATTGATCCTAACACTAAATTAAGTAATAATGTAGAAGCGGTTGATAGTGAAGTATTTCAAATGAATATGAACGAGGAGTAGAAAAACTCATTTACACTCTTCACTTAAGTAGAATTACCTGGACATGTTTCGAGAGTCCCTTGCTCTGATGATGATGATGATGATGATGATGATGCAGTTTAAGGTGCTAAACAGCTAAGGTCATCAGAACCCTTACAAAGTATAAAATTTAAAATCTAAAAATAAAATACGGGTAAAAAACCGCATAGTCAAAAGCACTATAAAACAAGCCATCAAAGTTTAAAACCACCACAAAAAACAGGGTAAACAAAACAATAAAAGAGTAAAATAATGTGCCAAGAACTGTAGAACGCATGGAACTTGAGTGCCGTATGTCCACTGGGGAGTAGACCCCCATTAAAAAAACAATATAAAATCACACAGCTAAAAGACGCTCAGCGCATTAAATGCGTTGGCTAAAACCAATGTCACTGATAAAACGTAAAAGACATTCTACAGCATGCGTGTTGTCTGCCAAAATGTTGGCTATGCCAACGAGCAGACACACACGAATGCGCAATAGAGCTAAAACTTGACACTCTGTTAAAATGTGATGCACCATTAAGGGTGCATCACACTGTTCACACAGTGGTGCGGGGTCACCACTAAACAGGTATCTATGAGTAAAACAACAATGTCCGATTCGTAGACGAGCTAAAATTACCTCTTCCTGACGAGAAAAGCGAGAAGAGGTACCCAAGACTGACGGGAGAGGTTTAACCTCCCGCAACTTGTTCCCCCGGAGGGCCGTCCACTCATCGCACCAATGCGAGAGGATGCGGTGACGTAAAAGAACACACAAATCTGACGAGGGAACAAAAGAGGTAAAAAATCTGGGGGATAAAATAGGCGATTTGGCAGCAGCGTCGGCAGACTCGTTCCTCGAGATGCCCACATGACCTGGAATCCACACAAAGGACACGCTGATGCCAGAAGCACCAAGCGAGTGGAGCAGGTCATGAATGCGCTGTACGAGCAGATGGTAAGTGTACAGCGCAAATAATTTGAGGAGCACTCAGGGAGTCTGAACAAATAAAACAGTGCCGTAAGTCGTGCCGCTGGAGGTATAAAAGTGACTGATAAATACTAAAAAGTTCGGCGGTAAAAATCGAACATTGCCCGAGTAAACGAAAGGTAAAACTACGTTGACCAAAAACAAAGGCACACCCTACTCCAACATCAGTCTTAGACCCATCAATATATATAAAATGAAAGTCCCGAACTCGGCCTGAAGTTCTAAAAACGCTGATCTAAGAACTGAAGAAGGGGTCTCAATCTTCGGCATCGACGTTAACCCAAGGTGACAGTGGCCCTTAGCGCGCAACCATGGAGGAAAACGCGTTTCCCCCTGGGAAGAGCCGGCGCTGGCGTAACGTCCAAATGCCGAAGAAGCTGTCGAAATCGAACCTGGAGGGAGCAATGCAGAGGAGCTAACTGAATATTGCCGATCAAGCGAATCCTCGTAAATAACGCGAAGGACGGGTGGTCAGGCACGCTTGAGAGTCGACATGCATAGCTGCACAAAAACATCTCATGCCTGAAGGACAGTGGAGGCTCCGCAGCTTCAGCATACAGACTGGGAAAAGGGCTGGTTGGAAAGGGCCCCGTAGCGACTCTTATGCCACGATTGTGAATGGCATTAAGGCAACGTAACACAGATGGACGTGCCGATGAATAGGCAATACACCCGTAATCAAGCTTGGACCGGACCAAACAGCGATAAAGACGCAAAAGGATGGTCCGATCAGCTCCCCAGGATGTGCCACTTAAAACATGTAAACGATTAAGACAACGGCCATACTTTGCTTTTAAAAAGGAATTGTGCGAAGTCCAGCTCAGCTTTCTATCAAACATTAACCCCAAAAATTTCACCTCGTCTGCAAACGGAAGCATCTCCGGCCCAAGATGGAGAGAGGGCGGAGGGAAAGCCTTCCGGCGCCAGAAATTGATACAGACGGTTTTCTCGGAGGAGAAATTAAAGCCGTTTGCGTTACTCCAGGCATAGAGACGGTCGATACAGCTCTGGAGACGGCGTTCGAGCAGACAGGTCCGCCGTGAACTGCAATAAATAGCAAAATCGTCAACGAAAAGGGACGATGAAATACCAGGTGGAAGACACTCAACAATGGGGTTGATAGCAATCGCAAAAAGTGTGACGCTGAGTACAGAGCCCTGCGGTACACAGTTCTCTTGAATAAAACTACTTGATAAAACCGAGCCCACACGTGCACGAAAGACGCGATATCCGTCATAAACTCCCGAAGAAATATGGGAAGACGACCGCGTAAATTCCATGCGTGGAGTGTACGTAAAATGCCGCTCCTCCAACAAGTATAATAAGCTTTCTCCAGGTCAAAAACACAGCCACTGTTTGACACTTTCTCAGAAATTCGTTCATAATATGCGTCGACAGACACACCAGATGGTCGACGGTAGAGCGATGGCGACGAACAACAGAGGAAGGCGTGATGCGATTAAAAGACTCGACAAAACGAATCCAGGACGCCTTCTTGCTATCCTGAATAATGCGACGAGCCCTGGCGCGCGATTGTTTAAAAGTAACCAAATTATCAAGTGTAGCGAGTCTCCGAAACACCCTAAGCGCAGTTCTAAGGGCACGAACGGCGTCCCGACAATCCTCGTTCCATCATCACGGAACAGGAATACGTCGAGGTTGAGAGGATAAACGGGGAATTGTGCGTTCGGTGGCGGATAGAATCGTAGACGAAAGGTGCTGCACCATTTGGGTAACGTCAGTGAAGGGCTGGTCCTGAAAACACACGAGGCTGGAATACAATCTCCAGTCGCCTTTTCTGAATATCCAGATAGGTACCCTGGAATGCTGGACGTGGTGAGACAAAAGAGAAACGATGCAGGGGTAATGGTCGCTGGAGTAGGTGTCAGCGACGACGTTCCATTGCAGACGACTAGCAAGCTGGAGTGAGCAAACGGCAAGGTCCAAGCGAGAGAAAGTACCAGAAAAGTCAGAAATAAAAATAGGTTCACCTGTATTAAGGATGGAGAGGTTGAACTGAGAAAAAACGTCGGAAAGAAGCATTCCCCTCGCACAAGCCCTAGGCGAACCCCACAGGGGGTGATGGGTATTAAAATCTCTCAACAGTAGAAAAGGTGTTGAGAGAGCGGACAGGAGATCTAGAATGTCCGCGTTAGTTAGGGGAGACGACGGAGGTGAATAGATGGAGCAAACAGAAAAGAAAAAGCCGGGTAATTGAAGTCTAACGGCAACAGATTGCAAGTCGGACGTAAGTGTGAAAGTCAGAAAATGAACGTCGTTACGCACCAATATTATGACACCTCTATGAGCAGGAGTGCCCTCAGCCGGTGCAAGAAGGCAGCGAACCGGAGTATACCCTCGGAGATCAAAAGGATCGTGAGGGCGAAGCTTGGTCTCCTGCAAACACACGACCATAGGTGAATGGGAACGCAATAAAAGTTGCAGTTCCGCCCTATGCGATCGTACACCACGTAAGTTCCAGGTCAGGATAGCCATGAAGGAAAGGGATAAACTGTCTACTTAGAAGGGCGGCTCAAAATTACCTTCTGCTCAAACTTTGAGCTCGGGCTTTTGGTATGGAGTTGGTTAGACTCCATAGCCTCCTCGAAGGGAGGGCCCACGCGCTCAGAGCCAGAAACCGATTCAAGCGCCAAGAATCGTTTCTGGGTGGCAATGGGTGAGGGATGCCGCTGAGCACGGCTTGTCCCAGGAGCATCCTGGGACTGCGACCTTCGAGGAGGAGAAGGTGAACTTTTCTTACCGCGCGCACGTGCAGGGTCTTTCAGAAAATCTTCCCTACTAAGTTTCTACTTTGATTTCTTTTCAGTGCCTTGCGACTTGTACCTTAGAACCAGCTTTAGATAGCTTGATAACTGTGCCAGAAATGGACGGCCGGATGGTAGTGGCGGTCAATGCAGTCATGGTCCAGGTCTGTGTTTCGGCATCCTTCCGGGGTAGAGGTGAGGCAACAACAGAACTAAATGTACCCGATCGCAGAAGCGAAGGTTGGCGCGCATGATAACGCCTCCGGGCTTCAGCGAAGGAGAGTTTCTCCTTTACCCGGATCTCCTGGATCGCCTTTTCGTCCAAGTACCGCGGACAGTCGGCAAATGACGCAGATTAGACCCTTTGCAATTATCGCAGAATGAGACCCTTTGCAATTAACGCAGACGGGGCTGTTGAACAGGTACCTTCGTGTGAGGGATGGCTACATGATGCACAGATGGTAACAGCACTCTTACATGAGACTTGCGTATGCCCAAAACGTTGGCATTTAAAACAACGCAGAGATCGAGGAATATAAGGCCTCACCGCAATACGTTCGTACCCTGCTGAAATGCTCGTGGGCAGATCGACGCCATTAAAAGTTATAAACAGGGTACGAGTGGGTACCAATACTCCGTCACATTTGGCCTGCACTTGATGTACTGCTGTCACCTTTTGATCTGAAAGATAGTCGAGTTCATCGTCCGACATACCATCGAGGCTATGGGTGGTAACGACGCCTCGACAGGAATTCAAGGTGCGGTGCTTCTCAACATGGATGGGATAACCGGGGAGAAGCGTAGCGACCAACAAGGTCTTACTTTGCTGATCGGACTTTGTTTGTACTAATAAGGAACCATTCCATAGACAGTGCAGGACTGAAATGCACCAGCAATAGCATCAATGCCCTTCTGAATAATAAAAGGGTTCACCTTCTCAAAACTTTGTCCTTCTGTTTGTGAAATGACCAAGTACAACCAGATGTCGGTGGTGCTACTTCTGTTAAAAAGGCTTTTCGGCACTTGTTGTTAGTAATGGAGAAAGAGGGCTCCATAGCGAAAGAAATCCTCCACCATTGCAACCGTCTCTGACCTCGGGGTCTGACTTCCCGGGCATTACCCTGGCTTGGGTGAGTGGCCTATCTATACCAGGCTCACCCCAGGGTCACACCTCCCAGAACATAGACAGAGGGACCCAATGGCCGTCGGAAGTCAGCAGCTCATGCAATGGCTCCCCCGTGGGACTGCAGTTGAACAGTGGATACGAACACAGGCCCTACATGACGACCCCGGGTGGTGGGGATGACGCCATTACCCACTCACCCAGCTGCGCACCCAGTGTGCGGTATCCATCAGGCTGTGTCCATGGAGGATTAAAATAAATAGAATGGTAAAATGAACCAAAAAGTGCATGGGCATTTCGCATGCAAGGTAGGCTGGCGAAGAAGGTAAATAGATGTAGGAATGAATGGACGTGGTGCGAAATGTTCGTAAAGAGACGAGACAAGAAAGAAACGATGGCGAGGGGTGGTATGGAACGAAATGCAAAGAACACACGAGAACCCACCTTGAGTCCCCTGGTCACCACGACGAACCCACCTCGACCAGACGAGGGTGGAGAGATGATGATGGGGATGAGTGGCTCGGGCACCCTGGGTATGCCAAACCCGTACTCACACAAGGTGAGCCCTTGGGGGATCCCTTGCTCTCATCGTCAGCTGCTGACCTACTGGCTGGTGGTTGTTTGATTGTCCTGCATCTGCCTGTATTGACCATCTCTGGTAGTATCTGGTGAGGGTTTGATGTACTTGTTGAGTTAGTCCTCTGCTGGGATATCGAAATTCATTGCAATATTCTAGTTCTTCCAAATGTAGATTTTCTCCCAAGCGGATAGTCCCATAGGTTTTGAGACTTCTTTTAAGTTTGACACCTGGGTCTAATTCGTGGTTTTTCTCCCAAAAATGATTCGCAACAGCAAATTTTTCAATTTGTTTTTGGTGAATGTTCCTGAAGTGTTCTTTTCTGCGCATTTCAATATTTCTTTTGGTTTTCCCAATGTATTTCCTGTTACAATCTAGGCATTCTATTGCATATATTCTGGGCTTTTGTTCTGGAGGATCTTGATATTTCAACTTTGAACTCAGGAGATTTTTAATGCTGTGCTTGTTATACGGTGCACGTTTTACGTGGAATTCTATAAAGATATTTTCAAATTTGTGATAAAAGTGTGGATGGTGTAAATTTGTGGAAACTGTATTGCGTTTTGATTGCTTTGAGAGTGGAGACTTCTGTAATCTTCCTCTTTCTTTTGAATTTATTATAGTGGATTTTCTGAAACCATTGGCAACTGCTGTGTTTAGTATGTGGTCAAATTCTGTACTGTACTCTGGTAATTCATGGGGACGTTAACCAACTTATATGTTAAGCTGTTGAACAATGCATATTTATCACTGCCTGGATTGTAGCTATTATTTTTTATGTAATTGTCTGTATGTATGGCCTTCCTATGCATACTGAAGCTAATCTTGGAGTTTTCATTCCTCATAATCTTCAGATCTAAAACTGGGAGGTAGCCGTCTTTTTCAGTTTCTATTGTAAATTTGATTGACCACCCACCAACAATATACACTGCAGAGTTGGATACTTGGGAAAAGTTATAAATCACAAAACATAAACACCATGTGATGAAGTTTGAATTACCGCCACCGAACCCACTATGGAGTTTCATCACTATACCAGATTCCATCACACACAGAAACATACCGGACAATACTGTGAGGAACCAGTCGGCCACTTCCGATGATGGGAGCAATTAGCTCCCGAAACTGGTCAAGTTGTAAAACATGTAAGTGATGTTAAGTGTTTCAACTCCGACTCAAATTTTCTATATAATCTATGAATAATTTTAAAACTCACTGTGTGATTTATCAGCATGGCACAAGAGGAAGCTCAAATCTATCAGTAAATAGTCATAATATAACATTGTCTAAACATTCAATTACACATAATGGTGAACAAATGTATAATAAGCTTCCACTGTTTACAAAGGAGTTAGATGCAGATACAATTTTTAAACAAATCTTGAGAATTTTTTAATTGAAAAATGTTTCTATTCCATACAATAAATTTTAGAAAGGTAGTTAATGAACACGCACAATATACTTTTCTACTTCTCTGTAATTTTTAATTCTTCATATTATTTTTTTAACTCAATGAAATGCCCATTATCTTGTATAAGATGGAAAGGATGAATAAAAAATGAATGAATGAATAAACTGAAACTGCATAACTGTACTAAATTAAAATATTAGGATGTTTTCTGCATTTCTTATAGAGATAACCGTATTTTGTTTAAACTGCACACTGATAACACTTTATTCTGCAATCCTGCACATCACACTTGCTTGCCTGCTAGCCTCAAGTGTTTGGCTTACAAAACAGAAGCAACATTTGGTATGGTGAAATCATTGTTATGCATTTATCAGCTGGGGTAACTTTTAAGGTTTAGGTTAAATATTATGATATAAGGTTGTCATTGCATTTTATAAAAGCAATTAAATTGTTGCTTTTCCTGTAGAAGCAAGCTTTGCTGAGAAGAAAGAAATGTGAAAACAAAGGAAACCTAGACCTAATTTTAAACTAACTGAAACAACATCAACGTGTGCTGTTTTAATGAGATTATATAACAATAATACCTGGCTGAGTGGATGCAAAAGGTTCTGTTCTTTGTGCTGTTGGTACTGTATAAAATTTTCAACACATAACACTATTATATCTATTGGTACATCTCACAACAGCCGGAACGTTTTAACTGATTCTGTATCAGCTGTGTACTTAACAAAATAAAGCAATAAGTCAAAGAAGCTTACTGCGTACATACTGAAGAAAATCTATATCTGCACTTAAGGAACATGTTAGTGGCACTGATTTATAAAAATCAATTCATTTGTAAATAACAGAAGAGGAATCAAGAAGAGAGTTTAGTTTTAGTACAATGATAAACAGTGCTGCTAAGAATATTTTAGAAAAATTGCATTCAGTACCTGGAATACCACAAATTATGTCTGAGGCTGCTGTCCAAGGTATCATGAGTATTCAGTTAAATAGCATCAGATGTTGAGTATAAAAGAAGTAATCAAGAAAGAATACAACAGCCAAAAGATCAGCATATTTCTATTTCACCCCTCCCAACAACTAACTTCACCATGACAAACACACTACACTAATTTAACACTTCTTGACTTCAGCAATCATAAATAGCTAGATGATATAACATCTGTGACAGTGCACCACACATACTCATATCTTCCATCCCTTTTGGAGAAGAATATATTTTCACTGCATCAAACTTTGTTAAATAAGCAATTCATTGAACTGCTTTGAAACACTCTCTTCTCTTCAAAACTGCTTTCAAAAAACTCTACAATAAAACACCAAATGTTTACGGCATCTACTCATTGTCATAATGGTTCTTTTCATGTAATTCTTTTGTATGTTAATGAATCTATGGGTTTATTGTAAACTATAGGAGTAAAAAGTTACAATGGCATTTGCTGCTTAAATCTAAGCAACATTCACTTTAGGAAACATTCCCCTACGCCTTATTCTGACAATCTCAAACACAGGAAGGACTTATCTTGCAATGATAATCTACTTTTGGTTAAGTAAATTGTACACAACATGCAAAATATAACAACACAGATAGTTCTTATACAACTAGGCTACAAATTTTAAACACAGAGGGAAACCAGTACTACACCAGATTACATAGGTACTTTCATGATACCATACAGGTTCCATATAAAAACAGACATGTTAAAACCATAGTTAGCACATTATTCAATATGTTGCACATTCCTTTTAAACTGCCAGGGACCAGCAGTATAAAATGTTGAAAGATCAATTCAAGCTCATTAACATGCATTTATGTATGCCTTCTTTTTGGTGATAGGAGGAGGAGGAGGGGAAGAAGATGACATATATAATTAGCTGAAAAAACAATCCTGTTTAAATGATCCGACTATGGTCTTCTGCAGCAGCAAGGCAACAACTTATCAAAGAGCAAAACAAATTTTAACATTCTAGTATTACAAAAATTGGTTAAAGGTATTAACTAGCTAAACAGAACAGCTGGTAATGTCTGAACAATACAAGTGAAAAAAATAAGGCAAAATTTATTTAACAATGTTGTAAAGTATATAAGACTACAGTACTTACCACTGCAGCTTGTGGTGCTAAAGTGTGTTTGCTCATTACAATAGTTGTTGTCTTAAGGTCTGTTTTGGGTCCACCAGGAGACTTGGGCATTACAGTTTCAGTAGGATTTACAAGTAGTTCTGCAGCACGGACAACATCCAGTACCTATAAATATGGAGTATTTTGAAGGTCAAATAACAGTTATAACTAATTTTGGTATACTCATTTAAAAATGCTTTATCAAACACTGCTTTAAAATTTCAGTTTGTTTCACAATATCGAAAAATTTAACCTCCCTTCACAACATTTGTTCAAAATTGTGTACCAAATACCAACTGTAAGAATGCCTGTACAAGCATCCCAACAATCATGTAGTTATAAATATATGGTGCACTTTGTGGCACCTGGAAGTATCTGGACATCCCCATGAAAATGGAGTACAAGTATGGGTTGTCCTCCATTAGGAACGCTGAGAATGAATAAGGTGTTGGCACACGCTTAGCCTTGATGACACCTTCACTCTTGCAGGCATACTTTCAATCATGTGGTGGAAGGTATTCTGGGGTATGGCAGCCCATTCCTCATGGAGTGCTGAAATGAGAAGAGGTTTTTATGTGGGTCAGTTTGGTCTAGCACGAAGTCGGCATTCCAAAACATCCTAGAGATATTTTATGAGATTCAAATCCAGAATCATCACAGCTTAGTCCATTGGTGGGACGATGAGGTGAAACCATTTACATACAGCCTTAAAGTATGGATGGGTGTTTGGTCATCTAAATACACAATGCTCATTCCCAAATTTGTCTTCCACAGAAGGCAGCATGGAAGTGGTTAAAATGGCAGCATAAACTTGAGCTGTGACATTACCACACAATCTAACAAAGGGGCCAAGCTCCCTCCAGTTTGACCACACCATAACTCCATAATCCCCGAATTTCACAGCTGGCACTACACATGCTGGTACATGTTGTTCACCAGGCATTTACCATAACTACTTCCTACCATTGGATCGCCATATTGTATACCCATGATTCATCAATCCACACAATGGTTTTCCACTGAACTATAGCCTAGTTTCGATGTTCCTTATACCAGGCAAAGTGATATTTAGCATTGAACTGTGTGATGTGCAACTTAAAAGCAGCTACTTGGCCATGAAAGCCAAGTTTACACACCTCACACTGAAAAGTCTTGGCACTTGGAGTAAATTCTGATGAACTTTGTAATTTTTGTAAAAAGTTGAGTAGCCTTTAATACCTGCTCTTACTACACATGATACACAGACGGTAACACTGATGATACATGAAATGAAATTATAACTGGGAAGGAAATGTTGCAGGCCAAAGTTTAGGTACTTCACCAACATTTAACAAATATGACTGAGGAAAACCTGGAGGAAAAAAAAAAACTCAGTCAGAAAGGTCAGTTCTGGCAGGATTTGAACCACAGACCTCACAATCACAAGTCCATGCTTTAACGTGCTTGTCTATCTGAGATGACAGGAATTTCTGTATGACAGTGCTATGGATAATTGATGTTTATGCTGTACAACCCTCTTCAAAACTTGACAATTTGGAGATCTACATGAAAGATCAGCCTGGTAGTTCTGCGTTGTACACATCCCTTCACAACACTTCACTGTAACATTAGAAACAGTGGATCTTAGGAAGTTCAAAAGGGTGGAAATCTCATGCACAGACTTATAACGCAAGTAGCATCCAACCACCTGACCCCGTTGGAAGTCCGTAAGCTTTGCATGCTGTCTCGTATTGTCTGTTGACTACTGAGAGTGTGCAACAGGTTTTCCAAGTGGTACATGGCTGTCCCTGTTTATCTCTGTGATATGCAAATTTTTTAATGGGTGTCCAGATGATTTAGTCCACATAGTGTATGATGATAAAATCAGATAAATTATATAAATTTTCAAATCAATACTGCAGCATCAGTGTATACAATACTTCTCATATAAGAGTAGGCTGGTCAGTTGGTATCTGTGTGTATACTGTAAGTACAACCAATCGACCAGCCAACACTTAAACGAGAATCACTAATTTGAAAACAACACATTTTGCCACACAAATTCAATGCACAGGTGTGTTAGCAATGCTATGGCATAGAACAACAACTGTTATTGGTACCCTAACATCTGATAAGATGTGTCGGTATTGCACGGCCTAACTTGTTTTGTTATTGTTACACAGGTTTTTATTTTACTGTAATTTCTTTTAGTTGCTGGGTTCTATTGCTGTGCTGGCTAGCTCAGTTCTCCATTGGTTGAACATGTATCTCTTAGTCAAGGTGTGGTACAGGTAAGGAAGGTTTCCTGTATAACATAAGTTATAACACTTGGATGTCAGATTTGTATGCCCTATCTTTAATATGCACTTTTAACTCTTCTTCACTTATATTATTTTCACATTACAAATACTGAATTGTATATGTGGTCGCTACATTATTTCCAGTTTCTAACTGCTCCCGTATCACTAACACATATCACGAGCGGATTTCAGTTGTGGAAGCATTGTCTGTCCTCCCATACAAATTTCTACACATTTATACACTTAATTCTGATTGGCTAGTGCAAGTTTACTGGCTATATTTTAAATTCCCAACTACCACTTCTATTTGCTATTTTCATTGATGTGACATAACTTTCACATGTTTATATGAGGGTGGACAATGAATTCTTTGCCTTCTCCTACCCTCCTTGAGTCTGCTTTGAAATTCTTATTTACAAGAAATTGAAATTCTTAATTCTATCCTCAGTTGGCTTCATAAAAGTGTTTCAAGGACATTCCTTTAGAAAACTCCACACCCTAATTTTATGGTCTTGTACCCTCGTTCCGGAAACAGATCATGTGCAAACTTTCCTGCCTTACAGCAGCTTTGACGAATAATTGATTTCTAACAGTTAAACTATACACAAATTCCAAGACATCACCTATACTAATTACATTAAAATATATGTTTAAATGATATAGTATTATAGCTCCATAGTTACTAATGTGGCTATTGTTAATTTTTATAATTACATATGCAGAAAAATACTGCCACAAAGAACAGGCACCAAAAAAGGAACAAAGATCATCTCCCAAGGGACAAAGAGAGAGCAACAAAGATGCACACAGCAGAGCTAAAGCTTGACAATGACAACGCTGCACTATTATAGGCATATTACAGTAAGTGTAGTTTGCGGTTGCAGTACAATAAATGATGGCGAAAATTGCAGTACCTGATAAGCAATCTAGCTAAAGGTGCTTCATAACGAGATGTGGAGAGTTGAGCAAGGTGATCAGGAGGGGCTTAACCTCATGAAGTTTGTTCTCTCAAAGGAGTCTCTAGTTTTCTTGTCAGATACTGCATAACTGCTCTTGATGTATATATTTTTCCTTTGCATCAGTTTTTTCCTTAATTTTTCCACAGTTCTCCCCTGTGGTTACACAAGAGACCAGAACTCCAATTTTAGTAATTTGTTCTGTCTTTTAGAGCATAAAGTGCAGCTCAGAGTCAGTAATTTTATTTATTCTGATTACTCAAGGCAATTGGAGAGTAGGATGTGGTTCAGCAGCTTCTGTAATAACACTGGTAACAGGGCTACCTGGAAAGGTATTGTCTATTCAGAGTCTTTTGAGCCAGTGGAGAGGAACAGGTAAAAACCGCTGGCACACAGCTGTTCAGCTTCGTGTGGCTGTACTTTGTTCTAGCTACTGTGTCGACTGTATGAATTCCTTATCTTCCCCTTCCACTGGCTCAAAAGACACTGAACAGATAATACCAATAGCCATTGCTATGCCACAATGGTGAATTACAATCAAGCAGTGTAAAAAAAGTCTTGCAGCTGAACAGACATCACACCCATAATCAAGTTTAGATCTCACCACAAAACAAGAAATAATCACACAGACAGCACAATCAGAACCTCAGTATGTGCTACACCAAACATTTAAAATATTAAGAGACTGGTTACACTTTGTTTTCAAGTATGGTATATGTGAAGAACTATCAAGCTTTCCACCAAACATCAAACCTATAAATATTGTTTTGTATGCAAATGGAAGTAGATATGGTTGAAGATGACTAAGTTGAAGGAAAGGTATTTTCCCACCAGAAATTCATACAAACTGGCTTCTTGGCAGAAAATTTTAAAGCTGTTTCCATACTCCAATTATATAGTGGTCAGGACAACATTGCACTTGATGCTCTAGGAGGTATGTCCACCAAGAACTACACTAGAATGAGGACAAAATACATGAAGCATGGTCCATAATAGGACTGAGGGCAACAATGAACAGTGTGATGCTGAGTACCAAGCTCTGTCACACTTAATTCTTTTGGGGAAATAAATGCGATACAACTGAGCGCACAAAAATATGAAATATACGGTCTTTCATAATTTCCTGATTATGGAACAGACAACTCCACAATTTTCACTTATGGACAGTATGAAGAGCATCAACCCTGTAGCAAGTACCTTAGGCTTTCTTTAATAAAAAATAACAGCAATTCTCAGGAATCTAGCCATAATGTCTATACCATTATGAAACTAGATGGTAACAAAAACTGCATTGGACATTCAAAAGGAGATTCTGGGAATGAAAGCATCACATCAGCAGGCCCTTGATCATCCACTCCTTAACCTTGCAAATGCAAATGTTGAGGGAGGTCTGGTAAAACTGAAAGGCAGATTACAGTCTTCCAAGCCAAGAAACATGCAGCTTCTGATAACCATAAAAAATGTGCGGAAGATTTTACAAGTGAGGGCAATGCTGTATAGATCATGCTGTTTGAGGGGGCACAGGTTACAAGCCATTAGACAATGAAAAAGTGTCAAAAAACAGGCAAATTGTAGATTAGTAGATGTTGTTTGCTATTTTGACACACAAGAATTGTCATTTAGGTTATAGAGAAAGAGAAAGATTTTTTAATAAGAGTCATTCCACCTCAAACAGAACACATATAAAACATCACTTTCTCTGAATTTTAGTTTACGTGTTCCACACATAAAATAAATCGACATGTATTTTATATTTTGTAGAAAATCAAATTATTTTAGGATTTACAGCTTACTTAACATTTTTCTTATACGCGTACAATGTTACATAAAAGTAATTTATTCTTGAAATACATAACAGTCAGGGAAAAGAACAATACATCGTTTTGTAGATAAAACCCTTGTGGTTTTCCTTATATAAAATACTATTTTTTCGGAATAAAAAAACAATAATTTTTTTTAAGTATGAGTATTTCAAACAGTAATATCATATTTAACCCCCTAATATTAAAATCTGGAAAAAACACAGGAGGAATCTGTGATATATTTTGTTTTAAATCTGTTAATATCAGGATGGGATCTTCCTTAGAAGTATGCTTTTAAACAGTTTATTTTGTTAGCATGTAGGGTTTTATTACATAGACTGCGGACTGAGGGCTTTACACTGCAGCATCACACCATGCCAGCCGATGCGTTATGCAGCACGAACGTGATAGGCTATCACTTCCTGTGTTCGGTGTAACTTAGCAACTGGAATCTGATATTCTATGAAGCCTCTCTCTGCTGTTTCATTATAAATGTTACTTTGTGTTCAACTTTTTGTGTTAGAAGTTCATTCTTAGCTCTGTGATTTCTGAAAGTGTATAAAGAGTGAAAAGAAGAAATGTAGCTATGACTATTGCTTCAATCCATTTAATGTTTCCAAGCATGACACAAGGCAGAAATTAAGCTTAGTTACCTGCAATATGCTTACAAACATAAAAATGGAGAACATAACTTTGTCCCAGATATAAACTATGTGATGCGTGTCTGGAAGAAAGAAAGAAAGAAAAAAAAGAAAGAAAAAAAAAGAAGAAAGAAAAAAAAACTGAAGTACCATCCACTGATAACTGATTGTGTGCTACAAAGTGCCAATGTCGGAATAATCCAGAAGTGGTTTTGAAGCTGTACTCCATGGTGTAGTGGTTAACATGCTAGCCTCTAATTCCCAACATCACGGGTTCAAAACCGGTGGAGGGTGATGGATTTTTTCGGGCATAAAAATTCTTAGCATGGCCTCCTTTGGAAGGGATGTAAAGTCGGTGGTCCTGTGTCGTAGATTTACAGCACGTAAAAGAACCTCAAGCCTGATAAAGAAGCCTCTGAGCAAAATTACCGGTCTTTCATGCCCAATATAGAATGAAACGCTAAGGACCTTTAGCTTTAATGGATGCTCAGTTAAAGAGCATCCATTAAAAAAAAAAAAAAATAAATAATAATAATAATAATAATAATAATAATAATAATAATAATAATAATAATAATAATAAAAAAAGCGGTTTTGAACATACTGACCAATTTAAGGCAAGATACACAATGCAAAAGGGATCCCTGGTACCTTAGAGCTAAATTCATTTATTCCATCAACCAATAATGCAATAATGGCCAGATGGTATTCACTTGAGCCTGAAGGAGAAAAAGTGCACATTTAAATTGTAGTTAATTTGCTTCCCATGGGATAAGATAGGAAGTTCGAATGTTACTCAACTTTATTCCAAATTTAAGTTACATGTGAACAAACTAGTGCAACTAAAGTGCTGTGAACAGTTGGCAAGGCATTCAATGACAGACTGCTGCTGCTACTCCCCAGCTACGCCACGCTGGAATTCTGCTATGCACTGCTAAGTTATTTTATTTAAAATTAATTATACAGGATTCCATCTTTGTTTTATATAAATATATAAAAAAACTATGAAGAATTTTTTTATAACTTTAACAGAAATTTAAACTTGGTGGTTAATAGGGATATATAGTTTTTAAATGTTTGAATTTTAAAAATTATAATAAATATTAACCTCTGCATTGCACTTTATAACATAATTTTATCACTTATCGTCTGTGAGATATTCTAATTTAAAGGTGGAGAGGTGTGCAGCTTTTCACAAGTTGGATTGTGCAATATTTTAAAAAATATTGTGATTAAAAAAAAAAGAATTTAAAATATAATTCACTTTGTTTTTGTAATCCATGGACAAAATTTGAAGTGAATCGCAGACATGATGGTCAGATTTTGTGAACATTTGTGCAACTGGACATGGAATGACTCATAAAGGGAACTACTTGGCTACGCTTGACTTACTGCCTTCAACGGAACTTTTCATGGCGGATCATTTAAAGTCGGAGAAAGTTTTCAAGGCACCTCTATTGACATACAAACTGATTTTATTCAGGCTGTGACTCTTGATGTTCAGAAATGCATTCAAGGAGAAATTGAATCTGCTGAGCGTGTTTCCATCCAAGCTGACAAAATTACAGATATTTCAGTAAAATCTCAGTTCAGCATAATTTTAGGGTACTGTACCAACAGAAAAGCTAAAAAGCAGTTTCAATGTTTTTCTGATGTGTCTTCTGATAAGAGTGCTAAGAGTTTAGCTGATGTCATTATCCCAAATCTGAAAGAGTGGAACACTGGTAAAAGCAAACTCATATGCAAAACATATAACATAGCTGCAATTATTTAGGGTATAATGGTGGTATTCAGGCAATTGTACTAGTCTTATCCTCTTCCAGTCTTTCTACACTGCAATACAGTACAATATGCAGCAATAAGGCAACATTTTTACAATAGTACTGAAGAAACATAGAAAATGCATTAAAATTGTTAAATTTAAAAGAAAAACCATAAAATTCACATTAGAAAACAGAACAACATGGGCAATTATAATTTTCAGACCCAAAAATTATAAAAATACGAGCAAAATAAACTTTGTTATCTACAGAAAACCAACGCAGACAAGCAATTACATCAAATTTAACAGCTGCAACCCAAGGTATCACAAATATGTAGTTTTCAATAATTTAACATACAGACTAGTGAACATATCACTTTCAACACACAAATACAAAGCAGAGTACAATCAAATAATTGAAATTGCAGAAATAAATGATTTCCAAAGGTCTTTGGTAGATAACAAAGTGAACATAGTAAAAGAGAAAAAAATTGTTAAAAGAAACAATCATGCGCACTAACAGGAGACAAGGTAGCTTTAAAAAAATTCATGCATCACCCATTGACATTTGCAAATTCAAAACATTTTCAGAGAATACAACATTCAACTGGCTCCAGTCAACAAATATGCCATAAACAATGTACTTGGCACTACCACTAAAGACAGCATTCCTTCAAATAAATATCAAGCAGTTACCAAATAGAATCCAATAGTAGTAACCAAATTTATGTAAAAAATTAAATTGAGTTTTATTTATGGACACTCTTTAACTGCTGTGATCCTTAGCGTCCCATTCTACACTATGTGATCAAAAGTATCTGGACACCCCCAAAAACATACATTTTTCATCTTAGGTGCATTGTGCTGCAACCTACTGTCTGGTACTCATTATCTGCGACCTCAATAGTCATTAGACATCGTGAAACAGCAGAATGGGACGCTCCGTGGAACTCATGGACTTCGAACGTGGTCAGGTGATTGGGTGTCACTTGTGTCAGAAGTCTGTACGCAAGATTTCCACACTCCTAAATATCCCTAGGTCCACTGTTTCTGATGTGATAGTGAAGTGGAAACGTGAAGGGACATGTACAGCACAAAAGCGTACAGGCCGACCTCGTCTGTTGACTGACAGAGACCGCCGACATTTGAAGAGGGTCGTAAAGAGTAATACACAGACATCTATCCAGACCATCACAAAGGAATTCCAAACTGCATCAGGATCCACTCCTAGTACTATGACAGTTAGGCGTGAGGTGAGAAACCTTGGATTCCATGGTCGAGCGGCTGCTCATAAGCCACACATCACACAGGAAAATGCCAAACGATGCCTCGCTTGGTGTAAGGAGCATCAACATTACACAATTGAACAGTGGCAAAACGTTGTGTGGAGTGAAAAATCACGGTACACAATGTGGCAATCTGATGGCAGGGTGTGGGTATGGCGAATGCCCGGTGAACATCATCTGCCAGTGTGTGTAGTGCCAACAGTGAAATTCGGAGGTGGTGGTGTTATGGTGTGGTTGTGTTTTTTCCTGGAGGGGGCTTGCACCCCTTGTTGTTTTGCATGGCACGATCACAACGCAGACCTACATTGGTATTTTAAGCACCTTCTTGCTTCCCACTGTTGAAGAGCAATTCGGAGATGGTGATTGCAACTTTCAACATGATCAAGCACCTGTTCATACTGCACGGGCTGTGGCAGAGTGGTTACACGACAATAACATCCCTGGAATGGACTGGCCTGCACAGAGTCCTAGCTTGAATCCTATAGAACACTTTTGGGATGTTTTGGAACACCAACTTCATGCCAGGCCTCATTGACCTACACTGATACCTCTTCTCAGTTCCGCACTCTGTGAAGAATGGGCTGTCATTTCCCAAGAAACCTTTGCACCATATTGACTTCCAGCATTACCGATGGAGGGCACCACGAACTTGTACGTCATTTTCAGCCAGGTGTCCGGATACTTTTCATCACGTAGTGTATATTTGGCATGTAAGACCAGTAATTTTGCTCAGAGGCCTCCTTATCAGGCTTGAGGTTCTTTTACGTGCTGTAAATCTATGATACGGGACCACCGGCTTTACTTCCCTTCCAAAGGAAGCCATGCTAAGGATTTTTACACCCCAAAAAAAATCCATCACCCTCCACCGGGTTTGAACCAGTGACCTTAGGAACTAGAGGTTAGTGTGGTAACCACTACACCACAGAGAACGACAAACTTAAGTAGGAAAAACAAAAAGGAACTTGGAAGCAATGGCCACAGAGCACTTCAGAAATATAAAACAGCACATTTGAACAGATTTTCATCTGGAAAAATAAGAACTGAATCTTCAATTTCGATATTCCCCAGAGCGACTCTTTGTACAAGTTTCTAGAACAGCCACCAGAGCAGACTAAGGATGGATCAGCATCACCACCTAAGATCAGTATGTCCTGTTGACAATGGAGGAAAGTAGCTCTGAAGCTTGTTCTGGCAAATTTAAAAAGTCAGTTGTTTTGTGTCATTAATCCACTCAGTTTTAACTCCTAAAGGCACTTCACTTATTTTTATACAAGCACAATTTTATCAGGAAGTATGACACATTTTTACTTACATATTAAATTTGCATTTCTATCAGTCATTCAAATACTATAAAATGTATTCTTAATGCACACTTAACAAGAGCTTAACAACTGCATCATTGAGTGACACCTGAAACTTCAAATGATAGCATGGTCATGTTTCCAAATTTTCTTTGCTTAGACTGTCTCTTTGGTCAGTCAGAATCTCACTGTGCTGTAAAAATAGTCATTCACTGTCAACACTGGAACAAGGAATCTACTACTTGTAGACTTCCAGCTGTAAATTCAAAATGATCTGCATTTGTTGACTGTAGGCATTTCACATCAACCTTCCTGGTTGAAAGCTGCAAGCTGACTGCATCTTAAAGCAGAGGTTGACAAAGTCTTTGCAACATCTTCATTCACAGCATTTATCATATGTTCTTAGGATGTAAAGGCTTGTTCAGCATTGGGAATATAAGCTTCGAGGGACCAGAACTACAAAGTTCTGAGAGCTTATTTTGATGCTTACTCACATCAGAGAATGCTCAACTTCTGCTTGAAGAAGCTGGTTGCCAACACTCTTATGGGCACTATGAAACTTAGATCCCTCAAGATGCCATACAAGTGCTAAGAGATAATGAGCACATTCCTTAAAAAATACTGCTTCAATTTTAACAGTGTTGATTTAAGACTAAAAGCAAATTTGTATGCACAATTCCAGCATTCCTGATTGCCTTCATTTCATCACTTCAGAAGAATTTGACCATGTCCTCCAAATAATCATCTATGGACCATGAATTTCAGTGAGTCTGAATAGGAAAAGGAAATAGTTTAGGCTGCGTTTGCTTGTCCTGCAAAAACTGGCTGTACTGATATTTCCTCTAATTTGTGTTCAACACATACTCTTTAAGCTAGCCAAAACATTATTAAGTTTGTCCAGTTGTTTACTGAAATTTTTCTCACAAGATTTAGCCTGTGAGCCCAACAGTGAACATGAACCAAGTGGTCCTTCAACGATCACCTTTAATGAATCAACACACCTAGTCATATATTGGGCACCATCAGGAACAACAGACCTTACATTATCATACTTAATGCAGTACTTCTTCAAATCACTTATATAGCATGTATATAAGAGGAATCTGGTCTCTCTAAAAAAGTTACATTTGCAAAAACAAAAATCTTAAGATCATCACTGTCAATGGTTTTGACTAAAATTGTAAAGACACCGTATCCTCTCTTATCAGTTATCTCATCAGCCAAAATGCTCATGTTTTTGTTGAACAGCTTTTAGTCTCTCCTCCTGCAAAGCTGGAACATACTTCTCCCATAGTATCTTGATGCAGGGAATGTCAACAGCTCCTGAAATGAAATTAAGAACTAAGTTGGAGATCTTTCTGTAGAAATAATCTCTTAAAAACTCTACCAGAAGTCTGCAAATGATAGTGCAATTACAATGACTTATCTTCCACAAATTCATTCATCTACTCATCTACATCATTATTATCCAACTTATTTTATGGTATGTTCGCTTTTACTCTTCTCTGGGACAGATAGTTGTGATTCTTCTTTTTTTTTTTCCCCCTGATTTCAAAACTTGCGCCAAGTGATAATTGTTACCTGACACTTTCAAACATGTACTTACTCTTTCGGTCCCAGTGTCTTTCACTTTTAATGTACTTCAATACTGTGCACTGGCAGCCCTACGTGACTCAGCAGTTACAGTATTTACACAACATGATTGATTTTTCCAAGGAGTATAAGCCTTGTGTTTCAAATTCCCAAGCTCTTTCAGGAGCAATCAGCAAAGGTTTTGGCATTCTTCTTCTGTTTGCGATAAAATCTTAAGGTTAATTTATGCAATTAATGAGAAGAGCGTGTCTTCAAATAGCAACGAATACATGCAAGTAAAAAGTATTATAGAATAAAGAAATATATAAAAGTATAAAAATGGCAAAGCAACAACAATTACATAGAATATTCATTTACAATGCCACATCGCCTCCATGTAAAATCACAGAACAGAGAATAAAACAAAATTCATATTACCTAGGAAGAGAAGGTCAAGTGTGGAAGAAGTGAATGAAAGGCATATATGGAGGGGGACCTGGATTGAGTGTATAATTTGCAGTGAAGCCATTCTGGGGAAGAGCCATGAACGATTATGTCAGCAGCAGCTGGTGATTTGTTATGTGACGAGGTTCCACCACTGTGCTTGCAGGAGTTGGAACAGTAGCATTGAGAGAGTGAGTGAGCGTGAGAGAGAGAGCAATATCCAGGTGCACAAAGACATGTTGCAAACTGCCTCGGTTAACAAGAATTGAAAGGAGATATGTTTGCAACACTCTTCAAGCTGATATGTTTTCAGTCCGAGCCAATCATCCATTGTGCGCACACTTGAGCATTCCACCAGTTCAGGTGGTGATGCATAGAAAGCAACATGCACTAATTATTTCCAGAAATGTGGGAATGTAGCCAATGGCAAGTGAAAACCAACCAGCAGTGGATCAGGGCAAGTACTCTGCTGTAAATTGCCATTATTTGCAGGTGGCAAGGTCAGACTCAGATTATACTACAGAATTCCATGAAAAAAAACAATGAATATAGGGCATGACAGCATTCGCCTGCTCACACGTGTGTACCAACCTTTGGCAATGCTAACCCATGGGAATCATTGAATTAGTATCTTTTATGAGTTATTCATTAGGCTATCTGGGATACACCAGGATCCCCAAGCCTCTTGAAGCACATGACTTCAGTCAAATCATTAACTTAAATAAATCTAAAAATCGGTAAAAAAGTTACTATTTTACAAAATTTATCACTGAACCTGGTTCAGAATATCTTAACGACACATTACTAAACATAGTAACATTGATTCCATGTGCAGAATATCCACCGAAGAGAAAATTGGGCACTAGGTTACCAACAATCAAATACATTGCAAGATAGCTAACTATTGAACAGGTACATTAATCTGCTGGAAACTATTTGTAATTCTATGTCAACACCAAACTAAAATACATCACATTGTCAAATATTTTAACAAGTCAAAGTTGTATTGTTTTCTGATATATATATCTCATCATCATTAGAATATCACAGAAAGAGGATATTTCACATAACAACCCAAATTTTGTGCTATTTTGCAATTTTAAATTGGCAAATTCCACAATTTTTGGATGTACAAAATGTATTTCCACCATGTTTTCTTGATTTTTATGTATTTTGGTGTTACTGTTTAAACAAAGTTTTCCCATTCCTCTCGTTGCTCTTTGCCAAGTGCATGTCATGGCACATTAGCAGCATTCCTTGGAACTTTTCTAGTTCTCTAAGCACTTTTATTTTCTGTGAGAGTGAATATGGGTGACAAAGAGGAAACATCACTTCACAAACCAGAAACAAATTACTACTGCTTGTTAAAGCTCAGAGGCCAGTGAATTGTACATATGAAATACATACAATAGAACTTTGGAAGGGAAGCAAAGTCGGTGGTCCCATGCTATAGATTTATGCCAGTAAAAGAACCTTAAACCTGATAGAGAGGCCTCTGAGCAAAATTTCGGGTCTTTTATGCCCAATATAGAATGGGACACTAAGGACCACAGCAGTTAAAGAGCATCCATAAATAATAATAATAGTAATAATAATAATAATAATAATAATAATAATAATAATAATAATCATCATCATCAAAACATACAACAGCACAACAACATGGACACTGTCTATTAGGACTGCTGCAATATCACTGTCACTACAGTTCGATTGAGCTGGTGTGAGGTCAAGTTAAGGCATTTGTGGCTGCAAGGAATAATACTTTCAGAAGTTCAGACATTGAAAGACTTCTCCGTGAGGCTGTTAAAAGCATCTTAACTTTTGCATGGGAAGATTGCATAACTCAAGCACAAAGACTACAGCAAGAAGAGTTCGACAGAGAAATGAGGACAGACTCAGGTCATGGAGGCTCTCATTATCAATCTTCAAAAAGATGATTCTTCTGCTTATTCCAATTCCGTGTCAAACAGCAATGATGATGGAGTAGGTTCCTTGCTAAGAAGTATGTAAATAGCTATTTATTGTTGTAGTTTTCCCCAATCCACCTTTGTGTGCGCTCCCAACTCTAGGGTGCAATGTATTAAACACTGACAAACTTCATTAAGCCTAAAATGCTTTCAGTATTTACTTGAGAAGAATCATGTGAAGATATCTGTATGGAGAAAATAGAAAAGGGAATAATCAAACAATTTACTGAGTGTTATAGTTAGGCCTCTACAATATGTCAAGGTGTAAAATAGATCCTTTAACTTGATAAAGAAAGATATAACAAACTCCAGAGAATATATATATATATAAATATAAAAAAGCCTAAGCCCTGAGAATTGCATGGGCTCAATTTAAAAGAGAAAGAAAGACCACTTGTGAAACTTACAATATACAGGTATTACTAATTAAAAAAGAAATCTTCAAAAAATAATCATATATGCA
Source organism: Deroplatys truncata (assembly GCA_030765065.1). Taxonomy (NCBI): domain Eukaryota; kingdom Metazoa; phylum Arthropoda; class Insecta; order Mantodea; family Mantidae; genus Deroplatys; species Deroplatys truncata. Next base: position 233,102,483 of record CM060990.1, read on the forward strand.
AAAAGTTAGACAATACAAAACATAAAAGAGAATACATCATTCTGAAAATAAAGCCAATGTGAGAGATATGAGATAGTTAATCTAGGAACTATAAGGCATTCTCGTTATGGAATTTAAAATGGAGATGGCACTATTTATTATTATTATTATTATTATTATTTATTATTATTATTTTTTTTAGCTAAGAAGGAAGTGATATACAACAAATTAGTATTTTTTCAAGAGATTTAATGACAGCTTGGCATTCAGTTATCAAAGTAACAAATGAAGGGAAATGACAATTATGAATTTAGCTGACTGTATATTATGACATGCAGGATATAAGTGAAATAGGGTTAGGGGTATTGTTAGATCCTGCAAAGTGATCAATATGATTAATCAATGTATACATTAAACAAAGTGCATAAAGTTATGTTTATATGTACAGCAATGTTTTCATTTTCAATTACACTTAAAACAGGGAACATGTGGCAGAAATAGAATTAACCTCCAAAAACAGGTAATAGTAAAAACCCTGTAACTAAAAAACTGATATCTGAAATCCTGATAGGATCTATTACAGACCCCTTATTATTTTTTATACATATAGACAAAATACCATTGTCTAAAATACAAAGTTTATGTGATCCTATTCTATGAAGATATAGGTGGTTATATGTGAATGATAACAGCAGCAACCTATGTGGTAATATTCTATAACAAAATATTGTTTTAAAACACTCAAGCTATTAGTTTATAAAGACAAAAGCCATCAGATTTTCCAATATAATAAAAGTGTGGGCATAATTATAAGAAATCTAGTATTAGGATTAGATTTAACATGGTGAAGTGTAGACCTGAAACAAAATTTCTAGAATTAGGAACTGTTCATCCAACAAAAAATGTTTGTAAACTTTGATTGATTGATTTTGATGAAACTAAATGAAAGTATAAAATTAACAACCAAACAGATTTAAATACTGAAAAAATATTTGAGCATGTGGTGTAGAAATACAGTATGCAGGAATTCAGATAACAGTGGTTTGCATTTATAGGACACCTGATGTATGTATACAATCTTTTCTAGAAAATTGTGAAATACTGCTAAGCCTTTTAAAGCGAGAAAACAAACCCTTGATGTTTTGTGGAAGCTTGAATATAAACTTTTTGCATAATACCAAATTATTGATGAATTCAGACTATTGTAGTACTCCTACAATTTAACTGAAACTATTACAACTCCAATGCATGTAACTGTGAATCCCAAACCTTAATTATCAGGTAATAATTGACAGTAACTACTTCCCAAATAAAATTGAAATTATAGAAAAATCTACATCATACATATAGCAAAATACACAATACAAACACTTATAAATCAATCAATTATAAAAGCAGCTTTAATCCAGGTAATATAAGATGTTTTTAACACTTATTAATATCAGAAACTTGGAATGGTATAACACTCAAACCTGATACTGGTAGTAAGCCATCAAATTTATTAGCATGTGCCAAGTTTTATTTCAACCTCACATTTCCTATTAGAAAGTATCATGCAACCAACAAAAAATAAATCAAGATTCAGATTCAGATTTATTCACCAATTGTAAAAATTTACAAGGTTTCGTCAAGTAAAATTTAAAGAAATATACATTATTAACCATTAATAATGGAGAGGTACTAATCTATAGTACAATTTTAACATTACAATTTTAAAGATAACAATTTGTTTTTCCAGTTTTATACTCTTCCACTGTATAGAATGCGTTCTTAATTAGATATAACTTAATTTGTTCGATTTTTGTTCGTTCTTCATCAGTTACTTTAATCCAGTGAGGTAAATGATTGTACAGATCTTTTGCTTTACTTTCAATACTTTTATTTTCAAGAGAGCCTCTTAATCCAAAATAGATGAAAATTTATCAAAACAGGAATACTTTAGGGTTTTCCATCAAAACATACAGTATATAGTTAACAAAAGAGCAGCAACTGAACACTTAATCATAGAACTACAGCCAAATGTACTAATCTTTACAGAACATGGATTAAAAAATTATGAAATGGTGGCAAATTGTTATGGAAATTATGTTTTGGCTTCAAGTTACTGCAGAGAAATCCATAAAAGTGGTGGGGTTGCAATATATGTGCAGAGGGATATTAAGTATAAGCAAATTGACTGTAATATTTATTGTGAGGAAATGTGTTGTGAGCTATTGGCAATTGAAATTATTTTTAAGAAAGGAAAGCTCATTGTATTAGGGGTTTACAGTCCACCTAAAGCAGATAAAAAGCAATTTTTAAATAAATTAGAGTCATGTCTAAATAATTTGATAAAGAATAACAAAGTTATTGTAATAGGTGACTTCAATATAGATATGCTGTTAAAAAGTATGAAGAAAAATTTATTGATAGAAGTGATGAGAAGGAGTAATTTAAAGTTAATAAAAACAGGGCCAACAAGAGTGACAAATCGATCATCTACTTGCATTGATCACGTATAACAAATTTGGGAAGGGGTGATCTAAAAGTATCCATAATTAAGGGGGGGCTTAGCGACCATTTTGGTCAATTAATAGAAAGTGAAGCAATAAAAACACTAACGGAAGTAAAAAGAATTGTAAATAAAGAAACACTGAACTCTTTAAGATCCAATCTTGGTCTGATGGAATGGAGGGAAGTAATTGAAACAGCAAATGTACACAACAAATTTGAGCAATTTATGAACATATTAACATCATGTTTAGAAAAATCACTTCCATTACGCAAAGTAGTTTGCAATAAACATAAAACTAGCAATTGGTCTAAAAGAGGCATACATAAATCAAAAAAAAGAATGGAGTTCCTAAATAGCTTAAAATCTCTCAAGCTAAGCCAAAAATCACATGTATACGTTCAAAATTATAAAGAGATATTAAATAAAGTAATAAATGAAGCAAAGGTATTACATTACAGAAGGCTTCTTCAGAAAGCTGAAAATAAAATTAAAAAAACGTGGAATATTATAAAAACTGTACAGAAAGAAAACACTGCAAAATGGGGGGAAAATATTAAAATTGTGGGGAAAATATTAAAATTGTGGGGAAAATATTAAAATTGTGATAAAAGATTTGATATCAGATCCAGAAGTAGTAAGTAATGCATTTAATGACTATTATGTAAATATAATAACAAATCTGGGGATTAAGAAAGTAAGGCTCCAAGCTACAAATGATAGTAGCATTTGTAAATCTATGGTAATCAGGGAAATCACAAAAGAAGACTAACTTAAACAAATTAATACACTAAAATGTAAGAAATCCAGTGGCCTAGATGAATACTCAAATGAGATGGTAAAATTTTGCAAACAGGAACTAGCTGAAACTCTCTCACATATAATAAATGGAAGCTTTAATGCAGGAATTTTCCCAAATAGGTTAAAAAAGTGATAGTTAGGCCTATATTCAAACAAAAAGGGTGAAAAACAAATGATGGAAAAAAAAAAAAAAAAAAAAAAAAAAATCATTCCGGCCTTAGATGGCATACAGGAAACATCAGCTCCAGCTTCGAGATTTCTACGAGGTCCGCCACTTTTTCGGCAGCAGCTTCGCCAGACCGTCGGAGATTTTCTACGCGGTCCGTCACTCTGCCGGGGTCTTGTGCTTCATTTCTTCTGAAATTTTGAGCAGTACACACTACTTTCACTGCTTTTATTAAAGCAGTGAGCAACTTTAATACATCTCACCCAGCTGAGATAACAAGTAGCGGGCGAACAACAAGGCCACAGCCATCTTGCCGCAAGGTAAGGTACGGCGCACTTAAAGTTTAAGTGTCCGGCCCGCTGTTGTCACGCCGTGGGCCCCCGCTGCCTGTAGGTAAGTGGTAACTAAGTGAGATAGGAGTGCACTGCACACTAGTGTGCAGTTTACTTGTACCTACCCTTGCTTTCTCCCTTCCTACACTATGAAACCCGCTCCCAGTAGCGAGGCTACCAGCGGCCCTGCCTTGAAGGAGCAGGAGCCAACACCCAGCACCAGCACTGGTGTAACCAACGCCTCTTCCCGGGCCTCCGGGTCGGGAAAGGCCAGAAATCCTAGGAGATCCCGAAAACGCGCAAGCGGTCAAGGGGACCTCACCCATTCATCATCAGAAGAGTCTGACAACGGCATCTCACGCGAGCGTTCGCCGCTGAGATTAGGCAAAAGTGTCGAGTCTGAGGACTCGGAATGTGACAGTGACGTCACAAGCTATTCGGCACATTCAGATAAGGCTTCGGTCTTTTCCGTACACTCCTCCATTATGGGAGGCGACGAGGATGGTCCCAATGCCCCCCCGGGGAGCAGTGGCGACGGCTTTCGTGTAGTGGGCAGAAAGGGAAGGCCAATGCCTACAGCCAGTCAGAGCCACCAGGTATCTGACAAACCCGCTGCGAGCGGACAACAACGGCGCCATATTCCTCCAGTCATTGTGGACTCCTTCCAGGGAGTGGTGGGCTTCCTCAGAGAAGTCATGCCTGCTCTTTGCCAGGAGTGTACGGTGACTCGCAGGAAGAGCCGCTACGTCTTCCAGCCTAGGACCTCGGAGGACTACGCGTTCTTGCTGAGTGCCCTAAAGAAGAGGAACATTCCTCACTTCACTTTTGGCCTCGACAAGACCAGAGACCTTAAGCGTGTTATCAGAGGCCTACCTGTGGACACACCAGTGGGGGACATAGAGCATGACCTCACCCGTCAGGGCATTAAGCCCCGTCTTGTGAAGCAGCTCACAAAACCTGCTCCAGCCGGGCAGCAGCCCAACAGAATCCCCATCCCCCTCTTTTTAGTAGTGGTGGAGCGGGCAAATGACCCTGAGATTAAGATTGATCGAGTCACTTCGATCTGTTATCTCCGGGTAACAGTAGAAGCCTCCCGACGCCCTGACGGCCCTGCACAATGCCATCGTTGCTTGGGGTTCAATCATTCAAGCAACTACTGCCACCGTCTACTGCGCTGCCTTAGGTGCGGTGGCATGCACCCTAAAGACGTCTGCCCTAGGTCCCTCACAGATGTGCCCACCTGCGCAAACTGCAAGGGTGAACACATAGCTTGCTATGGAGGATGTTCAACGCGCCTCAAGGTGATGGCCTCCATGCGCTCGACGCGTGGGCAGCCTGACCAGGCACCGAGAGAGCGCACAGTACCACAACCCAGGAGGATGGAGACTCAAAGTAGGGAGGCAACCACGGCTACCCAGCAACCATCACGATCAACAGCACGACAGGCGCCAAGACCAGCGCCTCCACCAACACCAGCACCTAGGGGCATCTCATACGCGCAGAAGGTCTCTGGTCGGGGTACCACACAGAACACCCCCAACAATACAACACAAGACCAACCACCAAAACAGAAACCTCCACCCAGTCAGAAGAGGAGAAGGCCGAATTCTGGGACCGACTCGGACCGGGGGGAGCCTGTGGCTGCAGGTCCTGCGCCTCAGCCATCACGCGCCTCCGGGGCCGAGGCGGATGGGGTTCGCCCATCGCCTCTTCCATCCCCTGTACCAGCTCCAAACCCAACCACACCAACCACCTCTGGTGTTGATCTCATGGGCCTGGCCCGGTGGCTGCAGCTATTACTGCAGGACCACGGTCGTCGGGTGCAGGAGCTCATCACCAAGTTCCTTCAGGCCACAGACCCATCCAGCAAGGCGATGATCCTCTTTGAGGGACTCACCTTTTTGCTCTCCCTTGCACCATTGCCCCAGAATGGCGGACGGAACTAGGTCTCGTACCTCCTTCCATTTCGTCTTTTGGAACGCAAATGGCGTAGGGAATCATAGGGATGAGCTCCATCGCTTTGCCAACCTCTATGCTTTGGACCTCATTTTGGTCTCCGAGACACATTTGCGTCCCGACATCCCTTTCCGTCTACCTGGCTACGTTTGCCACCGCAGTGACCGAGTACCTGGCCCAGGAGGCGGTACCGCGGTGCTTGTGAGGCAAAACATAGTCCATAAACCCATCCCTCTCCCACCCCTGCAAACCCTTGAAGCGATGGCGGTGTGTGTTGAACTGGGCGGCACGGAGGTTATAATAGCTTCCATTTACCACCCACCTGCTAGACTGTTCGTACCAGCTGACTACCAATCCATATTAGCCCTTCATCCTTGCGTGATCCTCGCGGGGGACTTCAATGCCAAACATCAGCGTTGGCATTCAGGCCCTCGAGCGGATGCAAGAGGCAACGCACTGATTCGCATGATAGATAGTGACCCTCAACTTCGAGCTATGGGTCCCTGGCAACCCACCCACCATCCGCAAGGTCGAGGACGACCCTCTGTCATCGACTTTGCGATCATCAAGCATTACCCCTTTCATCTCACGCTCACATCACTCTCAGCGCTTCATTCCGACCACAACCCCGTGTTGACGGAGATCAACACAAGGGTTGCCAGTAACGATTCTTCTGGACACACCAGAGAAATTGATTGGAACTGCGTAAAGGGTTGCCTCCACGCAACAATCCCGCCTAACCCCAGGATTACAGACATCCCATCCCTAGAGACAGCAGTCAAATCCTTCACATCCACAGTGGTACGAACGGTTCATAACCTCACTATCTTATCACCACCCCCACCTCACCCTGACGTCCTACCACTGGACCTAGAACTGCTCATCCGCCGCTCCTGGGCAGCCCGAAGGCTATACCAGCGCTGCCGAACACCCCACAATCGAGAGCTCCTGCGGCAACTCCGCCGAGAGGTTCGTGACCGACTGCGCGAGCACAGAGTGCAAGCGTGGGAGGCCACGATTGCTCGTCAGGATCTCGATGGTGGAGACGTTTGGCGGATAGCTAAAAACCTCCGTCGCCAACGCAACCAATACCACTCCCCGCTTCAAGGTAACCAAGGCCTTGTTTACGAACCCTTAGCAAAAGCAAATGTGCTCGCTGACCATATTGAGAACACCTGCAGGCCCAGAGATGACCCTCAGGATGCCGACTTTACTGCCCGCGTCCATCAGGAGGTGGATCACTATTTGCGGTTACCTCCTGATGGAGCGGAGAATCCCCTCCCAGTCATCCGCCCGAGTGAGGTCCAAGGTGCACTCCGGCGTCTCGACAAGAAAAAGGCTTGTGGACAAGACGGTTTGACCCCCGCCATGTTCCACAACCTTCCCTTCAGAGCTGTACTTTTCCTCACGAAGGTTTTTAATATGTGCATCACCTTGGGACACTTTCCGCGGGAGTGGAGGGTGGCCCGGGTGGTGTGCATCCCGAAGCCTGGTAAGGATCCAGCTCTTCCCTCCAGTTACCGTTCCATTAGCCTCCTATCCATCCTCTCAAAAGTTTTTGAGAGGCTCATACTACGCCGCTTGTCACCACTCCTGGCTGACATTCAAGCAATCCCAACCCATCAGTTCGGTTTTCGTCCTGGGCACTCCACCGCCCAACAGCTGCTCCGGGTAGTGGAGGCCGCTGTCCTGGGTTTCCAGGACAGGGCTTTCACTCCTGCGGTGTCTCTGGACGTGGAGAAGGCCTTCTCTACGACCTGGCATGAGGGACTCCTATTCAAACTAATTCACCTTGGTCTACACAATCAGATTATCCACATTATACACAGCTTCCTACACCAACGTACATTCATTGTAGCAGTAGCGGGTAAAACATCCACACAACACCCACTACGAGGCGGAGTCCCCGAAGGCTCTGTTTTATCCCCCACTCTGTTCAGTCTGTACATGGCAGACTTTCCAGTGGCACAGGACATCAAAATGGCCCAGTATGCTGATGACGTCCTGTTATACACATCCAACAGACACATTCTCAGAGCCTTCAACCCCATACAACGACACCTCCGTCTCATTGAACTCTGGTGCAGGCAGTGGCGGATGTCTGTTAATCCTGGCAAAAGCCAAGCTGTCCTGCTCACCAAGAGAAGAATTCCCGCAAACAGACCACACTTCACCTATCGAGGCCAACAGATAGAGTGGGGAAATTCTATCCGCTATTTAGGTGTCACTGTAGACAAGGGCCTAACTTTTCGGGAACACGTGCAGGGAACAACGAACAGGGCTAAGGGGGTGGTAGCCGCCTTATACCCGGTTCTGGCTTCCAATATGCCGGTTCACCTAAAGTTACGCCTTTACAAGGCGCTTATACTACCTCTGATGCTCTACGCCTGTGAGGTGTGGGGCATGGCAGCGGATAGCTGGCTTCTCTGGCTCCAGCGAATACAGAATAGGGGACTTCGGTCCATCTATTCTGTCGGTATTGCCTTTCCGATCAGAATACTGCACGAGGCCTCGGCCATACCATATGTGGAGGAGGTGATTAGACACCGGGCAACTAAATTTTACGGAAAGTTGATTTACCATGAGAACGCCCTTGTCAGATCTCTGGGGGACTACGTACCTCAAGAACGCCAGTTCAGAAGTTACCGGGTTCCTCGCATGGCATGCGGGCATCCCCGGTAACGAAGGCTTTAAACCAGCCAACAGCAAGAACATGCTGACAACAAGTACTCCCCCCCCTCCCTCCTTCGAGAGAGGTCATCAAAATTTCATCATCAAAAAAAAATTTTAAAAACAAAAACAAAGAACAGCGGAGCAGGGTATTGGGCTCTGTTCCTGAAAAGGCAGCCAATGAGGAGCCTATAAAAACTTAGCGCTACCTCCCATCACACCTTCTACATCAAAACCAAACCGCCACCCTAAAAATTTCCTTTCTACCTATGGTTAAACCCTTCCAAGGGTAGGTACATGGAAAAATCCACTTAGGTTCACCACGAACCTACCAGATGCACTCGGATGGAAAATTACCGGTCAATATCTCTATGCTCTGCTATTTCCAAAGTGAAGGAAGGAATTTTTCTAGAACAACTCCAGAAGTACTGTAACAAATTTCACATTGTGTCAGAGTTCCAATTTGGCTTTCAAAAAATGAAATCGACTATACATGCAATAAGTAAGGGAAATGACGTAATTATTAAAGCATTAAATAGAAAAGAATTAGTGGCAGCAATTTTTCTTGACCTGTCTAAAGCTTTCGACTGTGTGGATATTGGAAAATTAATGGTAATACTTGAAAACAATGGCATTAGAGGCATTCCATTAGACTGGCTAAGATCGTATTTAATAAATAGAGAACAATGTGTAGAAGTAATGCAAAACAGAGATGGACAGTTAATCAAAGTCCAATCATTGTTTAAACATATAGCTTATGGCGTACCACAAGGGTCAAAATTGGGGCCATATTTATTTATTTTATATACAAATAACCTATTCAAAAAAATTCAGGAAGCAGGTGGACAAGCCATTGGATACGCAGATGACACAACAATTATTGTTATAGGCAAAACAGGAGCAGAATTACAAAAAAATGCAACTACATTGTTGGAGACAGTTGTTACATACCTGGAAGAATTAGGAATGGCATTGAATAAAAAAAAATGGAATGGATGCAAATCAGTATAAATAACAAAACACAAGCTAGCATATCTTTAGAAATAAAAAGTGAGCCAATTAGGCAAGTTAGAGAAACAAACTTTTTAGGGCTTGTCATAGATAACAATCTGAAGTGGAACAGACATATAGAAAAACTCTCTAAGAAACTCAATAAGGAGATATATATATATTCTAAAACAGGTCAAACAAATCATGGATGAAGATAGCACAACACAAGTATATTATGCATTTATGCACTCACACTTGAGTTATGGCATCATATTATGGGGATCAACAGAGAAGAAACGCATATTAAAAATATTTAGGCTGCAGAAAAGAGCAATTAGAGTCCTAAAAATATCCAGAAGAGAAACACATGCAAATCCGCTTTTAAAAAACTCGGTATACTAACACTGCCTTGTCTATATATATATATATATTCATTCATTCATTATCTGTTTACCCTCCTCTCATGTAGGACTTACAAGCAGGTGCCTGTGGTCAGAGGCCCGTCGAGGAGCAGACACTCATGGATCAGACAGAATATCCAGGATGGGTGATCAGCCCGATGCCTGGTATGGGATGAAGGAAGTAGATGAAGCGAAATGTTGGTGAAATGGATGAAAGGAAAGGTGATGATGGAGCAGTTGGTGGAATGAATGGCGGGGGAAACCGGAGAACCCGGAGAAAACCCGCCCAGACGCCGCTTCATCCACCACAAATCCCACATGCAGGTCCCTGGGATTGAACCCGGTCCGCCTCAGTGGGAGGCGAGCGGTCTAACCACTCGGCCACGGCACCGCCTTCTATATATATATATGCTGCATATATATATGTTATAAAATCCTATAAAGAAGACAAAAATACAAATACTCATGAACATAATACTAGAACAAAGAAAAATTACTTTAGAAATAGATTAAGAGGCTCTCTTGAAAATAAAAGTATTGAAAGTACGGCAAAAGATCTGTACAATCATTTACTTCACTGGATTAAAGTAACTGATGAAGAACGAACAAAAATCGAACAAATTAAGTTATATCTAATTAAGAACGCATTCTATACAGTGGAAGAGTATAAAATTGGAAAAACAAATTGTTATCTTTAAAATTGTAATGCTAAAATTGTACATATAGATTAGTACCTCTCCATTATTAATGGTTAATAATGTATATTTCTTTACACTTTACTTGACAAAACCTTGTAAATTTTTACAATTGGTGAATAAATATAAATCTGAATCTGATTTTAAGCCAGTAAAAACTGGTGATTTTAGCAGTGTTAAAACTTAGTTATGAAGTAAAATGTGTTTCTGCACTTTTTGGCACTGTTCCAGCTGATGAGACTTCACCTAATATTTCTCCTGTCATGAAACCAGCACCAAGCACCATATACTCACCTACATTACAGGACATAAAAGAAACTACCAAATGGGACAGAGTGAAAAATGCAATAACTGACTGTGTTCTGCTAATGGGCCACAACATTAAGTTCAATGAAACCAAGGCCCTTGACAGTACAACCCATTACCACGTCAGAATTTATTGGGAAGCCATTGAGATTTATAAGCACAAAAATAATTTTATCATAAAAGGGAAACAGCATTTATTCAGAGATGTATGGATGCCCTTGCTGGAAAAAACAAGTATAAAACTATTTAACCCAGCCAGGCAAGTTGCATGACACCAGCCTCAGCCACATTCAAACACTTGAATGTGGATGCACGTTCAATAGCATACGATGGGGTAGTTCCTTCTACCTATAAATATGATGGGTACTCCAACAAGTGTCAGTCTAGCAGTACCAGCCAGGAGTCACAGTATATTTGAAGATGCACAATGGAACAATGTGTGAAACATTAGGTGAATTCTAATCAACTGGATCATGGCCAAAAATCATGGAATCTATATTTTAGTGGATTAACACAGGCCATGAAAGCCTAAGCATGCACATTAGTTATTGAATTTCTTTAATTTGGGGTATAGCAATTGTATATTTGGGACAGTTGCTGCTCCTGTATGCAAGCAGGACAAAAACATATCTGAACTATGCCAAAAAGCACAAGCAAGGGAAGAGGGAATACAAAGGTAGTAGAAATTCATTTGGTCTTCCTTTTCTACCTCTTTCGTTTGTATTTCTTATTTAGCTGATGTATGCAATAACCCTGTCACCATAGTCACCACAACTATTGTTGTTTGTATTATTATTATTGCCGCTGTTGCTATCACTGTTGTTACAGCGATGAGATACCAATATTGCAGGACATAGTATGGGCCCAAAATGAGCAACTTCTTGAAATCTTTCCTTTAATTCATTTTTAATCCCAAACATAAAATAAATATTCTCTAGGCTTCTGATAGGGCTGCAGTTTCCAAATCATCTGAATAGACTGCAACATAACATCGTTAAGTTTCCTAAATTTTAGACAAAATGCAAAAAGTCAAGTAGTATTTACAAATATACTAAGGGAATTCTGTAAGAAGGATAAAAAAACTGTAACAGCGCTTATTTAAAAACTCCATTGGTTTACTATTGAAATAGTTATTGAATTTAAATTTCTTTGCTATAAATGCTATAGAAAATTTGTTTATTTTTCCAAATGTTCCCTCTGCTGATGAACTTTTTCAATTTATTTAAATTTCTGTTGATAGCTTGTCATAAAACCATCATGTCCCTTTAAGTACACTGATGTAAAACTGCCAATCAATTACCCACACATAAAAAACAAGCTCCATTTTTTTTAATGGTGTTTAATGTCCAGTCTTACTACATATAACATGACAGTAACTGACACTGATGATAAATGAAATGATAATTGGAAAAGGAAACATAGAAAGCAAGCATTTCACACCTAATTTTAGGGTACCTCTCATTGACAAGTCTGCATCTTAACAGCCTTGGCAACCCATGTCAATACAAGTTCCATTCCTAAACTTAAGAATAGAAATATATAAGTTTTCACCATTAACTCTACTGAACAAAATAACACTGTTACTAATGTATTTAAAAGAAATGCAATATTAGTAATACCTGTAAACTCCTGTATACAAACCGTTTCACAAGCATGCTGATGCCTTGATATCAAATTGTTTTCTTCCATGTCTCTGGGCATTATTGTACATTTTCAGAGATGCAAACATGGACTGGGCTCCAAAGTGAATGGTACAAAAGGTGTTTTAAAGGTAAACAGCTGTGGCAATAATGTGGTTTTCTTTAATGTTTTTAGACATAATTTTAAGGATCTTAATGTTGTTGTGATATTTTGGTATGATATTATAGTAATGACTATACAATAGTGTCATTGTTATCTATGTCATTTGTTTCCTTGTGTATATGTAACTTTGTCCTTTGGTTCTTCACATACATTGTACATATGAATGTAATGTTGCCCATTATATAAGAATATGATTAGCAGAAGAAATATATTTCAACTATCATTTCATTGTACCTAATTTATTGCAGAACTCCTATTACTTATGAATTCTTGTTATTTATACTGAAAGATGATGAACAAATGTCTATAGACACTCAATTTATTATCCTATCTTTAAAAAGGAAGGAAGGAGGAAAGAAAGAAAAGACAGGAAAGGAAAAAAACGATAGAAAATAAAGAAAAGAAAAAGAAAAAAGAATACCCTTTCAGGTGTTGATTTCTCACGAAAAGCTTCTGCAGTACGAACTAGTTGATTGTCTTGATGTAGCACTGTGTCTTGTCTCTCTTGTTCTTCTTTTTCCCATTGTACTAGTTCTTGTTTCATTTCATGTTCCTGGAAAGAAAGTACATTGATTTTTTTTCCATTTTCTAACAACCATTCACAACAAAAGGGCATTTAAATATGTGCAAAGTCCTTTCTCTCTCTATATTAAAACAAAAGAAGAGATCATATAAATTGCATCGGTTTTAAATGTTTCATTTCTCTACCATTTCATTCCTTCAACCATTACAGTCAAAATTAGGCATTTATTGCAGTATACACAATCAACAGAATACAATGTATAATTTTTTTATTAGGTATAATCAGTGATTATGATGCAGAATATGTATACTGTTTTCACAGTGCTATGGTAGCTAAAATAAAAGTAATGCCTAGATTAAGGGCTTAAAATATTTGTGGTAGCATCTTCCAAACTCACTACAATGAGGCCCCACAACAAGTTTGTGGTTAACTGTACATGTTAATTTGACTATGATATCCTACATCCTGCACACATCCAAATTCCCACAATGAGACCTTGATGAACAAACACTAGTTCTTTTAATTCATTAACCCTCTTCTGTTTTCTTAATTTCCATACTTTCTGCATGTAAAACTTCCAAAAAGAGTTTCACCAGCTCCAGGATGAAATCGACTATCTTGTAATAAATACAGCACAGCAACAACTGCCATTTCCAGACTTTGATCATCTCTTCCACCAAAAGCATAGATTTGTGGATGTGTGAAGCGCACAGGTGCTAAGCAACCAGTATTTTGGCCAGGCATACCAGTACTCTGGTTTTGCAAGCTCAAGTATGTTTCAGCATCACTAACATCACTTAGGAGGCTACAAAATAACAGTTGCATGGTATTGCAGCTAGTCAGCTACCATGCAACCCAAGTAGAGAATTAATAATCATTCACCCACAATAAATGGCATATACACTTGTATGTGCTGAGTTGCTGTCAAAGTTTCTCTGTCACTTGTGATTGCCCATTGGAACTCCACAAGTGCAGGACATCTTGCAAACTCAAGTGGAACTATTGCTAGGCAAGGCAGCAGTTATGACATAATGCAGGCTACATAGATTGCCATTCTTGCTGTTGTCCATGCATCACCTGTGAGGAAAATTACCATGCTAGCCTGATGGGTTAAAGACCTAGCCAAACAGATGTTCTCCCTGCTCTCCCAGGGATACAGATCATTCCTTCGGTCAAAATCACCATCAATACTGGAAGCATCTGCTAGGACAACTGTCATTTTCACAAATGTTCCTGCCTGCAGCTTCCTCTCAATTTCAACAATCAATGATGATGGTGAAAGGTTGTCTAAGTTAGTCGACCTCTTTATCAGCAGGAGCAGGCTCACAAAATTCTGGGTGGACACTGGGTTTGACATGTGTTGTTTCCTGAGAAACTTTTAACATACAACATACTTTTAACATACCACAACTGAATATACCAGCTAATAGCTCTACTATTCATACATATTGTATTCAGCTAAACTTTGGCCTGAGACATAACTTCACCTGGAGGTTCATGATCATAGATGTTACATTGCCAATTATCGGTTCTGACTTCCTTGCGCATTACAATCTGCTTCCTGACTACAGGTAAAACCACCTGGTGGACTGGTTATGGGGTGTATGTACCAGTCCAAAATATACTGGGCACAAGACCCAATATCAATACCAGCCACATATAATCAGGGTATCATGCAATTCTACAGGAGTTTCCAAAAGTTGCTCTGTGCCTTCCAGCGCACAAAGAAATGCATCATAATACTGTGCATTTCTTCCGTAGAATGACTCCGCATAACAAAGGAGTAGTTTGATGCTTTGCCTCAGAATAGCAGACCCTTCCAAAGGGTTTTTGGTATTAAAATAACTAGTGCTGAAGAATCAGCACCAACAACAGTTCAACTGTCATAGAATTGAGGTCAGAAGACTTAAGTGCTGGAGCTCTTGGAGCACTGGATAGGAAGATATTTTAATGCAGACGTTTTTCCTGAAGGTTGAGCCACAAAAACTGCAGATATAATTGGAAGATCGAGATTAGGACTGATTTTAACGGATACAGAATCTGGTGAAGGGCCTGCGTGGGTGGATGTTGCCCACAGAAGCATGATTTATAAGAGCTATTGGATGCGGTGGGACTCCCTGGTAGTCAGGAATGGTATGCTGAATAGTGAGGGAGTCTACAGATGGAAAAACCTATGTGGGACAGCTGGTACTCTTGAGGAGCTATGTGAAGGAAGTTCTCAAGGAGACTGATGCCAGTACTATCAGATTATCAGAGGGCACCTTGTTGTAAACGAGACCTTGGAGAAGCCACTGATCCTATTGGTAACATCTACAAAGTGACATGCAGAGGTGGTACCAGCAATGTGACATCTGCATGGCAAGTTGTGAGCCCCAGACACACAGTTGAGGACAAATGCAACAGTAAAACATCAGAGCACCCTTCAAATAAATTGCCATCAACATGACTGATCCTATCATTAGGATAGACATGGAAAATTGCTACCTGTCACTGCTATGGATTATTTCACCAAGTGGCCAGAGGTTTATGCAATTCCAAATCAAAAGGATTCAACTCTGGCTGATGCATTCCTGAACTACAATTTCTGCTGGCTCAAGGTGCCCCTAGGAGCCTCAAAGTGACCAGTGGACCAGTTTCGGATTCAGCCTTACAGAAGAGCCGATCCAGCACCTTGGGATACACAAGACCTGTACCACTCCCCTTTACCCACAGTCAGAAGGGTTGGTTGAGCACTGCATTCAGATGGTTGAGGAACACATTGGAAAGTGGTATCTAGCCATCAGTGAGACTGGGAAGTACATGTACCATTGTTCCTCTTGACCTACTGAGCATCAGTCCTCTGGCATGACACTGGCCTACATGGTATTGAAACGGGAGCTTTGGCTACAATGTGATCCATTGTTTGGCATGCCTCCCGATGCAGATTAGCCAGCAACAGATTATGTCTGAGGAGCAATAAGGGATTAGCTGAAAGACATCCACCACCTCGCCAGAGAACACCTAAGCCTGGCAAGTGGCCTGATTAAGGCACACTATGATTGTCTACCGGACACTGTCGGATTCCAGGAGGGTGACCCCATGGGGTTTTATTGTCCATCAAGGGCTTGAAGAAAGTTACTAAAGTTGCTATTCCTGAGATGGCCTATATAAGATTATCATCCAGATCTACGATGTGTTGAACCACAGTCAACGTCAAACCTGAGGGAAGCTGATAGTGGTACACCTTGATCAGCTTGCCATATATGGCAGTACTCAGGACCAGCTCTGAAGAGGAAGCTCAGCTGGCCTACCACACCAAGGGTAGCAGGTATGTTCACCAGTGCCAGCCGGTATATGACTTGGAGTGAGAGAGGGAAGGTTCTTGAGGGTTTGTACAAGTATAAAAGTGGTCCTCGTGAAGAAGGTATGCAGTTGTGTTGTTCAGTGCTGTCTACATGACAACTTCTGTGTTTGATGAGTCAGCTAGTGATCGAGAGAACAGGCTAGAAGGCAAGTTGTGTGTTTGATATTGTGACTTTGTCCAGTTTTTCAACTGTCGCTTCTCTCAGTTCTCACTGTCACTGTACAGTTGTTTTATTTATCACTGTTTCTTTTTATGTAGTTCAACTTCACTGGGAGTTCACTTCATTCACACTACAACTTCACTAAGGTGAACTAGTTCAATTCTCTGTCCCTTCACTTCTTCATGGCACAGCCTCTTCACACCGGGTGGTTCTTTCACCAAGGAGTCAAGCACAAGACCTCCACAACCTGTTGATCCATAGTAGCACTCGTTGCATGTCACAACAGCCATTACCAACTCGCTCGGAGAATCGCTCTTGATGTTGCAGCAGAGATGCACTTTTAAGCAACTGACTGACTCAACAACTCTCCTCATCTTGCACTCACTACCTCTTGCAAGAGCACTCGCTTTTATAGTCAGTGAAATCTTTCCACAAGGTTCTCGAACATTCTGGAACTATTTTGACACACTTTCTGGAGGGGAGAGAAATAGCTTCCAGAAGGTTCTAGTTATCTCCGATAGCGCACCCGGTGTTTATGCTGGTGAGCGGCTATTATCGTTGTTTACTTCAATCGCTCAACCCCGACTTACCAATAACCTTGGGCCATAGATGCTGCATCACAATATTTTAGTGAATGACCAGAAGAAATGATGATGATGATGATGATGATGATGATGATGAATTTGGTTTAAGGGCGCCAAACAGCTAAGGTCATCAGCGCTCTTACAAAGTATAAAAAGGATAAAATCCAAAAACTAAAACATGGGACAGAAACCCGCTTAGTCCAAAACAATAAAAAAAAACCCAACATATCAGAGTATAAAAACCAGCAGACTAAAAACATGGTAGATAAAACAATAAAAGCTTAAACTACGTGTCAGGAACTGTAGAAATCAAGGGACTAGAGCGCCATAAGTCCCCAGGGGGGAAGAGCCCCCCATTAAAACTGTCAATATAAAAGCACAAAACTAAAAGATGCTCAGCGCATCAAATGCACTTACTAAAACCACTGTCACTGATAAAACATAAAAGACATTCTACAGCATGCGTGTCGCCTGCCAAAACGTTGGCTAAATCAACCGGCAGAGACGCAAGTACGCGCAATTGAGCTAAAACCTGACACTCTGTTAAAACGTGACGCACCGATACGGGTGCTGCACATCGCTCACAAAGTGGTGCGGGGTCACCACTAAGCCAGAGTCTATGACTAAAAAGGCAATGTCCGATCCGTAAACGAGCTAAAATCACCTCTTCCCGACGAGAAGAACGAGAAGAGGTACTCCAGATTAATGGGAGTGGTTTAACCTCCCGTAACTTGTTCCCCCGGAGGGCCATCCAATCATCGCGCCAAAGCGAGAGGATGCGGTGACGTAAAATACACTCAAATCTGACGAGGGACCAACAGAGGTAAAAAATCTGGAGGATAAAATTCGCCGATTTGGCAACGGCGTCGGCAGACTCGTTTCCTGAGATGCCCACACGACCTGGAATCCACACGAAGGACACGCTGACGCCAGAAGCACCAAGCGAGTGGAGCAGGTCATGAATGCGCTGTAAGAGCGGGCGGTAAGTGTACAGCGCGCAAATACTTTGAAGAGCACTCAGGGAGTCGGAACAAGTAAAACAGTGCCATAAGTCGTGTCGCTGGACGTATAAAAGAGACTGATAAATACTAAAAAGTTCGGCGGTGAAAATCGAACATTGCCCGGGTAAACGAAAGGTAAAACTATGGACACCAAAAAGAAAGGCACACCCTATTCCAACATCAGTCTTAGACTCATCAGTATATATAAAAGTAAAGTTCCCGAATTGTGCCTGTAGTTCTAAAAACGCTGATCTAAGGACTGAAGAAGGGGTCTCATTCTTCGGCATCTACGTTAACCCAAGGTGACAGTGGGTCTCAGCATGCAACCATGGAGGAAAAAGCGTTTCCCCCCTGGGAAGGACCGGCATTGGCGTAACGTCCAAATGCCGAAGCAACTGTCGAAATAGAACCCCTGGAGGGAGCAATGCAGAGAAGCTAACTAAATATTGCCGATCAAGGGAATCCTCGTAAAATAACTCGAAGGACGGGTGGTCAGGCAAGCTTGAGAGTCGACAGGCATAGCTGCACAAAAGCATCTCTCGCCGGAAGGACAGCGGAGACTCTGCAGCTTCAGCGTACAGACTGGGTACAGGGCTAGTTGGAAAGGCCCCTGTTGCGACTCTTCCACCACGATGATGAATGGCATTCAAGCGACGTAACACAGATGGACGTGCCGATGAATAGGCAATGCACCCGTAATCGAGCTTGGATCGGACCAAAGAGCAATAAAGACGCAGAAGAACGGTCCGATCAGCTCCCCAGGATGTGCCACTTAAAACACGTAAAATATTAAGAGAACGGTTACACTTTGCTTTTAAAAAGGAAATGTGAGAAGTCCAGCTCAGCTTTCGATCAAAGATGAACCCCAAAAATTTCACCTCGTATGCAAACGGAAGGACCTCCGACCCAAGATGGAGAGAGGGCGGAGGGAAAGCTTTCCGGCGCCAGAAATTGATGCAGACGGATTTCTCGGCGGAGAAATTAAAGCCACTGGCGTTACTCCAGGCGTAGAGACGGTCGATACAGCTCTGGAGACGGCGTTCGAGCAGACAGGTCCGCCGTGAACTGCAGTAAATGGCAAAATCGTCGACGAAACGGGACGAGGAAATGCCAGCTCGAATACAATCAACAATGGGGTTGATAGCTATCGCAAAAAGTGACACTGAGTACAGAACCCTGCGGTACACCGTTCTCTTGAATGAAACGACTAGATAAAACCGAGCCCACACGTACACGAAAGACGCGGTCGGCCATAAACTCCCGAAGAAATATGGGAAGACGACCGCGTGAAGTGTACGTAAAATGCCGCCCCTCCAACAAGTGTCATAAGCTTTCTCAGGTCAAAAAACGCAGCCACTGTTTGACACTTTCTCAGACATCCGTTCATAATATGTGTCGACAGAGACACCAGATGGTCGACGGTAGAGCGATGGCGACGAAATCCGCACTGAGCGTTCGCTAGAAGTTTCTGAGACTCAAGCCACCATGTCAACCGCCCGTTGATCATGCGTTCCATCACCTTGCAAATGCAACTGGTGATGGAGATAGGGCGGCAGCTGGAAGGTAGTTGGCGATCCTTCCCAGGCTTAAGTATAGGGACAATGGTGGCTTTGCGCCAAACAGAAGGAAAACAGCCGTCTTGCCAAATACGGTTATAGACCTGTAAGAGAAAGAGCTTACTGTCGGCTGAAAGGTTCCTTAACATCAGGACATGAATGCCGTCCGGCCCAAGAGCGGAGTGCCTAGAGCAAAGGAGAGCGTGCTCCAGCTCCCTCAGTGTGAAAAGTTCATTATAACACTCTGTACTAGCAGACCAAAAATTATAGGTTTCGGAATCCAGCCGGTCTTTGAGAGAGCGAAAGCCGGCGGAATAATGGGCAGAACTGGAAACCGCCTCAAAGGCAGCACCCAGAGTGTTAGCAATGGCAGCCGAATCTACTATGGTGGCATTGGAAACCTGAAAGCCAGACACAGTACAATGCGACACTTTACCGGAGAAGCGACGAAGTTTATCCCAAACAACAGAGGAAGGCGTGGAGCTATTAAAAGACTCGACAAAACGAGTCCAGGACGCCTTCCTGCTATCCTGAATAATGCGACGAGCCCTGGCGCGCGATTGTTTAAAAGTAACCAAATTATCAAGTGTAGGGTCTCGCCGAAACACCCTAAGCGCAGTTCTACGAGCACGAACGGGTCCCGACAAGCCTCGTTCCACCATGGAACAGGAATACGCCGAGGGTGAGAGGATGAACGGGGAATCGTGCGTACGGCGGCAGATAGAATCGTAGACGAAAGGTGCGGCACCATTTGAGTAACGTCAGAGAAAGGCTGGTCCTGAAAACACACGAGGCTGGAATACAATCTCCAGTCGGCTTTTCTGAACATCCAGGTAGGAACCCTGGAATGCTGGACGTGGTGAGACAGAAGAGAAACGATGTAGGGATAATGGTCGCTGGAGTAGGTGTCAGCGACAACGTTCCACTGCAGACGACTAACAAACTGGAGTGAGCAAACGGCAAGGTCCAAGTAAGAGAATGTACCAGAAGAATCAGAAAGAAAAGTAGGTTCACCGGTATAGAGGATGGAGAGGTTGAACTGATCAAAAATGTCGAAAAGAAGAGTTCCCCTCGCACAAGCCCTTGGCGAACCCCACAGGGGGTGATGGGCATTAAAATCTCCAAACAGAAGAAATGGTGTTGAGAGAGCGGACAGGAGATCTCGAATGTCCGCGAGAGCGAGGAGAGACGATGGAGGTGAATACACTGAAAAGAAAAAACCGGGTAATTGAAGCCTAACGGCAACAGCTTGCAAGTCGGAAGTAAGAGTGAGAGTTTGAAAATGAACGTCGTTACGTAATAATAACATGACACCTCCATGAGCAGGAGTACCCTCATCCGGTTCAACATCGTAGCGAACCGGAGTATACCCTCGGAGATCAAAAGGATCGTGAGGGCGAAGCCTGGTCTCCTGCAAACACACGAGCATAGGTGAATGGGAACGAAATAAAAGTTGCAGTTCCGCCCTATGCGATCGTACACCACGTAAGTTCCAGGTCAGGATAGCCATGAACAAAAGGGATAAACTTCTTATTTAGAAGGGCGGCTCAAAATTACCTTCTGCTTAACATTTGGGCTCGGGCTTTTGGTATGGAGTTGGTCAGACTCCATAGCCTCCTCGAAGGGAGGACCCACGCGCTCAGAGCCAGAAACCGATTCAAGCGCCGAGAATCGGTTCTGAGTGGCAATGGGCGAAGGATGCCGCTGAGCGCGGCTTGTCCCAGAAGCATCCTGGGACTGCGACCTTCGAGGAGGAGAAGGTGAACTTTTCTTACCGCGTGCACGCGGAGGGTCTTTCAGAAAATCTTCCCTACGAAGTTACTGCTTTGATTTCTTTTCAGTGCCTTAGGACCAGCTTTATGTGGCTTGATAACCGTACCAGAAATGGACGGCCGGATGGTAGTGGCGGTCAATGCAGTCATGGTCCAGGTCTGTGTTTCGGCATCCCTCCGGGTACAGGCGAGGCAACAACAGAACTAAAAGTACCCGATCGCAGGAGCGAAGGTTGGCGCGCATGGTAACGCCTCCGGGCCTCAGCGAAGGAGAGTTTCTCCTTTACCCGGATCTCCTGGATGGCCTTCTCGTCCAAGTACCGCGGACAGTCGGCAAATTACACAGAATGAGAACCTTTGCAATTAACGCAGGCGGGGGCTGTTGAACAGGTACCTTCGTGTGAGGGCTGGCTACATGATGCACAGATGGTAATGGCACTCTTACATGAGACTTACATATGCCCAAAACGTTGGCATTTAAAACAACGCAGAGGTCTAGGAATATAAGGCCTAACCGCAATACGTTCATGCCCTGCTGAAATGCTCGACGCCATCAAATGTTATAAGCAGGGTACGCGTGGGTACCACTCCGTCGCGTTTAGGCTGCACTCGATGCACCGCTGTCATCTTTTGGTCTGCAAGATATTCGACAAGGTCTTCGTCCGATCTACCATCGAGGCTTTGCGTGGTGATGATGCCTCGACAGGAATTCAAAGTTCGGTGCTTCTCAACATGGATGGGATAACCGTGGAGAAGCGTAGCGCGCAACAAGTCTTAGTTTGTTGATCGGACTTGCTTTGTACTAATAATGACCCATTTCGAAGTCGAGTGCAGGACTGAACCGAACCAGCTATAGAGTCAATGCCCTTCTGTACTATAAAAGGGTTCACCTTCTCAAACGATTGTCCTTCCTCTATTCACATAATGACTAAGTAACTACCACATGTCGGTGGTGCTACTTCTGTTACCAAAACTTTTTGGCGCTTGTTAGAAATAATGGAGAAAGAGGGCTACATAGCGAAAGAAATCCTTCACCATCGCAACCGTCTCCAACCTCGGGCTCTGACTTCCCAGGCGTTACCCCGGCTTGGGTGAGTGGCCTATCTATACCAAACCTACCCCAGGGTCACACCTCCCAGAACATAGACAGAGGGACCCAATCGCCGTCAGAAGTCAGCAGCTCATGCAATGCCCCCCCCCCCCCGTGGGACTACAGTTGAACAGTGGATACGAACACATACCCTACATGACGATCCCGGGTGGTGGGGATGATGCCATTACCCACTCACCCAGCTGCGCACCCAGTGTGCGTGTATCCGTCAGGCTGTGTCCACAGAGGATTAAACGAAAAGAGTAAAATAAAACAAAACTGTGTGGGCATTTCGCACGCAAGGTAGGGCGGCGAAGAAGGAAAAGAGATGTGTGAATGAATGGACGTGGGGCAAAATGTGCATAAATAGAAGGGAGAATAAAGAAATGATGGCGAGGGCATTATGGAATGAAATGCACAGAACACATGACAGCCTACCTTGAGTCCACCGGTCACGAGAACGAACCCACCTCGACCGGACGGGGATGAAGGGATGAATATGACGATGAGAGGCTCGGGCACCCCGGGTACGTCAAACCCGTACTCACATAAGGTGAGCCCCTGGGGGGGACCAGAAGAAAGAAGAGGCTGATTTGTGCTTTGTTAATTGCAGTGCTAATTACAAGGAAAAACGGAAGTGTGACTGAAAGGAAAAGTGGACAAAGTCACAACATTATCTCCAAAAGTCAATCCAAAAGATGCAAACATATTTGAAACCCTATTACACAATGCAAAGTACTTCTACATGCATAACACATTCATAGCAATGCAATAGTGGCTATTTTATATTTAAATTTAGATTCTCTTATTTCCTATGTATAATAGCTCATTTAAATGTTATGTGGCAAGTATAAGAATGCATAAAACAAAAAAATGGCTGCCTAGTGAATATAATGTGAGAAAAGTAAAAACATGCTTATGTATACTAATAAGAACAGAAAATTGAGGTATGAAGAAAGACTACCTATGAACAGTTTTGTATAAAGTACCAATTTTTAATGGTTAAATGATTACTTATTGTCAAATGTAACTGCATTCCTTATAACTTGCATACTTTTATACCAAATATGTTAATATTGTAATTTAATGTGTAATTTGTAATGTAATTATACTCAAGTGCTGTAGTGACTGTTACATTACCCCAAAACAAAACACTTATAACTGTTAAAACTGAGGTAACAAAGTAACTGAAGCATAGGTCTACCATACCTGCCATGATTGATGAGATACAAAGTTCCAGTGGTTAATGGAAGGTTAAGATTAGCATGTTTCTTCAATGAAAAGAATTTACATATTTGGTGTTACAGAATTACAGAAGCAAAAATAATGAGAAACTATCAAGTTTTATATTCTTTTTTCCTACTTTATGTTTTAATTTTTCAAAAATATTAGACATTAGTTACTTTTATGGTTAAATTTGCTGAAATGCTATTTCCTGTAGCATAATAAATAATTTTGCAGCAACAGTATGATTAGACTACTAATATGAGTAGATTTATCCACTGCAACTTATTCTGCCAGCTAGGTACTCTAATCATCTTCATTCTCATTCACACTATTGCTCACAGCACAGTAATATACATGAACTGAAAGAAGTCCTAATGCTGTGCAGGCAAGTGATATGATACCAGATGTCATTACACATTCAACTCACATATGAAATGCACATTCTTTTGTAATCAGCTTATATGTATTCATGAGATTTATTGATGGAACATATGTTGCATCAGTTTGGTAAAACTGATATTTTGGAAGAGTCCTTAAATGCTAGTTTTGCCTTTACATAAAGATTATCTTATTAAGCAGTGACACATTCCTTTATATTTTGCATTCTACTTGGTAGATGTGCAATTCTTTGAAACTAATGTTTCTCACTGAGGCATAGTAATTCTTTGATTACTTCATCTGCACAACAACCATTTTTTTTAGTCTACCGCAACGAGTATAAGGAAAATACTACCATGACGTAACAGTGCTGAATATCCCTCAGGTCTAGGCCTGGCCCAGCCCATGCACCTGAATAGAATAGGGAAAAACAGGTATTTAATATGTGCAATCAAAAGGTGCATTTTATTTGTCATGTAAATATATTTAAACATGTCCTAGTTTAATCAAAATCATTAGTGCGATTTTTGAGGAAAAAAAAAAAAGAGAAAGAAACCTTTACATGTAAGGGGAAAATAAAGAGGAAAAATTAATTTATCGGATGTTTTTTGGGAGAGCGCAGCAATGTTGAGATAGCCGGAATAGCACAATTATCACATTACACATTCATAAGAGTATTAATATTAGCAATAATAAATAAATGCTCCTTCTGGCCAATTGCAAATAACATTACAACAACACAGTAGCTGCAAATTCTGCCTCCCTTCATTCCAGGAGATCATGAACAGAGTGCAGTAATATGTGCGGCATGTGGTCAATAAGACAGAATGTCAACATGCCGCTTACTAGATGTAGATTCTGGGCCCCACCTGTCAATATTTCTGATAAGTGGTTTCTCATTTGTCCCAAGGACCTGAGTGCATACCTCATACATTTTCTCCAGCAGGAAGAAAAATAAACATGCTGGTACTAGAAATCGAACACAAATCCCTTTGCACTGCAGACAGCAGTGCTTGGTGTTGGTGTTGCGAAATAACTATTTAAAATAAAATTGCACTGGGCCAGGCCGGGTGGTACAGTATAACCCAAGTGTGGCAAAAATGCCTTCCTTCTGTGAGTCACCAAATATGCAACATGCACTGCATCACTCAGCAGCATGCGAGAAACAAAGGGACAGTAGCAGAGAGGGAATGGTGCCTGCGAGTCAAAATGACTTGCGAGTCCCGTTTTCCCCACCTCTGGTATAACCTATTCTTGGGCTCAGGCCAGGCCTATAAATTTTGACCCTTGCAGATCTCTAACAGCTACTCCTTCCACTGTGCTGTGCTTATTGTAAATACACAGTGACTATAGAACCAAGCTGATGGTTACTGTACATTTGCTACTGAAATATTTCAGAGAGTGGTGTGACTATGCAGGCAACTGCAAACTTAGTAGCCCCATCAGCCTCTTAAACATTTCCATGACTACTATATGTACCTGTCTTACTGTGGCAGCTTCTTCATCATCCCTATCAAGGCTTGATATGCTTTGTGAAACAGATTTGGATTCCCTGCTTAACTTTCCCTCTGCTAATAATCTGTCCACTTCAGCTTTATCATATCCTAAAAGAAAGAAAACACAATAATAATATAAGGTATTCCTGCCCTCATCACCACTAAATCATACAAGAATTAAAATCCAAACCACTCTATTGATGGTTATGCATTAAAGTAACACTATTGAAATCCTCTGAATACTCTTCCACTTTTTAATTTGAAAATCCAAAATAAATATACATTAACATAGTGTATAAGGACACTACAATAAAATGTAGCTGCAAAATCCATTTGATCTCTGTTGAGTGTGAAACAACTGGGAATTAAGGGTTGAGGAAAAGCTTATTTGCAATATGTACCAACTGTAAAGGTATACCCATTAGAAGTAATCCTAAAAACAGAGAGATTGAAAACCAACTCTCCTCCATGTAGCATATAGATTACTTTCTCCCATGGGACCTTCCCTGTGAATATTATTTTGTTTCATTGACATGAAATGAAATATGGATTAATTCCTATTTTTTTAAAGCTGAGTTTGGAAGAAGAATAATTGATGGATTATATTTATTCTTCCAGCACAAGTTGTGTACAGTTTGTTAATGTTAATGTTAATTACATCATCATCTGAATTCTCATTTGCCCATGACAAGAGTTATGCACCACTGAAGTCCAGTTTGCTTATGCATGTTGTAAATTTGCACATGGAAAACACATTTCAGAACACAACTTACACCAAAATAGATACCAAAATGCATAAAGTTAAAACTAATTTTTTCTAAACTGGTGTTACAAAAATCTGAATTTTATCACATTTAGCTTGATCTTTTTACATAGCTGAGGAAGTATGCGATAAAAATTCTGTATTGACAATTTATTTTATATGCTCCTTATAATGCTTTTTAAATTATTCTTAAGCACTCGAGGGAAAACAAGTATTTTGTACTTCAAATGCAACATTTTTAATATACTGAAGGAATATGGGTTGCTTTCTATTCTGCCACGATAAGCAAAAGTGCTGTATCTACAGGAAAAATGAATATTCAGATTTTCACACTATTTAAGTTTTTAGGATGTCAGAAATTCAATGGGCTAGGAAGAAATGCAGTATCTGCTATGGAAAATGGAATATACTCACATGGTTTTGTCGTATCTACATAGAAGCCCTAGGAACTAAGCATGAATGCAGTATGTGCCTCTCACTAATAAAGAGTGCAGAATGTGAGATGCACATACTGTATTGTTGCTTAGTACTAAGCGTATACTGCAGTTTTGCTTAGCATTGTACACTCTCTTTATTCAGATGTCACTTTCTCCTTCTATGAATGTCACTAGCAGTTTTTTGATAGTAATGGAATACACATTAGTATTTATTGCTTATACAGAAAGTTCTTTGCGTTATTCCTTCAAGTGAAACAGCAATTAGCATTGGAACTAGAGTAATGCTGAAGGGAAAATAAATTTACAGAGCAATCTTGTTAAGCTCAGAAAGTATTCACTAAATTTGACAGAAAGGAGAAATCAAAAGATGAAGAGGCTTAAAGCAGATCAACAAGTTCTAACCTCATGTAATCAGTTTAAGGAAAAATGGGGAGTCAAAAATTAGTGAACAACATAGGCTGGATATTAATACTCAGTTTTGGAATTATTCCTGGTTTGACAGATGCTGTTTCATATTAAATTCCTGTGAACGTGTGATTGTTAAAAGATGAACAACAGAGAGTGAAAGGTAGCAAAATACTTTTAAGTATTTTATCCGTGATAGCGAGGATCAGCTTCACAAAGTTTGTAAGGCATTCTTCTTAACAACCTAGGCTACAAGAAAAGTAGGTTCTATACAATATTCTCAGTAAAACTTCCAAGGGAAGTACAAGGGTGGTCTGAAAAGTTTACGACCTAATAAAGATACATGACATTTTTTCAGAATTTTTTTTTATTTTTCCACATAGTCTCCTTGTAACTCTACACACTTCTCCCAGCGATGCTCCCATCTCTGTAACCCATTCAAATAGTACTCGGCATTTTTCTCTGCAAAATAATTGTTCATGAAGGTGATTGCCTCTTCATTTGATGAAAATCTCTGTCCTCCGAGCGCAATTTTCAGATGAGGGAACAAAAAGAAGTCGTTTGGGGCTAGATCTGGTGAGTAAGGCAGATGGTCAAGCAGTTCAAACTGTAATTTGTGGATTTTCGCCATTGCAACCGCTGAGGTGTGAGACGCTGCGTTGTCTTGGTGAAACAGGATTTTCTTTTTCTGTAAATGTGGCCGTTTTTCCGCTAGTTCTGCCTTCAGCTTGTCAAGTAATGATGCGTAGTATCCTCCTGTAATGGTTTTTCCTTTTTGAAGATAATCAATTATATAACTCCATGACTATCGCAAAAACAGTCGCCATCACTTTCCCAGCCTATAAAACAGTTTTTGCTTTTTTTTGGAGCCGGTTCCCCCTTTGCAGTCCACTGTTTGGACTGTATTTTTGTTTCAGGCGTATAATTGTGTATCCAAGTTTCATCTACAGTAATTAATCGGCGCCAAAACTCGGATTTATTGCACCTAAACTGCGCCAATACAGCATTGGAAATGTTCATTCGAACACATTTTTGGTCTAATGTGAGCAAACGCGGCACCCAACGCACGGACAGCTTTCTCATGTCTAAATGTTGATTTAATACGTGACAAACACGTTCTTTTGACATGTTCATAGCCTCTGCTATCTCTCTCACTTTAATTCGGCAGTCATCTAGTACCATTTGGTGAAATTTGGCGATGTTTCCGTAGGTAGTTGCAGTTTTTGGACATCCCGAACGTTCGTCTCCCAAGCTCTTATGGTCACTTTTAAATTCAGCTGCCCAAAATTTCACTGTGGTAAATGATGGTGCAGAGTCCCCATACACAGAATCCAACTCATCTTTGTGCAAGAACGTAGGTTTTCACGGCCGGTGTCACAATTATAACTAATATGATTTTCCGGGCTGTTATGCCGTGGTCTGCTGAAGAAAGATTTCCCAGACGTTTCGTCCACAACTGCGGTGGATATCTTCAGTGGCGCGGACGAAGTCTTCTCGGTGAAAGTATCGCAGTGTCTGATGCGTTGGCCGTTAGTGCCGCTCCCTTTATAGTGTGGGCGCTCTCTGCTGATTGGCCCGCTGGTATGAGGGGGCTGGCGCCGGCTGTGTTGTTGCTCTCTTCTGATTGGCTCGCAGTGTTTTTCGGTTTTGTATGACCTTTCTTGTTTTTGATGACTAGATGCCAGTTACTGTTGAGTTTCAATGCTTCTTCTTTCCTATTGAAATTATTGGGATGTTTATAAATCTCTATTGCTTCGCGTTGTAGCCGGGTATGGTAATGCTTTATGGAGGAAATCTAATAATGTGTTCGCCCTCGGCTTCAATGGCATGTTCGGCGACTGCCGATTTTTCTGTATGGCCCAGGCGGCAGTTTCTTTTGTGTTCGCTCAGTCTGGTGTTAGCGCTCCGCTGTGTGGTACCAATGTACACTGAACCACACGAACAAGGAATACGGTAAACACCGGCCGATGACAGGGGGTCTCGGGGGTCTTTGGAAGAGCGCAGTAGGCTGTTTAATTGTCTTGTAGGTTTGAATACTGTTTTGACGTTATGACGTTGAAGTATATGTTCAATACGGTCAGTGACATTTCTGAAATATGGCAGAAAGACGATGGACTTGCTTTTGGGTTGGTCCTGAGTAGCCGGTCGGGGCTTGGCCGGACGGCAGGCTCTTCTCACCTCTTGGACTGAATAACCATTTGATTGTAGAGCTGTTTCTAGGTGTCGGATTTCTTGTGGAAGTAAGTGTGGTTCACAAATACGGGAAGCACGGTAGATTTCAGGACACCAACATTCTTTCCTCCATAAAGCATTACCATACCCGGCTACAACGCGAAGCAATAGAGATTTATAAACATCCCAATAATTTCAATAGGAAAGAAGAAGCATTGAAACTCAACAGTAATTGGCATCTAGTCATCAAAAACAAGAAAGGTCATACAAAACCGAAAAACACTGCGAGCCAATCAGAAGAGAGCAACAACACAGCCGGCGCCAGCCCCCTCAGCAGAGAGCGCCCACACTATAAAGAGAGCGGCACTAACGGCCAACGCATCAGACGCTGCGATACTTTCACCGAGAAGACTTCGTCCGCGCCACTGAAGATGTCCACCGCAGTTGTGGACGAAACGTCTGGGAAATCTTTCTTCAGCAGACCACGGCATAACAGCCCGGAAAATCATATTAGTTATAATTACAACTCATCTTTGATTTGCGTAGGCGTATTGCCTTTCAAAAACAAATATTTAATGACAGCTCGATACTCGATTTTGTCCATTTTCATAAAAACACTCACATCACCTCACTCAAATGACTGTTACGTAACAACTGAGCATCCAAAATGGCTGAAACGTTGGTGAGTAACTATCAACAGATGAACAACGAAATTCACTAGCTTTTATTTATGAGTGCTGCCATCTTCATGTTGAGGTCGGAAACTTTTCAGAGCATCCTCGTATTCAGCCACTGCAAGATAAACGCGATAAATCCCCTGCTGTAAACAGAGGTCCACATCTTGAAATCAATGAACATATTGAATCATTTAACCTAAGTATTTCACATTACCACAGGTAACATGCACCACTTGTAAGATATCTTCCTAGTGACTTAACTATAAAAATGGTATATGAAGATTTTTTAGAAAAGCACCAGGATCTAAAAGCTTCTTATGCTCTGTATCAGCATTTGTTAAAAAGAAACACATTTCTTTTATGAAGCTGGGCCATGAAAAGCTGGGCCATGCGAGCAATGTGAGGGATTTAAACTTCCTCATCCACAAGCAAACATGAATGCCAATTGTGACATCTGTAAAAGCTGGGAAAAACACATTAACACAGCATCCAAATCCAGAGATCTTTACAGAACTTACAAGAAAACCAACTTCCTTCTGGTACCACATGCTTCTCTGCTGATTTACAGAAGGTCATTATGCTACAAAGGCTGGATATATTAAAAAAGGTTATGTTTATTCCAAGATGAGACATTTGCTCCAGTGATAAACAAATTTAATATAAAACCATATACATTTGTTCGGCGTGAAGCTATTACAGGACAAAATAAGGAAGACATTATAAGTATGTTTTACTTGTTCCTAAAAAACAAACAGAGAGATGTCAAACATAGTAATATGGATAGATAACTGTTCAAGTCAGAACAAAAACTGGAATCTGTATTCTTTCTTGATTATGATGGTGAATTCAAAGGAATTAAGTGCCAAAGAAATTATCTTATTTTATTTTGAACCAGGACACTCATTTATGTTTGCTGACAGCATTCATCAACAAGTAGTACACTCTCAAAAAAGCAGAGGAAAACATACGACTTTGAAGACTTCGTACATGCTTGTCAATATGCAAAAGGGAAAAATGGAAGTAATTAAGATGCATTATACAAATTTCTATAAATTGAAGGATTACAGTGTCCATCAGAAGCTAAATAAAGATCCATCAAGAACCTACCTGAAAGATATAGTACATATCAAAGCAGTTACCAGTCAAATAAAAGTTTTTTGTGTATATAGAAGTTCAAAAACTGAATATACATAATATATATTGTGTACGACTTAAAACTTTATTTTGAAAATTTAAATTCTCTGATAACAATGATGTCAAATGTGATTTATTAAGAGGGGAAAATTAAATAAATAATTCAAGTATAAATTACCTATACATCATTCTGTCATGATATAAAGTTTTCTAAATGCTTATTAAAAATGCTGTATCTGCAGTTAAATTAAGATTTTAGTTAAATTTATTTAATTATTGTATCAAGTGGGTTTCTGAATATGCAATTACACATAAAACATCTACAAATGTAGTCTATATTTGTTATCAGACAATGGTCAGCCTCAGAACCTTAACGTCTGTTTTCTCAATTTTTAGTTTTGTGCAGATACCACACTTTTGCTTAGCATGGCAGTATTATACAGCTTGTGTAAATTGTCGTGACACTCCATATGCGCAAGAGAGGAGAAATGAGGAGTAGTGGTGAGAGTGGTGGGGAGCAAGTGATATCAGAACTCGGAGGCAGCCACATACACAACGCATTGTAAACAAATGTGTAAGGTTACCTTGCATTTGAGCTCGCAGCAGGTGGAACGCTGACCCCCACCTCTCTTATTATGCAAGTGGACTTATCAGTGCTATTGCGCACATATGCTTCAGGAGTGGGGGACTGTCACAATGATTTACACAAACTGTACTATCTGCTTAAACAGCATACAGGACATTATAAAATAGATTTCATGAAAATATTCACAAGAAAGTTTCTCCATGTCGAGCAATTTCATCATTTGTTAGCATAATAGCATAAAAACTTTCTACTGGTGAACTCAAGTATTAACACATTTTCTTAGATATTATTCTGCTGTGAAGGTATGAGTATTCAAGTGTACAGATGAGCATGTGCTTCTTTCTATGAATAACAACACTGCCTGTTGATTATCTGATGCTGGATATATGTACAAATAACTTAACTCCAGCACCTCCATTATGAACAGCACTCAGGAACTAAACCTAATGTCTATAAAATATTGCACTATCCCTTAAGTTCATAAACCTTTGCTTTTCAGCACTGTCTTTATTATCTACATTCATAGCAGCTGACAGCATGCTGTGATGTTCTCGTTCTCTCTCTCTCTCTCTCTCTCTCTCTCTCTCTCTCTCTCTCTCTCTCTCTCAAGCATAAACTTATCATGGTTTTAACACATAGGAGTTCCTTCTTTGTATAACATGGCCAGGTAATTAAGACTTGCAGATTTACAGTAGCATTCAAAAGTATTTTGTAGACAATACAGAAAACATATATATATATATATATATATATATATATATATATATGAGAAAATCCCATTGAAATTACTAAACAACATGCTAGGACTGCAATATGTAATATATTTCTTTATTTACAGCATTTAAATACAAAGACTTCATCATAAATAAAAATTAACATAATTATGCAGATTCAAAAGTATTTTGCAACACAAAATAAAAGCAAAATAACTAAGTATGATTTAACTTATAATAACCTCTGATTTTCTTGGCTTAACATTTAGCTGCATAGCCTTTTGCTGTAATAACTGCAGCACATCTTGATAGCATATCAAGTTTAGACAAGTGCAACTGTGGAATGTTTCTCCATGCATCACATAATGCTGTGTAAAACTCTTTCCTGATGGTGTAGTTTATCTGGCGAACACATCTATCCAGCACCCCGAAAAGGTACTCAATTGGATTAAGGTTTGGACTTTGACTTGGTCACTCTAAAATGTTGATCCTATGCTTCTGCAAAACTTCCTTGACATGCCCAGATATGGTATGCTTAGGATCATTGTTGTGATGAAATTTCCAGTTACGTGGCATATTTCGTCTTCCATGAGCAACCATATTGTTCAACAGTATGTTCTCATACTTCCACCTGTCCATTACTCCATCAAATTCGACCAGTGGACTACCACTATTTCATGAAAAGCAATCCACACCATGATGCTACCTCCTCCATGCTTCATGGCATGTACCCGATAATGATGGTCATTTCTCTTGTTGGTCAGCCATCAAACATACCTTATTCCATCTGATGAGAACAAATTGAACTTGGTTTCATCACTCCAGAGAATTTTGGACCAGTCATCAGTGGTCCATGTTGTGTACTTCTTAGCAAATTGTAGTCTGGCCTTCCTATTCTTCTCGCTTATTTGAGGTTTCCAAGAGGGTCACCTACCATTGAGATCAACACCTGCTAATTGACATTTAATGGTTAAAATGTGGACATTTATCTCATAGTTTTCTTAAAGATCATCACTTATTGCTCCAGCTGATTTTTTAGGATCAGCCATTGATTGCCTACAAATTATTCTATCTTCTTTTACAGTTGCTTTCCTGGACTGACCTCTTCAGGGATTGCTCCTTACCATCCCTCGTCTTTTCTGAAGTTGATACCAATCACTCAAACTGTTGGGAGACATCAAAGCTTCTTGCAGCAAAGGTTGAGTCTGGCTTTTATTGATAGGATTTAGTATTTAAGACAGTTTGTCTTAAATCCGGTGAATATTTCTTCATTTTGGGTATTGCTATAAAACAAACAAAAACATTACAATCACCTAAATTATCATGTGCTTATGTATTTTAGTGTATTTGTTTATTTTAAAATGTACAAAATACTTATGAACTACTAGAGAAATGAAGTTACCTGATAAATGGTATGTTTTCCTGCACTCAACACTCACTACATGTAACTGTGGTGGGGTAAAGCAGTCTTCTGTCTGTACCACCAATTTGATTTGATTCAGCCTACAGTTAAACACACTGTCCACAAACCGCTTCTATAAAATACTTTTGAGGATTATTGTAACAAATAGCATCCATGACAGGCTTACAAAGAGACATTTTATTTGAGTAATTTGCCTCATTTGGCTAACCAGTTTTATACTTTTAATTAGCTTTCACATTTTAGAGTGAAGCAAGCTTCTCTGGACCTCCTCCAGAGTTACTCTTTGGAAGACAATGATTTCATAAGCCACATCATTATGGCAATGAGACATGGGTATATCATTTCATACCCAAAACAAAGAGAGCTTCTATGGATTAGACACACACATCTTTATCTGTGCAAAAAAAATTTAAACTTGTGTCATTAGCAAGGAAGGTCCAGGCCACCACTTTCTTTGACTGTTAAAGAGTTGTTTACATAGATTTTATGACAAAAGACACAACCATTAATGCCATTTCTTAAGTTCAAACATGACATCACAGTGCAATGCCTTAAAGAACAAGATATGTTCAAAATTAAGCAAGGTTACCTTTATTATTCACAACAATGCAACATCACACAATGCACACACAACACATGCTTTGCTTCAACAATTTTGATGGGAAGTATGGAAACACCCAGTATACAGTCCAGATCTTGCACCATGTGATTTCCATCTGTTTGGCAAGCTGAAAGAACGTCTGGTTAGAAAGAGATTTGCCAAAAATGAAGTTCAAACAGCTGTTCCCCAAGGGCTACAAGACCAAGGAACTGAATGAATTGTAAACTCTACAGGCCATTGGTAACAGGGACTTGGTGACTAGGTTGAAAAATACTGTGATGTATCTGTGTCTTTTTGTATTATTGTGCACCATTCAATAAAAGTTACTTGGCCTGTTATAATCATGTGTAACTTTCTTTTTTAAGCCTCGTATTTCACATTTTAATCACAGAATGGTGGAGGTCCTTTATTGCAAATATGTCAGGTGTTTTATGGTATTCCAGTGATAAGGGATAAAGTAGGGGTTTAAGATGTTAACATTTGTATGTTGAAGCTCTGTCATGTTTATATCACCTACTTACCCTCTGATTCCTTTGAATATTAATATCAGTGAATTATTTTGGTGTGATTTGGAGAAAAGTTTGAATACTTGTGCTTCATGATCCAACAAAACATGACAGACGATAATGAAACTTCACAGACATTCCCTTCCCATATTTTTAACTCCTTATATAAAGTTTCACATTGTTTGAACTATGTAAACAAAACATTGGGTGGATTTTGTGGATAAGGTTTTTACTGGAGTACTCCCTTATAATTAAAAAGCACAGCTTTTGTAACTATAAGGTGCACTGACCAAGGCATACTTGGGCATTTATTTTATATATTTTTTAACTGCTCCATAAGACATTCCGTTAAGGTAAATGCATCCATGAAACTTGGTAAAATAGCTAAACAAATGGAACTTTTGAACAATTTTTAACATTTCATTATCTTTACTCTTAGATTCATACCCACATTATCTTTATTTATTTTTTTAATTATTTGAATATTGAATATTTGCAGCATAATCCCACTATATGAAAAGAGTGAGTCAGTTCTTGTTTGGTAGTTAAATTTTTAAATTGCCTTTTCTATAATACACATTTTCAGCAATTTGCAACACTTAAAATGCACTTTGCAAAGCTATTTTCATTAAATTTTGCTGATAATTTCAGCATTACTATATTAATGGTAAATTAAAAAACTGATTTGGGCTTTTTGGTATAAATTTAAAAAATGACTAATTATATTTGTTTTATACCACTTAATTTAAATGGTGAAGTAAAAGGTTATTACACAAACATACACTTTCTTGTGTACAAAATAATAGGCATTTATTAAAATCTCAAATGAGATTGTTTATAATGGTTAATGAAAAATTAGCTTCTGAATAAAGCTATTACCAATCTAAATGAAGTTTCACAGGTGTGATAATTTCACATTAATTTTTATAGTACCTACTGTCCAATCATATAAACTTTAAAATATTTCAAGAACAAAGTGACCTCATTTTATATTGTCACAATTTCTTGTGTTCCCCCTCAGTTATTTAGGCACTTGCCTAAACATTGGTAAAGATACGACCATAGATACTGCTACTAATTGGCAACACAGGCATTACCTTACACAGTAGTGCAGCCAGGATTTTGGTTCTGAAGGGGAGGTTATCTTAAAAACTTACATAAATCTATTGATTAATAATAATGGAGGTTTCTCTTCTGCTATCATAAGCACAAGAAGCATGGCATATAACAAGAAGATACAATGATTGATTTTAGTATTTTAAAACAAAAAACAAATCACATTTTAAAAATTAATTAAAGAAAAATGCAGCATTTTATAATATTTTTTGATATACGCTTTTAATTTTCTTTTTTTTTTTAAACTTGTCTCATTTGAAAGGATAATTGTATTCTGAAAAATTAGCTTTGCCCTGTATTGATTTTTTTTAGTTTAATATGTTTTATTACAAGCAAATGAACAGAAATAATAGTCAAGAAACCACATATAACATTGTCGTTAACTTTATTATAGATCACAGTCATAGATTATAGTTGAATTAAACAATCACTTTAAGCATTCACATTACATAAACTCATCCCCCTCAAAAGTGAAAAAAGAAAGAAAAAGCACACACATGCGCATGCACACATTTATTTTGCTTAAACATGCAAACCCAATGACATTTTTATCAATTAATTATGTAGGACTACATGCTTCTGTTTCAGTTATTTGTTTAAAAGCATTCTCATATTTCTAACACTATCACTGGGTATGGGGCAAATGTATTTGTGTACTATCATTTAGCTTTAATTATTGCGCTTATCTAACCTACATAATGTCTGTATATTATTAATTCCATACTTTGCATAATATTATGTTCATAATATGAATACTAATGCAATATTATTTAATACATTATGAAACAACAGTAATAATAATAACAATAAGAACCATAATAATCCTATCTGTCACGAATCATGCTACCTGTTAGGTAGTTGGTATGACCTATATATATCTGCACTTATGCTTTGTGTACAAGTAGTTAAGGTGACTGATTTGTAAGAGGTTCTAAGCTCAGATCCTGCTCCTGTATGCAGAGTTTCATTCTGTAATACATGCTGCACTTTGCACATACATGTATGTAAACCCTAAGACAAAAAAGTGAGTAGACCCTTGAAGCGTATATTTATCTAAGTCCAAATCGTTTCTGCAGCCAGTTCACATCGGTGTCTCGGGAAACATGCCTTTAACTTTGTTCTATTGTCACCTTTCATATTGAGTACCAGCTACTGAATATGCACTGACAGCCGAGCGGTTATAAGCAGGTACATGGAAAAAAGGCCTACTGAGGTTTGTATCCCAAGCAAAATTTTATCTTTTTTCCAGAAAAATGCAATGTTTATTATGCATATTATAATTTCCAATTGCTAAGGCTTATTTGATTTCAAGGCATTTATGTTCACACATAAAAACTGAAACTCTTTCCTTTTTGTTTTCAAACTAAATAAGAAATAAGTAAATATTATAGTCCTAAATGAAAAGGCAAATAAAAATAGAAATTCAGTTAATATCAGGCGTGTATATAGCCTAATCTTCCTAATTCCATTAAAGCAACCCCATTTGGCGAAGATCTGGGTAATTCCAGTGCAAGTCTATAAAATAGCTTATTTATACATTTATTGTTTTCTAGCCCTCATCTGGCCCCCAAATTTCTACTCCATATGTCATTCAGCTCTATACACTGAACTTATACCGAGTGGGATGGTTCAGGTGGTTACATCTGTGGCCCGCATTCAGGAGATCCTGAGATCAATCCCTGGTGACCATCCACTCTGGCCCACGAGTTTTTGTGGTTTCCCCAGGTCGTCAGGCGAATGCTGGGGTGGTTCATCTGCTACCACGACTCTCCTTTCTCTCATTTCTTGTACCCATAATTTTCCTTGTCACCTGTTTCAGGGTGGTAGGACTAGGGGCGACAGTGTTCAGTGGGTTATGGTAGGGCAGTGGCTTGCACTCTGTAAAGGTTTCTTCCCTGGCGTGAATGAGTGGTACCCAGGCTCTGCTTCAGCAGACCCTGGAGGTTGGTGGCCCATAGGCAGGGACCATGCGGTATCGGATGTGTTCTATCTGGAAATGTTAGGGATGCCATCCATGCATGCACCCATTGGCATCCGGATCTGGTCGCCCTTCAGGTCTCTCCTCTCATCCTTCCCTCCCAGGGGTCACATTGTAAGCATAAAGGGGCCAACTGGCCTGCATTTGGTGCTCTACTCAAGTTCCGGGGGCCCCTCTGTGATACGTACTTTTACCTTTACTGAACCGTATACTCTTTCCAACTATTTTACTTGAACGTTTGGTATTTTGTTTACATGCAATCTAATTGCATTCATAGCCATTTTTCCATTTGCTAATGCTTTCCTTTTTTGATCGCTCCATTTTCCATTACTTGACAATCTAATGCTCAGGTAATCAATTTTCCTGACAATCTCAATTTCTGAGCCTTCCTAGCACCACTTCTCTTGTTTTTTTTTAATTTGTAGCCTTTCTTTACTACCATGATCTTGGATTTAATTTTATTTCTCTCTAGTCCCCATTCTTTACAGAATGTGCCTATTACCTCTAGTGATTGTTTTAATCCTACACTTGTTATAGCACCTGTAAACTAGATAATCTGCAAAAAGCAAACCTGGTATCTCTGTTATTTATGGATGGCAAATTTATACTATTTTTGCTTATTTCTTCTAGGACATAACCAATAAATAAATTGAACAACCTTGGACTTATGTACATCCTTGTCTAAGACTTACATTAATTGCTATTTTATCTGTTGGCCTCCCCCTTTTGTATTTTATGCAAAATTCATTTTCCTTGCAAATATTTTGAATTACCTTTATAAAGTTTTGACTTATTCCTCTTTTCCTTGGCTTCATCCAAAGTACTTTTCTAGAGATAGTATCAAAAGCTTTTTCTAGGTCCAGAAATAGTAAGTATATCCTACCTCTTCAATTTCTGAGATATTTATCTACAAGTGTTCTGATTATAAAAATATTGTTGACTGTTCTTTTGCCTTTCTTAAAG
This sequence comes from Deroplatys truncata, assembly GCA_030765065.1. Lineage (NCBI taxonomy): Eukaryota > Metazoa > Arthropoda > Insecta > Mantodea > Mantidae > Deroplatys > Deroplatys truncata. Next base: position 233,141,677 of record CM060990.1, read on the forward strand.
CCTAACTGAAATCCTGAGAATCTCCTTTCTTTCTTAGTTCATTCTTTGCTAACACTCTGGTAAAAACTTTCCCTATTATTGAAAGCACACTAATTCTTCTATAATTTACTGGGTTCCCGACATCCCCTTAGCCTTTATATATTGGAGCTACTATTCTTACTCTCCAACTTTTTGGTATTTTGCCTTCTTCAAAGATTAGATTCAGTATCTGGACTAGTACTTTTAATCTTTCTTGGTCCTCTACTCAAGCTTTCAGAAATTCCCCTGGAATTCCATCTATTCCACAGGCCTTATTGTACTTTAACCTTTTAATTTGTTCCAATATTTCATTTAGAGTGAATTTGCTGTCCAACATATCTATTTTCCATGGAGTGCTGTTTATCAAATTGTCTTGTATGACCAAAGTTTTAACTCCCAGAAGACCCTTAAAAAATTTTGGATAATGTTACTGGTGATATAACATTTTCTTTCCCCTTTCTTTTGTACATTTTGCTTACTGTCACACAGATAATCTCTGCTTTTCTGGAGTCCAAAGATGACAATGTTAAATTTTCTGCCACTTGCCTCCAATTTTTCTAACTTCTTTAATCTTTCAATGTGATTTGCAAGATCTTTTTATACTCTTTGTTGATAATTTGTAACAACCTCTTTCATCTCCTCGGAGATTTTACCTATTCTCGTTTCAAGTTTTTTTTTCCCCCATCTTTTTAAACTCGATGATCTCTTCTGATATACCTTGTAACATCCCGACTATCTGCTCCATGTCAGTACCAGGGTTGAGTTCTATCCCGCCTATGATGCATACTATATCATAATCACTCAATCATTCAGTGCATTTTCATTAGACTTTATATCCTTTCTATTAAATAATCCAATTCTGGCTCGGTAAACTTCCACTGATACCCCCATTCCTACTATTGTAATCGGAGCGCATGTGCGTACGTCCGTCATCCTTGGTCAGCTTTAACACAACTCTGCCTTGCAGGCAAGTAAACTATTGTGTTTAAAACAAACAATCCTCAATTGTGTAGATACCATTGTGCCTCAAATGTGCATTTGGAATTGTTTTGTGGTTGCATAAATGTTCCACACTTTCTAATAGTTGTTTTTATACACAATGTTGCATTAAATATAATACAATACAATTTAATGTTTGGAGGATGCCTATCTACAGTTTATTATATATAAACACTATCTGATCAAAAGTATCCAGATACATATCTGAAATTGCACTTAATCTTTACCTATGTCATGTTCCATATTACTTTACATTAATATGGGGTGGGTCCACCTTTTGTCTTTATGACAGCTTTAATTCTGCTGGGGACACTTTCAATGAGGTGTCTGTATGTCTGTGGAGGAATGGCAGCCCATTCTTCTTGAAGAGCTAAACCAGAGAAGTTAGTATTTATGGATGCTGGGGGTCTGGAGCGAAGTCAGCATTCTAACACATCCCAAAGGTGTTCCATTGGTTCAGGTTGAGACTCTGGGCAGGCCAGTCCATTTCAGGAATGTTATTGTCCACAAACAAATGCCTCACAGATGCAGTTTTATGACAGGGTGCATTGTCATGCTGATAGAGACAATCATCATCTGTGAACTGGTCCTCTCCAATATGCAGTACACAATAGTTTAAAATGTGTTCATATCCTTTCGCATTTAGATTTTCTTAAGCACAATAAGGGCGCCATATCCTAACCATGAAAGACACCCCCATACCATAACATCACCTCCTCCTTACTTCACTGTTGGTATTAAACATAATGGCAGGTATCATTCTCCAGGCATTAGCGAAACCCATCCATTGGATAGCCACAGGGTATAGCATGATTCATCACTCCAAATCCCTCGTTTCCAGTCATCCACCATCCAGTGAGCGCTCTTTACACCACCTCAAGCATTTCTTAGCATAGACCACCGAAATATTTGGCTTGAGCAGCAGCTCAACCTTGGTACCCCATTCCTTTTAACTTCTGAAGCACAGTCATTGTGCTGGCTGGACTACTGGTAGCACTATGGAACTCATGAGTGATTCCTTCCACTGATTTCTTGCAACTGTTTACAACTACCCTCTGCAATGTTCAACAATCCTTGTCCGTCATTAAATGAGGTCTGCCTGGTTTTAGTTTAGCTGTGGTTGTTGCTTCATGTTTCCACTTCAAAATCATATCAGCAATAGTCGACTTGGGCAGCTTTAGAAGGATTGAAATGTCTCTGATGAATCTGTTACTGAGGTGACAACCAATTACTTGTCCACGTTTGAAGACACTGAGCTCTCTTGATCTACCCATTCTATTGTTATTGCTTATCTACTGACAACACAATACCTCCAGCCTCCTTTTATAGTGGCGGATCCGCCTCTTGCGACATTTAGGGTTCAATTCTGTATTAAATATGGCTGACCAGATACTTTTGATCAGATAGTGTGTATATATATATATATATATATATATATATGTTTCCTTCCATAGTGCTGATTACAGATGTAAGTTAGAGAAACAGATTACAGTTCAAAATAACCAGCTCAGTTAGCAATAAACATTTTAGGCTATTCATAATGTATTCATATATCTGGCTTTTTGTTTACAAATGATGGGTTGATAATTTTTTCCAATGGAAAAGTAGACTAAACTGTTTTGTAAGCTCAAAAGTATATGCAACTGCTATAGTTTACTGATAAGTTCCTTTAAACGACATATCAGTAAATAGGTTATATTTTAAAGGTTACTTATGTAACTTTAACTCACACATTTTATGAACCATTATATTATACATTTCAATTTATACCACTATTAAAATGGGCCAAGTATAGGAAATACATGTCCTATTTTCATAGTATTTACTAACTGGCATAAAACTTGTAACTCCCATTGTAAGATTGACAGTACTCCAGTTTAGTGTAATGTAAGGAGCTGCTGATGGATCGAACTTGTTTCTTAATGGGAACTACTTCCATCACTTCCATTCAGCATTTGGAGTCGTTTCAAGGAAGTAGTTCCTTCCCACTTGTCACACTGGAGTGCTCCCAGAATGACTTCCTTCACCATAATCTCACTCCAACTCCATAAACATGGAGGAATTGTATTGGCAATTGCCATAAAGCTTCTATATCAAATGATAACAAACTGATGTCATACTATGGTTGGATGTTTAACCTTGAAGCTTATAGATATTTCATACAATATGGTTTTTTGCATGTTAAAACTTTAAGTTTATGGACAATGTGTTAAGCAAGTTGTATTGTAATCCTTACAATAAATGTGTTCTTCTTGAATATAAAGCAAACATTATTATGGGAAATGAACTCAAATATGACCCCGATTTACTAACTGCCTTTTATTTTACTGTAAAAACCGACAGTTTTGGGGAGTTAATGACAAAGAATGGAATATTGTGATTATGCTTTAGTTTATTTACCCTTGTGAACCAAATAGAAAAACTTGCTGCATTTAGACAGTTTACAGATTAATGCAAATTACAAAAGTAGTCTGTCATTTAACAATGCTTAGTCTTTCAATTATATGAGCATATTATATACAGTGCCTTATTTTCGACTCCTGGTAGGCAGCTTGGCAGATGTAGCTGCGTGCACACAGTGCTTCTAATCAGTTCTGGCTCCCGCTGTTCTCCCTCCACTCCACTTGTCAGTGCATATGCGACTAGTGCGAGTTCGTGTTTTGTTCTTTGTGGTTAAAGTGTGATAGTCCTGTTATAATGCCAAGAAGCGTGTTTACTTTAGAACACTGCATATTCATGTATGATTCCTACGTGCGAGCAGTCTTGTAGACAAGTGACACAGCTATTTATAGACAGATTCCCTGGAAGCTGTACATCTCACAGAGAGACAGCTCATAGTCTTGTAAACCGATTTAGAGAAACGAGTTCTGTTCTTGATAAGAAACCCAAAGTAACTTGCCGTGTTCTTACAGTAGAACATAGCCCAAAAGATCTCTGAGTAGTTTATCACAGGAAACGGGAGTTTCACAATTCTCGGCTTGGAAAGTCACTAAACTTTTAAAATTAAAACCTTACAAGATAGCCGTAGCTCAGAAACTGCAACTACATGATACTGTGAGTAGAGTAAATTTCTGCAATTGGGTGTCAGGTAAAGTTAATGATGGCTCTATGGACCCAAAGTTAGTTTTTTTCACAGACCAAGCATGACTTTCTTTAAATGGCCATGTATCAACACAAACCAACAGATACTGGAGTGCAGAAAAACCCCAGTATTATACACGAAATGCCACTGCATGACCAGAAAATTGGTGTTTGGTGTGCTGTGAATGCATACCGAATTGTAGGACCCATATTGAGGATACAGTTAATGAGACGGAGGTACAGGGATACAATAATCAAACCATTCCTGGAATGTTTGTGTGACATTGAATGCGCACAGGCATATTTTCAACAAGACTCTGCTACAACACATAACAGCTCATCTCTCGTTGAAATTAATTGCAGAAATTTTTGAAGATAGGGTCACCAGTACAGGACTATGGTCACCGCGCTCCCCAGACCTTACGGTATGCAACTTTTATTTATGGGGGAACTTCCGCATACATTGGAAGAACTGAAAGACAATATTAGAAGAGAAATAACTGCAATTTCAGAAGAAAAATTAATGCGTGTTAATGGAAATTTTCTTAAACGTATGAGGGATGTGTGGCAGCACATGGACATCATTTCCAACACCTTCTGTGATAAAGATATGTGGTTATTGTATGCATGTAAATCTATGCGCTTGAATTGCCGGCATGCTATGCGCTTGAGTTCAGGGTCTGTGAATATTAACTTGGCTGGCAGCAGCGGGCCACGAAGCAGCTGGCCAGGAGTCAGAAATAAGGCACTGTAGAATAAATGGTAATCTTGCTGTTTAGGTCTCCCTGTCATGGCAGATAGTGAACAAGTAAATGAATAAGAAAAATTACCAAAGTTAAGTACAATCATATCAGCAGCAAGCATTGTTATAATTGGAAACCAAGAAGCTGCAAATAGCATTTATGAGCTAATTTTGAATGAGGTTATAAGATGTATGGCAATTTATAATTTAATGTGGTTGTATCTTAATTTGTAGCATTGTTTATGTAGCTGGTATATTTCCTGGTGCATTTAAAAGTTATTTTTTCTTTAAAATGTTACAATAAATAAAAACTTTCAATTGGGTACTATTCATAAGACGCAGAAAGGGCTCATCTGCTAGTTTTAAGTCTAAAACAAGCAGTCAGCATAGAATATTGTTTTAAGGAATGAAAATTCAACATTTGCTGTCCATATATACTACAATACTCCCTTATTAATAATAACTGCTACATGAAGAAAGTACCACTACTACGGCCTATGTAAGAAATTAATGTATCACTATAAGCAAAGGCTTTTCTGCCAGCTAGGTTCAGTCTTAATTTGAAAAAATGTTTGTAGCCTTGGGCTGGGCTTGGGATTGAAAATAAAGATGAAGAAAAGTTAATTTATCACATTTAACATAGAATTTTATTTGTCATGTAAGTATCTTAAATGTATGTTATTTTAATCTAAATTGTTAACACCATTTTTGAGAAAGTCAAGAATAACAAAAACTTTTCCATGTATAGGAAAAATAAAGACAAAAAAAATTCATTTATCACATGTTTTGGTCCCCAGTATTGAGATGCCTGGTAGTACAATTTTTGCAGCATGCTCACATCCATATCAGTAGTAATACGAATAATAATAAATAAATATTCACTTTGGCAAATTGTGAATAACCATTCAGCAGCTGCAAACTCCACCTTCCTATGTCCACCCACACTCAAGGCATTCTGGGCAGAGTCCAAAAATAGGAGCGGCATGTGATCAGTAAGGCAGCATGTCATCAATGTCACTTACTACATGCAGTTTCCAAGTCCTTGTCCGCCACTCTTTTTTGAAAAGTAGATCCTCAATTGGTTCCAAGGACCTGATTGTATCCCTTACCAGGCCCCCAACAAGGGAGAAAATTCCCATGTTGGTAGCGGAAATCCAACCCAAGACCTTTCGCACCAAAGGCAGCAGTGCCTTGTGGAATAACAACAATACTAACAACTGCACAATAATTTTATTTAAAAAAAGAAATCAGCAAATCGGTCCCAGGAAGGGCAGTACAATATAGCCTATTCTCGGGCTTGGGCTGGGCCCAAGAATTTTGGCCCCTGTAGATCTTTACTGTGCTTAATCAAAACCTTCATTAAATTTCTAGCATTATTAGCTACCATGTTTATTATATACTTAATTCAAACGTTCCATAAATGCAAATACAGTTGCATTCATCAATATGGGTCAGAATTATTGACTTCAGTTATTTAAACAGTTTTTTTTCCACATTACAGGATAAACTAAGTGATAAGTGAATATAAACCATTTACTAACATCAATAATATAGATAGTTATTATTAGTTTTGTTAACATTAACCCCTAACTAACATTATGTATAACCCTTAGGTTTCAATGTTAAGAGCAATTACAACCTGACTCCAACACTATGGTAGTCAAGTCAAGCCAACATTATACATTACTGTTTCTAAGAAATGCAACAATGTCAGGCAAGAAATCAAATGAGGTTTGTGTATAGCTTTTGCATCTTTCATAACCTAAATTCAAAAAATATGGCAACCTCTAAGCATTATAAATGATAAATTTTTAGTTGAACTTGAAAGATGGAATGATGCTATGGAAAGAACTCTGCGTAGGAAGTGAATGCTATGGAATATACTCTGATGGAACTGCTAGTCCCAAAAAAGATGTGGTTACTTCACACTTCCAAGAAGTAAAGCTTCTTTTGAAATGACTCAAAATCCTCTGATCCATTGCTAACTGTTAGAAACAGGAGAAACAATAAGGTGAATGAGAGTGGTTGCAAGCACATGGCAGATTGGCATGAACCAGAGCAACATATGTTTTGTTGTTCAATGTTGATGCACTACATAAATGTGTATATTAGTTTATTCTTCATTGTTGGAATTTCCTTCAGTCTGAATGCCTAAGGTTATGATGTGTCCACACACTGAAGTTAATTTACATCTCAGAATTATCAAATTTCACTGCTAAATAGAAAACAAGTTCACACAAACATATAGGTACTGAAACAGATTACCAGTGAGTGGTTAGGAAACATGTGCCTATACCACAAAGTTTTGTGCTAGTGTGCAACTGACTTCATTTGTGGCAGAGACTACTGTAGTGTCATGACTCAGAAAATTGCAATTATTTGTTCATTAGTTTCGGCAGCAGCAGACACATCAGTATTTTTGGTCAGCTCATTTTAATGGCTTGTTCATCTACCTGCTGTAATTACAAATCAGCCAGTAATTGGGAAAATGAACGCAGTAAATTATTTAAATGTATATTTGTTGCTGCAGTGCAAATATGCACAGGAAAGATGCTGACTGGTTTGAGAAACAAAATTAGAAAACATTTTTGCTAAAACACTCTGAACTTAGTTTGAATTTGTAATTTTCCTTGTCTAAGAAAAAGCAAGAACATAAATTGTATTAAGTATTTTGTGAGTAATAAATGCACTAAGTGAGCATTTTCCTATAAAATAATATTTTGTATCAAATCTGCAATGTTAACTTTTCTTGTCAGTAATGTAATGTAATGTAATATTTATTTCATCATTATTACAATAATACAAATAAAGCTTACATCTAAAACTTATGTCTAGTGCACCAGTTTTCTAGCTCCGCCATATTTAGCCCCTAGGCTGTATATATGGGATAAAGCTACTATACCATCTCTTCACTTTCCAAACTATGCCCGTTCTGCTGTACCTTTCTTAAGCTCCTTATCCACTTATCCCTTGTGTTGCCTAAAAATGTCCCCATCATTTTGATTGTTTCTACTTTTGTGCTTCCCAACATTCTTAATGCTACTGCTTCTTTGTTTAGCTTGTCCCATTTTTTATTCCATATAACCTCTCTCCACCTTTTAACCTTATCACATTCTATTAGACAATGAAAAGTACTACCCGATTTCACACATAATACATCTCCCCGAGCAATTATATCCATTCCTTTTTAAAAATATTACTTCTGTGCGCATCCACGCAAGACCTATTCTACCAAATTGATTGCATATATCTACATACTTCTCCCTTCCCCAATTTCTTTTAACTGATTTATACAAGATCAATGATCTTTTTTCCTTAAAACTAGCCCATCTCTCTTGTTTCTCGATATCTTCCACCCTCAATCTCACTTCTTTCCAAAACCCACTGTTATTATATTTATCTAATAGGAAAATATTCCTCATACCAATTCTTGTCAGTATGTTTTTCTTATAAAAATAAAAAGCATCACTGAAGTAATGTGAATGCCAGAAAGTGCTTTCTATTTATAGTAATGTTTTAAGAGAAGATATCCAATCTGCAAATGGAAAGTAGTGGTGGTTTTATTTAAATGATGAATTATATTGTATAAGTATTCTCATTTTTTTTATAAAGAACATCAAAATAATCCTGCTTTTTACACAATATTACCTCACATTTTATAGGCCCCATTAATGAATTCATAATATTATTACATATAAATGTTTGTTACGAGTTATAATTAGAATAACACTAAAATTAACTGCACTTACCAGTGTAATGAATTAGCAACCTTAGGCAAAGGAACAGGCTGAAAAGCAGAATAATTTTATTGCAGAAATGGGACTGATGAACCCAGCAGCAAATAGTGACCATTTTCAAACCTCTGCCCTCAAATTAACACACAACTGAACTCTCTTACTGGGCGATTCAGAATTCCATTATACACTTCTAAAGGTTGTAGAAGGGACCTAGTAGATCAAGTTTTCATAAAGAATCCATGTCCAGAAATGTACCATTTTCGTACTGCAGAATTGGCAAAATCGCATAATTTCAAATCTCCTACTTCATGGTGGGCAACCCACATTGCCAGAAGGTGATGTCTTCAGTTACCTGATGTAATGTGTGCTCCTTCCAATGTCCTCTATTTACAATCTGGTGTGCTTCAACCTTGACACCACTTGCAGTCTGTTGTTGCTGCAGACAGTCCTCTGTTTACAACCTTGTGTGCTCTGAACTTCATGTCAGTTGTTATTCAGTCATTGCAAAAGACAGTAGAATATGGTTGAATACACACATTTGCAAGAACATCGACATATTGTTAGTTTACGGTGAAGCAGGATGTAATGGTAGAGCTTTATAATACCTATTAGCAGAGCATTTTATGTATTGTGTCACTCCATCTTTGTCAGATAAGAGCAACAGCTGTGAGGAACAGGCATCTTAAAGGTTAACAGAGCTGACTGTAGTGCTCCATGGACATGCTACACTCTCGATGTTAAAGAGGAGATCCTTTGGTGAACTGAAGAGAACCTGTTAAATATTCACACCATTGCACATAACACAAATGTGTCATAGAGCAGTGTCTGATGTATTTTTCATGGCCGCAGCTTCACCTGTACCAACCCCAAAGGGTACAGGCAATGGGTCCAGCAGATTTTCTACCATATGTCAATTAATGTGAATGGTTTCTACACTGTTGTATGGATGTTCCTGAGTTTCCACAGCTTGTACTTTTTATGGATGAAGCAGATCTCGCTGGAAAGGTGCTTTCAATGGTCAAAATAGCTGCATTTGAGATAAGAAAATTCTCCTGCCATACATTTTCATGGATCTCAGCAATGGTTTGGCATCACTGTATGGGCTGGTATCATCCATAATCATCCAATTGGGCTATACTTTCTTCTGGGCCACCCTATTGGTCTGAGGTACTTGAACTTCCTGCAAGTAGTATTGGCACAGTTGGGCAATGTGCCTTTACACATCCATTAGCATATGTGATTCCAACATGATGGCACAACAGCACACTTTACACATCCGACATCATAATCAAACATATGGGGACAGGTGGATAGGTCATGGTGTACCAACTCCTTTGCAACCAAGATTGCTGTAACCAACTCTTGACTTTCTTGTATGGAGCAACATGAACAATCTTATCTATGAGATTCCTGTAGAATTGGAGGAAGACCTGGTTGCATGAGTTCTAGTAGTTGTCCTCTGTGGTGTAGTGGTTACCATGCTAGCCTCTAGTTCCCGAGGTTGCGGGTTCAAACCTGGCAGAGGGCAATGAATTTTTTTGGGTGTAAAAATCCTTAGCATGGTTTCCTTCAGAAGGGAAGTAAAACTGATGGTCCCATGTTGTAGATTTATGGCACTTAAAAGAACCTCAAGCCTGATAGAGGCCTCTGAGCAAAATTACTGGTCTTTTACGCCCAATATGGAATGGGACGCTAAAGACCACTGCAGTTATAGAACATCCATAAATAAAACTCAATTTAATTTTAATTTATGAGTTCTAGCTGCAGTAGAAAGGATTCAGTACACAACAGGTATGGTTGAAGATGTGTATGTAAACATCCTTCGGAGGTGTATGCTGCTTATAGCTAAATTTAGGGTTGCCACATCAAGTAGCTCTTGTAGTGATGCAGGTGAAGTGGGATATTTCAACCTTGATATCTGATTTTGTTACTGTATAGTATAGAAATGGCATGTTTCCAGACATTGAGATTCAGATTTTATTTTTCATGTAAATAACTTTCACAATAGTTTGTCAGAAACATTAGCACTTACAAAGGTATAAGTAGGTATCTTATATAACAAAATACAAATTCTTAAGTACAGAGAGAGCCAAAAAGCAACGAACCGGCTGTGTGGTGTTATTCCTGTCCACATCCTTGGCACTTGTTGTCATCTGCCACTATCATAAAAATGCGAGGATGAAACCATACAACATTTTTAAAACTACTTTTAAAAGCTTTACTTACTAACTTTATGAAAGGAGATGCTGAAACTGGCCACCGTCGTTGTCCATATATTTTTGGAACCTTTAAAGAAACTATCCATCACTCGCTGTAGTTCATGTTAAGGAATGCTGGCAATTTCCTGACGGATATTTTGTTTTAATTCTTCCAGGGTGTGTGGGTTTGTCTTGTACACTTTATGTTTTAAGTTACCCTGGTGATAGAAATTGCCGGGGGTTAGGTCGGGGGCCCGAGGGGGCCACAAATCTCTACTAATAATTCTGTCCTCAAACACACTTTCAATTGTTCTCATCGAAATATTGGTCGCATGAGATGTTGCAGAGTCTTGTTGAAAAAAACGCAAAATCATACTCCATGTCCGTTAATTCTCTAAAAAAAGGGGGCAAAACTGCATTCACGTATGTATGGCTGTCAACTGTTGACTCAAAAAAAAAAATTGGTCCTATAATTCTTTCTCCACTCATGGCGCACCATACACCAATTTTTTCGTCATGAAGGGGTATTTCATGAACAATATTAGGTTTGTCAAAGCTCCAATAACGATTATTTTGTGTACACACATATCCATGAAGGAAGAACCAAGCCTCGTCCGTGAAAAATATTAAATATGGGTTTGTTTCGCCATTGTGTACACAATTTTGACTCCACTCAAAATGTGTGCCTAATTACAGGATCACCTGGTTGAAAAGCATGTGCCACAGTTATTTTATATGGTTTTAACTTCAGCAATTTGGTAGCTCTTTGCACAGAGCCATAAGAAATGCCTGCCTGTTGTGAAAGACGGCTAAGTGATTTTTGGGGGGAATTTTACAAACAATGACCGATGTCGCCTAATGTTTCTTCAGTAAGAACCGTATGTCGTCTTATAGATTTCTTAGCCTGAACACTTCCTGTGGCCTGGAATTTATTTTAATTTCATGGATTGTTGTACGGCCTGGAACTTTTACCCTTGAAAATCTTTCTGCAAATCGTACTTTCACTTGGCAAGCTGACAGCTCACAAATACAAATCATAAATAAATACACGCTGTGCAGTAGAAAACATATACTCAGCCATAATATATTTTGCGGCTAAGTACAGGACAAAATAATAAACAACATCACATCACCGTCAACTCAATACTGCACTTCACACTGCAGAGTACAAAACCACGTCAAAAGCGTGACCTTATTTAAAGCAGCAGTGTGTTATCATGTTACCACATGCCCAGTGGCAAAATACTGCGCAGTCGGTTCGTAGTTTCTTGGCTCTCCCGTTACAATTTTGATTATATACATATCGATTAAAGCGTTAAAGAAGAAATGATATCTTACAAGTTAACAAATTTTTCTTACAGAATAGAAGGCATTTTGAACAAGGTGGGCTTTCGTATCTTCAATTCTTTCCCCTTCTTACTTTATACTTTTTATTGCAAATAATAAATGATTGTATATTTCTTTAGCATTAATTTCCACAAATTTAGTAGCTAAAGAACCTCATTCTCTCTTTTTAAAATAGTTTTCTTTCATTCTCGAATTTAGTCATGTAAATTTCCATTCTTTGAATTCTTGTGACATCTTATTACAAAATGTATACATCCGTAAATATACAGGGATAGAAAGGTTGGTATATTTAATGTTTTAAATGCATGTCTACATAACTATTAAAAACAGAAGCCATATTAACTGTGACGCTATTTTCATATTTAATTTATATAATATGAATGAGTCGATGTTCACACTTAACTTCACTTACGTCAAGGTGTAAAAACGTGGAACGTTTTCAGAGACGTTTGTCTCCATCCTCAGCACTGTAGCGATTGATGGTTGTTCTCTCTCCTTCTTCTCTCCTCATGCTGAGCATCCAACTACTGCCATCTGGAGGTAAACTTAATCATGTTGCTTACTAGGGGATCTCGAAATTTAACAAGCTATTGGAATTTTTAAAAATGAAGAACTTTTTTCCATGTGATGAGTTCTAGTGTAGTTGTCAAAGGTTTTAATAATTTGATTTCCTTTCCAATATTGTGATGGTCTGTACAAAAGTGGTACGCTACTGCTGATTTATCAATTTGTTTAAATTTTATATTTCTTCTAAGTTCTTTCAATATGACATTCACGTTCCTTTTGGATGCCTATATAAGATCTGCTACAATCCTCACATTTACTTTGATAAATGTCAGAATTCAAGTCATATGGTATGGTGTTCTTAAGTGATTTATTTAAAAGTTGCCTCAAACTATTTTTATTTTGTGGAGGCAATCTGATATTGTAACTTTTTAGAATTTTTTTAAAATTTCTTAAAAGCCCAAGGGTGGTATGTAAATTTCTTGTACTTCCAATCTGTATCCTCTCCTTTTTTTAAAGTGGTATTTTGTGCCAAGCTCTTTTATTTCTTATCACGTTTCATCATTTTGGCTACGGAAGCAGGGTTGAAAACATTTGATTTTGCAACCTTGAGAATGTGATGAAATTCATTCAAATAATCTTCTTCTTCTTATGTAATACTGTTAAGTCAATGAATTGAACTTTTGAAAACTGCATATTGGTGTGGCAATGGGTTACAAGCATTCTTTTTAATTGTCTACATGTGTGGGTTTTCTTGAGACGGTAATTTGTATCACAAATTACTTTAATGTAAATAATTATTTTTATATGAATATGTATTTTTATGTAACATTGATTTCAGAGGTTTAATAATTGTAATTATTAATGGTAAATAATAATATTCGGCTCTACTGAAACTGTTAACAATAACACAATACTTTAGCAAGGGAGTGAGTTGTTTATCGTTACCGGGAACCAGGAAGTTACGTCATGTTTCGCGCCTTTTCAGTAAAAAAAGCTTCCAGAACATTCTATAAAAATAATATGTATTAGTGGTTTTCATTGGATAGTAAAATAGACGCTAATGTTGGCGCGTTTTATTAGCCAATGGTAATTCATTTATAATCTTTAGGTGTATCTTGGGGTAAGTCTATAAATAGTGTAGATTCAAAGCGAGCGTCCTCCAGTTCGGCAAGATTCTCGACACAGTACACATCGTCCTCCAGTTCGGCAAGATTCACAAAGCACTACACATCGTCTCCTGCAGTTATACAAAATTCTCCGTACATTACACGTTGGCCGCTCAGTTCACCAAGTTACACGCAGTGAAAATCATTAAAGATCTAAAATATTACAAAGTCACTTATATACAAAAATTGAAGTACGTGAGTTAAAAGTGAGAAGTTATTATAAACAGTTTCAGTATGGCGATTATCAAGATAAATTTGTGAAAGTGTTAGTGCACGTGTTCGACAATAAAACATTATACAACACATTTCTTCACTAGTAATTTTTTGGATAAAAGATTCCTTTTCCGCTTCACACCCTGCAAGAATTAAATGCCTACCTAAATAGCTGGCCGGAAGACAATATACATAACCTTAAAACTAATTCATATAGATTGCTACGCCAGATGGAGTTAGCAGGCGACCGACGAATGACGTCACACAATATGGCTGCACGCGTGAGGTAAGCAATATTACGTGAGAAACATCCACAACGTGGTGAAGTAAACAATATACAATTTGTCCTCTCGCAAATTGGCGCCCAACGTGGGGCGACAACTAGGAAAGGAAGGCTAGACGACTAGGAAAAGTAGCAGAATTAACCAGGAAAAGGCGAATGCAGCAGTGGAACGATCTACAAGATGCAGATTCCAAGACAGCAGGGTAAATCAACTACAAAAACATCGAGACAACGTAGATTCATCACGAAACAACGCAGAAGCGACATACAAATCTAGGAGAAAGGGGCAGAACGCTGGACATCAAAACTGCAGCATCAGACAGCATCAAAAAGGTAATTAAATGAGACTGAGAAGTGGTAGGATAATAAAAACAATGGCTACCAATAATACGGAGGAAATAATTATGGAGGGAGATAGTGTAATAGTTAGCTGTGATCCAATACAAAGTACAGGGAATAGCCCAGATTTTTTGGGATTTGAAGATGAAAATGTTAGTGTAGAAAGTGAGAATAGAATAGCAGGAAATGTTAATCTTGATAATAATATGATGATTATGGAAATGCTGAGAAATATAAGGGAAGATATGCAGAAGAATAATGAGAATAGTAGGGAATTAAGGGAAGATATGCAAAAGAATAATGAGAAATTAGAAAAAATGAGGGAAGAAATTTGTAAGAATAATGAGAAATTAGAAAAGAAAATAGATCAAAACAGGGAAGATATGCAAGAGAATAATAGGGAATTAAGAGAAGATATTGATAGGAGTTTAGAACAAAAACTAGATCAGAATAAGAGAGAATTGAGGGAAGATATTCGTAGGAGCTTTGAACAAAACAGGAAATCAATTGAAGATATTGGTAGGAGTAATGAGGTATTAGAGCAAAAAGTAGATCAAAGCAGTGAAGAAAGTGAAAAGAAAGTTACGAAGCTAGATGGTAGTATGCCAGAAATGAGAGATGAAAATGAAGAAGTAATAGCAAGTGAGATAGGAGAAATTTCAAAGAAAATGCTAGACATGAGCAGGGAAATATGTAACAAAGAAAGTGAGGTTAATGTAGAATGTACAGAGTTAGGAAGTCAAATGAGTAGTATTTCAAGTGAGATAAGAGTGATAAAAGAGGTTAGGAATATAGATGTAAATGAGGTGCAACTTAATTTCAGAGGGGAAATATCAGAAATACAAAATGAGTCAGTAATGCAAAGAAGTAAATTGTACCAAGATGTTCAAAATGAAAACTCCAGTCCAGTACAGTTTAGTACAAATTTGTCAGAGTATTCTCAAGTTAGAAAGAAAGCAGATGAATTGAAAATGAAAGTTGTTAAAAGATGTATTGTTCAAGAAACTGTAGATTGTTTTAAAATGTTATCATGGAACGAAATGTCATATGAATACAAGAGGTTATTCATGAACAATAATTTGAAGGTTAGGTTACGGCTACGAGTAATGTTTAGCCACACACAATTTGATCCAGGAGGGTAAATAGCAACGAGATGTAAACTAAATGCTGGATAGGTAAAGACGACTTGCATAGAAATGTATTGGAACGTAAGAGGGTTAACTATTTATATATATGTCATTTGAAAAGAGAAATAAGTTATAAAAAAAAAAAAAAAAAAAAAAAGAGAGAGAAATGTTTTAAAAAAAAAAAAAAATAAATAAATAAATAAATACATTTTAGTAACTGTAACAACATTTCCAAGATTTAAAAATTAAAAATGCAAAGATTGAAATTTAATATGATATTAAAGTAAAGTACGTAAATACAATTCCAAGAATTAAAAATTAAGAAGGTAATAATTGAAACTTAATATGATATTAAATTAAATACAATTCAAAGAGTATTATTAAAATAAAATTCAAAATAAAAAAAAAAAAAAAAAAAATGGTAAAAATAATTCAAAACAAATATTTATGTAGCAAACAGAAAAGGTGAAACATTGTCTAGATTTAAGAGATGTAAATATTTGTGTTGAGGGTGAATATTTTGGTACATATGTATAATAATTACAAAAAAATCTTAAATGTATAAATTTTGTCAACAGCTTAAAGTAAACAATTTGGTAGTAGTAAATAAATAGTTTAGGGTATAGTATTTGCTATAAAAAAAAAAAAATTTTGTGATATCAGATTAATATCTAAATTAATTAAATCAGAGCCAGTAAGTAGTGGCAAGATAAAACATATGTCGTGTGTTAAACGCGTGTGAAGTGTTAAGTGAAAGTGAATAGCGTGTGTTACAAGATTTAGGAGACTAAAAACAAAATTATAAAATTTCCAAACAGGTTATAAATATTTATAATTATGTTTCTAGTGGGGCATATGAGACGGTAATTTGTATCACAAATTACTTTAATGTAAATAATTATTTTTATATGAATATGTATTTTTATGTAACATTGATTTCAGAGGTTTAATAATTGTAATTATTAATGGTAAATAATAATATTCGGCTCTACTGAAACTGTTAACAATAACACAATACTTTAGCAAGGGAGTGAGTTGTTTATCGTTACCGGGAACCAGGAAGTTACGTCATGTTTCGCGCCTTTTCAGTAAAAAAAGCTTCCAAAACATTCTATAAAAGTAATATGTATTAGTGGTTTTCATTGGATAGTAAAATAGACGCTAATGTTGGCGCGTTTTATTAGCCAATGGTAATTCATTTATAATCTTTAGGTGTATCTTGGGGTAAGTCTATAAATAGTGTAGATTCAAAGCGAGCGTCCTCCAGTTCGGCAAGATTCTCGACACAGTACACATCGTCCTCCAGTTCGGCAAGATTCACAAAGCACTACACATCGTCTCCTGCAGTTATACAAAATTCTCCGTACATTACACGTTGGCCGCTCAGTTCACCAAGTTACACGCAGTGAAAATCATTAAAGATCTAAAATATTACAAAGTCACTTATATACAAAAATTGAAGTACGTGAGTTAAAAGTGAGAAGTTATTATAAACAGTTTCAGTATGGCGATTATCAAGATAAATTTGTGAAAGTGTTAGTGCACGTGTTCGACAATAAAACATTATACAACACATTTCTTCACTAGTAATTTTTTGGATAAAAGATTCCTTTTCCGCTTCACACCCTGCAAGAATTAAATGCCTACCTAAATAGCTGGCCGGAAGACAATATACATAACCTTAAAACTAATTCATATAGATTGCTACGCCAGATGGAGTTAGCAGGCGACCGACGAATGACGTCACACAATATGGCTGCACGCGTGAGGTAAGCAATATTACGTGAGAAACATCCACAACGTGGTGAAGTAAACAATATACAATTTGTCCTCTCGCATTCTATAAATTCTAAATTTTAATGTATGCCGGTCCCTAATGTCTTTTAAGTCCAAAAACGGTAAGTAAATATTTTCTTCTATTTCAATTGTAAATTTAGTATGTCTGTGTTGTAAATTCAACAATTTCAAATCATCATCTTTTAATTTGTAGGGAACTATGGCAAAGGTATCATCCACATACCTAAACCAAAGTTTAAATATGTGAGGAAAAGCTTCAGTTATATGTATTTCCATATTGCTCCATTAGAGATCAGCTAATATAGGTGACAATGGGTTACTCATCACCAAACCTTGTGTCTGTTTGTGAAATTTGTTACTATATATGATGAAATTCGGATGTATGCACAACATTGTTAACCATGCGATTTCTTCTATTACTGTGGTATTCATATCAATTGAGTTTAGCCATTTCTTTAACTGAGTTGGAATTTATTCTGTAGAAATACTTGTAAATAGTGCTTTAACATCAAAGGACACCATTATATCATTTTTTTATATTTTAAAATGCTTAATATTTTCTGGTACATTTTGTGCATTTTTGATTCCTAAACTTTCATATTTGTTGAATGAATTAAATTTCTTCACCAGCCATCTAGCTTTATACTAGGTTGGCGAGTTAATTTGATTGATGATTGGTCTCTTACATGAGATTGGTCTCATATTTTTAAATGGGAACCTACAATTAGGGTCAATTTAAATTGGCCCTAAGATGATTACAACATCCTCCAAATAAAACACAACTAATGGCATTTACTTTTCCCATAATATCAAGCAACTTTTATTCAAGACATTTCTTTCTACAATGCTTAGTTTTGGAGGTATTGTACAGTCTCAACTTAAATGATTCACCCTGTATATCCTTATTTACCTTATTAGCAAATTTGTCTATATGATTATTCCATTTTAAATTGTTATTTGTTACTAGTCCTAAGAAATTGGCTTTTGTTACCTGTCTGATTTGGTTCTCTTCAATTGCTAATTTAATATCTCTTTGCATTTTGTTGCTTAAACTGATATGCCTCCATTCCATTTTATTTATATGAAGTGTCATGTTTAATTCTGCAAGATGCTTACTTACTATTTCTAGCAGTTTGTTTGCTTTGTTTTGTGCAACTGTTGCTGTATTACCAATTATTATAATTGTTGGATCATTAGGTATCCTATGGCTAATCCTCCTGCATCTTGTAATGCTTTAAAGAGACAGTTTCTTTGAAGAAATAAATATGGTCCTAATTTTGATCCTTGTAGTGCACCATGTATTGTGTGTTTAAAAGCAAATCTTTCTTCAAATTTCTCTCATCACCTCTACACACTGCTCTCTGTTCTGTGGGTATGATTTTATCCATTTTAATGGAATTCTCCTTAACCTGCAGTTTTCTAATTTGTCTGTTAATATGTTAATATCTATGCAGACAAATGTTTTTATTACATAATCCTTTTTATCAACTGCTTTTATAATAATGTAATTTCCTTTGCAAATTGAATTTATACTTGCTTTATTTTTTTGTAACTCAAACTGGTATCGATATAATACTGAATTTCTTACAATAGTTTTGAAGTTGTTTAAAGAATAAACCTTCTATTATTTTTGAGACTCTAGAGCATGGTGATACAAGTTACTAGTTTTCCATTGCTAATACGGGCCTTTCAGTTTATAAATTGGTCTCATCACAACCTAAGTTTTCTGGGGAAGGTTCCTGAGTTAAAGGATTCATGCATTATATGTGTATCTTTACTATGGTAGACACATAATTTAATGACAGCTGGTAGCTGACCCCTATGGGAGAAGCATGACATTACCACACATTAAAGGGCAGAGTGAAGTTACACGCAGTAATAAGATGAAATGAAAATAATTTATATGGTATTACAGTAGTACTCAAGCAAGCATAAACTTGGTGTGCATTGCTAAGTTAACGAGCAAAGTAATTTGAAAGTCATACTTTAATAACAGTGATAAAATCCTTGCACGGACCAAGCAAAAAGAAAGAATACATTGTAGATTACATTCCTCCTTTGGTGATACAACATTTTCCATTTATGTATTATTGCTTGATTTTCACTACTCATACCTTGTTCATTAAGTGAAATTTTGACTAAACACAAATAAAATAACACAACACAATCACTATAATTGAACTACGGGAACTGAGATTACCACTGTTAAAACGAAAGCAAAATTCTCTAATGTGTCTATATAACATCAACTTACAGGTATTTTTTTCCTTATTGCTTACCTCATGCTGGTTCTGGTATCTGTTTTGAATCATATGCCAACACAATAAACAAGAGGCAAGAAAAGACTTGGACAGAGAACTTGCAAACTTCTTAGCGGAATCCCTTGTTAAAGGATGAATTCAATGCACACCCATATCTCTGCAACCAATTAACGCAGGAAATTGCTTTTTAGATTGGAAGCTTCAAAATAAAATGCTCCTCATGGACAGATTATTCCTTTTCCTGCAGCGCAAGTCAATTTTGTGGGTGCAAATGATACAAGTATCAATGGTTTTGCAGCACAACTTCACAGTGTCTTAACTGTATAACACTGCAAGGCAGGGCAAACCTCTCATTGGATTTCATGCTTGCCAATCATGCTCCTAGATATGCTCTTCCTGCCACCCACCATTGAATTTTGTGTGTGTCTAATAATGTTTACAACTTTTAACCATTTCACTGGAGTATTCATCTAAGCCAATAGACACTTTACATTTTAGCATATTGGTCTCATCTATAATTTCCAGCAACACCATGGAATTACATTGCAATATTTCTTTTATATCATACCCGTTTGTCATTTTAATTCCATAACAACCACAATATTTTTGTAATATTTATTGAATAAACATGCAATGCTTTCTGGGTCAGTCATTAATTAGGCTATTTTTTTTTCAATTACTATGTTTTCTACACATTTTGTATAATTTTCTTTGTGTACTGATGTTATGCTCCAGGTGGTTTGAATTTGGTTTTCACCATTTTGTATCTGGGTTTTGTTGTGCAGTATTTTTGCTTCATTAATTACTTTATTTAGCATTATTCTATAATTTTCTATATCAATAAGAATTTTCCATTAAGTTTAGGAGACTTAAAAAAAATTATGAACTGCAATCTTTTTTGTGTTATATATAGAACCTTATAAGGTTTATTTGACTGTCTCAGATTTATTAAATTTTACAGTGTAGGTTCATTGTCTTCTATAGATATTAGAATGTAACTGAGTTGGTTATATTTTTTAGCTATTCCACTCTTTTTGTGTATATTTGTTCAATCTATTTTTTGGGGATAGCTTTTAATGTGTTTTTGTTTATAGTTCTTTTGATTTCAACCAGTGTTTTTGTAATTCCATGCGCTCCTTATCAAAATGTGACCTACCAAGTCCTCTTTAAAATGCCTAGAAGTGTGTAATAGAAGTTCTGAATCACCCTGTGTAAATGTAGCTCCAGCTCCACGTATAGTTACTTCTCCATGTATAGTTACTTAAGCCTGCTGCTTTCATTATTTAGGCAATGGCTTCCTTTGAAGATGGTAAACATACTGTTCAGTGAAAAGAGGGAGCCCTACAGGCCAAAGCCAGCAGCTGCAAAATGCGTTAATAGTGCATGTTAAAATTACTCACCTTTACATACAACAAGGGTTATCTCATTCCCTGAGTTGCGAAGCACATTGACAGCTTCTTGATGAGAGGCTCCAAGTAATGAAATACCATTTACTTCCAACAGCCTCATTCCCACCTGGAGGAGAAAGGTTAAATAATGAGGAATATATCAAAAGATGTATTGAAGTGGTCAGTGAGTAATCTGAATCTCCCATCTCTGTCACCTTGTCTTACATTTTCTCATGCTCTATTACTTGCATACTCTATCTAACCCCATTTCTTTTTCTAACCCCTCCCCCCTCTCTCTGGACCCCTACACCTATCTCTAGCACACTAAGTAAAGTCAATCATAAAAAGAAACTTTTATTATGCATGCTAAAGTAAGTGCAACATGCCTCAAAAGTTTTAATTTACTGCTAATACATGCACTGTTTTTCTAGATAAAAATAATTAGCTTAAAGCATTAAGGGAAAGTGATATTTGTACAATATGAAGAACACAAGATTAAAGGTGTACAGATATCACCCTCTTAAGAGGTGATTCTATCTATTAAGATGAATGAAAAATAATGTAGTTTTAGATAATCAAAATGTTTTCTGCACTTTTCATTACAATATAATTTACCAGAGAACAAATAAGGCAAGTCTTATTGACAGAAAAAAAACCGATGTAATTTTTGTTAACAATTTCTTCCTTAAATGTATCATTTTGCTAAAATTCTGCATTTTTATTCTGTGCAAATCATAATTTATAGCAGTTATGAATTTACAAGAGTGGTTGAATAAACACGCACGCACGCGCACACACAGACACACACACACACACACACACACACACACACACATGCACGTGCCTCATAGCGCTATAGGACCTCTCACCTGCCCACTATCATGCATTTATATCTTCTGTGTAAATATTCTTACCAATATTGTACATCATTTTGGTTTTTTCTTTTATTGTAAGTTAAATGAAAATAAGAAAGCTTACTTGTTAGTCTTCCTCATTAAACATTTAAATAGAATAATATATTTTGTTACATTGTATTTCTTTAAATTGCTTAGTGAAAATATTTATTCTCCTTGCATTTGTTTTCAATGAATATTTTGATAAGCACCTGAGCTTTTTTGTATCTAAGAAGTATTATACCTATTTGGTTTTTACATAAACATTTAAGTTAAAATAATTTTTTTGTCTTATTGTTTCATTATTAAGGGTGTTTGAAAATGGTTTTCTTTTTTAGGGTTTTTGTTTATATAAAAATCAACAGTGGTATTATATGCATGGGCTCCAGTTCTTAAGCGCCAAGTTGCCATTACAATGAGGTCTTATATAAAGATGACATATTCCAATCCCGGAAAAAAGAAAAACAAAGTTTTTTTTATGATTTTAAAATTGTCTACGCTTTAATATAGTCACTTTTTAAAGGAGTTGTTGGCACACATTATTCAAATGCAACATGAAAAATTTCACAATCTCTTCAATATTTTTTGAAAGATAGCAAACTGATCTGAACCAGGAGTTCCATCTTATATTTAGGTACCCTTGCCCTATTTTTATATAATGGAACTATTGTTACATATAAAGAATCATGGAAATGTCAATATATATGCTGAAATACATGTTCACTATAGCATAATAAAAATAAATTGCATATTGATTTTCATAAAACCACTGCATTTGGAAAATCCTTTAAGTTCATTTGAGTAAAGTTATCAACAATCTACAAACCTATATAAAAAGAATAAGTTTAAAATTTAAAATTAAAAAAAAAAACAAAAAAAACCACACACACACACAATTCTTACTAAAGAACAACTTCTACTCAATTAAAGAATAAATGGAATACTGCACAGAAAAGAAACAGGAAAGTCTACAAATCACATTGTTTCATAAAAATCCTACACTTTGGTAACCACACTGAATTAATACTAAGCTTTGTTTTTATGTTGCTGTAAAATGAACTTCACAGAGGCCTATGTATTGGTCCTGTATTAAAAAGGACAACACTGAGACGGCGGACAAATGAAGCAGAATTGTGATATCATTATACTCTTTTGTTGCTTATATAGGTACATGCCATAGTTATTGCTTATAGTTGTTATTGTTATGAAAACCATTATTTTATGTAGATACCTTGTAAATGTCTTGATGATTCACATATCATATGTATGTGATGAGTGGAAGATGATAAACTCAATTCAATCTTGTACACATTGCCATGGGGAGCCAAGCAATTATATCTTGCTCATCGGAACCCCGACATTTCTCCCTTAAGAACTCAAGATATTTGTTCTTCCTCTTTCTGGTGTTTTGGAAGCTTTTCTTAATTATAACAACTGCAGTGTTCAGGTCGTCCAGTTCATCTTCAAAGATACTGCCAATGTATTAAATTTGTGTGCCCAACATTGCACATGACACAAATTTTCCATTAGTTCCTGAAGTAATTGCACACATTTTGTTATATAAATTGCAGCATCTGTAACTACAGCAACAATATGCTCTCTCTGAATGCTATAGTTCTGCAGGGTATCTAAAACAGCAATGACAAAGTTTGCAGCAATTGCTGCATTAAGAACTGAAGCTCAGAGATGCATATCTGCTTGATCTGCAGAGATACCTCACTAGAATATTGAAAATGTAATTTCTATTTTTGTCAATAGTTACATCACCAAAGATGAAAATGTCATTGTCCTTGAAATCAAATTTTATTTCTTCCCTTTTTTTTTTCTACTAATGGGATGCAATGTTGCATAATTCGATTCGTTAAAGGCAAATCACTGCTACCAGTCACATCCAGTACACATCCAGTTCCTAACCACTGGCTGATCAAGTTTTTCTACAGTAATGTTTGCATTTATAAAACTTTTCACTGTACCAGTTACAAATTCCTTTTTTCATATCTTTAAACTCATTTTGCGTGTTGAAATGTTTCTTTTAACATAGTCACTTTAGTTTCACATGTTTCTTGGATTGGTTGTGTTAACCAATGTATTCCTTCTTTTATAGCCCAACCTACAATTACAAAAAAGACATAGCAATATGTCAGCATAAACAATGAACCCTTCTGACTTAAATACTGGAGATCAATCAGAACTAACTGTTGTTTCTACATAATTCTTACAATCAAAACTCAAAGCACTAACACACGTTAAAGCTTCTGTTCAAAGCAACAGATGCCGATACAATAAAGCAAAATCATTTATGCAAGTGATTTCATGTCGCACAACAAAGAATGAAGCGATATGGCAGAAGTTTCAGCGGCATATTCATACATGCAGTATGACTGTCATATTGTGCATTATTGGGGATATCAGTTCTACCAGCCTGTTTCCATATTTGGTTTAACAGCTAGTATGGATCCCTGTGTGTTGTACTATTGCTACTAACTCTCAACTGGAAAAAACAGATGAAAACAACTTTGTAGTGTACATCCGATAACAGTGCAAGGTTTATGGGCAATGTGTTTATGAACCTGTATGGGCAATTCAGAGAAGATAGCCGCAAATTTTAATTATCTGAGACAAAAAACCAAATTAAAGTCCTAATGTAAACTTCTTCCATAAAATGTTCTGTATCCATACTTGATAAAATTCAGAACAAAAATCAGGTAATTCCCCAGCACATGAAAGCACAAACTACGCTGAAAAGTGAAAACTAGACTTTGGGTTTCCCAAAGTGGCCACACTGACTCAACTCTCTATTACAATGTGGCAAAGTGACATGCACAAATAGTTCCGTATAGAACTATGTATATCGAAATTGTGTGACTGGCAGTTTGGCGTGATCTGAAAGACCATGCAACATGTTTTTGAGTTTCTGAGAAACAATCTTGCACAAAAGTTGCATCATGTGTGGCATAAATGCTTCCATTAAACTCACTGTATTTTCATATCACGCCGCATAACACGAAATCCTTGTGTAGATAGGGCCTCACCTATAAAGCTGCCAAAAATACAGATCTACTAAATATGCATTTCCAGTAAGTGTTTCCATTACTAATTAATGAAAAGTTGGCAAGAAGTGGCAATGAAACTGCTAAATTCCTTATTTTCAATGGGGGGAAAAAAATTGCATCCAAGATGTGCTTCACCAAGCATTCAAAATTGGCAGAGAGTAAAATTCATGAAATGCACAAGATATAGTTTTAAAAGTGCTAATATTTAGTGAAAAATTTAAACTTCACATGTTTTTTAAATATTGTTTTATCTCAAGATTTACATCCTGCCCAAACACTTTTAATGCCCTAAGTATGCAAATATATTCTGGAAAACATAATTAATATCACTTTCGTTTTATTTCATGGTCGACATAAACAAATACCTTTATTCATTATGCATTAAACATTTCACTGATAATTGGACATTGGATTTATATGTAAATGCATATTCTACCTGCTTTTACAGATGATATGGAAAGAAGACTAAGTACGTTTTACCATCATTTGTTACTGTATATAAAGTTTTATTAGTGCATATAAAAGCATATTTTGGTATTGTTGCATATTTTGCGATTTTGGTATGCACCATGCATATATCAAACTGCTTTAAGGATTGCAACGTTATTTTTAAGTATTAACAATTTTTATAGAGACATGACATACTTGTGCAGTTCTGCTTACTAGCCAGAAACCCTATGAGCCTCTGGTGAAAAGCTGCATTCCACAACAGTGACATCAACCTGGGGAATCACAAGAGATTGCTGTGTAAGTAAAGCATGTCTCTGTACTGTAGCCACTAGCCACAGTAGCCAGCAAGTGACTGATTTTCCTTGTGAGAAGCACATTTTTAGGAAGTGTTATAAATGTTGAAAGGTAAAAGCAATAGAAGTGTATTTTTAAGACAGTGAATTAAGGACTGTGGATCACTGGATTACACAATAGATGGTAAGGTTGTTTTTAGTCAACTGTGTAACAAACAAATTGTGTGTGAGAAAAAGTCTAAATTACCATAACATTCGAATATTTAGCAACATATTGCGGCAAATCAGAATTTCCAGGATTTCTTAGAGAAATATTGCAGTCGTACCATCCCAGATGAATCAACACTTCAAAAACATTAATTAGATGGCTGTTACCATTCAACAGTTACTGAAATTCAAAATACTTTGAAAGACTGCCTTATATGAGATGTAGTCGATGAAACTACAGACACTTGTGGCTGCCATGTTGCAAATTTTCTCATTGGCAAATTAAGTGAAAAAGAGCCAGGAATGCCTTATTTGATCACTTGTAGGGCCTTAGAAAAAATTAATCACTCCGCTGTAGCGCACTTTGTGAAAAAGGTTCTAAGAGTATTGTGGCCAGAAGGAGGCAACGACAACAAGTTGCATGTCCTCCTTTCATATTCTGTGTCCTATTTGTTGAGTGCTGGTTTGGCTCTAAAACCATTTTATTCCCATCTAATATATGTTACTTGTATTGTACATGAACTTAATACAGTAGCAGAAACAATACGAGAACAGTTTTCTGAAGTAAACACTTTGATTTCAAGTACAAAGAGGATATTTCTGAAAGCTCCTGTGCGAGTTAACGCTTATAGAGAATCATTTCCGGAAATACCTTTACCACCGAACCAATCTTACATGTTGAGGTACATGCATAAATGCTGCTCTATTTTATTCAGATAATTTTTGTGACAAAGAATTTGTTTGCGGCCTGGATCCAAGTGATGCCGCCTCAATTCAGCATTCACAAAAAGTATTCAAAGTGAAACGTTACAGAGGGATTTAAATGTAATCAAAGCTCATTTCAAAATTCTACCCAAAGAAATTCAGGAATTAGAAAAATGTGGTTTGCATCTTTGTGATGCCCTATTAATCCTTGAAAAAGTGAAAAATGAGCTTAGTTGGTGCCTGTAAAGTATACAGAAAAATTGGGTGAAAAACTGTGCAGTGTTCTACAAAGAAATCCTGGTTTTTAACATCTTATACTCTATGAACAAATACCTGCAAGTGACAAGTGTTGACCTTCCAGAAGAAATTCCACCAGACCTTGTCAGTTCTTACAAACACTAAATTATGACATCTGTGGACACTGAGAGGTTGTTCTCAGCATACAAGCCCATACTAACCAACCGACATCATAAATTTACTCTGGAACACTTAGAGAAGATAATCATAGTCTGCTGCAGATCATCTAATAACAGCCAGTAGGAGGACATATAATTGGAAATGCTAATGCGAGTAGACCTACAAAACAGGAATTTTAACTGTATATTTTCGAGATTTTAGCGCATATTTTACATATTTTAGCAATATAGATGCATGAATATTTTAACAGTTTTTCGTGCATTTAATTCCGATGTCTACTGATAATACAGGAAAGACATGTCCTGGTAAATAAACCCACTATCAAAGCTTATATTGTTTCTGAAAATACAAAAATCAAACTTCAGCAGCAATGGAGAGAAAGCATGCATTCTGTGCTGTGTGGATCTGACCTTACCTATAAAGTGTAATTTTTCCCTCCCATCAGCAAGGGAAAGCAAAAGTGTTGATTAACTTTTTCACTCTGCAAACCCAGATCCATTTGTGGCTTTAAGGAAGTCATCTCTACCCTTTCCAAATGAACAACTAGATATCAAACACATTTCATAAATTGCCCTTAGTGCCAATTACTTTAGAAACACATGGATATTGCCGTCTTGCAGCATGCATAAGTATTTTTGACGAAATATTAACTATCATTACAAACTTACACTACATTACAAAATATTTATTTTCAATGGAATCAGTTTAGCTGATACCACCTTTAAATGACTATAATACTCACACCAACTCTTGGGTAACAAGTTATTTTTAAATTTTGAGCTAATCAATTTAGTTGACTTCAGTTTTCACGTAAACTTAAGAGTCAATATATTCACAGTCTTATTTTAAATAGTTGCATATAAGTGGACAATGATGGTTTAAAAACTGATTGTTAAAGTTTAAACACATTCCCAAACTCATCACATCTAATGAGAAAAATATGGATCTACTTCTAGAAATGGGACACTGTGACTTCTTAAGCACGTTATAGATTTAATTTTTTAACATATACTGCCCCCCCCCAAAAAAAGTACTAAAATCAACAACTTTTTACAATCTTTGGTTTTACATTAACAAGTTCATACTCAGCAAATTTCTCTGCTATCACTCCCAGGAAACTAAACCTTATTTGCACGCTATTTATGACTTAAGGGGCTAGATTCATACTCAAACCTTCAATGTGAGGTGAAGCCTTTAACATATAAGTGCTCACTCATGGTGAGTGAATGCTTAAAGATGTTTGCAATTCAAAGATAGCACTTTAAGGACATGTGATCTGTGAGCACTTACAACTGTAGAAGACATGGCAACATTTAAAGACCTATGATGTCATTTCAATTCTCACAAGCTATTTATCATACGACGAACACATGTTGACTGCTCTAAGTTTGAGACATGCTTCCTTTTTGTTTGGTTTGCTGCTGCAGAAATAGCACATTTTGCTTTTTTGAGAGAAATGCTTAAGGGAGCAATACAGAGGAAGGCAGTTGCTCACAGACAAAAAAGTATTCAACAACAGGAGTTTCCAATTTGTTCTGATTAGGAACTAGGTAGAAGGCAGTGCTTTCACAGTAATTTATGATAAATGAGTTCAAAATACTACAATGCAACTTGTTGCTTGCACTTCTCAAAGAGAATTTTTTTTTCATCTAAAGCACATATAACATTCACACTTTATAGAAAGGCTGCTGGAAAATCAGTTAAATTGAGAGCTGGCACAAAAGAGAACTGTAATTATAAAGTACCAATTGACGGCAAAGTGAAATTGAGGCTTTATTTATATTCAAACACGTGAAAATAAAAGATACTGCAATTTCTTGTGGCTGTGAGAGTTTAGGTTGGTAGATGTAACATTAGTAACTATTAAAAAGTATAACTTAACATTGAAGTGAGGCTTTTTTGTATTTTGTATTAATGATTCTCCGCAACAAAATTGTTACTTTTAGTGTGAAACATTAGTTCATGTCCAAGGCACAAATAGTATTATCACTTTCATGCTTAATATAAAACTCTTTACAATATTAATATGAAATGAATGTGGCTTTATTATATTTTGTATTAAGACATTATTTACAGGAAAATTGCTTCTTGTAGCTGGAAAGGTTAGTTCATACTCAAGGGACAAAATGAATAACACTTTCACTGCTCTTTGTAAAACTGCATAATTTTTACATGAACTGAGGCTTACTATTTTACATTCAAATACGTGCAACAGTATGTTGCTTGTAATTCCTGAGTAGAAGCCCCATGACAGGTTCACTATTAACAATACAAAACAAAACTGCAAGTAGAGGCAAGTGATAATCAGCTTCATTACACCGATTCAAGAGAACAAAATTAATGGCAGTAAGAGAGAAAAATAGGCTAATGCTGTTTTTATATGCATGTTGCTTCCTCTTTTTGCACAAAAGCATGTTTAAACATAGAGAAATAATAGGTTAGGTGTTATTGGATAACAAAACATTTGCTATGCCTAAAGCTTCGGTGTTATAGGTTAGGTTTTGTGTATATTGATAAGTGCAGATAAAACAAAACACAATACTGCTCATCACTCATTTTCAAAGGATTATCTGCATTCCTAATGTGTCTTTTTGTAATGCAGAAAGCATTATGAGCATGGAACCTGACATATTCCAACAATTCCTGACCCTCCATTTTTACTGTGTGGTGGTCGGCTGATACATAAGCATAACCATAACCATAGATTGACACTCAAGTGCAACTCCAGAGGGTGAGCAGGCAGCCTAAAGCGGCCCTCAAGCGGTGACTGTGAATTGAAATTAAACTCTTAAGCATCACTTGCACTTGAGTACAATTATGAATCTGGTCCTGACTTTTATATCAGTTGCAGAATGCTGGGAAACATTTACAATGTTGTGATGGAGTAAACCTTATCTGGATGTGCATTTTGATTTGCAGGAAACATCTTACAGAGCCAACAAACCAACATCCATCACAATTTCTACATTTTCATGGGAATTGAAATAGATTTGAGTACACATTCCATACTGAATTCATTTCACGTTTCTGTGTTAAATTCAGAACATATTAAGATCAATTTGGATATTCAAACTGAACTTACTTCAGTGAAGGATGAACCTGTTGAACATTAAAGTTAGTTTGTTGTTTCATATGTAAGGCAAAGGCTTTGAGTTTAGTGTACTATGGTTTTGTAAAGAATGTGCTACATTAATAAGAAAATGGTAAAAACGGCCCAATTCTGTCTATTATTGCAGCAGTTTCTTACTCCTTCATGAAAAGCTGTAGTATGAATGATGGGCACAACAAAAGGGAACTGTAATATTCCTGCAAAAAATACAGACCCAAAACTTGTATTTTACAACACTGCTTCAAAAGAAATGGGTGAAATGCAGTCCTGTATGTTGGGTTAAAGAACATAGCAATGATTGGTGACAATGTATAGTTTGCTTTCATTTTAGGGAGGAAGATTGGCTAGAAAATTTCTGAATGAGCAATGCCATCTTTAAATTCATATTACAGTGGCTTGAACCACATTTACAGCACAGCAAAAACTTTTTATGAGTTTCAATGTCTGTAGAAAAAAGAAAAGATGAATATCAGCATATTACAATGAGTGAAGTTAGTACTCTTTGGCATATTCAATACAATTTTAATGCAATAGACTTTTCCATGCAACAAAAATGCAATCCAATCCTACTTTCTTAGAGGATCTGATCTACGATTCAGTTTGATCCAAGTCAGCATTTACATGCAGTATACAATATGGAATGTGTACTCAAACTGATTTCAATTCTCCATGAAAATGTGGTAACTATGTCTAACTATGACATGAAAAGGGAGTGAAGCAAATTACTGATATCATGCACTACACCCCTTCCTCAGACTACCAATATCATAGCAAGCCTGACAGTCAGATTCATTAGCAGCATCTTCTAAAATGGCAGTTTCTGGATCTGTTAAGTGACATTTAAGATTCTTTTGTTTTGAGCACACAACCTTGACAGGTTTGATGTTGCAGAATGACGTCAAGGCGAGGCTGGTTCTTGGATGTCTCACTTAGAAGTCTACGTCTGAGAGGGACATGGCTGGTTCTGCATGCTGTAGTCTCTGGTTCATACCTCACGCAGGTCACCGCAGAGCGTAGCTATCTGCAGGTGCCATAAAGGTAATCTACAACTGCAAAGTTACTGTATCTGTTTTAAGGTCCTCTTGTCATGGCTTCTTCTGCTGATACCTCAGTCAAAGGATGATGTAATTATAATAATTTAGTTTAGTCTTTGCCCTGGCTAGGTTGGCTCTCAATGGGGATATGTACATGGACTCTGCCAATGAAGAAAGGATAAGTTGTAGGATCTAAGTTGTGGATAAAAGAAATTTCAGGGGAACTTGAAGAAGCAACACGAAGTTCACTTGATGGAATTTTATTACTACTTTCTTCTTCAAGAATACTAGGTAACGTTCCTGGTCTCTCGGAACTTATACATTTCTCTCACGGTCCTTTGTCGTCTCACTGTGCATGGGCATCACTTTTTCTTCGATACAGTAATACAATTACACGTGACGATGTGTATCTTCAACATGTGCCATAATTAGCACCTACACAGTTCTGACACAGAGCTTACCGGAATGTACTTCAGCACTTTGACAAAAATGCTATGCTTTCCGCGGAATAAACAACTTCATCACGGACCCTTTTTGCATGCCAACTTCTGCTCACGAGTAATGTGGAGTCTGCATCAGGGATTATATATCAACTGCCCAAATTTTGGGATAAACATTGAAAATTTACACACTGCTATCCCCCACTCAATACCTTAAGTTTCTGCTCTATTATTATAGTTTTTTTTCTTTTTTTTTGTGGGATAGTAAGCGTTGGTCTAACATTTCGTCATTTATCTAACATCTCATTGGCTACTTATTCAACATGTGACTTTTCCTCGCTTTACTTATGTCTTCCCGGTTCCAAGTCAAGTCTACTCCCCCATGCATCTGGATAGAAGACCCTTACACAAATGTTTAATCCTTGAACCGAATAAAAAAACGAGGGTTCCTACATCCTTTGCAAATCGTAGACAGGATTCTTTCTGAGGAAACTATAGCGTTTAGGGCGTCTACTAACAGGTGGACCAGGAACATTATATACAGGCTAAATACTATGTTATATTAAAATGAACAATTATACATGATCCAGATTACATACATATATCATCTAAATATCAAAATGATGTGTAAAAAATGGCATAATACAAAACTGATTCGGATGCCACAGCTAAATCCCGTATCAAATGCCCCAATCGTGGATGATAAAGAATAAATGAACTGGATTTTTTTTTTTTTAAACACCCTAACGATTTCTTCCTCTACATATTCTTACTTTGTTGCTAATATGAGCAAAATCTTTGACATTATACAGTCTAAATCTCTTTAAATTTACTAATGATTGCTTAATACTGGATACTATGTAACTTTCGCTCTCCTTCTATGAAGATTTAACCTAGTGATGTCGACCTTTATCAACTGAACAGTTCAGAATGAGTACGTTGTGCAGCTGAAAGCAGAAAAACAAGAGTGTTTATGTTTCTCACTCCCTTGGCATGTTTAAATGACCTCATACTTTTCACTGTATACACACACAGCACTTTTGAGATCTCTGACACTATCACTCGCATTTTACAGTGCTTTCTGACATGGCGATTCAGAGGTGCCCTTACATTTGGACATTCATATGTGGGGATTTTTCTCCTCCATGGCTATACATATGAGTCATTCCAGTAAGTCACATAAATTTTCAGAAAATTTGATCATCATGTCTCGGATTCACTTCAAATTTTGTCCATGGATTACAAAAACAAAGAGAATTATGTTTTAAATTCCTATTTTTTTAAAATTGCAATATCTTAAAAAACACTCTGCAACTCCAATTTGAGAAAAGCGGCACAGCTCTCTATCTTTAAATTAAGAATATCTCGCAGGTGATAAGTGATAAAATTATGTTATAAAGTACAATGCAAAGCTTAATATGTAATATTTTATTTAATATTTATTATAACTGATATAATCATTTACATCAATTTTTAAAATCCAACATTTAAAAACAATACCAGGTGAGTCAGCTGCCCCTAGGTATCGGTATCTATGCAACCCGCAGTTTATAGTCTAATGTGAAAACATTGACCCTTTTAACAAAAAAAAACTGCTATTGTAGCTCTGCCCTTCTATTTGGTACTATACGCAACTAGCATTAATGTTTAAAGGCTTGGATGAGAACCAAAGAGCTGCAAAAACCTTAAAAAAGATGACGTTTCATAGATATAATACTTGCAAGGAGATAGAGGAACGTTTTCCCAAAGAGGGGATAAACTACGTGGGTTCTGACCGAGTGGTTTAGTTGCTGGAATGTGGTGAAGCAAAGGTTAGCCTCGGAGGTTCGAATCAGATACAAACATCAAATGGTTTTGGTTCTTTTTTTTCCTCTCCTTATGATTATTTTCTGTATTTTAGTGTACTAATTTATTTATTTTTGTTACTGGCTCTCCTGTGAGCCAAAGACATTACAATCAGATAATTGTGAATCATGTTTACCCTAATAATCTGTACCGTATTTGGTATGTAAACCGTGCTACATAGTTAGCTTTCATTCTCTTGGGCGCATAACGACGATATTAAATCTAACAGTGTTTGTTTCCTGTTTAAACCTTATGTTTCACTTCTTCTATTGACAAAGAAGTTGTAAATGTGCTAAGTT
Organism: Deroplatys truncata; assembly: GCA_030765065.1. Taxonomy (NCBI): domain Eukaryota; kingdom Metazoa; phylum Arthropoda; class Insecta; order Mantodea; family Mantidae; genus Deroplatys; species Deroplatys truncata. The sequence continues at coordinate 233,175,625 of CM060990.1, forward strand.
CACGGGTAAACAAAATCATAAATTGTTAAAGAGCGTGGATTTCATCAAGAAAGGAAATGTTCAAAATGACGACCCTCTTCATTAATGCACATTTGTGTACATTGCTGGAGAGACCTTCTTGCATGCTGTAACATGTGCAGTGCAATCTGCCTGCATTCTTCACGTACGAGTGTGCCAGTATATGATTTGGGGTTTGCGGTGGAAAACATGATGATTATTCTATTTTGTACACACTTATAATGTTATCAAAAATGTTATTTATAACATAATATTAAATTATAGGCCCAAAGAGATAAAACAAAAGGAAATAAAAAGTTTGAAATTCACCTGAAGGATTTGAACCCAAATTAAAGTAGCACAGTGTTAAAGCAACCATGATAATACCATTCGGCCAATGCTACCTTGCGAGCTGAGGTTCCTATACAAATTAGTAATCGGAGAACTAGGCCCCACCTTGAATCTTTACACGCATTTTGCAGATCGGTTTGGTAGTTTTAATTCAAACAAAAAAATTGCATCAGTCATTACAATTACTGTATGATATGAAATACACCATAGTTTGTGAAATAAGAGAAATTATTTACCTAATACTTAGCATTTTTTAACAAGGCTGTACATTGACTAACGGCTTAAATCCAATTGGTCGCACTGCGTAGATCTGCCATTTTGTTTTCAAATGGTTTTGTCAACTGATGCATGTGATAGGTTGTTCCTTCAGGGGCATTTTCAAAGAGGTGCATGAATGTATGCTAAAGAATAAAAGTTTGTAAAATTGGCTAAAACTGCTACTGAAGCTCAGTCTCAGGGTGGGATGTTTTTTGCATCAACATACATAGCAATTGCATTCTGCCCCGTAAAACACTTATGCACTGAGTTATGTATCCCTCCTCTATAAAGTGTTATGCAAATCAGCTATTACAAGGCATTCAAGAAAGGCATAAGTCACATGTCGCTTAGCACAGTGTATAAATTCAAAAATAAATAGGTGCAGCTGACTCACCTGGTATATCCCTATTAACTTGCATGTTTAAATTTCTATAAAGATTATAAATAAATTACTTCTAGTTTTTTTTGTATATTTTGCATAAAACAAAAATGGGATCATGTATAGTTAATTTTAAATAAAATAACTTACAAAGTGATGCATAGCAGGATTTTAACACAGCGTGGCTGGAGAGTAGCAGTAGCAGTCTCATTGAATGCCTTGTCAATTGTTCACAGCACTTTAGTTGCACTAGTGTGTTCACATGTAACTGTTAAATTTGGCATACAGTTGAGAAACATACGAACTTTCAATTTTACCCCATGGGAAGCAACTTAACTACAATTTAAATGCACATTTTTTCCCTTCATGCTCAAATGAATACCATCTGGTTATTATTGTATTATTGGTTGATGGAATGAATTAATTTAGCTCAAGGTACCAGGGATCGCTTTCGCATTGCTGTATGTTGCCTCAAAATGGTCACTATGTTCAAAACCACTTCTGGATTATTCATGGCATTGGTACTTTGTAGCACACATTCACTGCTAGCAGTGGGTTGTACTTTGGGAATTTTTTTTCGACACGCATTATATAGTTTTAGATCTGGTAATAAGTTAAGTTCACCATTTTTAAGTTTGTAAGCATATAGTAGGTAACTAACCTTAATGATTTCTGTCTTGAGTTATGCTTGGAAACATCAAATGGATTGAAGCAATAGAGTCATAGCTCTGTTTCTTCAGTTTACTTATTATGCACTTTCAGAAACCACAAAGCTAAAAATGAACTTCTAACACAAAAAGATAACACAAAGTAACATTTAAAATGAAACAGTTGAGAGAGGCTTCATAGAATATTAGATTTCAGTTACACCGAAAACCGGAAGTGATGGCATGTAATGTTCCTACTGTGTAACTCATCAGCTGGTGTGCTCCTGAGGTGTGAAGCTGCAGTCAGCAGTCTCTATGTTCTAAAACTCAAAGTGATAACACAAACTGTTTAAAAGCATACTTCTTGAGGCAGTATTTTTAACACTTAAATGATTTCAGTCAAATTATGTAATATAAAATAATAACAGCCCGCCTTAAAGCAATATGTGTATGTAACAATATATAAAAAGTGTATATTACTGTCATTGTAAATGTTTATATCATTGTATACATGTTCAATAATGTTATGTGAATGTATTACATAATGTAATAATGTAGGAGCTGTGAGAATAATAGGTTAAAAGTTGCTAACAATGAGGTAACAATGAGGTAACCTTGAGGCAATAATGAGTAAGAAAGTGTAATAATTCTACTAGTCATTCTTGGAGCAACAATAATGTAATTTTTGTGACAGTTTATAAAATAGCCAATCAACAACCAGAAAAAAGCTTAAATTAAATAAAAGTATTCTATTGGATTAGGAATAGCCAATCAGAGACTTGAAGTACAGAAATTTACAAATTTAGGCGGTAGAAATCAAGTCAGTTGCTTGTAGACAGCGCTCATAACTGGACGTGTTGGTTGTAGACAGTGTTCCTAATCGGACACGAGCTGCGTCCTCGAAAAATTTAATACATATTCGTGTGAGATGAAAATAGTTTACGTGTTAAAAAGTGCAAGTAATTAACAAAAGAATCTCACAGCTCTCTATAGCAGTGAAGTGTTATTAAAATTGTGTCAAGAATCAATAAAGAGGAGTGAATTAAAAATTATAATCTGTTTAAGCCTACATTCTTCAGCCGCATCACGCCTGTTAAGAAATTCATGTCTATAAAAATAATACTGATGAAGCCGAGGGAAACATAAATATATAATATTTAAAGAAACAGTCAAAATTACAAAGTTGATATTTTTTTAAACATTTTGCCATACGTGCGGTAGCAACTACAGTGGAATCTCGTTAGCACATTCCTCATTAACACGTTTTCCTGTGTATTACGTTGAATTATAAAAGTCCCGGTACCAAATCACCAAATACAATAAATAAGGTTTGCTTAGTGCATTTTCCCGGTCCCGCTTACCACGTTTGAAGTTTGATGTCCTCATTCGCTGTTTTGGCCAATCCTTGATCGGTACAGTGGATGTAGGCATTTAACACGTTCATAGTGTGACGTCCTCATTTGCTACTTTGGTCAATCCTTGGTCACGGGGTGGATATCGGCAGCCAATCACATACATGCATTTAAATATTTGTGTGACACGATTTCTGTGGGCGGGATAGAGAATGCTTTACCTTGGCGTGGTAAATACGGTAAACGCTAACGATAGTTTCTAATGTTGAGTAATGACCAAAAAACCGTACATTGTATTTTAACTTTTCATTTACAATGAAAAAAAGAAAGTGTAGTAGGTAAATAACCAACAGTGAAAAACTGAAAATCCTTGATGTAATCGCAATCCAAATATAAAACATGTCGATATAGTGCAGAAGTTAAACATTCCTCCGTCAACCTTAAACACGATTGTTAGCAAACCTAAATTGATTGAAACTGTTTTTAAAGAAGGGAAAAATACTAATACAAAACTTTTCTCTTGGAAAATAGGATCAGAAGAGGACCGGAACGAAATTTGTTGCATGGAAACACCTCCGTGTTCAAATCGTCTTGTTTACACCAAAGATAATATCGTCTATGTACTCGTAACACGATGCACGCTCATAATTTTTTCTTTTTTAGCAGAAATTGTTATCATGTGTGTAATAAAACACACAGCAAAACCACTATTGCCGCTTCCACAATTCGCAATTTATTTTCTCAAAAACATTCATAACCTAAAAAATCCAAGTTGACCAAAATAAAAGCTTGAATTATTTATTCTCAGGCTTTGTGTATCCAAATCCATTTAAACATATTGAATTTAACATGGAAACGCGGATCATATTCAGTATGAAATTGTACTCAAAATCGATTTAAATTGCCCATGGAGACGTAGTAATCATTAGATTTTTATTACCTATGTTGTTAAATTGCAGATTTTGCATTTTCGTTAACACATTTTCCCGCCTATGACGTCCAAATCCTTAGGTCCCTGCAAAAATGTACTAACGAGATTCTACTGTACTTCAAGTTTGGTTCCCCAACATTTGAACTACAATACAACTCCTACTTCAAATTGGCTTTCCATACGTGAAGCAACAACCAACTTCAAATTGGCTCCCAAAACGGGGCAAAATATCTTCTTCATTCTAAGGAAGATTCCATCCTCATATTAACAGGTTTAAAACAAAATATATCACAGATTCGTTTTGTATTTTTTTCAGATCTTAATATTATGGGGTTAAATATGATATTGCAGTTTAAATATTCATACTTAAAAAAGTGGTTGTTTTTCTTTTTTTTTTGAACACATAGTATTTTGAAAAAGGAAAAACACAATGTTTCTATCTACAAAACGACGTATTTTTATCCCTGACCATTCTGTATTCCGAGAATAAATTGCTTTTATGTAATGTTGTAAGCATATAAGAAAAATGTAAAGTACGCTGTAAATACTAAAAGAATTTGATTTTCTGCAAAATATAAAATACGTCTCCATTTATTTTATGTGTGGAACACATAAATTAAAATTCAGAAAATTCAGAAAGTGATATTTTATGTGTGTTCAGTTTGATGTAGAACGACTCATATACATTTAAAATGTACATTTAAAATTACCTAATGAATTTCGAACTGCCGCCACCCAGCAGCCTTTGGAGGTTCATCAGCCCAGCACCAGAGAACACCACTAGCCACACACATCCCCCAGACAATGACCGAAAACATCAGTTGAGAACATGCTGACGATGGAAACAAGCCGTCTCCCGAAACGCGTTCAAGTAAGAATATTTTAGTGATGTAGTATAACAACCCTCAACTCTCTTTATTTTAAATTATGACACATCACTGTTACTAGCTTCTAAATCTTCAAAATTAGACTCATATACACTTTATATAACCCTTAGTCACAATATACATTTCTAGACAATACAACATATTAATGCAAGTTTTTATTACCTACAATTTCCAAAATTAGGTGAGGTAGACAAAACCAAAGAAAACACAAGTTTAATATTCCCAGCCCAATGGTTTTCTCCCGAAGCAATAAAATATTTATGAGTGATTTAGTGCTCACCTCTTGTACTGGCACAATAATTGTTTATGGAATCATCCAATAAATGCGATGATGCTCAGGATCCATAAGTGTGTACGTGTTTTTACTATTTTCTTAGGTATAACAAATGGTCCCCTATATATACCATGCATTTTGAAGTATTCCTTCTTCAATGCGTTGGACTTTACTTGGTCTTTTACTAATAAGTAATCCCCTATGTTGATTTCCCATTTCTTGCATCTCTTCCTCATGTTGTTTGCTTTTCGATTTTGGGCTTTACGTTCCAGCAGCTCTTTCGTTTTCCTGAACATTTCAGCTTGTTATTTTGCTGGCCTTCATTTTGGATAGCTTCAGGGATTTTCTTTTCAGCATCGCTGCACATTTTTCCTTGCATAATTTGATTGATTTAAAGTTGATGTTGGGTTTGACTTAATAGTTGAGGATACGTCTTTATCTCAATGGCTATGCACACTTCACTGCTGTTCTTGAGAACCCAAACTAACTGGATTTACAATTTTATTATAGAAACCTCAAATTGCCCTTTTCTTCTGTATTTTAAAATTACGCCCTTCACTTGTGGCTTCAGCAGGATTGGAAAATCCCTGTACTTGTGCATAAAGGGTTGCAAATTTATAACCTTTTCAGTAATTCTGGGTGTATTGCTTTGACTTCTGGAAACCTGAAAAGCAAGGTATACTGCTAAATAAATAAATCCCAAAACAACTGTCCCAATATATCAGCCACCATTTGATTGCTGACAGATATTTATCATGAATCAAAACAGAGCGATTCTTCTGCAGATAAACATTTTTGTAGTGTGTGGCTAGTCACTGGATTACATAGCACTAATATTCTGAAAACTCTGTGGTAAAACCTATGCAGAGATACCTTGGTGTAGTGTGCAACAGCCTTGATAGTACAGGACTATTATTTTTTTTTTTAAGTATACTAATTCAGAAAACGATGGAGGGTAAAAAGCTCACTCTGCTAATTACAGATAGGAATGCAACAATAGTTTTGCATATTTGTAATCTTTTACAGGCATACATGCTACGAACTATACGAAAAGTAATAATATTTTCACTTGGGCTAACAGACAACGTGCAATTCCGAAGTGCACTGCTCATCCCACAGAGTACATAGTGCTATTTGTTGGTGCTAATTCAGGATATCCCTATTTTTTCTAGACTTTTCTTCAATTTAATAATCCAACTGATCTTCCTGTTGAGCACTTTTTTGAGCCAATAAACATTACAATGTTTCCTTCATCCATCATTTTCAATATTTTATTCCTCTATGAATCACTCTACTATGTATCATATGTAGGGGAAGTATTGTATTTCACCCAAAAATTTAATGTCAAGATTTAACCAGAAATATATGTTTAGAGGCCCCGTGTACCCAAAGAGGCATTTTAAGAAAAAGGTCTGTGTGTGTGTGTGTGTGTGTGTGTGTGTGTGTGTGTGTGTGTGTGTGTGTGTGTGTGTGTGTGTGTGTGTGTGTGCGTGTGTGTGTGCACGCGTGCGTGTCTGTGAACAGCACAATTCAAAAACGAAAACTCAGATAAATACCAAAATTGGTATTTATGTTCAATATCTTCTATGGCTGCAACACAAAATTTTCAAGAAAATTCCCCCACAACAACTACCCTTTACATAGAACAATTTTCAAAATGTTTGATTTAAATAAAAATGGTTCTACCAATTTTGATTAAAATATCATATATTAAATATATTTACATGTCAAATAAAATGAATATTTTGAATTTTCTGGGAATGGCCGGTGAAGTGCTCTTCATCCAGAAGGAATTTTGTATAAAATAAAATAAATCCTGTGGGGCCTGCCAACCCGACTGCCGGCCTCACCCCACATGTGCACTGTAGATGTGGATGAGCATCCAACCAATATGGGGAGGTGAAGTGGCCAGCATCCCACATCCACATCTGGAAAGTTGGCTCACAAGACCAGGACCACCACTGCCTATCACAGTTCCTCACTTTCCTCACGACACTGAGTGGGCACTCATCCTGTACCCAGGACCTAAAATCCACACCCCCATGGGTGGGATTGAACCTGGGCGCATTCTGTGGCCGGGAACCAGAGCACCACACTCCAGCCCACTGTGCCACAATGCAGGATGGAATTTTGTATAGCTATCCTTTTAAAGTACTGTCAATTTTCAGTTGTTTCTCGCAAGGTCATGGAAACAGCATGGAATTTTAAGGCCAGCTTATAGCATCCAGTTCTAAAACATTTGACTATCACTATTACCTTTGTCTGTATAACTAAGTGTGCAATGTGGCTATTCCGTGAAAGCTTAATCTCAATTAAAATAAGTAGATACGAAAATAAACTTTTATAAGAATAATTTGTATACCCACTAATAAGCAAAAGAGCATAGAGAAAGTCATGTGAATGTAACACATCAGATTTTTCCTTGCTCTTCCAGCTTGAGTAATGCTACATCATCTGGTGAAGCTCATGGGAACCCTAATATTAACTTACAAAATTTTCTATGAATTGATTAATACTCTTGCATCTATCCTCTAACCCCGAACCTTCCACACTATGCATCATTTTCAGAGTTGCCAATTTAGTAGTTTTCCTACCAGATGTAGAGGTTTTAGCTACTAGCCTTGCGGCAAGAAAATAAATTATTAATATTTAGTCCACTTTTGCCACGTATTAAAATCACTATAAAAATTAACTTTCACATGCACAATGCACATGCTGTTTTCCCTTTGGTAATCACTGGACAGCAGTTTTGTAGTGTAATGCATGCACCTTCAGTGGCTGTTAGTCAACTGAGGTTTTAGATTAATCCTACTTAATCTAGGGGAATTGCAGTGATTTTTAACCTAAATGGTAGTAATAATGTCAGATGTGTTTTTCACCATAGCAGCAATACATGATGATGATGATGATGATGATGATGATGATGATGATGATGATGATGGTATTTGTATTTCCAAACTTAAGCTGTTCAGTTTAATTTAAAAAAAAATAATTCTATCCTTGTTAGGTTGTAATCTTGCTCAACAAAATCAAAGACAAACAACGATTGCATATTTGCATTGCACATATGTTTAAGGTGAACATAAATGCAATCCTCTAATGTGGGTAGCTGAAAATGTGCTAGTTTGAAGCCCAGTGATGGTGTTGAATGAATTTATTGTACAACTTGTTTTACAATTTGGTTTACAATTTTTATACAATATATATCTCTCGTACCCCTAGATCTTATGTACAATTTGTCTGGTGCTAGTCTGCTTATTGAGCCACTTAGATTGCTTGGCTTAGTAATAGAGTATCATAGTACCATAGTAACATTTATTTATAACTTTATTTCACAAAAGTATATCATTAATTGCTATTCTTGGAGTTGCTTGAGATAGGATCATATGCACTTAACACCCAGGTTGTTTGTGTATATGTAACCTTCATTTTACTATATACATTTTCCAAAACTAGCAATTTAAATTTTTTTTCCTCATCTATATTTTACCTATATCATCACTCCTATTATTATATTCCCCTTTTTCTTTAATAATTTTCCTCCACCATTTCTCTCTTACCTTCCCTGTATATTTACCTAATTGTTTCAAAAATTCTTTCTTACTGTTTCCAAAGAGTTTTAAAAATAATATCTCTATCTGTAATTTAACCCACTTCCTATTCCATATTTCCTCTCTCCAAACTTTGGTTTCTGCACATTCTATTATACAGTGTAAACTTTTATCTACCCTTCCACATAGTGGGCACAGTTGTCAACTTTTAAACCCCTTAACAACATGGTTCCTGTTCTTGCCCACACCAGGCCCTCTCTTTCCATTTTATCACAGGCATCAATATATTTTTCTCTTCCCCAATCTTTTTTCAAGTTCAGATAATATATCATGGTTCTCTTATCCCTTAAACTACCATATATTTCCTGTTTCTCAATATCATCAACCCTGAATTTCACTTTATTCCATACATTTTGTCCCCTCGTCTGAATATTGGCTGGCTCACCCAATCCTACTTCACTCACAGTTTCCTTTAATTGAGATAACCAACTTCTTTGCCATCTTGTTTTTTCTTGTATCCTTAAACAGTTTTTAAGAATATTTCCTTCCTCCAATGCTTGGATCCTACTACAATATGTATACCAGGTTACATAGGAAGAACCAAAAGAAATCTTGAAATAAGACTTAAAGAGCATATGAGATGCATTTACCAAAAGCAGCCAGATAAATCAGCAGTAGCACGTCATTTCTGGTCTTCAAACCATGATATCACTCCGAACATACAACTCTTAAAACTGATCAACAGCAGCAATGAATTGGACATCTGGGAAAAAATACCTATTGTCAAACACAGGAATCACCTAATGAATTTTGAACTGCCGCCACCCAGCAGCCTTTGGAGGTTCATCAGCCCAGCACCAGAGAACACCACTAGCCACACACATCCCCCAGACAATGACTGGAAAAATCAGTTGAGAACATGCTGACGATGGGAACAAGCCGTCTCCCGAAACACGTTCAAGTAAGAATATTTTAGTGATGTAGTGTAACAACCTTCAACTCTCTTTATTTTAAATTATGACACATCACTGTTACTAGCTTCTAAATCTTCAAAATTAGTCTTTCTAATCACTTGATTTGTATTCCTGGTATTTTAAATACACATACTCTTATCCCCTTCAAGGCAATTTTACCCTTAGCTAAAACTGCTTCCTTTTGATCATGCTAACTTCCTTTACTACTTAACTGAACCCCCAAATACTCCATTTTTCTCAGTATAGCTATTTCCTGTCCTTCCATACTCCATTTTTCTTTTCTTTTTAATTTATATCCCTTTTTGAAAACCATAATCCTAGTCTTTTTATAATTTATCTTCAACCCCCAACTTCTGCAAAATACCCCCCACCAACACTTTTAGAGCTCTCGATAATCCCCCAATAGATATGGACCCCACTACCAGATCCTCTGCAAACAGTAGCCCTGGGATTTCCCTATTATTTATTGTAGGTGAATATACATTCTCTTTGCTAATTTCTTTTAGGATATCATCTATAAACAGATTAAATAGTATGGGGCTCAACTTACATCCTTGCCTAAGTCCTATAGCATTCTTAATAGCTTTTGAAACTCTGTTCACATCCATCTTTATACAGAACCTATTGTCTATATAAATATTTTGACTTGCTGTAATTATCTTTGTACTTACTCCTTTTAACTGAAGCTTCAACCATAATGCCTCCCTATGTATTGCATCAAATGCCTTCTCCAAATCCACAAAGGCCATATATACTCTACCCCTTTTCTTGGACAAATATTTATCTACTATTGTCTTAATAACAAAAACATTATCGACTGTCCAGCTACCTTTCCTAAAACCTGCCTGAAATTCCGAAAACTTGTTCTCTTTCTCTGCCCAATGCTGTAATCTTGTTGCCAGAACCCCAGTATAAATTTTTCCTGATATTGATAGTAGACTTATATCTCTATAATTAGAAGGATTATTAATGTCCCCCTTACCTTTGTAAATTGGTACTGCAATACTCATCCTCTATGTATCTGGAACCTTTCCTCCCTCAAAAATATAATTTAGCACTTTCTTTAACAATTTCCTTCTATTCACATCCTCACTCCAAACTTTCCACCATTCCCCTGGTATCCCATCTATTCCACAAGTCTTATTCGTCTTCAAGTTCTTAACTATCTCCCATATCTCCTGATCTGTAATTTCTGTGCCAAGAGCTTCAACTAGCCTCATGTCTAATCTACTCCTTGACCAGTTGTACTCCAACATATTACGATCCAGAAATTCCTTAAAATACCCACACCAAGTATGAACCGCAATATTATTTTTAAAGGCTCTGCTTTTATGCAATTTTCTTATAATTTCCGAAATTTTTCGATTATCCTGTATATTTAGTGCTTCCCTTAATCTTTTACTACTCTTCTGTCCCCATTCATCTTTCTTAAATTCTAATAAACATCTATACCCCATCTCTCCAGCAAAAAATTTGCTTTTGACTAATCACCTTCCTGCCTCCATTATCTTAGTTCATGCTCTACTCTCTTTCTTACTGTTACACATTTCTTGTCCTAACATCCCTCTTGACCTTTCCCAAGCTTATCCCTTACTTTCATTTCCCTCCCTGCATTTTTAACTATACTAATAATTTTCTCCATTTTTCCATCTGGTACTGCTTCATCAAAATTATTTCCTACTATTTTCCATTCTAAATTATACCTAAATAATTGTTCGCCTTCTTTTTTCCACCTATATAAGTCTAATATGTCCCCTCTATTTGTCTGCTGTGTCAACTTCCTCTCACTACCCTTATTTAACCTTGCCCACAGTGGGAAATGACTACTAGTCAGCCACATATTTAATATTTCAAATTCAACTAACACATCCTCTAAATTCCTTGAGCACAACATATAGTCTACCACACTTTGACCATTTTTATTCACAAATGTAAACTCTCCTAAGGAATAACTCCCCTTCACACCATTGCACATTAAAAGATTGTTTTCTTCATAAAAATCTATTAGCCTAGAACCCTCTTTATAGCATATCTTATCCTTATGTTCCTCTTCATTGTCTCCACTTTTTCTTCCAGCTCCCCAATACATACAATTTGAATTTGCTCTTCTCCGCATCTAGCATTAAAGTCTCCCATAATAATAACCTCAAAGTTCAAATGTTTATTGCTAAAGTCATCTATGTCCTTACTTAATCTATTAAATAAACTTAGGTTGTAAAAATCTGAACCACATGGAGGGTTATAAACAACCCCTAGCCCCGTTACATTACTCTCACCTAAAATCCCTTGTATCAGTAACCACAATACATAATTATCACTCCTCTCATGATCCATTTTCACTCTTAACCCCTTCTCCTTCCTTATAAATACCCCGATTTCACTTCATGCTCTGCCTTTCACTTGCCCTTTCATAGCTAAACATCCGTAATAGTCAAAGCCACTTAACTCCAAGTCTACATTTTTCCACACCAATGTCTCTACTACAGTGATAATATCCACTAAACTCGCAAGTTTTGCAATTTCTTCATTAGTCAATTTCTCCCATAAACCCTCAACATTTCAGCACAGCAGATGCAAAACTTTATCCTATACCGATCCTTTCCTTTAAAATCTAAAAGAATATAATTTTGCTCTACTTCTTGTAACCCTTTTGGGCCCGGGAACTCCACCATGTTGTCTCTCCTCTTCTATTTCCAATACACTGCCCACTGGAGTTGACACTATACTCAAACCCTGACTTCTAAATACATCTGTTCACGGAGTTGCCCTTTCAGTCAAACTCGCTGCTTCCTCCCTCAACTGTGTGGAAGGAGCCATACTTCTCGTAGGTGCTACCATCTGACCCATTTCGTCACTGTCATACTTGGCGTCTCTCCTCTCTGCCGGCCGAATTCTTCCATACGTCACACACTATGTCACTGGAACTTTCCCTCTGGCTCCGCCTTCTCTCAGTTGACTCGATTATCATGTGCTGACTGGCTTCGTGTTTTTGCCCATCTATCCACAGTGTAAGTACTCTTACAAAGACCTTTTTATCATGTTCCTTAGCTTTTCTCATTTCAGCTAAAAGAACATTTCTTAATTCCCTTGCTTTCTTTCCATAATCTTGCTCTATGAAAATCCTAGTTCCCTTTAATTTATATGTATTTTTCAGCACCATTCATTTAAAGTTCATCATTGCCAACTTCACTAATATCAGCTGATTATCGATCCTTCTCCCAATCCGGAATGAATCTATGATCTCCCAACCATGTAGATCCAATCCTAATTTCCCCAAAGATTTCTTCAACCTGCTGCCCTTCTCTTTCTCCCTTTTCTTCTCTCCATCCAAATATGATTATATTTCTCCTCCAGCCAGCTTGTTCCATCCTTTCCAAATATAACACTTGTCTATCTATTTCCGCAAACTTAACTCCATTAGTTTCTTCATTCGTTAATCATATTTTTTATTTCTTCCAAATTAGTCTTTACCCCATTCATTAGTCTTTCCTCCATATGTTTAACTTGTACCATGTCCTCTGCTAAGGCTTTTAACATTGCCATTACTTCCACCATTTCTGGTCCCGGGTTCATTTCAATTCCGCCTGTCATCAGTAAACACAGTAACACCAGAAAAAACAAACATGGCATTAAATCACCATCTCCATTTATACCACTTTTGGAAGCAAACTTCTTGGTATTGAATAGGCCGATTCTACCACGGTAAACTTCTATCGGAATGCCCATCGTCCCGGAGCTCGTATATACATGTCTTACTCCTACTGCTGCTCACATGCAACTCCCAACATAATCTGTGAATTTTCTTTATAATATTTCTACCCAAGTGAAACTGAGGTCCAAAGGAAACTATTCCATGAAGTTTTAATGAATGACTGCATGTTATAAATTAAATAGGTAATAATAAAAACCTTCAGTATTTTTTGTTTGTTTGCTTGTTTTTTTGGGGGGGTTATTCTTGGCAGGTGAAGTAAACATGTTTTATAATTAATCATAATCCTTTTATTTTCTGCCAAAATTTATTTTTCTTATGGGACTGTCCCATCTTATTCTCATCCATTAAGATACACACAGTGTAATTCAAATACAGTTCTTAATTTTTGCTAGTGTAAAAAATATAATTTTAATTAACTTAGATGAGTAAGTCTTCCTTCTAATCTCAGAAACTTAAAAGCAGGTCAAAATAAAAAAGAAACACATTGCTTTAATACTTTTGAATAGTCCAAAGCAATATACAGTATTCCAACCAGAAGAAATTCCTTAGGATCTGCAGGAGGAGGGTTAGCATGCATTCTTGTGTCTATGGACTGCAACACAGCTAAGTGCTAATATATGTTTAAATATGACTGCTTAAATTGTACAGCGCTTTAGTGCTCCTGTGAGTTATGTTTGGAGCAGCTGTGTTTTTTTGAGGGAACATTTTAATGTATTATCAACATTAAAAAGGTAAACTCATTCAAAGCAAAGTGCAGGAAACTATGGGAAACATGATCAAAGTGTGTGATGAAAAATCACAGAAAAATAACTAGGTCATTCCTCTGACCCATGCTACAGATAGATCAGATACAGGAGTATCTACTTCTTTGGTTAAGAGTATTTTTTTTTTTGGCATAAAGCAAAAGAGAGAGAGAAGTAGCAAGGCTCCTCATTACATTTGCATATATCAAGAAAACATTGACAAGTCCAAGTGATGAAATATTAGAGTCTATGATTTTTGGCTTATGTGTGATACAGAGTACTACATAGGAGTTCTAAGCAGTGAAAAATACAGTGCCAACATGCCAAAAGCTATTACCAGCAATAAGGGAAAAAACAGATTTTTCCAAGGTCTGCTGAGACTCTGCTTAAGCTGCTCCACAGGTTAAATTTTAGATGGAGGAAGATCAGAAGTAAATGCAAGCCTCTCATTGATAGACCAGACATTGTACTTTGACATTCATGGTACCTAAGAAAAATCAAGGTATTCGTGGTGAGGATAAACCAATAACTTATTTGGATGAAGCAACGATAGATAGCAACCTCATATGTATGTGTATGTGTGTGTGTGTGTGTGTGTCTCACAGTTTCTACTGGCTCACAAGCAGGTGTTTTGAAACATGATTCATAGATTTTAAAACTATTATGGACAAAGAACAGTGCTAATTTGGAAAATGGATAGGGCATAATCTATTAAATTCTTATATATATTTTTTCCTGGATAGATGAATTTTTCATAAAGAGCTCACAATAGCAATGTAAGGTTGACACATTCTTTATTCCATACCTACCTGCATGTTATACTTAGGAGCATAAGCTTTCAGCTACATGATTATCATCACAACTTAAATAAGTAACCACACAGGGTCATGGCAGTGTAGGAAAATAAGCCTTATTGTACCCATGTGGAGAACAGGAGTAGGATGGGAGCACTGCATTCTTGATGACATGATGGCAAACATGATGATTTCATAACTAAAGCTAAAAATCTGAATGGAAAAGATGAAGAAGAATCTAGTAACAACAAATATAATAATCTGGAAGAGGATCTCTCTGACTGAGCTTGCTAAATGACTGTAAGGTAGACATGCTTTCTTATATGATGTTTTTGGCTGGTAGAGCCTATTCATATATGTTACTTTTCAATTGTGTTTAAAATACAGGTAAGCATAGTAGTAGAAATTGTTACCTTTAATCTTCCATCTCTCTTTGCTGCACCCCCAGAATTTATTTTTGATATGAATACTCCTTCATCTGATCGATCCAATGGATTGCCACGATGACCTCTGAGTCCACCTTTTATATGCATTCCCAATTTCTCTCCTTCAGCTCTCACAATTTTCATTTCCTGAACACAAGCAGACATTAAATGCAGTCACATATCAGCAATGCCAATAGACATTGTATAGAAAATCTAATACCAATTACTTACTGTGAATGGTATATATTCAACCTCGACCAGCTTGAAAAACAAAAATGAAAAGATTTTTAAGTACTGCTAAGATTTTATACATCTATAAAATCTAAGGCAAGAAACCAATTTAGTCAGATAAGAGATTTCAGTTCTGTTAAATAAGAAGTTTTGACTGAAATGTTATAATCACTGGTTATGTAGATGTATCTTGTGCTGTGAAACATATTCTGCATCAGCAATACTTGCCTCTGTTCTGCTACCTCAGTACATAATTTTCCAAATTACTAAGCAAACAAAAATAAGTTAACCCTTTGGTTCAGTTACATAAAACAAAAATATTTTCTCAAAGTTCATAGTAATTATTATGAACACTTTTTCTGACAACATGTATACTGAACTCGAGGAGAACATACTAATATTTGCAAGAAAAGTAAATTAACAAACAAATCCATCTCAAATGAATATATACACAGCTTCAAAATATTTAAGTAATTTTGATTTCAAAAATGAAATGTGTCAAATGAATAGCATCTTTAAAACTTGTGGGGGAATACTACATAAAAAATAGCTGATACTGGAGCCGGTGTGAAAAAAAGCAGAGATGCATTTGGAATTCTCAAAAGAAAGAAACAACACTAAGAAAAGAATAAATAAAAAACTGCAAAATCAATATTGCAACACAAGAAAACAATACAAAACTATAATGAAGCATAAATGGTAAATAATGAATGAATAAATATTTATTTCCATCTTTCTTCGTTACAATATTACAAATGAAACTTATAGCTAAAAAAGTTTTAAAAATCTAGTGCATATATAAACCGGCCTTCCTTTATCTTAACCCCTAGTACATTTGTATGGGTTAAAGCTACTGTACTATCTCCTCACTTTCCAGGCTGAAACCAATTTGTTGCTCTTTTCTTAGGCTCCTTATCCACTTATCTCTTAAATTTCCTAAATATGTCCCCACCATTTTAATCGTTTCTGCTTTTGGGCTTGCCAACATTTTAACTGCTATTATTTCTTTGTTTAACTTATCCCATATTTTATTCCATATATCATCTCTCCATCTTTTAATCTTTTCACATTCTATTAGCCAATACTACAATTTGTCACACACAATACATCTCTCAGAGCAACTATTTTCTACCCTTTTTAAAAATGTTACTCCTGTGCACATCCAAGCAAGACCTATTCTTCCAAATTGATTGCATGTGTCTTCCTACTTCTCCCTCCCTCAATTTCTTTTAACTGATTTATACAAAGTCAACAAACTTTTGTCCTCAAAACTAGCCCATTATCTTTTGTTTCTCTATGTCTTCCACCCTCATTCTCACTTCTTTCAAAATCCACTGTTATTGCTTTTATCTAATGGCCAAATATTACTCATGCCAATTTCCTGTAACACATTTCCCATCCTCCCAAAACCAAACTTTCTTTTCCTAAAGCATATTTTTGGAACTGTATGCATTCTTTTATTATATTACTGTCATCTAGATTTAAACATCTGCACTAATATTTTAAAATTCTCTCCACTATTATACCTTTCCTCCCTACCCTACCTAACTCTGCCAGTGCCACGCCCCTTGTCAAACTCTTGGGTAGACCCAGAACTTCTCTACAAAACATTCTATGTACTACATCAATCTTAAGCCACCCCTTTGTCACTCCCCAAATTTCTATTCCATATAGCATTTTCGACTCTACTGCATAAATGATAAGCAGCTGGCTGAATATTCACATCTGACTGTCTCTAGAATTGTGGAGGTGGTGGTGGTGGTGGTGGTGGTGGTGGTGGTGGTGGAGGACCTACTCCAAGAGAGTACATACACAGAAATCAAGACCCAAAAAACAGATCAAATAAAATCCTTCAATCTCTTTGTGAATAAAGTTAAAACCTTAACAGATAAAGAAAAAATCATAATCAAACCAAATCATCCCACATTACCAAAATTATACGTACACCTGAAAATCCATAAACCAGGCAACAAAATGAGATCCATAATAAACAATATTGATTCACCCACATAGAATTTGGCAAAATTGCTTACATAGAAATTCACATCACTACCTGATTACAACAGCTTAAGCATCAGAAACTCTCAAACAAAAATAGAACATATATAACTAAAACTGGAAGATAAACCAGTATCCTTTGACATCACTGCCCTTTTCCCAAGTATCCCAATAGAACTCCTACTTCAACTGAAAAAATGGCTTACCCAAAACAATACAACACAAAATGAAACAGATGACCTTTAGAATTTCTCATAATTTTGCATCATTCAGAACAGTTTTACTTTCAACAATAGATACTATCAGCAGACTTCTGGTTTAGCCATGAGCAACTCTCCATCACCTTTCCTTGCTGACTTTTTCATGAGTAATTTTGAATCACACATAACTACCTCGTTTCCGCACATTTACAAAGTTTGGCATAGATAAGTCGATATATTTGCAATATTACCCATCAAGCTCATTCTAGATGCCCTCAAATTACTCAATTTACATAACAAATCATATAATTCACTATGGAAACCGAAAATGAAGGTACACTACTTTCCTCCTAGCTTTAAAAGTAATTAGAAAAACCAGAACAAGATCAATTTTGTTATCTACAGAAAGCCTACACATACTGAAAACTACATAAAGAACAATAGTTTCAACCCAGTACAACACAAACATGCAGTCCTGAACAGTTTGACCCACAGATTGGTTTTTACACCATTAACAGAAACAGAATGCAAACAGGAATATAAACACATAGTTAACACAGCTATAAGCAATGGCTACACCATACAAATCATTGACAAAAAAACAGCATATTTCAAGAAACAGAAACACATTAAGGACACCACAAAGCTCGCCCCACAAAAAACAAACTGATTTTCAAGAAGTTCACTTCCCACACAAGGGCTAACTACAAATTCCATAACATCTTCAAAAAGCACATCTACCTTGCTCCACAAAACAGATTCAGCCTAGAGAAATTACTCTGAAACAAATCAAAAGACCAAATATCTCAGAACAAAAAAGTAGGAATTAACTGTCCAGAATGTGACCAAATCTACATAGATAAAACAAAAAGAAATTTACAGACCAGATTAAAAGAGCATATGGAACACATCAAATACAAACAGATGGCCAAATCTGCAGTTGCACATCACTTTTGGGTGACAAATCACAACAAATATAACACTCCTAAATCTGGCAAAATACACAATAGAGTTGGATACTTGGGAAAAGTTATTAATTACAAAACATAAACACCATGTAATGAATTTTAAATTGCTACCACCATGGAAATTCATCACTGTACCACCAGATGCCACTACACACAAAAACTCACAGTGGACACTACCACGAGGAACCAGTCGGCCAGTTCCGAGAATGGGAGCAATTAGCTCTAGAAACCATTCAAGACGAAAAACATGTAAGTGATGTTAAGTATTTCAGCTCTGACTCAAATTTTCTAAATAATTACAAATAAAGTCACCTTTTTGGAAAGATTAGAAGAATGCCTAAATAATGCAATTAACAATATAGACATCATAGAGATAGGGGACTTCAATGAAGAAGTTGTAGTAGAAAATAATAAGAGTAAGTTGTTATTACAGATACTAGTAAGAAATAACATTACATTGATAGAGACAGAAGCTACTAGAATAACCAGACACTCTGCAACTTGTGTAGCTCTCATATTTACAAATTTAAAGAGGGAATGTTTTAATGTTAAGATTATCAAAAATGGACTACGGTCTATTATGGTCAACTAATTGAAAGTAAAGCATTAGGTAAATTAAAACATAAAATAAATAAATAAATAATTGAAACTAAAAGAATAGTTAATAAAGGCACACTAGAAGCATTAAAAAACAATGTTAAAGAAGTGCAATGGATAGAGATATACAAAAAACAAGACAATCATGAAAAATTTGTGTATTTTGCTAAAATTTCTGAAGAATGTTTAAATTCTGCTATGTCAAATGGTAAAGTAAATTGAATAAACAAAAAAGTAAAAATTGGTCCTGAAAAGGAATAAATATTTCATAAAAAATGCACACAATTTCTAAATAATTTAAAACATGCTAATATAGATGAGAAATCTCATACTTACATTGAAAATTACAAACACATTAAAAATGTAATAAATTATGCTAAAAAGCTATATAATACAATTTTGATATAAAATGCAGAAAATAAAACTAAAGTGACACAGAATATTATAAAATCTGCACACAATGAAAAGAAACAAAAATGAATTGAGAACTTGCATATAGAAGTTAACAATAGAGTTATAAGTAACCCTATACAGATAACGGACTGTTTTAATAAGTATTATATTAGTTTTGTTAAAAACGTGGGAATTAAACAACTCCCAGTTGGGCAAACAAATGAAAACTATCTATATAACTCAATGATGCTACTAGAAATATCAGAGGAACAGGTTATCAAACAGACAAACTATTTAAAAAGTAAATGATCATGTGGACTGGATAAATTTACTAATGAAATGGTAAAATATTGCAAATATGAATTCTCCGAAATAATAACACATGTAATCAATCATTCATTTATGTCAGGAATGTTTCCCAAATTATTAAAAAAGGCAAAGTGAGACCAATATGTAAGCAAAAAAACTCAAAGCTAACAATGGAAAATTATAGTTCTATATCACATGTTCAACTTTTTCCAAAATAAAGGATGATTTTTTTTTAAATCAACTACAGAGCTTTTGCAAGAAATACAAAATAATATCAGAATACCAGTTTGACTTTCAAAAACAGAAATCCACAATAAATGCTATCTGTAAAGGAAATGACATTACTGCAAAGGCAATAGACAGAAAGGAATATGTAATGGCAATCTTTCTTGATCTGTCGAAGGCATTTGACTGTGTAGACATAAATAAATTAATCATAAAACTTGAAAATTATGGGATCAGGGGTTTACCACTGAACTGGCTACAACCATATCTACAAAATAGAGAACAATGTGTCAAAATAATGCACAATTTAAGCAGTAAATTACACAAAATTAGATTATCATTTAAGAAAGTTATGTATGGTGTTCCACAAGGCTTGAAGCTTGGTCCATATCTATTAATATTATTATTATTATTATTATTATTATTATTATTATTATTATAGATAAATTGCTTATTTAAAAATATAAATGCTGGTGGTTTAGCCATTGGATACGTGGATGACACAACAATCATTGTGAATGGAAAGCCAGAAATAGATGTACAAAATAAGTCTAATTTACTACTAGAAACAATTAATAACCAGTTAAAAGAACTAGGGATGGCATTGAATATTAACAAAACAGAGTGGATCTAAGCCACAGCAATTAACGCAACACAGTCCAATATACAACTAAAGATAGAAAATAGATTAATTCAGCAGGTAACAGAAGCAAACTTCATAGTACAGTAGAACCTCATTTATCTGAATTCCAAGGGACCGAAAAATACCCAATTTGGTTTAATGAAGTTTGAATTAACAGGTTTTGTAAAAATAGTTGCGTATTTTCTGAAATGGTAAAATACGACTGTTGAGTTCACTTTCTCTCTTATTACGCGTACCAACGAATGAGGGTGTTCCACTTTCATGACCTCTAAGAAAAGTAAATATAACTGCTGTATACGGTACATCTGGCATTTGTTTAATTGAGAAAGTATACTGTCAAATGCTTATCATAATTTTTTAAAACAGCACTATTTGGAATAATGTTGTACTCATTGAATTAGTGAGTAGTATAATACAACAAACAATAACCTTAAGAAACACTTTAAATAAACTGCTCATTTAACATTAAGTTTTAATCGGAACACATGTTTTAGCTACAACTCTTATACATTACATTTTAGTTCTGTAATTTAAAAACATCATTAATTGTTGTTTGGCGGACCGTTGGTTGTAATATTATGGCACTCTCTGAAGATACCACATCCACAGCAGCCTGAAATGCCACGGAGACAGAAGTGGCAGCAAATCTCTTGAGAACAGAAATTGCAGCGGCAACTTCAGTACGGTGTCGTATTTTCATGTTCCACCTCAGAAAATGACAATAAAGAATTATCATTCTCTTCTGCATCATCAGAAGATGACTGGTTCTTCAGTAGCACACGGTACAAGGGGGCACCAACCGGGTATAAGCATGTAGAAGAGCATTATCAGAACCCCAATTGTATCCACATTATAAGTTCAGATGTGGATCATCGGTTTTCTGTTCAGTTTCAGCGGCGTTATCAGTTGCTGTCCAAGCCTTCTTAAAACAGTTAGTTATGGTGTCTGTTGTAACTTCATCCCAAACAGCAGATATGTTTCGGATAGTTTGCAGTACATTCCAATGTGGAACTGTTTCTTGTAGTTCTATTGCACTGATGGCAGCCTTAACCTTATTGTTATTCTAGTACTGACTTGGCAGATTAAATAGGTTGAAATTTTTAAAACAACGTGGATTTTTATATTTTCCAATCACTAAGGTTTTGAGCTTCTCAGAACCATCTGAATTACAACACAAAACCACCGTCAGTCTCTCCTTGCTGCATTTTCCTCCCTTAGGCACGTAGCATTTTTTCGGGCATCAAGTTATAGAAAACGCCTGCTTCACGCATATTTCTTGGGTGATGATGAGAGATCATCTTCCTCGTTTACTCTATGTGCCTCCCCACAGACACTGACAGCACTAATTTTATGCCTCCTATGAAAACGCCATAGCCATCCCTCAGACACACACCCAGAAATTCCTTCTTTCTTGGGGATTTCCCAAGCCTTTTTTGAAGCATGGGGCCCGACAGTGGAATTTGCTGAGAACGTATGTGTTGGAACCATTTTAACAGCGAATCCTCAAACTCTTCATGTTTCACTGGTCTCATGCGCTTGCTATTGCCACCAAATGAATAGCTTTTCAGACTTGCCCCTATTTTCTGTTTTGAACTTATAATCGATGAGAGAGTACACTTTGGAATCTGAAAGTGTTCTGCAACTTGTGTTTTGGTCTTCTCTCCACTATCGACCATATGTAAAGTTTGCTGTTTTTGTTTCAGCGTGAGAGCATTATGAGCATGTTCACATTCACTGTTTACAAGCAGAGACAAACAGCTCTCTGGATTGTTGCGAGTCGCGAGCTGTGTGCGGTCTACTACTCTTTCCCCGCCATTGCATCATATGCTGTGGAAATGACACATAAGAAGTAAGTAAGCAATTGGACCATTGTTGAGAAATTACAGTACAATATTGAGAAAAATTATGTGAAATGCGTAACGGAAAATACTGTAATGCACAGCACAACATACATACTCAGTTTAAACAAAGAATGATGTATGGAATATGTAATGAGGGGACCAAACTTTAGTTCGTAGTACGAAGTATCCATAATTCTGTTTAAATGGTAGATTTTTCCATGTGATTTGGCAGGGACCGAGCACTACTATGGATTAGCCGAGTTTTCGGTTTATCCGATTTCGAATTAGCGAGGGTCTGCTGTACTAGTGATTAATTATAAATTAAATTGGAAAAAGCATACTGAGAAAACAGGCAAAAAAATAAATACAGGGCTATATATCCTTAAAACAGTCAGCACATATAATGGATAGAAAGAGCTTATTACAAATATTATGCATTTATACATTCGCAACTGAGTTATGGGCTCATATTAAGGAGTAACGCACAGAAAAAGACAATGCTTGGAATAGAAAATTTATCAATTTTTATACCTCTTGACAAATATCATTTTGAGGCGCCACAGTAATCACTAACTTATTATCTGCAATTCCTAGGCTGCAGAAGCGTGCCTTAAGAATAATATATATAATATAAAAGGTTTGGTAGTTGAACTAGAAATGCCTATAAAACATTAAATATACTAACATTTCCTGTTTTGTTTGTTTATTTGTCGCTTGCTCGTTTGTTTGTTAAAAATTAAATTGAGTTTTATTTATAGAAGCTGTTTAGCTGCTGTGGTCTTTAGCTCCTATTCTATACTGGGCATGAAAAACTGGTAATTTTGCTCATAAGCCTCTTTATCAGGATTGAGGTTCTTTTGCATGCCATAAATCTATGACGCAGGACCACCGGCTTTACTTCCTTTTCGAAGGAAGGCATGCTAAGGATTTTTACGCCGGAAAAATCCATCGCCTTCCACAGGGTTTGAACCCGCGACCTTGGGAACTAGAGGCTAGCATGGTAACCACTACACCACGGAGGACAACCATTGGTTTGTTTGTTTGTATGAATGCATTAAATATGCAATAAAAATCATAGTAGTCAAACTAAAAACATGAACATACATACACATAATAGAAGAACAAAGCAGAACTATTTTATTAATGGATTAAGAGAAACGAGGGTCATAAAAGTATAGAAAAGAATATTAAAGATCTGTACAATCACCTACCTAACCAAACAAAACAAGTAACACAAGATAAGAAAAAACTTAAGCAACTAAAGTGTGTCTGTTAGAAAATGTGTTTTATCTGGTAGAAGAGTATAAACTGCTAAATGCATATAAACCTTGATATAAATGTTTCATTGTACCTGTTGCTGTATCAGGTATTTCTTTGTTCAAATATTCTTGTTCTTATTCTTTTTTATGTAACATTCATCATTTTGCAAACTCACAATCTTTGTAAAATGTACTTACAATTGGAGCTAATAAATGAATGAAAAAAATAAAAAGTTATGGATGTATGGGAAAATATGGAGCAGATGTAGTAAATAATCAAAATGTAGACAGGGTGATAGAATTCTGCATAGATAACCAAGTATTAATAGGAAATACTCTTTCCTCATAAATACATAAAATTACATTTACAGCAGAGGAAAGAAATGTTAAAAGTATAATAGATTACTTTCCTTTTACTAAAAATACAAGATGTAAGAGTGTTTCAGAGTGCTGAATTAAGTATGCAATATAAATTACTGATAATGACAACTAAATTCAAAAAGAAAGAAAGAAAGAAAAAGAACCAGAGAGAAATAAAATAAATGAAAGTAAAAGTAGAAGAATTAAAATATGAAGACAAGTAGGAACAATATAAGACTTTAATAAATGATAAATTGTTACAAGCAGAACAGACAATAAGTGTGCAAAATATAGAAGGCAATTTAAAAAGATAATAATTGAAATAGCTGAAGAAGTCTGCAGGTAAAAAGCAGTGGGAGCATCATATAAGAGAAAATGGTGGAATGAAATAGTTAAAGGAAAGGTATAAGAGAAGTGGCATGTACAAAACAAAGAGAAGATTGGAATAAATATGCTGAAGCAAGAAATAAGACCAAAGGAGAAGTACGAAAAGCCAAATAACAAACCTGGGGAAGAATTTGGAAATGCAGTTAAACAAAAGTTTAAAGATAACAATAAAGAATTTTGGCTATCAAAAGACTGCAGAATAAACGAGGGAAAAGAATAAGAAAGATTATGAATGAGAGCACTAATTAATTAGCCACAAATATGGAGGACGTGTTAAAGGTCTGGGAAAATTATTATACGGAAATGTTTAAAGAGGATAGTACAGTTTTCAGAGAATAGAGGAAACTTTGAAATACGACAAGGAGATGAGGAAGAATTGGATAATGAAGAGGAAATTATTGATGAATTAGATGTTGAGATAGCAATAGGAAAGATTAAAATGAGTAAGGCTCCAGGAGCAGAAAAAACAGCACCAGAGATGATAAAGTATGTAGGGAAATGGTTTATTAAATAGCTTAAGATAATGTATCAAATAGCCTGGAAACAAGACATTATATCATCAGAGTGGGAAAAGAATATTATAATCTCAATCCATAAGAAAGGAAATACAATAAATTGCCAAAACTATAGAGCAATATGTTTATCCTTGGTAATAGTTAAAATCTACACTAGAATTCTATAAATGAAATTAAGAAGGGAAATAAAGGACAATTTGGATGATGAACAAGCAGCCTTCTGATCGGGTCATCAAACACAAGATCGCATAAGTTGTATTAGAGCTGTGATTGAAAAAACCAATAAAACTGGAGGAGAAGCATATTTAGCTTTTTTATATCTAGCTGCCACATTTGATACTGTACCCAAGAAAGAAATTTGGATATCTTTAATAAACATTGGAACATCGAGGAAACTCATTTGAATTGACTAATTTTGAAGATTTAAAGCTAGTAACAGCGATGTGTCATAATTTAAAATAAAGAGAGTTGAGGGTTGTTACACTACATCAGTAAAATTATTTTAGTGATGTAGTGTAACAACCCTCAACTCTGTTTATTTTAAATTCATTTGAATTATTCAAAGTGTATACTCTAATGTGTGTGGAAGAGTACAATTAAATGGGAAAACAAGTGGAATTTTAGAATGGGCAAAGCAATGAAACAAGCAGATAGCCTTAGTTCATTACTATTTATGGATCAAATAATTAAGCATTGCAAGAGAAGATCTAAAAAATATGAAGTGGGGAATTGGAACTTGGGACCAGTATACAGTGGAATCTCGTTAGCACGTTCCTCATTAACACGTTTTCCCGTGTATTACGTTCAATTATAAAAGTCCCGGTACCAAATCACCAAATGTAATAAATAACGTTTGCTTAGTGCGTTTTCCCGGTCCCGCTTACTACGTTTGAAGTTTGACGTCCTCATTCACTGTTTTGACCAATCCTCGGTCACGGAGTGGATACTGGCAGCCAATCACATGCATGTACGTAAATATTTGTGTGACACGATTTGTGTGGGCGGAATAGAGAATGCTTTACCTTGGCGTGGTAAACGACAACGATAGTTTCTACTGTTGACCAAACATACATAGATTGTATTTTAACTTTTCATTTGCAATGAAAAAACGAAACTGTAGTAAATAACCAATAGTGAAAAACTGAAAATCCTTAAAATGGATCACAATCCAAATATGAAACATGTGGATATAGTGCGGAAGTTAAACATTCCTCCGTCAACCTTAAACGTAATTGTTAGCAAACTTAAATTGATTAAAACTGCTTTTAAAGAAGGGAAAAATGCAAAAGCAAAACTTTCCTCTAGGAAAATAGGATCAGACGAGGATCAGAATGAAATTTGTTGCATGGAAACACTTACCTTATTCAAATCGTATTGAATACGCCAAAGATACATTCGCCTATTTTACTCGTAACACAATGCACGCTCATAATTTTTTTTTTTTTTTTTTTTAGCGGAAATTGTTATCACATGTGTAATAAAATGCACAGCAAAGCCATTGTTGTCACTTCCATAATTCGCAATTTATTTTCTCAAAAACATTCATAACCTTAAAAATCCAAGTTGACCAACATAAAAGCTTGAATTATTTATTCTCAGGCTTTGTGTATCCAAATCCATTTGAACACATATTGAATTCAACACGGATTGTACTCAAAATCGATTTCAATTACCCATGAAGACGTAGTAATTATTAGATTTTATTACATAACTATGTTCTTAAATTGCATATTTTGCATTTTCGTTAACACGTTTTCCCGTCTATGACGTCCAAATCCTTAGGTCCCTGCAAAAACGTGCTAACGAGATTCTACTGTATTTACAATCATTTGTCTATGCTGACAATATACTACTAATTAGTAGTAATGGCCAAGACTTACAACTAGGAGTAACAGAATGGGCAAGTATACTTAGAGAGGTATGAACATAAATATAAACAAAAGTAAAATACTGCACAGGTATTAAGTGTGACAACCACTTCCACTGAAATGGACTGTGATGAAGATATTCTTTTAAATATGAATAAGAAGAACTCTGCAATTATAATTGGGGACTTAATGGTTCATCATAATGTGGAAGATGACAAACAGTACTGTTATCTGGGTGCGCAAATCCGCCATCTTGAACAGAAGCTTACAGAGAAAAAACATGATCCTGATGTCATCATTATTTATGCTGGCACAAATAACATTTGCATTGCAAGATCTCCAGATGAAATAATAGAAGAAATGGGAAGCCTAATATCAACGGGAAAGGATCTATCTCCTCGAGTCAAGCTGTGCGTGAGTGGTGTTATACGCTGCTGGGATGAGAACCTTCGATACATTAACACAATCAATGAGTCATTGGATTGGGTGTGTAAAGTTAATGATTGTGTATTTATTGATAATAATGCATGGATAAATTATAGGGACTTAGGAACAGATGGTCTTCACCTAAATAGAAAAACACACACATTTTGCATGTTTGTTAAGCATGTCGATTGCGCACAACAAACAAAAAAAGTGATCAAAGTCAGCAATGCAAAGCCTCATTTTGATAATACTCCCATTGATAACAGCATTGTGATGCAAAACTCAGTGGTCTTATTAAAATATAACCAAAATCTTAAATCATTCCCTAAACTTAACATTGACTATAAAGTAACCAATAGATTAATACTCAAACAAAACACAATTAATATGTTTATTGAAAACATCCAAAGTATTACAAAACAAAATATAAGAACTTGATGTGCTACTTCGGATAAATTAAAACACATTTGTGCCTAAACTGAGCATTGGTTAACTAACCATGAGCTGGAAGAAATTAAATTGCCCAATTTTAAAGCTGTTAATGGTTACACTAGGAAATTGATGAAAAATGATGGAACAGTAACTCTAGTTAAAGATTCATGGAAAGCTAAGCCCATTTCATCCTTTCAAAATCTAAATGCTGAAGGACATTTTAAATCAAATGTAATAGAACTAGAAAACAAGGTAGTTATTAGATGCATTTACACGAATTCATCAGGTGACGTGACCATTTTCATGAAAAACCTTGACCACATGCTAAATCAACTTAATAAACAGTACAAAAGTATAGCATTATTGGGGATATAAATATTGACCTTTTAGGACACAGTAATAATAAACTGACACTACTAACTATGCTAAATACCTATGGTCTTAAACCAATGATAGATGGACCAACAAGAGTAACTAATAATTCAAGTTCTGCAATAGAACAGATAGCTATTAGCAGCAACCTAATCCCTAGTGAAGTATATGTATTTGAAACAGGCTTATCTGATCATTTTGCACAATCACAATTAGGTGGGAACCAAAGAGAAATTATGGTAATCACAGTACTCTCCACAAAAAAATATGCCAGCTGAATCAAAGCAACTTAGAATACTTCGAATACTTGTAAGAAAAAGAAACCTGGGAAGAGGTATACTTAGAAAAAACAATGTTGGAAGGAATATGCTTTAAACTTATAAATATTTTCAAACATTATTACAATATAGCATTCCCACTGGTTAGAGTAAAAGTGAAGCAAAGAGCATCCAATTGGATAACTAAAGGTATAAACATCTCTAGGGATAGACAGAGGCTATTAAATGAACAAATAAAAAAGACAAATGCTTCCCAAACATCAATAAATTACTAAAAAAAATACAAAAAAAACTTATAAACAAGTAATTGAAGCTGCCAAAAAGCTACATGATTCTAAAAAATAAATCAATCTGAAAATGAACTACAGCAATGTGGGATGTAATCAAAGATGAAACCAACTCGCAAATTCTTTTCTATGATAAATATCAAGCTATAAAAAGGTGATACTATTATAAATAAACCTGAAGAGGTAGCTAATATATTTAATGAACACTATAAAAATTGACTAATTTTGAAGATTTAGAAGCTAGTAACAGTGATGTGTCATAATTTAAAATAAAGAGAGTTGAGGGTTGTTACACTACATCACTAAAATATTCTTACTTGAACGCGTTTCGGGAGAAGGCTTGTTCCCATCGTCAGCATGTTCTCAACTGAGAAACACGTTCAAGTAAGAATATTTTAGTGATGTAGTGTAACAACCCTCAACTCTCTTTATTTTAAACTATAAAAATTACTCAGAATGTCCAAAATAATAATAATAATAATAATGTAAAAGGAACTGAAAACTCTAGTCATGAGCACTTTAACATACATTCACTATCTGTATAACCATCAAATGAAAATTAAATATTAAACTTAACAAGATCACTAAAGAACCAAAAATCAGAAGTACTAGATGGAATTTCTGTCACAATTAAAAGCTGTAGTAAATACTTAAGCAAACCTTTATGTTATCTAGCAAACCATTCCACTGAAAGTGGAGTGTTTCCTCATGAACTGACGAGGACAAAAATTAAACCCATCTTTAAACAGGCCAATCAACATCATCCTAATAATTCCAGACCAATAGCAATACTCTCGGCCTGCTCAAAAAGTTTGGAAAAACTAATCTCTAATAGGCTAATGAAATTTATGAAAAAGTATAATGTTGTTAATAGTTGTCAATTTGGCTTTCAAAGCAATAAGTCCACCAATATGGCAATAATGAATTTTGTAGACAGCATCTATGATACACTGGACAAAAACGAACTCAGGGTCAGACTATTCCTGGATCTTACCAAAGCATTTGAGATGGTGAACCATAATATTCTGCTAAACAAACCGCACAATAGTGGAATCAGAGTACAGCATTCAATTGCTTTCAATCGCACCTCAGCAAGAGGGAACAGGTAGTTGAGGTAGAGCATATGGAACCTGGAGGAACGGAAATAAAAGTAAAACAATAGGGAAAAGGAATCCTTCAATCTGGAGTTCCACAAGGATCAATACCGCTCCTCTTTTTTACTTTGCATTAATGGTTTACCCCAAATTTAAAAAGCAATGAAGTATCTATGACCTTATTTGCTGATGATACGAGCATATTCATTAGGGGAAAGTGCAGGAAAAGCCTTAAAGAAAGCATCTCAACCACTGCAAAGAAGCTGCTTAATTGGTTTAAATCTAACGAGCTAGTGATGAATGAAAATAAACTATGTCAATGAAGTTCCATCACAAAATACTCAAGTCCTCTGAGAACTGTGATATCATTGGGTCAAAATTCCTGGAAAAAGAAATCAAACAAAGCTTTTGGGCCTATGGATTGACAATAACTTAAGTTGGGATAATCATATTGAAAAACTGGCCATTAAACTGAGTAAAATAAATTTTCTTCTGTATCAACTAAAGGAAAGAGTTTCCACAAATGTACTCAGAATGTGCTACTTTGCATACTTCAACTCCCAAATATCTTATGGGATTGTATTGTGGGATAATTCAGTTAATAGTAATATAATATTTAAATTGTTAAAAAAAAAAAAAAAAAAAAAAAAAAAAAGAAGAAGAAGTAGAAGGCTATTACAAATTGTAAGGTTACCAAACACCGAAAGTTGCAGAGAGCTTTTTTAAAAAAATTAAACATTCTGGCACTACCATGTGAATATCTGAAACAGCTATTTGTTTACATTAAGAGAAATATGGCAAGTCTAACCACCAATGTTGAAGTACATAATCACAACACTAGAAATAAAAATAATTTGCATGTTAGTTTTCATAAAATCAGCCTCTTTGAGAAATCATTTAAATATACTGGTACTAAGTTATATAATCAGCTTTCTATATACTAAGATTCAAAAAAGAAATCCTCAAATTTTTATTAATTCATCAGTTTTATTCAACCAATGAATTCAGTAATCAATGCATAGGAATGACTTAAAATGATGCGGCCATGGTCATCCCTTCCCCTTATTTAACTATTGCAAGATGTAAATTATAACTAGGAAAATTCTAATGGCAACTTTATGTCCTCTGTTGCATGTGACCGAGAACTGAGACCTTAAATCAGTGGACAGGAAGACCGAAGGCCTGTCTCCAATGGTAGAAAAACTGGAAAATTGTTCAATCTATGCCAAGAATGTTATTCATACTTAGCAATAATTAACAACTGTTAATATTTTTAACGATTGTATTGTAAACTAATTGATCTTTGTATATACAGAGTGAGCCAAAAGACTCTGAACCGCCTACACGGTGTTTTTGCTATCCGCGTCCTCAGCACTCATTGCTCTCTGCTGCTATCATAAAAAGGCACGGATGAAACCATACAACATTTTTAAAACTACTTTTAAAGGCTTTACTTACCAACTTTACGAAAGGAGATGCTGAAACTGGCCACCGTTGTTGTCCATACATTTTTGGCACCTCTTTAGGAAACTATCCATCACTCGCATTAGTTCATGTTGAAAAATTTCCTGGCAGATATTTTGTTTTAATTCTTTCAGGGTGTATGGGTTTGTCTTTTAAAATTTATGTTTTAAAGTTACCCCAGAGGGGTATTTTATGAACAATGTTAACAGCTGCATGGCATTTTTCCACTGGGTGTATGGAAATATGATAAAAACATGATAACGCACTGATGTTATAAACAAAGTCACGCTGTTGTGGTTTTGATGTGCAGTGTAAAGTGCAGTTTTGAATTGACGGTGATGCGATGTAGTTCAGTTGTTACGAGTTTTTTGTCCTGTACTTAGTCACAAAGTATATTATGGATCAGTATACGTTTTCTACTGCAAAGCGTGTATTTATTTATGATTTGTATGTGTTAACTCTGTCAGCTCGCCAAGTGAAAGTATGATTTGCAGAAAGATTTCCAGCTGTAAAAGTTCCAGGCCGTACAACAATCCATGAACTTTACAGTAAATTTCAGGTCACATGAAGCGTTCAGGCTAAGAAATCTAAAAGACGGCATTCGGTTCTTACCGAAGAAACATTAGATGACATCGGTCATCATTTGGAAAATTCCTCCCAAAAATTCCATGATATATAGTTTACTACAGAGGTGCCAAAAATGTATGGACAATGACGGTGGCCAGTTTCAACATCTCTTTTCAAAAAGTTGGTAAGTAAAGCCTTTAAAAGTAGTTTTCAAAATGTTGTATGGTTTCATCCACACCTTTCTATGATAGCAGCAGATGGCAATGAGCGCTGAGGATGCAGACAGGGAAAACACTACGCTGACAGTTCGGAGTCTTTTGGCTCACCCTGTACTAATGTATATACGCTTACTACGTTCGAAATTTGACATCCTCAGTCGCTACTTTAGTTAATCCTTGGTTCATGGGGTGAAGATTGGCAGACAATGACATGCATGTATGTACATATTTGTGTGATATGATTTGTGTGGGCAGGATAGAGAATGCTTTATAGCTTGGTGTTGCAAAAGCAAATGATACTGTTAAGTGTTGACCAAACATAACATAGATTGCATTTTAACTTTCCAGTTGCAATGGAGAAAAAGAAAGTGCTGCAAATAACCAACAGTGAAAATCCCTGAAGAAGTAGATTCCAATCCAAATATGAAACGGTGGATATAGCGCGGAAGTTAAACATTCCTCTGTCAACCTTATATATACAATTGTTGGCAAATGTAAACTGGTTGAAACTGCTTATGAAGAAAGGAAAAATAGACATAAAAGCTTGAATTATTTATTCTAGGACTTTGTGTATCCAAATCGACCTAAATATGTATTGAATTTAACATGGAAATGCAGATCATATTCAGTATGGAATTGGACTCAAATTGATTTCAGTTCCCCATGGAAACCTGGTAATTATTACATTTTATTACAGAATTATGTACTTAAACTGCAGATTTTGTATTTTTGTTAACACATTTTCCCATCTATGACATCCAAATCCTTGGGTCCCTGCATAAACATACAAATGAGACTTTCCTGTACTTTGGATCCAAAGGAAAATACTGACATCAAACATTTCTGTAAAGTAATAGCTTTTCTGAAGTGTAATTCTCAGGGATACAAAGTAAAACAATTAAAGGTTCTTTCTTGGAGGAAGTGAACAAGTTTATACAGGAGGTCAAAATGATGTGTATCTTATGATAAAAGGTACCTCTAATTTTTGGCATATTTGGAGCTTGTAAATGAAAAGAATTATATTTGCTGCAAGTTCCTGATACTCAAGATAATGGTGACTCAATCATTTCACTTGCAAATATGAAGACAAACTGCAAGCAGATATTTTGCAACGTTGAGGAAAGAGATGCTGTTAATCCTCTGGAATTATTCCACAAGTATATTGCTTTGCATTTATTAATCACATAACATGATTATTTCTTTGTAGGCTATCAAGATAAAAACATGTACTGTGAAGCATGTAAACTTACATTTGTTTGGTGGAATGTGTGGAATAATAACAGAATATCTGAAACTTTGCAACCTAAACTGTACAGTGGTCATTGGTTAAGTTATCATCTGTAGTGCTTGTGCTGATGGAGCAGAACTAGTTACACTGACATGTCTTGGTGGCTGCTGAGCTTTTTCTGTTGCTGAAGAAAACACTGAAGAACCAGTGGAAAGACGAAAAGAATTATTAAAACTGATTTTGGGAGAACCCCTTCCACCTCAAAATCCACAGTATTGGAAGGCATTGCATTAGTATCTGTGACTCTCTATCCTTTAGTCACTGCAAATGTCAGAGGAACATGTGTAGATTTTCATTTTCAGGAAATAGTTTAACTTTGTTAAAAACTGTTGCTTTTACTTCCATTTTGCTAAATAAATTTTTCTTTCTGTGAAGTATTTAAAATAAACATAATTAAACAATGTTTGCTTACATTTATTGTTACAGGGTGAGGGATTTTGTTCAAAACCCTGCAAAAGTTTATGATTAAGATGAAATATATTGGTTTATATTTCTTTTTATATGATAGAGCGTTTTATTTAAAGCCCTCCAAAGCTGCAATGATGATTGTCAGTGCTGTTTAGATACAAATATCTTGTACAGGCTAAGCATAATTATGGATTCAGATGGTGCTACATTAATTTTGTTTAAAATGCTATTACAGGTTGTCATGACTTTAGCAGCCTACTGCTTCAGCACTATATTTCAGCTCATTAATAGTCCAACAAGCAAATGTTCTAAAAAGGCATCCACCAAAAAATAAGTTAAAGCATGCTTGGCAACATAATGAAATATTTCCCTATTAATAATATTAAATGTGAACATGAACAAAGAAACTCAAAGGACTGATGGCAATGACAATATTTACATCAGTTGGCACACTGTACCCAACAATTCCATTTTTGATAATGGCTGACATCTGCCATCTTTAGTCATTATTTGAAAGATTATGTTGAAACGACACCTAAAAATCAAGAAACAGTGTGATTCCAAATGTCCTAGCCCTATAAGAATGTACCCCATTTTCTGTGCATTTATTAGAACAGTGGCATTGGACTATCAATCCTTTGTGCAACTATAAAGGATTTACGACAAGCAATTATAAACTAAAGGAAAGTGCACACAGATTTTGTGATCAATTTCATTATGGAAAAATTTCAAATAAAAATCTTCCAAAATTTTTTGCAATGACCACCATTCAAACTGCTTCACATTCTGAATCTATGCATAGTTTACATTTTTCCATTTTCTACTGTTAAATTAAGGAAATTATTTTTACGTGGCTTTTCACCAGGTAATTTAATATTTGAAATATACAAACAGAATAGTTAAAGCAACCATGCAAGCTTCCAACACAATTTTTAAACCACTTTATACAAAATATTCACCATGCGTTGGTTGAAAGAAACTCTTATAATCCATATATTATATGCATATTCTCATCTGCTATTTCTTATATAATGAATTTGTTTTCCTTACTTCTCCGGTATTATGCCTTGACTTAGCTGATCCTAAAATATATTTTTCCTCAGGTTCCCCATTTCTGCAAAGTAATATACTGACATATTATTAAAAATTAGTGTCATGAAGAACATGATTACCTGATAGCCTTCAGGAAGTGGGTCATGCTGCACAGTAAGGATAATTTCATCTCCAGGTTTTAACAACTGCATAACTGCTTCTTGGTGTCTGGATTTTGTTATGTCTTCCCCATTGACTTTTAATATTCTATCACCCATTCTCAGATTACCTGAGCGTGCTGCTATCCCGCCCGGTACAATCTGTAAATGACAACAGCATGAATGCATGATGCACTAGTAATAATAATGTTAATGTTGTTTGTACATTACAAGGGTTTCAGAGCTGGCACAAAATATATTCATTTATCAGTTATGACTCAAAGTATAGTGGTATGTGTTCAAAATAAGTTGTGATGGCCCTCAATAAAGCTATGGAAAATATGTTTAAATTCATTAGTTTCAATCAATGTGGTGTATGCCACAGGCAGTGAAGATTGTTTGTTGTTATAGAGGCATCCTATGGAATTACTAATATCACATCCATTTTGGAGGCCTCTTAAAATGGGTATGTATATTTCCTGTTCATTTTGTTTGCATAGTTTAGTATGAGCTTTTCCTGATTGAAATCTTAATAAAATGCAAAATAAATAAGATGTGACATACCATATAATGATTATTAATACAATGAAAATTGAAGATGCATTTTACAGTAAAGTGCAACTACATTAATATTTTGAATAAACAGAATTCTTTTTTTTTACCTGTACAGTATGGTACACCTGATAAACAAGGTTAGCAAATTAATAGGCAATTTTCATTGTACCCTTTGTTCTAGTCTGTTTTTAGTTAATATTCAGGTTAGTAAACAATAGTATGCTGCTATGAATAGGATGGGTCTTACTTCTGTTATTCTTTATCTCTCAACCTTGGCCCTGGAGCATATATAATGGTGAAGATTTTAATCTGTATCTTAGGATATTTGCCACAGGATCTGTGGTGTCACATTATAGCAGGAAAACAATGAGTTGACTGTAAAAGATCACAATATTTTGTGGCCTGCATATATTGTGATTTAAAAACATGGTCTGTGTATGTTAAAACATAATATTTTAGTTCATGGCAAATGGAGAGCAACCAAGTACTGGGCTACGGATAATAACATCGCCGCCGCTGTGGCCACCACCAGTTCACATTGCTGCATTCACAGATGCAATTTCTTGTGCTCTGTTTTCTAATATGATTATCATACAATTAGTATGACTGGACACATGTACTGGCCAGTCAGTGTTGAGAATAACATCTCTCCCAAACTCCTAGCACGTGCACGCACACACACCAGGCTCTGGATGTCACAAGCAACTCTGTTGATCAAAGAACAATTTATTGTAGACAGTTGGGCAAATCTACTACCCTTGTCTTTTAACACAACTTAAAAACATTAGGTACCAGTGTAGTATGGTGCCAATGGAACAACATGCAATTGAAAATGTTAACAAAATGTACCAAGTTTATGTCTCACTTTTGGACCTTGGAATGGATTGATAGCTCAAGCAGTGCAGAAGCAATAATCCTGCTTGCTTCAGCTACCACATTCAACCCAGGATAGTAATTTTGCCCACTGTATGCAAGAATTACTATATTGCTGAGTGTAACACAATATGTGGGGAAATAAATCACTATTTAATTCATAAGTGATTTTGTATCCATTGTAAATCAATGTACTTAGATTTTTATATTAATTTTGTTTAAATGTCAAAATTTCATCAACCACAGATATGTTATTATTCATTTCAATTTCATTAAATTTTAGCTTTCATTTTATTTGTGGTTTTTGTACCAATAATGAAGCACTGAAGCAATCAATAGATGAATTAATGAATTTGTTTCAGTTTTTAAACTATACAACTCATATAAAAAGAAATTTGCAAAACTTTGAGTAATAACTTCTTGTTACCTTTATCATTTACACCTACCAATTGCAAACCCTTGTGTTGCCTCTACCTTGAATACATCCAAAAACAGATTTCACACCTTCCCTAATCTAAGCTATTAAATTCTTCTTCCCTATTTTTCCTTAACATTTTTCTAGTAATTCCCCAATACTTGTGATGTGAGTTACAGTTCCTGTCCACATGAGTGTTACCTTTATATTTCTTTTGGTAACTGAAGCTATGCATTCATACTAATTTATCCCTCAATATTTTGGTTAAATCACATTCTAAAACATATTGAAAATTATTTTTGATGCCTCTACACAATGGACAGCTATCCAAATCAATTCTCGCTTTTATGCTTCTTAATTCTCTTAGACCAGTTTTAAACAATGCCCAAATTTTTCTACCTAATGTTATGCAGCTATCAACCTCAATTACTGCATAGAAGGTGCCACCAAATGATAAACTGAAGAGATAACTCAACAGAGTAGTGCTTTCACCCAGTGTAACACCAGAAGCGCTTTAAGAGATAACGGAATTGTTCCAGAAGGTTCTTTGTCCCCCATCCCCCAAACATTCTAGAACTCTCTTGAAAATTCCGTGAATATAACTGAGCATGCTTGGAAGTGACATAGTAAGTGCATTTCTGATGTGACAAATATTGATGTTCTACGAGTGAGTTTGTGACATGCATTGAGTGCTGCTACTGCAAGAGGTTAGAGAGGTCTTGTGTTCAACCCTCCAGCAAGTGAAGTGGAAAGAAGAAGAGGCTGCTTCGTGCATATTTCATTACGCCATTACATTGCGAGAACTAGGTGAAGTGACAGTGGAAATTGAAGTAGCTCACATTAGTGAAGTGACAGTGAAAACTGGAAAAGTCCCGCTGGTGTCATGAGTAGGGTAAAAAAGCAAAGATGGAGGAAATGTTTGAAAAATCATTGGTCAGAATGAAGAAAATGAGAGTGAAATGAAGAATGTGCAATCCAGAATGGAGAAAACGTAGGTGGAAACGAAATTAAAGGGTGTCGAGGAAGAAATGAACAATGATATGGAGAAAATGAAATCTGAACTTGGCTGTAATGTTGAGAAAAAAATAGAGAAAATGAAATCGGAAATCGGTTCTGACACTGACTCTGTAAAATTTGAGATAAATGCTAGGGTCAAAGACTTGAAACATACCATCACTAAGGAATTAAAAGAAATCAAATTTGACATGGAAGGAAAGATTAATGCAGTGGAGTGACATCTAAATTAGCAAGAAAAACCATTACACCAACAGATGAAAGAAAATATGACGATAATAGATGCCACAGTGAAAGAACATCCAGATCAGCAAGAAAAATGATTACAACAGACCAGGGAAAACAAGAAAATTATGGGACACTGCAGTGCAGGAGCTGCACTGCAAACTAAAAGCCAAGAATTATGCCAAAGTTGTAGAGGGTCCCACAATTATAAGATTACCTGATGCAAAAACAGTGAAGCAACCAAAATTTGATGGCACTTCATCCTGGTCATCATTTAAGCAGCAGTTTGAGACCATTGCTACACCAGCAGAGAAGACAACACAGCTTTTGGTTACAGGAGCAAGCAGCAGAAATGCTTTGCACCTTCTCCACCAAAAACTTGGCCGACAATTTGATACTATTGGAGGGGCATTATGGAGAACAATGTCTGGCCAGCATTTGCTGAACCCAGCTGAAGGCAAGACTTCAGCAACCGGGCGAGACCTTACTAGAATTTTCCATAGAGGTGGAACTGCTGGTACATTGGGCTCTGACGGATTTACCCCTGATTATATTTCCAGAGAAGCAGCCCCTGCATTCATCAGTAGGGAAAGCGATCAGGAGGTGAAACAACTGCTTCTCCTGGCGCAACACCGTAACATCAATGACATGGCAGCAGCCCTCCACATGGAAGAAAAAATGATGGCTGGAAGAGCCATCCCAGTACCAGCCAGAGCTGTGAAGGATGCGAATGATAAACCAGGCCAGCCACAACAAAATTAAATGAAATTCCTAACCATCATAGAATTGGGGGTGGAAGTCATACATGCTGGGGCTGTAGAGAGCCTGGACACCTAAAGGCAGAGTGTGGGTGACCTCCAGGCAAGAATCAGGAAAGCTGCTAAGAGTCGGCACAAAGAGGGGCACATCACCACTGTCATCATCTTCCCCACGATTTACATTGAACACCGTAGCTGGGAATGGTGAGGATGATCTGGTACCCCAAGAACAATTTCGGGACTGTCCCTGCAGGGTGCTGGTAAACACATGGAGCCTCACTAACCATCGTCAAGCCTGATGTGGTGCAGGGACTATCAAAGAGGACGCCGGTCAGGCGCTATGAGCTATGAACCACCTCGGCTGAAACCCTGTCGGTGACTGAGGAAGCTTACCTGGCATTGATCCTTTGCAGAACACGCTACAATTCTGCGTTATCATTGCTGCAATCGCCCAGGAACTTATTCTGGGCTTTGATGCCCTTCGGTTCTTGGATGCCAGGATGGGCGTTGGCCGCCTCATATTCCACCCGGGCTGCGACAATATCCTGCTGAACTGTCAGAAGGAGAGGTTACAGTCAGTGAGGCTCTTAATTACAGAGCTAGAGGTATCCCAGCGTAAAGCGAAAGAATAATGACAGCACCGAGATGTGATTTACATGACTAGGTGCTGCTTCCAACTCAGCAGACTGTCCTGTTGAGAGTCCTTCATGTCATCAACTGGAAGCAGGAGCTGCTTCACGGGACTGTCTTTGGGAATTGTGAGCTGGTCACCTCTATTAAACCTACAGCCAGACACAGAGGGTGGATCGAAAAAAAAATAATTGATAGTTGTCTGGATAACCTTGTCCCGGAGGTGGCTGAGAACCCCTCGCAAGGTGAGAAAAAGCATATATTTAGCCTGTTCGTGAAATTCAGGACATCTTCAGCTTGTCAGAAGATGATTAAGGCCATACCGATACTCACCATCCAATTGACACTGGTGATGTATGACCGATTAGACAGCCACCTCGTGTTATCCTGCTAGCGAAGCAGCAGAAAATAAACAAACGAATAGCGGACATCAAGAGGAGAGCCATAGCAGAAGCATCCATAGCCCGTGGTCTTCACCACTAGTGCTAGTGAAAGCGAAGAATTGAGATCTGTGTTTCTGTGTTAACTACCAGAAGCTGAATGACATCACCAAGAAAGGCTGTTTTCTGCTACTATGGATTGATGACACCCTGAACACTTAAGTGGGATCCAGTGTTTTTCCATTCTACAGCTGGATTCGGGGTACTGGCAAGTGCCACTTCATCCCAAAGATGAAGAGAAGACAGCGTTTTCCACTGGACATGGACTGCGCTAATTCAGGATAATGCCTTTCGGACAATGTATCCCCCTGAAACGTTCCGGATACTCATGGAGTCTGTAATGAGGGACCACACTTACCACCCACAACGATTGCCTCCTTTATGTGGAAGACGTCATTATTACAGAAATGTCGTTCAAGGACCAACTCACCAACTGGAGGAAACTGTTTGAAGGGCTTTGACAGGTCCACCTCAAGTTAAACCCAAGAAATGTCAGCTGTTTACAAAGCAAATGTGCTACCTGGGAAAACATCATAAGCCTAATGCAGAAGCTAGAGGTCAAGAAGTGGCCCATGCCAAAGAATAAACAAGAACTGCAACGGTTCCTGAGCCTCTGCACATACTGCTGGAAATTCATGGAGGCATATCCAGACATCGCCAAATACTGACACAACTGACAGATGAACGACAAAACTTGTAGTAGTCAAACTAAGATGAGACAGCTTTCCAGACCCAGAAGAACGACCTGTGCTCATTCCCGGTAAGCTCATCATGTACATGGATACCACTGAGGTTGGCACTGGGGATATCCTGTAGCAAGAGCAGAACAGAGAAGAGAGCTTACTGGTCTACTTCGGTATAACTCTGTACAAGGCAGAATGAAACTACTGCGTGACAAACGAGAGCTGCCGGCTGTTGTACAGACCCTGAAGCATTTCCAGAAGAACCTTACATAGGAGTTGCACCTCTGAACGGACCATTCTACCCTAACCTGGTTGTTGGGTTTTTGCAGTTTGGAAGGACAGACTGGGTCCAATGGCTGCAGGAGTAAAATTTTACCTTGGAACACCAGGCAGGAAGACATCATTCTAATGCAGACACAATTTTCCAAAGACTGTGCCAGGAAAACTGCAACCACTGTATGAAAGTCGAGGCAAAGGTGTAATTGCACTGTTACGCTGGGTCTGGGTACAACCTCCAGTAGGTTGGGACGAAGAGACCTTGAGGAGGGACCAGTTGGAGAATCGAGACGAATAAAGCATCTGGAGAATGGCCTGCGTGGGTGGACATCACTCCATGGGGACCTATCTATAAGAAGTATTGGGCCCAGCAGGACTCCCTGTGTTGAGAGTGTGGGAGGCTGCCAATGGAAAAACCAAGGTGGAACATTAGTGCTCCCAAGGAATAAGGTGAAAGCATGGCAGGTACAAACACAGGACAGACACAGAAAATCGCTACTTGCTATGGACTATTTCACCAAGTGGCCGAAGGTTTAGGCGATTCTCAATCAAGAGGCTTCGACTGCAGTTAATGTACTGGTGAATAACTTCTGCTGGTTCAGGATCCCTCAGGAGGTCTACAGTGACCAAGGAACTAATTTTGAATCCAAACTTATGCAAGAGCTGCTCCAGTGCATCAGTATATATAAGACCTGTACCACTCCCCTACATCCACAGATAGATGGAATGGTGGAGTTACATTAAGAGGGCCAAAGAGCATCTCCGGAAAGTGGTATCCAGCCAGCAAGACTGGGATGTGCACATGCTGTTATTCCTCCTGGCCTATCGAGCATCCATTTGTGAATCCATTGGCATGACACCGATCAACATGGTATTCAGATGGGAGCTACAGCCACCAAGTGATTTGCTGTTCAGCATGCCTATTGATGCTGACCAACCAGCAACGGATTTTGTTGGGGCGCTAACGGACAGGTTAGAAGACATCTGCTATGTCGCCAAGGAGAACCTGAAGCTGAGAAATGACCGGGTGACTGCAAGCTATGACCATCTGGCGAACAGTACCGGATTACAGGAGGGTGGACTCATATGTCTTTATCGCCCCACGAGGATTAAATGGAAGTTGCCGAAGCTGCAATGTTCCTGAGATGATATGTATAAGCTAATTACCGTATCAACGATGTGGTATACTGCTTCTGCGTCAACCCCAAGGGAAACTGATACTGGTCCATCTTGATTGGCCTGCTCCATATCGCGGAGTCACTCAGGACAAACATTTCTGAGGTAGCTATGCGACACAGCTATGGGGGTCTGTTATCACATAGAAGGCACTGACCAACTGACTGACTGGGTGAAGAGATAAGTCGACAGAGTAGAGTTCTCACCCAGCATAACACCAGGAGTGCTATCGAGGGATAACAGAATTGTTCTGGAAGCTTCTTTCTCCCCGTGTACCAAACATTCTAGAACTCTCTCGAAAACACCAGCAAGCGTGATCATGAGTGAGCCAGTTATCAAGTCACATAGTGATGCATTTCTGATGCAACAAAAAGTGCTGTTCTATGAATGAGTTTGTGACAACTGTAGTGGCATACAGCAAGTGCTGGTACATTACAGAAGTCTTATGTTGGATTCCACAGCGATCGAAGCAGAAGGAAGAAGAGGTTGCTTGACTCATATTTCATTATGCCACTACATTGGGAGAACTACATGAAGTTAACAGTGAAAATTGAACTACATCACATTAGTGAGGTTGCAGTGAGCACTTCATGAAATGTCAGCGAAAACTGGATAGTCACCTAATTTATTACATATTTCTATATATTTTTCTTTCCACAATCATATTTAATTCATCCATACAACAGTAATGTTTTTTTTTATCCCTGATACCGTTGAAAGCTTCTTGTTAATCAATATCCTTTATACTTTGTCTAAAGTCATTCCAAAACCCTCCCTTTTATAGTTTCCTTCTCCTTCCATATACATTAGTAGTATCTACTGCCGAGGCACTTGGATGCTCTCCAATTGCTGTTCCTTCCATATATTGTCTATATCAATTTCTTCTAAAATTATTTGCAATATCCAATTACCGGCCATTACAGATTTCTCTTACATAACTACATTTCTAAAATATTCTGTTCCACAAATGATTCAATTATTTGGCTTTTACTTTCTGTTCTGCCCAACTCCTATAATGCCACACCTTAAAGTGATGCTATGAATAGACTGCAAAACATCCTATGCATTATATCTACATTTAACCATCCTTCATCACTCTCCTAGTCTTCTATCCCATATACGCTTTTCGCTTCCACTATTGCATTGTGAACCCTTTCTAACCACATAACTTGCATTGTACAGGCATGATATTATCACCTTCATTGAAAGTTTATGTTTTGTTAATACACCTTTCTTCTGGTCTTTCCATCCTCCATTTCTAGTTAACTGAACCCTAAACAATCAAATTTTCTTGTTATGTCTATCTTCTCTCCTTCCAAGCTCCATTTTTCATCTCTTCTCAGCTTAAGTTATAGTCTATTCTGAAGATTATATTTTATTTTATGTTTAATATTAATATTACCCTCAATGGGGGCTATTCTGTAAGGTTTTTAAGGCTTAACAAATTGTTGAAGCCGCTAACCAAATGTTACGTGGCATTCAGCAATCTGTAGCTTTGTAACAAAATAACATTTTGTTGAGAATAGAGATTTGGTTGTTGGATGCAACAAACCCTGAGTCCCTCTTGCGAACATGTGTGAAGAGAAAAAGCATGATAGACATTTGACATTTTAATTATCAAATGTTTATTTATTCGTTGTATTGTAAAGTATACAAGTTATGGATTACGCTTGAGCAAGCAATGTTCCGTGTGATAGCATCGATAAATGACGCTCCCAACATAACTTTTAAGTAACGAATTTTAATTGCAAAATAAAAGTTATGCAATCTCATATTGTAATAAAACTTAACAGTTACTGATTCAAGATTTTATGTTAAATAGTGATTAACCTTGTGTTGATTTGCATGATTCACGAATAAATTTGCTCATTTTTAGGTTTAAGATTATGAACTCGACACTTTTGAGAGCTGTAGGATATTACAAGAAATTGTTTTCGTTCCCAGAATCATTTTAAGATAATTTCCAATCTGCTAAATGAAGTGACTAGCAGAAAGCTACGTACCAGCTTGCCATAAGCATAGAAAATTGAATTTTTTTGATGCTGCTAGAAGAGGAACAACATAACAGAAGTCAGTCAGTTTGGTTATAAAGTGATACTTTATACTTAATAAATTTGGTATGGAGAATGATCCAAAATAAAATACTTGTAGCTGCAATATTCCCTCAGATGACACTAGTGAAACTACAGAGTGGCACACAAATAGTTCACATATTTAATATTATCACAAAACTTTTATTTCTGAAATGAAAATATGAAAATTTTCAAATTTTACACACAGGTTGTATGGTCCATGGAAGTGCATTTCACTTCATCAGGTGTTAAATATGCGCTCCAACGTGTTTTGTTTCATGGAAATGCCGGTAGAGGTCATGTTGCTGCAATATTGCCAGTCCCTTGTTTCGCTATTAGTGTCTCGCCATGGCCGAGCATGGTTGTTTATCTGTTCAGCAATGTGTTAGGGCAGTTCTCCTTTATGCTGAATTGAAAAGTGTCACAGCAACACATAGAAAATTTAAGGCAATATTCCACATGCATTGGGCTCCATTAAGGAACACAATTCTGCAATTAACGAGAAAATTTGAAAAAGAAGGCAGTTTGTACTTGGGCACTGACTGTATGTTCTCCAGAAAACACTGCAGTGCTGCGGGT
Source organism: Deroplatys truncata (assembly GCA_030765065.1). Lineage (NCBI taxonomy): Eukaryota > Metazoa > Arthropoda > Insecta > Mantodea > Mantidae > Deroplatys > Deroplatys truncata. The sequence continues at coordinate 233,220,414 of CM060990.1, forward strand.
CGCCATGTAACGAAGTCCAAACAAGTCAACCCAGCAGGCAGCAAGGGAAATGGGGATATCTCATGGTTCTGTACAAAGAATTTTACAGAGTGATCTCAAGCTCTTCCCTTACAAAATGACTGTTACAGAAGCAGACTGAGCAGAACAAGCAGAGAAGACTGGAATATTCATTATGGGTAGAAGGAAAAGTGAAATAATGTTCAACACGAAGTTTATTTCCACCTCAATGGAACAGTAGTAATAATACTGGTTTGAGTGGTGCAAACTGCGGCAGTCATCAGCCCCATCCTCTGGCTATAAACTTATTCAAGTCAGTACATCAATACAATAAAAACAAAACAAGTACAAGTTAAGCAACTCAGATTACAGAAGCAGCTCTGGTTATATAGATAATTACATTCTGGTACAAAACCAATACAGTCAGAGCATTCACAGAGAGAAACACCAGAATTACAAAAATAGAAATAGGAAATCAACAAATGCAAAAATTAAGCAATAGAAATCTCACAGAATATGGCATATAAGAACTAACCCTGAGCAAATGTAAACATACAATGCAATTCTACACAGTTATAAAAAACAATAACACACGAGAAACTTCCTTCCTTAATAATCCAATTAATTCCAATCACAAATTGTCCATGCAAGGCACCAACCTTGACACTTAGTTCATGTAACACTTGCCTCCCTGCCACTCCAGCACCAAAATCACCCAAGAACATCAACATATCCATAAACTCCTTCACCACACTCTCCTTCAAAACTCTCACGAAAACTCTTCCCTGTCAACTCGCCCTTTCCTCCACAGATGCGTACATAGTAAGTATAGTCACATTTCGAAATTGGACCTTAAGTCTATTTTACACAATCCTTCATTAACTGGGTCCAACGGTCCAACTCTATTAGGCTCTTCTTTATTCCCTTTGCGATAATAAATCCTATCTTGTGTAGTCCAGGCTCAGTTGATCCACAATACAATAATGTGTAATCCTTCTATTCTTCCTTTTCCACTCCAACTTTTTTCTTGCAACACTATTGTCCAGCCAATACCTTAAGAATTCTTTGCTACCTCTTTCATTTTTCCAGGTCATAACAGTTTGAACATTCCAGGTTGCCAACAACAAACCATCCTTCTTAACAAGGTTTTTACAAGTGGGGTTAAGAGCCCCAAGCTTAACCCCCAACCTGGAGGACCAGGTCTCCTTATTTCTGACCCCAGGAGACAGGGTGGACTGTTTATACCCCCAGACACTGGGTGGCTCAGGTACCTCGGGGTCACCACTCCCGTACTCACCAAGGTGAGCCCCTGAGGACTCAATGGAACAGTAAACAAACAAAATGTTAGATTTTGGGGTACAGAAAAACTGCAAAATGTTCATGAAATAACAATGCATGGGGAAAAAGTGACAGTATGAGTAGCTCTATTCATTCATGGCCTAATTGGACCGATTTTTTCAATGAAACTGTCAATGCTGACCAATACAAGTGTGTGTTTGAAAATGACTTTGTGCCTCATCTCCTTGCCATCAATCTTCCAATGAACACAGTGGTTTATGCAAGATGGCGCAAAACCTCATATGGATAGTGCTGTACTGGACTTTCTACAGGAAATATTCAGAAATCATGTGATGTCCCATCATTACCCGCAGTGCCATCATGGGGAATTCTTTTGGCCTCCTTTAAGTCCAGATTTAAATCCATCTGATTTTTTTTTGTGGGGGATATTTGAAAGAGAAACTGTTTCCTTTGAGACCACAGAGTATTATGGAAATGCGTGCCCAGGTAGTGCAATTGTGCAACGAGATAAATGAATACCTGTGCTGCAAAATTGTAAGGAATATGTGTACTAGCCTTCGCGAAGTTGTCCGCTGCAATGGAGCACATATTGGACATGTGATGAAGGGAAATGCATTTCCATGGAACATACCACCTGTGTGTAAAATTTCAAAATTTTCATTTCATAAATAAGTGTTGTGACAATATCAAATGTGTCAACTATTCACGCACCCCCTATAAGCCTTCTTTTCACTACGACCTTCCACTTAACAAATACCTAAAATAATATGGATATTATCAAATACCAATTATGATTTTCATTCAAAGATTGTTAAGATGTAAGAAGATTTTCACATAACTGAACTAAAGCTGAACTTTGCCAAATCATGAATAAAGAAAAGTACCTACTTATGCCTGATGGTATACATTAAAATTTCAGAAAAATCTGCACGACGACTGGTATCTCAAGGAAGTATAACTAAAAGCCAAAAATACCATAAAGAAAATTAAGGAAGGCTGATGTGAATTAATGAAACTTGCATAAAAACAAATATGAAACTGCAATGCTATTTTTTGTCTCTTTCCTTTCTTAACCTAAAATTAAACTCATTTTAAAAGGCCAATGTCACAGCTGTTTAACAGCTGGGAGTTTTCCCCATAAAAAACATCTAATTCCTTGGGCCACTAGAAGGTCGAGTCTTGCTACTCTAAGCAATGAGTGCGAATTTTAAAAATCCACATATATTTTATATTTTTCATGTGACTTTTTGCAGCACACTTTGTGTCCATCTCAGCAAGGAAAAGTAATAAAAGCTCTCTGTAATCGGTATTCTGGTGCTGGTGGAAGTGTGAAAACAAAACATTATTACATAGTGCATGAATTTTTGATTAGTCACTCCAGTTGACTAATAAACAGTGCAAAAACAAATATCACGAGTTACAGAATGACAAATAGTGGTACTTCTGGTAAGACTGGTTCTTTAAGCTTAACAAATAATTGCAGTTGCTCTCTTAACAATGAAGTCACAGACTAGCCCTGAATGTTTGCAAAATCTTCCAGTATCCATTAATGCTCTTGAGACTCCCCTTGATATTGAACCTACCACCAAATATCTTCATATAGATATCCTGGTATTTCTGTATCATTTACTGTAAGTGAATACATAATTTCCTTACTTATTTCTTCCAGAATAACATACTACTCAATTTACATCCTTGCATTAGTCCCATTGTATTTTCCATATGCTGCATCACTAGATCTTCATCTATCTTAATAAAAAACTTATTTGCAGTGTAAATATACTGTAATGGTGTAATGAATTTTGGGTTCACACCTTTCACTTTCAATTTCAACAACATTGCCTCACTATTAATAATATCAAAAGTTATGTCTGCAAAAGCCATATACACACTACTCCTCTTCCTCGCCAGACATTTATCTACTATCGTTCCAATTACAAAACGTGTTATCGACTGTCCTCTTTTTCTCCAAAACATACTCGAAATTCTGATAGCCTATTCCCATCCTCAGCCCAGACTTGTAACCTTCTAGACAGAATCCCATTATAAATTTCCCTAATATTCATATATGATGATAAACTTATTTCCTAGTAGTGGGCTGAATTAGTCATATATCAAACATATTATTTAATATATCCTTCATCAATCACTTTCTGTTCTCATCCGTGGTCCGCATCTTCCACCATTTCCGGAATTCCATTGATTGCAATAGCCTTATTATTCTTTAAATTCTTAATTTCTTCCCATACTTCCAGATCATTAATTATTTCCTTATCCAAAACTTCAACTTATCTCATCTCTAGATCAGATCTCATCCTGATACTCTATTCTATTTAAATCTAGTAATCCATTAAACCAATTACACTACATCTATACACAGATATTATTTATCATAACTCTGCCTTTGTACATTTTTCATACTATTTCTCATATCTATCAGTTATCAAAGGCATTTGCTGCTTCAATCAATCTATGACTAATTTTCAGCCCCATTCTTTTTTCTTAAAATCAATTAAACATGTGTATCCCTATCTTTCAGTCAGAAAACTGACTCTAGTTTCCTGGTCACCTCCTGCTTCCATCTCTGTAATTCCTCTTCCAATCTCTTTTTCAATATTGCACAATCATCATATCATCCTAATTACTTATGTTGCTGCTTCTTATATTCACTTTTTCTCCTACTTCTTTCACCATCATTTCAACTTTCCCAATAGTTTCCTTCAGCGTTCCTTCAAGAAATAAGTCCTCAATTTTTTGCATTCCAGTTTACTGATAAATGCTTGTTCTTCCTTCTTCCACCTACATAACTCTTATCTTCAAACCTACACTTTTTCTTCTGAGTTATATTCATTTCACTGCTAATCTAGCCCTTAAGGGAAAGTGGCTACTAATCAAAGGCATAGTCATGATTTCAAATTCTAATACAATATCTATGTTACCTGAACACAACATATAATCGATGGCACTTTGCCCATTATTGTTTACTAATGTAGATTCACCTAGGGTATAATTTCCTTTCATTCATTACAAATCAATACATTATTTTCATCATAGAAGTCTAATAGCCTGTACACTTATTTATTAGTCTTATTTTTACTAGTCTGCAGCTCAATGTCATTATTCTCCCTTTCTTCCACAATATTTAGTCTTTGGATTTGTTGATCTCCAATTCTAGCATTAAAATCCACCATGATAAAAAATTCTATATTTAAAAACTTAATGCTACTCTCATACATATCTTCATTTACTCTATTAAACATACCCTGATTATGAACACATGGAGGATTGTAAACATCTATTACCACATACTTCCATTTATCCAAAAACTGACACCAGTAATCAAATTACATAATTATCACTCCTCTTCTCTTCTTCTTCTTTCTCTGTTTAACCTCCTCATATGTAGGACTTACACCCCCCCCCAGGACTTACAGGTGTGTGCCTGGGGTCAGAGGCCCTTTGAGGAGCAGACACTCATGGATCAGACAGAATATCCAGGATGGGTGATCAGCCCAATGCCAGGTATGGGAGGAAGGAAGTAGATGAAACGAAATGATGGTGAAATGGACGAAAGGAAAGGTGATGATGGAGCAGTTGGTGGAATGAATGGCGAGGGAAACTGGAGAACCCGGAGAAAACCCGCCCAGACGCCGCTTTGTCCACCACAAATCCCACATGCGGGTCCTTGGGATTGAACCCGGGCAACCTCGGTGAGAGGCGAGCAGTCTAACCACTCGGCCACGGCGCCGCCACTCCTCTTCTCACCCATTTTAATCTCAATTTCCTTTTCTTTCTTTATAAACAGCCCCTATTCCATTTGATGCACAACCTTTCTCCTTCATCAAAGACCTAACAATGAACTTACTTTATTGTCACACTTTTTCTATAACCAGGTTTCTACAACTGTGAACTGCCTGCAAAGCTTACCAATCTAACAATTTCCCCAATAGCCACTTTTATCCTCAAGCCCTCCACATTCCAGAACAGCAGATCCATACATCCAGACCGGCTAAAGAGTCCCTAGCTAACCTCCTTGATTCTTCACTTAAATAAACCAGTGGTTCCACATGCCTCGTAGGTGACAACAGCTGTTCCAATCTATGACATTCCTTGCTCCTCCTCTCTCTGTGTAGGAAGTCATACATACATCATCAATCATCAGATCATCCTATTACCTGATCTCTCCTTTATGCCAACACTAGAGTCACATTACGCTGAATTGCTTCCTGCTTCTTTCCATCTATCCATAGACAGAGTCCCCTGATGATAGCCTTCTTACCCTGTTCTTTGGCATTTTACATTTCCATTAACAATAAGTTTCTTAAAGATTAAAAACAGAAGCGTTATTAACAGTGAAGTATTCAACATGATGTAGATTGAGTCACACTTTTTTACACTCACCTTCACTAATTAAAGTTACATAAAACAGAAACGTTTTCGAGGGCATTCGTCCTCATCGTCAGCGACTGGGTGACTAAGGGTCGCTTTCTCCCGTGTCCTCTTCTTCCTCATCCTGCGAATTCTGACCCTGTTGCCATCTGGTGTTGGGGGCACAAAGGTTTAACACATTGCTTACAGGCGGGATTTCAAAATTAATGACGTTGTTGCTGTTTTTGACGATGTGTATTTTTTCCCAGATGTTCAATTCTATTGGTGTGGTGAGGGGTTTTAACAACTTTATACTTTGGCCAATGTTGTGGTTTTCAGTCCAAAAATGGTGTGATACAGCGGATTTCTCTATTTGTTTTAGTTTTATGTTTCTTTGGTGTTCCTTAAGTCTGGTTTCCAAGTTTCTTTTAGTTTTTCCTATGTAGTATTTCTCACATTCCTCACAACTGATCTGGTAAATTCCGGATTTTAGTGTGTTTGGGATGGTATTTTTGAGAGGTGTGTTTAGTAAGTTCAAGCTGAATTTGTTCTGTGGAGCTAGTGTAATGTTAAATTTGTTGAAGATTCGTTCAAATTTTCTAAAGGCCCAAGGGTGGTATGTGAATTTCTTGTATTTCCAATTTGTGTTTGAGAGAGGCATTAGAGTGGTGGAATGTGAAATTGCCTTGAGTTTTTTCTTCTTGTATATCATGTTGCTTATGAGATCTGAGTTGAATCCATTAGTTATTGCTATTTTTTCTATATGTTGTTCTTTTAAAAATTCTTCTTTACTCAAGGGAACGCTATGCAGCCGGTGGATTAAATTTCTAAAGACGGCTAGTTGGTGCGAAGTTGGGTTGCAACCATTTTTCTTTATGTAGTTGTCCACATGTGTGGGTTTTCTATGTATACCAAATTTAAAGCTATTTTGATCTCTGGTTATAATAAGACAGTTTCAAAATGTCTTCTGTTAGTTTCTGTGGTATGATGGAAAAAATATCATCAACATATCTCCGCCAAAATTTATATATGTGGGGGAAAGCTTTCACTATGTGGACTTCAAGGTGGCTCATATATAGTTCTGCCAGAATGGGGGACAGTGGGCTTCCCATTGCTAGTCCTTTTGATTGTTTGTAGAAGTTATGATTAAATGTGAAGAAGTTATGCGTAGTGCATAATTCTGTAAGGTTAATGATGTCATCTATTTCTGTGGAGTCTATTGTAGTCTGATCTAACCATTTTCTAAGTAATGTAGGGATTTTTTTCTATGAGAATACTGGTGAAAAGTGCTTTGACATCAAACGATACCATTATGTGGTTTTTTGGGATGTTGTAGGTCTGCAGGTGGTTTATTAATTCCGAGGAGTTTTCAATTCCCAGATTTTCAAACTTTTTGTAGGTTTTCAGTTTGTTTACTAACCACTTAGCAATGTGGTAAGTAGGTGAGTTAATGCCATTGATAATGGGTCTCATACTATTGTCATCTTTGTGTACTTTTGGTAAGCAGTATAATCTTGGTAAAGTGGGGTTAGCAGAATTAAGAAAGTATTTTTCAGATGTTGTAAGGGTGTTGTTAACAGAGAGAGCCTTATTTACAACATTCATGCATCTAGTTAAAGGGTTCTTGGAGATTTCTTCATAGTCCGGGCTATTTAGCATCTGGTTTACTCTATGGTTATAGTCATCCAGTTCCAGGATTACAAGAGAGTTGCCTTTATCTGCTTTCAGGTAAATGACTGGCTTTTTGTTTAGACTCTTAATTATTTTATTGTAGTTATTGTTTTGTATTGTCCGAAGTTGTTTTATTATGTCTAGGATTTTCATTCTTAACCTTGATTTTGTCTTCCGTTTTGAGGTTATGTGTGGCTATTTCTAAATCGGCGATAAAGTCATCTTTGTTCTGGGAGTAACTAATGCAAGTTTTGAATCCTTTCTGGAGTAGCTTCATTTCTTCGGCTGAGAATTTCTGTTGTGATAAGTTAATTATATCGGTCGGATCTATATTGCGCAAATTTTTTTGTTGCTTTGTATATCCAAATTGACGGGATTTTAATTGATATAATTTATTTTTTAGCTTCTCATTTTTCATTGTCATGAATTTGTTTAACTTTTCGTGTAAACTCGTTTCAAAATTTTCCCCACGTGCATGAACCCATTTGTTTGGTTAGTTTTAAGTGTAGGTTGTATAATTCTAGATCTATTTTATTTATGATGCTGTAATGTTTTGAAATTTTCAACTCTATTACATACTTTTCTACCTTAATCTGGTGTCTATGGTTGCTGTTGTGTTTTACTGTTTTTCGGACAATACCACACCAATAGAATTTAACATCTGGGAAAAAATACACATCGTCATAAACAGCAACAACGTCATTAATTTTGAAATCCCGCCTGTAAGCAATGTGTTAAAACTTTGTGCCCCCAACACCAGATGGTAACAGGGTTAGAATTCGCAAGGATGAGGAAGAAGAGGACATGGGAGAAAGCGACCCTTAGTCACCCAGTCGCTGACGATGAGGACGAATGCCCTTGAAAACGTTTCTGTTTTATGTAACTTTAATTAGTGAAGGTGAGTGTAAAAAAGTGTGACTCAATTTACATCATGTTGAATACTTCACTGTTAATAACGCTTCTGTTTTTAATCTTTAACGTATTTGGTATTAGAAACCAAAGAAGCAATGTGGTGACAAACGCACGTGGAGAAGAGGTAAGATTTTATCCTACAAATTTCAACACAGAGCTCTGCTATGCAAAAAAGGATTTCAAAAAATTTCTGAAATTACACACAAAAAGAAGATATGCGGCAGCAGACATCAAAATTTTAAAGCTATGCCTAAAACATGATGTTACTCCAACCTTTGTCCGAAAAATGGTAAAACACAACAGCAACCATAGACACCAGATTAAGGTAGAAAAGTACGTAATAGAGTTGGAAATTTCAAAACATTACAGCATCATAAATAAAATAGATCTAGAACTATACAACCTACACTTAAAACTAACCAAACAAATGGGTTCATGCACGTGGGAAAATTTTGAAACGAGTTTACACGAAGAGTTAAACAAATTCATGACAATGAAAAATGAGAAGCTAAAAATAAATTATATCAATTAAAATCCCATCAATTTGGATATACAAAGCAACAAAAAAATTCGTGCAATATGGATCCGACCAATATAATTAACTTATCACAACAGAAATTCTCAGCCGAAGAAATGAAGCTACTCCAGAAAGGATTCAAAACTTGCATTAGTTACTCCCAGAACAAAGATGACTTTATCGCCGATTTAGAAATAGCCACACATAACCTCAAAACGGAAGACAAAGTCAAAGTTAAGAATGAATGCCTAGACATAATAAAACAACTTCGGACAATACAAAACAATAACTAGAATAAAATAATTAGGAGTCTAAACAAAAAGCCAGTCATTTACCTGAAAGCAGATTAAGGCAACTCTCTTGTAATCCTGGAACTGAATGACTATAACCATAGAGTAAACCAGATGCTAAATAGCCTGGACTATGAAGAAATCTCCAAGAACCCTTTAACTAGATGCATGAATGTTGTAAATAAGGCTCTCTCTGTTAACAACACCCTTACAACATCTGAAAAATACTTTCTTAATTCTGCTAACCCCACTTTACCAAGATTATACTGCTTACCAAAAGTACACAAAGATGACAATAGTCTGAGACCCATTATCAATGGCATTAACTCACCTACTTACCACATTGCTAAGTGGTTAATAAACAAACTGAAAACCTACAAAAAGTTTGAAAACCTGGGAATTTAAAACTCCTCGGAATTAATAAACCACCTGCAGACCTACAACATCCCAAAAAACCACATAATGGTATCGTTTGATGTCAAAGCACTTTTCACCAGTATTCCCAAAGAAAAAATCCCTACACTACTTAGAAAATGGTTAGATCAGACTACAATAGACTCCACAGAAATAGATGACATCATTAACCTTACAGAATTATGCACTAGACATAAATTCTTCACATTTAATCATAAATTCTACAAACAATCAAAAGGACTAGCAATGGGAAGCCCACTGTCCCCCATTCTGGAAGAACTATATATGAGCCACCTTGAAGTCCACATAGTGAAAGCTTTCCCCCACATATATAAATTTTGGCGGAGATATGTTGATGATATTTTTTCCATCATACCACAGAAACTAACAGAAGACGCTTTGAAACTGTTGAACCTTCAGGACAACAGCATTAAATTCACAATCGAAATTGAAGAGAACAACACCTTACCCTTCCTGGACCTTATTATAACCAGAGATCAAAATAGCTTTAAATTTGGTATACATAGAAAACCCACACATGTGGACAACTACATAAAGAAAAATGGTTGCAACCCAACTTCGCACCAACTAGCCGTCTTTAGAAATTTAATCCACCGGCTGCATAGCGTTCCCTTGAGTAAAGAAGAATTTTTAAAAGAACAACAACATATAGAAAAAATAGCAATAACTAATGGATTCAACTCAGATCTCATAAGCAACATGATATACAAGAAGAAAAAACTCAAGGCAATTTCACATTCCACCACTCTAATGCCTCTCTCAAACACAAATTGGAAATACAAGAAATTCACATACCACCCTTGGGCCTTTAGAAAATTTGAACGAATCTTCAACAAATTTAACATTACACTAGCTCCACAGAACAAATTCAGCTTGAACTTACTAAACACACCTCTCAAAAATACCATCCCAAACACACTAAAATCCGGAATTTACCAGATCAGTTGTGAGGAATGTGAGAAATACTACATAGGAAAAACTAAAAGAAACTTGGAAACCAGACTTAAGGAACACCAAAGAAACATAAAACTAAAACAAATAGAGAAATCTGCTGTATCACACCATTTTTGGACTGAAAACCACAACATTGGCCAAAGTATAAAGTTGTTAAAACCCCTCACCACACAAATAGAATTGAACATCTGGGAAAAAATACACATCGTCAAAAACAGCAACAACGTCATTAATTTTGAAATCCCGCCTGTAAGCAATGTATTAAAACTTTGTGCCCCCAACACCAGATGGCAACAGGGTCAGAATTCGCAGGATGAGGAAGAAGAGGACATGGGAGAAAGCGACCCTTAGTCACCCAGTCGCTGACGATGAGGATGAATACCCTCGAAAACGTTTCTGTTTTATGTAACTTTAATTAGTGAAGGTGAGTGTAAAAAAGTGTGACTCAATCTACATCACCATAAGTTTCTTGTTTCTCTTTTTTCCCCCACAATCTTGCTCTATGAAAGTTCTCCTTCCCTTTAATTTCGCTGTTGTTCAACATTACCCACTTAAAATTCACAGTGGCATATTTGACTAATAGAGGCCATAGAATTGACTTTATTCTTCTAATCCTAAGTCCACTACAACTCAGTCCTGCAATTCCACTCTAATTTTCACTTAAGAATCTCTCTACCTACTGCCATATCCTTGCTCCATTTTCTTCTTTACATCCAAAATAGTTATATTTCATTTTCTATTTGGCTGCTTTAATTTTTCCAAACATGTCACTAACTTGTCTAGATACAAAAACTTTCTCTTGTTTATTCCTTTGAATTCTTGAGCATAGTTTTTATTTCTTCCATCCCATCGATGTTATTGACTTGACCCATGTTGAAGCAGAAACACTTGCCCGATAAGTATATACTTACTCTGGTCATAAGTTCTGTCCTTGCTAAAACGGCATGTCAAGGATAGAGGAAATGGAGGAATTGCAGTTAGATACAGAAAATATATTTATTATAAACCACTGAATACAAAATATTCAAATTACTTAAAATGTCCACCCTTTACCTTCACACACTTCCTCAAATGGTCAGGCCACTTGTCTATCACCGCATGCACAACTTCCAGTGGCATTGAAGCTACTGCCTTCAACAAATCTGCTTTTAATGATGCAATATTGTGATGTGGCTTACAACAGGCTTTCTCCTCTAGGATGTGCCACAAGTGATAGTCCAGAGGATTCAGGTCTGGACTGCCAGAGGGCTAATCTTCTGTGGCAATGAACTCTGGCAAATTGGTCCCCAACCATTGTTGCATAGTCTTTGCTTTGGAGCTGGCGCTGAATTGTGTTGGAATATCCAGTGCCTGCTTGCAAACAGTGTGCTGTTTAAGGGCTTCACTACAGTTTCCAAAATGTCAGCTTGATAGTTCACAGCACATTGTTTTAATCCCTGTTCACAGAAATGGAGTGGGGTGACACCCTCGTATGACACTCCCCACCAAACCATCACTGAAGCCGGGTGATGCCCTCTTTCCACTCTGGAAATTGTCTCACTGACTTCTTTAGAGCTGTGGGCATACACTATATCATTTTGTCTTTGAATTTTTCTTGTACAGAGAAAAGTTTTTTGTCTGTGAACAGGATTTGCCTATGAACATTTTTTGCATGTTGCGTTAGCAACCTCTTTGTTCTAGTGGCTGTTATTTCACGCAAAGCTGGTGTCAGTAGCTTTCCAGTGCGTTGTCGATAGGCTCGAAGTCTAAGGTCATCTGTAATAATTCGTGACATGGCTAGTAGTGCAATTTGCATTTCTTTTGCCATGATTTTCTGTTTGTGGAGTGGATTTCTACGAATTCTCTCCGCAACTGCTTTGACTGCTAATGCTGTATATGTTTACGCGGGCGACCACTTCTTGGTCTGTCAGCGACAGAGCAAGGTTCATTGTATCATTTAATAGTTCTCCACACAAATTTCTTTGTTATGTTTAGCAGTTTTGACAGAGCAAAGACCTCCTTTGGTGTCTTGCTGCACTTGTGTAAAGCAATGACTGCGATGCAGTTCTCTTTGCTGCCAAATTCCATGTTTATCATTCAGTATCTGACTTTCAAATTATTTGCTTCTCATACATAAAGGTCCACTGTGCTTATTGGCACACAGCCAAATACTACAGTGCACATGGAAAGTTTTCGTGGAGTTTTAAATTCAAGGGACAGAACTTATGGCCAGACTAGGTATAAAATACTTCCTTTAGGATTTTGGCAAACACACGTGCTCCCAAAAAATGCCAGAATTTCAAAGCGACAGACTGCTGCTGCCACAGTGTACATGTCTAATTGGGCTGTAAAACCAATGAAGCATAAAAATTGATGCTAGAAATGAATGACAGGCCATAAACTTTCCAAATCTTGAAAATAGAATTTTGCACTAGTCCTGAAACTAAATCTTCCAATGAGAATTAAGTTACAAAAGTAAGGCAGTGAATAATTGAGGTAATAAATCACATGGTCAGGGGCCCAATCCAAGTCGCCTAGAAAATGGACATAGAATAAACAAAACTCCTAGCCAGAAGGAGGAAAGCTCACAGAAGAAAAAGCTTCACTCCGGTCCTATTGCTCACAGCTTTAAGACACAAAATTACTGCACCTCTGCCATAACCACTTGGAAAATCTTTAAGTCCATAACACTCAGCTATGTGCAGTCTCCCATCCACCGGTGATGAAAAACTCAAATAAGTGTTCCATAATTAATACGTAACGACTCACTTCAATTCATTATATTATAACATCACTAACAATAATACTTCTGTTCAATATAATCTGAGTGTTCCATGTTTTGAGAGTTTAATAATCAGTTTCACCGCGAATAAATGGCAGTGGCTATAGTAATCTAGATAGTTTGGCTTGTCTCTTATGAGGGAGAAGCATGTTGAGTGTGATTTAATTTGTCACTTGTACAAAAATAAATGGAAAACAGTCGAGGTGGCATACATTTTACTGATCCTTCTCCATTTGCACAATCCTGAGATAAGGATCTTTCCCCTGTCACACATCCTTTCAGCACCTGTAGGGGAACAAACTCATGTAGGGCCAAGGATCGACAGCCAGATAACCAAGGTCCACCATTAAACCTTTCAGCTGTGCCATAATGCTTCCATCACTGGTTCAGGAATAATTTCTACCCCAGCGATTATCAGCAGACACAACAGCATCAGAAGAAACCAATATTCTGCTACTCCACATTCCTCTTTGCCGAGCACATTTATTGCTAACAATTAAATAAATAGATTCATGCAGAGTAAACCTCAATAGATACCCATTTTTAAGAAGCTTGCTACAATGTATCTTAAGATTCAGATTCAGATTCAGATTTTATTCCCATTTGCAAAAGTTTACAAGCCTTCGTTACAACAAAATATAAAAACTGTTTATGTATACATTTTAAGTGCATTAATACAAATAGTTATATATATAACTTATATATGTTATATTATACTGACTAGTTACTATAGACATTTGCTACTTTAGGTGTACACATTTCACATGCATTAATACTTAGTTATATACACAGACATTTTATATTATACAGACTAGCTACTTTGAAGTTGCTGCTTTATATTCACCAATTGAGTAGAAAGCATTGTTAATCAGGTAAGTCTTTATTGCTTCAATTTTCATCTCTGCATTTATTTCTTTAATCTGGTGAGGTAAATGATTGTATAAATCTTTTGCATTGCTTTCAATACATTTTGTACCTAGTGAACCTCTTAGTCTGTTACTAAAATTGTTCAGTTCTGTTCCTGTGTTATGTTTGTGTACATTTATATTTTTTTCTTCCCTATGCATTCTTACTATATGCTTATATATATATATATACAAGGCACTGTGAGGATTCCGAGTTTTTTTAAACTACTTTTACATGAATTTCTTATTGGAAGATTTTTAATTATTCTTATTGCTCGATTCTTGAGAGATGTATAGCTTACGTATTCTGTTTTACGTAAATTATTATATCTTGAAGATCTTATAGTTAGCTCCACGTTGTGGTGCCAATTTACGAGAGCAAATATGTGTTTACTTCACGCGAAACCATCTTGTGTGACGTCATACGTTGGTTGGTTCATTTGTTCTGTTTGTAGATTCCTCTGGCGTAGCAATTTATATCAGTTTTAAATGTCCACCGGCTAGCTATTATCTTATCTAGGTAGGCATGTTTTTCTTACAGGTTGTGAAGCGGAAAAGGAATCTTTTATCCAAAAATTACTAGTGAAGAAATGTATTTTATAATGTTTTATTGTCGAACACATGCACTAACACTTTCACAGATTTATCTAGATAATCGCCATATTGAAACTGTTTATAATAACTTCTGATCACTTTTAACTCACATACTTCAACTTTGTATATTTAACTTTAGAATATTTTATAAGATTTCTCGTACTTCTGCTGCGTGTAACTTATGACGAAAATGAAGGACTAATTGGCGACATCTTGTTGAACTGCGGAATCGTCGTGGAGTGTACGGAGAATTTTGTATAACTGCGGGTACGATGTATAATGTTTTGAGAATCTTGCCGAACTGGGGGACCCGCTACCTCAACCTGGCTATTTATAGGCTTGCCTCAAGATACACCTAAAGATTATAAATGAACTGCTATTGGCTAATAAAACGCGCCAACATTAGCGTCTATTTTACTATCCAATGAAAACCACTAATACATATTATTTTTAGAGAATGTTCTAGAAGCTTTTTTACCGAAAAGGCGCGAAACATTACGTAACTTCCTGATTCCCGGTAACGATAAACAACTCATTCCTTTGCTAAAGTATTGTGTTATTGTTAACAGTTTCAATAGCGCTGTATATTATTATTTACCAACAATAATTACAGTTATTAAACCTCTGAAATCAATGTTACATAAAAATACATATTCATATTAAAATAATTATTTACATTAAAGTAATTTGTGATACAAATTACCGTCTCATATGCCCCACTAGAAACATAATTATAAATATTTATAACTTGTTTAGAAATTTTAAAATTGTGTTTGTAGTCTCCTAAATCTTGGAACACACGTAATCACTTTCACTTAACACTTCACACGCATTTAACACACGACATATGTTTTATCTCGCCACTACTTACTGGCTCTGGTTTAATTAATTTAGATATTCATCTGACGTTACAAACAATTTTTTTTTATAGCAAATACTTTACCCTAAATTACTTATTTACTGCTACCAAATTGTTTACTTTGAGTTGTTGACAAAAATTTACACATTTAAGATTTTTGTAATTATTATACATATGTACCAAAATATTCACCCTCAACACAAATTTACATCTCTTAAATCTAGACAATGTTTCACCTTTTCTGTTTGCTACATAAGTATTTGTTTTGAATTATTTTTACCCATTTTTCTTATTTTGTACTTTATTTTAACAATATTCTTGGAATTGTGTTTACGTACCTTTACTTTAATATCATATTAAATTTTAATCTTTACGTTCTTAATTTTCAAATGTTGTTACAGTTACTAAAAAAATGTTATTTTTTTATTATTTTTTTTTTTTAAATATTTATTTCTCTCCTTTTTTTTTTTTTTTAAATTAAATTTCTGTTTTCTCAAATGACATATATAAATAGTTAACCCTCTTACGTTCCAATACATTTCTCTGCAAGTCATCTTTACCTATCCAGCATTTACTTTACATCTCATTGCTATTTACCCTCCTGGATCAAATTGTGTGTGGCTAAACATTACTCGTAGCCGTAACCTAACCTTCCAAAATTTGTTGTTCATGAATAACCTCTTGTATTCATTTAAAATTTCGTCACATGATAACATTTGAAAACAATCTACAGTTTCTTGAACGACACATCTTTTAACAACATTCATTTTCAATTCATCTGCTATCTTTTTACTTTGAAAGTACTCTGACAAATCTGTACTAAACTGTACTGGACTGGAGTTTTCATTTTGAACATCTTGGTACAATTTCTTTCTTTGCATTTCTGATTCTTTCTGTATTTCTGATATTTCCCCACTGAAATTAACTTGCACCTCATTTACATCTACATTCCTAACCTCTTTTATCTCTCTTAGCTCACTTGAAATACTACTCATTTGACTTCCTAACTCTGTACTTTCTACATTAACCTCACTTTTAGTATTAACCTCACTTTCTTTGTTACATATTTCCCTGCTCATGTCTAGCTTTTTCTTTGAAACTTCTCCTATCTCACTTACTATTACTTCCTCATTTTCATCTCTCATTTTTGGCATACTACTATCTAGCTTCATAACTTTCTTTTCCATTTCTTCACTGCTTTGATCTACTTTTTGCTCTAATACCTCATTACTCCTACCAATATTTTCAATTGATTTCCTGTTTTGTTCAAAGCTCCTACGAATATCTTCCCTCAATTTCTCATTATTCTGAGTTAGTTTTTGTTCTAAACTCCTATCAATATCTTCCCTGTTTTGATCTATTTTCTTTTTTTCTAATTTCTCATTATTCTTACAAATTTCTTCCCTTATACTCTGAGTTAATTTTTGTCCTAATTTCTCATAACTCTTTTGCATATCTTCCCTTAATTCTTCTCGACTCTTACGAATATCTTTCAGCATTTTCATTATTTCCATCATCATACCAGCATCAATATTAATATTTCCTGTTATTCTATTCTGACTTTGTTTACTAACATTTCCTCCCTCAACTACTACATTGTTTAAGCTTTTTTTTGTAACCTGTATTGAATTACAGCTAACTGTTACACTATCTCCCTCCATCATTGTTTCTTCTGTATTACTTGCAGCCATTGTTTTTGTTTTCTAAAAAAAAATTACTATATTCTGACCTTTTGTGACGCTGTCTGCTGATGTAGCCTTGATGTCCAGCGTTCTGCCCCTTTCTCCTAGATTTGTATGTCGCTTCTGCGTTGTGTTGTGATGAATCTACGTCGTTTCGATGTTTTTTGTATCCACTTATCCGCGCCGTTTGTCGCTCCTCTTGTTTCTGGAATCTGCGTCTTGTAGATCATTTTACTGCTGCTTTCGTTCCACGTCCTGATTATGCTGATCCTTTCCTGGTCGCTTTGCCTTCCTTTCCTAGTCACTTCGCCCCACGTTGGTGGCGCCAATTTGAGGGAGGTATAGCTTACGTAATATATTTTTACGTGATTTGTTGTTGAGCCCCACGTTGTGGAAGCCAATTTGAGAGATGTATAGCTTACGTATTCTGTTTTACGTAAATTATTATATCTTGAAGATCTTATAGTTAGCTCCACGTTGTGGTGCCAATTTACGAGAGCAAATATGTGTTTACTTCACGCGAAACCATCTTGTGTGACGTCATACGTTGGTTGGTTCATTTGTTCTGTTTGTAGATTCCTCTGGCGTAGCAATTTATATCAGTTTTAAATGTCCACCGGCTAGCTATTATCTTATCTAGGTAGGCATGTTTTTCTTACAGGTTGTGAAGCGGAAAAGGAATCTTTTATCCAAAAATTACTAGTGAAGAAATGTATTTTATAATGTTTTATTGTCGAACACATGCACTAACACTTTCACAGATTTATCTAGATAATCGCCATATTGAAACTGTTTATAATAACTTCTGATCACTTTTAACTCACATACTTCAACTTTGTATATTTAACTTTAGAATATTTTATAAGATTTCTCGTACTTCTGCTGCGTGTAACTTATGACGAAAATGAAGGACTAATTGGCGACATCTTGTTGAACTGCGGAATCGTCGTGGAGTGTACGGAGAATTTTGTATAACTGCGGGTACGATGTATAATGTTTTGAGAATCTTGCCGAACTGGGGGACCCGCTACCTCAACCTGGCTATTTATAGGCTTGCCTCAAGATACACCTAAAGATTATAAATGAACTGCTATTGGCTAATAAAACGCGCCAACATTAGCGTCTATTTTACTATCCAATGAAAACCACTAATACATATTATTTTTAGAGAATGTTCTAGAAGCTTTTTTACCGAAAAGGCGCGAAACATTACGTAACTTCCTGATTCCCGGTAACGATAAACAACTCATTCCTTTGCTAAAGTATTGTGTTATTGTTAACAGTTTCAATAGCGCTGTATATTATTATTTACCAACAATAATTACAGTTATTAAACCTCTGAAATCAATGTTACATAAAAATACATATTCATATTAAAATAATTATTTACATTAAAGTAATTTGTGATACAAATTACCGTCTCATTCTGTAACCTAAGTATTCTTCACCTTTGTTTCTTTCCTGCTGCTCCCCATTAGATGATCTCATAATTTAGATGTGAGTGTACAAAGGTGTAATATACTTTTAGGGCACTATCTCCATTCATAACTTGTATTACCTGTTTAAGCACATATATACCCTTATTTATTTTGTTACTGATGTTTTCTACTGTTTATTCCATTTTAAATTATTATCTATAACTAATCCTAAAAAATTTCCCTGCGTTACTCAGCAAATTTGCTCATTTTGGATTGCTAGTGTTATGTTTGTCTGCATTTTATTATTTATTCCAATTTGCATCCATTCCATTTTATTTGTGTTTAGTAACATTCCTAACTCTGATAAGTATATTCTAACTGCCTCTAGTATTTTATTTGCTTTATTTTGTACGTCTGTCGCTGTTTTACCTGTCACCACTATAGTGGTATCGTCCGCATACCCAATGGCTAATCCTCCCACATCCTGAATTTTTTTATACAGATAATTTATGTAGAGTATAAACAGATACGGTCGCAATTTACACCCCTGTGGTACTCCATGTTTTATATGTTTAAAGTGAGATTTCATTTTTCTCAGATTTCCTTCTATGTTATGCATTATCTCTACACATTGCTCTCTATTTAACAGGTATGAACTTAAGCATTCTAGTAGGTGCCTCTTATCCCACAGTTTTCTAATTTCTCTAATAGATTTTTAATGTACACACAGTCAAAAGCTTTGGAGAGGTCAAGAAAAATTGCTACCACTGTCTCTTTTCTGTCTATTGCTCAAACAATTATATAATTTCTTTTGCTAATTACATGTACTGTAGATTTATTTTTTTGAAAGCCAAACTGATTTTCCAAAATTATATTAAATTTATCACAAAAACTCTGCAGCTGTTCTAAGAAAAGGCCCTCCATGATTTTTTAAAATACTGAGCAGAGTGATATAGGGCGATAGTTTTCCACTAGTTGTTTGGAGCCTTTCTTTTTGTAAATTGGTCTAATTATTACTTGTTTAAGTTTACTTGGGAAAGTTCCTGAGTTAAAGCTCTTGTTTATTATGTGAGTAAAGGTATTCACTATCTCATCCTTTACAATATTTTATCATCTGATTTGAATATTCATCCAAACCACTTGAATGTTACATTTTAGTGTGTTTATCTGTTTAATGACCTGCTCATTTGTAATTTCTCTCACTACCATGGAGTTACATGCATTTTTTTCATTGGTTTTTTGGTCAATGATTTTATTCCCATATTTGATACAAAATTTATATAATAATCATTGAATGCGTTACTTATGTTTATTGGGTTTAGGGTTTGACAGTTATTTTTTACAATTTGCACATTTTCTACCCATTTTGATTGATGTGCTTTCTTTGTGTACGGTTTTAATAATATTCCACATCTTTTTGGTATTATTTTCAGCGTTTTGTGAGTCTTTTGTTGTGAAGCTTTTTTGCTTCATTGATCACTGAATTTAGAATACTCATAGTTTTCTATATACCTGTAAGACTCTTCATTTAGTTTGAAAGCTTTTAAAATATTTAAGAATTTCATTCTTGTTATGTATTTGTTTATTATCCCTTCTGTAGACCAATTTATCTGTTTATGCCTGTCACAAACTACTTTGTGCAATGGTGCTGACTGCTTTAGAATGTAGTTAAGATATTCATAAAGAATTCAAATTTATT
The DNA here is from genome assembly GCA_030765065.1 of Deroplatys truncata. Classification (NCBI taxonomy): domain Eukaryota; kingdom Metazoa; phylum Arthropoda; class Insecta; order Mantodea; family Mantidae; genus Deroplatys; species Deroplatys truncata. The sequence goes on from CM060990.1 coordinate 233,240,775, forward strand.
GTCTATTCTTTTAGCTTCACACATGTTTCTGAATACTGCCTGTTTAAGGTTGTCTCTTAATGATTTTAATGTAACTTTATTTATTATTCTATTTACTTCTATTACCGGTTTTAATTTTACTGTCAGTGTGTTTAATGTTTTACTCTCTAATAATTGTCCAAAATGGTCACTGAGCCCTCCTTTTGTTGGTGAGATATTGATATCTTCTCTCTTTAAGTTGGTATAGACGTGAGTGTTGTGTTACTCTGGTTGACCCTGTTTCCTACCATGGCTGTCATACAACTCCCTACCTAGCTAGATAGTATATCATTATATGTAGGTGCATTGCTAGGAAGTGGTGTTTCCACTTATGAAGTTAAGACTTAGAATGAAAAGCATCTCTTCCTAATTTAGGCTAGCACCTTTTTCTAAAGTAGCACTGCCTGCATGTGCTTACTAAATTTTCACAGGAATGTACCTAAACATTATTTAGTATGCAGTCATTAAGTTCTTAGCCTTGATAATTAAACTGGAAGAAATGCTCTTCTACTTCTTGATGGCTTGATATGCCATTAATAAGTAAATTGAAAATACAGTGAGCAGAAATATATGACAATTTCAACTCTTCTCTTTTCGGAAAACAGTGAAGTTTTTCGATATTCTGTACACTCAAAATTAATTTTTAATTACTCTGGCTTCAGTTTCTATACCAAAATATACTAGAACATGTTTTGGTGACAAGAGTCTCCAAGATTTAAGTGATAAAAATTGATTTTGGGTATGTAAAGTGTGACAATCTCCCCTGATATGTCATTAAGATTTGCTTACAAATGGCAAATGATATTGTAGCCAACACCATTGCTGCCACTTCCATGTCTGGACCATTTGCAATTTCTTTTAATTAGGTATTTCAACAGACAACTTTGTGTATCAATTATATCTTAATGGCATTGTTTTAAGTATAACAGGCAGTGAGAACAAAAGTAGTACTGTTCCATATTCTCTTTACAGTTTATATATAACTGTGTTCCTAATTACACACAACTTACAGATCTATTATATTTAGATTATGTTGAACCCTAGCTGTGACAGCACACACATGATTTGATGGTCAAGTAAATATGCTTGCTCAGACATCACTATCCCACAATTAGATTGCTGTACCAGAGCACGAAGACATGGCATAACAAACAATACATATTTTTCTCCTAATGTGGTCTTCTCAAAGATGGGATGAATTAAATTACAGCAATTGTTTTCTCTTTGGAATTATAAAAAGTATTCTTTAATGGTGGTCTTTGTGGAATACTGGATGGCAAAGGAGGAAGTAGCATACAAAGTAAGGGGTTTCTTAAAAAACAACTTTTAAAATATTAATGAGGCATCTAGTCATTTAGTTCTTTAACTTGAAAAAAGGGGGCTGGTTAGAATTTTATTGTATTTCTTTTAAGTTTTAGGGGTCGCTACCACACATCTAAGTTAGCAATAAAATACTATTTTAGCTGGTGGGAAGACATTCATTAGTTTCTATAACAACATGAGAGGGATTGCTTGGTGCCACTACACCATTAATCAATTCCCTTCCCCAGTTGCATTTCTTGATCTTCCACATTACCTTGCCACCATCTATCTACAATGTGCTGGTTCATAATGGCAGTAGGCCGTGCATCAATGTGCATTGTGATCAAGCTAATTCTTGTGTTAAACTTCATTGTGATGTTTATTTCTCTGTAAATGAGTGTACAACTTTATATTGTAAGTATAAGCAGTAAAGTGACTTTGTGTCTGACATTGTTTTCCAATTATCTAAATAACTGAGTGAAAGTCCTTGTCGGTGTTAGTCCTCCAAAGAGGAGGGTAATCTAAAGAAGAAAAACTAGAAACAGCAGCATGGCACACAAGCCTTGAAGATCTCTTAGTTATTGCTTATTCAGATGTCTTAAATTTAATTTGAATTCAGGAAGACAAAGAATTCCTTCAGGGAAGAAAGATACATCCTGCCAAGACTGGAAACATACAACGTAGATAAAGTACTTGCAAAAAAAAGGAAGCTGAATCCAAAAAGAAAAAAATGGTGTTTAAAGAGAATGCAATGCAGCACCAAGCATAGTATCAAAGCTTTTACTAAGAGGACTGTTTACTGGTTTTACAAGTGAGGATAACACTAATTTTGTAGCATCAAGACTCACAGCTAAAGTGATTCCAAAGCAGCTGTGGTGTTGATCACAATTTTAACAGTTCATCTATGCATCATCAATGTATACAGATTCAATAAAGGATTGCAAAGTTCTTGAAGAGTGAATCTACACCTTAAGTTCAGTAACCATTCACTGGGATGCAAAAATCATAGAAGATGCCATTGGATATGAAACTGTGGATCACCTTTTAAGTCTTTATCTGGTAAGGGGTTGATCAGCTTCTTGAAATTCTAAAGTTATTTCAAACAGGAGAATCAGCAGCTTTGGTTATTTACAAAACAGCATTATCAGGGGGATTTGCAATTGGGTAAACTGTAGGTATGTGATTCAACACTACTATACTAAATCTTTTATTGCCCCTGTTGTTCAATTTATTCATAGACGATATAGCACACATGTTAACAGCAGAGGAGATGAATGTCCCAAAAATAGATGATGTCTGCATTCCTGTTAAAACTGAGTTTTATTCATGGACACTCTTTAACTGTTGTGGTCCTTAGCGTCCCATTCTACTGGGCATGAAAGACCGGTGATTTTTCCTCAGAGGCCTCTTTATCAGGCTTGAAGTTCTTTTATGTGCTGTAAATATACAACACAGGACCACCAGCTTTACTTCCCTTCTGAAGGAAGTCATGCTAAGAAGTTTTACGCCCTAAAAAAAAACCATTGTCTTCTGTTGGGTTTGTACTCATGACCTTGGGAACTAGAGGCTAGCATGGAGGACAACTGCATTCTTGTACTTTTATATGCGGATATGACAATTTTGTCAGTGACAATAGAAGGCTTACAGAAAGGTATTAATAGGTTGGAAGAATATTGTAAACAATGGGCTTTGGTGGTAAACATTAATAAAGTGAAAACAATGGCTTTTAAAAATGGCTAGTGTATGGCAGGGGTGAAAATGGTATTACAATGGGCTATAAATACAAAATGTTAAACATTTCTCCTATTTAGGAGTAATGTTTAATATGAGAGGAAAATGGAACAAACATCTATCAGTCACTAACTATAAAGCACGAGGGCAGTTAAATGAACTATTACATACTCTCATGCTTATACCTGATATGACGGTAGATACATTAGAAAAGGTGTATAACTATAAGGCCGATTTTGTTATACAGAAGTGAAATTTGGGGATGGGAAAGAGCAGAGCATGTAAATAAAATGTAGGTAGCATTTTGGAAAAGAGTTCTTGGAATTTCACAAGGCACAACAAATTCAGGAGTATTGAGGGAGGTGGGATGTTATGAAGACACAATACGCTGTAAAATAAGAGCAGTGAAGTACTGGCTGAGGCTGATGCAGGGAGATAATTCCACACTACAGTCCAAGTGATACCAGCAAGAAAACCTGTCTCCTAAGTTTTAGGCAGCTGATTTGGAAAGAGGTTTGAGGAAAATAGGAATGGGGTCAGTATGGCAAAGAGCTGAAACAAATGGCAAAAACATATGGAAAGGTGCCAAAAGAAGACTAAGAGGTATCAACCAACAGGAAATAGAATTGGATTGTAAAATTAAACCTTCTCTAAGTTTAGCAAATGAAATAAAATTGAATTGGGGTAAAGAGGCATATATACTTAACTTAGCAAGAAAGGAAAGATAAGGGATGGAATGGTTTAGACTGGGGGGCTGGAAGGCACAGAAAATAACTGATGATTCTGGCAGGAGAATCTGCCCATTCTGTGATTTGGATGAGGACTGGATACATATTTTGGCACAATGCACATAGTGGGAGAACTACAAAATAAACTGGCATGTTGGGATCTACCAGTTGGCCAGAGGAGCTGTCAAAACATGGGCAATTTCTTGGTTAAAGTGCATGAAGCTAGGTCAGATTTGTTCAGTTAGTCAAAGGCAATTTATCTCTATTTTCCTTTTTCTTGTTTCTTTTTCTGTTGTTTCTTTTGTCACCACACCTTGTATCTTAAATATGCATGTATGGTCAATGACCCATGCAGTAAATAATTGTGTAATAACTTAAATAATTTGAAACTAATAAAGATATCTTATTTATCTACTAAATACTCAATTGCGAAGTGGAGCATGTATTCTACTTAAGCAAAATATTTATTTCTTAAAGATATACTTGCTCAGAGACCAGTTCAAGCTGATGAAAAGAGAAGAGATGTTAATTTGCAACATACGAGGTGATATCCAAAATATTCGGGACTGGTGCTACCATCTCAACAGTAGTTGCAGGAGAGTTTTGTGCTGCTAGGTGGCAATACTAGCACATCTGATGAGTGAGTGTTTAAAGTTTCATGCAGCTGGGTAGATGTGCTGAGATTCTATAGTACTTTTCATGATACTCTGTGTGTAGTGTGTGGTGATTTTATGATGGAGCAAAGATTGGAACAGAGAGTGTGCATCAAATTCTGTGCAAACCTCAGGAAAAATTATAGGGAGACCCTTGCAATGATTCAACAAGTGTTTGGGGGACAAAGCATGAGCTTTTTGACAAAAAAACAACATGACGGTTGTCTCCACCCACTGTACTCGCCTGATTTGGCACCCTGCAACTTCGCTCTATTCCCCAAACTGAAAATCAAATTGAAAGGACGTCAGTTCAACACAATTGAAAGGATTCAAGAAGAAAAGCTGTCTGTGCTAAACACCCTCAAGAACATGACTTCCAGGATGCATTTGGAAAATGGCAGAATCGCTGGGACCAATGTATACATGTAGAAGGGAACTACTTCGAGGGCGACGGTGATCATTAGACTCAAAGTAAGTTTTTGACCAGATGGCAGCACCAGTTCCAAATATTTTGGATATGTATGCATTTTACAGCAACAATTTATGTAACATTTTATTTCCAAGTTGCACTGTTAAAAACGATCTGTGGTTTCTAAAAGATCTAAAGAGACATGAAAAATGAATGAAGAACTGTCCAGAAAAACAGTGAAGAGGTCCCTTGGTGATTTGTGATACCTGTCAGAGGAACAAGTTACTTTTGCCTTTTTTGATGAAAATGTTTCTATCCAAACTAAATGGTTGATGGTGACTGCCTTAAGGAAAATGAAGGAATGGAGTCTCCAATGAAAGGTTGAAATGTGGATCTAGATATTGCTGCATATAATGTAGAAAATTTTATATCAAACGCCACAATGAGATTTTTCAATATCACTGGTGTTCCATCCAAGTTTCTACAAAAACATATTGTTACAAAACATGAAAAGAAATTGTCCATTCCTTGAGGACTGTCAACAGTATTGCAGAGTACAGAGTGGCACTGATGGAGAATACAATGCACTGCATACAATAAACGAAGGGCAAAATCAATTTTTACTGTTATTAGTGAAAAAGTTTGGATGGACATACCCTGACACTAAAATATATTGGCATAGTAATTGTCATAAAGACTACAGTTTTAAAATTTTTTTAGAATGTTGGTAGTTTAGCAGATTTAGCTGTGTAGTATGTTCCATTATGTAATAAGTATTCACAAATAACATGTAATTTATTGTGTGTGTTGAATACAAATTTATTGTTTTTTTTACATAAAATACAAAATTTCAGTGACTGACAGTGATCCTAAAGTACAACTGAAATATAAGAAAAACATGAAGTATTAATTTCACTCAAGGTGAAACAAAATGATCTGTGTCTGTATTACAATTCATTAACTCATTGTTTTTGTTAAATAAAAAGCACCCTAATACACAGACTGATTTATATTCCAAGGAATTTTCATTGAGAAAAAAAAAATGCCAAAGAGATATTACACAGAAAGTTTATTCATTGCACACACAGTGTGTTAAAAACATAATGTGCACTGAAAGTTCCTTAGGGCATTTATATGTAGTAACTATATAATGCAATGCAGAAGATGCTATTCATGTTAGATTAATATTGTAATAATTGGCATTTGCTGCCAAGGTGTTAAGTTCTTTTGACAGAAAGTATCCAATACACAATTCTTAAAGCAAAAAAAAAAAAAAAAAAAAAAAACAGGAAGGGAACCAATTTATCAACAATGACAATCTTACATGCTAGTCCATTCATACGAATTAAACTCTTATTTGGAGAAATGGATGATTTGATAAGTTTGGTGGTGTTATTTAACACAGTAACTGTGTAACATGTGCATGTATGAAAATTAAGTGATTAAATGTTTAAGACAAATAAATATTCACTCACAAATTAAATGGGTTAAGTATTAACTGTGCATGTAATTAAGATTAACTGAACTGTATATTTGGAAATAAGAATAAGCATGAAAGTAATATTTGGACTTACATGAGAAATAAATATTCCTGATTCAGTAGCTCCAAAAGGCATGCAGGAATGGTCAGTTCCACCAATGATACTGAAACCCAATGAGCCTCCTCCTTTTCTAAGCGTCACCTCCTGAAAAACATAATCATTAAGTAGATAGTATTAATGACACTATGACAAGACACATCTTTCAAGCATCAGGTGCCATACAGTTCGCCAATATTTTTCAAGTGGCAAGTTTTAATGAATACTATGTTTACAAATGAATTTAAATATATAACAATGTGATGTATAGCCATGTACAAGAACTAACAGAACACAGTACTGACTTAAGTAATGAGCCCATTCCCAATAAAATGGCCTACCATTAATGTTGTACAAAATGGCCAGCATTATATTTTAAACTTGTGGATCTCTAATGATGCAGTGGATGAATCAGGATACAACAATTAATTATTGTGTTAATAACATTAAGGAATGACATATACTTCTGTGTGTGCAGGAAAATGAAAACAAGACAATGTTGAAGAGTTTTAGGTAGGAAGGAGGGAGGGAAGGAAGGAAGGAGGGAGGGAAGGAGGGGGGAGGGAGGGAGGGAGGGAGGGAGGGAGGGAAGAAAGAAAGAAAGAAAGAAAGAAAGAAAGAAAGAAAGAAAGAAAGAAAGAAAGAAAGAAAGAAAGAAAGAAAGAATACAAGTGCTAAACATGACAGCGGCAAAATCAGAAGTTTCTACTGGGGTGATATGAGCTCTCTTTTTAGGGGATTATTTAATCTTATTATACCTTATTTACATTTTTGTTCATTAATTTATATTAACAGATCCAATTCCCCAAAGCCCTTCTAACAGTGACATAAAAAGTACAAGGGAGGCTTTTTAAACTTAAAAGATGATTTAATTAATTTCATTTACTTTCAGCCCATTCTTTATGAAGTTATTGTACAATGATCTACAACATTTTTATGGTGCATCTTCCACTTTACCCCATAATTGTAATTCCATACAGCCTGGCTGTTAAGGAAAGTGCCAAATAATACACATTTTATTCTTCCTATTTGAAGCTAATTAAATGTGAAATTAAGTTGTGCCATATTTCAGTATCTCATAAACAACTGTTAGCATGGGGTATACCTACACTTCTGTTGTTTACATACATAACTATTGTAACACTTCATGCTTTTGCTTTAAGGTTTATTTGTACATCAGTTTTCAAACTGAAAAAAAAAAATTGACAAATTTTTTATTTTGTTACCGATGGTTTCTCAGGCTTAGTCTCAAGTAGTCCACTCTTCTATGAGACAGTAGAGAGAGGAAAATGAGAAAATAGTGCTGTGCGTGCAGTCATTTTATGCACAAAGGACATAGAGTAAAGCATTTATAAAAGTTTAATGAAGCATACAGATAAAGCAGTTAATAAGAGTGCAATAGTGGCTGAGAATTATTCTTTCTAATAGCCTGAGAAATAAAGTGTGATATTTATTATATTATCATTAAATTTTTATTGAAATGTCTTCTTGGTATGTTCCAAAGGGCTAATAAAATTAACTGTAGATTTTTGTAAAAGTAACATTATGTCATAAACACAGATATATTAATTCTTATTTAAGCTTTGTGAATGTGCACAAGTGAAATGACTTGTGCAACAAAAACACACTCCTTATTAGAGGTTTCATTCTAGTATATTTTGAATGTATAACATCCTTGCTTAGTTTCTTTATAATGTTCAGTGGGGATCATGATTTCACATTGGCCTAAATCCAGGGAAAGGGTTCCTTTCTCTCATGGATACTAGAACCAGCATTTATTCCACATGGCTCTTACAAACTTCTTTTGGCTATTACACATCATACCAAACTATTTAACTACTACATTTTTAAGTCATTGCAGATTTCTTCATCAAGGATAGGTTAAAAGTCTGAAAGATTATGTGCACTGAATGTACCAAGTATGAAGTCCAAAGAGGAGGGAGACTGACACCCTGCTACTTGAATCTAATACAACAACAGCTGGGAGAAACAAAGAGAACCAAATCTGTCTTCTTTTACTCATATCTTCTATCTATAGTGTTTGGATGTTTCATGCTACGGCAGAGTTATAACTCAAACAGAACACAACCAAAAAGCACAGTTCATCTCATCTCCTATTATATGCCTTTCATCATTATGTATAAAAATCAGTACCATGATGAAGAAATTTGCCAAATAAATCTCTGGTAAACCCGAGTCAAATAGCCTATACTCGTCTTCCAGCATGCTTGTGTGGGTTCCTAAACATCTCTACACAGCTCTCCTTCAGTAAGTGTCTGTTTCAATTTTTGTGTTGTTTACTTATTTTATATGCATCAGCAGAGCACCAGAGAAATCATTGAACCTGTGGGTATAAAAGTGGGCATATATTGTTATGATAGGTTCCAACTATTTCATATTTGGAAAGCTGATATTTATAGCTGTCAACCATGTGTTGCACTACAATCTTCCATAAGGGCTATTCCATTTCAAATCATCTGAAATAAGAGGAAAATCAAACTTGCTTTTTGTAAATGAAAAAAAGAAAAACTTTCTGTATTTGGAGAAAAGCCTGATACATTGCTCTATGCATCGTCCTCCATGGTCTAGGGGTACCATGCTAACCTCTAGTTCCCGAGGTCGCAGGTTCAAACCCAGCGGAGGGCGATGAATTTTCTCTGGCATAAAAATCCTTAGCATGGCTTCCTTCAGAAGGGAAATAAAGCCAGTGGTCCTGTGTCAGATTTATGGCATGTAAAAGAACCTCAAGCCTGACAGAGAGGCCTCTGAGCAAAATTTTTGGTCTTTCACGCCCAATATAGAACGGGACACTAATAACCAAAGCAATTAAAGAGCATCCATAAATTAAAAAAAAAAACAACAACAACAGCAACAAATCAGAACATTATACTTTTACAATTGAAATAGTTCAAATTTATTGTATCTTCTTAAAATTGTTAACTTCATGCTGTCATAACTCACAAACGTTTTAAACATAATTATTTAAATCAAGCATTATTTTGATTCTTAAACCTAAATTTCATACTTATAAGCAAAACTATTTGTCTTACTTTTATTTGAGTTAAGAAATTTCTAGTTTTTCATGTGTAGACAGTTTGGGATTAAGAAAACTAATTGTATTATATATGGTAAGATTACGTAATTTAAACACAAGCAAACATATGCTTTACTGTAATGTGACTGATAAGGATTTGTCTAAAATAACTGAAGAAGTTAATTACTTTACATGTGGGAGGCAGTAAAATACATGTTCATGATCACCCTCACATGTTTGTTTTTAACTGAAGGCCAAGCAAGTTGTTGAGCATAAGGTTAAACAATGAGAATGCTTACAAAGCAGTCTGTGGTACTGAGCATTTTCTAACAGATTCGCATTGCTACATGTAGATGCATAAAATAATATTGATAAAATACTGAGAACAGAATTAACTTACCAATTTTGCCACCTCCTGCACACAGTCACCTCAGATCTTTTTGCCATGTCTGCTATATTCTTCTGATTCATAAAAGTATTTAGCTAATTTAGCTGTTTCCTCTGAAAGTCCATCACCTATCTTTCTGTCCACAACAGACATAATTACACCTTTCCTATTCACTTCTGCTGCTTTGTGAATCATATGGCTTGTGGCTGTAAAGTCAACCTGAATCTTTTTAATGGGCCATGACAAGGGAAGAATGGTGAGGAACTGACTTTTGTTTTACTGTCCTCTGCCAACTTGAACGCCTATTTAAGATTCTCTAAAATTTCATTGTCTATTTCATCAATAGGTTCACTCATTTCAGCCTGATGAAAAAACTTTTCTTTTATTGCATTCTCTATAGTTTTCACTTTACTTTAGTGTATTTTATTCAGTTAATTTCATATTCCTTATTGGACTCAAACCAAAGACAGTAAGCATTTTGTTTAAGGCAGCTGTGTAGAGACTAGCCCCAATGGATCGCACTTCACTACTTATCTGTATTACTGTCACTATGGCTAAAATTTTCCACTTGAACACTAGAAATTATTGGTTATGCATTTTCTTCTAATGACCTTATCTGCTCTATTGTATCCTTTTTCTTTAATTTAATTCCATATGAGGCAAATACATGAATTCAGGACCGTCATTTCAGTTTCTGCTGTGGGAGGGACAAGACTGCCTAAAGCAGTTGTCTGAATTTTTATATGACTTTTAACGACGCATTTAGTCTAAGAAAAAGCCATCTTTTATTTCTTAAATGTGAAATATTTATATTAAAAGTAGAGTTCTCCTAATTTTTCTTTTGGTAGAGCAATAACAACTAGTAGCCTGATTATTTCTCATAACTTGGGGGGGGGGGGCAATTGAACCCCACGGTAGCCCAAAATGACGCCCCTGTATGAATTGTATTTTGATATCTTTCTGGAATGCCATATTTGTATGCCCTAGAATGGGGTACTTTACAGAGCGCTTTGGCATTAACTTTTATCAACTGCACGTTGAAGGAGGTTGAAGCAACGGTGACCAGTTTAAGATTTGCGTTCCATTTTAGGCAATCTCTGAAAGAAGTATCGTAATACAGAAAACATATATGCATATTACCACATACCTTAGCTTGATTAAAGCTTCTTTAGATTTAAATTTTCTTACTTTGAAGAAAGACTCAACAATGTATCACTAAGAAAAATATAATTAATAACCACTTGTACTTAACTCACAATATTTTAATTAGCATTCCTAACTTTTGGAAAGATTGAAGAGAATGGAAATAAACATGAAATATAAGTTTGTATTGTCGCATTGCTGAATAGCCTGCCTTCGCTGCTGCAGAGTGCCTGGTGAACTTCGTGCATAAACCACCTAAATATCTGCATCCATTCACTTTTTTGAGTTATAACTACGAACATCCTAACATTACCACTTTACCAACATTACCGGCTTCTCTTAATGGCACTACAGATTATTATCTTTGGTTTTATAAAACTCTGAAGATGCTTAAAATAAGTAAAAACTGTATATAGGTTTTTGTGAAAATTATAAAAATAATTAGTATATGCTGTAACGAAATATGGACTTTTACCTACAAAATGAGATTTGGTACAATATTCTAAAATAAAGGGTTCTGGAGCTGGGCATACTTAAAGCACCATAAAATTAATACGATACATTTATTGTTCAATAACATGACAACTGTTGGGTTTTAGATGCTAATATATGATAAATATGCTTTCCTTAGCACCCCGTATTTATAGGAAAAATTACAATGGAAACAAAAAATGTAAGGCTTTTGCCATTCGATTTCACATGCAATATCCCATACATGCCTATTAATATTATCTATTAATATTTATCTCACACATTAAGGGCCAAAATTTCAAAGAGCATGGTCATGTTAGTTAAGATTTCACAAATGGTCAGCAAACCCTAATCTCATAATTAAGCTCATGTTCCAGCACTTTAAAAATAAGGGTACCTTTAAAGCAGTTTTAAATAAAATATATACAGCACATACTTACAAGATGGGAATTTGCCTTCAGTTTCTTGCAATAGCACACATATGACAATGTAGTTGTTAGTTCATTCATCCCTAATTTTCTGTAAAACAGCAATTTTATTTCCATTTGTGACCTTAAATGCCATCATGTTGAAAGTGGAAAACCTGCATTGCACTTAGTCAAAATCCCTCATTGGCACTTAAAACCAATCAATGCAATGTACAAAGTAATAAAGCACATTCGGCAAACAGCCTATCCAATCACATGTCAGCATAGCCAATATATTACAATGCGAGAATTTGTAATTTCATGTTCTCATTATTTGACAACTCTTAATCTTCAAATACAATTAAATAGCTTTATATCATGTATTTCAGATTTAAAGAAACACATAATACTTACTGAATGTGCTAGAAGTAAGGAGATTTAAAGATAGATATTTAGTGGTTCTTGGTGATGCTTCGAAATGGGAATCTGACAGAATGTGCATGATATCTACATTGGTGAATTGCTTATCTGGATTTGTAAATTTTCTCAAACTTTACAAGTTAAACTTTTATTGTGAAACAGAGTTTACAAACATTTGTAATATTTTCCTTGTTATTTGTAAATTGTTGGTATGAAATTGTAAATATTGCGGAACAGGGCCCTGGTAGGATAGAGCTGCAAACACCAACAGTCAAGGATTTATACTGCTGCTGGTAAGGCTGGTTAGTGTTTAGCTTCTGAACAATGAAGTTACAGGTTACTGTGTTACATTGTTACATTTCTCTATTAGCCATTGTTCAAAGTACACATAGCACATCTTCATAAATAAGCAAGGTAAATGAAGCTTTCAATTATAAAACCCAATGGGTGGAATGAATAAACTTGTAGCACCTACTTTTTACTGCATTTCTGAAGATGCTTCATTTCATAACATTAAAAAAAACAGTAGTAGGTGCTTTGTTATGAAGTATCTCTTAAATCATGGAATACTTGCTTTCCTGGAGAGCATGTGGTCTATTTTGATAATTAAAAACAGTACATGTTACAAAACTGTAGTATGTGCTATCAAATTCTGAAGGTAGCTCATTAGAATACTTCACTGTTTTAAGCATAGTTGATATCCATGTCATGGCTGGATTTATACCCATCATTCGATGGAGAAAGGTATATAAACTTCGCAAAACATCAGAAGATGTTGATTATAAAACTTTGTACAGGTTTGATAGAAATAACTTAGATTGGATAACTGACTTACAAACTAGAGGAGGTGCCATAACCAATAATCAAAAATGGGGATTTTTCTTCGCTACATCGGGGACTCAAGATTTCTCAGTGGTATTGGCAAGGACATTGGAGTTCACCCCACAACAGTTTCCTTAAATGTTTCTACTTATGGATGCCATAATGCAGAAAGCCAGTGACTGGATTAGATTTCTATCTTCTGTTGACGAGTTTCAAAGAGAGAAGAACACGTGGCAAGAGAAGTTCCATTTCCCTTCAGCTATCGGTGCTATAGATTGTATGCATGCTCCTATTGTAAACCCTGCTTTGCACGGTGATGAATATGTTAAGAAAAAGAGTTTCTGCAGCATCAACATGCAGGCAACTTGTAATACCAAAGAAGAATTTACAAGTGTTGATGCATCATGGCCAGGCTTGGTATATGACTCACGTGTGTGGAAACATTCGTATATACATGAGATAATGCGATACAATGAAGTTGATGCAGTAATGCTAGGAGATTCTGACTACTGTGTAACTCCATGGTTTATGACTCCTTTCAGAAATGCCACCACTGCTGAAAAAGAATCATACAATAGATGCAAACTCTAGAGGGAGTTATAATTGAAAGATGCTTTGGACAGTTAGAAAAACCATTTTCCTACATTACAGCACGTGTACACTTGAATAAAATTCCAAGTCTTGCCTTGTGCTGTTTCATTTTACACAAAGTTGCAAAACATCTTAAAGATGAAGACTTTGGAATTCCAGAAATAAAGGCTCATGATGTAATGGTAAATGATGAAGATGATAGAGAGGCTATCATTCTGCAGAGGGGAATGCATAGAAGGGACAAAATATCAAGAATAATCCATAATTTGTGACATTAAGTTACACTGGTCGACAATGAATTTTCGCCAAAAGAACTAAATGTGCTGTGAGTTAGAGATTCATGACAAAAGCATGTCTAGAGGTAATCCAGGGGCAATAGGGGGTCCTTAACCTTCCAAACTTTGTTCACTTAAGGATAGAACACTCATCCGGCCAGTAGGAGAGATCAGCTTAGTGCAAAGTCGCATGAAAATCTAGCTAGGAACCAAAGATCTAGGTAATAAAATGGAAGCCTTGGCAGCAGCATCAGTTGTTTCATTACCTGCCACAGTTACATGACTAGGGAATCCCATAAATGACATGCTAATGCTGGCATCTGGGAGTGAACGAAAACTATTCTGGATGTGCTGTATGATGGGATGGTAAGTGTACAGCCCTCGAAGGCTCTGAAGTGCATTAAAGAATCTGAAGTATATACCGCCAGATGCCTGTTGCTGAATGTGTGAAAGTGTTTAATGAATATTAAAATGCTCAGCAATAACAACTGAACACCGCCTTGAAAGATAAAAACAAAAGCTTTAACAATAAAAAATAAACACACATTCTATTCTTCTATCACTCAAGCCATCGTATAAATATGTAGTATGCCAATTCACAAAATCCTCTTTTAAAGCTAAAACGGTTGAAGGAATGATCAAACTGGGAGCCATGAACTTATAACAGTTGCAGAAGTGCCTTAAAGAGTGGTGGTTTGGCAGTGGGCGGGATTGGTTGTAACAGCACAGCGCTATGTCCAAGCTGCAGCATGGCAGGGTAGATGTGGTGATGTTACACCATACTAGTATACCAGTGAGTTATAGATTTTCTTTGCTGCAACATAGGTAAAAACAAGTATGTAATTTAACAGCTGTTCAACACTATAAACAGAAAAAGTAATATTTGGATTCCTGAACGCATTTCTAAACTTTACAACAAAGTTAATGCTACTTGACCTATCTTGGATTAAACAAAACAAAGAAAGAACATTCAAAGTAGGTAAGTTAGTTTTGAATATGGACATAAGGTTTTGCCACTATTGGCATACCACTGATGTCTAAATCCCATAGAATAAGTTTGTTCACCAACTTGATTGAAAAGTAAAATCTAGGAAACGCTCTTGAGAGCAAAAAAGGAATAGTAAAGTTAATCTATTTTATTTATTTACTTATTATGAACATAACAGGCCTAAGCCCAATTAGAATTTCATTATAGAATATAGTCAGATACAATATTCATATCTAACTTTTACCGAAGAAACAAACATAAATTATAGATAAAAATGGAAGCTGTGAAGAAAATTAAAAGCATACAAACCAGAAACAACTAAAAAAGAAAAAAACGGTAACACGGTTTTTAATAATGCAATAATTTCTAAATTCAATACTTCCCTTAATCTGCCAATAAGTAATTATTAACTGCAACATTTTGAAAATGTGGTTTCATAATTTGTATAGATAGGGTAATATCCAATTCTTTTATACAACAGATATTTAAAACATTTTTACTGTAATTTTTCTATTAAATGGGTATGTTTTATTGTCTTGGGATTCCAAATGACACATGGAATTTCAAGATTTGTCTAACAAAGCAGTTGTAAAGTAAAATTAATGTTTTTTTTTCTTCTTTCTTTCTTTTTTTTTATGTATACCAATACTGACGAATGAAGCCTCAACATTTAACCTTTTTGTTTATTATTTATTTATTTATTAATTCAGTGTGTTGTGTTGATATGAAATGCTTTAAAAATGTACTGCCAAATCTTCATTTTCAACCACTTTAACCAGTGGTATCCTATTAATATAATCAACATATTTAAGGGATTTTTGTTCATTCTTATACATTTACTAATATTAAATGGAAGTTTGTTTGTTATGCTCTGAGTATTATAGAGTGTAGGTCATGTTGAAGTTTTAAGTAATCCTTAACATTACTAATACTTTTATACAATTTAACATCATCAGCAAACATTAATATTTTGGAATGTTTATTGATACTAGGTAAATCATTTACAAAGCACAAAAGTAACAAAGGTTCTAAGTTGGAACTTTCGGAAATACCTGAATTAACATTAAAATGGTATGACTTGTAGATTTTATAATACACCACTTGTGATTTGCTTTTTAAACACGATCAAAGTAATTTCATTAATGGAAAGAAAAAAAGCCAATTTTGATGATTTAGCAACTAAAAAGTCATGATATACTTTATCAAACACCTTTTGAAAATTGCTGTATATTACATCTGGCTGCTTAAAATAGTCTAGTTCTGGAGATATATATTCAGCAACGTTAAAAAGCTTCGTAACAAATTAAATTAAACTGTGTTTCATTTATGGTTGCTCTTTAACTGCTATAATCCTAACATCCCATTCTTATACCTACTGCACGTGAAAGACTGGAAATTTTGCTCAGAGGCCTCTTTTTCAGGCTTGAGGTTCTTTTATGTGCTGTAAATCTAAAACACAGGACCTCTGGCTTTACTTCCTTCCAAAGGAAGTCATACTAAGGATTTTTACACCCAAAACAATCCATCGTCCTCCAACGGGTTTGAACATGCGACCTCAGGAACTTGAGGCTAGCATGGTACCACAAGACCATGGAGGACAACTGATGTTTTAGGCATGAACCCACACAGCAACAGTAAAATTTCTAGCTTAATATGAATAAATTTATGTATATAAAAATACTTTCAATAATTTTTGTGGTATAGAGAAGCAGAAATAAGTTATTCTTGTTTATCATCTTAGAATTTCCAGATTTGGCAATGGGAATTACTTTACTTTGTTTCCACACATTGGGAATATTTCCTTGAAGTAATATTTGGTTACAGATTAATGTTAAAGTGTATAACAATAGAACACTACATGCTTTAAAGGTACAAGTCAGTACTAAGTTATTGGAAGTGGTTATAAGCAGTGGGACTTTTTAATATGTTGAACTTGTAAGTGGATTTATGACACTTACGTGCAATCAAAAATACAGAGTAATGAAGTTTGAAATTCTGCCAATTGACAACATAGTGAAGTTCTCCTGTAGAGGCTAGATGGTAGCACAGCCAACACTAAAGTAGGGGATCCCCTTCTAGACCCAATGGATATGCAGCTGACAATGGAGATGAAACATGTTCTAAGTAAAAACTTAGTAAGTGAAACTAAAGTGTCATCAATCCACTCACAACCTCAATATGTAAGTCGGCATTCCAACAGGCCCTGCAGATCTGCTACCCTTATATCTCATTGCAAATTTGACTTATTTTTCACTTATTACTTTTATATAAATGGAGTCTAAAATATAAGTGGTGTTGTCACTTTGAAAGTGTATTCTGGAAGTACTCCTTGAGTAAACCAATTTAAAGTAGTCAGCATATTCATTAACAATTTCACTGGTAGTTCTAATATTCTGCCATTATTATTCCTTCTTTGTGTGTGCTTGAAAATGTTTCCATTTGTTTTTGCTTAACTGCCAGAAGTCTTTACCTTCAACTTAATCGACATAATTTTTAAAGCTATTTTATTTTATTTTACACGTGTTTTTACGTCACATGCAATTTCTGAAACACTTTTATTTTTATGATAGTTTTGTTTTAATTTTATATTATTCATTATTTCTTTTGTGAAACAAACATGATATTCATATTTGTGTTGTTTTCTTCTGGGTACACATCTGTAAAATATTGAGTAAATCTTATCATACAAAATGACC
This sequence comes from Deroplatys truncata, assembly GCA_030765065.1. Taxonomy (NCBI): domain Eukaryota; kingdom Metazoa; phylum Arthropoda; class Insecta; order Mantodea; family Mantidae; genus Deroplatys; species Deroplatys truncata. The sequence continues at coordinate 233,258,428 of CM060990.1, forward strand.
ACAGGGTAACAACTTCAAATGTTGCGACATGATCCAATTTATAACCTCTTATAAGCTTGTACATTTTGTTAAAAACTACTTTGCAGAAATTATAGGTGCTTGTTGTCGCTATGTTACTTTTTACCATTTTAATTTTAAACACTAAATTTAGAGTATGGTATACATTTAATGGCATTTTGTTAAAAACCGCTTTGCAGAAATTATAGGTGTTTGTTATCGCTATGTTACTTTTTACCATTTTAATTTTAAACGCTAAATTTACAGTACAGTATACATTTAATGGCACCAGAGGTTACTATCTTCTCTCAATTTATGTGTTATAACCAAGGTTAGGATTTTTAGGTGTGCACCTTTTTACTTAGGGTAAGTTAAAGCTGTGCAGAAAGATATCACAGTGTGAAATTTTGTTTCCAGTTGCCAAAAGAGGCATTTTTTTCTCGCACCTTTTTCCGTTTTTTGGGACCTTTACCCCTTTTTGGCACCTTTATCCCATTTTTCCCCCAACCATGCCCAAATCACCTTTTTCCTCCTTTTTTCTTTTATGTTTCATTCCAATTTATTCTTTAACTTTCAATTAACATCTACTCAGCTTGCTGTGTATGTGCGAATAGTAAGTCTACCTCTTTCAGTAAATGCTGCACGGGAATTGAAAGCACACATGCAACGATGGAAAATAATTGTGTGTTCGACGAAAACCTCTTTCTCTTGCTTTACCGCTATAAAGTAGCCCACAATGATGCAATTGACAATGAGTGATTCTATCCCACCAGAATCAGTACCTCCTGTTCGTGAATGTGAGTTTGTTACTGTGAGAGACGTCATCTGTTTGCATGGAGGTGAAGGCTGGGCATACAGAGACAGCAGTAACCTCACTTGCGCAGTTCCAAAGATTATTAAGACTGGGTTCTGCTCGAAACTACTAGAAATCGCTGAGACTGAAGTTCCACCATGAATGAGAACATTCTGGTAATTGTCGCGGTGTTATAAGAGAATGTGGACAGCGAATGGGCACAAGAGTGAGTTGTGTGACAGTTGCACTGTGTTAGCTCTCCAAATGAGTGTACTAGTACTAGATTTTACCATGCCAAAGGTGTCCAGTGCTCGATTTGTTGTTCTGGCTGAGGAATTCAAACAAGATTCCATAGACACTGATGGAACTGTTATGCGATGTACTATTTGTGATTCAGGAATTTTGTTAGATGAAAAACACCAGCGAGATCACATCAAACAACATATTCCCAGCTCTAAGCATGAAATGAACAAGACTCTTCAAGGAAACAAATCAAGGCAACCTCTATTACAAAATGCGTTTCAACAGAGTTCTTCAAAGATTTCTTGAAAAACACACAAAGATGTCAATGCCCGATGAGAGTACTTAAAGAAAAACCTACATGGAGCCTGTTTACCAAGAAACCATAGAAAGAATCAAGGAGAAAGTGTCTGATTGCGATGTGGGAATCATTGTGGATGAACCCACAGTCTCAATAGAACGATATGTTTTGAACATTTTAGTTTTTCCCTTAGCAGGGGAGAAAGTTAAGCCCATGTTGTTAAAAATGTGCGAGCTACAGAAAGCCAATGCCAGTACAGTAATTCAATCCATTATGGACTTCTGCCAAAAACTCTGGCCTACTGGTATCGACTTTGAAAAACTTCTTCTTGTGGTTATGGACATTTCAAATCAATTCATCTCTGCACTGAAGAAGATTCTACTGAAAGCTCCGAACCGTGTTGTTTACTACAGGGAAATCACTGGCCTGCCCCTTCCAAATTTCCCAGTCATTACTCGCTGGGGATTTTGGATTGAGTGTGCTGCTATGTTGTGTGAGAATTTTGACAAAATTAAAGAGCTTGTGCTTTCTTAGGATCCATCCGACGCAGGTGCAATTTCCAAGGCACAGCAACTTCTGTTACCAGAGAAAATACATAATTTGCAGACAGAACTATATTGTGTCCATAGTTACAAGTACCTGCCTGCAGCTGTTAAACGATTGGAAGAACAAGGTCTGGAAAAGGAAAAACAATGGGATATTTTTACTTCCGTGAGGGAGCAGTTAGATGGCTTTGCCAAAGACAAACTTGAATCTAGTCTTCAGAAGAATCCAGACATTGAGGAATTCGCCACATGTATAGAGTTGCCATTCCGAGTGTATACAAGGTTTGCCCCACTGGTTTTTGTGGATGTTGAAAGAAGCTTTAGTATCTACAAAGACATTCTATCTCCTAATAGAAACAGACTTACTTTTAAAAATGTGGAGATACTTAATGTCTTGAAAGTACAACAGCTTCATGTTTTTTTCCTTCTTTTGATAAGTGATAAGTTGATATACTTGTTTGTAGTTCAATAAATTAGAATAGAGGAAAGAGAAATCGTTGAATTAGTTAAGGGAATCCACAACTGAAATTAACCCAAAATAAAAAAAAAAAAAAAAAAATATATATATATATATATATATCATGTTCCCAAAAAATTCTCCATTGCTTGTAGTTTTAGAATCCACTTTTATTATTGACCTAGTGAACGCTTCAGGATCGTTACGAGACTTTTTAAATACCCTTGCGCATTTGGTTGCTAGCTGTTTACATTTTTAAAACTTCATTTTAAGGCATTTCTTATTTTCAGCATTTCTGCATATTCAAAATGTTCCACACGATGTAGTTTTCATCCATCCATATCAACATTTTTATGCTTATTTCAAAAACCCAAATAAATAAAACTGTCATATAATTTTGTGTAATGAATAGTTTTTGCACTACTAATTTTTTAAGATAACAATGTATACAAAACAAAAATGAAAAAAAAATAAAAATGCAAATACAAAAGTGCAAAACTTTTTTTCTCTTAAACTAAGAATGGTAGAAAAAAAAATATATGACTGATTTATAGTTCCTTCACATAGAAGCAACATAAGATTTTTTCTTTTTTTGAAAAATGCATCACGTGTTGCATTTTGCATATACCCATAATTTTATACTTTGAAAATTAATAACTTGAAAACTAATTAAGATTTTGGATTGAAATTCAGAAAACAATTATATCTAAAGAAGACTGAGAGTTGGTTAACATTTCAGCCCAGTTGAATGGACAGTTTAGAAAATAGCAATTTCAGTTGTGCATCCCCTTAAATAAACCAGGACCTTATTTGAGCACCTATTCCCTTCCTTTTTGCATCTGAAATTTGCACCTAGAAATCCTGGTAATGAACATATTTCCTGTGGCAATAATGTAATATCAGTATTCCAAAATGCTGTGACTTATAAAGAGAAGATGAAATCATTTTGTGATTTTGTTTTCTGTGATGAGTAATACTAACATGCAGTATAATGAATACTAACTTTGTTATAAGTGGTGCTGAAAGTGGCTTCCATCCGCATTGAGACTTTCCTGGCATCTTTGGATGAAATTCCCATTCCACGCGTAAGTTATTCTTGCATAATTTTCCTTCCTTCTGTTCTGATGTTGTCTTTAAGTTCATCTATGGTGTGGATTGTTAACATTAATTTTATGTTTTAGGGTTCACAACAAATAGAAGTCGCACAAGGATGCAGGGAACGAGGACATTTAGAGTTTAGTGATCCTATTACCCTAAACTGATTAACCAGACACTTGACAGTATCTCTATTTGGAACTGAAATACCAGGAAATGTCTCTTGAAATTGTTAACATGCCTGTCTATATGATTTGGTTTTTACATATGTATTGTACACCCGTAGACAAAAAAAAGTAAATCATCCCCAGATTCCATGTGCCAATCGGAAAGCTTCCTGTATCTTCGTATCAGCTGTGTTCACAACACCCATGAAGGAACTGTAGAATGGTTTGTGGCTGTCTGTGCAGTGGTCACCTTATAAGCTACTGAAAACAAAGCATGGAAGAGCATTAGGTGACCGAGAGGTTAAGAAGCTATTGCGTGCGCTTATAAGCTCCTCAGTTTAAATCTCGTATTACTGCTTTTTTTTTTTTTTTTATGTTAATTTTATGATTGGACGTGTAGAACATAATATTGCATTGCTATAACTGTGGCATTTTTAGGCAGATCTATGCACACTAAAACACTTGTTCTAAATAACTAAACAAATAAGTGCAAATAAACTATTATCCTGTAAAACACACAAAAAATAAACTTAATTTCGGGTGTATGAACCCTCAACACACATAACTGCCATCAATCTTCGGGTGTAAATGAAATTAAATCCCTGCAGTAATGGACAAGAAGCTACAATATCCCAGGCTTTCTGAATTTGTGTCCTTAACCCATTGCGACGCATAGCGTAGTAAAGCGTAGTGAAATGATAAACGCCCTGCTGCGCATAGCGTAGTAGAACATAGTAAATGTGTTTATCGTTTCATATAGGTTTTGCTTATGCTGACCTCAGCTTTTAGGAGCTGTGTTGATGTAAACATACTCCTGCTGCATTGTTCCAGTGATTTAGCAAGCCAGAATGTAATAGCAAACCATAAATAGCACTGTTTACAGCCGGGTGCAGTTGTGTAAGTAAGCAGTTTCCTGTCGCATTTATAGCCATATCAGTACCATGGAGGCTGTTCCAAGTACATCACCGTCTAGAAAACGTTGTAGTGAAAAGGTATTGGTAACAGATGAGGAAATACTTACAGCAGTTTATGAGGAATTAGATTGCGAAAGTAGCTCCAACGAATCTTGGTTTGCTGAGTTAGTGGAAGACAGTGATAAGGAACAAAGTGACAGTGATAGTGCTGAGATACAGGTAGCAGAACAGGGGGCTAAAGCTAGTGAAAGACAAATTAAAACTAAAGCAGTACCGGCACAGTGGACCTCCAATTTGACTTTCAATAAGTTACAAACATTTTCATCCCCTACAGGTGCAAATCATTCTATTCCTACAGGAAGTCCAGAAATAGATTATCTTGAACTTTTTATGGATTCCAATTATTGCGGAAAAATTGTGGAGGAAACCAACAGATATGCAGCTCATATTCAAGCTAAAAAGGCGGATCCAAAATGGGAAGTTATAAATTCAAGAGAGATACAGGCCTATTCAGGTATTTTGATATATATGGGGATGGTGGATTTACCTGAAATCAGAGATTACTTTTTGGGGAATTTTTACATTTGTCCAATTGTAAGACAAGCAATGATGTTGCTCCGCTTTCATAAGATATCGCAGTACCTTCACCTGAATGACGAATCTGCAAGGCCACGATTGGGGTAGATTCTTACGATTATCTGTATAAAGTACGACCTGCTTTAGACATAATCAAAAAGTTTGGGAGTGTCTACAAACCAAATCGTGAACGTTCTGTTGACGAAGCGATGATAGGCTTCAAAGGACGCTTTTATTAAAACAATATATATATATGCCTGCTAAACCAACAAAATGGATAAAGGCATGGGGTATTGCAGATAGTATAAGTGGGTATTTATTGGAAAGTAAAATCTATCTGGGAAAAAAGAGGTGAGAAACAGCGATCTTCTACTTGGGCAACAGGTTGTTTTAGACATGTGTGAAAAATATACAGGGTTTTGGTAACACGTATATTTTTATAATTTTTTTACTTACACGCGGCTAATGAAGTTACTTTTGGACAGGAAAATGTATGCGTGTGGTACAACTCATGCTGGAAGGAAAGACTGGCCAAAACAATTTTCAAAGCCAAAACAACTGAAATTGAAAAGGGGCGAATCTCGCAAACTGCAACATGAAGGTGTAACTGCGGTTGTTTGGCAGATAACAGGGACGTTCTTTTATTATCTACAAACTCGTAATATGGCAGGGATTGATCTGGCAGACCAAAGGAGGGAGTATTACGGTGTCGGCCGACCCTCAAAAAATGGTGGAAATACCTGTTCCATTTCGTAGTGAATGTTGCTATTGTTAATAGTTTTATTACATACGACATTTCGAACAGACCTACTTCTACAGCTCATGGCAATAGGCTTCTTTACTACGGGCAAAATTTAGTGCAACAGTTAATCGCAGACTTCATGTCACGTAAGCAAGCGGGATTTCAGCGTAGCCTACCTTCTGCTACTCCTGCACCAAGTTCTCTTCACACCCTCGTAAAAATTCAAGGCCAGGTGAAATCGTGTGCTCAGTGCATAGTGAAGAAAAGAAAAACACCATCAGGTCGTGGCATACAGTCACAATACAAGTGCAAACAGTGTGACACTGCGTTGTGTAGAATTGGGTGCTTCCTCAATTATCATGAGGCAAAGGGGGTGGAAAATCAAAACTAATACAAGGGTGTACATACGAAACCATTAATAATCTTAAGTGTATATATAACATTTGTATGGTGCAAGAGAATAGTCTAGCTAACTTGTTATGGACATGCTGCAATATCTTTGCTGCAATAATGGCAGAGATGTAAACATTTTAAGGGTGAGCACCATAATAATTTTGCAGAAATTATTGTATTTATTTTACTAAAGTATAGCAGATTTTATTCCGGATTTTAGTATCCTAAAGTAACGAATTCCATTGCCATTAATATTGCGGAGTTATAAAGATGCATTGCAAAGGGGTGCATGTATATAAGTGTTGTTTGTCTACAAAGGGGTTGATGTTTGCAGTTATAAATTATTGAAATAATATATAATCTTATTTACTTCAAACCAATTTTAAATGAGTTATTAATTAATCAATTTAATTTAGCTACTAAAACATATAATTATGCATGTATATAGGTCACTTTTAGTTTTAACATCTGTAGTAGCAGCTCAGAATTTAAATGGACACAATTCTGCTTGGAGAAGAACTAGCTAATACTCTATGCACAGCAAAGGGTTAAGCCATCTTTTGTCATTTGCACATCTGCAGGGAAATTCCAGCACAGCTCCCCTTTCAGCTCAGCCAACACATTTTCAGTAGGGTTCAAATAAACGGGAGGACAGTCTATCACTCTGATAACCTGCCTCTCTGAGAACCAATTTTTAAAACCTTTCGACAAGTGTGGATAGGATGATTATCCTGGACAAATTCAGCAACTCTATCAGGATATCTCATCCTCAGAGAGGGAATCAAAATATTCTCTAGTATTACTATGTATTGCCACTGTTCAATGAATTGTCAAGCTGCAACAACATACCTAGAACATCCCTTAACATCCAGCCCTAAATAGATACAGAGGAAACATGATGAAATTGTAAAGCCATATATTTTGCATTGCATCGGGAACCCTTTGGACAATAGACAATCACCGTTCCCTTACATGTGGAAGGAAACGTCACATAGACCGAGAATATCATGTTATTCCATTTGGCATTGTTGCTTTTAGCATTTTCCAAACATGAGGCAAAACAATATGTGATCGTTTGTCAGATGTGGGTTTTTAGCCACCGTTCATGCAAGAAGCTCTGCATCATTTACATGTTACAAGCTGTTTGAGCTGATCCAGGGAATTGTGAATGTGCTTTCATTTCAGAAGCAGTTTGGAAAGAGTTCCTTTCTGCTACTGCAATTAAAGCTATATCCATTTCAGGAGTGGACAGTCTTGTTCCTCAATCAGGATGACAGCACTCAATCCCTTCTCTGGATAATCTCTCCCACCTCTGCACTCTAGTTGCAGGGACTCACACGTGCACAGCTTAGTGAGCAGAATAGTCTGCTGCATTGACTAGTGCAAGGAGATACTTCCTTGTGCCTATTTCATTTCTTTATTCATCCCGATTGATCATCTTCCATGATTTGGGTAACATCACAAGTATATGAGTACAGTAGTATCTTAATGTCTAAATGTTCAAACTTATCATAATTACAGTATATACAATCATATTGAACCAAATAAATAATAGGATGTATTCATTCAAAAATTCATCTAGAGTATAAAAACAGCACTCAATACAAAATTTTTAAGTTCTACTTTGAACTTGTTTGTCTCTTGAATATTTTTAATCTCCACAGGTAATTTATTGTAAAGATAGCATGCTGCAAAATTAGATTTAGTTTTATATAATTCAATTCTGTGTGTCTGCACATGGAAATTTTTGCTTATTTGGGTTGCATTTGGTTGTTCAATTTGCAATTTGTCGATATTGTTTTTACTAACATTATTGTTTCAAATATATATAGTGAAAATAATGTCAAGATTTTTCATTTTTTAAAGGCTTCTCTACATAACTCAAGATTGCTTTTAACCCAGAATTATTCTAACTGCCCTTTTTTCTAAAATAAAATTTCTTGTTCTGTATTTTGCTGCACTTTGTCCTCAAAATGTTATTCCTTATGATAAGTGTGAATATATTAATCCATAATAGACAGTCTTTAACATATTTAGGTTGCCTAGATTGGATAGTCATTTTAGTACATATAAACCGGAGCAGATCTTATTTGAGATTTTTTCTGTATGTTTATCTGGTATTATTCCTAAAAAATTTACACTACTTCCTCTTTTATTGGTTCTTCTTCCACAGTAACTCTTAGGTTTATAATGTTTCTATTTTGCTGTGTCTGAATTACCATATAGTTGGTTTTATTAGAATTTATAAACAGGTTGTTAGAGGTTAAGTACTGAGCAACCTGATTTATATTTAGATTTGTGGAGTTTTCTAGGTGTAGTGTGCTTTTTCCTATATTTACAATTGCAATGTCATCTGCGTAAGTAATTATTTTAACATCTACAATGCTGTTAATATCATTTATATATATCAGGAAAAGTAATGGCCCCAGAACCGAACCCTGTGGGACACCATATTTCATTGCTAAGGGATTACAATAAAAAAAGCTTATATAACTTTTGTTTAAATGAGTGATTTTTACACTGTGTGTTCTATTTATCAAATATGATTTTATCAAGTTAACGGGTAATTCTCTTATACCATATCTATATAATTTGTTTATCAATATATCATGATCTACAATATCAAATGCTTTACTCAAATCCAGAAATATGCAATTGCATTGTATTTTATTGTCAATGTTCTCAATGATATAATCAATTATTTCCATAACTGCATCTTTAGTTGATTTATTTTTTCTAAAGCCAAATTGATGATTATTGAATATTTCATATTTATTTAAGAAAGAGGAAATTTGAATTACTATTATTTTCTCGACTACTTTGGATAAGGTTGACACTAGTGTTATTGGCCTGCAATTGGTTACTGATTCACGGTAACCTTTTTATTGTATTGCTACAAGAATGGAGTTTTTTAGACAGTTGGGGAAAACCCCAGATGTAATTATGGAATTTACCACATCTAATAATGAGTCTATTAAGACAATGAGATATTTTTTTTAATAATGTAGTGGATACACCATCGTATCCAGAAGAGTTTTTGTTTTTCATTGTATTAATAACCATTTTTCAACTCATCCTTTGATATTTATATATATATATATATATATATATATATATATATATATATATATATATGTATTACATAGAGTTCCTGGTATGCTTTTGGTTACTAATTGGTTGAATTGTTTTATCTGTTTTTTCTAACAGATGAGCGATACAGTTTGTAAAGTTTGTGTTAAAAATGTTGCTTATATCTATTGGATCTGTGACTAGAGTACCTTCTTTTGTTAATTGTATATTTTCAGGCCATTTTTTAAAATTCCCACATACTTTGTTGATAATATTCAATGCTGTTTTTGAAATACAGTGAGTATTTAGGTATGCATAGGCAGCCAACTGAGTGTTCAGACAAAAGCTGCAATGATATTCCATATTGCATGTGCCTTTACTAGATAGCAGTGAGATAACTGGCATAGTATTCACATTTAATGGTAGCATAGTACTTGAAAGGAAGCACACAGAGCACTGTGTTATAGGTTAATGATCACATACCAGAATCAAATGTAAAAGAATTGAGCATGGCCATTACACATACTACAGAATTTCAGTTTTCCATATTGATGCTCGTACTAAACTGAGCTAGTTCAGTTAACTCTGCATACCAAATCAATACCATCTTTCTTTTAATTCTATATATCCCAGAGATCTAATAGTTGTCTCACCAGCAAGAAATGTATACCCTATGAGAGGTCTTAAAATTCTGGTTGTTCTTTACACTTGGAGTGGGTTCCATCAAATGATGTTAGACTTTAACACAGTGTTGAAGTGATTTAACATTGAAGTTAACACAAATTCTGCTTCATGGAACGATGCTAGCTTTAACATAGTTTGAAACTCTGAGATGGCATGCAAACTGAGAACACCCGTAAACAGTACAAACAAATAAATAACAATCACAATTTTTTAGCTTTGTTTGTTATAAAAATTAAAGGTTCACAGCAACAAAACATAAAATAAGTTAGCATAAAAGCAAAGGAAGAGGATGATGATAATGATTTGAAAACATTTATACAAACTCACATCAAGAGAAACCAAGAAAGTATAATTGTAAATAAATTTATATTATGTTCACTTTTAATAACGTGTAGTATATGCAAAAAGAGGCATAATTGATTTGCAGTGGGCTAGCAAAGAAAACCTAAGTAGTTAAATGTGTAGTGAAAATCAATAGTATTGTTGGAAAATGACCCAGACAGGAATAACTGATGGAAAATACTATAACACTTTGCAAACAATATGAAACAATGGAAAAACGAGTGGTAACCAAGAAGAATCAACAACGTTAAGGAAGAGAGGAGATGTCATGAAAACCGTAAGTAATGGGCACGATTAGGTCTTCGTGACCAGGAAGGAAGAAGTTTTTTTTAAATTAGGAGTGAAGGAGTAATTAATTCTGCTATTACAGTTAGCCTATGTGGGATTAGTAACGAGGGCACCATATTTGTTACAACCATCAAAGTTATGTGTTATTAAAATTTTGTATGCTAGGGATTAGTGTTGAGAAGATTAGTGTTCCTTGAGGAATAGTACTTGTGGCAACTTTTAAGCATAGAGATTTATTCATTCTCACCTCTGCTGAAATAGGAGCATCACAACATTAAAAAAATAAATAAATAAAGTGGGCTCCAGAAGTTAGTTTTGAAAGAAATATATGTGCCATAAGATAGGAGAAAACTTGTGACAGAACCACTACAATTCATGATATGCTGCTAGCATATTGCATTTCACGTAAGCAGAATCTTATGATGAAATTTTAAATAATATTTCATGTTTATACTTAGTGTTGATTTTCTTATGCTGTGAAAACCTACAATTCACACGCAATTTATATGCAATCAAAATGCACTTATTTCCACCAAGCCATTGCTTAGTAAAGAAAGAGAAAGAAAAAGTAATTATTTGCAACAAAACTTCGCTCAAGGAACCAAACCAGTGGGTCAAGCAGATGACATCTCAGCTTCGCAAGTGAAGCAAGAATAGAGAAGAAAAAGAACATCATCCCAGTCAACAGGAGCAAAAAAGAGGAAACAATTTAATTCATCGCAGCACAAAGTGAGGGAAAATTCAAACATTTGTACACTTATAAGGTAACTGTAATCTGTAAAACAATATAATAAATAAGCATAAGTGCATGTATCTAAGGAGTCGCAGAAAGAAAGTAATCAAAATGAGCACCAAAATAGATACTGAAAACCTACGCACTATTGAACAAAGTGAGGTTAGGGAACATGGGGATGCAGTTAGCAGTAGCAGTGAAAACAGCATTATGGAATTCTTAAGGGAAATGAAAAGAGGACAGGAACAGTTAGTGAAAAAGATAACAGAGAAAGCAGAAAAATTGCAGGAACAATTAGTTAAAGAATTAATTGAGAAAATAGAGAAAGGTCAAGAAGAGTTGACAGAGAAAGTAGAGAAAGTAGAAAAAGTACACAAGTGATTAGCTAAAGAATAACTGAGAAAATAGCAAAAGTGCAGGAACAGTTAACTGAGAAAGTAGAAAGAGGACAGGAACATTAGCTAAAGAATTAACTCAGAAAATAGAAGAAGATCAGGAACAGTTAGCAGAGAAAGTAGAGAAAGGAAAAGTGCAGGAACAGTTACAATTAGCAGAGAAAATAGAAGGACAAGGACAGTTAGCTAGGGAAATGACAGAAAATGTAAATAAGTTAGAAAATAAAGTAGAAGAAATAAAAGCAGAACAGATTAAGTATCAGACAGAAACTATAGAGGAAATACAGAATATGTTGAAGGCAGAAATACAAGCAGTGAAACAGAATTGTAAAATAGCAAATCAACTGATAATCAGTGAAATACAAATCATAAAACAAAGACATAATGAAATCAAATGTAAATAGTGAAATTCCTGTTGTTGTTTACCAATGGCACTGGGGATTAATTGATCTGCATCATTTTCCCTCTGGCTTCCCAATATAAAGTCTGTAGGTTATCACTTTTAAGGCCTTTGCATTTGGCGACATGTTGTTTGTTCAGGATGACATCTTCTTCACAGAGAGTGCACTTGGGTGAAGGTAGGCATCCTATCTTGTAGAGGTGTTCTGCAAGGCAATCGTGGCCAGCAGCCATCCTAAATAAGGCGACTGCAGTCTTCCTTGGCATTTTTTGTATATCAACTCTATCTTTAATATTCTTATAATTTTTATCCTTTAATTTATCTTCATCAAGTCTCTGCAGTCCTTTGAAATGTTGGTTAATGTTAATTGTTTATTTATTTCTATTTGTCCTACATGTTTTATTTGTTGTATTGCACCTTTCTTTGCTAATTGATCTGCATGTTTATTGCCCAAAAGTCCAACATGAGCTGGGATCCATTGTAGAGTGACATGACTTCTATTTTCAACTGCTTTAATTAGGCTTCTTATTTCTTTAATATTTCTTGCTGTTTTATTATTGCAATTTACTATTCCATCTATGGCTGATTTTGAGTCTAATAAGATGACTCTTTTTTGGGGAACAACGTAGTCCAACTCCACGTGGTGTTCCCTGGGTAACACTAAATGGACTACAACACAGGCATGCTTCTCAAGCCAAAAAAGTTAAAAGAAGAGCACTTCTTAGTGAAAGTAATGTAGTGACTTTGAATTGGCTTCACTAAAAACCGAATTGCATTCACAACAAGAAGCAATAAATACAGTTAATGAAATGCTGAATGGAAACAGAATTAAGTGATCAATTGCAACAAATTAAATATAATATAGGAAAAAATATAAAGAGAACAAAAAGCAATTGAATACTGATGCAATGTAGGCAAACAGTGTAAAAGTAACATGTATTCAAACTAATCAAAGTTATGTTGAGGGTAATAAGTGCATATATAAATATATTCATTTATCTGACAGATGGAGAGGATTGTGCATTGATATCTAGGCGAGTCCATTTCAGAACATTTGGCAATTGGAGGGGAGGGCAGGTCAATTATGGTCAGCCATAAGCAAGTGCAGAGCTACTGAGTAATTTTTTTTTTTAACTTTGTGCCAATCTGCAAAAGCTCTGGTTGCACTGTAGCCTAAAGACTTATTGTGCTGTACTGAGTAATACTACAGTGTGCTTTAAAAAATGTGCACCTGCTGGTTATAAGAGGGCATTTAGAAATGGTGCCTACGAGGAGTAAATTAGGAAATGAGATGGTACATTTGGAAACATGAGAAGTTATAAGCAATGTTTATAGATTTATGAAAAAGGAACAAGGGTCAGGGTCTGCTATGAAAATATGGAAAAGGGTATCAGAGGCAACAAGTATATCTGAAAGCAGTGTTAGGAGAATTATTAGGGAGACAAAAAGAATTCATTTTGGTGCAACAAGTCCTTCTCTACAGCGGGCAAACAAAGATCAAGAACATGCACAAAATCTGATTTGGATGGTTTCAATGAAGAAATTGTTAGGCAAACTGTGAATAATTTTTACATCACAGGAACAGAAGGATCAACTCTGAACAAATTCTTTTGATTTCCAAGGCAGTTTCTCAACATTAAGAAGAGTTCTTTTGAAGTTATGATTTAGATGGATGAAAATAAGTGCAACAGACAAATTTTATGGAACATCATACTATGCAGTCAAAAAGGCTTAAGCATCCGCAGATATTGAGAGATATTGTAATGAAGGCCGTAATATAGTTTATACGGATGAAACTTGTATCAGTGCATTACATACAATGTCATATGCCTAGAGTGATAACTCGCTACAAGAACTCTTTGCACTGATGTCAAAAGGCCGGCAGTTGGCAATTGTGCATGCTGGAGGAGAATAGAGTTTTATTCCAGTTAAGTATGTACGATTTAAGGTCCAACAAAAACCTGGAGATTACCATGATAACATGAATTATACCAACTTTGAAAAATGGATCCAAGAAAAGCTCATTCCTAACCTGCCTCCTAGATCTGGGCATATAGCTACAGAGACACATGGCTGAAGATGAGTTCAAACACACAAATTCTTTGAATCTAAGGATCGCTGAAATTTATCAGCTTATCCTACCCCTAAAACCAGCACCTTCGAATAAAATAGACCAAATAATTAAGCAACACAATCATAGTGCGACTTCTTAGATACATGCACTTATGTTTATCTATTATATTGTTTTACAGATTACAGTTACCTTATAAGTGTACAAATGTTTGAATTTTCCCTCACTTTGTGCCACGATGAATTAAATTGTTTCCTATTTTTTGCTCCTGTTGACTGGGGTAATGTTCTTTTTCTTCTCTATTCTTGCTTCACTTGTGAAGCTGAGATGTCATCTGCCTGATCTGGGTGCTTCACTTGCAAAGTCATGTTGTCATCTGTTTGACCCACTGGTTTGGTTCCTTGAGTGAAGTTTTGTTGCAAAGAATTACTTTTTCTTTCTTTCAATTATTGCATTTGCTACCACATTTTGCAATTTGCAGCAGTTATTAAATGTGATATGTGGTAGGAATGCCAAATGTTAAATAATTAAGCAATGGCTTGGTGGAAATAAGTGAATTTTAATTGCATATAAATTGCGTGTCAATTGTAGGTTTTCACAGCATGAGAAAATCAACACTAAGTATAAACATGAAATATTATTTAAAATTTCATCATAAGATTCTGCTACATGAAATGCAATATGCTAGCAGCATATCATGAATTGTAGTGGTTTTCTCAGGGCTCTTTCTGTCACAAGTTTTCTCCTATCTTATGGTGCATATATTTCTTTCAAAACTAATTTCTGGAGCCCATTTTATTTATTTATTTATTTTTTATTTTATTTTTTTTTTGTAATGTTGTGATGCTCCTATTTCAGCAGAGGTAAGAATGAATAAATCTCTATGCTTAAAAGTTGCCACAGGTACCATTCCTCAAGGAACACTAATCTTCTCAATGCTAATCCATAGCATACAAAATTTTAATAACACATAACTTTGATGGTTGTAACAAATATGGTGCCCTTGTTACTAATCCCACATAGATTAACTGTAATAGCAGAATTACTCCCTCATTCCTAATTTAAAAAAAACTACTTCCTTCCTGGTCACAAAGACGTAATCATGTCCATTATTTATGGTTCATGACATCTCCTCTCTTCCTTAGCGTTGTTGATTCTTCTTGGTTACCACTCGTTTCTCCATTGTTTCATATTGTTTGCAAAGTGTTATAGAATTTTCCATCAGTTATTCCTGTCTGGGTCATTTTCCAACAATACTATTGATTTTCACCACACATTTAACTACTTAGGTTTTCTTTGCTAGCCCACAGCAAATCAATGATGCCTCTTTTTGCATATATTACACGTTATTAAAAGTAAACATAATATAAATTTATTTACAATTATACTTTCTTGGTTTCTCTTGATGTGAGTTTGTATAAATGTTTTCAAATCATCATCATCCTCTTCCTTTGCTTTTATGCTAACTTATTTTATGTTTTATTGCTATGAAGCTTTAATTTTTATAACAAACAAAGCTAAAAAATTGTGATTGTTATTTATTTGTTTGTACTGTTTACGGGTGTTCTCAGTTTGCATGCCATCTCAGAGTTTCAAACTATGTTAAAGCTAGCATCGTTCGATGAAGCAGAATTTGTGTTAACTTCAACACTGTGTTAAAGTCTAACATCATTTGATGGAACCCACTCCAAGTGTAAAGAACAACCAGAATTTTAAGACCTCTCATAGGGTATACATTTCTCGCTGGTGAGACAACCATTAGCTCTCTGGGATATATAGAATTAAAAGAAAGATGGTATTGATTTGGTATACAGAGTTAACTGAATTAGCTCAGTTTAGTACGAGCATCAATATGGAAAACTGAAGTTCTGTAGTATGTGTAATGGCCATGCTCAATTCTTTTACATTTGATTCTGGTATGTGATCATTAACGTATAACACAGTGCTCTGTGTGCTTCCTTTCAAGTACTATGCTACCATTAAATGTGAATACTATGCCAGTTATCTCACTGCTATCTAGTAAAGGCACATGCAATATGGAATATCATTGCAGCTTTTGTCTGAACACTCAGTTGGCTGCCTATGCATACCTAAATACAGTTCATTAAATACCTTATCTTATTAGTAGATACCTACAATAACAGCTAAGGTGCAACTTGTAACTTACCTTTTGAACTACAAGCAAGTATACCTACATAAGAAATGCTGGGAGTAATATTGGAAACATGAAAAATTATCAACCTATTAAAAACAGTATTATGTAATAAGTGACATACACAGAACTTTTACTAAAGAGGGTTATTAATTTAAAAAAATTATGGATATAATTTTACAATCCATGGATTGAGAAAATGAATAAATGTCTAGATTGCTATTCTGTAATTTAAATAAGCTGAAACTTCTAGCTCTTTTAACTTAAGAATCATAGTCCTAGTTGCCAGACACTTTCTAGTGTCAGAGTTTGAGAGGCTGAAGGTAACTGAACATTAAGGAAAAATTAAGAACTAATGGACATGAAGATCTAGGTAATAAACCCTTACCTTTCACTGGATGAATATATATATATATATATATATATATATATATATATATATGTAGTATAATTACACTGTAACTTGTAATTATTTAATTAAATGACCATAGGCATACTTAATTCTATATTTCAACTAACCTCAATTATAAGAGGTAAGATCTCCTTGTTTTCTGTAACACGTGTAACCACTGTCTCTGTGAAGGTACTTTTTGTGATAGTTTCTGTCACCTTTCCAAGGGCTACTGGAGCAGGTGGAAACTTTATATCTCCAGGTACGCTTTCAGGTTGCTTTATAGTCACTGTCACTGTGGGACCATAAATATCATGAGAACCAGATGATGTGGATGACTGTAGGAATCGGGCAGGTATCATGGCTTGGAAATCCTCATTTGTGATTAATTTTGGGGCATTTGGTGCCTCATTCGATGATGTTCTTGATAATGATGTCCTATCTGCATTTGCCGAGTTATCTATTGACTGGGTTTGCACAATACACCGAGGAGCTGGCTGTGGACATGCTATTTTTTCACTGTTTACATTATTAGCACCATTAGTTGTACTATTAACAGGTACCGACTGAGACAATATGCTATTTTGTTTTACCTCACTGCTCTTCACTTTCACAGACGCTTGAGGTGTTTCACTTTGTAGAGCTGGACATTTTCCATAATTTGCACCACTAGTTCTTTCTGTTTGTTGCTCTGAAAGTGGCCAACGGTATCCACCATACATAGGACGATTTGCCATATAACTGTTAACACTGTACAGTCCTGTGTAAGGCTTAGGGACACCAAAGATACGGGGGGACTTCTCCGAACCTGGACTAGGTGAAGGAGATGGGCTGCTGCCCAGGTATTCTTGAGGAACCAACACCTCTCGCTCCACCACCAGACGGACAAACCGTTCAAGACCAGTCAGCATAGACACTGCCTGATCATGTCGAGCACCCTCCATGTCAACACCATTAATCTGTAGAGGAAGAGACACCACACACTGAGTCCTCACACCGTCACACACAATCTCATTACTTAATTAATTATAACAGCAGCTACTTCCACTAATGTGCAGTATTTATGCAAAAGCATTTAAATCTAAAGAGTCTGTGCAAATAATGTTTTTGAGATTAAAGAATTAACATAATTGACATGGGGTTTAAAGAATTTATATCGTTTTCTGTAATTAAAAAAAATATATAAATAAAAATGTTTAAAAACCAGAAAAGGAAAAAGAAAAGAAAAGAAAAAAATTATCTTAGGAACTTATTCTATATAGATAAGCAAATTGGCTTAGTACTGTAACGGAGTGAGATTTCAGGCAGGTGTCAATGCAAGCAAGTTAACAAGCATACCCTCAAGCTATTTTACTTGCCAAGCCATGACCAAAGCACCAAAGAAAAAAAAAGGGAGGGGGAACTCATACTCACTGAAATAACACGATCATCCACTTTTAATTTCCCATCCTTCTCAGCAGCACCTCCTTCTGTTATGCGAGAAATATAAATAGCCTGAGAAAAAGTTAAAGAAATTAAACGGTTGTCAAGCGTTCTGATTTATATACAGTCAAGTCTTACATCTTAGAAATCACAAAAAATTATTAGTGGAATACATATATATACAAAGCTATAGCAACTTAAAAATAATTCAGCTATACATTTATTACCTTTTTCCACTTCACTAGATAATATTTCTTTAGTCCAGATCTGAATTTTTTCCAAAATAATAATTATATAGCTTCAGTTCTTTTATAGCTTTTCTCTGTTATGCTAGACAATATTATTTTTAGGCAAAGTCTGAATTTTCCCCAATGTTATACTTGTGCTCAATCACTTCTTTAATTATTACTAGTTCTCTCTTAATGCTTTGTGGTTGTGATGTGGGCATAACTGCAAGCATCTGGAGATGAGGCAAACTTAGTTACTAACTGAACATTTGTGGCTGGATCTATGTAAGCTTTGCATACACATTATCAGATGTCAGCTGTATGTAAGGATGCCAAATGCAGCTTGTTAAAACATGTTTTAAGTTCTGTGTGTGTATGAATCAGCAAATTGTGAACTTAATCTACGATAAAAGCATAGGAAATATTCCCAATAAAGTCAGCTGCAATTCATGTAATCTAAAAAGATTAGCAAACCTAGTAAACTTAACCCACATTAAAGATTGTTTATTTTGGATTAATACACCCTCACTTATCACATGGCACAATATGGGGACAAAAGCAACCAACCAAACACATACCCAGAATTTTCAGTTTACAGAAAAGGGCAATGAGAATAATTCTGGGATTTCTACAAACTAATTCATGTACATAAGCTTTCAAGAACCAAATCAACTAACTGTATAACATACAACCAAATACATAATTAAGAAACTAAGCAAACATGTTCATGCACAGGTTCATGGGATTGAACTATACAAGATCAAACCCACTTCTGCAGCATGTTATCTTTATAACAAGTTACCAGAAGAAATAACGAGATACATAAGACAAACAGATTCAAAAGAGAACTAATGAAATTATTTACTGAGAGTAGTTTCTATACATTACAGGAATTCTTAAACAAACGAAAAGAAATTTTGTTGTATTTGTACGGTAATTATTGCTAGAGATTGCAGAAATGTAGTGTTAAGAACTTAGATAGTGAGTAGTTCAATTTTTTTTACAGTTCCTTGCATAATATGTGACGATTGCATTGAAAAAAACATTGACAAATGGTGAAATAATATAAAAGTTCAATGAACCCTGTGACAATTCTTCTTATTTCTCGTCATTTGGTTGAAAACAAGAAGCAAGTGATGTAGAAGCTATTCTACAATCAGATGGGAGTAACAACAGTGCAAGATCTGATGAGTGCCCAGATTCACATATAACACATGTTATCAATAGCGGTACTTAAATTGAAAAATCTCATCTCCATTCAGATTTAATGTTTCAAACTTTATCAAATGCAAACAACCTATTAAGTGTGAAACTGTGAGTATGTAATATCTATGTATATATGTGTATACGCTTAGTATAACTTTCAGCACGTAGAGCATTTTGCACTCAGTATCCTAGTGAATTTTTTATCAAAATCTGCATAAAATCAGCTATGACCACTTCCATTTACACTATATTAGTTATAATTTGCATGAATAACTGTAAATAACATTATTATTTTCAATTTTATAACAAATTTTAAACTTTGTTAAATTTGTCCCAAACTAATTCCACATGGGAAAGGTTAAACTACTATTTTGAAAGTTACCAAGGAGAAATTCTGCTAACATAAAAATAGAAATAATTAAAGCTTAACAAAGGCTACCTCACTGCAAGGGCATGTGTGTGTATCAGAAGTGGAATTTAATTACTGAATTATTATTTAGATAATAAGTATTAACTGATTATCTTAAATACACTATGTACATTTCACTTATACATGGAGAGGGATGAAATTTTCTGTGGAATTATCATTTGATACTTTCTTTAAGCATAAAGATTTATCAAGCATGATACAAAAATATATTAACAAAATGCAAAATAATCAGCTTACTGTGAAACAATATTTACTTTACCTCTGAATTGTCCTTATAAGGAGGAGATCCTTTCCCACCTGCTATGCTAAACCCAAGACCATTCTGATCTCTAATTAATGTAGTGTGTATGGTCTGCTTGCAAACTTCAGCATCCTTTGCAGGCTGTAAAGGTTCAGGTACTTTCTTTTCTAGCTGAAACTAAAACAAACAAAAAAATCTGATGTGTTTCATTCACATGACCTTCTCCATCCTCTATGAAAGCTTATTTTTCTATCTACTTCATTTTAATCAAGACAAATCTTTGCAGAAGCAGCTGCATTAGGCATTTCATTATAAATGCAAAGGGAGTAGCGATGGCCACATGTTTAAGAACCTGACGCTATGTACTGGCCTTAAAATTCCATACTCTTTCCATGCAAACACGTGAAACAACCGATTTTAAAAGAATGACAAAGAATTCAACACTTTAAACCATTAATAATGGATACTTTGGAAATGGTTGATGCCACAAAAAAAAGTTATTGGAAATAAACAGTATGTTTTAAAAAAGATCTACATTCTTTGTGTAGTGTGTTTTTGTCTATTGCTTAATGTTTACCAGTTATACAAGATTATCCAAAATTCTTTCAGAATAAAGAGGCTTCACAGGCAATTCCTGAAAATTCAAGATGTAAATTTTATTTTGTCATTTAAATATCTTTAATATATCGCATTTTAATCAAAACTGTTAGAGCCATTTTTTAGAAAATAAAAAATCTGTAAAATGTTTCATGTGAAGGGTAGACCATCTTGAAAATCTTTGAATTGCATCTTTGAAAGATACTGAACTTAAATACCAAGTTTGGTATTTTTTCAACTTTCGTTTTTGAGTTATGCTGTTCTCTCTATTGCACACATGCACACACACATGGACCTTTTTCTAAAAAATCTTTTATTCAGGAGTCCTCAAAACATGTACTTCTGGTGAAATCTTGATATCAATTTTTTCTGTGGAATGCAATAGCTTCTCTACCTACTATGTACATGGTAGAGAAAGTGAAACAACTAATATTATAAAAATTATATATAAGATTAACAAAAATCTGTATAATTTAAGTATTTTTTCCCTCAAGTGGCAATATCCATAAACAGAAAACAGGTCTAATCATGGAAAACACTATGTACATTAGTTTTTGGCAAATCTATACCACTTTGATATCCATATCACTAAAGCATTTCCTAATTTATTTAAGATCTGGTATATATACATAAAAATGTGTTTACTTAATACACGAAACAAATCTAGATGACTCCCTTAAGCCTCTAAATCCTTAGGAACGAGCCATCAAATCCATTTTAGAAAAATAATTAAGTAACTATCCTTTCTGGAGATAAAAATCTCGCTGGAATACTGACAGAATAGAGTAAAAGCTAAACTAATTGAGAAAGAAATTAAGAAGTTCATGAAACAGAAGCAACTCAAAGAAATAACAACAACAAGAACAGACCTAAGTTTAAGTAGTCCAAATACCACCTCTGGACATTTGACAAATTATAAAAGATCTTTAAAGAGTTCAACATAGTCCTAGCACCACAAGATAAATACAACTTAAAAATATGCTGAAATTTGAACACACACACACAGAATCAATCCAAAAAACAAACATGGAATATATATTATGCATTATGCATTATGAGCATGTTTCTCTTTCGACGGCATAGCGAGTGATGGAGCGAAACGGGAAAAAAAGAAAGAAAAAACAAAACATTCACTGTTCACAAGCAGAGACAAACAGCTCTCTGGATTGTTGCGAGTCACATGCTGTGTGTGGTCTGCTGAGCCAAGCAAGTCCATTGACTTTCTGCCATATTTCAGAAATGTCACTGACCGTATTGAACACATACTTCAACGTCATAACGTCAAAACAGTATTCAAACCTACAAGACAACTAAACAGCCTACTGCGCTCTTCCAAAGACCCCCGAGACCCCCTGTCATCGGCCGGTGTTTACCGTATTCCCTGTTCGTGTGGTTCAGTGTACATTGGTACCACACAGCGGAGCGCTAACACCAGACTGAGCGAACACAAAAGGAACTGCCGCCTGGGCCATACAGAAAAATCGGCAGTCGCCGAACATGCCATTGAAGCCGAGGGCGAACACATCATTAGATTTCAGGACACCAACATTCTTTCCTCCATAAAGCATTACCATACCCGGCTACAACACAAAGCAATAGAGATTTATAAACATCCCAATAATTTCAATAGGAAAGAAGAAGCATTGAAACTCAACAGTAACTGGCATCTAGTCATCAAAAACAAGAAAGGTCATACAAAACCGAAAAACACTGCGAGCCAATCAGAAGAGAGCAACAACACAGCCGGCGCCAGCCCCCTCATACCAGCGGGCCAATCAGCAGAGAGCGCCCACACTATAAAGAGAGCGGCACTAACGGCCAACGCATCAGACGCTGCGATACTTTCACCGAGAAGACTTCGTCCGCGCCACTGAAGATGTCCACCGCAGTTGTGGACGAAACGTCTGGGAAATCTTTCTTCAGCAGACCACGGCATAACAGCCCGGAAAATCATATTAGTTATAATTGTGACACCGGCCGTGAAAACCTACGTTCTTACAGTGAATGTTTTGTTTTTTCTTTCTTTTTTTCCCCTTTCGCTCCATCACTCGCTATGCCGTCGAAAGAGAAACATGCTCATAATGCTCTCATGCTGAAACAAAAACAGCAAACTTTACATATGGTCGATAGTGGAGAGCCGGCCAAAACACAAGTTGCAGAACGCTTTCAGTTTCTGAAGTGTACTCTCTCATTGATTATAAGTTCAAAACAGAAAATAGAGTCTGACAAGCTGTTCATTTAGTGGCAATAGAAGTGCATGAGAGCAGCGAAACATAGAGAGTTAAGAGGATTCGCTATTAGAATTGTTCCAACATGCGTTAACAGCAAATTCCACTGTTGGGCCCCATGCTCCAAAAAAGAGGCTCGGGAAATCCCCAAGAAAGAAGGGATTTCTGGGTTTATGTCTTCTGTGGGATGGCTATGGTGTTTTCAGAAGAGGCATAAAATCAGTGCTGTCAGTGTCTCTGGGGAGGCACATAGAGTAAACGAGGAAGATGCCAATGAGTGGGCATGGGAGTTTGAATCTAAGCTCTCTCATCATCACTCAAGAAATGTGAAAAGTGAAACTTGATGCCTGAAAAAACACTACGTGTCAAGGACAAAAAATGCCATGGAGGAAAACACAGCAAGGAGAGACTGACAGTGGTCTTGTGTTGTAATTCAGATGGTTTGAGAAGCTCAAACCATTGGTGATTGGAAAATACAAAAATCTATGCTGTTTTAAAAATGTCAACCCATTCAATCTGCCAAGACAGTACGAGAATAATAATAAAGCTTGAAAGACCAAATCTCTTGAAGATTCAACAACAAATGGCTGTGAGAAAGACGAATATTTTGCTAACTTTGGATCAATGCTCAGCACATCAGTTCGATGACCTGGAACTTCTGAACACAGAAGTTGTCTTCTTACTAGCTAACACCACAAGCCATCTGCAATCATTGGATCAAGGAATAATCACCTCAATGAAGCATAATTACAGCCGACTGGCTAAGGCTGCCATCAGTGCAATAGAACTATAAGAAACAGTTCCACATTGGAATGTACTGCAAGCTATCCACAACATATCTGCTACTTGGGATGAAGTTACAACAGACACCATAACTAATTATTTTAAGAAGGCCTGGACAGCAACTGATAACGCCACTGAAACTGAATAGGAAACCGATGATCCACATCTTAACTTATAATGTGGATACAATTGGGATTCTGATAATGCTCTTCTACACGCTGCCCTCTTATGGAAGAATGGACGTAGGTAGACAACATGTGTGCTGCTGAAGAACCAGTCATCTGCTGATGATGCAGAACAGAATGATAATTCTTTACTGTCATCTTCTGAGGTGGAACATGAAGATACGACACGCCGACTACGTGCTAAAGTTGCTGCTGCAATTGCTGTTCTCGAGAGATTTGCTGCCCTTGTAATGTCTCCATGGCATTTTAGGCTGTCCTGGATGTGGTATCTTCAGAGAGTGCCATAATATTATGACCAACGGTCCGCCAAACAACAATTAATGATTTTTTTCAAATTTTACAACTAAAATGTGTAATGGATAAGAGCATAACCAAAACATGTGTCCCGATTAAAACTTAGTGTTAAAAGAACAGTATATTTGAAGTGTTTCTTAACGTTATTGTTTGTTGTATTGTACGACTGACTAATTCAATGAGTACAATATTGTTCCAAATAGTACTGTTTTAAAAAAATTATGACAAGCATTTGACAATATACTTTCTCAATTAAACAAATGCCAGATATACCATATACAGCCATTATTTTTACCTTTTCTTAGAGGTCATGAAAGTGGAATACCCTCATTCGTTGGTATGCATAACAAGAGAGAAAGTGAACTCAACAACATACATTTGAAAAAAATCAAGAGAAACATAAGCACAAATCCTAAGAAAGCTTCAGAAATATCAGATGCGATTCAGCTGTAGTTAATCACTTCTGGCAAGAAAATTTCAATATAGAACAAAAAGTCAAGCTGTTAAATTCAGCTTATGGAACTAGCTTATGGGAAAGAACTATATAAAAATTTTTGAGCAATAAATTATGAACCTGTAACATTCTTGCAAAGCCGATTTAAATATAGTCAATGCGTAGAATGCCACAAATTTTTAATAAAAAAAAGTTAACTAAAAAGGTAAAATGCCATAGCATCATATAGGTAGAAAAGGGAACGCAAGGCCAAAAACTTGTGGACAGATTTCCATTGACAAGAAGCAAGGCCAAATTACAGCAATTCAGGTTTGAGAGGAAGAGTTTGGTATAGCAAAAGGCATTGGGGGTTATATTTTGGAATGTACAAGGATTTTTTGAAAAGTTAAAGAATAGAGAAATAATGCAGATATTAAGATTACGTGATGTGATAGGGGTAGTTGAGACCTGGTTGGCAAACGACTTTCATGTGGAAATAAGTGACTTTGAGTTCTACAGGAAAAGTGGAACAAAGAAGAGCGTAAGAGGACGAATGTTAGGTGGGTTAGGGATATTTGTTAGGAAAGATTTGAAATGCAAAGTGAAAGTGTGTAAAGATTTGGGAGAAAATTCAGTGTTGTGGTGTGTATTAAGTGTAACAGGGGAGAAGAAAGAGATATCTCTTGCAGTGGTATATAACCCGCCAAGTGCGTCAGATTTTTATAATCCAAACTTATTCAAATTAATTGGACAGGATATTGAGGAGCTATCAAACAGATATTTGGACAGTAGCTTTATGATAATGGGTGATTTCAATGCCAGAGTAGGAGTAAGTCAAATAAAGCTAATAGATCCTGAGTATGAATTAATGGGGGGAGAAAAAGAGATGGTAAGAAGAATGAGTAAAGATAAAGTAATGAATGGTGAAGGAGAAAAGCTGGTGGAATTTTGTGAGGAGTTCAATATGGAGATGTGTAATGGGGTAAAAGGGAAAGATGAAATGGGGGAATTTACCTGTGTCAATTATAATGGTCAGAGTGTGGTTGACTATATGTTATACTCAATAGTCTTAGATATAAATATTGCAGATTTTGAAGTCTTGAATACAGTATGTTCTAGTAATCATTTCCCATTGAGGCTAAGTTTTATAAGTACATATAAGAATGAACTAAAACGAGAACATAAAGGAGGAGTTAAAATTGATAAATATAAATGGAGGGGTGAGGAGGCAGAAGTTTTTATGAAGGAATTAGGGTCAGACATAGGGGTAATAAAGGAGAAAGAGGTAGAAGAATTACTGAAAGAAAATAAAACGGACAAAGCAGTTTTAAAATGTTAGTAAAATATGCAGGTGTAAGGATGAAAGTGAAAGATTATATAGATAGGAAACAGACGGGATGGTACAATGAAGAATGTAGGAGGGCAAAACAAAGAGTTTTAGGGGAATTAAGAAGGTGGAGGCAGGAAGAAGGGCAAAAGGAAAGAGAGGAGTTTTTGATTGCAAGATGGGGATACAGAAACTTGTTGGAAGTAAAGAGGAGTGAATGGGCCAAGAAGATGAGTATAAAGTTACATGAGGCAGCAAAAGCAAATGATAGCAAAACAATATGGATGTTGGTGAAAAGAATGTATAAGGTTAGAGCAAGAGAAAATAATATAAGTGCGGAAGAATGGTTCAAGTATTTTAAAAATTTGCTAGGAGGGCAACATGATAACCAAACAATTTGGGTAATGGAAAATAACAAATATGTTGAGCAATTGGATAAGCCGATAGATGTAGGGGAAGTGAGGGAACAAATTAATAGATTGAAAAGGGACAAAGCATGCGGTATTGATGGCATATCAGGGGAGTTTTGGAAAGCTTGGAGTCTAAATGAAAATCGATTAGAATTGCCGGTTAGGATATTAAATGCAATCTTTGAAGGGGGGAAGGTTCCTAGGAGTTGGAAAACAGCAATAGTGGTATCAATATTTAAGAATAGAGGGGAGGTGGTTAACCCAGAAAATTATAGGGGGATTAGTTTGTTATCAGTGTTAGGTAAAGTTTATACAGGGGTTTTGGCTGAAAGAGTGCAAAGTTGGGCGGAGCACGAGGGAAAAGTATCTGATCTACAGGTGGGATTTTGGAAAAACAAGAGAGCAATAGACAATATTTTTATATCTTCAATGGTAAATAAATATTTATCAAACAAAAGGGGAATATTGTATATCTTATTTGTTGATTGATGCGGTATTAATGTTGTAATTATTTAACATTAATTGTAGCTCCGCGTTTGGAAGCCAATATGCAACGGTTGCTGCTTTACGTAATGTTGTTTACATCACGTGTGTTGAAGCCTTCTTGCGACGTCCTTCTTTGTTTGGCTCGTAGCTCCCTCTGACGTTAGCAATTTGTATTAATTAGTTTCTGAAAGAATTTAAGGTTATGTATATTGTCCTCCGGCTAGCTATCATCTTATCTTGGTAGAACTTGTATCTCTTGCAGGGTGTAAATCGGAAAGGAATCTTTTATCCAGAAATTATACTGACGAAGAAATTGGTTTTATAACTTTTATTGCTGAACACATTCACAAACACTTTTACAAATTAATCTGGATACTCGCCAAACTGAAACTGTTTGTAATAACTTCTCACTTTTAACTCACGTACTTCGACTTTGTGTATATTTAACTGTATAATATTTTAGATTCTCATAATTCTACTGCGCGTAACTTATGACGAAATGAAGGACTGACTGGCGATATGTAGTGTACTGAGAATTCCGTTGAACTGGGGGGACACCCTACCTCGAACCTGGCTTATTTATAGGCTTGCCTCAAGATACGCCTAAAGATTATAAATGAACTGCCATTGGCTAATAAAACGCGCCAACATTAGCGTCAATTTTAATATCCAATGAAAACCACGAATACATATGCTTTAGGAAATGTTCCAGAAGCTTCTATCGAAACCGCGCGAAATATTACGTAACTTCCTTGTTCCCGGTAATGATAAACAACTCACCCCCTTGCTGCATTATTGCGTTATTGTTGACAGTTTCAGTAAAGCCGTATATTATTGTTTACCAATAATAATTACAATTAATAAACCTCTGAAATCAATGTCACATAAAAATACATATTCATATTACTATCATTAATTACATCTGAGTAATTTGTGATACAAATTACCGTATCATATGCCCCACTAGAAACATAATTATAAATATTTATAACTTGTTTAGAAATTTTAAAATTGTGTTTTTAGTCTCCTAAATCTTGGAACACACGCTATCACTTTCATTTAACACTTCACACGCATTTAACACACGACATATGTTTTTCCCCTATCTCGCCACTACTTACTGGCTCTGGTTTAATTAATTTAGATATTAATCTGACATCACAAAATTTTTTTTTTTTATAGCAAATACTTTACCCTAAATTATTTAATCACTGTTTCAAAATTGTTTACTCTCTTACATTGTTGACAAAAATTTATACATTTAAGATTTTTGTAATTATTACACATATTTACCAAAATATTCACCCTCTACACAAATATTTACATCTCTTAAATCTAGGCACCGTTTCACATGTTCTATTTGCTCCATAAGTATTTGTTTTTAATTATATTTACCAATTTTTTTTTTTTTTTTTTTTATTCTGAATTTTATTTTAACAATACTCTTGGAATAGTATTTATATACTTTACTTTAATATCATATTAAGTTTAAATCTTTACATTCTTAATTTTCAAATACTGTTACAGTTAATAAAAATGTTATTATTTTTTTTTTTATATTATTTAAACATTTCTCTTTTTCTTTTTTTATTTCTCTTTTCAAATGACATATATAAATAGTTAACCCTCTTACGTTCCAATACATTTCTCTGCAAGTCATCTTTACCTATCCAGCATTTACTTTACATCTCATTGCTATTTACCCTCCTGGATCAAATTGTGTGTGGCTAAACATTACTCGTAGCCGTAACCTAACCTTCAAATTTTTGTTCATGAATAACCTCTTGTATTCATTTGAAATTTCCTCACATGATAACATTTGAAAACCATCTAAAGCTTCCTGAACAATACATCTTTTAACAACTTTCATTTTCAATTTTTCTACTATCTCTTTAATTTGAAAGTACTCTGACAAATCTGTACTAAACTGTACTGGACTGGAGTTTTCATTCTGAACATCTTGGTACAATTTATTTCTTTGCATTACTGTCTCATTCTGTATTTCTGATATTTCCCCTCTGAAATTAACCTGCGCCTCATTTACATCTACATTCCTAACCTCATTTATCTCTCTTATCTCACTTGAAATACTACTCACTTGATTTCCTAACTCTGTGCATTCTACATTAACCTCACTTTTAGTATTAATCTCACTTTCTTTGTTACCTATTTCCCTGCTCATATCTGACATTTTCTTTGAAATTTCTCCTATCTCACTTACTATTACTTCCTCATTTTCATCTTTCATTTCTGGCATACTACTATCTAGCTTCGTAACTTTCTTTTCAATTTCTTCACTGCTTTGATCTACTTTTTGCTCTAATACCTCATTACTCCTACCAATATCTTTTCTGTTTTGTTCAAAGCTCCTACGAATATCTTCCCTCAATTCCCTATTATCTTTGTTTATAGCTTCTCTCATCCTCTGAGTTAATCTTTGTCCTAATTTCTCATAACTCTTTTGCATATCTTCCCTTTCTTGATCTAATTTCTTACTAAGATCTTCCCTTAATTCCCTATGACTCTTTTGCATATCTTCATTAATCTTTTTCAGCATTTCCATAATCATTCTAGTATCAGAATTAATATTTCCTGCTATTATATTCTCACTTCCTGCACTAACATTTCTTCCCTCCAATATTACATTGTTTGAATTATTTTCTGTAACCTGTATTGAATTACAGTTAACTGTTACACTATCCCCTTCCATCATTGTTTCTTGTTTTACACTTTTTTTTTTTTTAAATTAAAATCATACTTTTCTAACCTTTCTGATGCTATCTGCTGATGTATCTTTGATGTCCAGCGTTCTGCCCCATTCTCCTAGATTTGTATGTCGCTTCTGCGTTGTGTTGTGATGAATCTACGTCGTCTCGATGTTTTTATAGTTGAATTCCTTGTTGCCTCGTAATCTCGGAATTACGATGTCCAATCATCCATGTAGTCTGTCGTTCCTTTTGTTTCTGGAATCTGCGTCTTGTAGATCATTTCACCGCTGCTTTCGTCCCTTCCTGGTTATGTTGATTCATTCCTGGTCATCGTTTTCCTTTCCTGGTCACTTCGCCTTCCTTTCCTGGTTATCGCGCCCCACGTTGGGCGCCAATATGATGCGGTATTAATGTTGTAATTATTTAACATTAATTGTAGCTCCGCGTTTGGAAGCCAATATGCAACGGTTGCTGCTTTACGTAATGTTGTTTACATCACGTGTGTTGAAGCCTTCTTGCGACGTCCTTCTTTGTTTGGCTCGTAGCTCCCTCTGACGTTAGCAATTTGTATTAATTAGTTTCTGAAAGAATTTAAGGTTATGTATATTGTCCTCCGGCTAGCTATCATCTTATCTTGGTAGAACTTGTATCTCTTGCAGGGTGTGAATCGGAAAGGAATCTTTTATCCAGAAATTATACTGACGAAGAAATTGGTTTTATAACTTTTATTGCTGAACACATTCACAAACACTTTTACAAATTAATCTGGATACTCGCCAAACTGAAACTGTTTGTAATAACTTCTCACTTTTAACTCACGTACTTCGACTTTGTGTATATTTAACTGTATAATATTTTAGATTCTCATAATTCTACTGCGCGTAACTTATGACGAAATGAAGGACTGACTGGCGATATGTAGTGTACTGAGAATTCCGTTGAACTGGGGGGACACCCTACCTCGAACCTGGCTTATTTATAGGCTTGCCTCAAGATACGCCTAAAGATTATAAATGAACTGCCATTGGCTAATAAAACGCGCCAACATTAGCGTCAATTTTAATATCCAATGAAAACCACGAATACATATGCTTTAGGAAATGTTCCAGAAGCTTCTATCGAAACCGCGCGAAATATTACGTAACTTCCTTGTTCCCGGTAATGATAAACAACTCACCCCCTTGCTGCATTATTGCGTTATTGTTGACAGTTTCAGTAAAGCCGTATATTATTGTTTACCAATAATAATTACAATTAATAAACCTCTGAAATCAATGTCACATAAAAATACATATTCATATTACTATCATTAATTACATCTGAGTAATTTGTGATACAAATTACCGTATCATGATTTAGAAAAAGCTTTCGACACAATAAATAGGGAAGCCTTATGGGCCAAATTGGGTATGAAAAGAATGAGTAACTAGTGTATAAGAACAATACAAACAATATATGAAAATAATGATTTTTGTATAAGATTTGATAAAAATGTAAGGACGAAGGAGATTAAAAATTTTATAGGTTTAAGGCAAGGCTGCAAGTTAAGCCCTATATTATTTAATTTGTTTATTGACGATATTCTAGAGATAATTAAGTTTGAAAATAGCCACTCTCCAATAATTGGGAATGAGGAGATACCAGGGTTACTATTCGCAGATGATTTGGTTGCAGGATCAATAATTACTGTGGGATTAAACAAAGTAATTGGAGCAATAGAGAGTTTTTGTAACAAGTGGAGTCTTAGGGTTAATACAAGCAAAACAAAAATAATGGTATTTAAAATGGGTAATAAGTTGAGAAAGGACGAAAAATGGAGTTGGAAAGGTAAGGAAATTGAGGTTGTCAGAAATTTTGATTATCTAGGAGTAAGACTAAGTAGCAACGGTAGATGGGGAGAACAAAAGAAACAGGCTTTACCAAAAGGAAAAGTGGCAATGAAAGTTATTACAGCATGTTTACATAAAATACCTGGGATGCACGTAAAATGGATAGAAAGAGTATATGGAGCAGTAGTTGAGGCAAAAATGCTGTATGGTGCAGAGATTTGGGGTATTGAGGAGGGGTGGGAACAGGTAAATAAAGTGATTAGGAGCTTTTGTAAAATAATTCTGGGTCTACCAAGAGGCTCACCTAATGGGGTTGCACAAATGGAGATAGGGAGATTTGGTAGTAAGGCGAAAATTATTGAAAGAATAGTGAAATATTGGTTGAGAATTGAGGAATCAGAGAATAATAATATTTTAAAACAATGCTTGGAGATTCAGCGCAAGTTAAATAAAGAGGATACTTGGTATAAGCGCCTAGAAGCAATTCTCAATGAAATAGGGTGTGGGGATATTTGGAAATGTAGACAATCACATGAGAAGGGATGTTGGAAAAGAGTTAGATTGAGAATTGAAGATAAGGAAAGACAGGAAATAATTGGTAGTTTTAATTCAAAAAGATCATTACATGTATATACAGAGATTAAAAGGACATGGGAAAGAGAAAACTATGTTGATGTTTGTAATAAAATAGCAAGAGAGGGCTTTGCATGGGCTAGGTCAGGGGTGGTGAGGTTAAAAGGCATAGGAGAAGGAGAAAATGAAGCAAATGCCCATTATGTAATAGAAGATTTAATAATTACTGGCATTTAATGTTAGAATGTGAAGGAACAATGAATATGAGGAAAAAATTACAAAGAAACAATTGGTCTAGATTACCAAATGAAATTATAGGTAAAAGGTTGTTAGGGATTAAATCCAAGGAAAGTTTATTTGAAATAAGAAAATATTTAGGTGTAGTGAGAAATAAATGGTTGAAAAAAATTAGAAATAGGGAATAGAAAGAAAATGTAGATTGTTGAATCATAAATTAAATAGGACCCAATGACTCAACAACCATGGTGTTGGATGTTTGCAGGCCCTTAGTAATGCAGCAACTTAATGAAAATGATATGTAAAGGGTAATGTATAGAGATAAAATTATGTATTATAGAACTTATATATATGAGAATTAATTTATATAACTAACGAAATGAAATAAAATGCCTGCCTGCCTGTCTGTCTATCTATCTTAACAGTATTATATAGCTTCATCAGCCAGTTTCAAAAGTGAACCAGAATGCAAATATTACAACAATTCACATTAAAGATTCCTTTGGACATTGGGCATTTAAGGTAAATTTTAAAATATCTTGCATATCACTTGCATTTGAGCAATTTCCTTAATTTTGCTTAAAACTAAAACTAAAACTAATAATAATAATAATAATAATAATAATAATAATAATAATAATAATAATAATAATAATAATAATAATAATAATAAAAGTGCTGTAAGAATTTTACTACAAAAATTACCACAGAGAAATATTTAAAAAAATACCTGCATAAAAGTAAAATTTACTCCATGGGCATTTTAGTGTCAATTGTAATTCCAAAGAGAATAATATTTTTAATATTTTTCAATGAAATGAAAATATACAGAAAAGCAAAATGTTCCCTCATGCAACATAAAACAATGTTGATATAATAGTGTCTAAAAATGGTCACTATGCTCTTATTATATGCTCTTTGGAAATGATGGCAAGCTGCCTTTAGTAAAAACAAGTGCTTCAGGTTAAGCATTTTATGTAATGAGAATCATTTTAACTAGCATTATTTGTTGGGGAATTTTTTGAAACCTCTTTGGTTTGGACCATATCCTTTTCACTAAAATGCATTCTAGAAGTTGATTTGTATTTATGTATGTTTAATGTAATTTATATATTTTTTTGCTAAGTTATTTTGTTTCTTCAGTCTCAAGTACTCACAATCTCTGTAATATAACATGTAAATTGCGTACATTTTTACCAGTGGGGCTACACATGCTGAATTTATTAACACTTCTATGATTATTTATTAAGTAACTGTAGTGCAATGCTAAATTTTTTTTTATTACTTTTTTCAAAATGTTCAGTATTATACTGAACATGTTTAAAAAGTTTCCCACGTGTTTAAAAAGTTTGCCAATTTGTCACACACATATTGCCATACTTTAGAGCTGGACAGTACCGGTGGGGGACAGGGATAAGGTGTCATAGGATTGCTTGGATCTCCGGAGGGAGTTAAATAAGTACCCAAGGATTATATAAAAAGTTGATGTCTATATTCTCAGATAACTTAGTTGGCATTAGGGCCCCTCAATAGGGGATCATATGTGCAAGAACTTAAACGTATTTAAACATTCCTTACCTATACAGTTCTTGTCGGACCTGCTGATGCACAAGGTTAAATGTTAACTTATCAGGGTGGGGAGTCAGAGATCTGACAGACAAGACCTTGGCGTCGTGGCATGCTAAAGAGAACTGAGAGATGGTGACCTACAATCATGGCCAATATTAAATATCTGCAAGCTAAGTAAGCAACCTGGTGTCCCAAAACCCAGTTCTTCCCACATTACCACATCTTTCGAAACTTAGTGCAATCTGATGCAATTTCCTGACCGTGGTTCGAACTCCACCAGGATCACTACAATACCTCAGGATGGGAAAATTCCATCCCTGTAATAATTTAGAAAAAAAAAAAAACCAAAGGAAAGGGAGAGCCTAATCCTGGAGATACATGATATGCTCCATTCGTGGGCCTAAGAAAAAAAATTGGGTTGCTGTAACTTTTGTCACCTGTGTAACACTCCTGTGTTGCTCCTGTGTAACACTCGGAAGTGATGGAAAAGAATTCTTGGGGGTTGGGACATTATAGGGTTATGAGTTTGATGCGTCAGTCTTCTTGCAAGTCTGTTGACTTTCCTCAGCCTATATTTTGTGCTCAGTACTGTACAGTGTCCTTTCACTTTCTATCTTGTTCATTCAGCTGCTGTGGCAAATTCCAAGTGTAGCATCTGTTTCCTGCTGAGTACGTGCCTATTCCTTTCAGCGATGGCTTGTGTAAGTATACTGCCACTGTTATCACTGACCTTGGCAGTTTCCAGCAGTATAAACATCCCTGCTGCTCCACTCCGAACTAGCATGTTTTTTTTCCTGGTATCCTTCTATCATTGTCTTCCTGTCTCTTGTTTCCTTACCACTGTTTTTCCCTTGTCAACCTCTGCACTGCAGGAGGGTTTTGAGATGGACTTACTTTAAGGGGGATGATGGGTGAAATTTCTATTTTGCACAATTTTAAAGCTACATACTTAATCTTTTGTACACATATCTGGGGTGTTATGTGGAACTATTTGGCATATTTTCATTTTTGTATGTCAATTAATTTTTTAATTATTGAAAATTTTCTTTCAAAAAATTTGCAAATTTCAAAATGAAATTCACTCCACACTTTTTTGAAAAAAAATTCGAATTTTTTTTTTTACAAAACCAGAAACTCATTTAGAAAAACTTGACGCATGGGTTTTGTAACTTTTGTAATATCTTAACTGCAAGGGAAATTAAAAAAAACAAATATGGCCTGCATAGCAAAAATTTTACTTTTTGCAATCACTGCACACATTTTATTTTTTATATAAAAAAATACTAAGTTAATCCGAATTCCGTGCATCAGTATTTTCGTTATGCTTTATAAAATGTACAGTAAAAATGTCAGCCCTCTAACACCTAATTTGTGGATGTAATTTTGTTTTGAATGAATAAAAGTATAGCAAAAATTAAAGTGAGGAAAAATGAGTTTAAAAGTTTGTGTGCAGTTAACCAGAAATAATGACTTCCTAGAAGTGTCCAGCTTAGATGTGTAATTTGTACTCTTTTTTTCATTACAAGCACTGCAAATCAGTTCTAATTTATGGCATAAGCCAAGTCTTTCAGTGCCAAGTCCTATATACAAACACTTTTGATTGTGGTCATTACACTTCAGGTCCTTCACCAATGGCGACAATAAGCTGGTGTCCACCAATATATATTTACACTCTTCATTATTTACAACAGGTATTTGTTCACAATTATCCTCCAGCTGTTTCTGCCTTAAATTTTTCTTTTGTACACCACATTCTTGCTCATCTAACCTTTCCATCACAGTATTACTTACATTTGTTTCTGGTTCATGTAAATGAAACAACACATAATTTGATGTTGCACATCTACCAGCAGGGTTGCTGTTACTATGTTATACCAATCACGGTGGTTCAGTGACACATAAGAAACTAACCTTCATGGAAAAAATCCCACATAAATCTGTAAAAACAAAGTGGATTTTTTGCTTTATGCAGAAATTTCATCACCTGCCATGCCTTCTCAGGGATATTTAAGGAGCGCAGACTTTTGAATGCGATGTAATTAGAGCAACTTCCAGGCACTGTGGTGCTTTAAAACTTTGCATATGTTCACTTCAAACCACCTAGTACTTTTTGGTCCAAATGTGAAATTTTGTCATATTAGGCCACATTTTCACCCCACCCCCCTTAAGGAAGAGGGAGGGGGGATTTTCAATCTCAGGGACAAATCTGGTAACAGGTGTGGAGGTTGAATTTTTGAAAGTGGATACCTCTGCAGACTACTCTCCTAGCTCCTGAATTTTGAAAATGGGGCGAGAAACCAAAATAAAAAACATTTTAACCTGCCCTTCAGGTATGACTTGGTGTTCGTTAAGTTCTTGCCATATCCACTCGGCTGTACATTTTCTATTTACAAAACTGATTTTGTACATTGATACTTCTGTTAATTTCTGTACATGTTACGTTTCTAACAAAAAAAAAAAAAAAAGATATTGTTACATTGGGTATGTGAAAGAGTGAGTATGTCATTTTGTCTGTTCTTCTTCTTCTGCTCCTTTTATTTTTTGCTGCCTGCTCTCTCTTGATTTGCTGGTGTTTGCCATTCTATCGTGGCCTGCTCTGTTGCTATCTGGGAGCCATACCGTCTTCTTTACACTGTATGCCAACTTACCGCTTCGGGATCTGAAATACTTTAACAATTGTATTACCTTCCTATTTAACATATATCAGAACTTTCTCATTTCTGAATATTCTTCGTTTTATATGTTTGCTTTGCTTCTCTCTCTCTCTCTCTCTCTCTGTTTCTCCAGGAGGGGGCTTTATTTCCTGTGCTAAGTTATACTCTAGTATGTTTTCCATTTACTTTTCTCTTTTTGTATTCAACTCCCGTCTCCCTATACTCCTTTTGTTTTGAACGCTCACTACTACTGAATAAGAACACACTAACTCTTCTGTTTTCTCCTAACGTCTACAGCTAAACCTCTCCCGGGGTGATCAGTCTCGAAATTGGATCCCTTTTCCTTTAAGACACATTACCTGGAGTACTTGTGTTCCTTTTATCTTCTTTTTTTGGAAGTTTATTCCAAGGGGGCGCATATAGGCCCTGTATTGTGAACTCAATATATTTTGTTTTCCCTACAGCCCCTTATGTTTACTTGAGGCTTCTATGACTCGGGGGGCACAATTTGGCTTGCTTCGACCTCCAATCCATTATCCTCTCCTACTTTCCCTGAGTTTTCCTTTTAAGTGACTTCTTTAACGAGCGTTCCTTAAAACAAAATTCCTGCAACTGTCTACTGGGTCGCACGTTTGTAGCACCCTGTGTTATGCTTTGACAGTATCCCAACCTAACAGCTGTTGAGAACAATCAAACAACATTAAAAAAAGAAAAACCCCTGCTTAGACTCCTACAGTTGCTTCTACTCAGTTTTGAGAGAGGTGCTACATTTTTTTGCGGAAAATTTTATTATTTCATAAAAAAATCGACGCATTTTTTCCTATACTTATAAATTTTATTTTCATTTTTCTTTTGTTTCTACTTATCCTTCTAGCTGGTTTCCTTTCCTCCTGTTGGTAAGGACTGCTCCCTCCATTCTGTAGTCACACTGGCTTCTTTCCTGTAACAGGCGCTAAACACCACTCATGAATTAATTCATTATCCTCCCTTGCATAAGGTGTAGTGACTTCTAGTGCACCAGCGTTTAATTTTATACAGGGTGAACCATCTTTCTACAATGCTTAGTTTTGGAGATATTGTACAGTCTCAACTTAAATGGTCCAAAACATAAATGTATGTACACTGGCATGTATAAGAGGGGAAAGAAAAAAAAATTATTTCCTTGTTATTATTTACTAGCTTATGCTTATTTTATTACTAAGATAGGTAAGGGGAGAGGGGGACTGTATTGCTTCTTATTCCCTCTCTGTTCCTCCGCCTGTCTCTATCTTTACACTATATTTACCATTTCTTCTCCTCAATCTGCCATTTGAACGGGCTGCCACTGCACGTTCATGGTCCATCTACACATGCCAGTGAAAAGCACTGAATTAGATCCTCGCTTCCTGTCGCTTCCGTCTGCTGATTGCATAGTGCAGTCTGTGAATAACTCTGACCTCATCAGGACATGTATTTCTGCTTCGCTTATATGCTTTCCGATTCGTGCAATAGTGTGTGGAGTGTTACATATCTCCTGGATTGTTTGTGTGCATTTGTTATCTAAGTATATGTTGTTCTAACATGAGTTCCCATTGGATGCATTGTGTTTACTTAGCTAACGGACCTGTTTCCTTTGTTCCTTTTTTTTTTCCTTTCCTTTTCCTAACCTCATTTAGGCCTGCACCTCCTGTCACATGGTTTGCTCGAGTTGCCAAAATTATAACTCCATTGGTTTCCGTTCATGATTCTTGTGGCTCTGAGGAATTATTATATGTATTTTGATGCTTACAGCACCGCTTATCAAAAATCTTATAATCTAATCACAGCCATTATTGTTATGCATAACATAAAAAAACAAGATTTTGATTATTTCCATGGCCTCATCTTGTACTATAGAACCTGCGGTGGTGTTCGGAATAGTCGCTGCTATAATCAGTTCTGGGTGCCTTATCAACACGAGACTTAGTAGTAAGGTTAACAGAGCTATCCATGCATATAGTATAATTAGCATCGCTGTCGTTACCGTTGATTCTTGCCATACTGTGTGTGTTATTATTGCAAGCGGTACATGCGATACGTTTAATTGCAGTATTTCCGACAGTTGGCATTTAAACACTGGCTGAGGTTTGTAACTGATTCAGTGCCGGCTCAACACCAACTTCCAGGGTTTTTTTCTCCTTGTAGGCCCTTACTATGATCTTAGGCTGTTGCTTATTCACCACAATAAATCTAGCAATTATTTTCATAAAAATTTATTACTATAGATGCCATCACACTGTATACTAAAAATTAATTATGGCATTGCGTTATCCTGCCTTCCTAAAATTTCCTTATCTACAGTTCTCACCTGCAAAATTTAATTTGGAGAACTTAGCCCCATGTCACTTAACATTTGCCATGATTCATATTGAACTAACTTGACTTAAAAAAAAAATACAATGCTACGATTAAAATTAATGGAGTTTTCATGTGTAATCTTAGACATTTATAGGACACTCCAGCTGTATTCTTAGTCTTTTTACTACTACAGAAGGCACGGGAAACTCATAAAATTCTCATAACTCATGTATGCTTAATTCTGGAGGCGTATACTTTAAACTTCTCAACATCATCAACTTTGTCATTAGAATCGTATTCCCCAAATTAGCTTCTAGGACCACAATATACTTGGTTTGGAACCCATATCTGAAGATTTGATATCTTAGAGGGGAACGAAACACAAAAATGAATATTTCATTCACCACATTAATTTATTTGTTGTCAGGAAGGAGTAACAATGCACACAGTATCACTATCCCAAGGTGAATGGTTATCGAGTTATGGCTTGTTGCTGAGTTGACGTGCGACATCATGAGAGCGAAACTGCACTCAGACAAGACATATGCAGCAAAGGTGTTTTAAATGACTTTAACAAGTTTAGATGTTAATTTCACTAGAAGTTACTGGTACTTCTGAATAACAAAGGGCAGAGCTAAATCAAGCCAATCACTTTTCATAATCCAGTTAATATATACATGATAAACAGTAGCCCAACATCTGCTTTGAAAATGAGTGAACATGGTATCTCATCATGGTATCAGCTGAACCAAAAAAAGAGCAATTTTGGAGATTTACACCATTCTGACAGCAATTCTGAGACAGTTACTGTGAACACCGAAAACTGTGCTGGTTCCATCCATTGGTGTAAGTGTAAGGAATGTATACCTATGAATAATGATGATGATGAAAGTGTGTTGTTCGGACTACAAAAACACAAACCTGGTGAAGAGTGGTTTTGTATCACAAAGCATCCTAATTTTCACAAATTAGTTATAGATCGTGATGTTTTGAATATTGCGAAGCATAACTTAGTGTTAAAAACTAAAAGTTCAGCTAAAAAGAAATTAATCACTGCCAACAATCCTGCTAATAAGACCTGGCGATATTCCTGCTATAAACAATTTACAGAATGGATTAATTCATGGACTACTTTTGGACACAGAAGAAGAGTTGTAGTACCATCATATACAGTGCTTAGTATTGCAAATGCTTTTCCAGAACCCAGCGAAGTATATGTAGGCTTGAAACTTCACTGATAAACACAGGAATTAAAATAATAACCTTTAAATTCAATTATTATTATTATTATTATTATTATTATTATTATTATTATTATTATTATTATTTAAAATCATAACGTGTCTGTGACCAACCTTCTATGTTGAATGAAAACTTGAGAAACTCTTCAATCATAGTAATTCTAATGGAGGTCGAAGTGTGGGAGATATATTCATTGGCAGTGTCAGATCAATTGCTGCATCCAGCAATGGATCCACACAATGTGCGTGCAGAGATTTTTTTTATTTTATGCATTATCAGCAGTTTCCTTTCTTCATCAGATTCCTATATTTATTTTTCACGATCCAAGACCCAGATGCTTTGGTGTACCAAGGTTTGACACCAGTCTTTTTTTTTTTATTATTATTTACATTGAAATTGTGATCTGGTGTTGCTATCATGCATCTAAGTTGAAGGGCCATTATATGAAAATTGTATTCTTTTTGGAGTGTATATGAGACAAAGACTGTGATAACTTTCTAAACTGCCAGCATGTATACAATGTCAAATATGAGCCAAATCTTTTAAGAAGGTTCTATCCCAAATATTTTCTTCAGAGCATGATAGGCATTTGATTCACCTTTAATTTGTAATTTATTTCTTTGGTCTTCTTCCAACAATTCATCATGTTCACAAGATTTCCATTCACCATTCCCTAGCCATTTATGCTCATTTTTATATGATAAAGAATTGATGTGTACAGGGGAAAAAAAAAAAAAAAATAGACGAAATTTTAGATTCTGGTACCAATGGATTCTATGTATGCAGTACTACATTCCAACATCTTCATACATGGGAAAAACCACATGGAATCCATACAAAATCAGCATACATAAAAGGTGTCCAGGGGAAAAGCAATCAAAGTCCTCTGTGAAATGGAAAAACAGAGTCCATATACATTTTAAATGAGAGTAATTCTGTACTATTTCAGAACAGTTTATTCTTTTAAATGTTGGTCAACTTGGGTGTTTTACATGTGTGACATACCTTAGCTCCTTGGAGCCCTATGTTATTGTTGGCAAAATGTGCCATACGCAGACTGAAAAGTAGCCAAAACCTTCATATTCAAGTTTAATTCCACTCTCCAAGGCAAATTACAACCTACAATCCCTGAAGACATTCTGTTCAG
Source organism: Deroplatys truncata (assembly GCA_030765065.1). Taxonomy (NCBI): domain Eukaryota; kingdom Metazoa; phylum Arthropoda; class Insecta; order Mantodea; family Mantidae; genus Deroplatys; species Deroplatys truncata. The sequence continues at coordinate 233,299,717 of CM060990.1, forward strand.
CCCCATTTTTCAAGATTACCTGTAGTCTACAATGAGTAATTTGGTGATGCTCAGCTCTATTTTTCAAGATTACCAGTAGTCAACAATGAGTAATTTGGTGTAGAGATAAAATAATTAATTTCATTGATGTTTTATGTTATTCTAAGGCAAACAGTTGTGTATAATGTAAACCTATAAAGTAGACTATGGTTGTTTTGTTCAAAATTACCCATAGTCTACAATGAGTAATTTGGTGTAAATATTAAATAATTAATTTTATTGGTATTTTATAGGTTACATTTTTCTCAGGCAAACAGTTATGTATAATGTAATGGATTCTATAAAGCAAGTGGACTGTTATTGTTGTTTTCAAGATTACCCATAGTCAACAATGAGTAATTTGATGTGGAGATTACATTAATTTCTTTGGTCCCTTGTAGATATTATTAAATAATATCCCACAAATATTGTTTACATTTTTCTAAGGCAAACAGTTATGTATAATGTAAAACATTCTATAAAGCAGGTGGACTATGATTGTTTTTGTTTGTAAACATGTGTACCTTGAGTTTTCATTGTTAATAAACAGGACCCTATATAGCAGAAAATAATAAAGATCTTACTATTAAAGCATTTCCTTCTGGTTTCTTTCCTGATAAACTTTGTAAGTTCAAAATGAATATATTACCGCAATAACACACTGTTTTAACACATTACATTGTCCCTTTAATGTAATCAGAAATTCTTTTAATTTCATTTCTACTTAAAACACGTACCTTGAAAAATAAAAGTAGAGATGTCCAAGCAACAATGAAATATTCCGCTGTACCTTCATTTCCATGTATGGCAAAAGATTCTTCTTCTTCGTTACCACTCGTATCAGAATCTGAAGTATCAGGTTCGTAGAAACTTTCATTCAGCTTATCCTGATCTTCCTCATCATTACTTTTTCGTACATATTTTCAGGTACCAACAATATATGATGCATGAGGTAATTACCGGGGGGGGGGGGGGAACCTTGCCACTGCAACCAACTGGATCTATTGTGATTACACCCTCCAGGGGGGGGGGGAATGAAATGAAGGAGCCACAGGAGGTCGCAGGTCCACAGGCAGATGGGATAACAGAGATGCATGGCAGCCCCTATCATTTTCCAGTACCAAACACCTGCTCTCGGCCAGTAGATGCGAAGAGTCCTGTGAGAGGGTGACGAAGCGGCCCTTGCAGGCAGACCAACGAACCCTGTCGTTCGTGAGGAGAAATCTTTCCAAAGCACAGAGACCATGCCATCTGTCCATCACCAAATGTACTGTGGGACCCAGACACACTGCCTGAAAGATGAAATGACAGGAAATGAGGGAAAGGAGAAATCGTGGTAGAATACACCACCCCAGCATTTGCCTAGGCGACCACCGGGAGGTGAACCTGGGACCTCTCGAATGTGGGCCACAGGCGTTACCGCCTGAGCCACCCTGCTCAGTTCCAACAATATATACTTCCTTATGAATTCAGTACCTAGTTCACATTCTACTTCTGAATTCTTGGCTTTTTTATCACCTTCTATTCTGAATTCACTTTCCTACTTTTATCGTCACCTTCGTTGTCAGTCTTACTGCAGTTAACATTATCACATAGCTCAGAAACTATACTATTACAATTTCTAGCCCCATATCCTTCTGTTCTTTGTCGTTTGCTCTTGGATGAAGATGGTGAAGGACCAATTGTCTTACTAGAACTTGATGTATAGAAATTGTCTTCATTTTTCCTTATAGTAGGAATAGTTCCAGGTTTTAATAAAGGCCCTCTGAAATTTACATCCACCATAAGCTCTTTTTTAATAACTGTATCTGTTCATAATCTGTCTCCTTAAAATGGAAGGAACATAAACAAGCAGCAGGACCAGACAAGGAATCTTTTCTTTTGCAAAATTCTACCCATATCCTATATCTTTTGGGAGATTTGTCTCTGGAAATGTGTGAAAATGAGTTCCCTTCTCACATTACAGCCATATGCACAACATTGAAGCATAATTTTTCACAATATTACATTGTTTGTATAATACTAAACTGACTTAGTAACACCATAACCAAAACACCACCACAAAGTACACTACTTTGAACTTAAATACCAACAAGAACAATTTTTGAAAACATATTACTGCACATGCAGCAATGCCTGACTTGTGATCTCCCAAATGTTTCGGCACACGGCTGGCTCTGATGACACATAAGGTGGTGGTTATTTAGCTTGCACAGCAACAATGGTATCATGGAGTAAGAAAGCAATCTTACCACTGCATTTTACAGGTTGTATCTTTCATTTAGGAAGAAACAGGAGTTTTGTGCTTCATTTCCCTTTAAAAACATGCAGAAACAACAGGGTTGGACTTTGGATTACATACTGCACCTCACTTAAGACAGTTTTTCCTTTGATACCTCTAAAGAAACAACAGTTGGGTTATGTGAATTACCACCTGCTTTACAAAAATGCTTAAATTACGGCTGGAAGTACAAAAACATATATTGCATTGTATTACAACAAATCACTCGAACGATTTTCAAACATTTGAGAACAATCATAGAAATTTAAAACTTAAAACCTTTCTTGGTTTTCTTACTTCCTTTCATCTTCTTTTTTGTGTTTTATTATCATTATTTGTAGGCTTCAGTACCGGTTACATGTGGTCGGAAATTCAGTTATGTTTGCATGGAGGTTTTGTGTAATGGCACACATCAGGTAGGGGCAATACAGTCGTGTCGCCTTACAAACTGTTTGCTATTAGGGAACGTTGCATTACCTGTGTTTACATTGACAGGGCCTTCAGAAGTGTTCTTTCAGTGACAACATTGGACATTTACTGTAAGCATTTATGTTAAATTCAAATATAAAACATATTTTCACTTCTTAATTAACACAGTATTTAGCCTGCTCTGTATGTTTCATAAACATGTACCGATTCTTTGCAGATATGTGATGTGACAAATATGACGAACATAAACTGAGACGAAATATACGCAAATGAATTCGATGAACATTTTTCCATTAAGGGAGATAACATATTATAGATTATGTCACATAGACAAAACATTGGGATGGAAATGGTTTATGCAGACATTGCAACAGTGCACGACACATAGAGAATGCGAAGAATGAGGTTGTATCATCAACTGTTAGTAACCAGAAAGAATTTTGCCACAATTTGTGTAACATGATGATACATGCTAATATTCTGTTTACCCAGTTGGAAAATAAACATTTTAAGGAATTTTGTGAAAAATATACACAGAGGCGGCTTACTTACCCATGTGTTATCAGGACACCCTAACTAGGATAAGAACAGCTGTAGGAGACAACAAACACTGGTTATCTTTGGACAAAACCACAGATAGCTGCAGTAGATTCATAGCCAAAGTTATAGTTGGTGTATTGTCACCAGATTGTGCCAGTGAAAAGTTTCTGTTTCATTGTACAGAAATTGACAAAGTGAACCATACAACCATAGAAAATCTATCTGATGAAGCTGTTACACTTTTATGGCTGAATCATTCCAAAGCAGAAAATATATTTCTTATTTTAACTGATGCTGCCCCCTACATACTGAAGGCTGTTAAAAATACTAAGACTCGTTGTCCAAAGCTTATTCACATTACCTATTTGGCACATGGCCTTCATAGAGTGACTGAAGTAGTAAGAGCTATATATCCTAGTGTTGACCATTTTATTAGTAATGTGAAAAAGGTATTTTTGAAAGCTCCGCCGAGAATACTTAAATTTATTGAAGTTGCAGGGGATATTCCCTTACCACCACAAACCACCTTAACTCGCCGGGGAAGCTAGCTAGATGCTGTAACATACTATGCAAGTCACTATGATATAATACTTGACATATTAAACTCATTAGACAGTGAGGGTTGCGCTATAATAGACAAGCAAAATCACTAATATTAGAAGAACTAAAGGAATTCCGGTCTATTAAAAATAACTTTGCAGATCTATCTAAAACAATAACAATGCTTGAGTCTGCAAATTTAGAAATGCCCGAAGCACTTTGCTTAGTGGACAAAGTATTACAGACAGTGCAAGAAGCGCCACCAGATTCAGTTACTACAAGAGTGAGAACGAAATTAGAAAATGTTCTGCATAAAAATTTTGGATATGCAACTATGTATGATATAAGGGACATAATTTTGGGTTTTCACAGCGAGTATAAATGCACAAGAATAAACATTCATGATGTCCCATACTTCTGATTTGCAACGGTCACGTAATGTAGCACTGAGAGAAGTTTTCTAGATACAAAACTATCTTAACTGATAACAAAAAGCGCTTTTCACTTCATGCTGATACGGTAATTTGTATCACAAATTATTTAAATGTAAATAATGATTGTAATATGAATATGTATTTTTATGTGACATTGATTTCCGATGTTTATTAATTGTAAGTATTATTGGTAAATAGTAATATACGGCTTTACTGAAACTGTCAATAATATCGCAATAATGCAGCGAGGGGTTGAGCTGTTTATCATTACTGGGAACAAGGAAGTTACGTAATGTTCGCGCGTTTTCGGTAGAACCTTCTAGAATATTTCCTAAAGCATATGTATTCGTGGTTTTCATTGGATATTAAAATAGACGCTAATGTTGGCGCGTTTTATTAGCCAATAGTATTTCATTTATAATCTTTAGGCATGTCGAGGAGTGGGAGTATATAAAGCCGAGTCCGTGGTAGATCGCCCCCAGTTCAACAAAATTCTCAATACCTTACACGTCGGTCGCCCAGTTCATCTAAATTTCTAGCACGTTACACGTTGTCTTCAGTCAGTCAGTTCGTCATAAGTTACGCGCAGCAGAATTACGAGAATCTAAAGTATTATACAGTTAAATATACACAAAGTTGAAGTACGTGAGTTAAAAGTGATAAGTAAGAAGTTATTACAAACAGTTTCAGTTTGGCGAGTATCTAAATCAATATGTAAAAGTGTTAGTGAACGTGTTCGGCAATAAAAATTATAAAACAAATTTTCTTCATCAATATAATTTCTGGATAAAAGATTCCTTTCCATTTTAAGGTGAGCTATGTACCTGGGAAATGTATGTTTTTATTTGCTGTCATTATAAGTGAATCTTGTTTTTAATTACCTTTCTGAGACTGAATCCTGTGCAAAGGGAAAATTGTTTGTTTATTTTATTGCGAGTGGAAGGTTTGTTTTATTTTAATCACATTTTTTCTTACATAGAAAAGATTGTTACATTTAAATATGTAGAGATAATAAATGTCTAAGAAACAACAGGAAAATAAATCTAAGTGCTCTATTAGCATTAGGTAGCAACTTTCACCGAACTGTACTGGTGTGTCTCGTTCCCCTTCTCTACCTCCTCTACTGCCAACAAACATGAAGTACAAATGGATACAGTACAGCACAGTAGCTCTTAACATTGTTTGCAACTGGGACCAAAGCCTAATTATTTGTTATTACCTGGGCGCAAAGGACAATATATTTTATGATTTCGTATGTGAAAGCACTTTCGTTAGTTTGTGGTGACAGAAAGACTGGCATTATCAAGTTTCACTGACATTGTTTGTGGCAACCATCTTCTGGTGCTTCTGTAAAACCAGTGTTCATTAGGTGTGCTAAATAAGATCAGCTATAATTCACGTAATCGTGTGAACGGAAACTATTCTTCAATAAAATTACTAAATGAGTATGAGGTAAGTAAATTAAATATTGCAGCAAAAATTATTATAACTAAACTTGTAGAAGGCACTGAACTCGCTTCCTGAATATTTATTTGATGGAAATCTGACATGCAGTAAGGCAACATTTTAAATTGCAACATTCTCTTTTCCATGCTCTGCTGCATGCCTATACATTTTTCTGATTCTCTGTAAAAGTGGGGCTGTTTATTTTGTGCACTCTGCATGTTTGCTGGTTAAAAATTTCTTGTGTCATTTGTATTGGATGTGTTGTAACTGTTCTGGTGACGGCATATTTCATTTCTAGTGGCATCTTTTGATTTTAAGCTAAAGCTAACTTAAATAATATCTATATATGGTGCAGCTGAAAGAGAAAACTTGCATACTAAGGCTATACATCTTATTACATTATCATACACCATGCACCTAAAAACATGTCATGATGCAAGGGATGGGTGGGTGGGTCTTACTGAATATAGCATGTGGAACATCTTTACATAGGGATGGAATCTAGCGTTCCCTAGGTGTGGGGATTAAATGAGGTGGAGTCATGAAGACCTCGGGGGAGATAGAAGAGGGAAGAAAAGTTAGCAATATTGGCAAGGGGGCACTATAAGTGGTGGCTCACCATAGTTTTATACCTGGTGACCCACTATAATTGTAGCAACCCTTAGGACAGTTAGTCCCAGGGGTGCTTACAAGGGGGAATAGGTTCAGGTGGTAGAGCTGGGCGGTACCAGGGGAGGTAAAGTGCTATGGGGTTGTTCAGATCTCCAGGGGGAGCTAAATATGTTCCTAGGAGTTACATAAAAAGCTAATGTCCATATTCTCAGGTAACTTAGTTGGCATTGGGGCCTCTCAGTAGTGTGGTCGTACATGCAAGAACTTAAACATATTTAAACATTCCTTACCTGTAGAGACTTGTCAAGCTTGCTAATACACAAGGTTAAATGTTAACATCAGTAGGGCCCGGATTTTTAGGTGGAATAGACCTTCATTTTAGGTTTCTTATATACTTAAAGTAGGTTTTTCTTGATTAAAATAGTTTTTTTTTTGTTTTGTTTTGCTTTGCAAATCAATAGAGGTATCAATAATTTTGTTTTTCTGGTACTTATTTATAAGATTTATTTTTTGGCTTGTAGTAGATAGTTGCATACATTTTCAAATTTTTTGGCATAAACAATTTCCTATTATCACGAAACACATTCTTGTATAAAGAAATTGTTCTTTCTATGGAACATGACATCATTGAAGCGTAGAACATAGATGCCAGTGCAGCAGATTCTAGGGGTAGTTTTTCTGTATACTATTCTCCCTGAATTACTGAATTGATTTTCATATCTTTCAAAACAGGGATTTCATTGAATTTTCTGCAATTTCGAAGAACATGTAACTCCCACTGGTCCAGGTATTTCCTTACTGGAAACATTATCAATGATATCTAGAGCATCTTTCAGTGGCAAAGTTGTACTTTCTAACCGGAGAATAACTTCTGGTATAAAACAAAAATGTGTTCTAATATATGCAAGAGAAGCGGCAAGAGTGGGTCACTCGAGTGAATTCTTGGCCTTGGCAATGTAGAAAGCTTCTGTTTCATCCAATCCATTGATGACATTTTCAATATCTTTTATGTGCTCGGCATAGTAAATGGCAGCAGACAGCCAAGTTCCTCAGTGGATATTGGCTCAGGTGGAAAAGGTAGTTACCGGTGCTTTCTCTTTGAACAATTATATACGTGTTAGGGATTTTAAGAAAACCTTCTTGACCAAAGATATCAGGCTGTTCACATTCATTGAAGTGGCTTCTAATCTCTTCCGCAAGGTCGTGCAGTGGGCCTAGCATATAACATGTAGCATGGTCGGGTGGAAGGACTGTAGAAGCCCCCCTCCCCAACATGTAGGTAGCACCGACTGTCAATAACAAAGTTGAAGTATGGAACTGCAGCAACCCACTTTTTAAATAAATGTGATTTAGGCATTGTTTCACTATACAACAATTACATTAGAAAAGTATTGCAACAATCAACACACTTTCTGCCTGTGGGACTCTCAGGGAATGACTGGAGGTGATCCCGTTACGCAGTTTACGCTCCTCCTGACCTTCAATCAGCTGCATTCAGGTGTCACCACGTCACATGTGCTGTGTTTAACTGTAGTAACTTGAACTGTCTAAGGGCTATAAGTGCTGGAAATAATTTCACAATGAGTTTCAATCCGAAAATAACATTCTTCATTTCAAAAAAAGGGACAACAGCTATTTAGGTTATTTTAGGTGGCAACCCCTCATTTAAGTTTTTTTAGGTGTAATGAAATTCACATATTCTGCTCCAGGAAGTGTGAAACGAATATACATATTGAAATATGTTAATTAAATAGCGAGGAAAAATATAGGTGAAAACCTAAAAATCCGGGCCCTACTTATTAGATAGGGCATCGGAGCCCTGGCGGGCGTGACCTTGGTGTCGTGGCATGTTGAAGAGAATTGAGAGATGATGACCTACATTCATGGCCAATATTCATGCATTTGCAAGCCAAGTAAGCAACCTGATGCCCTAAAAGGTGGTTCTTCCTACATTACATCTTTTGAAACTTAATGCAATCTGATACAATTCCCTGACCATGGTTTGGACTCCACACAGGGTTGCTACTATATGTTCAGATTTCTTTTTGAATGTCTTGATTTATAAGTTTCCCCCAAAATCATTATGAGTGTTTATCTAAGTGTACCGCTTTTGGAATTATTTTGCAGTGTAACAGAATGAAAATTTAATCATATACCTACATGCAGAGAAGAAAATCAAACCTGAGATAATCAAATTAACCTACTGGCAATGTTCACAAATGATTACAAATTTCAACCAAAGCAAATGATATAGGAGCTTCCATGAACTCCAATAACTGATGACTAAGAACATAGTCTTTCATATGCCAAACAATATACCCATTCTGGGCAAGTGCACGATGTCATTAGAAAACTCTAGCCACAAAGAAACATAAAAAGCATATTTCAAACAACTGTAGCCACAAAGAAACACAATGGCACAGTGCAAACTCAAGGTCAAGAATTTTAGAGCCTTAAATGATCTTCACTTAAAATAGCCACATAACATGTAAGATGTGAAAGATAAAAATATAGAGGATTGTTCTTGGTCTCTACTTCCAGATAAGTCTCAAAATAAACGTCTCAGAAAGGTGGTGATATTGCAAACATCATAAAATGATGAAGGGCAGCTCAAATTGATAGAAATAAAAAACAAAAGCAAATATTTTAAAGATCCAGTTGGTCAACAAAGGGAAAGGATAACATATACAGGGAGGGCAGTGACACTCCCAAAGTGACTACTAGAGGGTTCCAGATTCCACTTCAAGCTTACTTGCTAGCCATCTAGCTACTGAGCAAACAAGCAAAGCAACTGAGCTTGCTTATTCACAAGGAAGGGTGCACACATATGGAACATGCAAATCACAACAAATGAACATGGATTCCCTTGGGTCTACCAAGTTCTGCAGGGCAAGGTCTGACTGCTGTCTGACTAGTGTGTACTGAAAAGCAGTATACATGTGTAATTACTATGCCATGTTGTTTGTGTATTCAATTCAATGCATTTCAGTATAAGCTACAGGAAAATTAATATATCAAATCTAAAGCAGATAAACAAAAAATTAAAAAGTGGATAGTGTAAAGCTACAACAAAAGGGAGTTGAAGTTAATCATGGAAAACACTTTCAGGTGTTCATGAACAGGTGTCAAATAAGCTAATATGTTTCTCACAAAGTTTGTTGTGATTTTCTGACAGAGGGGGATTTACAAAATGCTGAATATTTAAAAGGTAAGATAATCCACTTAACCTTTGTTTAAAGTATTTATCACATGCAATCTACACATCTCCTTTTTAAACTCTCTCAAATACACCGCCACCAATAATAATAATAATAATAATAATAATAATAATAATAATAATAATAATAATAATAATAATAATAATGGTATACACTACTTCATGAACTTCTTTACGTCTATTGGAACTATATTTAACTAGTGAAATGGTTTGTTCAGAGTAAGTTAAAACATTAATAGTAAAATAATTAATTAAAATTCTGTATTACATTTGACACAAAATTTATAATTAATAGGAATAACACAGAATAATCAATACTTAAATTCCATTATTAAGAACGAATCAACTCAGCAAAATAATCCATTTTCCTGTCTACATTAATGCTTATCTGATATTAACAGACACCAAATCGTAAATCACTCATAGCATTAAAATTAACTTGTATTTGGAAAATTTTGTGTCCTGTATTGTTGTGTTTAGTGGACATGTTGGGAAAGAATCCTAAAAATAAACTATTCTTAATTTAGTATGGATTTCAAATAAATTTTAAATGTATCATAAATTGCCTTTCATTTGATTCTTAAAGCTTATGTACATACCAAGGCTACATAGAAATAGCAGCTAAAAAATAAGTTTGACTTTCCTAAAATACTATGTTGCTCTGGGAATAATCTTTATCCCTCTACTTCCCACTGCGTGTACGCATGTGCACACGCACCCATACATGCACATGCATATCGCATTAATACCATTTGTTAACATTAGTTATATCTATATATATCACATGAATACCATTTATTAACCCTGTTTATACTTCAGCATTATTTGATCATTTAAGGAATATCATAAATGATATATTGTCATTTAGTTAGAACCTTTGGCCGATAATGGTTCCCTGGATGATCAGGTGAATAATATCTTTAGAGACCACCAAGTTTTCAGCCATAACCTGGACAGAAGCCTATGGACATATAGAGCTTATTAGAGAATGTTTCCAACAAATACTGTATAAAATTATGAATTAAATAAATTTAAAATATTTTGTGTCTGAATTCTGATATTTGGAGTATGTCTTGAAAAAAAATAATACATTTTTAGGAGGCTCTTTATCTCAACTACCTATAATATTCCATGGACTTTAAGTAAATTTAAAATGTATCCAGAAATTTGCTACAAATTTTCTGATATAAGATTTCAACTCCATATATGTAGGGATTTGTTTGAAACCATAAGCATTCAAGGTGTGTCCATTTAACCACCACTAAACTTTAACCAAAACTGAAATATTCTTCATCATCATAGAAGTTGTAATGATAAAATTTGTAATAACAAAGGAAAGAAACTATTAGAATATGATAATTAGGAGTGGTGACTTTTAAAATTTATAAATTACAAAGTTTAGCACTTTGATTTCTACACTTAGCATTTTTTAGCGTTTATACATTTGCAATTTAGCATTTTATAGCATTTTGAAGAAAAACATATAACTGCTAAACAGTGATGTCTTTTGACATAATATTAATGTAAAATTAAAATCACATTTGTAAAGGGTAATTGTGAAATAAAAATGCATAATATAAGCTATGCATTTTTTTTAAAAATTAATAAGAGATTAAAGCAACAGAAAATAGAAGTCATAAGGGCAAAAGTATAACACAGAAAAAAGAGAAATTCTGATGCAAAACCAGAATAATAATAATAATAATAATAATAATAATAATAATAATAATAATAATAATAATAATAATAATAATAATAATAATAATAATAATAAACACAAAATTAACTCAAATCATGCAAGTTCATAAATAAGTAACACCAATGAATGAAATCATGGAACATACCTCAACATTTTGTTCTGTCATTCCTGTTCTCCTGTCATTACAATTAATTGTACTTACTAAAATATTTTTCAGTATCTATGCTCTAGTTTTTTTGGGGTTACTTCATATTTATTGTGCTAAGAGATTTACAATTTGATTGTCTACTGAACTTTGACCCTGGCCACTCATTCTGTAGACACTCACTACAGTTTATCTACATTTTACAATTTCCCGTCAATAAATTATCTTGCTTCAGTTTTTCATGTCCCATTTCCATTTGTTTTTCACTTGTCACTTATTGATTACTTTACCATCACAAATTCACCATAGTTTTCCATTCAAAGTAATATACACTACCTCTTACTTTTCTCTATCCACTGTCCAAAGCCATTTATTTTTGACTTTACACAAAAACTGTCCAATGCTCTTAGCGTCCTTGCTCATCATTTCGATTACAAGTGTATTTCTATCCCCCTTCAACCACTTCTTATTGAAAAATTCTTTTCTCCAATTTTCTGTTCCTTGGCACTTAAATACTATGTGTTCAATGTCTTCATTACCACCACATATCGGACATTGGTTCTGAGGAATACTCTGTCTTAGCCCTTTTAGCCTCTATGCTCCGGTTCTTAACCATGCAATAGATTCTCTCTTCTTTATTTACTATGTCTATATATTTTTTCCCTATCCCATGTATTTTTGATTGGCCGATAACAAACCAATGAGATCTTTCCGGTAATCTCACTGAACATGTTTTGTATTTCTGTATCTTCCAGTCTTTTCCTTGCCTTTTTCCAAAACTTTTTTCATTATTTTCTCTCCTTCTCCACATGTCTCCTAACCCATTTTTCTCCAAAATGTTCCGTAAATTACTTACTCATCAATCATTCATTAAACTATTCTCTTGGTATTCTATACATTACTTTTTCCTAGATTTAAACTTCTGAACCAAAATTTCAAAGCTCTTTCCATTATCTTCCCCTTAGTCACCACCCTGCCCATCTGTAATTGTGCTACCTGTCTTACAATTGCCTTTGGTAACCCTAGTACTTCTCTGCAAAACATCCTGTGCACCTCATCTATACTTTCCCATCCTCTATCTAATCCCCATATTTCTATACCATACATCAGTTTTGCCTCCACCCAAATGAAGGTCCATGGAAAGCATATGCTATGTCACTTTACATAATCTTTTCATTTTTGATGCCACCCGTTAGCTTATAGGGTAAACAATCTTTCTAGTACTTCAGAAGTTCTAGTACTTCTCCTGTTGTCTGCATACAAGAAAGTGACTTGTTTAACATAATGCAGTTGGTTTAAGGTGAGGCCAGACCGGCTATATGTGTAGCACACTGTGCTGCAGTGACCTCTGTACTTTTTCGATGTGCAACTGGCAGCACATGATGTCTTCAAAGTTACTTCATCAGCTGTGCTTCAGTTGTTGCTTTGTTAATGTGCTCTAAAGGGAATTGGCATTGTGCATCCCACAGATGAAAGTTTATTCAAGACCTTTGTGTTGTGCGTGATTTACTTACGAGTGTTAAATGTCTTGTTATTAATCCACTGCAATCCCTGGCGAGAAATTCCTGCTTGAACAACAAATTTTTATGCACGATACATATGTAAAAACAAAGTCATGTAGAAAGGTGTGTAGGCAATTTTAGGAGAAATTTCCTAGTATTACAAGTAGAGAAGCTGTTGAACGTCTGGCTAATAAGTTTAGGATGAGATCGCTAAACTCTAAACCCAAGGGGACAAAAACAATATGTTTTAACAGAGAAAAAAATTGATGAAATTGGTGTATTTATTTGTGAGAAACCCTAAAAAATAAAGTTTATAGGCAGTGGTGGCTCGTGAGTATACATTTTAAGTGTTCACAAAAGGTTAGATTCAGATAGCCCTGAAAATGTGATATAGATCTACTGTTTAATGATTATGATTATGAACAAAATAATAGAATTCCAGCTCCCAACAACAACAATAATAATAATAATACATAACTTTGAGAAAACAAAGGGTTGTTTTGTGGATTTTTATTGTCTTGTACACAATAAATCAGTTTACAGCAACAACAAAGCAATATGTTACCACTTTCACTACTCTCCATTTGCATTCTTTTGTCAGCCAAATATTAATATTACTAATTTATTAGCCATCACCAAGTCTCATTTTCTGAAGCGGGAAAATGGCATAATTTCTTGTTATAAAATATCCTGTCCCTCCACATAGTCCACACAAAAGTTAATCAATATAAATACATGTTACACTGCACTGTAGTTACATGTTAAATAGGGAAAGCTGCATACCATTTAGTGGGGTTTATGCCAAACTGAAAAGTGAACGGGGTTCCGAACTTTCTGCCCATTCCCTCATGAATGAAACTTGTGTCGTAGTGTGGTACCACCTAGTGGCATTGACATAAACTTGTTGCTGAGAAATGAATGATAAGGACCAGTGCACATGTTCAAGAGTACATACCTGTGTGTATTTCACTCATAAGGTAATTATGTCATACCAGTTGTGATTGCGCAAAAACTGCTAAAAATGTGCAAAACATATGACTCTGTTGCCGTATCTCGAATATAGAGGAGAAGCGCGATAGATTTAAATGCCGTACATTTTAAATTATCGTATCTATGTTATGTGTAATAGAATTCAAAGAAAAAATAACAAATAAATCTGGAAGGTGTCAAAAATTAGGTGTTCACATGCTCTTACACAACAGGTGCCACTGCTTATAGGAACAATTCACACACCATAGACAACCTAAGGGAAATACAAAAACAGAGCTTATGAACATTACGCAAGAAGTACTTACGTGTGTGAATGGAAATTTCATCTGAAGATACCAGGAATGTCTACATGCAGATGGACAGCACTTCCAACACCACTTATGACAAGGTTGTTACTCATTATAGTGCATGTCACTATCACTCATGAGTAAGTAATGTGTGTACTCATTATAGTGCATATTACTATCACTCATAAGTAATGCAGGAGTTATGGAAAGAAACACCCCTAGTGTATTAGACAGTGTAGAGAGCATGCATAAATGCAATCCATGGCATCGTCATAAAATGACCATGCAGTAGTTATGTATTATATATTCCAATAGAGCTATTGCCAATACTCAGGGCAAAGTATGCAGATTTTCTGATGTTAAAATGTTTTCTCCAGTCCAAAAGCACAGCACTCCTTCTCCAGTCTACCCTAATCTATAGATGGAGATGGAGCAGAAGATACATTTAACTGCATAGACTAACTTTTCTTATGTTTATACTTGTTTACTTGAGCCATAATTTTTCATGCAGCAATGCAGCATTTATTATTTAGGTCATTTGAGCAGGAGTCAAAACTTGGAATGTTCTTTCACCTTCTTTGTTCGCATTAAGTAGTCTATGTCAAATATTTTGTCGTCCTCCGTGGACTAGTGGTACCGTGCTAGCCTCTAGTTCCCAAGGTCACGGGTTCAAACCTGGCGGAGGGCGATGGATTTTTTCGGGCGTAAAAATCCTTAGCATGGCTTCCTTCGGAAGGGAAGTAAAGATGGTGGTCCTGTGTCATAGATTTACGGCACGTAAAAGAACCTCAAGCCTGATAAAGAGGCCTCTGAGCAAAATTACCGATCTTTCATGCTCAATATAGAATGGGACGGTAAGGACCACAGTAGTTAAAGAGCGTCCATAAATCAAACTCAATTTAATTTATGTCAAATAGCCGCAAAAGCGTTTAAGGTAACTCATTGAGAACTGTTTAAAATTAATAGATGTAAATGAATAAAGTTGAGATTTTACTTTATAGTTAATGCTCTCCTGTTTAAGCAAAATCTGATTACTTGAGCTTAACAGTCCACAGCATTTGCAGACAGTTTATCTTTATTTTTCTGCATACTTTCTGCTACCAGTTGGGAATGTAAACAATCATATAGGTACCTAAAAAAAAGTTATACATTTTAAAAACTACACAAATTGGGATCTTTCATTTGCTTTCACTTATATCCTTCAAATATACTGACACAATAGCTCAGCCAGCAGTGACAGGATTGGAAAGTTTACCAATCTCTTGTGAGAAAATACAATGCTTCTCACATTTCTTTATAAGCAACTGCTCAACCTTTTTTTGCACTTAAGCAAATATTCCATAAATATGTTTTCATTTTGCCCTTTACATTTTCACTTGAAAAAAGTCCATGAATTAAAACAAAGTTTGCATTTATATCTCATTTTAGTACAATTTGGCATGTTTAATCAGTTTTGCATTTTATTGCATTTTCAAAACACATTAAACAGCATTTTAGTGGCCATGAAAAATGAAAATACAAGTGTACAAGCCTTCATGAGCATTTTGCGCTATATTGTGTTTGCGAAAAACCAACATCCCCAAGAGTACAAGAGTGAAAGATATGATTGAGAAATTTACTTTTATAAATAGTAATAGTATCAGGGCATTATTGACTATGTGTTAAATACAATAGATTTGGTTACGTGTCTTGCAGATTTTGAAGCGATTGATATAGTGTGTTCAAGCAGTCATCTTCCACTAAAGGGGAAATTTCAAAATATAGGAAGAAGGGAGAAAGGAATTTTGAGCATAGCAGATTCAGGATGGATTTATGTGGAGAGACGATCAATTAGAAGGCTTTCTAAGGGAATTAAAATACTCTTTGGAAGCTCATTTAATGTTAATCTAGAACTACTAATGGAAGAAGGAAAATCAAAGGAAATAATTGAGAGGATACAAATGGCAATTAAATTGGCAGGATGTATGATGGAAGTGAAAGGCTATTATATCAGTAAGAGAGACATGGAGACGGTATGACAAAGAATGTAGGGTTACCAAACTTATGAGTAGACAGTTAAGAAAAGGGGGCAAACAGAAGAACAAGAAAGAAATTACTTTTTGATTGAAAGATGAGGATATAAATGCCTCATGGAAGAAACAATGGCAAAAGGGGGAAAAATTAGAGAGCAGGGAAAAAAAACAAAAACACTACAGGACATAACAAGATCTAATGAGAGTAAAACAAGAGGGTTAATAATTAATAAAATTCATAAAAGGCAAGTAGCTGAAATAATGTTTGGCAGAAGAATAGGAAAATACTTTGAAGGTCTCTTGGGATTTAAAGGAGTATTTAATCAAGACATATGGCTAATTATGAATTGATCTTAATGAAGTAAAGGAACAAATTAAAAGGTTAAAGAGAGATATAGCTAGTGATATTTATTGTATATCAGGAGGATACTGGAAGGCTTGGAGCCTTAAGGAAAGTCAAATGATTTTATTGGTTGGGATATTTAATATGAAATTTAAAGACGGTCAAGTTCCCAAAGTATAGAGGACAGCAATTATATACCAATATTTAAGGAAAAACTGATATTGAAAAACCCAGTAAATTATAGAGGAGTTAGTTTATTTTCTGTGTTAGGGGGAGATCTATAGTGGACTATTGGCAGAAAAAGAAAATAAACTATCAAACCTTCCATGAGGATTCAGAAAAAGTAGAAGTATGGATAACATTTTCATGTAAATACAACTATAGGAAAACATTTAGGCCAAAGAAGAAGAAAGCACTACATGTTATTTGTATATTTTGAAAAAAAAGCATTTCATAGCATTAATTGACAGGCATTATGGACCTAATAAAGTAGAAAAGGACTAAGTTTTAAATTTATAAAAGCACTATGAAACATCTACACTGATAATGCATACTGTATTAAGATTTCTCAGGATAAGACAATCTCCAACAGCCCAAACATAATTGAAGAGCACTTTTTCAAAAACTGATAACCACAGGCGTTGACAAAATTTATATGTATATTGTTTTATAGAGTTTAAGTAGCTGCCTTTTCAATGATTATATGGTTCTTTCACATTCCGATTTCTGTTGCACTCAAAACTGGTAGAAAAACAAGAGTTTTTGCAAAACACATTATCTACAGTTAAGGTGTTCTAACAAAATCTGATAACTGCAGTGAATAACAGATTGGCAAATTTTTTTTCCATGGGTTACAGTGATCTTTATACAAAACATTGATGTCAAGTAAAGCTTGTTAATGACCGATATAAGACGGGCACAATGAATGAAGCTGTTGCAAGAGGCAGAAAGAGAAGAAGTAATGATTCTGTGAACAGAGTTTGTCGGCTGAGAATCCCACAGTTTTTAAGGGAAGAGAAATGAGACCTGATATAGGAATCAAATATGGTGTGCAATTAGTAACCACTTCAAGTATGAGAACTGTAAGATGTGAAGCAAGGGGACTGACACATAATGACCTGAAAGGTTAGTATTATAATAATTATATTGTACTACAGTAACCATGATGTAAGATTGATAGCTCTAACCAAATGTACAATTTAACACTTTTCTATTCCAAGTTCAACAATGACTTTGGTAGTCCTCATGAAGACATGCTTTAGCTGTAAAAGATCAGATATAAAGAAGAAATATCCATTGCTCATTGAACAAGAGATAATCTCTATTCATGATTAGAAACAGCTCCATAGAAAGAGGTGTCATCCTCCATGGTGTAGTGGTTACCATGCTAGCCTCTAGTTCCCAAGGTCGCGGGTTCAAACCCAGCAGATGGCAGTGGATTTTTTCAGGCATAAAAATCCCTAGCATGGCTTCCTTCAGAAGGGAAGTAAAGCTGGTGATTTACGGTACGTAAAAGAACCTCAACCTGATAAAGAGGCCTCTGAGCAAAATTACCGGTATTTCACACCCAATATAGAATTGGAAGCTAAGGACCACAGCAGTTAAAGTGTGTTCATAAATAAAACTCAATTTAATTTTACATAGAAAGAGCTAGTAAATTCTATGAGCTCCTAAAAACTCAGAGCGACGATACTGTAAAAGTCTATTTTGATATTCAGCAAAATCAACCTATACTGAAACTTTCTCTTCCAGCTGTGTTCTACAGCAGGCAAGTTTGGCTCTACAATCTAACAGCCATGATATATAAGAGTACTCAAAATCCAGAAGACATCTTTAACTATATCTGGTTAGAGAAAAAGTCAGGTCGAGGAGAAAATTTGTATCAAATTTGCTAAAAACTTGGTCAACCTTTAAAAACACTTTTTGCTCCACTTACTTATCAGAACACATTTACAACATGTTTTAAGGGGACTTCTTCCTCATCATCAGCTGATTGGTCAACTGGCTCGTCTGGTATCTGCTTCTGCCTTCCACTGTTGTATAATGTCATCTGATATCAATATTTCAAAATTCACTACTCTGTTCAAATTCTTGGTAATGTCTATCTTTTTCCACACTATAAACTCCAAATGATTCTTGGGTGGTTTTAAAAGTTTATTTCTTGGCTGATGTGATTACTCGTATGTAAACAAAAATGATAATGTTATGGCTGATTTTTTTTTTTTAATTTAATATTTCTCAGGTATTCCTTCAATATTACTTCCAAATTCCTTTTAGTTTTTCCAATGTACATTTGTTAACAGTCTTTGCAATTAATGTCATATATTTCTGATAATTTATTGTTGGGAGTAGTATTTTTTAATGGATGATTGAGCAGATTTCTTAGACTTTATTTGTTTTGGGGAGCCAAGTAAATACTGTAATGCTACCATAGATTGCGAACAACCCTCTGTACTTGGGCACCATTTACTAGAACCACATATTTATGATGGTCCACTTATTAGAGATCATTATGTCTGTTTTCTGCAAAATAAGAGATGCCTACTCTATTGGATGAAGTGGTGTTACAGAGTCAAATAACAATGTGGTATTAACATGGTGCAGCACCTCATTTGAACTGTCATGCAATGTATCCTAACAATGCCACCTACCCAGAGAGGTGGAACAGACAGTATGAATGAGCTACCTGGGAGACTGCTCACCCACTGTAATCCCATTACACTTTTTCTTATGCATCTACCTTTTAACATATCATATACCAGAAACTGCCAGTGAATCGGCAGCATGCAAGAGAATTCATCACTTTAGCTTGCCATAACCCACACCAGCAGCAATGTCAATTCAAACACCTGTAACACCAAATACAGGAAATGGATAAACTTAAATAAAATTCCATTATCTGTGATAGTCCTGTATGATGTCGTAGTCCTTGTAGTTTTGTACACTTGGTAAACCAGAGGTTTACAGCGATCAAAATATGAACTTTATAGGGTAAAATGGGAGTTTATCTGGCATGTACAAACCGCTTCAGTACCATTTCTTGTCTTTTTTGTTATATATAACAATATCTACAAAGAGTAAAATATCATTTGATGGTTTACATTTGTTATTGCACAGCAATATAATGTTAATTGTATATTCTTATTACATTGAACAAAGCAGATTCCAAAAGCAATTTTGGATTTAATTGAAATTTACATAATTCAGAATTTTGCATTAACAAATATGGAAAGGAGGGGAGTAGGGGAGAGGGAGGGGAGGAGGGTAAGAAAGAGAGAAAGAAGGAAGGAAGGAAAGGGGAAAAAAACAGTACAGTAGAATCTTGTTAGTACGTTTTTGCAGGGACCTAAGGATTTGGACGTCATAGGCGGGAAAACGTGTTAACGAAAATGCAAAATCTGCAATTTAAGAACATAGGTAATAAAAATCTAATAATTACTACATCTCCATGGGCAATTTAAATCGATTTTGAGTACAATTTCATACTGAATATGATCCGCATTTCCATGCTAAATTCAATATGTTTAAATGGATTTGGATACACAAAGCCTGAGAATAAATAATTCAAGCTTTTATTTTGGTCAACTTGGATTTTTTAGGTTATGAATGTTTTTGAGAAAATAAATTGTGAATTGTGGAAGCGGGAATAGTGGTTTTGCTGTGTGTTTTATTACACACGTGATAACAATTTCTGCTAAAAAAGAAAAAATTATGAGCGTGCATCATGTTACGAGTACAATAGACGATAATATCTTTGGTGTATACAAGACGATTCGAATACGGAGGTGTTTCCATGCAACAAATTTCGTTCCAGTCCTCTTCTGATCCTATTTTCCAAGAGAAAAGTTTTGTTTTAGTATTTTTCCCTTCCTTAAAAGCAGTTTCAATCAATTTATGTTTGCTAACAATCGTGTTTAAGGTTGACGGAGGAATGTTTAACTTCCGCACTATATCGACATGTTTTATATTTGGATTGCGATTACATCAAGGATTTTCAGTTTTTCACTGTTGGTTATTCACCTACTACACTTTCTTTTTTTCATTGTAAATGAAAAGTTAAAATACAATCTACGGTTGTTTGGTCATCACTCAACATTAGAAACTATTGTTAGCGTTTACCGTGTTTACCACGCCAAGGTAAAGCATTCTCTATCCCGCCCACAGAAATCGTGTCACACAAATATTTAAATGCATGTATGTGATTGGCTGCCGATATCCACCCCGTGACCAAGGATTGACCAAAGTAGCAAATGAGGACGTCAAACTATGAACGTGTTAAACGCCTATTCCCACTGTACCGATCAAAGATTGGCCAAAACAGCGAATGAGGACGTCAAACTTCAAACGTAGTAAGTGGGACCGGGAAAACGCACTAAGCAAACATTATTTATTATATTTGGTGATTTGGTACCGGGACTTTTATAATTCAACGTAATACACGGGAAAACGTGTTAATGAGGAACGTGCTAACGAGATTCCACTGTATACCCTTTTTTGCCAGTATTTGAATCACAGACCTTCACTATTGAAGCCCAGCTACACATAGCTGCACTAGTGGAATAGGAGCCATAACATACAGAGGCACACAACAGCCGAAATTAATGCAATGCAGGGTGCAGTGCTTATGGCATAGCCTGTAAAACTCCATAAATGTATACCTTTCACTCCATAAGATTCACTCATATATTCTCTAACACTATAAATGATTATTCAAAATAAGTGATGTAGTGTCACAATATAGACTCAATAATTAATCCAAATGATTATTCAAAATTTAACTTTAACCAATTTTATGCAGATTCTTTGACAATATCAACCTCTGAGCATGTGTCTGTGTCTATCTCTGCTTTAAATTGGTTAATCAGTAAGGTTATACACAGGAAGCATGTTATAGCAGGCATCCTATATAGTTCAGCTTTGACATATACTCAAGAAAAGTTCAGGTGAGGTAATAAACCGTGCTCCAGATATAGTACATTATTCACTTAAGGGAGGAAGAAGAAAAATATTATACTTACAGATTTTGCTATGTGGTCTATGTTACTGTAATTTTCCCCTTTGCCTGAGCTTTCAAAACCAGAAGTTGCAGCTGATGTGTGGGATGCAGCACTGGGTGCCCTACTTGTTGCAGCACTGGAACATGTTGAATCTAAGACCTGCCTGAAAGTAGGCGTTGAAGCTGGGGACGGAGATGATGCTTCAGGTAGCTATAAATGAACAATCAGTGGATACTCATCAACACTAATTTGTACTCCCAATTTATCGTGAACATTTTTAACTACTTCATTGGCTTATAAAAACTTGACAGAATATTTTAAACTTTGCTATGGTTACATAGTGTGACGTATGCAGAGATTATAGGACATACGCCTCTCTGGTCACTGGGATTCGAGATGGCAGTTGGTTTGGAGTAGGGAGAACTAGAATCTTTAGGAGGGGATGAGTTGTTTAGCGTCACTGACGCTTGAGGGTAGCGTGGGTTTGAGAAGGCGAGTCAGGAGGTAACCTTCGTGCCGTAAGGATGTGCAACTGCTTTCTCCGTGCTAAGGCATGATGGCCTCGCCGACAGACATTGGGCTAAGAAGTGTAAGTTCTGCTATCTAAGCATCTATCTTTATATAATAAATTCAGTAGCCATCCATTCCCTTGAAGTTTTAATTATGTTAGTGTAGAGTCCTTTCCTTCCTTTAAGCCATGTAACGTTTTGAATTAGTAATATTTTTCTGTATTTTCTTTAGCTGCGTCCCTCGTCGTAGCCTCGCCGTGTTAGAAGTTTGATTAATTTCCCGGTACTTTCTCTTACAAGCGAGTAGCTCCCATCATTTTTGAGCAAATATAAGAAGAGGCTACGACAATAGTACCCATTGTAAATGCTCTTTAAGATCATGTTATCTAGTTTTTTCTTTGGGTTTCAGAATTACACATAAAACCAATTAGCTATGAATGATAAGACAGAATGTTAACATTTTGCTATAGAGTAAACAACAGACAATCAAGAGGTTACTATGCTTAACACTAAATTGATCATTCACACACTCTTAGCTAATCAAAAACTTACAGAGCAGAGATGACAATGCTAACAGATTTAGTATCAATGTTATGGGGTGATGTTTATTTTAGCACAGTATAGATATGGGGTTGTTTTTCTGCATTACTAGGTACATATGCAAGTATTTATATAAAACATGCAATATAGTGCACTAAAATAATTTTAAGAAAGCCTGTTACTTAGTATTTGAAAGCTTAATTTCTTGATAGCAATAAAAGATGGGAGCTATGAGAAAACAGACCGAAATGAAGTTACTTTAATTAAAACATACTAAAGGAAAGAGGCATATTTGTAAATATCTGATTTACCCCAATGTAAAATTTCTGCTGATCTGTGAATCATGAAGTTCCACGATAAGTGCACTAAATTTTTTGTGATTCTCCTCATATTGGTATACATCTTCCAAAAATAATTCTGTTCATCTTCTCAGGATGGTTTCTTTTTGTCTTTTCATGTATCTCACTATTGCTGGTGCATCCTTTTTTTTTAAAAAAATTTTATTAATGGCCACATGCTTGCATGCATGCATCTTAGGGAGGTGTATATAAGAGAGAGATAGTGTGACACAAGGTGGGAAGGAGAGAGAAAGAGAGGGACCAAAAGAAAAAGCACAAGAATTTATTTTCACCTTTTGAGCTATGGAGACAGATTCCAAAATTATGAAGCAATGTGAATAGAGCTCTACCACTGAAATAAACATGCACAACAAGCAAACTCATTAATTGGGTTTGGGTGAACCATACTAAGTAGTGATTAACGCAAAGGTTACTGCTGTTGACAAAACCTAAATGATGAAATAAGCCCTTATGTTAGCAAAAGGCAAATGTCAACACAATGCAATCAATGTGCCAAGCTAAATAAAAAAAAAAAAAAAATTAGTAAAACGTATTGCATCTTGGCAACCATGGATTTACTGCCCTGGTTGCTAAGGAAGTGGCTTGTTACCAGTTCTTATGAGATCACAGCAACATTATCACCACTTCCTTTGATTCCCCAAGCTAATTAAAATTTGGCCAGCAAATATCAATTGACCACTCGAATGATTCTGAGCTCCGACCAGTAAACAGATCACCATGAATATGCCAAGTGCAGTCTTTGGCGAAACATTGGGAACTTCAAAAACCATTAGACCACAGTCTACAAGCCCAAGAAATAATTGTATTCTATAATCTGTAGCATCTTTAAGTAAATCTTTATGGTTTTCTTGATTTTAAGTTGCTGTCTTTCTTTGCTCTCAGTTCCTTGCTTTCAACTTCAATAGACTTCTTTATACTTTCCATCCTCTAATTGCTTTAACAAGCTCTGTTGCCTTTGTTCCTCTTCTTTTTTCCGTACCTCCTCCAAAGCCTTCTGCCTTTTACATTCTTTGATATAGCCTGAATATTTGTTATGTGCTAATAGTTCAACAAATGTGTCAGTCTACAACAAGTTATGGGGAGCTGCAATATTATTTAAAAGCGTCTTTAACTATCAACATTGCCCTTAAAAATCCTTCTGTCATTGCTGACTTATTCTCACTAGAAGCCTGCCTTCAAATGGAGAATTGCCAATCTATATCTGCATTCCAAGACAAGGTTAAAGATGTTATGATAATTATTCCCACATGTGGAAATTTACATTCACCCAAACCAACCTTTAATGATGCCAATCTCATCTTTTTCCAACTAAAGCAGCTTCTATTCATCAAGAATAACATCTTTAAGAACATGGAAGGGCATGGTTCTAGATACTATAAATATATCTTGACAGCCTCTCTGCATTTTCCTTTCATCTCCACTCAAAAACCTAAATGCCTCACTGCCATTGCTGAGAAGCAGCTTATCTCAAGGATGTGCCCACATGCAGCAACATAGTGGTTTTGAGCCTAGCATAGAAAGGACATCTTACCTGCTTCTGGTACTTTTGCTATCTTAGCTTTAACCTCTTCATTAACCACTGCCTCATTAAAGAAAGAAAGTTTATGGTTACAAAGACTTCTTCATGGTTCAATCCAGATATATTTGTGAGCTTCACAACAGATGATTTCAGGACGTGTCTAATAAAAATCTGGAGAATACAGGATGTTTCACCGTAAGTTTATGCATAAGCAGTTCATGATTCTGAAATTCTTTTGTGAACCATGCAAAGAACTCAGCAGATGAAACATCAACATTTAACTCTGCGTTTACTGCAGATTGTTTAAAAAGGCACACAGTATTTCTGTATTATCTTGTCTGAAGGGCATTTAACTTTATAAATTATGCTTGAAAATTAGTGAGAGACAGCATCCCACTGCTCAAGTAAACCAAATGTAAGCCACCTTGTCATCACATACTTAGAAAATTTACTGAGAGGAAGGTTTAAGTTTCATTTGTACTTCCTCATATTCTTCATATCTTGAGGTAATAATAGATAGTGACTAAGAGCAGAGATGCATCATTACCAAAGATATCCAATGCTTTCACATAGCTATTATGTACAGTATGAATATTACTTGCACCAATGTTCATGATTTCTTTATTTCTGTCTCTCTCTCTCACTTTATCGCTGAAAAGTTTGAACACTCATCTGTTTGCATTAGAGTAGGAATGCCATTTTATGACACTTGGTGTCATTCTCCTCCTTTCTCCCTCCAAGTTGACTTGGAGGTGGTCAGACTTTACTGAACCACAATGCTAATAGAATAGAAGCTCCTTGGATGGTAGGCAAGCTGAAGAACAAAATGGGGATGATATACTCTCCAGTAGCAACACTACATTAAAGCTATCAGAGCCAAAGATCAAACATTTAATTTAAGATAGATCTGCAAGTGAAATTGCTTCAGTAATTTTCTTGTAAACTGTATCTAGATCAGCTTTTCTATTGAAAACAGACCAAAGGTTGTGTGAAGTAACTTTATGCTTGCCTTCTGACAACAACCAAATGGTAGTTTGAAGCTCCATTTTATCTTTGACATAAGTATTCTCATTATAGCTTTAAGTATAGCATAGTGCTTGAACATCTTCTAAAATCCTTTCATGAAAATAGGCGATAAGAGCACCCGTAATGAAATAATGCACTTTCTTAGGCAAGAGTGACAAAATGTTCTAGAAAGTTACTATCCACTGCATGAAGCACACCACCAATATTTTTAGACGAATCTGTGGAGTAATTGCTGCAGATTGCCTTCAATGTCCATATCAGGTGTTGCAGTGTTTGTGATACTGTGGAGAACCACTGTAGCTGCAGTGAAGCTTGTGTTTGCATTTTCAGCATCACTGGTTCTTAAATTACAAGTTTCTAGTTACAACTGGCTCTTCACAAATTTATGTTCAAAATTTGTCTTATGCTTTGTGGTTTGCATATGGTTATAAATAGCCTGAAAAACTTTCTGTTCAATATAAATGCTACAAGTAAACAAGGTAGAACAAACATTTCTGGTTCACTATATTTTTTCTAGTATAATGACACTAACTACTTCACTGTTCATTTCAAGCCAGTTCCTTTGAAATTTGCACTTTCCCATCTTTGTTCAGTAGTAATACACTAATGAGATTACAATTCACTTGAGAGCAATGACATACACAGCACCTAAAACAAAGTAAAAGGGAAGTATCTTAATTGGAGCTCAAGATTAAACAAATTTCAACAAGTCTAAAAGATAATTGTCAGTTCATTTTATATGAGTTACACACGCATGCTACTAAGCATCAGGATTTTCTCATAGGTATATACTTTTTTCAATGTGTTTTGAGACAGTGGAAAGGGGAGTGAGGGTGTCACATGGCTGCACGGCTGCTATTTTAAAGTGCTACTACACATAGACCTGGGCATTAGCAACCTATTTTCTACCTTTCGCTTTTCACTGTTTCAAAAGACTGACCAAAGTATGAAATAAAAGGCTGTGACTCAAGCATTTTTTCCAACTTCTTAAAGTCCAGTAAAAGTGGTATTCCATGTTTAGGGAACAAAATTCATCATATTCAAAGGTAAAATTACCACATTTTGTGTTAAGATGCCCCCAAATGGAACATAATTTTTACTTAAATGGTTACATTTTGGCAGTATGCCATCAAAACAGCTGCTCTATTTTGAGTGTTTTATTTTTTTTTTTTTTTTTTTTTTTTGTATCAACCTAAGCCTTAACAAACACTAAAGGGAGTTTCACAAGTTCTCCTGTGTGAAAAGGGTCATAGCTTATTATTCTGTAGATGAGTGTATGAATGATAATACCTCCTACTGGTTCATAATTTTTGTATATTGGCAACATTCAATCATATGTGAACATGTATATCAAGTGTTCATTTATTTTTGCACTGCCATGGACAAAGGTTTGAAAGTAATGATGTTACTGACAGGAAGCAAACTTCATGTATATCTGTAGCAATGATGCTAACATCTTTGATGAAGTATGGCATGCTGGGCTACTAAGAGTACTAAAACAATATGACTCTTCAGTCTCCTTAATAACCCTAATTTCAGATTACCTCTACCGCCGAGGCTTCCACACCTCTGTAGAGGACTCAGTCTCCAGTACCAGACCAATAAAATCAGCAGTCACACAAGGAAGTCTTTTGGGATTAGCATTATTTAACTTATACATAAACTAAATGCATAATTTATCATTCCTTGTTTTAGTGACAGTGATGTCAGTTCAAAAGAATCAAACACCTTATAATTTCTAAAAATTCGAGTGGTACTCTAAAAAAATAAAAATAAATATTTTTCTAGTATATAGATACTCCCAGACATCAATTCCCCAGTGAATCAATGCTTCATTTAGCCAACAAAAGATGCAAATTGTATTTTAGTTGATGCCAGGAAACAGAGAATAGGAGAAAAAAATTTAATTTGCAAAAATGGAACAATTACAAAATGTGGTAGGGGTAAAGAAAATGTTTGATGACAAGCAGCAAATAAAACTGTTAGGAGAGTGTTTGCACAAAGCTAGGAAGAAATGGTTTTGGTCTGTTGGAAATAGAAGTCAAGGAAATCATTAGAAAGTATGCATATAAGTAAAATTTTCAAAATTTAGAAACAAAAATGTAGTAAGATTTGAAAAGTTATATGGGAGTAGCTCAATACTAAAGAGAAAGCATGATCATAACTTTATGCTGCTCCTGTGATGACACAAATTCCCTCCAAGTGGATTACTTGCTCCAAAAGATATTTTATTTATTTATTTATTTAGTGCCAAGATGTTAGTACATTATTTCATAGGGTGACCACCTTACATTGGTCAGGGCCAAAGTGGTTGTACATCTTACTACATTTTTGTTCCAAATTTTAAAAATTTTACTTATATGCATACATTCTAGTGATTTCCTTGACTTTTATTTCCAACAGACCAAAACCATTTCTTCATAACTTCATGCAAACACTCTCCTAGCAATTTTATTTGCTGCTTGTTATAAAACATTTTCTTTACTCCTACCACATTTGTAATTCTGTTCCATTTTCAAAAATTAAATTATTTTCTCCAATTCTCTGTTTCCTGGCATTCAAATAAAATACAATTTGCATCTTCCGTTAGCTCACACATGGGAACAGATTCCCTGCACAGCTGCCTTCCTAAAACCTTTTATCTTACAAACTCCTAGTCTGGACCAAGCTATCCCTTCTCTCTCCAAATTACTGAAATATGTATGTACATTTCTCTCTGGTAGTCTATCTAGTTTAGTTTCTCTGAAACTTTCAGAGAGCTCTTCTCTCTCATTAATGCCCACATATCCTATCTATCTATATCTTCCAATCTACAAGGTGGCCATAATTAAAGAAGTGTATGTAGGGTCATAAGTAAACAATGGGGAGGTCAAACAAATTTAAATTTGGTGTACATACGTTTTAGACAATGGGAATTCCATTTTGAGAAGAAAAATAATAGTCGCAAAAATTGCCGCCTGTAGCGATATTTCCACCTGATTAAGAATACATAAAAAGGAACTCTGTAATAATTATAGTTTAAGAACTATTAATAATTAATTAACATTCAATTTGATAAGTTTCCATAATTTTAAAGCTATAGGACTAAAAACTGTATCAATCGAAAGACCTTCAAAAGCTGTAAATATGTTTTAAGTTTCAATAATATTGTTAAATACATAAAGGCGTAATTGCATAAGAAAAACTGCAAGATTTAGGCAAAAATAAAAGTAGCTTCGTTTTAGGCTGTCCATTATGTTTTCCGAGTGTGGGGCCATACAAATCGAAGCCTTCTTTTGTACTTTGTGGATTTGAGGCAAGTTTTAAGGGCAAACAGGCGCTATGAGGCAACGGACATTTCTTACAGTTAGGCTTTGAATTTTCAACCAGAGAACCAATATACGTAGAGAATAAGTGCGAGAACCAATGGAAACATAGGAGGATGCAGTGACATGTATAAAATTTGGAGGCAAGCAGTCGTTATATGTGAATGCGAGCTTGGTTTTAGGACAGTTTTGTCATGATTCTTGGTTGACGTAACACGTAGCACTCCGTGTCAGAAAAGGAGCTAAGTTCCGAAATTTGCTAAGTGCCGCGCAATTATAAAGTGATATAGGTAGAATATTTATATAATGTGCTAATGGTGTTTTTTCGATATAATTATATCCAAGCTCATAAATGAGTTAAGGTTAGTCAAGCGACTACTTCATGTTCGCGCGAATCTAAAGAACGGTGATAGAGCACCGAGATTAAATAACTAGCCGGAGCAAACTTTAGTGTTCTTAGAGACAATAGTGGAGAGACAATGATAAAAAATCACACGTGTTAGGGTATATCAATGAATCTTGCAGGATTTTTAGCAAAAAGAGTGAGAAAAGTGAATATTGCGTTTCTTTCAAGACAATATCCTGGTGTCACCACTCCTGCAATCCTACCCTGACAACAACAATTTCAGGCCGATTCGCCGACAGTTGACCCTGAGATCAACGACAAGTGCTTCCTGATCGATATTGGCGATTACGAGTCCTAAAGACTTCACTTACGACGATGCAGAGACGAGAACGACTGCGAGGCAAAATGCGACAACACCAGAGCACAAACTGGTGCTATATGGGGTGGTGCAGGTTCCATCATGACATATTTGGATACAGTCTTTAGGATACACTTGTGTATGCAATGCTCTGCTTATGTGATCATGCTTTGCTCATTAAGCTTTATTACCAAAATAGCAGCAATGTTTCCGTTGCGAAGAACCTACGCAGAGGTTCCATGACCATTACTGATTTGTGACAGATGATCTCAAGCTTTAAACGCACTGGCTCCTTTACAAGTGCAACCAGGACAACGATGCAAATCTGTACGCAATGAAGACTTGGAAACTGTTGCTGCATTCTGCGGTGAACAATGTGATTCAGAGACTGCATGCATTCTGCGGTGAACAATGCGATTCAGAGACAGCAATTTGTCAAACATGTTCAAGGGCAACATACTGAGCCCCATTTGTAATTTGTTCGAATAAAGTCCCCAGTAACATTTTGCTTCCTTTCACTTCCCATACAGTGCCATTTCATTCTCTGGTGGCAATTTTTGGAACTATTTTTTTCCTTTCCTCTGAGAATGGAATTCTCTTTGTCTGGAATGTATGTACACCAAATTTCACTTTATTTGGCCTCGCCGTTATTTACTTATGACCCCTCGAACACCTCCTCTTTAATTATGGCCACCTGGTATTTAACATTTTTCCAGAATCCTTTCATCATACTATTTTTATTCATCCATATATTCACCATACCATTTTGATAAGTTGTTAATATGGGTGTTTGAAAATGGCCTTATTTTTTAAGGTTTTTGTTGATATAAAAAGCAAAAAGCTGTATTATGTATTTTTATTCACATGCTCTAGTTTTTAAGCACCAAAGTCATAATTACAATGAGATCTCAGGTAAAGACAAATTCCAAACCTGGAAAAAATATAGGTTTATAACATTTTAAAACTATTTATGCTTAAATCTGCTGGCACTTTAACAATAGTTGTTGGCACACCTTATTCAAATGCAAAAAATTGTGAGTGTCTCTGTATTAGTTGCTGCCAGTCTTCTCCTGCTATTGTTGACAATCAAACTGTATTTTGAGAAAGCCCTCTTCGAGTCTGCATTTGAATAAAGAAAGCAAACACTTCTAATGGCAGCTGCAGCATATTCCTTGTGTGAAAACATTAGATCCTTTAGAACAACTATGCATCTACTCCAACATATTCCTTTACTTTGGAGCTCCTCCTTAACTGCATCGAGCAAAATTGTTTAGCCCTCTAAGAACTGTTGTGGCTATACCTTTTTTAGTAACGGCACATCTTTCTGTGTAGTGATCAATTTTGCCACAGATCTGCTTTTAGCAGCACTACGAGGATCAAATAGTGGGCCTACAAATGCTACAATTTTCCTGGCTGGATCCAGGGCTTTTTTTAAATATATATAATGTGGAAGCTGCTGAACTATGTACAGAATACTTTGATTAAAACAACATCACTTAAAAAGTTTTAGTTTCACTTCAGTATCATTGAGGTTCCTTGCAAGAACATGGGAATATTGGATAAGATGATCCATCCATAAATGTAATAACACCTGTTAAGAGGGGTGAAATTTCAGCAACAAACACAGCTTACAGTTTTACTGTTTGAACTGTTGCAGTAGAAGCTTTCTTGAAAAAACTGCCCCAGCATTGCCATCAAGTGAAATGTTAACTTCCACAATGCCTTTGATATATTTTGAAAGATAGCAAACAGATCTGAACCAGGAGTTCCATCTTGTGGATGCTGCCATGAGGAACAAGGAAATCACATCTTCTCATCTGAACCTTGATATTTCTCCCGTAAAAACTCAAGATATTTGTTCCTCCTCTTTCTGATGTTTTGGAAGCTGTGCTTAAATTTAACAACAGTGTTCAGCTTTGAAGACACTGCCATTGTTATTCAACTTGTGCACCCAACATTGCACATGATACAAATTTTCCATCAGTCGCCGCAGCTTTAAACACATTTTGTCATACACCTTGCACAACCTGTAACTACAGCAATATGCTCTCTCTGAATGCTGTAGTTCACCTAGGTATCTAGAACAACATTGGCACAGTTTGCAGCATTGGCTGCATCAAGTACTAAGTTTTTAGATGTGCATTTGCTTGTTCTGCAGTAATAGAAGGCGTCACCAGAATATTGAAAATGCAATTTCCATTTTAGTCAGTAGTTTCATCACCAAGATGAAAATGTCATTGTCCTTGAGATCACATTTTATTTCTTTCCTTTTCTTTTCTCCTACTAACAGGATGTAATGTTGCATAATTCGGTTAACTGAAAGCAAATCACTGCCACCAGTCACATATTCACTCATTCAGTTCTTAACCACTGGTGATCAAGTTTTCTACAGGAATGTTTGCCTTTATAACAGTCTCCACTGTATCAATTATAAATTCTTCTTTCAATCTTTAACTTGTTTTGCATATTTAAATGTTTCTTCTAACCTAGGCATTCTAGTTTCACTTGTTTCACATTTCTTGGATTGGCAGTGTTAACCACTGTATCCATTCTTCTATAGTCCAAACAATACTTACAAAATTGACATAATATGCCTAGGAACAATAAACACTTCCCACTTAAATTTTAAAGCACGATCAGCACAACTAACAGGTTGTTTTAGAATGATAATTCTTGTAATCAAAGCTCAAAGCACTAGCATATGTTAAAGCTTCCATTCAAAGCAGTAGATGCCAGCACAATAAAGCTACCTCATTTATGCAAGAGATTTGTTTCACACGACAATGAATGATGCAACTCAGCAGAATTTTCAGTGGTCTATTTATGCATGCAACATGTATGACATAGTGGTACTGTGAAATTAAAAGAAGATGGCCACAAATTGTAATTTTCTGAGGCAACATCCCAAGTTGAACTCCTAACACGAATTTATTCCATAAAATGTTCCATATCCATACTTGGTAACATTCAGAACCAAAATCAGATCACTCCTGCAACACGCGAAAGCACAAACCACATTGAAATGTGAAAACTACAGCTCTGGGTTTCCCAAGTGGCAGCATTGACGGAAATGTCTTGCTCAAAATGTGGCAATGTGACATGCATAACAGTTCCATATATATCCATGTATATTCAAGCCATGCCACTGCTGCATTGGTCTTGCAACCTAAAAGACCATGTGACAAGTTTTTGAGTCGCATGAAAAAGAATCTTGTGCAACTGTTGCAATATATGGTATAAATGCTTCCAGTAAGCTCAATGTACTTTCAGGTCATCTTGCGCTTGTTGCATGACACAAAATCACCTGCATAAATGGGGCCTAACCTACAAATTTGCCAAAACTACAAATCTGTTAATTATGCATGTCTGGTCAGTATTGCCATCACAAATTAATGAAAAGTCAGCAAGAAGTGGTGATAACAGTGCTATATTCCCTAATTTTCAGTAAAAAAAAAAAAGGAAAAACTGTTGCATCTTTGGTGTTTGCCACCAAGTATTAAAAATTGACACATTCACAAAATGCATAATACATAATTTTAAAACAGTTAATATTTCACAAAAATTTATATTTTGCATTTTTTGGCAATAGTGTTTTATTTCATGATTTAAATTTGGATCCAATGACTTTTAATGCCTCAAACATTCAAAGATACTGCAGGAAACTTAATTTATATAACTTTTGTTTTATTTTACAGTCAACAAAAACAAACACGTTTAGTTGTACCTGAGAAATCTAGCTTTATGTTTTTAGATGCTGTTCACGACATTCCAAAAAGGGTTTTTAAAATGTGATCCTTTGAGAGCTGCTGTAACCTATATCAATACTTAAATATTCTTTCCATAAACAATCCTCTGGTGCATAACTTCCCTTCCCTATCTGTAAACAATACCCCTAATCGACTGTATGAAAAGGCACATTCATCATTCCTTTATAAAACATTTTTTAATTCTATCCATCTTTTTTCACCCTTCATACAGTCCCCATATTTCAATACCACATGACCACCTTAACTCTACCAGCGCTGTGTATACGTTTTCAAACCATTTATCATCCAATACTTAAGCTAGAATTGAACACTTCTTCACCATATTCATTGTATGTTTTCCTCTTGTTAAAGCAAACTGTAATTGAAAACTGCATTCCAACAGGGGCCCAACTCTAAGCGATATCAAAATTGAGTTATGTATGCCATTCCAATGTTTACACCACTGCACATCTATATACAAAAAACAGATGTTCAATTCAAATTTTTAACCATAGTAAAGTGATATAGAAAATCCTTTGGATTCCAAGAGAGGCCCAATTCCTGGTGCTTGGGCCTCTCTTGTAATCCGGCAGGCAGTTTCCTCATTACGTCATTAGATGGTAGCATGCCTTTCAAACCCGGCTGTTAGAAAATTGTCGCATCTTCGGAGAGTGGCTGTTAAATGGATAGTGGAAGTGAGATTTGGGCTAAACAAAAGAGAAATGAAATAAACTGGTTGAAGATGTAAAATATGAAGTAGATTATAGGTTTTATATGAATTACTTCAGATCAAATTGTAATTATGCTTTTGGGAGACCAGAATCAGGTTTTTGTAGTTTTTATCATGCTCATGCAGGAAAGATTACCTATGAAAAAAATGAGATGTGAGAGGTAAACTAAAATCTGAACTAAAACTAAACAAAAATAAGCCAAGTGGGTTTTATGATAATTTAAAAAAAATATGAAAAAGAGGCTAGGGAACATCCTGATACCAAACTGTTGCATTGTAACATTATGATACCCACAATTTCCTACTGGGTTAAGGCAGTTGTGGATCTGTAACTTTGATGTTTATAGTGGAAAGACTAAAAAATCTACTATGTACATGTGGCCTAAAACAGAGGCACAACAGGGGGCTAATAAAGTAATAAGTTTAATAAGCTGCTTGAATGAACATTTAATTGCAAAGTTACGTGCAGAAGTTAAAAAACTTGTAACCAATCTAAATCCTAACCAAAAAACCATCACTATTTAGTGATGGGACTGCAGGAGAAAACAAAAATCCACTGCATGGTAAAGTTTTTGTCTACACTGATCCCGTTGGGCCATTTTAGAAATATTGTTCATTTCTTTCCCTTAGCAACGACTTACTTTCTTCACAGTGGTAAGTAGGTTAGTGTCAATGAAAAGAAAGGAGGAAGTGGAGCATTATTTAGAATGGGTGGACATGGTTCATGAAAAGTTTGATGTTAATAATTTCAAGACAGGATAAAAGAGGATGTAAGAATCACTTTCTTCAATACTTTAAGAAGTGTGCAAGAAGAAGAAGAAGAAGAAGAAGAAGAAGAAGAAGAAGAAGAAGAAGAAGAAGAAGAAGAAGAAGAAGAAGAAGAAGAAGAAGAAAAGTTAAAAATGTTGGAGTATAAAGCATTTGAGTACAATTCAACCCATGAAAATGAGATAGCAGTTTCAAAGACCATATACAATACTTACACGAGTATTTTAGGTAATTAAACCAAACTCTAAACCACATTTTCCCAATGTACCTCTGTACACACAGCCCTTTCCAGTGAAGTGAGCTAAAATTGAAGATCTAACACAATAAAACATCTGAGACCAGAGAAACTCTCATATACAGAATCATTACAGTCCGAAGAATCCCTGTCTGATTCGGAGGATGATTAAAATGTTAATTTTTATAACAAATATAATGTAATCAATATCTAATGTGGGACCAATATCATGTAATTTGCATTGTTGTTTGAAAATAAACACAAGGGAGCCTTCAAAGCTACAAAGTATGGTTTTATATTACACAAAGTTAGATTTGATAGCCCTGGATTCCAAGAGGGACTCAATATTTAACCACTTTGAAAATGTATTACTGATGAATAATAACACTTAGTAGAAACTTGTGGTCAATGCTGTGAAACTGTAGTGTGGAGATATACTTAAGATAAAACATTCAGATGATCAGAAACATCTTTTACAGTAACAGAAAATATTGTTTTAATTTCCCAAAAGTTTTGTTACATGGACTTGGACCCCACACACCTTTGAGGTTAGGGAAGTTACTAGCAACAAACTTTGGGGCAGATAACACAAACAGTTGTTAAAGCCATTTAAGACATAGACAAGCACTTGGATTTAGTATGATTTCATGATTTATTAATTCACAGGGTTGATGTTAAAAAAGAAAATAATGTTGCACATAAGTTATAAAACTTGTTAACAATGCAATGTATATAAACAGGGTAAGATTATTACAGATAAGGGCTTCTGGAAAGGCAGCTAGGCAAAGGAATATGGAGCAGGTTACCAACGTGCCTCAAATACAGCATATCAGTAAGCTAAATGTAAACTACCTTTAAGCAGTGCGATGGAAAGCAATGGGCAAAAGGGCAAGTCAGGTGTTCTTGGAAACACAAGTGAAACAGTATCAAGGAAGTGTATATCAACAAACCGTAGTGAAGTGCAAATGGCAAACACGTGCCAATGTAATTGTGTAAATAAATATTGCCTAGCCCACTAATGTGTGAATAACCAATGTCAAAGCAAGAAATATATTCTCAATCAAAGCCAGAACATAAACTTTCTCAAGAATGTCTAATCATTGTTCAAAGTAGCTTAATCATCATTCAGGATATTTGAGGTCAATTTTATGTGCATATATCAGAGTACTTGCAAATGTCATATATATATATATGTCATTTTATTCGGTTACATTTCTATGTTGTATATATGTTAGGGTACATAAATTACAGGGCACTATTGCGTTTATGTTTTCAGGGTTAATTAATTTATTGTATTTTGAAAGAGTTTTCTTTAACTTATCTCTGTATATATTTGTATGGGAGACGTCATTGTCATTCGAAAAACTTGATCCTCTTACCTACAAGCTCAAAAGTTTTTTAGTAAGATGAGGGGTATTTGTAGCAGGAACAATGGCACATAAATGTAAATATCAATATTAATGGAAATAATGTGATCAAAGTGTAAATATGAGTATGTTAAATGTTAATGGAAGCTAGCTAGCAATGCAGGAAGGAAAAGTCAGGTACAAGATACCAAGTGGTACAAGTCGCAGACATCTCTGAGGTTCCAGAGAGCACAGGCCCTAGGCTAAACATGACTTGCAGAGACACTAGGGTGAGTGAGATAGCTATAGGTTACAAAGAGATAGCGAAGGGTTTGGAAAGTAGTAGAAAGTCCAGATGTGTCACAAGCATAAATGTGAGGGAAAATGTTCTCAAACAATGCTAAGGTGAGAGCCAATCAACTTAGCACTTTAAAATAGCTAAGGGAAAAACAGCATCATTTGCAGGGTACATGAAAGACTGTGCCCAGAGATTCTTGCATCTGATTTACTTACTTGCATCAGGGGGTGAACTTAACGCCACTTTGCTGGCAGTGTGTGTGCAGAAGCTGATAGGAATTTAGGAAAGATATAGAGTCAGAGTGGGAGGTAAAGCTTTGCTGATAGGCCCCATAAACTTGCAGTATTTGTGAGATAGAAATCACGGCTAGCGGCAAACAAGTTTTAATAAACTAAAGTTAAAGTGAACCTGAATTTTATTTCATCTCCTGTTCCCTTTCCTTAGAGAAGGTTTTAAGAGTATAGACAAACACAAAAGTGTTGTAGGGACCATCTATTACAGCACATCAACTCCCACACCTAGAAAGAAGGAAGGAAGGAAGGAAGATGAGCAGCCGAGAGGTCCGTCGCAACTTCCTAATTTGGAAGTTGTGACCAAAGTAGCCAGCAATCTGAGAACAAATTCCTCAACATCACAAGTGCTTTACAGCAACAACTGAGCATATCAACTCATTTAACAAAATTATGCTAAAAGGCAAACAAAAGTGCGCAGCACTTGTCGAGACACTTGCAGCATATATGATAGTGATACTTGTATCAGCAAAGCAGCTTTTGCATGACCATGAAAGTCCTTAGTAATGTAAGTAGTTTAGTTCTATTTTGTAGAGACCTCACAAAAAAAAGATGTTCTTAATGGCTATACGCCACCCAAAAGTACAAATTTTGCTCGATGACTGCTCTTCAAATTAATAATTTCACTTCTATTTTCCAGCTGAGAATGAACAAGAACAGGATGCTGTGTTCGATGGAAGAAATGTCAGAGCAAGAATCATCAGACAATATTTTTCCTAGACATCAACAAATGGAGTGCTGTAATGGCAAAGACACATGTAAAAGGAATAACAAATAAAAATCACTTGCTATATACTGATTATTAATCATTTATTTTGTTTCACAATTGCCGTTGCAACTATCATCTGAGCCTTAGCCATCTTTGCCATACTTCTACTAATGATCTGTAAGCTGCTTCTCTTGTAATTTCTTGATGCACTGTAAAAGCCTCCTTGGGTTGGCTGGTCTCATAATGGTATCTTCTAATCCTGCAACACAACAGCAGCAATTACTCAGTATAATTATAAGGCTTATGTTAATACTGATTAGTAACAAAATTCCAAACCACTGAGGAATTTAATGTATTAAGTAAACATATTTGCAGATGTCTGTAAGGCCTCATGAATAAAAATGAAAATTTTAATCAGATACAGCAAATTTCTATTCAAATGTTACCTATATTATAACACTTTAGTGAAACGATTGTAAAACCTAATTTTAAAATCCACTTAGTTTTTCTAATTGGAAGCATTTAGTTGTATATAAGCTTCTAGTACAATATTAGCAAATTCATTTATCAATCTGGTGCTTTCGAGAAAGATACAGGCAACTGGTAAATTTAATCCTTTCACTGCGAATGTGGGAACAGTTCCATCAGTGCTTATCACTGCTCTCCTTGTGAATGATGTACCACTGCTGACACATTGATCTCAATGAAACAACTCGTTGTGCATAAAATGGAAGAGATCTAACAAGGTCTTCTTCAAACAGTGTTGGCCTGCCATTTATTGGGGTTGTATATACTCAAGCTACAACTCTTTTTCTATGTTGTGCAATCTGTAGCAGAGAATCTAAAGCTGTGCATGGTAACCTTCCTGACATTTGCATGGCATAGAAGCCCATCACGCGACTCTGGGAATCACAGGTGTACAAAATGATGGCTTCTTTGAGCAAGTAGATGTGTATTGTGCAGGATGTGGATTTACTGGCACAATTTAAAGCGTTATCTGATGTTGCAGATTTTGAGTTTGATAACAATGACAGTGAAAGTTGTATTGAAGATAATGTTATAAATAGTGAGGTGACAGCAGTGATGTACAATCAGAGCCCACACAACATGCTAAAAGAAGATGCACTGATTCTTCCTTCCAGTGGCAACAGGGTATATTAAGGAGAGTAATTCATACTTTTGATGATCATGATTCAGGTATGCAAGCAGATCTGAATGAAAATTTCACAATGCTGATATTTTCAAAGCATTCTTTTCTTTGCATATTATGCATCATATTGCAAACGAGAATAATAACTATTTTACTTTCTTGTAGGAGAAATTACCACCAGACCCCCCATTCTCGTCTACAGACCTGACAGACACTTCTCCTGAAGAACTTTATTTCTTTGGCTTGACAATGCTTATGACCTGAATAAAGAATCATGCAATAGCAGAATATTAGTAAAAACATCCCCTCATTGCCACACCGCAATTTTCAGACTATATGTCCAAGAATTGATATCTTTTATTTCTATGACTTTTGCACTTCAATGACAATAAAACACAGGCCAAAGGAAACAGACTGCATAAATTGAGACCTATTATTGGACATTTCAGATGTACTTTCAGTGAGCTATTCATACCTTTTCAAAATCTGCGCATTGACAAAAGCCTTATGCTATTCAAAGGTCGCCTTGCGTTGAAACAATCCATCCCTTCCAAAAGACGCAGGTTCACTAGAAAAGTGTTTGTGCTCTGTGATTTTGAGACTGGGTACATACTGGACTTTGTGTACACAGGATTCACCACAGGAATTTAATGACCATGACCATGACCATGACCATGACCATGACCATGACCATGACCATGACCTTGGGCAGTCTGAGGCTGTGGTACCAACCTCACTACAAAGTACCTGCATAAAGGGCACAACTTTTAGTTCGATAATTGGTACTCCAGTCCTCTTTTTTATAGCTTGTTACATACAAATAGAGCAAATGCTTGTGGCACTGTTAGAAGGAATAGAAAAGAAATGCCAAGACTGACAGCAAAATTAGACAAAGGACAAGTAGAATCTGCATATACATACAATAAGTTGGCACTAAAGTGAAAGGACAGAGGAGAGATGTGTATTCTAACTATGTTCCATACAGACTCAATGAGGCCCACAGGCAAAGTTGACAAAAAGACAAACATGCAAATAATGAAATCTCACACTCTTATGGACTACAATAAGAATATGGGTGCTGTGAACAGGACAGATATGATGACAGGCTCCCTCAAATGTGTAAGGAAGACTTTGAAGTGGTACAGAAAATTCTTCTTCCATCTTTTGGACATGACTCTTCTAAATTCACACTCACTATACAACGTCAAAACTGGTAAGCATGTCTCATTGGCTGACTTTCAACTTACTGTAATTACAGAACTTCAAGAATTTCATATACCAAGACTAACCACTAAACCTGGGAGGCCTTTATCTGGTGACTAAGCCTTAAAACTGACAAAGATATTTTATCTCACTTATGCCAGCAACACCAAATAAAAGAAAGCCTGCCAGAAAATGTCATATATGCTCCAACACCGTCCTTGGCCAGAAAAAAAGAAGAGACAAAGTACATGTGTATCAAATGTGAAGTGAGTTTCTGTTTACACTCCTGCTTCAAAATGTACCATACACAAGTAAGATTTTGAAAGTATTATGTGGAGGTGGTAATTTCTTACTGTGTATAATTTATAACCATATCTGCTTTATACTCATACAAAGAATTCTTTATACATTAAAGTTTTGATACTCCTGAATTGTTAATCAATTACTATTCATTAATATTTTGTCAAAGTGTAGCTTTAAAAAGTAAGATGTCAACATGGTATTTTTTTCCTATATTAAAACTCTTCATTTTTTAAATGTATGACATTAGCAGTCACCTACAACATCTTGGTGAGTGTTTCAAGATATTTTATGTTAATTCTGCATGATATCATATACAATATACTAATTAATGTGTTAAAATAATTCAACAAGGAGAGTCTATGAACTTGCTAGTACCTCAGCAGTAAAAGGGTTAAGCCCAAAGTATTAAAAGCAGTTTTATCTAACCTGTATCTTTTACATTTGTGATCTATAAAACACAATTATCTGACACAATTACCAGAGACTTTTTATACCACCACCAACAACAATCATATCATCATTTTACTATGCAAAAAACCTCATGTCAATACTCACATGACCTACCTATGACAAATTCAGATACATCAATAATGTTTTATAGTATTCACATAAAAAGTGATTCTTCTATCCATGTTTCTTTATTCATGATATATATTTTACCTGGAATGATTTAAAGTTAAGCAATAAGTCCTTAGTTATATAAAAAAATGTAGAAACAGCATTAAAGTACGCAGCAGTGGTATGAAGTTCTTATGATGGAAACGAACAAAGAAAATTGCAGACTTTCAAGCATTTCTGTCAGATGACATGCTTGCAAAGCTGTAAACATGCAACAAGGAATATTCTTAAAACAGATAACAATTTGACAGAAATTGTGTATTTTAAAGAGCTCTATATTTCTCTCCTAAAGTAAGTTTTTGTCTATCTCTTATACAATTTCACAGTTCTACAAAAATATATAAAATTCAATCAGTATGAAGAGGACTTCAGAGGCTCTCTGAAGAAAATTGCAAATGTTTATTTACTTTAGCACATTACTTTTATCATGTGTATTATAATTTAATAAACATTTTTAAAACATTTTTTGAGAAACTGAAAAATAACAAAAATTTTCCTATGCAAAGGACAGATTAGGGCAGGCAAATTTGCTTTGAATTTTGTGCCAGGCATGTTTAAACAGTGTCCCATTCAAACATGAAATTTGGTACTTATCAGACTTTTTCATGTATTATGATGTTCAAACACACACACATAGCTTTTTTATTTGTTTATTTATTCATTGACCATATATTCTAGTGAAATCTGGATATCAATTTTTTGGGTGTAATGTATAGGCACATTAGCGGTATAGAGAAAGTAAAAACAACACTGCCATTCTTTGCTTTTAGATGTTATTAGATGCTTATAAATAACATTAATTTAATTTTTCTGTAACATCTGTCTTATCAGAGTGAGTAACTATTCAATACTGCCAACTGCTAAATGAGAGTAATTTGTTGAATGGACTGCATTGTTGGGGACACCATAAGGTTTACTCCATTAACAGTTTCTGATCAGTTCACATATGGATACATGTAATCTCCTAATATGCATGCTATGAGTTTATCCGAGTGCTTTCTCAAGTGCAGCAGAAGCAGACATTTATAGCACAGCTTAACCTTTTCTTACCTCCTAAACCCTTTTCTTACCTCCTAAACACTGATCCAGCAATATGCCTATGCATTGGTGTGGGTGTCCACAGTCATGACAGTGGTGATGATTGTATTTCTATCACAACTTCCTCCACTGAAGGCACAGTACTGGAAGATGCAGCTGTACCTGCCCAAAAAAAGAGAACAGCAGGTGATAGCAATTATAATTTAATATCAACAAAACATTTTCTCATAATTATTTTGCAGTGAGTTATTACAACTTCTGCTAATTAAGTTAGGCTAATAGTGAATATGTTTGTAGATACAACTAAGTTTCACTGGACATGAAAGTATATGCAATGGTGTTGCATTACGTTTATTTGAATGGTTGCCATGCTTAGTTTTGCTATTCAGTTTAAAGAATGGAAGCTACAAAACAAAACAGTAGGCAGATACCTAATCACTTCTATTAATGCAGCATTAGTCTGATAAGCAATGAAGCACATGACTGAGTAAGAAACATTTAGTTTAGAAACCTCACAAAACCTATATGATCAGTGCTTCGTAGCTGTTGAAAACTATGATAACACTATGTTCTCTAGTACTTTTTATTAGCATATCTTGGTTTTACTTTGTCATTTAATAATGTTGAGTTGATATTTAAATTCTCTTTTACATTTCGATATGCACACCCTATCTTTTGGAGCTGTAACACAAAGCGGCTTGAACATAAATTAGATGTGTGTCAAATTTTGGTACAGTTTCCGCAGCAATGAAAATGTTATGTCTTACTCTACAGTAAAGAAGAGAAATTTTCAGCTAATAATTTATGCATGAGCAGCAAACCCTTAGTACACAGATTTGTGTCATGTAGCTAAATAAGGAATCAATGCATCTGATTCTTGCAAGGATAAAAATAAATAAATTAACATATATATAATATTTGTAAATCTGCTGATACAACTCGTGCTTCTAATAAAAGGAAATTATTTGCATAAATTCAAGTTATTCGACAATCTACAAGTCCTGGCCTCCCATCCTGCACTTTATTGGTACAGTATTCATCTTCAATATTCCATTTTCCCCTTACTTATGAGATGTCCAGAGAACTAAAGCAGCAATCTAAAAGTAGTGTGCTATAAAATTACAAGACTATTCTAGAAGTTTAACTCATTCAAAAGATTGATACTGTGAGAGAACAAATAAATACTTTCAGCTATTTGCATAGTGTTACTGTTAGATGTAAACTGACTCACCGTAAAGCCTTCTGGAATCTCTTCCACACGCACAATTACTACCTTCCCTATTTCTGTTAAGAGCTCAATTTCTAAATCAGTGAGCGGCTTAGCAGTGGAGGGGCCATCACCAGTCTTCTGTCTCTCCACAAGGAGAAGCCTCACTTTACACTTTACCACACTTTCACTCTGAGAATACTTACAATAAAAAAAAGAATATTAATAACTTACACAAATTTGTGAACTGGTAACTTCTTATAGCATAAATAGATACTGAACAGTATAACTTATGAAGCATAAAGCCAATAGTAAATTAATGGTGCAAATACAACCAACACAGTGACTACTGTATCAAAATTTTATTTTAAGCTTATAAAAGAATATATAACTAAAGATGAAAAATTTCAGAATGTATAGCAATTAAAAGTTAAAAAGTAAATTTGAAAGTTTCTAATTTAGCATCAAAGGTATGCAATGAAGACGCATGCTATACACAAACTATAAATAACTTATGCAATGAAAAACTTCAACTACACAAATGTTTCATCAACAATACCAAATGTAAAATGCATTTATTACGCTTTTCTGTTTTTGTTGTTTTTATTTCATGCAATGTACAATACAACCACACTGCTTTTGCAATCTGAGGTTACCATGTGGTCAAGCATTTTCAAGTCCGTTATTTCAAAAATAAACTGCAACGAGTAATAAAAATGTTTATAACATTGCACATTCTACTAGACTTCATTGTCTTTATGTAGCTTTTATTTCATGCAATGTATGTTTACCATGTGCTCAAGCATTTTTGCAACCATTATTTCAGAAATAAATCATACACAGTTATAAAGATGTTTGCAACAGCACATATTTTACTTGTTTTCATTCTCTTTATGTAACTTTTATTTCATGCAATGTATAATACGACCACGCTGCTTTTGCAATGTGATAGTTACCATGTGGTCAAAAATTTTTGTGTCCATTATTTCAGAAATAAATCATACTCAGTAATAAAGATGTTTGTAACATAGCGTGTTTTATTAGTCTTTATTCTGTTTATGTAGCTTTTTTTTTTTTCATGCAATGTATAATACAACCATGCTGCCTTTGCAACATGATGGTTACAATGTAGTCAAGCATCTCCGTATCCATTACCTTAAAAACAAATTCCACTGACTAACAATGATATGTTGCATCAGCATTACAAACGTAAATACAAATGAAACCATAATAGAGAAAAGAAAATACATAAAACTTACATTTTTCCATGCTTTAATGTATTTTTATGGCCCATTGCTGCAGCTGTTTAAAATTCCGGTGAGGTCTTCCCATTTCATTTCTTTTCCAACTCTTTTCCGTCCATAGTTGGTATTAGTCGCCCAGTTTTCATCACTGGGTTTCTGCTCACATAATCTAAGCGTATCTTATACTGCTCTTGCGTGGTTTTCATGCTTTTTTATTTGTCTTTCAAAGAGAACACGTCAGAGCAACAACAAAACTAACAGGAAGTCCAATGAATTGTATTTAATACTGCTACGCCAAGAATGATGGGAAAACAAAATATGCTTCCAAAGCGTACAAATTTGTGATTAGTTGCTTCAGTGGTC
Source organism: Deroplatys truncata (assembly GCA_030765065.1). Classification (NCBI taxonomy): domain Eukaryota; kingdom Metazoa; phylum Arthropoda; class Insecta; order Mantodea; family Mantidae; genus Deroplatys; species Deroplatys truncata. The sequence continues at coordinate 233,344,419 of CM060990.1, forward strand.
AACAGTATAAAGAACAACAGCCTTCAGCATAACAAACACAGTTACAGAATACCAAATACTGCTAAAGTTGCTCACAGCTCTATATTAGCTGTACCAGTAACAATAACAGTAACCGACTTCTTAACAAAACAGTTACAAAATAGCCCTGATAGTGTGTCTTTTGTAACAATGAAAGTTTAGATATGCTATAGAACCAATTGTTCCTACTGTGCATGCTTGGAGACAACAAATTATACATGTAATAAAATTTGTATTTGTTGTCCATCACAAACATTCCTAATTAGAATATCAGTGTATGTGTGAAAAAGTGCCTAATATTATGGAATGTTTTTCTAAAATACATTATTCATATTAAGCAAATTTATTCTTTGTATACATTGTAGCTTCACTAACATATTCAGATTAGATTAGATTAGGATGCGTTTTTTAGGTTCTTTGATAGCCAAAAGGCCTTGAACATAGGAAATGTCAAAAGAATGTCATATGAATGGTAGATTATCAGCAGCAAATGTTCAAGTATGTGGTCATAACATACTGGTGCAAAGTGCACAATTTATAAAAGCTGGTTGATCACTATTCCTTCAGTTGCTCTAACTTTTAACAAGTTTGAAATATTCCAGAGTTATTCACTGGAGAATATTATGTTTGATTAACATGAAATATTACAATACCATGAACAACACTGTCGCAGTCATCATCACTGATGACTAGAGCTTGGATTTTTGCATATTTGCATGTTTTATTCCTTGATAGTTAGACGTATGCAAGTAAGTAATAAATTTATTCCATATTGTAAGGAGTTTATTATGGAAGTTTTATAGTGCATATAAATGCATATTTAAGGTGTTAGTGCATATATAACTAATTTCTGCATATTTTTACATATATTTTACTTTTCCAGCAATTATTCATGAAATACGAATTTGTATTTCACAACGATACTTTAAGAGAAAGAGAGGGTTCAGAGAAAATTTCTCTTTTGTTGTTCTGTTTGTGTAGAACTGCTAAGTTAACATGCTTCTAAATGCATAACAGGTTCCGAAAATGAGAACATAGCTATCAACAACCAGGGTTTCCTGACATAAAAATGTGCCGTCAACAGATAAACTTGATAGCGTTCAACAATCAAGCGGCAAATCTTTAAAGTTCGGCGAGGCCATTGTTACTAGATACGGTTTGTATTAATGTTACACAAACGAAGCCGTCTGATGCAACGATAACATTTCCCAGAAATAAAAGGTGCCGATTTCAGTCACTCTTAAACTTGTAACTAGTGTATATTCTGAAGTGTAAGCAGTAGGAAACGGAATATTACAATGCCTAAGGAGAAGAGCAGTAAAGCTTACTTGCTTCGAAACTGGATTGATGGAAATCCTACTCTAACAACAGATGGAAATATAGTACTGTGTCAAGTGTGTGAAAAACATGAAGTTTTATTGTTGTATTTTCAGAATATTTTAAAGATCAATGCGATTTTCGTTAGTGAGTGTTGGTTTTATTTAACTAAAGTAACCTCATACTATTTTTATAGAATTGTTATAGGTGTCCTGCGACAAAAAATGTCAGATTATGGGACATCTACAAACAGTTACTCATAGACATGCTATCAATAAAAATGTCTCCAAGATCCAAACAAACCTACCAGCAGCATTTTCTGCAAGCAGAAGTGGAAACGATGACAGTAATAACTTTTCGAAAGATATCTGCAAAGCATTAGTTTCAACCAACATTCCTTTGAATAAGTTAAATAATATGGAATTTCCTGGAAAAATATTCCAGAGGAAAAGTTCCTGACAAATCAACAATAAGGAAAAACTACCTTGGCAAAGTTTATGAAGAGGTAAGTTTAAACATTTATTAAACAAAGTTAGTTTGTGTATCAACTACCCCAACACTCTCCCCAATATTTTGAGCTTTATAAAAATTTGTCGTTTATTTAAAACTTTTAAATGCACTATAGACAAATATTTTGAAATGGAAACAAAATTACGTATGGCCCGGAGTGTCACAGAGTTTTGATTTCTTTAGTTGTTTATCAAGAAACACTTTTTTATATATTTTTAAACTTGTTTCCCCTAAAACTGAGCCTCCAGATTACACACTTTATCTTTACTCATTTTCAACATAATAATTATTTTTTCAGGTAATACAAGAAATAAGAGACGATATCGGCGACTCAAACTTGTGGTTATCTGTAGACAAAACAACCGACTCGTGTTGGAGATTTATTGCCAATGTCGTCGTGGGAAAAATGACTGAATCTGAACCAGGAACGCCACATCTCATTGTCTCCAGGGTGCTGGAAGTAACAAACCATTCGATGATTGCTAGAGTTGTTCGTGATGCATTACGTGTTTTGTGGCCTGCTAAAGAAAATTAGGAAAAACTCTTGGCGTTAGTTACAGATGCAGCAGCATACATGCTTAAGGCAGTTAAAACTTTGCAGGTATATTATCCTAAGGCAGTTCATATGACCTGTTTAGCACATGCTCTCCACCGGTTAGCGGAGGAAATTCAAGCGAATTTTCCAGAAGCAAATGCCTTAATTTCCTCTGTGAAAAAAGTGTTTGTGAAGGCGCCATCAAGAGTGAACTTATTTACTGATATGATACAAGATACTGGTTTACCCCCAGAGCCTATCCTCACAAGATGGGGAACATGGATTAAAACAGCTCTATATTACAGTGATCATCTGGAAGACGTGAAAAAGGTGCTCGACTGATGGACAAAAATGAAGCTGCAAGTATCCCTGCTGCAATGAGAGCTTGCAATGAGAAGGGTCTCCAGAGTAAATTAGTGTTTATTAAGACCTACATTAGTAAAATACCAGCCGCAATCAAACATTTGGAAAAAAAAGGAATGTCTTTATCTTCTGCCCTAAGGTATACGAAACAGCTGTCGCCGAAGATATACCTGGAGAAATAGGAAAGTGTCTTCGTAACAAAATTGAGAAAATTGGAGCAAGAAATCCAGGTTTAATATTTCTTCGGGATGTGAATAAGGTGCTACAAGGAGAATCTGAAAAAGAACTTAATGCTTATTCTGTAAGTGACATAGCCTCTTTCTGATACTGTCCTGTGGCTTCGTGTGAAGTAGAGAGATCTTTCTCTTCATATAAAAACATTTTAAGTGACAGAAGAAAGTCGTTTCTTCCTGAAAACTGTGAAAAATATTCAATTGTTTACTGCAATAAAAATGACTAATGGTAAACTAGACTGAAAGAAAGACTAACAAATATTAATTTTGTTCATGTCTCTGTTTAAGACTGAATTTACAATCTGATTACTTCATCAAGATTAATAAATGTGAGAAAGTTAAAACAATATGATTTATTTTAAGTGCATATTTTAAAGTTTTTAGAGCATATTTTACAAATTCTTAGTGCATAGATGCATGCATATATTCATACTTAATACTGCATATAAATCCGAGCTCTACTGATGACACAAGCAGAATGTTTTACAATTGTCAAATTATTTAGATTGTTACAGTATTATAAGGGAAAGCTCTAACTTCATAAAATCTTACTATGTATGCAAACTACCTTAATAACTTCAAGCTCAGATTATAATCAGTTAAAAATTATACACACATAATTTTACAAATGCAAAAAACTGGTTTACTGGAAATATAATTAAGGGGAGAAGGCGGTCTAAACACATGGAAAGTACACCTTAAGCGTGTCAAATTACCACTGCTCTTAAAGTTCTCAATGGTTTTTCCTGAAATTTTTATGAATTACTCTATTAATCATGACAATTATTTCAATTGTGGTTGTTTGCATTGATAGCTTATGTAGTTGAGTCCATAAAAATTATTTCATTCAGCAGAAAAATAATAAAATGTACTCTTAAAACATGTGAATTCACGTACCTTTTTCTCAGATACTACCTACAATACAAAATCACACTTTTGCATGCTTGTTCTTAGTATAATCACCTATCATCTGAACCTCAATTATTTAGTTATGTATATCAGTTCGCTAGAAATTGAAAAAAAAAAAAAAATAATTGCAAAGTAAAAATGTGGAATATTTGCAATGTTGTTGCTTTCTTAATATCACTAATATACATTATAAAATGATGATTGTGGTTCAGAAAGTTTAACTATGTGTTGTATACATGTACTGAAATTTTCAGCTCTCTACCTTTCATACCTTCTGAGAAAAAGGTACACAAGTATCCCAAATTTGTTTTTTAAAAGAAACTGGATTTAAAGTTTGAACGTTAAAATTCTGACACATTTCAGTACATTCCAGGATCATAATTATCTGCACCTTCATTCCTGGGTTACTGCAGCTTCTTTTGATTGCCTTCTCTTGGTCCTGGCCTATTTTGTTAATTACTGAACTGCTCGCTGGACATGATATAGTCGTTCATTGTTGAAAGATACAAAAATGTTCTAAAAAGGGGCATTGCATGACAGCTTTAAAGGAATGCAGACTAGCATTTAATGGTATTTAAATGTCTTAAAACCTCTTAACCCCCAAAAAGTATATATTTTCTGAAACTGGAAATAATAGAGATTTTATTAGTGCCTAAAACTAAAAATGTGATTTTTGACCATTTCAGAGTACCTTGTTCCCTTAAATGAACAGAAAACTCAGCACTAAGTATTTAGTTTATCTGATTCAACTACGAATGAATTACCTTTTATTCAACTCTTGGTATTTTACCTTGACTGTAAACTAGGATGGAAGAAACATGTGGAAAATGTGTGCACCAAATCATCTAGAGCAATCTTTCTTTTCACAAAACTGAAGTCAATTGTTTCATTAGATACTTTCAGAAAGGTATCATTCACACTATTAAAACAACCCACAATAATTATGGATTACATTTATGGAGGCATACAAATGATGTGCATAAAATTCTTCTGATACGAAGGCATTGAGAATATTTTTCAACAACAATACCACAGAACCCTATAAATCACTATATACACAATTATATGTCATGACCATGAACAATCTGTTTATATATTGATCACTAATCTATATTTTTCAAGATCTGAATTTCATAACTTCAACACAAGAAACAGGCAAGGACCTCAAAATTTCATGAATGCATTTTTGTGGCTATTTTTAAAAAATTATAAAAAGCTGTTTTTTCAATGTCTGCAATATTTCCATACTGCAATTAACAGATTTTACATTGGAGAAATTCAAAAACAATTTTGCAAATATTCACGTCTTTTTTTTTTCTTCTTTTTTCTTTTCTTTCTTTCTTTCTTTCTTTTTAGTGTGATATTTTGTGCGAATATCCACTTAATTTATATTTCCGCAACCAGCTTCATCAAGTAACACATTTGACATTCAACATCATAAACATCAAGGATCAATGCGATGTTCAAAATTAGTTTATATCGCACGCTATGCATGCAAACTGCAATCAATATTGTCTCAAATACAGCACTAAATGAAGGAACTACAATCGCCTTTAATTTATTATATATTTGCCAGCATATAATGCTCTTGAACTCTCTATGCATCCATTACTTTGTATAATTTGAAACAGGGAGAGTATTGTGATCCTACACCATTCATTACTGCCAGAAGCTACTTTGATACGAATATGCTTAAAGTTGTTAACATTTACAAATGCCAAAAGGAGTTTGAGAGTGACAATTTATATAAACATTTTACGCAAAACCAAAATAATGTGTAATTTTCGCACAGATTGGAGCATAAGAGACTCGTGTATCAATCAAGCACAGGACAGCACAAAACATCTGCGCAACAAAGTGATAGCAAGCAAAACTGTAGGAAATAAATGCAATCATCTTTGTCTAACACAATAATGCACAGAAGGTTAAACTTGAAAAACCAAAAACTAACGTGTGACACCATCAGTGCAATGTTGGAGGAAAATGTACCTCTAGAGTAACTAAATGATCCAGGATTGAAGGCCTGGCTGAACAAGCATATACCTGGTATGTTTCACTTATTTGATTATGAAAGAAAGGGTTTATAATAGATACCCCTTTATTTTTTTTTCTCTCTTTTCTTTCTTATGTTCGTAAGTTCATTAAAAAAGGCTCAAAGGGTTGGTGATAGTGAACTTTTGATTCCAATTTCTTCTTTGGCTTATAAATTTATTATCTCCCCAACCCTAACTTAAACAGCATCAAATCAGCTGTTGTAATATTAGTGATAAACTGATGTTGTCCTTTTGGGGACCATTGTTGATGTCATCGTTTCTTAAAGTGGCATCGTCTGTACTCACCCTATTCAAAATAGTGGGAATCATAGTCGCGGGATAGCTATCATTGAGTTGTATGTTTATTAAGGATATTTTTAACACCTCTGGTCAATTGTGCCCCATTCTACTAAGAGTGTGAGGTGTCCAAGGTCTCTTTCAGACTTGAGGTTCTTTTACTCGCCATAAATCTAAGACATGGGGCCTCCTGAGTTACTTCTGTTTTGAAACCAGGTTTAGATTGTTTTACACCCAAAAAATCCATCACTCTTTACCGGATTTGAACCTGCTGCTTCAGGAACCAGAGTGTGGTAACCACTAGAGCAGAGAAGACAATCATCATCCTTGAATAATAACAGTGCCAGAAACTATTATTTATTTATTATTAAGTCCATATCTGTCTCTGAAGATTGCATCATCATCATCGTCATCATCATCATCATGTGATGTTCTCTCTTCAAAATAGAGGTCAAAGTAGTCATTGTTCCGATGATGATGATCTTCCTCATTTTAATCAGCTTTAATCTTCATATTGTATAACAGAAAGTTGATGTGCAGGGATTTCTTGTTCTGTATATTTTGCTACTTGCGAATGGTATTTCATCTTTTGCATATTGTGCATTTGCAAATTGCGACCAGCAAGAATTATTATCTCTAAAGACATATGCCAACATTAATTACGTAGGCAATTACATAGCTAAAGGGGGAGAAAGGAATTATGGTTAGAAATCTGATGTATTCGAGGGACCCAAACAGTCCATTTTAATCTGGAACTATTGCAGGTGTTGGGAGATATTCCTACAGCAGAACTTGCACTTGTAGCTACATATGCTCCAATTATTGCCAAGCAGAGAAAAGGCAAGATTAAATTGTTACTTAGTGGCCAAAATGTTGCCATTATGTGCAACAAGACCAAGGACAGAAAGGATCACTGTGTATTTATTGTGCTCTTAAGATCGTTAACCTGTGCTGTTTAGCACAAAGTATTTGTTGGTGGTGTTAAGACTCTGCAAAATGCAAATGCAACTGAATGTTTCAGAGCAGTAATGGCAGTCCTACAAGACTTTGAAATTTACTAAGACAATGTTGCTGCTTTGTTACAGACTCTGCAAGTACATGACTTCATGTGTCCAAATGTACGATGTGCTGTCCTGCAATGGTACATGTTCAGTGTGGACTCAAATCAAACATTGTTGCTAGCATTTGGTCAACACAACTGTAACATCTAAATAATTGTGTATTAAAAGCAAAGGTACTATTTTTGAATGCCAGGAAAAGGAAATACAGGTGTATTTCTTTTCTCAAAAAGCATTACTTGGATGAAGAGACAAGGGTCACTGCTTTTCTATCACCAGTGATGAGACAAACTTATGGTTTAAGTCTGCTCTCTATATTGGTGAGCATCTGCAAGAACAAATCTATACACTTGCCAGATGGAGGTGCTACTGTGAAGTTTTTCAATGAGTTGGAACATGACAGTCTTTCAATGATCAATGCCAGTGCAGCCTTCTTTAAAGAACACAGGCAGATGGTTATAGATGCTATCATGACCTTAGAAAATTCATCATATCCCTTTGCTCATAAACTGCAGAGCAGAATTGCTGACATACTCAACCACTTCAGATTAGTAGGCAAAGGGCTATTTGGCCTTCAGACAACTGCAGCCATTAACACTCTTAAGACAGAGGTAAGAAAGGCTGAAATAAAGCCAATATTCAAAAATCTGGGGCCTCTCTGCATGACAAGCTGACCAGACTTTCTACCATAGACACTGCAGATTTGTTTGCTGTGAACAGGGGCAAGCAAAATAACATTGTAAGAAGCAATGAGGCATCTATGTTGTAGGCAGTAGTGCAGTGGAACTTCTTAAAACTCTGGACAGGTGTGTGCTATTTACCAGATCTCTTTGCTTCCCGACAATTGTAAAAGAGGCTACTCAAAAGGGGGAAAATATAAATGAGGAGTGTTTGTAGGAAACAGTATAAGTGCCAGGATACCTCATTTTCAGATTTTGCATTGAAATCATTCTATGTACTGCTGCTAATACTGTAGGAAACAATACAAGTGTCAGACCATCCTCATTTAGTTCAAGGGCTTGTCCAAAGATGGCACCTGCAGTAACTCAATTACACTTTCCATGGAGATCAATATGTGTCATTTACACCTCATGTAGAGGTCTTTTATACATTCTGCTCCCTGTGCTTTACCCATGAACATATACGTTTATGTGCTTCAGTTCGTTATTTATTAACTTATTGCATTAAGATGGACCTAAATACAGAATGTAATACTGTTAGGATGAATGAATGAATGAATTTATTGTACAACTTGTTTTACAATTTGGTTTACAATTTTTATACAATATATATCCCTCGTACCCCTACATCTTATGTACAATTTGTCTGGTGCTAGTCTACTTATTGAGCCACTTAGATTGCTTGGCTTAGTAATAGAGTAACATAGTACCATAGTAACATTTATTTATAACTTTATTTCACAAAAGTATATCATTAATTGCTATTCTTGGAGTTGCTTAAGATAGGATCATATGCACTTAACACCCGAAATACTGTTAGGAAGAAAGCGGCTGCTGGGAAAGACTTACGCTACATCAACGGGGATAAATAAACCAGCAAAAATTCCAGTTCAAGAGGTATGTATTGTCTTTATAACCTCAAAGTATGTTCTGTGAACTATATTTCTTCATGTTGTTTTTATAAATTAAACTTTCAAATGTTGTAATAATAAAAAATGTATATGAATTTTATTTTATATAATACATTATATTTTTATTATTTTATTGCAGGTAATGTGCAAATGCAAGTACAAATGTAAGGAGGTCTCAGACGAATGGAAAGAGGTGTTATTTCTATATTTGTACAAACTCTCAGATGAACAACAAGGCACATACTGATGAACCATGTAGAAATCACTCCCGTGTCACATACGAGACATGGACAGTATGACGATTCAGCTGAAAGTGACAATCAACAATGATTTATACTGTTCCCACAGGCAATGCACTCTTGCAGGTATGTGCTAAAACATTTAAAGGCATTTTCTGTCTCATGAACCAAACACTTCAGACCTGAATGAGCAAAAGAAGAAAGGCCTTGTTGCATATTCAGATGGTTGGGGGGAAAAATCCTTCATCACATAAGCACAAAATAACATATACAGATGAAGATCGGAATATTGTGAAGAAACACATACAGTCATTTCCATGCCAAGAGAGCCACTATGGAAGAAGTAAGAGTAGTAGGCAATATCTAAGTAGTGACAAACTTTCTACGTATGCATAATGCTTCAAAGTTAAGTATTCTAAGTTAAAAGTAGAATACAGATTTTATCAATGTGTGTTTCGAAAATGTTTTTTCTAAAACTATATTTTAGATTGCCTAAAACAGACACATGTCGAGTTTGTCACCACTTCCAGTGTAAAATAAAGACATGTGAAAATGCCAAAGAAGTTCAGAATAGAACTAAGTGTGCATCAAAAGAAAGCCCAAAGCTGTGGGTTTGTTAAATAAGTCTATAAACAAGTCACAACTTCCTTTGAGTGATGCATGTTCCATATCAATGGGTCTATAACAGGTTATATTCTGTCCCGCTGTCACTCATAGTATGCTCATAGTAATATGTTTTATTCGAGGCAGTTTTCAAATTATATGTGTATACATGTGAGCGACAGTGGTAAAAAATTTATGTGTATGTGACATGAGGGTGTCACTGGTCATGGTGGCCATGACATTGCTTCCTGTTTCTTGTAAGTTTTAAAGACTGAATTCAGAGCAAAGAAAAAGCTAGAAGTGTGGCGTGATAACTATGTGGCCCAAAATAAAAATAGAATGGTGCTGATGGCTGCTATCTACCCATTGATAAAGGATATTTTGATACTATAGATATTAAGTTCCTCATTACAAGCCACAGTTATATGCCTTGTGATAGGGATTTCGGTATAATCGAAAAATGGAAAGGGAAGTGCAAACCTATGGCTCCTAAAGAAGTTCAGGAAATGGTTAGGTAAGTCAGACTGAAAACCCCCTTCACAGTCATTAACATGCAAGGAGAAGACTTTTTTGATATGGGTGCGCTAGCAGACCTGTACATCAATACATCCAAACTCAAGCTGGCTCAACTCTGTTCAATTAAAGTGAGTAATTCCAACAAAATTCTGGTCAAGAAAACCTTTAGTGAAATTGAGGAATAGAATGCTTATTCAATCTTCAAGAAAGGTTATACAATGCAAAATGTGACACATCTGGAGAATCTTCCTCAGTTAAATCCATCATCTCAAATAAGTGCCGGAGGAAAAACAAAAAAATCTTCTGCCTATGCTTCCTTACATGTATAAGAAATACCACATGTTTTACAGAAACATTTGTCAGTGAGGCAACTGAATTAAACAGACAATCAGAATTAAATTTCAAAGCACTTAAATTTTCCTTTTCAGTATTTGTTATTTTGAAAGTTTACCTTTTCAGTACTAGTTATATTTGTATTTATGATCCAATAAAACCATTATTAATGGCAAAACAAACATTAGCATAACATTTGAGAATTTTTTTTCTTTCTTTTCTTTCATTTCCTGAAAAAAATACCATTTGGCACTTATACCATTTTCCACAAACACTCTTTAAATATGCTTGACATATTGCTGAGCATGAAAGAACATTTTGAATTTGTTGAGTGCTCTGTGAAGGCATTATAGGCCCCATGCTCAAATGTAGATAGTGAACATACAATCTCCTCATATGGAAATATTCTAACAGACTTGAGAACAAGTGCCTATCCAGAAACTTCAGAACTGGGCACTTGAGTGTATATTTTGCTTCTGAATGTAAATAAGATTGATGTCACTATATATGTATAGCGACATCTCACCATACATATATACATGAACTTTTTCAGTTATGCTTTATTGTGCATTAGTGCTGATACTTAAGATATGAATGTTAGTGTGTTTTGTATATGCAATTTAAGTTGGATACATATGATTTATTGTGTGGAGAATATTAAGTTGGATATGTATGTTTTTGTGTATGGGTGTCTATAATGTAAGAAATGTGAGTTATTTATGATTTAAGGTTGCAATAGTGTACCTTTACATCAATAAATACCCTGTTTTTATTTATCTCTATAAGAGAATAATTGTAATTTTTAATCAGCTGGAAGCTACATTTTTATAGCGCTTTCCTTTGAATTTATTTACCACTTTTCAGCGCCCATAGAAATAGGCATAAATTAGATTTTCTGAGATGAAGATTAAGTCTTTGCTTTTTCAGTGCCATTAATATGTTACTTAAACTGCATACAATAAATGCTAGAAGTATTTCACTCAATAGACTAAAAGCATCTATTCACAACTGCTTGTAAACAGACCATTTTATTCAGCTGAATTTATGAATAGAGATGTATATATTGTGTTGTAATCTAATCTATATATTTCAGTAAATATGTAATTTTATTTTGACCATGTCATTTCTAGGTATATTGTTGATCCCTGACAAATTTTTCAATGTAATTATCATCTTCATCTTCATCATCATCATCATTACAGATACTAAACATAATAAAATTATTTATAACAGGTATATAGCATTAGCAACTATTACAATGGTTGTTAACAAAACAGCTGATTTACTTACTGGACAAATTACTTTATAAGATGCTCATTCAGAAAGAAATTCATTTTAGCAACTAATGACTAATAACACAAAAGTGTTTAGTTTGTACAAAATGGAGTCACATCCCATGTGAAATTGAGATTTGCTGCTGGACATAAAAATGAGTCCAGGGAAACACAAAATCAGAAAGCATAAAATTGTGAATCATTTTGTATTACTGTTTGTTCAATGTTGTTAAGTTTGACATAAGATATGGAGGAAAACCTAACATTCAAGTGTGTAAAATTGAGGTTTCACTGTACACAGCATTTACTTAAGGGATTACTACTCATATTGTGCTATCTAATATGAATTTTTAAGGCAGGATAACAATCCTCATATACATACCTTTATATTAGTTTGAATAAGCCTTGGGATTTCTCTTGCAATATCAAGGACCAGCTCATTTCCAGAGGCTGTCAGAATTTCAACTGCCTCATAATGGTCCACATTTACCACTGAATGGCCATTCACTGAAAGCACTTTATCACCCACCTGCAATAGGTAAACACATTTATTGTGAAACACTTTTACATAATATATATTCAAAATAATTATACCTGCAACACATATCTCACTTTCCTTAGTTAATAATGTTCACATATATCCTTAAAACTATAAATATTGTATGTTACATTTTATTTTGGAATACTGGTATTACAAAGAACAACCACATTAAACTCATTTAGTATTATGTCTTCTATAAGAATCTGTATCAAAAGAACTCATTTGTATGGTACTTTGCTAGGTAAGTAAGGGTATATATACAGGATGTTAATGAACTACACTGAAACAATTTCAGAGATTGTATATGTTTCTGGTATAGGCAATTTGAGATAGGCAATGCATGGTCCACAGCTAAACATAACGCAGTTATATGGAGCTAAACATAGTGGTATAAGATTCTGTTAAGTTGGTGTTAAAGCAAAGCCAGATGAAAAATTGGCTGAGAATGTCACTTCTACACGAGTATAGAAATATCAGTTTTCAACAGCTTATTTGCATTCTCAAGAATTAATGCCCAAAAATCTCAATAATCTCCAAAAAATCACTTGATAAAGCAACACTGAACATTGATTAACTGCCTTCATGGATTATGTAGCCTACTCTAGAGGCATTTCTTCAACTGCTCATGTGGCTTAATGCATAATGCCAAAAGCTGATGTCCCAAAGGTCATGGGTTCATTTCCTATCATACTTTTTTTTATATTCTATACGAAAAAGTGCTGTGATACATATACTCAGGATGTGATTCTGATTGGTCCGTACAATAACAACACTACTATAATTTCCTTGATTCAGCTCACTGAGGTTAGTATGCTGAGGGTTGTCTGTGAGACAACAGGGAGAACATGTACACCTTCTCTGAACTTGCAGAACCTTATTTATGGTGAATCACAGGAAAGTGGTTTAGCTGCTGTAACATTGCACAGGGAACAGCATCCCAATAAGCACCAACTACATCACTTAACTTTCCAGTCCATTGATAGGCGTTTGCACGGATGTGGAACCTTAAAGATAAACAGGAGTGATGCGGGTGTTACATGAACTTGGCGCACAGTGCAATTTGAGGAGAATGTTCTGCAAAGAATTGGAGAAGAGCTACAGTAGAAACCCAATTTAACAAGTCTGCTTGTAACGAAATTCTGTTTTTAACGAACGTTTTTGGAAGCCTCGCCAAAAGTTTCATAAGTGTAATGTTATTTAAACCTGCTTTTTATGAATCCCGCATTAACAAAAAGCCCGTTTTTAATGAAAATATTTTTCCCGAATTTGCGATCGAGCAGCTTCTTCTCATAGTTAGTGCATTAACATTTTCAGAATGCACTTAACACTACCTCTGCTGTAATGGGCAACGTTACGCCTTTTTAGATGCTTTCAAATTCATTAGCCTCTGCAAGTCACTTCATGTTCCACTTTAGTTCAGATTAAACTGCAAAAGTTGGCAGCTCTGCAATCATGTTTTCAAACCTGTTAACTTTCGTATCTCTGACTTCTGAGTTCTGTTAAATTTCCACTTCCATTTTAAAGTTCACCAGACAGCGTGTTATGTTGTGTTGTCTTTATGATAGTGGTTTATATTTCTCATTCGAAAAAATGACTACTAAATGGAAGAAGCTTACCATTCATGACAAGATTACAATAATTCAAGACGTGGCAAACAGCATCGCAAATTCTTTGGCCGATATGGTGAAGAAATATGATTTGCCTCCTTCCACGTTGCATGGGGTACTTAAACAGAAAGATGTTATTCTGGCCGCAAAAGTACAGTGCAGATCCGCCATGAAGAAGCGAAAGAATTTTCGTAGCTCTCTGTTTGCAGAAATCGAAAGCATTTTAATGAAATGGTTTGGAGCCAGAAGAATCAACAATGCTCCTATCGACAGGAACATCCTAAAAGAAAAAGCTCGCCAAATAGCGCCAACTTTAGCGCTTCAAATGGTTGGCTTGATCATTTCAAGATGCGGCATAACCTTTCGTGGCAAAGCATGTGCGGTGAAAGTGCAGATGTTAAACATGACTCCATTGAGTTTTGGAAAAAGGAGACCTACACTAACCTCCTCCGTGGCTACAATGTGAAGGACATTTTCAATACGGATGAAAAGGGAGTGTTCAACTTGCTACCCAACAAACATATGCAGTTCGTGGTGAAAAATGTCATGGTGGAGGAAAAAAAAAAAGAAAAAAAGAAAGGTTCACAGCTCTGCTGTGATAAAATAGTGACCGAATTGAAAAGTTACCTCCACTAATCATAGGAAAATTAAAAATATCTGAGGTGTTTCAAAAACATTCGTACACTTCTGTGCAAAGACAATTTCCAGAAACGTTAATGGATGACTTTGGAAATATTTGTTAAATATTTATGAAGCCTGGGTACTAAAATGGGATCTCAGGGAGGACATATTGCTCTGGTGATAAATAATAATAATAATAATAATAATAATAATAATAATAATAATAATAATAATAATAATAATAATAATAATAATAATAATAGTAATAATAATAATAATAATAATAATAATAATAATAATAATAATAATAATAATAATAATAATAATAATAATAATAATAATAATAACAACAACAACAACAACAAAAACAATTTTATTCACCATTTAGTAATTACAATAATTACAATATATTTTGTCAGATAAAAGAATAGCATAAAATCTATACAGTATTTGTTACGTTATAAAGAATACAATTTTACATAAAGAATATAATTTTACATTTCACTTTTACTTGCTGTCTCAAATTCCTGTACACTGTACAAAGGATGTTTTATTATCCATTTGTACATTTTATCTTTGAAAACTAGATTTGATTCGCTATTTTTGGGGAAGTAAATTGAAAAATTTTATGCCTATTACTTTGTGATGTTTTAGGTCTTCTTTAGTCTAGGGCAAGGGTGGCGAAAACTACTTCCTTCCGCGAGTCACCAAATATGCAACACGCACTGCAGCACTCAACAGCACGTGAAAAACAAAAGGGACGGCTGCAGAGAGGGAACAGCGCCTGCGAGTCAAAATAACTCGCGAGTCACGTTTTCGCCACCTCTGATCTAGGGTACGGCATATCAACCTTATTCCTACTAAGTGTATTATATGTATGCATATCACTTCTTATATCATAGGTATGTAGATTTTCTTTTACGTGCACCAAAACATCATAAATATATAAATTCGCAACTGTAGGGATTTCAAGTGCCTAGAACAATGGTGTACAATGTTCTATTTTCTTTGAGTTTGTCAGGATTCTTATAACCTTTTTTTGAATCTTCAGTACCTCCACTATCCGTGAACTACTGCCCCATAATATTAGACCATATCTTAAGATACATTGAAAAAAATGAAAAAAAAAAAAAGGCCATACGATCAAAACTTTTGGCACTGCCTTTTTTAAGTTTGCCAAAAGAAATACCATGCAGGATAACTTATTATATATATAATCAATGTGTGGATTACAGGATAGATGTTTGTCAATTATAACACCAAGTAGTTTGACACTATCACAGGTATTGTTCATATGTTTTAAGCTGAAAATTATATTTTGTGTTTTGGTGGCTTTTATAAGGAAGCCATTAATTCTAAACCATATTTGTGCTTACTGCACGGTTTTATTAACTGCCTGTATTAGCAGATTATATTCTTTATTTACATTAAGGAATGTTGTGTCATCTGCATAAACAACTGTATGGCATGGATAACATTTAGATATATCATTTATCATTATTAAAAGAAGCAGAAGCCCCAGCACTGAGCCCTGCGGAACTCCAGTTTTCACTTCCTTTATGCTAGAATGCTTGCCACCAACTGATACTACCTGTCTCCGATCGTCTAAATAGCATTTAAATATTCTTAAGCTTTTCTCTTTGACTCTGTATATTTCCAACTTTTTTAAATAAAATGCAATGTTGTACACTATCAAATGCTTTGCTTAGGTCACTAAGAGTGGCCTGAGCCATATTACCTTCCTCAAAACCTTGATAGATTTTTTTATACTAGTGTATCAACTGCCAATATTGTTGATTTTGCTCTACGATATCCAAATTGATTATTAGAAAATCAGTTATGCTTTTCAAAATAATTTTGTAGTTTGCTTTTTATCAGACATTCCTTAATTTTAGTTATTGTGGGAATTTGGGTCTATAATTTGTCACTCTTTGTCGCCCTTTTTATGTATTGGTATTACTTTATAAAATTGTAGTTCTTTTGGGAACACGCCTTCGCTGAAACATCTATTTATACAAATGGTCAACAGGACAATATTGTATTATTTCTTTAATTAGGGTATTGGAGAAATCGTATATGTCCCTACTTTTCGAACTCTTTAGCCTTTTTGTGATTTTTTGAACCTCCAGACATGTTACATCTCTGAGCGAGAAATCCTCATTTTCATTTCCTATTGTTACTTCATTCATAAAGCTCATAACATGATTTTACCTGTAAAGTTACATCTTCTACTGACTGCAAAAGGAAACTGTTGAATTCATCAGGAGTTATTCGTCGTCTATTCCACTCTTGTTATTTTTACCTGTTATGGAGTTTATGACTGACCAGGCTGCCTTACATTTGTTGTCAGACTTTTCTATCCGTGACTGATTAGCGTTTCTCTTTGCCTCAACTAGTGCTTTCCTATATTGTTATCTGTAGTCTTTCACTGTGTTTAACAATAACCTGTTTGGTGTTTTTTATACATATGTTGCATAATTACTAATTTATTTTTCATTCTGTCTAGCTCTAGGTTATACCACTTGTATGTACTAATTGCTTTTGTTATTTTCTTACCATTTACAAGTCTTTTTTTTTATTTTGCACGTGTTATTAAATAAATCAATTAGTTTTTTAAAGAAGACCTCAAAACTTTGTTCTGCTGATCCTTGAAAGTTGCCAAGCATTGCTTCCCAGTTCACCCCTGCTAAACAGTCCTTGAATTTATTTACATTTTCTAAGCTAAGATCACTAATTTCTGTAACAGTTTTTTCTACTTTCTGCAACATTTTTTTCAGTGTTTACACTGAAAAATACAGCCTGATGATCTGCTACTTTGTGCTCTAATACTGTAAGTGTATAGTTTTTTGGTAGCACATTAGTTATGATATTATCTAGGCAAGCAGTCCCTCGAGTAGGAGTTGTGTTTACACAGTGGTATCCCATCTGTTATATTAAATTTAAAAACTGCCCTACTATATTACTTGTTTTAGTTATGTCAAAGTGAGCATTTAAGGCTCCACAGATTATTACACTACACTTGAGGTTGAACAAGTATGTAAGTACCTTTACTATACTTTCAAGAAATAGGTTAGGTTCCCCTACCAGCGACCTATATAATGTGACTATTATAGTATTGTAATCTTTGAGTAATATCCCTGCCACTTCAAATACTTTTTCTATACAAAATTGATTTAGTTTGATCGTTTTTGTTTCCAAAGAATTTTGAATGTATATTGCAAAACCACCATTTTTATACCTGTTTCTACAGAAAGAACTAGCTAGTTTTAAGTTTTCGATCACTACATAATCTATTTCTCTTTCTTGCAGCCAGTGCTCACTCAGACATAATACATTACAGTTAATATCTTTTATGTATACACTTAATTCATCTACTTTTGTTCTTAAGCATTGTATATTCATGTAAAGAATATTTACAGCATCCATACCTACTTCAACTACCACATCATGTTTTCTGCACTCCTTTTTCCCCCTTTTTAACTCATCTTATGTTGTCATTTACCCGCCTTATAAATTCTAGATTTACATCACACCTTTTTACAGCACCATTAACGGCCACTATCGATTTTGGATATTTTTCTTTGGCTTTTTTTATCACATCATACATATCACCCAACACTTCTTCAGGATTTTTTTGCTTTTTTTAAGTTGTTTGTTCCCACATGGAGGATGACTACTTCTGGATCATTGGGAAACCCGTCACAATCACACAAATTTTTAAATTTGTTACCTAACTGCTCTGCTTTAATGGCTCTAAACACTTTTGTTTGTGCACCTTTCACTATTACACGAGATATCATGGAATCTCCAATCACTAGCAGTTTTTCTTCTTTTGGTGACCTGTCATCTAGGTTAGGTACCTCTTCACAATTTAAGCTTCATTCTTCTTGCTTGTTACTCGATAGAACTTCAAACTGGTTGGATATTTGAAGCTCTGGTGATTTTAATGTTGCTTCATTCATCTTGTTATTCTTCATTACTTTTGTCCACTTCATATGATGGCTATTGTTCCACGTGTTCTGTTGGCGAAAAGCTTCTGTCTGCACTGGATTACTATTCCCCTGTTTAAGCTTCCGATTTTCTTCCACTAACCTCTGCTTTCTTCTTCAAGCGTTTTGTTCCTTTCTAAGAGATTTTTATATCTCTTTTCAAGCATTCCGTAATTTGTTTTATATCCTGCTCATTGTTTCCGTATGTTACCACCTCAGCATAGGATTTATTTTGTAATATTTGCACTAATTTAGCTTTTAACTCTTCCTTTTCACTCTTTAAGTATTTTATTTCTTCATTGGCATGGCCTAAATCTGCATTTAGTAACCCAATGACCATCTGTAATGATGCTACCGCTTCGGGAACACATGTTTTCTTACCTCCGCGTTGGTTGCAGAAGAAATTTTCACTTTTATTTTCTTCTGTATTTTGAATAGCATGGATTCCATTTGTGTTGCTTCTTCTAACTTCATTAATCTCATCCTCACCATTATTTAGCATACTTACCGCATTGTTCACTGTTTTATTATTATTATTGTTGTTGTTGTTTGCGTCTTGCTTCGCGTAACCATGTAACATGCCGCCATCTTGTTGGCCAAATCCACCAATCACCTTAAAATATCAGATTGATAAAATATAGTGCCAAAATTAGCATCTAATATACACATTCAATGAAACAGGTGCAGCTCATCCAGCATGGCCATCATTAAGTACAGAACATAAAGGAGGTCTTTTTACCAGCAAACTGCACCAGTTGTCTGCAGCCTTTAGACTTGGGAATTATTCATTCTGTTAAAGCAATGTACAGGAAAGCCATGGTGCAACGAGCTATTTCTTTCTTAGAAAGAGAGCAAGATATGCATTTGAATTTACTTCAGGGCATGCATATGTTTGCGGCTGCATGGCAGCTACTTACACCAGGCACTGTACAGCATTGCTCTGGGAAAGCTGGGTTTGGTTCTTGCACTGATACCTTCAACGAGGACAATGATAATGAAGAAATTTGTATGCAGGAAGAGTGGGAGATGCTACAGAGTTTGTAAGTTGTGACGACAGTGTCCTAACCTCAGAAGCATCTGTGGACGTTGTTGAGCTATGCAATGATGCAACGAAGCAACCAGGAGAAGAGGATGAAGAGGAATCAGCAGTACCAACATTTGCAGCAGCAGCAGAGGGATTGGATGTCGTGAGATGGTACCTATGCTCCTTCCCTATTGATGAGGGGCTACTCAGCAGCATTAATCTCACTGAACACTGGATTCTAAGTGCATACCTGGCCAGGAGGAAGCAGACTATTCTGCTGGATTTATTTAAGAAATGAAGGTTAGTAACTTTACTGTTTTGTTTCTTTACCGAGTAATACTAAAGAATCAGCCTGCATTCATATCTAATGATAAATATGTAAATCTGATATCCACTATCATTTTGTTTGTTACAGATTAAGCGCTAATGGCTGACTATGAAGCGGTGTTAATATCAATGTTTTCTGTTTTTGAAACTGGGATAAATTTATAGCTATTGTGGCATTTTAATTATTTAATTTACTGCATTTTGTTCATTAATCTTTAAATTCCTTTCTTAGGGCAGCGTGCACCATGTTGGGGTAAACTGCTTTGAAAGTAACGTTTACTAAAGAAGTCCATACTATGGAAGTAGGTTACAAGGGGAGCAATTTACTCCAGAAGTAACTTTGGAGAGCTCAATTGCAATTTACTCTTTTAGTTATGACTATGGAAGTAAGAGCTCATTACTACTTGCATTGTTTTGTTTGCGCGATTTACTTGACGCGATCATGGATAAGGTTATGTGCTATAGGACAAGCGGGGAAACGTCAGTGAAAGAGGTAAATGTTTGTTGGTAGAGATAAAGAAAATCCATTTAATTAATATCTATGAGTGTAAAAAACATGTTATGAAGATGCTGGAAAGTCATGATGGATGAGTTTAAAGCTTTGAGCAACGGGAAACATCCTGAAGAGCAGTGGCATAGCCTCAGTATCAGACTCGGGTATGTAACCCAACGTATATTTTAAAATTTGTTAAAATATGACCCAACCTAAACAGAATTGCCCATATCAGCATACTGAATCTATGCTAGACTACAGGTAGTGTAAACAAGATGTTCATTAATACAATGTAAATTTCCTAGTAAATTCACTAATGAATGCTTAGTATACTGGAAGATAGTTTAATAAACATAATGTACAATCATGATGGTATCAAAAATAAAAATTATTCATTCACATTTAGCTTAGCCTACTTCTTATAAATCAGCTCAGATTTTTCTGAGCAAAAACATCAATTACGTTATCCTCAAATGAAGTTGGCGAATGTAGATCTGGTAGAAGCTTGCTTTCGATGTTCATAGAGTAAGAGTTGAGAATCTTTCTTCATGCTGAGAGTTGCGAAGATAGTCTTTAATTCTTCTCAGGCAGGAAAATGATCTTTCTACAGAAGCAGTAATTGTTGGTATAGTGAGGATCAAAGCCGTTAGTTTAAAAGTTCCATTGTCTTTATATATTGGCGAAGCTCTGCGACACTATTAGTTTTCATATCAGGATCACGATATACCACACACAGCTCACTTTTTAGTACAATAAAATAAAAAAAAAGTCCCATAATTAACTTTCAAACTTCCAAATGCCTCCACCAGGAACTTTTTTTTAAGTTAGAGAACTGTGTATGGTCCAGAAGACAGAGGAACTTTAGCTTTGAAATTTCACTAAATCTCTGAGATACGCCTTATTTTAAGGTACCAAGAATTTCAGAAACAATTGTCTGCAGTTGAATTCATCACTGCTGGTGCCGGATATGCTGTCACGACGAATTCTCTTTGCTTGAAGTTCACTGCCACTATCATTCATTTCCTCCCAAAGTCCATCAAATTCATTCCCGTAGTTGTACAAATATTGCTTAAAATGTTCTAGCATTCTACTGCAGTAAGCAATGTCTGAAAGTTTTTTCTGGAGGATTTGGAAGAGGACATCAGAGTACTGGAATATATTAGCAAAACTTGTCAAAAGGACATAAAAGTAAAATCTTTTACCCTTGAAGATGCTACATTAAATCAATTTATTCTGTTTTAGTTTTAATATCTATATTATCAATAATGTTTTTGATTATTAGTTAATATGCATCCTGCACATGTAGCAGTGTCCTCGTCCCATTCAGAGTTTTCATTTTTTACCTCAAACAAATTTTGGATATCAATTTTGTATTCTTTCACTGTCTGAACTAAGCAACTTTGGAAATTCTATCGAGTCTGAGGAACAGACTGAAGGAATTTGTTTTTTCACATGCATATCCAAAGCATGCACTCTCTTTGTTGATTTAGAAAAAATTATGTTCCAAAACCTGCTAGAGAGGTAAAGCAGTGTTTAACTCTTTGATAAAACTAGCTGACTGTGACAGCATAAGATTTAACTGATGAGCATAGCACTGAACGAATATGGCAGATTTACAAAGTTCTCGCAGCTTCAATTGCGGTCCATTGTATTCCTCTGCCAAGACTGCTGCCCCATCATACATTTTATTTGAACAAGAAAAGTCAATAATACTGACAGCGTGATTCAAGAGAGAATCTACTTTTCTGTCAGAACTTACATCTGTAAAGCAAATAAACCTCTCTTCAACATTTCCGTCAACAGCTATGTAACGAAAATGGTACAGAGTGTTGTTTACTACTTATGTCAGAAGTTTCATCTCATATCAAAGAAGGCATCAGAAATGTCCTTCTCAATTCCACGCGTCATGACCGTACTCACACTTGAAATTAAGTCATTCCCAATATCAGGTGAAATTGCACGAAAAACAGATGATTTTTTCCAAGTGCTCTTTCAGAGAGGTGTCATATATTGCTAATTCATTTAGATACTCAATATAGTTGCCTCTGTTTGAAGATTCTCATTGTCAATGCAGCCATGAAAAGCAAGTGCTTGTTTTCCTAATACAGTGGAATCTCGTTAGCACGTTCCTCATTAACACGTTTTCCCGTGTATTACGTTGAATTATAAAAGTCCCGGTACCAAATCACCAAATATAATAAATAATGTTTGCTTAGTGCGTTTTCCCGGTCCCGCTTACTACGTTTGAAGTTTGACGTCCTTCTTCGCTGTTTTGGCCAATCCTTGATCGGTACAGTGGGAGTAGGCGTTTAACACGTTCATAGTTTGACATCCTCATTTGCTACTTTGGTCAATCCTTGGTCACGGGGTGGATATCGGCAGCCAATCACATACATGCATTTAAATATTTGTGTGACACGATTTCTGTGGGTGGGATAGAGAATGCTTTACCTTGGCGTGGTAAACGCTAACGATAGTTTCTAATGTTGAGTGATGACCAAACAACCGTAGATTGTATTTTAACTTTTCATTTACAATGAAAAAAAGAAAGGGTAGTAGGTAAATAACCAACAGTGAAAAACTGAAAATCCTTGATGTAATCACAATCCAAATATAAAGCATGTCAATATAGTGCAGAAGTTAAACATTCCTCCGTCAACCTTAAACACGATTGTTAGCAAACCTAAATTGATTGAAACCGCTTTTAAAGAAGGGAAAAATACTAAAAAAAAACTTTTCTCTTGGAAAATAGGATCAGAAGAGGACCGGAACGAAATTTGTTGCATGGAAACACCTCCGTATTCAAATCGTCTTGTATACACCAAAGATAATATCGTCTATTGTACTCGTAACACGATGCACGCTCATAATTTTTTCTTTTTTAGCAGAAATTGTTATCACGTGTGTAATAAAACACACAGCAAAACCACTATTGCCGCTTCCACAATTCGCAATTTATTTTCTCAAAAACATTCATAACCTAAAAAATCCAAGTTGACCAAAATAAAAGCTTTAATTATATATTCTCAGGCTTTGTGTATCCAAATCCATTTAAACATATTGAATTTAACATGGAAACGCGGATCATATTCAGTATGAAATTGTACTCAAAATCGATTAAATTGCCCATGGAGACGTAGTAATTATTAGATTTTTATTACCTATGTTCTTAAATTGCAGATTTTGCATTTTCGTTAACACGTTTTCCCGCCTATGACGTCCAAATCCTTAGGTCCCTGCAAAAACGTACTAACGAGATTCTACTGTACACATGCAGCCCATAGAAAATGAGGAAGTAAAGCTGTATTCTTTTTTACCTCATTGTTATGCTGTTAAACTGAGAGCTTATACCGACTATTCAATGAAAATTCTGGAATTTTCCCGAACAGTTTGTTGTTTTTCACATATATGATTACAAGAAAAGTTGTTTTCACGGTTGCCTTATAAATAATATTTAAATCTTCATAGCCACTGGAATTCCAGATGCACTTTTCATTTGAAAAAAGAAGACAAAATCCACCTTACAGTTTGTTTAAGGTTTTACAACCGCACAGCCATGACACTTTAATAAACTTTGATGTCGAAATGCCTTACGCATATTTTAATGTTCATCTTAATACTGAGTGTGGGCTTTGGAGGACCTGCTTTAATTACATCTTCCTTTTCAGAGAAACTTAATGCTTGGAAGTCGATCACGCAACAGTTTATTTCCTTTTTCGTTGCAACAAGGGTACTAAAAGAATGTTTTGTTTGCTATTGTAGCTTTTATCGACTCCGTGACTTCTCGGATGTACAATGCCTGTGTACATACCTTCCTCTCAGAACCCACGCAAATCTTAACCAATATTTGCTTTGATACTAAGTAACCAAGTGTCTAAAGCAGCTCAAATTTTTTACAATTGAAGAAACACACATACAAGAAACAGAACAGCTCGCAAATCATTCCCTATTCACTACTATAAAATACAATAATATAAGCACAATTCTTAACACGAGATGTATTCCAACTCAGTACATACCTTAAGTTTCCAGGGCAGTAGGTCCTCTTTAAGGTGCATTACTAGGTTTGAAATTTTGAAAAAAAATGGCAAACATTGGTAATCACTGGGGAGGGGTAAGGTTTGTACTAGATGGTGGAGGCTACATAATCTCCCATCTGAATGACTGAAATCTGGCAGTGACCTATTGGCCAAATGTGGCCTGTGGTCATCAATAAGTGTACTGTTTATGAGAATCCCTTTGAAACTCACAAACCCAAAAATGTGTCACAGTGTTGGTTAGCATTGATGGTATAACTTTGTGGCATGAAATCCTGCAAGAGTAGCCCTTTTTTAGCACTAGAAGATTGAGTATCAACTTCCTGACAGCGCAACTTCATTGCATCCTTTGGGTAATTCTGTTTCTAGACAAGTATAAAAAACAAAGTTTTGTCTTTTTGGTTTTGTGAATGAATTATAACATACAAATAATACACAAAATTGTCTGAATTGAAAGACTTTCTCATAGTAAGCTTTGGTATTGGTTGATTTTGCTGCATATCGAATCACACTTTAATCCCATTTGGGTTTTCGCCCCATCATTATTGTACAAAATATTTTTACATAGAGTTTGTGCAATCCTATTGTTCTCGACCCCCTCCAAATCTTGCTCCATTTTTATTTTCAACAGACCGATCTTACAAGTTGAGCATGCATCTGTATGCAACTATTTACATTATTCTATTATCTATTCTATGGGGAGTTTTAAATTATAGATTAAACAGACGAGTGCAAATACACTTGTATTTTGGAAAAGAGAAGGGGCAAGCCCTAATGCTTCCCACCTTCCTTTTATTAACAAAAACTCTGCCAATTTTGCTTGTATTCAGCTCAGCTTGTAGGTATCCTCTTCTGGACTCATTTCTTGAATAGTGGTTCTCTCTGCATCTATACATTTTGATATCATTCCTAATTGGTTCTGTAACATCTTTTATCTTTAGTATTACTATGGCTCCACCTCACTATTCAAATGGTGACTTCCCTGTTGCATTTTTGCTGCTCAAATGTGAGATCTTGTATTCGGACATACCTGCTAATCCTAAAAATTTTGCTACACATAGAGATAACATATGACCACTTTTAACTCTTATTTTGCACTATACAGAGACTCTATGCTCCCTTTTCACTCCTTTCATGCAGCCTAATGTAATTCCAATGTACTTGTTTAAAATGCTTACTCGATGATGAACAGCTGTGAAATCATCAAACTTGGATCATCTGCTTGTACTCTGTTCCTCCTAACGCACTTGGATTCATTGGCATGTCTGGAAGTCTGTGTATAAATGCAATAGATGGCATTTTATAATTCTTAACTTCTTAGGTGCTTTCAGCTTTGATCTACACTTACTACCTCCAGCACAGTTATAGGTATATTATTTTCTGAACCAACTGTCTGTATTCCCATATTATAATTATAATACATAACTAATACTTTCTGCAATCTTCTCATGTGATGGCTGACAAAATACTAAGTAATAATCACAAGGTAATGTTGAGCATAATGTTACTTTCCACTGTTGATTCTGGCAGAAAGCACTTGGCCCTTATTTAAAATGCATTTGACACTACTGCCGCTTAACTATAAAGAGTTTGTGTTTACTGACTTTTGCTATAGCTGATTAAGAGTATTATATTGGGTTTTGTATAACCTTGCAGTTTTCATCACCTTATAAGTACAGCAAATATCACCTTCTGACTAAACTATTTTAGGAGGTCATGTGAGGAAATAAGTTTGATAGGAAAGCACAAAAATCTGAATTTCAAAATCTGAGGTGTTTACCGAGTTTTGAAACAAATGCTCCTTATTTGTTATTTCATCTATAATCAGACTCCGCCACCTGTGGTGCCATACATTAGGAGGAGCATTAAATACAATTATATGGGAAAATACATCAGCAGGCAGATAATTAAATAAATCAAATAAACTGAGCAGCTAAGATACTACTTTTTATAACACTGTAAATCAGGACTTTTTTAAATGTTGTATCTTTCTTTTAGACTAGCTGTCTTAACTGACAATGCATTGATGGATTCTGTATATAAGGGTTTCAGAGTAAGAATAGGGATGGGTTTTGAAATTCACAAGTAGTCAATAATTTTCACTCACAAATAAAGCAGAAGTCTTAAAATCTGCATGGCAAAAGACTATATATTATAAAAACTGGGAAGATGAAGACTAGTAATCACATTCTGAAATGCAGAGGGTTCTATATGCGCAAGTTACAATAAAGCAAAAGGACATGTGGACATCAAAAGCAAGAGATTACACAGAAATAATTAACTGTAACTAAATAAACACACAAAAATGCAAGCATATTATGTAAATTAGCTAACATGGTCAGAAATTCAGCTGACTTGTTTTAACAATAACCAAAGCTACAATTTAGCCTACACAACTGTGCAAACATACTATACTGGATCCATATTTCCTATGGTTTGCCGATATTAAGCTTACCGCTTATCTATATTAACTAATTAAAATTTAGTCCACCCAACTGTGCAAACAGTATTAAATTGTGTTTACATGCACTATGATTTTCAGATGTTCACTTTTCAACAAAACCAATACTAAAATTTAGCCCAGCCAATTGTGTAAACAATTACACTGTATGAAGTTTACATTCACTATGGTTTGCAGATATTCTGCTATCACTTTTCACAAAAACATAATTCAAATTTAGCCTACACAACTGTATAAACAGTATTGTATTCGGTTTACATTCACTATCGTTTGCAGACGTTCAGCTGACTCACTTTTCAACATAATCTAAATTAAAATTTTGGACCAGACAACTGTGTGAACAGTATTGTATTGGGTTTACATTCACTGTCATTTGCAGATGTTCAGCTGACTATTTTTCAACAATAACCAAAGTTAAAATTTGGCACACAAGTGCAAATAGTACTGCATTGGGTTTAGATTTACTACTGTTTTATTTACCCTAAGATCAGCAAGATCTGCTGGTCCTCCTTTATTCACCCTAGAAATGAAGATTCCTTCATCACTTCCCTTAAAAGGAGTTGATCCTCGACCACCTGCAATTGACAGCCCCAAACCTGTTGATGTCCTATGTATATGGATTGTGTACTGCTCTTCTCTCACTTCAATACTTGCATCCAAATCTAAACAAACAAACAAAACAAAAATTAAGGAAAAAGATACAAAAATTTAAACCTTCAGGCCCTTGTTTCTTAATTATAAAATATAAAACTCAGAAAAATGTAAGAGTTGGGAATGAAATGCTAAAAACATTCATTAAAATTATTTTAAAATTTAGCATGATATTTTTATCATCATTACATAAAAACTACTTAAAATACTAGTGTCAGATGAAAATGATTTGCCAGATTGTATGCTGGTTCTAAAATTCAAAATGAAACTAATGTTACTAAATTTTTAGTGGCCATGACATTGCAGATGTCTCTGAACAAACTCAGGAAGTTTTGGTGCTTCCATATGAACATAACAGCACAGAACAAGCAGGGTTCTGGGGATGTACTGATCTGTCATTTCAAGATGACAACTGTTAATCTTCTTTCATTCTGTAACAGTTAATATAGTGTTGAAAGCAAACAAAGAAAAGCTAATAGCTATAACATATGGAGTGGCCATAATGAGGGAAAGTAAAACAGGGTGCATATATTTCTAAGAGAAGTTTATTTAAACTGTCACTTTATTCTAAACAAATTTATAGTCAGTTTCACCAACATATGTTTTAAATTTAAATGGAATGTTGAAGTTGAAAAGGGCAATTTCAAGTCAAACTGCAAAATTAAGAAAATGGATATGTACACATTGGACATAAACAGAGGGTATAATTGCAGGAAATCAGGACAACTCACAAGTAAATTGTGGTGAAGGTGTTCATTTTACAAACTAAAACAAAGTGCATGAAGATGAAGGAAATAATGAAGACTGGAGTTATCATGAGTCAAAAGATGAAATGACATAGCTAGAAGTATCTATAAATTGTAATGCACACACTATATAGCTAGAACTATCATGTGGCAACTACAGTTAAAGAAAAGTATTGCTTTGTAGTGCCCACTACAGATTAGATTTATATTTGCTCGACCAGTATAACTGATAACACACAAATTCAAGTGCATTTTCATTCACATCACACTAATGTGAAAGACGCCGAACCAGAGAGTCTTTATATCTTGAAATGAAAGTGTATGAAGGATAGTGCAAATGCTACCCATTTTATAAAAATAATAAACAGCATTATTATCATGGCCTACTACATGGGACTTTATCTAAACTTCCGGCTTTAAGGCGATTCAATTCAATATTTGCTTTTGGATCATGAATTCAAAACAGACATTTCAAAATCTGAGGAATACGTGGTTGTGGCTAAATGTGCTAAAGAACACATCTTGTCGCATTGATAACAGTTTAGCGAATGCAATGTCCAATCTCAGTAATACACAATAAGCTCCTGTGATGATATCAACTCCTACACAAACAGTAAAACTACCCGTTATCAAGTTACAATCATGTATAGGTGACATAATCCGTAGTGGAGGGGGGGGGGTCCTAATAGCTCATAAGCCCTTAAAGCTGAACCTTGAGCAGGTACCGGATGCGTCAGCAGGTGGTGAATAGCTGGGACCTCACCAGTGTTGTCAGCTGGCTACTGACACGCTGGACAGGTCTGCCTCCAAATAATCAATAGGAGACTGTGAACCAACTCCCCAACCCCAAGGTGTTATGTGTTTCTGTGCCAAAGGGGTGCATGGCATATGGGAGATGTGTCGCTAATGGAGCCTCTGGGATACCACGCAACCTCCCAGAATATTCAGCCTTGACTCGGTATGGAGGGCTCTGCCAGGGTCAACTGTCTTTCCTCCATACTCGTGGGATTTAAATGGACACAGTAAAACAAATCCTGAAATTGTTCAAGGATCACTAGAAGAAAACTTAATAGTACAAAACATCTCTGAACCATCTGTAGAGGATCTGGCTGTAAGCATTGCAAAAATGAGACCACAGGTCAAGAGAATCTCAGGGGCTCAAAGGAGTGATGAGGATACTGCAGGTAAATCTTCAACATAGTAGAGCAGCATTTGCAACCCTCTGTGTGAAGATGAAGACCTGCAATGTGGTACTCATTCAGTAACCCTGGTGTTACAAAGGTAAAATTACGGGTCTTAAGGAGGCTGGCAGGAAATTAATGTATAATAGAACCGACAAGACTGCAAGAACCTGCATCTTAAGTTAAAAGTGACTTAAATATACTGCAATTAATGAATCTCTGTTCCAGGGACCTAACGGTAGTTGGAGTAAAATCAATGGGGGAAGGTGAACCGAGGGAGTTTATACTTGGATTGGTCTATCTGATGTCTACCAGACCTGATTGGTCTGATGATGATATTTTACTTTCTATGAGGGAATTACAACAGTTGGTAACCACCTGTTGTTCCAAGCGACTACAAGTAATAATTGGCTGTGATGCTAACTTCCATCACATTACATGGGGAGTATGGATACAAATGACAGAAATGAATCTCTCTATCATTTTATTGTACTAAGTAGTCTTGAAATACTGAATGTGGGGGACAGACCTACCATTGTTACTACAAGAGGGCAGGAAGTTATCAACATAACTTTAGCAACCAAATATGTGGGAAACTTTATTAAAAATTGGCATGTGTATGAGGATGAAAGTTGTTCAGACCACAAATACACCAAATTTGTAGTAAGATGTATTTTTAAACAAATCAGAACTTATCAGGATTCAAAAAGAACTGACTGGGATTCCTAAGGAAAGACCTAGTCAGTAATCTCAGTACGATGGACAATAAGATTAATGATTGTGAAGATTTAAAATCGCTGCAGAGCATTTGCAGGATACAATAATCTCAGCATTTAATGATAACTGTCCTCTGAAAACAAGGCAAGCCAATAGGAATGTGCCCTGGTGGAATCAAGACCTTGCAAGTAAAAGGAAGAAAATCTGCAGATTATTTAACTTTGAAAAAGAACCAAACAATGGACTGCTTATAGCTGATCATTGACAGAATACAATGAAGCCTTGAGGAAGGCTAAGAAGGACTCCTGGAAGAAGCATTGTGAGGAGACAGAAACAACCCCAGAATGTGCTAGACTTCAGAAGGCTCTTATAAACAATGGAAGAACTTTGAGTTCACTTCCCTGGATCGATTATACTTGATGAACCTGAGGGAGGATGGAACAGTCTTGGGCTGAGGCTCTCTGGGAAGAGAGCTTCCAGGGCAGACTGGAAACCACCAAGGAAGTCATCAAATATGAAAAACTAAAATGGGCAGCGTTTTCATTTCAACTATATAATCTCCAGGAAGCAATGGAATAATACCTATTATGCTTCAGCGAGATTTTGATGAATTATCAAATTCACCATTCATCATTTTAACACAAATTCTAGGAGTTACATTTTGATACAAATCCTAGGAGCAAGTTTGGCCTTACGATACATACCAATGAACTGGAGGCACCTTAGGGTGGTATTTATACCAAAGCCAGGGAAATCTTGACCCTGGCTAAGCCCTAAGACCCATCAGTTTAATGTCAATAATTCTCAAAACTCTTGAGAAATTAATAGATAGGCATATAAGAAGAGGTGCTCTGGAGGTATATGCTCTGCACCAGAATCAGCATGCCTATTGTAAATGCAGGTCAACTGAAACTGCCTTTTTTCAGGTTGCCTATAAAATGGAAAAGACGATTCAAGAAAAGCAGGTGGCACTTGGTGCCTTCACTGATATTGAGGGTGCCTTTGACAACACCTCCTTTAATGCAACTATTTCTGCAAGGCAACATGGTATTGATGAAACCTGATATCTGTGAATTCAATCCATACTGAGAGGCAGAATAGTTCACACAAGTCTCATGGATAGTAGCCTAGTGGCAAAGGTCAAGTGGTTGTCCACAGGGTGGGGTGTTATCACCCCCTACTGTGGAACATGGTGGTTGACGGGCTACTTTTTCAAGCAAGTAATCTAGGCTCTGACATCATGGACTATGCTGGTGATATCATCATCATAGTTTGAGGTAAACACACATGAACAGTCAGGGAATTCATGCAGTCAGACCTGAATACTTTGACAAAATGGGCTGTGAATGAGGCTTTAAATATTAGTCCTCATAAAACAGCTATATTACCATTTACCAGAAGAAGAGACAAAGGGATTAGAACCTCTATATCTTCAAGGTAAAGAACTTAAATGTCTGAAGAAGTCAAATACTAAGGAATCACTCTTGATTTCAAGATGGACTGGAATAGGATTTAAAGAAAACAATAACATGTGCAAAAACAACCTTTGAAGTAGTTAGATGCATGGTAAAAGATGGGGACTAAGACCTGCTATAATCCACTTGCATATATAACCATACCATCGATAACCTAAGGAGCAGTGATTTGGTAGCTTAAGGTCCTTCAAGCAGGCTCTAAAAATCAACTAAACAAAGTTCAAAGAACAACATGTATGGCTGTTACAGGAGTTATGAAAGCAACTCCTACTGCAGCAATGGAGACAGTCTTGAACCTGACTCCTTTGCATTTAGTTGTAATGAAGGAGGCAAGAATGGCACTCTATAGACTGCAACATCCTAAGCAACTGGGAATTCCTGAAATAGACTCAGGTTTGCTAAGAATTAGGAAATACAAGAAATACATTGGCAATGCATCTTTAGAAATGCCGTCAGACTATATAATTCCAATTTAACACTTTATATAGAACTTCAGGGTCATTATTGACCCTGAACAATTAAAACTCTGGAAACTCCTGAGAAAACTTTGATGTAGTGTACAGATGGCTCAAAGAATGGCTCAGGAACAGGATCCGGAGTATATGGCAAAACACCAAGGTGCAAAAAGTTTTTTTTTCCCTTGGGTGAATATGCTACTGTGTTTGAAACAGAAATTCATGCTATTGTTCAATGCATAAATGAAAACATAAGGAAAGCTTACACTGGTAAACAGATCCTTATCTTCTCAGATAACCAGGCTGCTCTTAAGGCTCTAAGTAGTCATAAGGTAACATAAGGACTAGTTTTAAACTGCCCAAGCATGCTCACAAGCTTGGCAGAACAGAGTAAGTCCAACTCATCTGAGTGCTGGGTCATAAGGGCATAGAGGGAAATGGAAAAGCTGATGAACTTGCAAGACAAGGAAGAGCTCCACAATTTATGGGGCCATAAGCCGGCTCTAGGAACATCTCAATGTTTAGTATGAATGAATGAATGAGTTTATTATCCACTTAGTAATACATATAACATTTGTAGTATTATTTTACAATCTCTTGATCATACAAAGAAAATCCCACAATACTAAATACTATTATGCAGCCCAAATCTCTCAACATTTCCGGCGTGTCCACTAAAATGGCACTAGTGAATAGCAGCAGTGCGGCGTTGCCTCATACGGACAGTACATCTCGCTGCTGGTAAAACTCTAATTGGAATATCATGTGCGCGCATGCGTATTTCATAATTCAGAAAAGCAATAAGTAGTTAGGATAAAAGGCGACATTTTCCTGAACAAGTACAAAAAAGAATCATATTTTTATACCCAATGGTTCGCCATTAATTTATAGTTTATCTTTCGTGATGTGTAAGTGGAGACTTATAGTCGTAATCATGCTTGTAATAGTAATAAATCCAATGCTGTCATAATTACTTTATATATTGTTATGTAATAGACATAATTATCACCTAATAATGTGCAATTCTTTATGTCCTAAATAAATTTAGAAATAGTTATTCCACAAAGTTTTGTAATACAGCCACAAGCTCATCATGAAAATCCTTTCGAAGCCCTCTGGCACAGCTCCACATACATGACGTTTTTGTAATAAATACTGTCATGTATGGTTTTATTTTACAGAATAATACCATTGGCAAACCAACAATTAAGTGTATTTTAATGGTTATTATGCTTTCTTCTGCATGATGCAGAGTCCTAGAATCAAGCATGTATCTGTTACGTGAGAAGAACGTGTTATGCTTTTTAGAACATTCAACAACTCGTTACTTGGAATGCACTACCCACCCCCAAAAATTAATAATCAGCAAGTGGTATCACGTTCTCGAGGAAGCATCAACAATGGAATTCATTACACCATTGACGCGATACTCAGGGTTAAAACAAACACTGACAAAGCAAAACACTGCCGGTGTACTTTTTATAGCACGTTTGTGACTCAGTTGTGAATTATCTGTGATGTACTCAGTTCTTACAGTGATAGGTTTGTCCTAGCGTTTAAAGTTAACTCTTTCATAAAAATGTTGCTTAGTAAGCCCTGTAGTACAAGTGGATATAGCAGTAAGGTTAGGGCTGTTGTCTTCAGTGTGTATAATTTCTTTAAAAAGTATGCCAACGAAGAAAACCGCAAAAATCTTAACTTGTCAAGATATCAAGAACTTACGGCTGAGGTGTGCTCAATAAATACATCAACTGTTTCATGTGTGTTTAGGGAGGCGAAATTATTTACATCGCCGAGAAAGCATATACGCTTACCTAAGAGAGTGACAAACCTGGACGATCGAATAAGATGTATGGCGCAGTGTTTTTTAATTTTATGATAAACGTGATATCGAGGGCGATGAGGGTATGCCGTTAGCTGTGCCAGTTGAATAACAAAGGACACATAGAAAGGTATGTTTTTTATTTCTCTATTTGTGTATTACATTTCCATTATCATGTCTCTTCTTGTTTTCTTGTAGTGTTTAAGTGAACATTGCGATAGCATTTATAACAAATGCGTAACGTTCTGACGAAGCAAAGTGAAGTTTGTCAACTGCGCGGCCACTCTGTATTGGTTGTCACGAAACGTCAAGAGATTTGAACCGCACAGTAGTGACTCTTTCTCGAAAGCTGCTGTGTAAACAAGTGGCCATCTAGTTTCAATCTTGCAGTTGTTCTACTATCGGGCCCACCTATCTTTAAAGGTATACTCGGACTTTATCCCATTTAAATTATATTTCTACAATTTCTGATTTCTCATGTTTGCTTATTTTCCTCCTCCATTTTCTATTAACCGTGCCTAGATACTCCCCAAACTCTGAGATTTCCTGTCTTGATTTCAAATTCCTCAACTTTTTCCCCTTTATCTTTATTGGTAGATTAGCTCATTTCTCGTTCCTATGTTTTCCTCTCATTATTTTGGTTTCTTCACATTCCAGAATCACATGCCAATAATTATCTTGCATTCTGCACATTGGACATTCCTTTATTTTCAGGCCCCCTCTGATTCCTTTCAATTCCTAACTATCCCTGTTCAGGCCCATGCAGCTCCTTCCCTCGTCCTCTGGTTGCCTTTATCCACATAATTCTCTCTACCCCATACTTTCTTTATCTCCCTGTATATCCTAAATGAATTTTGTTGCTGAAACTATTAAATATCTCCTGAATTTCAATGTCCTCAATTCTTTGTTTGACTTCTTTCCAAAAAACCCCTCTCTTTAACATCTCTGTCACACCACATCATACCTAATCCGATTTTTTTCCATGGTCTCTTTGATTCTATTAACCCAAGTGTTACTTCTCATCATTTTGTCTTAAAAATTTAGGCAATGTCTCAAGATGTTATTGTCTTCCAAGTTCTTGATCCTAAACCAATATTTCAAAGCTCTTGCCATTATTTATCCTTTACTCCCAACTCTACCTAGTTCAGTTTGTGCAACCCCATTTGGTGAGACTTTTGGTAGCCCCAAAATTTGTTCACTGAAATTCTTGTGAATCAGATAACATTTAGCCATTCCTCATCAAAACCCATATTTCAGTACCATACATAATTTTGGCCTCCACTACCGTCGAATATATTCTCTCCAACCACTTTATATTATTCCTAGTAGTTTGTGCCTGCAGGCACTAATAACTTTTAAACCTAACCTTCCCTTAGCTAGCACCTTATTCTTTTGTTCCCTCCAACCCCCATTATTGCTAAGTGTAATACCCAAATAATCAAATCTTTGGAATACTTCAATTTCTGTCCCTCCCCAATATAATTTTCATTATTTCGTAACTTGTTTCCTTTCTTAAATGCCATAATTTTTTTATTTCTGCATATTTATTTTTAAACCCCACTGCTTACAAAATTCAGATACTGCTTCAATTGACTTCCCTAGATCAATATTGGCAATTGACCCCACTACTAAGTCATTGGCAAATAATAGTCCCAGAAGCTCAACATTTTCAATAGTGGCTATGTGAATGTTAGCCTTACTAACTTCTTTTAAAATGCCATTTATGAATAGGTTAAACAGTATCAGACTTAACTTACATCCTTGTCCACGACCTATTGTGTTCATATTAGTTGTAGTCGCCATATTGTGTATAATCTTAATAAGGTACACATTTTCCCAGTATAAGTTTTGCAGTACTTTTGTAAACTTGTCATTCACTCCTATCACATTCAATTTTAACCACAGTGCATTATGATTAATAATTGTGCCAAATGCTTTTTCAAAATCCACGAATAGCATGTATAGCTGCTCCTCTTTTTGACTCAGATATTTCTCTACCATTGTATTTATTGTGAAAAAATTGTCTACAGTTAACCTATTTTACCTGAAACCTGTTTGAAATTCTGATAACTTATTTTCTTGTTCAGCCCATCTGTGTAACCTTTCTACCAGAATGACAGTATGTAACTTGCCTATAACTGATTACAGGCCAATTCCTCTATAGTTAACTGTCTTGTTTATATCACCTTTTCTTTTAAATACTGGTATTATAACTGCAGCTCTCCAGCCTTTAGGAACTTTACCTTCTTCCCATATTGTATTAAATATCTGTGCCAGTAACGTACATCTCTTTTCATCTTGACCCCATGCCCTCCAGAATTCCCCTGGAATCCCATCAATACCACTAGCTTTATTGCTTTTTAGTCTTTTTATTTGTTTCTTTATTTCATTTATGCCAATCTATCTGTCCAGATACTCTACATTTAATGTATCTTTGCTTAGTCACCTATCTTGATATGTTATCTCATCGGCCCCTAGAATATCTTTAAAATGCGCACTCTATTCCTTGGAATTAATATTATTTTCATTTATTCTCTTATTATATAATCTCTTAACCATCGCCCATATTGTTTTTATTGTTGTCTGTCCTAGTTGCTGCCTGTATTCTCTTGCTAATTTTCTCTGCCCATTCTTTCTTCTTTTCCACTATTACAAATTTGTATCCCTGTCCTTCAACCATAAAATTTTTCCCTTTCCTGTTGTTCCCGTTTGTCTCCAATTACTCAACTCTCAATTTACTCTCCGTTTAGCAATTTTACATTCATTATACCAGCCAAGCCATCTTGTGACTTGTTACCCAAACCTTTCACTCCCGTTTTGTTGCCTGCTGGTTTGACCAACCTCTCTAGTTTCTCAATTATTTTTCCCTGTTTTCTTTTCCTTCATTAGTGTATCTATATTATCCTTAAATGTTCCAAAATTAGCTTTTACTTTCCTATAAATCCTGCTACTTGTTCATCTTTCCATTTATATCTCTCAATTCCAAATCCACCATATTCTTTGGGCCGTGACACTTTGCTATACTTATTTTTAAATTTCCCTATTAGTGGAAAATGACTGCTACTACACACAATCCATAACCTCGAAATCTGTCAGATATACCTCTAGCTCTTGCTTTGAACATTACTTTTGCAAAGGTAAACTCACCCAGAAAATATTTTCCTCTAGTGCCATTACAAATTATCAAGTTATGTTCTTCACTAAAGTCCAGTAACTTATTTCCTTCTCTGTTATATATTTTATCTTTACTGGCTCTTTCTAACTCCCCTTCTCTCCCCATATCATTTTCTAAATCAACAAGGTGCATTGTGCCCTCCCCTATTCTTGCATTAAAATTACCTGCTATAATAAAGTTTTTATGACTGTATTTATTTTGCAGAGCCGCCATGTCCTTTCATAGGTTATAAAACAGATTTGGATTATAAAACTCTGAATTTTAGGTAGGTTATATACCGATGCTCAACACACATTTTCAATAATGCGCATTTCACCTATTTTACACCAAAGAAATGAATTGTCCCTTAAATCACTGAACACTTTCACTGACAAACCTTGCCTTATAAACACACCAATTCCGCCTGATAACTGCCCCTTGTCTTTCTTCTTACCACCTGATTTACTATAGAACTTATAGCCGTTTAACTCAACACTTTTATCTTTTTCCAACCATGTTTCTACTGCCACCAACACATCACAAGCCTTAACTGACTGCACTATTTCCTCATTTATCACTTTTCTTAGCAGACCTTCAACATTCCAGCATATAATCACCAAGTCTCCCTATACTGAGCCCTTCCTCTCAAACCTAACTCCTGCAATTCAGTTTTGCTCCTAGTCATCCTGCTCATATCCTGGTCACCTCTCACTTCCATTATGCTTCCCCCCAGTGTAGACACAATACTTAAACTTGTTTCCCTCCACACGCCCAATCCAGCAGCTGCTCCCAAAGCCATTCTGTGTGTGTCCTCTGTCAGCTGACTCTCCGGTGTCACTCGTCTGACTGGTGATGTCATCTGAATTTCTCTTCCTTCCAGCCCTCTTTCACAAGTGCCATCTCTTCTTTCTGTTTCTAACTTGTGTTCACTTCTTACCGATGAATGTGTTGATGCTTTTGGTTCTTACGTGCTAAGATTTCTGGCCTAGTTCCGCTGACTAATGTCCTGCTTCTTGCCAACTATCCATAGATCAAGTCCTCGAACAAAGACTGGTTTCTTTCATTTCTCTTATCAGAACATTTCTCAGCTCTCTGTCCCCCTTCCCGTAATAATTTTCAATAAATATACAGGAGCCTTTTAGCTTTTTTGTATTTGATATGATTGCCCACTTAAATTTCATGGAAGCGAGTTTCACTGTTATTGGTCATGAGTTTGATCATGCTTTTACACTTCTGAATACATCAATGATTTGCCAATCCATCAGTCGCATGCCTAATTTTTCTGTGAAAATTTCTTCTACCTGTTGCTATGCCCATTTCTCTCTTGCTTCCTGCACTTTAAATATAATAATTATCATCTTCATCTTCTTTTCTTCTGCCCTTTCTAGATACGTTACCCATCTTTTACATTCCCATACATCTCGTGTAGCTGTCCAACAGAATTTTTCAGTTTCCTTTACTCCTTCTATTCTGTTACTAATTTTTTCATCCGTCCTCTTTTCCATCTCTTTTAAGTAAGTTAGGTCTTCTGTGATGGTTTTATGTGTTTCCAAAATCTGTTCCATTTCCAGCACCAGATTCAACTGGGCTCCTTCAATCACTAACAATACTGCCAAGACTAGAATGTACCATATTAAAGCAGCTGGACCCTCATTCCATTTTCCACTCTGCAAAGTGTTTGTACTATTGAATAGCCCAATTCTTGCCCAATATGTCTCTGTATTCACACCCTTTTCTTTCCCGCAAGAGCTCTCATAAGCATGCCTTATGAGAGCTGCCTTCCATCTGCCATCACCAACCCCTCGATGTTTAGTAAGAGGCTATTAAGAACTGCTCCAAAGTAGAACAGCATAAAACCTGACTTAAAACTCCAGGAAACAAACATGGTGAACTATTTATTAGAAAAACCCTGTAAGAAAAGAGCTGAAAGCTTACTTAAATGTAACAGACTTCCGCTGAGAAAATTATTGCATTTCTCACAGGCCACGCTCCTGTAAAAAGCATCTTAACATGATGGGAGTGTTTCAGGGTAACTTAAGATTGCAGATTGTGCAAGAAAGAAACTAAACAGCCCAGGATATGAAGGTCAGTCAATAACTAATGCCTATTTTGTTTTCTCTTGTAATTTGCAAGAAACTTGAACTTTGATTACACAGCATGAAAGCTACAACATTGAGAATTAAATTGTCCACTTTCAACATAATTCCCGTCCTTTTTCACAGTTTTAGTCCACCTTTTAACGAGGACATGTATTCCTGTGTGGTTAAACACACAGTCTTGCTTCCGAAGCCATTGACGAACATATGTTTTCACGGCCTCCACGTCTTGAAAGTGAAACCCACAATGAGCTTCCTTTAGCGGCCCAATCAGGTAGAAGTCTGATGGTGCTAGGTCAGGGCTGTATGGGGGATGAGGCAAGACTTCCCATCCAATGTTCACAATCACTTCAGTGGTGTGGCGACTGGTGTGTGGTTTTGCATTCTCATGCAAAAGCAGAACATCCACCATAGTTTTTGTTGGGCAAACTCACTGAAGATATGCTTTAAGCTTTTTGAGAGTGCTGACATATTGAGAATTTATTGTGCATCACTGTTCCAAAAAAATTAACCAAATCACACCCTCTGCATCCCAAAACATAGTTGCCATCACTTTCCCTACCGATGGCAAGGTTTTTTCTTCCTCAGTGAGGTTGTGCGATGCCATTTCATAGACTGTCTCTTAGATTCTGGTTCAAAAAAATTAACCCACATTTTATTTCCAGTCACAATTTTGTCCAGGAACTCTTCTCCCTCCAAATGGAAGCGCTGCAAGTGTTCGGAGTGTTTTTCGTGTCTCCTTATTCTGGTCCATTAACATTCAGGGTACCCACTGTGAACAAACTTGTGAGTACCCCAGTTCATGAATAATTGTCACCACACTGCCTTTACTGAGGGGGGATGTAATGTAACACAATTCATCCATTGTTACCTAGTGGTCATCTCGAATTATCTCATCCACTCACTCAATGTTGTGTGGAATCACAGCAGTCACGGGTCTGCCACTCCGCTGTGTTGGCCCTTCAGCTTCATTACAGTGATGAACCCATCTTCTAACTATGCTGACATCCACTGTTGCATCACCATACAACTTTGTGAGCCTTTCATGAATACTAATGGCAGTTTCACCTTCCGCATTCAAGAATTCAATGACAGAACGCTGTCTAAATGTCAACCATTTTTCAACAGGCAGCAGTGCTGACACCAGTTGACGTAGGAAGTTGCTATGGCAGTGGAGTGGAGAAGAATGTTTGAGGAGTTATGCCAAATTCAAATTGTTCACATAACTTAATTCAAGAGCAAAAAAAAAATAGGAGGCATTACTTATTGACTGACCCTCATATTATATGCTCCTGGAGGTTTTGGCTCACAGGAGATATATTGCTTTTGGGAAAATGTTTTCAGAACCAGAAGAATTTGAAACCATATCTGTTATGTATTCCTTGGTGAAGGGAGTAGGCATAATGAATTGGCTTTAAAATGATACAGGTAGCACAACAAGCCCAGGCTAAAGTGTGTCAGGAGCAATGACAGAAATCTGTGTTGTATGAGACAAAACAAGAGGTGACAGAGAATCTTCCAAGATCAGAGCTCTACTGTGCACCTAATCAACAATTACGTGTTTCTGAGAGACCTAAAAGGGGGATACGAAACATCCTATTAACAACATAGCTATTACTGCAGTTGCATTTGACATTATTTTGAGCATATATATATATATATATATATCCGTTTTTTAAGTGGGCACCAGTTTTTTTTATTTGTTACGGTAGTTATATCACCCTCTCATGCAAAACTGCCAGTATGAGTGGAGGGCTGCACCTGTCATTGGTCAATGGATCCTTCAGACCTAACGGGAGGAGCTTCTTGAGTCCACGAGTCATTTTCATACGTCCCAATTGTGAATCATTCCTATGCCAGCATAAAGTAGTGAAATAGCATTTCCTCTATTTCTGATGGTATGGTTATTCCACCATTACTAGGTCCACTGAGCCTCATTTGCAAAAGCAGGTTGCACCACGAGCAGGTTGAGGATGAGGATTGAATACGAGAGGTTTCGCATTTGCATTTCTCTATCCCTTGCAACCCAAAAATTATTTAGCAGAGCATGATTACAATCCACCGACATCTGGCTTATGGGCCCAGCACACTTCCACTGCAGCAAAAAAATGGATTCCAAGAGGAAAAATTAAACATTACAAACCCTTTTGGACAACAGAATTCTGTAACATAAAGAAAGATTGGGATTCAGCAAGAAAAAAACAGAAACTTCTAATGACCCAACAGACACACAAGAATGGAGAAGAAAAGCAGCTAACTTAATAGCTAAGAAAAATGCTTTCAGTAATTTTATTGAGAACATTGATTATAAAAATGCTATTGAAATTTACAAACATATAAACAAAATCACATGTCAACAAGAAACAAAGGAGGAGCTCTCAAAGATAATGGGAAAATACTTGACTTCACCAAATCAATTGCTGAAACTTTTAACGAACACTATAGTTCCCTTCATAAACTTGCCCCTACAGCCAGAGAAATGGAGAGACAGATAAAAAAACATCTTATATTATTTAAAAGAAGGCAAGAACAAACAAATGATATTTTCAGTCAAGAATTCACCTTAGGTGAAATAAATTCTGCTATTGGTGTGTTAAAGGATAATAAATCCCATGGACCAGATAAAATACATGCTGAATTTTGAAGCACCTTGCACAGAAAGGAAGAAGTGCATTACTAAAACTATTTAATCTAACATGGACCTCTACTATTCCTGCTGAGTGGAAAACGGTGCTTATAATTCCTATTCTAAAAAAAGACAAGACAGCTGATAACATAAAGAATTATAGGGTGATTTCCTTAACAAGTATCATTTCAAAAACAGCAGAACACATGATTTCAGCAAGATTAAATTAATATTTACAAAAAAATAATCTGCTAACACCAGCACAAACAGGATTCAGACAACACCTGTCCACAAAAGAAAATGTGATACAAGTTTCTCAAGATGTCAAAGATGCCTTTAACAAAAAACAGGATACCCTAGCTGTATTCATTGATTTCGAAAAAGCCTATGATTCAGTATGGAGATACAAATTATTTGAAAAGCTCACAAAGCTAGGCATTCATGATAAGTTAAGCTGGATCATGCAGTTCCTCTCCCAAAGGTTTTGTGCTGCAAGATACAATGACAGCACATCCAAATTCTGACAAATAGAAATGGG
The DNA here is from genome assembly GCA_030765065.1 of Deroplatys truncata. Taxonomy (NCBI): domain Eukaryota; kingdom Metazoa; phylum Arthropoda; class Insecta; order Mantodea; family Mantidae; genus Deroplatys; species Deroplatys truncata. The sequence continues at coordinate 233,386,809 of CM060990.1, forward strand.
TATCCCCAAGAAACAGTCCTGAGCACAATCCTGTTCAACATATATGTTAATGATCTTCCCTCAGCTGTATCAGTTACAAACATAAGACAGCTCTTTTTGCAGACGATATGATCATGTGGACATCATCAACACAAATAAGTAAATCTAAGACGTCAATAGAAATGGAGCGTATTAAAAATCTATTAAAAAGGTGGAATGACAATAATTTGATGTCTGTTAATATGGGCAAAACAACATTCCAAGTATTTAGCCTGAAGAAAACAAATCCAAAAATAAATCTGCAATTCAACACAATAAGCTTAAGACAAACAGATTTTCAGTTCTTAAAAAGATTAGCTGGAACAAAATGGGGTAGTTCATGACAGACTTTAAAAATCACATACGAAACCTTTATCAAACCACTACTGCTCTATAATGGGGATGCACTAATTACAGCAACTAATTCAAACTTACATAAACTAGAAGTATGTCAAAATCAGGCACTACTGTTAATAACTGGCAGTGCACAACTCCAATAGCACCAATGCAAGCTCTAACACAAAACCCAATATGTTTGACATTAAAAGAACAGATGCTAATCCAACATGAAAAAATGTTAAGGTTAAAAACAACAAAATGGGAAAAAAGACAGTTGCAACAAACCAATATGAAAACACAAGATTCTTATCAAAAGTTACAAGAATCATCATCATACTAACAGGGATTACACCACTGGTGATCTGTTTCGACTTACATAAAAACTAAAAATAATTTTCCTAAATCAAAAGAAAATATTTTGATCAGAGAAAATCCTTTAACTTTTTAACCAATTAACATTCAGTTACACTTTGAAGAATCAGTTATTAAATCCGAAACACCCAAACCTGTATTAAAAACTTCAGCATTGGAAGCTTGAATAAGAGGTATCCACCAGCAGAATGGTTGCACATATATACTGATGGGTCAACGGTTAACAGTACAGGAGTAGGAATAACTTGTACATTACTTTCCTTCTACCAACCAACTGGGCATTATAAAACAAATTTTGATGCAGAAGTAAAGGCTATACATTTTTCACTTCAACAGCTTTTATATAGGATAGATAAATTTCAAGAAATTGTTAATATTTCAGACTATAAAAGCAACAATTTCTGCTATAAACTCAAATAAAAAGATGTTCATCAAAATTGAAGAATGTCATCAAATGATCCAAAAGCTTCAGAAAAAAGTATTATTGCAATGGATACCAGCACACTGTGGAATTACTGGCAACAAAACTGTCGATCCTCTTACAAAGAAAGGTTCTAAATTAATCCAACACATCAATACAAACTTATCTTTTACATCTGTAAAAAGAATAAAAACAAATAAATATAAAGAAACACATATGCAAAAACTACATAACAAAGCCAAAGATAAAAAAATGGATTATTATCATAAACAAACCAGAAATCATTCCTCAAATGCAATGTAAAACTGCAGTAGCGAACTTCAGACTTATGACAGAACATGACTATTTAGCAAAACACTTAAATAAAATAGGAATTTACACCAATCCAAATTGCCCTCTATGCAACAATGAAGAATAAATGACTAAAGAACATCTTCAAACTAGCAAAGTGCTACCTGCTGGATCCATCATAGAAAAATACTGGAGTGCATGAGCACTAATGGCTTCATTGCCAAACGCCAAACATTAGACAACAATATATAAACACAAAGTATGGTGACAAAAACCACATCATTCAGGTACACTTATAGTACCTAGAACACCTTCAACCAATTCAGTCATTTACTCCTGAATCTTTAAATTAAATTTATATTGAATGCAATTGCTAATTACAAGCTCTCAAAGCTCTGGGAGAAAAAAATCAACAACTACAGTAATATATTTGCATCTAAAGCACTATGAGCATTTCCTGCTGCCATTTCTAAAAGATGGATCATACACAGCAGAAGAGAGTACTTCAGAAGGCAACATAACCAAACTCATGGAATTTTTGCAGGACAAAGTTAAAGGCACACTCATAACACAAAAAATTCAAGATAATTATGCCAATACTCAATCACTCCATCCAACAAGAGTAGCTCTCCATGTCCACACAAAGCCCAAGAAATCCATTAAATCAACATCACTTTCCGCAATTTATGAACAACATGGTCACTGGGCTCAAGATTGCAAAGTCATTCCTAATGTAAATGAGCACACTGAGGAGCTTAAACAATCATCACATTGTTTTCTTTGTTTAAACAGAGGTCATTTGATGCAAAATATTGTGAACTAAATGTAAATGGTTGCATCACTACTCTATCTGTAGCATGGTAGACCTTACTCCTACGTCAGTAAAAAGATTAATACACAGCCTATTACCTACACCCATTTACAAATAGCATGCATTTGATTAATCACTCCTATTGGACTTAGTAAACAAACACTGTATACTCAATGTATGAAGTCTAATTTCATCTGTGCATCACTTGTCAACACACTTAAACTGGCTATATAGCAAGAAATATGTGCATATCGGAACTTGAATCTTAAATTATTGGCACACATAAACAATGGCTTATTAGCTTCCAGTTGCAGTCGCTTTTGAAACTCACAACACACACTCAGTGCATCCCACAATTGCATAGATTGTGGCTAAATTTGCATGTCTGCATAAATTAAAACTGGCTGATCCTAAAGACGAATCACCTGACCTACCAACAGAACTCCTTATTGGTGGTGATAATTATTGGAAACTAATTAAAGATACTCAACATCTTCACATATCACCCTCTTTAGTACTTATGCCTACCTTTTTAGATGGGCTCTTAACAGAAAACGATATGGAATCAGTGTTAACTGCCTCAATAACATGGACTTTCAATAATGTGGAGCTCAAACCACCTCTAGATCTTAATGAACAAATAGGCACATTCTGTGAACTCAAGACATTGGCATTACAATTGAAGACAATTAGTCCTAACGATTCTGACATCCTTTGAAAATTTCGCCATTCTGATGAGGGACAAATCTGGCTGGAAAAATCTCAAATTCCAACCTCCTTATATTTTAACATTTTTATTACCTCTTGATACATAGATAGTTGGAACATCCTTTAGTGCATCTTCAAAGTGCTAAAAATGCGATATCTGCATTGCAAGTCATGCACCCCATACTCGAAGTCAGGGTCAGATGAAACAATAAATGGTCCAGCAACATTCAAAATAATTGCTATCAAGCAACAGGCCCTTTCCCAAGCACAGATGCAGGAAACCATTGCTTGCTACCGGTCATGGACTATTTCACAAAGTCCTCAATCAAGAGGCTTCGACTGTGGCTAGTGCACTAGTGAACAACTTCTGCTGCCGGTGCAGGATTCCCCGGGAGCTCCACAGTTACCAGGGGACGAACTTTGAGTCCAACCTTAAGCGAGAGCTGCTCCAGCACCTAGGGATACACACTCTCCCCTTTATCCACAGTCAGATGGAATGATGGAACATTATATTAAGACAACTGAGAGCACCTTCAGAAAGTGGTATCCAACCATCAGCAAGATTGGGATGCACATGTGCAATTATTCCTCCTGGCTTACCGATCATCAGTACACAAGTCCACTGACATGACACTGGCTTACATGGTATTCGGACAGGATCTATGGCTACAATGTGATGTTGTTTGGCATGCCTCCTGATGCTGACCAGCCAGCAACAGATTATGTCAGGGCACTAACAGACAGATTATAGACATCCACCATCTCACCTGAGAGCACCTGAAACTGGCAAGTGAACGGATGAAGCTACACTATGACTGTCTGGCGAACAGTGCCAGATTACAGAAGGGTGACCTCATATGGCTTTATCATCCCACAAGGACTAAAGGAAAGTCGCCGAAGCTATAAAGTTCCTGGGGAGGCCATATAAGGCCATATCAATGATGTCAACCCCGAGGGAAGCTAATGATGGTCCATCTTGTTCCACTTCCCCATAGAGCGGAGCTGCTCAGGGCGAGCAGTTCTAGAAGGAAGCTATGTGACATACCTATGGGCCTCGACCAAATGGCTGGGTGATAAGTGCTCTTGCCCAATGTAAACAACAGGAGCCCCATCAAGAGTTAACCAGAATCTTCTGAAAGCATCCCTTCTCTCTGCCTCTAGAACGGTCTGGAACTCTGTGGAAGATTCCAGCTGCTATACATGCGAGCTTCCTTACAAGTGAGCCAGTAAGGAAATGAGTTGGCAAGTGCATTTCTAATGCGACATCAAATGTGGTTCTACAAGTGAGTTCTTGACAAGAGTGCAACATACAGTGAGTGTTGCTACCACGGGAGATTTACAGACATATTTTGTTCGATTCCCTAGTGAGTGAAGTGGACCAAAGAAGAGGCTGCTTTGCACATATTTCATTATGCACCTGTGTTGCGAAGAAAAGTGAAATGACAGGAAAAATTGAACCAGACAAATTAGTGAAGTGATATTGTAAACCAAGTGGAGTCATAGTGAAAGGTGAGCTAGATCACATTAATGGAGTGATAGTGAGAACTCAGTGAAGTGAGAATGAAAATTGGACAAAGTCGCAATATATATTAATGCTGCAACTAAGTGATGCTATATGACTCTGTTTAGATAATTTCAATCCTTAATACCATATTTCTTTCCAAAGACTCCATGATGTCCCTCATATTATATTTAACTGCTGTTGTAGTCTCTTGAACTGCACCTACAATTCTCATGACAGTTTGAAGCCTGCTTAAACAATCTTATATAGGGATTAAATTGATTATGAAACTGTGTTTCATTTGTGACGAGATCTATGAAGAAGTTACACCCAATCATTAAATTTCTTGGCTATGCATTTCTTGTATGAAACCTAATCATTGTTTAGCATTTGTGTACATTTCTACAACCATACAGGTAAGCTCCTTCACCATCAGGTACCTTCTATGTTTTAAAACACTTCCCAGGTATGCAAACATTATTAGTTTTTAATACATTTTGCTTTCTGCATCAGGTTAATGATTGAATATTCATTTTACTGCAATATTAGATATTAAAAAAACATACATGAAGTACATAAAGTGAGTTCACCAATTATAGCATAATACAACTACCTTGGCTGTGATCTCCAAATGATTCAGGAGGAGTTGGGTAGAAGGTTCCCTTATCTGCATCATCCTCTTTCTTTTTATTGATAGCCTGTAACAATAGATATTCAACTTATCAGCATGGTAAATACTATACCACCAGAATCAGTTTAGAAAAAGAAATAAACTTGAGATACCAGCTGTAAGAAGATCTTATAGAGGACTGAACTAAATTTTTAAAGACTTCTAAAGTATAATATAAACAATTCTGAGCACATTGTTGAAAACTGTGTCATTCTACAGCCTCTCGTTTTTTTTTGGGGGGGGGGGGACAGGAATAGAGGATTTAGGAAAAACAAGATATAAAGGGGTCTTTGAGAGGAAAAAGGAAGAGGTATAGAAAGGTTGTTGTACTGTGGTGTCTCTGTATATTTGGGGCATAATTGGTGTCGTGTTGGCTGGTACCGCCATAGCAAACCTGCGGTTCATGGGAGATTCCTTGAAGACGGAGAACTCCAAAGTTGGACAAACTCCTCAGTGGGGAATAGGTAAGAGTCATGGCCGAGGCCCTGAACAGTAACCTAGGAACAGTGGTGTCGTAAGTGTGTGATTTGGATCCGTGCCCGGGCCTGTTACCTCCGGGCAGTTGGATGTTGTGCTGTGTCGGTGGAGATGTGGCGCCTGTTCTGTTGAGCGAGTTGGTGTAGGACGTGTTGCTCCATGAAGTTTCGAATCAGTTGATATCCTTCCTCCAGCTTGTGGTGGCTGTCCTGTAGCTGGCGTAGGCTGGTGGCGATGTCTGCATTGGTCCGTAGATGTTCTTCGCGGATACCGGCAATTGAGGCCTCAATGGCCGTCAACCGCTCGACCCCGGTCGTCGGTTGTGTATGTATCGTGTTCTTCTTCTAGTTTTTGATTCGGTACAGCTTTCGCTGTATTGACGGCAGTAGGTCTGGGTCGTCGTAGTGGGATAACTCATCAATTGACGCCATGAGTCTGTTGAGACTACCAGTGGCGCTGGCGTAGTTCCGGTTTGATGTGCGCTGCTTTGCTTCAATGCCTGCAAACCGCCGGTTGGCGGCTTGCCGAAGCGTTTCCATTTTTTGGTTAAGTTTGGCGATCTCTGCCTGTATGGTTGCTGAGGTCGCTAGAAGCTCGGTGATTGAGGCTCTATGGCCGCCAGCGTGAAAGCTGTGTGTGTGTTGGTGACGTCTTCGTTGTTTCGGTCCCGGCGAGAGCGGGGTGGTTGAGGTGGTGCGTCTTGTTGCGTCAGTTGTGAAACTGCCCGTCTTGGGTAAAGCGGGCAGCAAGCTTGACCCGTGAAGTGATCCGTCCTGCAGCAGGTGGCGCAGAACCTTCTACGGCGAGAAAGATCATGCTGCTTGCAGGTGGGCGTCAAGGGCGGTGAGCCACAGTAGTGGCAACGTGGTGAGTTGCTGCATTGTTCCGCCGAGTGCCCATACTGGCAGCATCGACGGCACGGTGGAGTCCGTTGTGTGCGGCTGGCTTCAAAGCGGATCGTGGTGCCGAGGAGCTCCACGTCCGTCTGAAGACCAACGTCGTAATGCGCCTTGTTGAGGAAAGCAAGGCGTACCAATGGTGTCGGTCCGTTCCTTGAAACAATTCTGGTCGCCTTCACCATTGAAGGCCAGCGTTGTTGGAGCTGTTCCAGGAGAATCTGCGTTGCTAGGTTTCTCTGAACCCTGACCGCAACGGCGCTGAAGCGGCCTTCTTGGTCGGGGGTGGTGTCCGGAGAGGCATCTGCGTTGTCGGATGAGACAGTCTGCTGCTTCGATGGGGCGCTGAAAGAATCAGCGGTGCGGGTATATCGAGCGAGAGCTCGAGTTCGAGCTGCGATGTCGGCGTAGGTCCGTCGAGGTGCTGCAGTTGAGTAGCTGGCGGCGGGTGACGAAGTAGTGGGCAGGCCGCGAGACCGCAGCCATACGTTGAGTTGCGAGCGCCACATGTACTCATAGGCGCTGAAGTGTCCCGAGAGTTCGGCGGTCTCCAATGATCGTCCGCGAGGCGGTAACTGAGTCCGGCGTTTAGCCCTGTTGGCGGAGAGAGAGATTAGTCCTCTTCGTCCCATCTCGACGAGAGCTCGAAGTGAAAAACCTCTCGTTTCCATTCTGGAAGCACTTTTATATTCGCACCTTATGGTGATGTCATGAGGCTGATTGCACCACGCCAATAGCTGTTTTTCCTTATCATTTGCGTTAGTTAGCCTTACATTGCATTTAATTCCTGTGTTATGTAGTATTGTAGGACAGCTTTTCTTTCCTAGTGTTCGTGAACTGTTAAGTCAAGAATGCCTGTATGCAGGGCTTATGGTTGTGCAAAAACTTCCTGCATAAAAAGAAATGTTAGTTATTACCCATTCCCTGATAGAGATAAGAATCGACATGTGTACAAGAAATGGGTGGGTGCTATGAAATGCAAAACCTTTGTGCCTACCAAAACTGCTAGAGTATGTGGACTTCATATCAAAGAAAGTGATTTTAATGAAACGGATGTTATAAAAAGAATAATAATGAAGAACGAGAAATTCAAAAGCCCTAGACTGAAAGATGTGTTGCCCTCAAAATTTTTAAGACTTAAAGAAGAACCTCCCACCACAAAAAGAAACTCAAACTTTCTTAAAAGAAAGCAAATGCTACAGCTAGTCGATAGCTCAGTAAGCAATTATTAGCAAGAAAGTGAAGCTACACTAGTTTCTGAGTCTTTACACATGGAGTTGAAGATTGATGCTGAACTACAGTGCAAGTTGGGAATTGAAATTCTAAGTGCTGTAAATGATTAATGTGAACCAAAGTTTGGCTGATGAGCAGGGTTAGGATTTTTAGGTGCAAATTTCAGATGAAAAAAAGGAAGGGAAAAGGTGCTCAAATAAGGTGAAAAAAGGGACAATAAGGTGCTGGTTTATTTAAGGGGATGCACAACTGAAATTGATATTTTCTAACCTATCCATTCAATTGGGCTGAAATTTTAACCACATGTCAGTCTTATTTACATATAATTATTTTGTGAATTTTAATCCAAAATGTTAATTAGTTTTACAGTTATCAATTTTCAAAATATAAAATTATGGGTATATGCAAAATGCAACACATGATGCATTTTTCAAAAAAAAAAAAAAAAAATCTTATGCTGCTTCTATGTCAAGGTACTACAAATGTGTTATATAATTTTTTTTCTACCATTCTTAGTTTAAGAGAAAAAAAAGTTTTGCAGTTTTGTATTTGCTTTTTTTTCTTCGTTTTTTTATATACATTTTCATCTTCAAAAATTAGTAGCGCAATAACTATTCATTACACAGAAAAATTATATGACAGTTTTATTTATTTGGGTTTTTGAAATAAGCATAAAAAATGTCAATATGAATGGATGAAAACTACATCATGTGGAACCTTTTGAATATGCAGAAATGCTGCAAATAAGAAATGCCATACAATGAAGCTTAAAAATAAAACAGCTAGCAACCAAATGCACAAGGGTATTTAAAAAGTCTCGTAACCATCCTGAAGCATTCGCTAGGTCAAAAATAAAAGTGGAATCTAAAACTACAAGCAATGGAGAATTTTTTGGGAACATTTTTTTTTATTATTTAGATTTTGGGTTAATTTCAGTTGTGCATTCCCTTTACTAATTCAATGATTTCTCTTTCCTCTATTCTAATTTATTGAACTACAAACAAGTACATCAAATTATCACTCATCAAAAGAAGGAAAACACATGAAGCTGTTGTTCAAGACATTAAGCATCTCCACATTTTTAAAGGTTAGTCTGTTTCTATTAGGAGACAGAATGTTTTTGTAGATGCTTAAGCTTCTTTCAACATCCACAAAAACCAGTGGGGCAAACCTTGTATTCACTCAGAATGGCAACTCTACAGATGTGGCGAATTCCTCAATGTCTGGATTTTTCTGAAGACTAGATTCAAGTTTGTCTTTGGCAAAGCCATCTAACTGCTCCCATTGTATTTCCTTTTCCAGACCTTGATCTTCCAATCGTTTAATAGCTGCAGGCAGGTACTTGTAACTATGGACACAATATAGTTCTGTCTGCAAATTATGTATTTTCTCCAGTAACAGAAGTTGCTGTGCCTTGGAAATTGCACCTGCATCGGATGGATCCAAAGAAAGCACAAACTCTTTAATTTTGTCAAAATTCTCACACAACATAGAAGCACACTCAATCCAAGATCCCCAGCAAGTAATGACCGGGAAATTTGGAAGGGCCAGGCCCGTAATTTCCCTGTAGTAAACAACACGGCTCAGAACTTTCAGTAGAATCTTTTTCAGGGCAGAGATGAATTGATTTGCAATGTCGTATTTGTTCCTTATGGATTCACAAACCCTGCGAAAGGCATGAGCCAAACATGTCACATGCTTTAAGTTAGGAAATAAAGGTTTCAATTGGTTAACAGCTGAAACCATGTATGGAGCCTGGTCCATAACCACAAGAAGAAATTGTTCAAACTCGATACCAGTAGGCCAGAGTTTTTGGCATAAGTCCAAAATGGATTGCATTACTGTACTGGCATTGGCTTTCTGCAGCTCGTACATTTTTAACAACATGGGCTTAACTTTCTCCCCTGCTAAGGGAAAAACTAAAACTTTCAAAACATATCGTTCCATTGAGCATATGGTTTCATCCACAATGATTCCCACAGACACTTTCTCCTGGATTCTTTCTATGGTTTCTTGGTAAACAGGCTCCATGTAGCTTTTTCTTTAAGTACTCTCATCAGGCATTGACATCTTGTGCATTTTTCAAGAAATCTCTTGAAGGCTGGATGGTTCATCTTATTGAGTGGAATTCCTGCTTGTGTAAGAGCTGCACACAAATCAATATTTAATTTCCTCAAATTTTGGCTTTTGAAGAATTCTGTTGAAATGCATTTCGTAATAGAGGTTGCGTGATTTGTTTGCTTGAAGAGTCTTGTTTATTTCATGCTTAGAGCTGGGAATGTGTTGTTTGATGCGATCTCGCTGGTGTTTTTCATCTAACAAAATTCCTGAATCACAAATAGTACATCGCATAACAGTTCATCACTGTCTATGAAATCTTGTTTGAATTCCTCAGCCAGAACAATAAATCGAGCACTGGACACCTCTGACATGCTAAAATCTAATACTAGTACACTCGTTTGGAGAGCTAACACTAAGTTCACTTGCTAACACAATGCGACTGTCACACAACTCACTCTTGCGCCCATTCGCTGTACACATTCTCTTATAACACCGCAACAATTACCAGAATGTTCTCATTCATGCTGGAACTTCAGTCTTAGCGATTTCTAGTAGTTTCAAGCAGAACCCAGTCTTAATAATTCTCAGAACTGCGCAGGTGAGGTTACTGCCATCTCTGCATGCCCAGCCTTCGCCTCCATGCAAATAGATGACATCTCTCACAGTAACGAACAGCAGGCTACTGATTCTGGTGGGATAGAATCACCCATTGTCAATTGCATTATTGCGGGCTACTTTATAGTGGTAAAGCGAGAGAAAGAGGTTTTTGTCGAACACACAATTATTTTCCATTGTTGCGGGTGTGCTTTCAATTCCCGTGCGGTGTTTACTGAAAGAGGTAGGCTTACTATTCGCACGTACACAGCAATCTGAGGAGACGTTAATTGAAAGTTAAAGAATAAATTGGAATAAATTAAAAGAAAAAAGGGGGAAAAAGGGGATTATGGGCATGGTTGGGGGAAAATGGGATAAAGGTGCCAAAAAGGGGTAAAGATCCCAAAAAACGGAAAAAGGTGCAATAAAAAATGCCTCTCTTCGAAACTAGAAACAAAATTTCACACTGTGATATCTTTCCGCACAGCTTTAACTTACCATAAGAAAAATGGTGCGCACCTAAAAATTCTAACCCTGCTGATGAGGAAGATGAATCTTCAGCTGTATATGATGAAGATTATAAACCAAATGAATATTTGAAGAAATTCAATGAAGATGGAGATGATGATGTAGGCATGTCCAGAAAATATTATTTTGTATGTGTTAATGCTCTTCTTATACATTTCAGTATGTCACACATGTGGTGCACCTGTCACTGAAAGAAAATCTAACCATGAGGGGCATTAATGCAAATTACAACTCGTGTGAACTGGCACACTTATGAGTGGTGCTCTGGAGGCGAAAGTGGAAGTCTGAAAAGTAATGTGTCCATAGCTTCTGGCATGTATCTTTGCGGAATGACATTTGTTTCTTGGCATTCTCAAAAGCAATTTGAACTATTATTTTTTTTTCTGAATCATATTTTTATAGACTTGTTAAAAAGTTTGTTTTCCATTCTGTACACAAAGCCTGGTTAAGAGAAAAAGAAAGTAATTTTGCAATTGCCATAAATGATTCAAATGTACGTTTATGTGGGGATGACAGTACCCCAGGATTTTCTGCTAAATATGTGACATATTCTATAATGAATTTGGCAACAATAAAATATTAGACTTCATAATTGTACAGAGAGTAACTGTGGTGAGCATAAGTGGTGATATTGAGAAAGTTCCTTGCAAAAATATACTGACTTCTATGAATTAAAACCTACTCATAAAGCTGTTCCTGACAGACAAACACATGGGTATTACAGCTTTGATGAAAAAGAAATTTCCGCATATATACCATGAATTTGATGTATTGCATCTTGCTAAATCGCTAATGAAAATGTTTAATAAGATTCCAAAATCATTGGTCCTTCATAGAGGAAGCATTTTATTTATAATCATCTATGGTGGGCATCTGCTACCTTGTGAAAGTGACAGTGTACTCCTAAAGGTAAAGTTCCCATCAATTCTAAATCACATTACTAACCTCCATAATTAGGTAGGTTTTGAGAAATTTCATTCATGTGCTCGTGATGTATTGAGTGAAGAAAAAATTAGAAACACTAACTGGCTACGTAAGAATTCCATAGAATACAATGACTTGTGCAGTATCATAAATAAGACTTTTAAGTGACATTACGCATATAAATCATTTTCATCATACAGGAAGCCTTGAATCCTATCACAGTGAGTGCTTGAAGCATGTCCCAAAAATAATACATTTTTCATTTCTGGGTTTGTATGTCAGATCAATGATAGCTGCTGTAGATCATAATTTTCACCAAGGGCAAAAAGTAGTGGCCAATTCTGTGGAATATCCTAAACTGGCTGGAGATTGGGTGTATAAAAAGAAGAGAGAAAAAAACTTACAAGTGGAGACAAAACCTTGTAACCAAATAATGAGTGAAGTAAATGAACACAGGTTTCAATACGAATATGTTGTACCACGAGTTACTGACTATAATGACATTCTTTGTAATATCGGCTCACTCCAGAAAATTAAACCTAATAAGCAGGAAATGAAAGGCCGGTACTTCTTTCAGTTTGGATTACCTTTGCGAGAAAAGGATGAAAGAAACTAATAAAATACATAAATAATGAGACGGGTTCAAAGAAGTGACATTTTAAAGCCTGGATATTCACGGCACTACAGTGGCTCACATTCCTGTTGAAACTTAATGCTATGATAATCAGCTGCTCCAATAGGGGATATTTGCTTCAAGAATGCTGGCTGGCTATATGATTAAATTAGATTAGATTTATTGTCAACCATAGGAATTACAAGAATTCATGGTTTCGTCAAGAAAAAAAAAACAGTAAATGAACAAGATAAGAATAAATATGTACACTTAATTACAATATGTTAAATTACACACCCTAGATGTAGCATAGTTATTTAAAAGTATTTGCAAATTCTTCAATTGAATAAAATCAGTGCTGCAATAACAATTCTTTTACTTTGCATTTAAATGTAACTTCTGAGGTGGTAAGTTTTATATCATCAGGTAACTTGTTATATAATGTAATCCCAGAATGTCTTATGCTTTTGCCAAATAATGACGTGTTATGTGTAATTATGCTCAATTTATGCCTATTTCTTGTGTGATAGCTATGCTTTTTACAGTTTGCCCGAACGTATACCAGATTTTTCCTAACAAAAGTGACAACTTTTAATATATACAGGCAAGAAAGTGTCTATATTGGAGTGTTCGAAATAAATTGTTGCAGGAATCCCTTTATTTCTTCTCCATTATTATTCTTCTAATTGCTTGTTTTTGAATTTTGAAGATTATATTTTCTTTATCATAGTTACCCCAAAATATCACGCCAAATTTTAATAAACTGTTGAAATGTGCAAAGTATAGATTCCTCAGAGTTTTTAAGTTTGCAATATTTTTTATATATCTAAACATAAAACAAAGCTGACTCAACTTAGATGCCAGTTTCTCAATGTGCGTGCTCCATTTCAAATGCTCATCAATCCATACACCCAGAAATTTGGTAGTGGGTCTATAATGTACTAATTCATTTTCTAGTTTTATTTGTGGGATTTTGAATGTGACTGAATGAAATGGCTACAGATTTATTCTTGTTTATTATCAACTTATTTTGAATGAACCATTCCTGCATTTTTTGTACTAAAATCAATATATCTGCTTCAACATCTTTATTACTACCCATTATGTCTATGGAAGTATCATCAACAAACAAAACAATGTTACTTGGATGCAGATAGTTTACTAAGTCATTGATGTATAATAAAAATAAAAAAGGCCCTAAAACTGAACCTTGGGGAACTCCACATGTTACACATTTTTTATTAGATCTATACACTTTAGATGTATTATTATGGGAATTTGCTTGTACTATTTCAACTAGTTACTCACGTTGAATTAGATATGACTTAAACCAGTCGTTTGCCAGACCTCTTATCCCGAAGAATTCCAATTTTTTCAGCAAAATATTATGATTGACTAGGTCAAAGGCCTTGGAAAGGTCTAGAAATATTCCGATATTGTTTTCTTTTTTATCTAGTGAACTGTATACTGCATCTAAGAAATTGAATATGGCTGTCTCAATTGATTTACCTTTAATGAACCCATTTTGTGCTGCAGTTAACATATTATGTTTTTGTATGAAGTTTTGACATCTATTATACATAGCCTTTTCTAGTACTTTTGAGATGGAAGATAGTATTGCTATTGGTCTATAGTTTTCAGTTTTACTCTTGTCACCCTTTTTAAATATAGGTATTACTTTTGCAGTTTTCATACACTCGGGAAACCCGCCTGTTGAGAAGGAAGCATTAATTAAATAGAAAAGAGGTGCAATAAAAAGCTGATAACAGTTTCTAAAAATACAATCAGGAATTTCATCTATTCCATGGGAGGTTTTATTTTTCATGCTCCTTTATATTTTACTCACTTCGCTAGCTTGACCGGATAAAGTATATTCTATTTTTATTTCTGGGGATTTGCTCACTTGTCCATGGTGTTTTTATGTTTATGTGTAAGATCATTGATTATGTTTACAGAGTAATCATTAAATGATCTTGCCACTTCTTTTGGGTCCGAAATAAGCTCGCCTTCTTTATTTTCTAATGGTGGGCTTGTGTTTTCCTGAGTTAATTCCTAATTCTTTATTCACTATCTGTCACACAGTTTTTTATTTATTTTTGGAGCTTTGTATGGTCATCTCTGTATGGTATTGTTTTGCAGCTATTAGAACCCGTTTATATACCTTTTTGTACTTATTAAAATATAGCTTGAAACACTCTGAATTTCTAGTTTTGTTAAGTTCACTAAGAAATTTTAACCTTCTAGATGATTTTACGATTCCGTTTGTTAGCCATGGCTTGGACTTTCCCCCTATTTTTATTCACTTTTTGGCATCGCAATGTTTAGGTAATACTTTATTATATTAGCAAAGGTTTTGAACCCTTCATTTATGTTCACCGCCTTATATACTTTTTTCCATGTTGCATTTTTTAGCAGATCTTTGAATATATTTGTATTATTACTACTATAAATACATCCTATTCTATACCCATCTCTCGAATCGTATTTGCAAGTGTTCAAAACAATTTCAAATGTCTGTGTTCTGTGATCAGAAAGCCCTGTTTCTAGTACTCTAATGTTTTCTACCTTAAGACAGCCTTGCTTTATTAATGCTTGATCAATGATAGTTGCCGAGTGGGTTGTCACTCTTGTGGGTATATTTATAATGGGCATTAGGTTATAGAGTAACATAAATTCTTGCATTATTTTACATAATTTACCAGGGGAGAAATCAATGTTCCAGTCTCCTATTATTACAATATCTTTAGCTGGTTGTAAATTACCTAGAATGGCACCTAGACTTGTTATTAATATGTTGATGCCACTATCTGGTGCCCTATAAAGTGCACTGTCTGTGTGGGAAATACCCTGCAGATCCTGAAAAGTAAGTCATAGAATGTTCAGGCTTTCAACACTATAATGCACAACTAAATATCTTGTAGAATATTAAATAAAATAGACATGTGAATTTTTAGTTCTGTCTTCCTTTAAGAGGCAGTATTGCAAACAACTGGTTATGGGGTCCTAGAGCAAATTTTGAAACTGTCATTAGTTTGCAAGTTAAGCTTAAACAATAATGGAAAATGGACAGAACAGAGGAAAAAATGTACTAGGCAAGAGAAGACTACTATTAACAGCATAAGAACCTGTTTGAAGAAAATACTCAGCATCAGTGTTACATGGATAGAAAGAATTTATTCAGCTACTGTTGAATTAAAAATGATGTATGGGGGTGGAAGTTGGGTACAGAAAAAGGATGGTAGAATATTGATTATATTCATAGACCATTTTGTAAAATGATTTTGAGATTACCTAGTGCAGCTCCTAATGGTATAGCCCCAACTGAATTGGGAAGAGTATGGAATGGATGCGCATCAAAGTCTGGGGAGTTGTAATTTTCCCAGGAGTACAAGGGGCACTATTTATATTTTGAGCCTAGTAATTAAAACAAAGTAATTTCTGCTTTATTGTTTTTCAAATTATTCTCCTTTATGATCAATACACTTTTGCATCCGTTTGAACCATTTGTCAAAGCATTTATTCCAGTCTTCTTGAGACACCTCCAAAACATGGTTTTTGAAGGCATCCACAGCTTCTTCTGCCAACGAAAATCATTGTCCACGTAATTTATTCTTGATGTTCGGGAACAAAAAGAAGTCATTGGGTGCCAAAGCAGGACTGTATGTTGGATGAGCCATCAATTCGATTTTTTGAGCCTTCAAATACTCTGTTGTTAGACAAGATGTGTGCACGCTCGCATTGTCTTGATGAAGAACTATCCTATGGTTCTTGTTGGTTTTCCTTACTTCGTCGAAGACTTCCGGCAAACAAAGGGTTGTGTGCCATTCGGAATTGACCATTTTACATTCCTCTAAAGGCACTGTTGCCACATGGCCAGTTTTGTTGAAAAAGCAGGCGACCATTTGCTTCAAAGTGCTTTGAGTACGAACAACTTTTGTTGGATTTGCTTCATCTTGAAACACCCATACAGTCGACTGCTGTTCGTGTTCTGGCTCATACACACAGATCCATGATTCGTTACAATCCTGTTACAATCTTATACGCGTCTTTTAAGGCACCACCATTGTATTTCTTGAGCATTTTTGTACACCAATCAACACAAGCATCTTTTTGAGATTGCATCAAATTATCTGGGATCCAACGAGAGCAAACCTTTTTCATGGCTAAATAATCATGCAATATTTTATATATGCTGGTGGAACTAATGCTTAGGGTTGCCTCAATCTCACAATATGTCGCATGACGATCTTTCATTATTATTTTTGCACAGCATCAATGTTTTCTGGCACAACAACTGATTTTGGACAATCTTCACGAACTTCATCATTGAGCGAACGGCAGCAACGATTTAATTCGTTATACCAGCATTTCACAGTGGCAAAGGATGGAGCTTCGTCACAAAATGTGGAAGTTAGTTGATCAATGCGCTCGTCTTGATAATCCACGTCGAAAGTTGTAATAAATTATTGCACGAACATTTTCACGAGTTAATTCCATGTTTTTGTTGACACACAATTTTCAAGTTAGTGTAAACAAAACAAATGACGCTCTATTGACAAAATTTTTTTAAGTAGATTATGGTAAAAAATGTCAAACTTTCCATTGGAAACGTCAGATGGCACCTACAACATTCAGGGTTGCCAAGGCTCAAAATATAAATAGTGCCCCTCGTATGGAAGTGTACAGGTGCTAAAATGATTCTCTTTATAACTCTAGATCTTGTGTTGCCTCTCCACACCAACTAGTTAGATTGACTCATCACCTGCTCCCCATTTTAATTTCAAAAGGACTTTGCCTCTTCCCTCTAATTTAGAACTTGCTTCAGTTTCCTTTGTGATGCGGTAAGACTCAAGTGTTTGAGACCAGCTTTAAGGAGATATAATCTCGAAAATACAACAGGAAGGAGTTTTGGTGCATGAATTTTAAGAGAAGATTATTTAGGGCAGGAGCTGCATAGAACTCGCTCACACAAGTAACCTCGCAAAGAATAAGAATTGTAAGTCTCTCATTCCAAGGGAAATGAAGGGGGTGAGTAGGAAAGGCATAGTAGCTAAATATATACTGAAATTCACATGCAGCTTGTTGGGAAATACATTGTGAAATGAACAATGAATCTAATATATAGAAGTGGTTGCAAATATACAATTTCACTAAAATAGGTTAAATACCTCAGAACTAGTTTCGAGGAATCATTTCCTCATCGTCGGCTGATTGCAACTGACAAGTAATGAACAATGAATCACTCAAACACTCAAAGTTCGCTATTTTTTATTAATTACTTTTGAATATGATATAATAGGTCTCATCTAAATCACATTTTGAAAGTAATTTTAAGCTATCTAAATATATTGGCTGTGATGAACTGCATACTCGAAAAAGAAAGAAAGAACATTTAAATTATCATGCTTTGCACTTATAGAAACTCCAGCAGGAATATTTGATGAGTTAGTCTTTATACCTCATTTTTAGAAAACACAGCAACTTGTAGTATAAATAATGATTCCTTAGGTAATAATGAAAGTAAAGTGCTGTAACCAATGAGCACTGCTCATAGTATGTAAGTGCTGATGCAATACTGAAAAGAAAGCAACTGACATCACTATTATCCTTTAAGCAATTCTACCAGCTATAATTTCAATCTTTATTCCTTAACTTCATTATGAACCATTTATTTACATTATGAAAATTATAAATAATTTTCCTAATATGCATGCTTCTGCAAACCATTTTCCGTAATTATTTACAAGTATGTGTAATGTTTGCTTGTATATACAATCTTCACACCACCGCCATCTCCTCCTCCTCCAGTTATGCTATACTCTCAAGTACTCTTGTAATTGGTAACTGAAGGAGCAACTTAGATATTTACCTTCACATACCTTAGTATTTGCTTAAATTCATTTTGGGAGCAGCCTCCAGCTGAGAATGGGGCTTATGCTCTCAAAACTAGCTCAAGCAAATTGAAGTAAGTGAAGGTAATAAACATCTGACTCACTTTTTCAGTTACCAATAATTAGCAACACTTCACTATCCTTAACTTCTCTGTCTTATTTTATTTAATTACTCTTGCACTGTTCTGTACTTCAACAAATAAAGAATTCATTCTCCTAAGAACTTTGAGGTTTTCAATTTCATGCTTATAAAGCTCTGCTTTACATGTAACCGCAAAAGAACAAATTGAGAGGATTGAGGTCTGGTGATGTTGCAGGCCATCTGATGTTTCCAAAGTGCCAAATTCACTTTTCAGGAAAAAGACAAATTAAGTATTTGCAAATCTCACCAGTAATATGAGATGGAGCACCATCATGGAAGAAGATGCTGCTTCTTGTATTTGGAGGAAAACAGTGCAATGGGGATCTTCTGTAGCATGTTACAAAAGTTGAAAATCAGATTCCTTGTAAATATGATTTCATCAGTAATCAGAGCATGCTGAAAATTGGGCTCCTGTTCCAGTAACCAGTAGCAGAAACTGGCAAACATGATTTGTTTCTTTAGGGGCAATGTGCACTGTGCTAGAGAAAATTACTTTGGAAGTAACATTTGCTAAGGAAGTCCATATTACAGAAGTAGGTTACTACAGGAGTAACTTACTCCAGAAGTAATTATGGAGAGTTCAATTACAATTTACTTTTTCAGTTACTACTTCTATGGAACTAAGAGCTCAGTACTCCTAGAGTATTGTTTTGTTTGCATAATTTACTTGAAGCAATCATGGATTAGGATATGTGCGTTAGGAAAAGGAAAAACTTTAGCAAGAGAGATAAATGTTTGTTGGTAGAAATAATGAAAAATCATTTAAGCAATATAGAGTGCAAAAAACATGATGTAAAGATGCTGGATAAAATGAGAAATGCCTGAAAAATCGAGACAGACAAGTTTAATGGTTTGAGTGACAGGAAACATACTGAAGAGCAGCTTAAAATTCTTCGGAAACAATGTCGCTAATCTTCATATTTGTATCGCAGATCCTTGTGTGTTGATGGAGAAATACCCTTCCCAATTTCAGAAAAGTTCACCATTTTCACTGGATGTGCACAAAATAGAAACATGCATGTAGTCAATTTCATCCACAAAGTATGAGAAACTTACAAAAGTGAACAATTACATTTTATTTTCTGAAGACTCATAATCATCTGTGGGCATATTTATGTACTTTGCTCTTAACCTCAAAACCGCTTTAACAATGTGATGAAAAATACAACCAGCTGTAATACAGTGAATGTTTGTAGATTGTCTGCATCTATCTGAATTGTTGTAGTATGAACATTCACAGGGTGCTTAACAATTGCAGTTTGGGTGATGCAGTTGAATCCCTGTCTGAGTTTTGTTGTAAATGTTCTCCAGGTAGGTTCAAAGTGATTATAAAAGATTGTCCCACATTTTGTCCCTTTGTCAGTAGTTGCAAGAATTTAGCGATGATACTTTGTTCCATTAAACTTCAGGGTATGCTTGCCCAAAGGGTATTAAACTCCTATATAGATGGTAGATTTCTTATGGCTATTGTTTACATATTTTAAAATATTTTTAATTACAATAAAAAAAACTCTTCCTTTGCAATATATTAAAATAAGTAGGCTGTGATATAATCAGCAAGAGTGAAAATATTCATGCATACATAAGTTGTAAAATTACATGAAACATTATGCTTACAGGGTCAAATCTCCTTCACAGTATGCTTCAATTGTTGCATTAGTATAATAAATGATATTGTCCACAAGTTAACTGCAAAACAATGTTTTGATTAAATTAACATAGCTGTAATCTGCACACAGAACCATTCTGTCCGTAACAGGTGAAGGGTATCTGCATATGGCATAACCATTCCATCCATAACAGCAAAGGGGTTAAAGCTTCATGTTACTGAACATTATGTGTGCTGGCACTTCGTCAACAACAAGTAAACCTTGACTTTCTGGGTTGAAGCCATCTTAAATGTCATCTTGATTACTTTTAAATGAAGGAAATTGCAGTGTGCTTAAAATGATGCAAGTGTATACACTAGATTAAAGATACACTATTGTCACATGGAAATCAAGGGTACTGTGAAACAAATTCAGCATATAAGATGGATAAATAGTACATCACTTGTTGAAGCTATAAATGAAGATTCTGAATGCTCTGTACATTAATGTGTAACAGTGTGTTTATATTGGAAATGTGTATTGGTTTTATCATATATTTGTTAAGAATAGTAATAAAATTTGTACTGGTAACTTCATTCTGGAAACTTAAGACATTTAAACCTGCATTTGCATGTTCTATGAACATAAACAGTAAGCAGATATTATCAAGTAAACAGATATTACCAATCATGATTATCACTGGGTTCAAAGGAAGACCAAAACAGATGGTTTTCTCCTTCATGTTTGAAGTATTTACTGATTATGTTGTCCATTCCTGGGCACAGGAAATCATGAAGCACCACATGAACCTCATACAGTTTGACTTGAGTTGACCTGACCTATGTAGAGATGAAGTTGAGTTATGACTGCCCTTAACACTGAAACCTATGAGGTTTAATTATCTCCTTCTCTATCAGTTTAGTTAAATAGCCCTGTTCTTTTAATAAGGAACAGTAGGAAATTAACTAAATTTTCCTTAGGAAGAGTATCATCTGAGTCTATCAACCCCAGTAATTCATACCTTTTCCTACACAGTGCTGCAGCGCTTCACATTTGAAGATTATATGATAGGCAGTTTCGTCCTCTTCATTACATAACCTGCATACTGATTCTTCTTTGAGGATTCCCATTGTATGTAGGTGTTACCGTAATCTACAGTATCCCACCAAGAGACTCGTTATCAGGTTTGAGATCTACATATAGCTTAAAAACTAGCTTTCCTCCCATTCTTTCTTTTTAATATGCAAATTATAAGAATGTTTTGACATTTTTCTGTTTCTTTTTCAATTAAAGGTAAACATTATGCAATTGACAAAACAGAACAAGGTTAATCTTTGGTGGATCCTAGACATAAGGGAATTTTAAGCAATGAAAAAGCAGATATCCTGACAAGAAAAGGATCTACTCAAACATTTAATTGACCTGAACCAGTTTTTGGCATGCCCTTAAACTCTGTTCGAATAACCATTGCTGAATGGTTAATCATAAACATCAATTGCAATGGGTTCCAACAGATGTATGCAAGCACAGTAAGAAAATGATGAGCAGTATATCCTCCTCACTCACTGAAGATCTCAATAGATCTGAAATAAACGTGATAACCGGGCTCTTGAAAGGACATGTAGAATACAGAAACACCTACATACAATGGAAATCTTTAGTGAGGAACCAGTATGCAGGCTATGTAACAGAGGACGAAACTGCCTCTCATATAATCTTCAAATATGAAATACCGGATAGGAAAAGATATGAACCTCTGGGTCTGAAAAACCAAAATGATGATTTTTCTAAAGAAAACTTAGTTAATAATCTACTGTCACTAATTAAAGAGCCAGGACTATTTAACTAAAACAATAGTGATAGAAGACAATACAACAAACCTTTAGGTTTCAGTGTGGAGGGCAAATACAACCTGACTCCATTACTACGACAGTCCAGTCAAACATTTGCAATTGGAAAAAAGTTTTAGAAAATTTGTGATTAACTTGCAGGAGGAAAATCTCTTCACATACCCAATACTACCATATAAATATGTTTTATGTAGTTTTCTATAGTATTACATTTTTCCGTGAGTTTTCCAGGTCTCTAGAAATGGCTTTAAAGTTGAAAACTTCTCTTGTTCAATACAGATTTCCATCATTGCTCCAGACACACTTCAGCCTTGGGTTTATTGTGCTACCTGTATCATTTAAAGGCAATTCTTTATGCCTGCACCCTTTACCAAGGTGTCATAGCAGATATAGTTTCAAATTCTTCTGGTTCTAAAAATATTTTCCCGAAAGCAATATATCTCCTGTGAGCCAAGGCCTCACAGGAGGAGAAGGAGAAGTTGAATACTTATTGACTCCTGAAATTCGAATCTGAAACTCCTTGAAAGCATAAAAATGTATAAAAGGATTTATTTTATTTTATATATTTTCTACGAGGTCCATCATTTAATTTTATACAAGTCATTCACAATGGAGAGGCTCTTTGTGTTATTTGTCTTGCTGAGATATTGATTTAGCTTGTCATAGCAATTAATTTTATATATCTGTGATTTGCTTATGAACAAAATTTCTACAGATTTCCAGAACATTTGAGAAGGGTAAAGAAGGGTTATCTGACGATAGCACTTCCGCTGTTTATGCTGGCAAGAGCGCTCTTATCTTTGTTTATATCTGACTGCCCAACGCCTACCTCCCAATAACCTTGGGCCATAGCCGCTGCATCACAATATACATTTTCTTTAACATGAATATATTTTAAGCATTGAGGCAGTAGTTTTAACACTTAAATGATTTCAGTCAAATTATATAATATATAAATTCAATAACAGCCCGCCTTAAAGCAATATGTATATGTAACAATATATATATATATATATATAAAAAGTGTATATAACAGTCATTGTATTAATCTTTATATTATTATGTACATGTTCAATAATGTTATGTGAATGTATTATGTAATTTAATAATGTAGGAGCTGTGAGAATACTAGGTTAAAAGTTGCTAACAATGAGGTAACCTTGAGGCAATAATGAGTAAGAAAGTGTAATAATGCTACTAGTCATTCTTGGAGCAACAATAATGTAATTTTTGTGACAGTTTATAAAGTAGCCAATCAACAACCAGAAAAGAGTTTAAGTTAAATAAAAGTATTCTATTGGATTAGGAATAGCCAATCAGAGACTTGAAATACAGAAATTTACAAGTTTAGGTGCTAGAAATCAAGTCAGTTGCTTGTAGACAGCACTCATAACTGGACGCATTGCTAGCAGACAGTGTTACTAATCAGACGCGAAACGCGTCCTCAAGAAGTTTAATACGTATTCAGTGTGAGACAAAAATAGTTTACGTGTTAAAAAAGTGCAAGTAATTAATAAAAAAATCTCACAGCTCTCTCTCTATATCAGTGAAGTGTTATTTAAATTGTGTCAAGAATTAATAAAAAGGAGTGAATTAAAAATTATAATCTGCATAAGCCTACAATACAATCAAACCTTTTTTAAATTGGCTCCCAAAACGTGGGGAAAATAAAAAAAAATACAACAAACCAACTTCTTCAGCATATAGCATTAATCTTTTTTGGGAAAATAAAACACAGCAAACAGAATATTGCATCAAAGTGTGGCTTTGGGTGGGGGATTTGTTTGAAAGCCTTTGTTTTGCATCTTTGGAATGTACATCTTTGAAGGTACTAAGGGTGGTGTGCACCAACCTGGAGTAAGCTCTACTTTCATAGTAAACTACCATTCAAGTCAACACTCGGCGACTTCCATGTGAGAGTATACTACTTCCAAAGAATTTTATTCCCTTCGGAGTTTACTCCCAGATTAAATTACTGCAGAAGTAAATGTCAGAGAGCACCATCATGTAGTATGCTACTATGGAATTAAATAGATCACAAATATAGGTTAGAATTTACTCTTGCGACCTGGTTGGAGTAACTTACCTGTCGATTGAACTAGAATACTGTATCGCATTTAGAGGAAGATATTTTTGATGTGTTCATGTATTACTTAAATCACATTAATGATCTTGATGAAGAAAACAGTGATTACTTAGGTTACATTGATGATCTCAACAGAATAAAGCAATGGGAATGCGATAGTGGTATGCGAGAACCATATGATACTTATACAGAGAGAGAAGGTTCAATGAACATTTCAGTATTACGAAAGAATCATATACATGCCTTTTGAACCTGCTTGGAGAACATTTCAACAAAACTCAAGACAAATTCAGCTCTATAATCCAAACTGCAATTATTATTGTTATGCATCCTACGAGTGTTTCGTACCGGAATATTTCAGAAGCTTGTGCCAGCATTACGGCGAAGTTAACGTAATGTGACAGTCTTACACTGTATTAAATGGAAATATTTAAAATTGACTTAATGCGATGTAACTTTAAAGTTTGGCAATGTCAAACTTTTCCTTCTGTTACGTCAAGTTTGATTTCACATGGTAATTATAGCTAATCAGCACTAGCTCGAAGTAATAAAAGAACTATCAATCAAGAGTCATTCCCATTACATTAACTGCATACCAATTATACCTTTAGTTTACCAGCATTTTCATGTCACGTTAAGTAAAATTCATTGCAATCCCGGTATTACAGGTGATCTTATAAATAAATGTTCACCACGCATCTGCTGGCCATGTATTTCATTGCGTTGTTAAAGCACTTTTAACATTAAGAGCAAGGTACCTCAAATATAAATATAATGATGGTTCAGAAAATAAAAGGAAATTCTTCTTCACTTGTGTGTGGAATTGACTACATGCATGTTACTATTTTGTACCCATCCATGAATATGACAAACTTTTCCAAAATCACAAAGGGTATTTCTCTATCAACACGCAAGTGATCTACGATGCAAAATGAAGATTAAAACATTGTTTCCAGAATTTTAGGCTGCTCTTCAGTACGTTTCCCATTGCTTGAATTATTAAACTCGTTAATCACGACTTTCCAGCATTTCTCTTCCGGCATCTTTATAACACGTTATGGCTTTTTTGCATTACTTTGGTCTTCATTGAAAACGTTAATAAAAGTAACCTCCCGTGAATCAGGAACCTAAGCTTATATAAAACAAAAACTAACCATAACCTAACCTCCCATAAATCAGAAACATAAACGCTAATAAACCTAAAATAAAAAGTAATTAGGAACACATGCTGCGAGCGTTGGCGGTACCTCACTGGCTTTGAAGACCAACATAATGCAGCTTACCACACGTTTTTTACACTCATATTTTTAAATGAATTTTCTTTATTTCTATCAACAAACATTTATCTCTTTCGCTCATGTTTCTTCCCTTTTCCTATTGCACATAACCTTATTCATGATCGCATCAAGTAAATCGCGCAAACAAAACAATACCTCCGGGAGTAATGAGCTGTTACTTCCATAGTCGTAACTAAAAGAGTAAATTGTAATTGAGCCCTCCCTCATCTACGGGCACACTAATATGTAAAGAATGCAGGCAGATTACACCGCACATGTTACAGCATGCAAGAAGGTCTCTCCGGCAACGTACACAATGTCCATTGAATGAATGGGATCGTCATTTTGAACATTTACTTCGTTGATGAAATCCACGGTCTTTAACAATTTATTATTTTGCTTACCCGTGAACTTAGCACATTTACAATCCTTTGTCAATAGAAGAATGTGAAACATAAGGTTTAAACATGAAAAAAAAAAAAAAAACTGTTAGGTTTAACATCGTCAATATGTGCCCAAAAGAATGAAAGCTAACTACGTAACAGGCTTTACAACACCAGATATGGTACAGATTATTAGGGTAAGCATGATAAACAATTATCTGATTGTAATTCTTGTGCCTTTGGCACACAGGAGAGCCAATAACAAAAATAAATAAATTAGTACCCTAAAATACAGAAAATAAACACAAGGAGAATATAAAAAAAGAACCAAAACTATTTGATTTTGTATCAGATTCAAACCTCCAAAGCTAACCTTTGCTTCACCACATTCCAGCAGCTAACCCACTCAGCCACAACCCACGCAGTCTATTTCGCTCTTCGGGAAAACATAAAACATTCCTCTATCCCCTTGCAAGCATTATATGTATGAAATGCCATCTGTTTTAAGGCTTTTGCAGCTCTTTGGTTGTCATTCAGGCCTTTAATCATTAATGTTAATCGTGTATATTATCGAATAGAAGGGCAGAGTTACAATAACAGTTTTTTTGCTAAGAGGGTCAATGTTTTCACATTAGACTTTAAACTGCAGGTTGCATAGATATGAATACCTAGGGGCAGCTGACTTACCTTATATATATATATAGGCTTTTTACTTATGATACTCTTTGCAATGTTATAAGGAACAGAAACAAAATCAACCTTGGAATATACAGAAAACCCAGCTCATCAATAACACCAGTGCACAATCTAGAACGCACGAATGTCAGCAAGAAACTTGGTGAAGTTTGACAATCCCCATTCCCAATCATTGTGTACTATATGCCTATTGCACATAGCCATCTGCACTGAAGATGGTTAAGGAGACTGTGACTCATAACTGCTAAGAGTTCTCTCTGGTAAAGGTTTGGAAAAACAAGACTGCAATAACTCCCAGAAGCTGCACATGCTTACACTCCTAGTTTTGTTTCTGTCATCGATAATGGCATTTAGTTGATTAATCACAAATGACAATGCTGTGATTTTTTAAAAATCATTACTGTACTGAGTTTCAAAGTTGGCTAACCCACATCCAGGAAAAAAGTTATTGGTTGGTTTTAAACAGTAGATATTCTAATATACAAAATGATTCTCCATGTTGTTATTGATAATTCAACCAATATGCTATCCCATTTCCATCCTAAGTTTATTGTGAATTAATGCTCTAGTATTTGGTTTTCTCTTCTCATTAAGTTTCCCAATTTATGGTGGAATAATTTAAAAGCTGATAAGTTTCAAATAACCAAACTGAGGTTATGATGGTTGGTTCCTATTTGCATTCCCGATTATGCATTATTCATCTTCCTGTTTCATTCCCTTTATGGTTCTCATTTGCCATTGCAGTTTCCAACAATTGTGCATCAGGCTTTACAGCTTTGAAATGCACCAATACATAATGTTTAACAGCCTGAATTACATAGTGGTTAAAACTCCTTCACAATATAGAACACAAAAGTGAATTGAACATAAAGCCAAAACAGTTATATAACAGCTTCAGTACTTCCAAAATAACAAGAAAAATTTACAAGTTCAAGGAATATAAATCTGTAACAGACACTTCTACAATGCAACCAATAAAAATGCACATAACCTTAGCAGACCCACTTATCACTCACAACTGCAAATTAATTTGAAACAATTTTTAAGGAAATCGGTATAAAACTGGTTCGGAGCAGATACAGTACTAGAAAAATGTTTTTGGTTATACACTGAAGGACACCCCTAAAAGAAATCACAATCTAAGCCACAGAATGTTCAGATTGCAATTCAGGTATAGTGCCTTTCATGTATGAGTTGGCACATATGTTGCAAGTGTGGTTAAGGCAACCAAAGCCCTTACTGACAAGCAATCAGATAAAATATCCCCAGAACTGAAACGACCAACTCTGTAGTGATTCAGGTTCTTACCATTACAGTTAAAATAAAAATAAACACTTCCCCTATCACAACAGTCATCAGGAATCTCCTTCTGCATTTGAGAGCGTCTTTCACAAGCTGCAGTTCAGCTTCCAAAACAAGGTAATTTATATGCTGACATTTAAGGTTTTAACCTATACAGTTTATTTTTTAAGTTTTTCAAAATACATGTTGTGAGATCAGATGTCAGTGTGGGCCATAATTTCTTACTTATTACCCTATCTTTAAAAAATTTCTGAACAAATTTAATGATTCTGCAGCTATATGTGCAGAATTTGAAACTTGCATTGGCAGAATTTGACCTTTAATACCAATCAGTTTTAAAAAATGGTGTCAAAGAATGTCAATCCTGTACCATTTTCAATTTATGGTATTTGCAAAAAATACTGGCCCTATTATTGTCCATGCATTTACTGCACACCGTAAACCAATTTTCTTGTCATGTAAATGGCATTTCCTGCACTAAATTGGGTTTCTCTGTGCTCAAATACCAGTTACTCTGTATCGAAAATTAGCAATGTAAATGGAACCATACATAATTAGGTATGATTACTAAATTTGTAGCAATTACCCCAATTGTAGAAATGTAGCTGACTGTCATTAATCACATGCTAGTAGTTTATGGAAAACAGTGATCTTTTATGGTTTTAATTTTGAGAGTTTTGTAGCTTGCAGGAACTCATGGAAGTAGCAGTTTCCTGTTAAAGTCACTGCACAGTTTTTGAGGAGAATATTCTTCCACTTTGTCTAATATCTCCTCAGTAAGCATGAGCCACTTACTGTTTTCGCTAAATTTATTTACAACTTTTTGCATGGCTTTTCTGCTTGGAGGAAAATACACCTGGGAATTTTGTTACATATTGTCTTTTAACATCGAATTTGAATTGTACATGCAAATCTGTTGCTTTAATGTGTACTCTCCTCCTGGCATTATTATAACAAAACTTAAAAACACTTATAAATACATAAGGTCGATATCCACCTCTGAACTACACATTGATTTTGTTGAGACTAAGAGATGAGCAAAAGTAAATCTAGGTCGCAAGGGGCATGGACCTATTAGTCTGACAATCCTGCCATGCCATTCTATACCAGATCTGCTCTGGAAACACACTTTTCTTTTGTATTACTTCATGTAACATGTACACAGCATATGCAATTGATATATAACTGCTCAGTTTCATTAAAATGATTGGTTTTTATTTTCAATAACAGTAAAAGTGTAGGATATTGCAATGAAATCATCCATAAAAGTAATAACATACAACGATGAGATTTTCTACTCTTAGACTGGGTATTGTGGTCAAGGGCTAATGAGACTATTCACTGCAGCTGCCCCTCATCTTTATTTACCTCAAGTGTGTTTTTTATTTCGGGAAGAATATTGTTGAACTATGCATGTGCCATGATGTACCGACTGTACAAAACTATGCAAAAAAAGCATGTTACTTCCAGAAAATAAAACATGGAAACCAAAGTTAAAACATTTTACAAACATCCAACTAAAACACATTAAAAATAGCTGTAGGAAGCCATTCTGGGAACATTATCATGAAATAAACCTGAAAGCTTCTTTTACAGATAGCTCCATAATCCAACAAAACTAACCATTTGGGCAAGAATTTTTAATTTTAAAACACAGAAAAACCACCAAGAATGTTGGCATATCAATGAGGGATGACATACATTTGAAGTCTTCACTTATCCTCCAAATGTCATCACAGAAGACTTCCATAAGCCCAATGACCTGATGTGCACCAAACAATATATCAATACCTGATGATGAGAACAATGGTTTCAAAATACATCCTTTTCAAAGAAGTGAATCGTATCAGCTACTTCACCTATCCATCAGCAATATATCATTTAATATTCTCACTGATAGCTGCTTAAGAATGAAGATTAAACTCACACATTTATGAATATGAACATGGAAAGACATAAACAGAGCCACAGTTATAATATTATCTGAAGAATACTTAATAGTTATTGCCTATGCAAATGTACCTACTAATAAATGATAAGTGACCAACTGTCTACCAATGGAAACGGGAACTGAAATAATGCAGTGAAGTAAATTTATTTCCACTAAAATATTAAATGGAGTATTATAATTAAATATTTGCTAAATAATAAGCACAAGAAAGTCAAACATGATGCAATAAACAACACTACTCTTAAGGATCATAATCACCTTTTTTGATTAGTTCTACATCTCACTAGAATCTGGGACAGTATCATATATGCACAAGATAGGTACTGTAGTAGATTTTATAAATGAAATACGTAATTCCCTTGTAACCACATGTCTGAGTATATATACAGGGAGAGCCAAAAGACTAGGAACTGGATGCGCAGTGTTTTTCCTGTCCGCATCCTCGGCGCTCGTTGCCATCTGCTGCTATTATAGAAAGCCATGGATGAAACCATACATTTTTAAAACTACATTTAAAGGCTTTACTTAACAACTTTATGAAAGTGTGTTTGAGGACAGAATTATTAGTAGAGATTTGTGGCCCCCTCAGTCCCCCGACCTAACCCCCTGTGATAGCTTAAAACTAAGTGTGCAAGGCAAACCCACACACCCTGGAAGAATTAAAACAAAATATCTGCAAGGAAATTGCCAGCATTTCTCAACGTGAACTACGGCGAGTGATGGATAGTTTCCTAAAGAGGTGCTAAAAATGTATGGACAACGATGGTGACCAGTTTCAGCATCTCCTTTCATAAAGTTGGTAAGTAAAGCCTATAAAATTAGTTTTAAAAATGTTGTATGGTTGCATCCGTGCCTTTCTATGATAGCAACAGACGGCAATGAGCGCAGAGGATGCGGACAGGAAAAGCACAGCGCAGCCGGTTTGTAGTTTTTTGGCTCTCTCTGTATATATACCAGGTGAGTCAGCTGCCTCTAGGTATTCATATCTATGTGATCCGCAGTTTATAGTCTAATGTGAAAACATTGACCCTTTTAGCAAACAAACTGTTATTGTAGCTCTGCCCTTCTATTCGGTACTATACACAACTAGTATTAATGATTAAAGGCCTGAATGAGAAGCAAGGAGCTATGAAAACCTAAAAAAAGACAGGTTTCATGGATATAATGCTTGCAAGGAGATAGGAGGAATGTTTTCCCGAAGAGCGGAATAGACTACGTGGGTTGTGGCCGAGTGGGTTAGATGCCTGAATGTGGTGAAGCAAAGGCTAGTTTCGGAGGTTCGAATCTGATACAAACATCAAATTGTTTTGATTCTTTTTTTCTCTCTCCTTGTGTTTATTTTATGTATTTTAGTGTACTAATTTATTTACTTTTGTTATTGGCTATCCTGTGAGCCAAGGACACAAGAATTACAATCAGATAATTATATATCATGTTTCCCTAATAATCTGTACCATATCTGGTGTTGTAAACGTAGTTAGCTTTCATTCTTTTGGGTGCATATCGACGATATTAAATCTAACAGTTTTTGTTTCCTGTTTAAAGCCTACGATTCACTTCTTCTATTGACAAAGGAGTTGTAAATGTGCTAAGTTCATGGGTAAACAGAATAATAAATTGTTAAAGAGCGTGAATTTCACCCACGAAGTAAATCTTCAAAATGATGACCCCCTTCATCAATGCAAATTTGTGTATGTTGCCGGAGAGGCCCTCTTGCATGCTGTAACATGTGTAGTGTAATCTGCCTGTATTCTTCATGTATGACTGCCTGTAGATGATTTGGGCTTTGAGGTTCTTGAGCATAGACCCGTTCCTTTAAATGATCCCACAGAAAGAAACCCAGTGCGATGAGATCATGTGATCTAGGTGGCCATGCGATTGGGCCCCCTTAGTCAATCCATTTTTGTGGATGTGTGCTACGTAAGTGATTCCTTACAATCAGTGACCAGTGTGGTGGAGCTCCATCCTCCTGGAACCATATTCCTATCCGTTTCACTAGTAGCACATCTTCTAGGAGCAATGGCAACTTTCTTGCAGAAATTTCAAGGTACTGTGGTCCTGTGAGGTTGTCTTCAAAAATGTACGGTCCAATTAGCTGGTCTCCTGATATTCCGCACCAGACATACAAAGTATAAATTATCCACCTGCCAGTGAAAAACGTGGTGATTATTCTATTTTGTACACACTTATAATGTTATCAAAAATGTTATTTATATCATAATATCAAATTATTGGCCCAAAGAGATAAAACAAAAGGTAATAAAAAGTTTGAACTTAACCCGAAGGATTTGAAGCTGAACTAAAGTGGTACAGTGTTAAAGCAACCATGATAATACTATTCGGCCAATGCTACCTTGCAAGCCGAGGTTCCTATACAAATTAGTAATCGCAGAACTAGACCCCATCTCAAATCTTTACACTTTTTGCAGCATCATACAGTGTTTTGAGCTCGGTTTGGTAGTTTTAATTCAAACAAATAAAGTGCATCAGTCATTACAATTACTGTATGATCTGAAATGTGCCATAGTTTGTGACATAAGAGAAATTATCTACCTAATACTTAGGATTTTTTGACGAGACTATACAACGTTGATTGACAGCTTAAATCCAATTGGTCACACTGCATAGATATGCCATTTTGTTTTCAAATGTTTTTATCAACCGATGCATGTGATAGGTTGTTCCTTCAGGAGCATTTTTGAAGGTGTGCATGAATGTACGTTAAATAATAAAAGCTTGTAAAATTGGCTAAAATTGGCTTCTGCAACTCCCAGTGTCAGGGTGGGATGTTTTTTGTATGGACATACATAGCAATTGCATTCTGTCCTGTAAAACACTTATGCACTGAGTTATCTATCCCTCCTCTATAAAGTATTATGCAAATCAGCCATTAGAAGGCATAAGTAAAATATGTCGCTTAGCATGTTGCATAAATTCAAAAATAAATAGGGGCAGCTGACTCACCTGATGTCTGTATATATAATCTCTATATCCAACGAGTATAAATTAAATTGAAAACCATAAAACAGAAGACCAGTAACAGGGATGTGCATTTCATTAATCAATGTTGAGTTGGTATTTGGGACACAAGTATCACTATAATTTTAACTTACATGTATATGTTGGAGAACATTTGTTTTCGTTGTAAGTATTGTCTGACTGGCTTTGGCTCTAGCTGCTAGTTCTCCCATGTGTGTAATTTAGCTGCATATCTTGCTGGTTTAATAATATTACATTTTGTGAGATTTCATGGTTGGTAGACCAGAAGGGATGTCACACAGAAAATTTTTGCTTTTGTATTTTATGCATCTCATGTGCTCTTCTAATCGGTTTCTAGGTTACATTTTGTCTTTCCTACACAAAAATTGTTACAGTCAGTGTAGTCTGTTCTGTATAAGCTAGGTTTTTTTATTATTTGCTATTAGTGTTACAAATGCAGGCTCAACGTTCATTAAACACCTTACTCTTTTTATTTTCAGCTTTACGGATTAAGAATGATGCAAGGCGAATTTGATTTTGCAAAGGAAATTCATATGTATTACGTGTGTCAGCGAAGCAAGCCTTAATGTTCTCTTAAAACTTTTAAATGTTCACATTACAAAAACTTTTCTCCGAATTCTTAAGTTCATTTCTGAGCATCATGAAGCTATAGAAAAAAGGAATTGTTAATTATTAACAAGGGTTACAAACTGTTATTGCAAATGTCATTTACCTTCTCTTTTAATCATCAACCCATATTAACAGTTACGTTTCATTGTTAATTTTTTTTTATCTGTATATTTATATGTAACTAAGAATTTATAGAATAAAAGGTATACAGGTACTTTCATCTTTTGGTAATTTCTCCGAACTTCTCCTTCATATTAGATCATTAAGATAGGTAATTAAGATTCACTCCTATGGTTATCATTTAGCATGGGTTATGTTAAGTATGGTCCAATTTATTACACATTACCCTGCTTACCTATGATAGGTTGAGGAAGTATTGCACTCCAGCATTATGTTACAGAAATTCAATGAAAACATAGGTTTTGAACATTATGTATTTTTAGAAAGAGTTAAGTTATTCGTGGTTGTTTCTTAGTTATCATCACCATCATCATCATCAAGAATAGACATGTCACCAGTATTGAATTTTGTGTAATTTTGTTTAATAGCTGGGAAGCCATAAGGGACAAGCAAAATCTTAATTCAGAAAAAAATGTTACTTCATTAAAATATGCAATTTGTGTCTTTTTAGTAGTATTAGCCACTTTCAAAAAATGTCATGCTGTATAATTACATTTTCCCAAATGTAAGTACATCATCTGGTGCAACATGCTTGAAAGTTTACAATTCCTCTTTAGCCTTTTCTTTCACAAGAGCCCATTATTACGATTATAGTGGTATCCCTTTGACACATTACTCAATAGAACATTTTCCCATATAAGACAAGAAATTATAGAAGTCCTAGCCTAAATAGATTAAATTAAATAAAATAAAAACGTTGCTTTAGCATGTTTACCTACTTCTGCTTACTATGTTTAAATTTGGATAGCACTCACTCAATGTTTTGGCCATTTTCTGCATTCTGTCAGTCCATTTGAACCAACAGCCTATGATACATAGTGGCCAAAAATTGTGCAAGTGGGATAAATACTTTAGCTCAACATGGCAACACAGTCAAAGGAGCTCAGTTGGCAACATGAGCACATCCCGATAGTATGCTATCCCCTTCAATGATGGTAGCTTATAGTGTTGACTAGATATGGAGTGCATTTTATACTTGGTATTACCTACATGCTTGCAATGGAAAAAAAGTTGCGGCAAATAACAAACAGTAAAAAACTGAAAATCCTTCAAGAAGTAGATCATACTCCAAAAATGAAAATAAGGATATAACACAGAATTTGAACATTTTTTCATCAATGTTCAGCACTATTACATGTGAACATCAACTTATTGAAAACCCTTTTGAAGAAGAGAAAAGTGCTAAAGAAAATTTACTGTCAGGATCAGTTTCCAGACTTGCAGTATGTAATACTAATGTGGTTTGCATAAGCATGAGCTTCAAACATGCTGTTAAAGAGTTACAATTCAAGCTCAGGTGGCCTCTTTAAGCAAATAAAATGGAATTTGATGATTTTAAGGTGTCCAATGGCTGGGTTGAAAGATTCAAGAATTCACTTGGTTTAGTTCGCAGAGGTATGCAGGTGAAGCTGTTGCAATGCTCAAATATTGAAACTTGGAAAACTAAATTTCCTTCAATTTTGGAAAACTACTGTTCTGATCATATTTTCAGTGTAGATGAAAGAGGCTACACTTACACTTGTTAACACTGATTAATCTTAACTTCCTGCAATAGCACTGTTTTGCAGAACAAGAGCAATTCTACTGTCATGTGAACCTGCGACGTCATGAAAATTGAGCTTTATTTATGGACACTCTTTTACTGCTGCGGTCCTTAGCGTCCCATTCTATATTGGGCGTGAAAGACTGGTAATTTTGCTCAGAGGCCTCTTTATCAGGCTTGAGGTTCTTTTACATGCCGTAAATCTACGACACGGGACTACCGGCTTTACTTCCCTTCTGAAGGAGGCCATGCTAAGGATTTTTACACCCGAAGAAATCCATCGCCCTCCGCCGGGTTTGAACCCGTGACCTCAGGAACTAGAGGCCTGTGAAGTCATGGATGTGCTTAAACAATCAAACTGGGATTTGTTTTGTTTTCTTTTGCTAGTATAGTGGCATGCTTACTAGTACTTCCAGGACCCCTGAAATGCTAGCTAATGTATACAAAAAGCTACAGTTGTGCTTACCCATGGCTTTCTACTGAAGTTTACAATCTTTCATTTTATTTTATGTGCCAACTTTCCATTTGCAGTACACGTCATACATAAACCTATAATACATGAGGCATTAAGTAATACTGAATACACAACTGGCAATGTGTGTTAATTAATGCTTAATATGTCTTGGATCTAACTGTTTTTATTATGCTGTACGTGCTTCAACAAGAACATGTGTACTTCAATAACTCTTCCTAGCATAATTTTTTAATTAATTTTTACACTCTGTTGTTACACCTGTATTGGTTTTCTTTTTAATAACTGTGAAATGCAGTTTTATTTATTTAGCATTTACCAACAATAATAGTAATGAAATACAGCATATTTTCATATTACAACAATAAGGACCTTTATTCTGCTTATGTTCATATTGATATATTATATGACTTACAGCATTTTAACTTTCTTTCTATTTACTTTTTTTCTGGGGAATGTAAACTGTAAAACAGGGATTCAATTCAATTTTATTCAACTCAGGGTCTCAAGTGTATTTAATTATACATTTACCTGAGCAATAATGGAAGCCACTTTATTCTGATCCAAGTTCATGTTGATTCGTTTATTTTTCAAATGATGGGGAGTATCTCGGCGATGTAATCTATTTGGTCGTTTACTCAGATCTTCTTCATCTAGCACTTCAAATCCTACATGCTTCTCCACGTCTTTCTCCTCCATTATAACTTCATTTGCAGTTTGGCTGTTAGAGTCAGTGGTTTCTTGGTCCAAAGCCACTTGTTTTGTTTGTGGCTTAATAATGTCCTGGAAGAATCAAATATTTTATATAACTTTAACTATTCTCAACAAGGCAGGTAACTGATTGAGCTTTAATTTCTCCAAATAAAGCAAACACTCCAAATGTTGTAAGATACAAACATAATACAAGAACCATAAAAAGGTGATCATCAATTACATTGGAACTCTCCTTGCGACACCACTTCAGTTGGCATTCCACCTAATTTCTACTTGTATTTTACCTGCCACTATACAACATTATGCATTCTGCACATTTCAATAACTGAAGATACTCCCCAAACCTTTAATAGAAAGAATCCTATTATATTTTAAGTCTGACCTACCACTAGCCCCCACTGGTTTGTTCACTGCATGTTATAGTGGTATGGAACACTATTTGATTTATTGGAATGGCAGAACTAACAGTATTTTGAACGTGCATGTATTTCAATGAACACACATTTTATTAAAACTTTCGTCAAAGTCAAACAAAAGTGCTTTATTAGACATACAAAAGCTGTACAGTAAACCCTCGCTAATTCGAAATTGGATAAACCGAAAACTCGGTTAACCCATAGTAGCTGCTCGGTCCCTGCCGAATTATATGGAAAAATCTACCGCTTAAACTGAATTTTGAATAATTCTTACTACAAACTAAAATTTGGTCCCTTCATTACATATCCCATACATTATTCCTCGTTTAAACCGAATATGTATGTTGTGCTGTACATTACAGTATTTTCCATTACGCATTTCACATAATTTTTCTCAATACTGTACTGTAATTTCTCAACAATGGTCCGACTGTTTACCTGCTGCTTACGTGTCGCCTCCACAGTATATGAAATAAGGGCAGGGTAAGAGGAGGTTGGTCAGAACACACACACAGCATGCAACTCGCAACAATCCAGAGAGCTCTTTGTCTCTGCTTGTGAACAGTGAATGTTTGTTTTTGTTTTTCGCTCCATCACTCACTATGCCACCGAAACAGAAATGTGCACATAATGCTTTCATGCTGAAGCAAAAATAGCAAAACACAGGTTGCAGAACACTTTAAAATTTCAAAGTCTACTCTCTCATCGATTATAAGTTCAAAATAGAAAATAGAAGCAAGTCTGGCAGATTGTTCATTTAGTGGCAATAGCAAGCGCATGAGGCCATAGAACATGAAGAAGTGGAGGATTTGCATTTTGAATGGTTCCAACACATGCATTCACAGCAAATTCCATTGACTGGCCCCATGCTTCAAGAAAAGGCTTGAAAAATTGCCCAGAAAAAGGGAATTTCCGGCTTTGTGTGTTCCGAGGGATGGCTATGGCGTTTTCAGAAGAGACATAAAATCAGTGCTGTCAGTGTCTGTGATGAGACACATAGAGTAAACGAGGAAGATGCCAATAAGTGGGTGCGGGAGTTTCAATCCAAGCGTCTTCTATAACTTGATGCCTGAAAAAACACTACATGTCAAGGGTGAAAAATGCCATGGAGGAAAACACAATAAGGAGAGACTGACAGTGGTCTTATGTTGTAATTCAGATGGTTCTGAGAAGCTCAAACCATTAGTGATTGGAAAATACAAAAATCCACGTTGTTTTAAAAATGTCAAACTTTTCAATCTGCCATGTCACTACGAGAATAACAATAAACCTTGGATGACCAAATCTCTCTTTCGTAGCTGGCTCTTGAAGATTTAACAACAAATGGCTGCGAGGAAGAGAAATATTTTGCTAACTTTGAACCACTGCTCGGCACATCAGTTCGATGACCCAGAATTTCCGAACATAGAAGTTATCTCCTTACCACCTAACACCACGAGCAGCCTGCAGCCATTGGATCAAGGAATAATCACCTCAACGAAGCGTAATTACAGATGCCGACTGGTTAAGGCTGCCATCAGTGCAACAGAACTACAAGAAACAGTTCCACATTGGAAATTAAGCAACTGATAACGCCGCTGAAACTGAACAGGAAACCAATGATCCAACATCTAAACTTACTCATGATGTGGATACAACTGTGGATTCTAATACTGCTCTTCTACAGGCTTACATCCGGTTGGTGCCCTCTGGTACCATCAATATGGAAGAATGGATGCAGGCTGACAACACCATC
This sequence comes from Deroplatys truncata, assembly GCA_030765065.1. Classification (NCBI taxonomy): domain Eukaryota; kingdom Metazoa; phylum Arthropoda; class Insecta; order Mantodea; family Mantidae; genus Deroplatys; species Deroplatys truncata. Next base: position 233,425,102 of record CM060990.1, read on the forward strand.
TGTGCTGCTGAAGAACCAGTCATTGGTTCTGCTGATGATGCAGAAGAGAATGATAATTCTTTAATGTCTTCTTCTGAGGAGGAACATGAAAATACGACACCACCACCCCGCGCTGAAGTTGCAGCTGCAATTTCTGTTCTGGAGAGATTTGCTGCAACTTCTGATGTCTCCATGGCATTTCAGGCTGCCCTGGATGCGGTATCTTCAGAGAGTGCCTTATTATTACAACCAACAGTCCATCAAACAACAATTAATGATCTTTTTCAAATTACAGAACTACAATGTGTAATGGATAAGAATTGTTGTAAACTAAAACATGTGTTCCGATTAAAACTTAGGTTTTAAAAGAACAGTACATTAAAGTGTTTCTTAAGATTATTGTATGTTGTATTACACAACTCACTAATTCAATGAGTACAATATTGTTCCATATTTGTACTGTTTTAAAATAATTATCACAGGCATATGACAGTATACTTTATCAATTAAAAAAATGCCAGTTATACTGTAAACAGTAGTGATTTTTACTTTTTCTTAGAGGTGATGAGCGTAGAGCATCCTCATTCATAAGGTACACATAAGAGAAAAAGTGTACTCAACAGTCGTATTTTGCCATTTCATAATACGGGACTATTTTTACAAAACTTTGTTAAACTGAATTGGCTATTTTCCGGTCCCTTGAAATTCGGTCAAATGAGGGTCTACTGTATTTGAACAATTCTTACTAGACAATGAGAATTCAACATCTAAGATTTCATCTGCAATTGTTGCTGTAATAATAGCAGCATTTGGTTAAAAATACATGGAAGCCCTTAGAAACTTACAATCCAAAAAAGTACCATTAGCAATCTTCTGTATTTAACAAATGGTTTCATATTACTTCATTTGTGATTTAAGAAGTGTCATATTACTCTAGCTATGCAGCACACAATTAAGAGAGGAGAGATGTTGGTCAACACTGCTTCAAAAATAATTGCTGTTGCTTCTATACCTCCTAACTCGGTGGTTTGAACAACATGCTCTGGTGTTTACATTAATTCTTACAGCCTTTACAGATTATCTCATGAACAATATACAGACTGTATCTAAACTTCCATGACAGACTTTGAGGGTTGCACATAGAGGGGGCCAAGTTAGTTGCATTTTTATTAGTAACTCATCTTCGGAAATGTACCATTTCCCTACTACCACAATACACTTTAAACCCTCCTGCATTTTCGGCATTAATTACTAGGGTATTACATGAGCATACATGCCAACTTCCTGAAACTGAAACCAGTAAAACTTTTCCTCATCCAGGAAAGCACAATAATTTTGCAATGACATGAAATTTACAGTGTGTAAAATGTTCAGTGCAGTTAATGTACAAAAACTACATGTAATATAAACCTAAAACTAACTACAACACAGAAACAACCCAACTGGGCCAGAGCCTTCGCCCCTTAATGCCCACCCAAGGGGAGTGTGTTGGCTAATGACAACACCCAGGGCAGACAGGGGGCAGAGGGCCCATTCTGTGAGAGACCTGGTTGAGTGATCAGTCACATGCCCGGGATGAGAGAGAGGAAGTGGACGATACATGTAGATGAGAAATGAATGATAGGAAAGGTGATGATGAAGCACTGGTGGAATGAAACATGGCAGGGGAAACCAGAGAACCTGATGAAAACCCACCCAGACTACACTTGTCCACCACAAATCCCAAATGTGGGTCCCTGGGATTGAACTTGGACCACCTTGGTGAGAGACGAGCAGTCTAACCACTCAGCCATGGCACCGTCTGTAATATAAGCCAGAATGCTTAAGAGTAAAAGATATTCACTATCTTATTTTCAAGTAGAAAACCGCTGTAGCACACGGATGCTCCAGATTGTAGAGATCAAGTTCTTTAAGACAGCACTAATTCACAAACTAACTTAACTGAAAATTTGGAGGTGCTGTTTACAGATGAGGAGCATTGTTGCAAATCGTATTATGTGCTCCAAAAATCAAAATTGAGTTTTATATGTTTTTGTAATATTTCATACCTTTTCTGTAAGACTATGTAGTGAAATCGATGCAATTCGTTTTTTGTCCTATGGTTTTAACGCATTGAAATACATGTTACCAATCAAATCATATTAAGTGCTAAAAACTGGTCGGTTCACAGCATATTTAATTCACACTTATCTTCCTTACGGTTTGCACAACTATTTTAAACACTCAAATCCATCTTTTCGAAGGGGGATTGTATCATTCAGTAGTGAGAGTTCATAGTGTACGCATATAAAATTAATACGGAGAGGTCTGTCAATTGGTGTAAGGTAGAAGACACCTGTCAAAACAAAATGCAAACTGGACTGGATAAGGAAATTTGGTAAGCAGAGACTTTGTATGTTATGTTAGCAATGTTGTGTGTGTGTGTGTGGTGTGTGTGTGAGAGAGAGAGAGAGAGACACACACACACCCGCACGCACACGCGCGCGATACTCTTATTCACAGATATGCTAATATGGATCCCAATCTCGTGGAATTTGTGGCTCCCTGCAATCACAAAGAAGGAAAATTTAAATGCGGGAATATTCCTGCTTATTTCTTGGTAGAATACAAGATATTTGCTCTTCCTGTGCCTGATAAACTTGAACAGGATCACAGACTCAGTCGCCTCATTACTACTAAATTGCCTAAGTGCCACAAGATGGGGAGATCTTACAAAGCAAAATGCAAAGGCAATGATATCGTTGCTAACAATGAGGTATGTAATATTGTTGTACCATTTCAATAATGGAGGTTATTAGTGCTTTAATAGTGAGCAGTACGTTTGCTACAATAACTTTAGTGTGTGGCTCATTATAAAAATAAGAACAAATGTGAATTTCACTTAATGGCATATACTTTTACAACAGAATAGCACGGTAATTCAACAATCCTTTAATTAAACTTTTTCATCTACATTTATAATAATATGTGGACTGACTCATAATTTTTAATCTAAAACTTATGTGGTTCCCTCATTTATTTATAGATACAACTTGGAGACAAGAGGCAGCCTGTGTTTGCTAAATTTTTTCAGAAACTATTTGGAATTGGTCTGACCCGACTTAACAATATCACAGACACTTAAGAGAGGGGAAGCTTTTGAAGATAAGAGGGTTGGTAATAGGTAGGGACCCCAGATTGTCGGTAAATAAAATAATGTCATATCGGTGTAAAAATATTATAGTGAGCGGTGTTTTGGGCGGTAAATAAAACTGCTTAACGGTCTTATCTCGTGCAAAAAAAAGGGAAAAAACAAAAACACAGTTTAAACTATTTTACTGTGGAACAAAGGGGATCTTACATGTAACTTAAAAAAGAGGAGCATGAAAATATTTACATAGTATACATTTCGACTGATTTACTTTGTTAGAGACAAAGCCACCATAAGTTCGGTGTTCTCTGGCTTAAGATTTGTTCTTAAGTTTGTCATGATGTTCCCATATGCAGAGAAAAGTCTTTCACTGTCCACATTGGACATGGGTACCCACAATAGTTTCATACACTTCTCACTGAAACACAAGTGATCACATTGAAGTCCAGAAAGTAAATCCATATGTTTACTTCAGCAGCATCATCTAATTTCTCACACACTATGTTCTTCAGAGCAGCATGTCGTCCTCCGTGGACTGGTGGTACCGTGCTAGCCTCTAGTTCCCAAGGTCGCGGGTTCAAACCCGGCGGAGGGCGATGGATTTTTTCGGGCGTAAAAATCCTTAGCACGGCTTCCTTCGGAAGGGAAGTAAAGCCAGTGGTCCCGTATCGTGTATTTACGGCACGTAAAAGAACCTCAAGCCTGATAAAGAGGCCTCTGAGCAAAATTACCGGTGTTTCACGCCCAATATAGAATGGGACGCTAAGAACCATAGTAGTTAAAGAGCGTCCATAAATAAAACTCAATTTAATTTAATTTAATTTCAGAGCAGCATATCCCTCCTCGAATATCTTCTCTGGCAAGTCTCACAGAAAAGGTAACATTCTTCTTGCTTTTTCTATAGTTATATCAGTAGATGCCTCATTTGATACTATTTTTCGTACATCAAACAATTTACCTGCAGAATGAATATCATCATCAGCTGGATCAGCTGACATTAAGGAATTCAGCTTGCTAACTGACTTTATGCCCAATTGCTTGAACTGACTGATAACATAAGACTTCTTGAGGGTTGGCTGTCTCTGAAGAAGACAAAGTTTTCTCTCCAAACGAGCCCTCAGCTACTATTGTGAAGCCATTTGATATATCTTTAAGTTTGCTATATAGTTTATGAACAAATGGATATTTAGATCCCTCAAGCACTTCAATAAGGCAAATGGTGTCTTTGAAGTGTTCAAGAAGGAAAGATGCCTGGCAGTTTATTATTTTTGAGACCGTATTGAAATACTACTGTGGAATCGGTTTGAATTCCCGCGTGCCGCAAAACTAAACTGACCTGGCAACGTCTTGCACATGCTGTCTGTACGGCGCGCGAACAGACTCCACCGTCAGCTGAATTGTGCATGCGCTAGCTTAATTTGAAACGTGGCTCCATTCGGCATAATTCCTTTTCTTTTTCAGAGCAGAAGGTAAACAGACTCCTTGCGCTAAATTGTAACATAATTTAAAGAATACAACTTGACTCCAAACGAATCTTTCAGTATAGCGGACACAAAATGTACCTAGACATGCGTTCACATTATGGCAACATCGCAAGACAGCTACAATTTTCATGCGAGGGGTACAGGAAACGGAGACAGTGATTGGTAGAAGAGGCTGTCTACTGTCAGAATTGACTTGAACCAGACTTAGAAATTCATGCATTATTTAACGATACTTTTGCGACAGTCTTTTCCAGCCGGCATGAAATGGGGCGATGCAAGCACGAATCGTTAAAATACGGCATTAGAGAAGAATTGCAGGTAGTATTGTCATTTAAATCCAAAGAATAATTTGAGTGAAATGAGAAATCCGTCACTGATGCGATGTTGCCGAGTTCCGATAAACATGGCATTCCTTTTGTTGTGCATGTGATAGGTGAAGAGGGAAGGGGACGGGGTAGTCGAAGCAGTACCGATGTTTGCCAAAGCTCTGGTTAAATCACAGTGCAGTTTGGTGTTCTGTGCCATGCAGCACACAACACCATGCAGCATGGCCGTAGCGAATGACAATACACGTATCCGTAAATGATTGATAAGCCAAATATCTGATTGTTTATGTGAAAAGGAGAGACAAACGCATTAAAAAAAAAAAAAAAAAAAAGGAGAGAGAGAAAAATTTCGGGTTATTTTGCACATTTTTTTTGCATAACGTGTTATTTGCATTTTCGCGATATAGAACTAATGTCGCGTTATTTCGCGACTCAGAATGGATATATATGTGGAATTTAAAAATAGTTGATTAAAGGTTTTCCTTATCGTTAATTTTCGGCCAATTTTGCGAATTAACTACTCGCGAAAAGTCGGGGTCCCGGAAGAAGGAACTGTTCTGTGAGAAAATGAGAAAAGAAAGAAAGTTAATGAATTTATTTCAAACCTGAAAGCTTGGGAATCTCACTACAGTAGAAATAAAAGTTGCAGACTCCACTTGCCAGCAGAACTGAACATTCACAAACTGTTCTTAATGTACAATGCTTCGGCTTCACTACACCTAAAAGTTAAAAAATTGTTCTTTCACAACATTTTTCTCTTCAGAGTTCAACATTGGATTTGGAACCCCCGCTTCTGATATGTGCAGCTATTGCGCACAGATGAAATTTCAGATAATCAGAAAAAGGTTGAAACTCAAATCACAAAAAATAGCTGAACTGGGTGCTCATAAATTTAGAACAAAGCAACTCTATGAGCTAATGAAGTTTCAACCTGTTGGTACTGTATCATTTCGTTTTGATTTGCAGAAAATACAGCCATTACTAAAGCTATCTATCAGGGAAGCATACTACAGCCGGCATATTTCATTCTATGCACTATGTGTAATGGAAATTGATATCAAACACCTTGAATTCTATACCTGGGTTGAAACACAAACTGGTGGAGGGACATATGAAGTAGCTTCTGCTGTAACCTCTTTTCTTCAGGAATACACATTTGATAGCACCTGTTTCCACAGTTAGACTTTTTGCAGATGGGTGTGGGAGACAGAACAAGAACACTCACATAGTTCATGTGCTTGCATGTTGGTTAGTTAAAAATGCCCCCCCCCAACATTTCTGCCATCAACCTTATTTTCCCTGTGAGAGGACACTCTTTTCTGTCGGCTGACCGTGTACTCGGATTAATAGAAAAGGTGCTCTGCAGACAGTCAGATAGTGTTACGCCTGAGTACAGGAGTTTTGTGATGTGGGAACTGTAAAAATTCTGGGAGAGAGCTGGATTCTCAGAGGTTACAAACAGTTATTATCTGTTTTCAAGAAAGTTTGTGGTATAAAAGAAATGAGGAGAATTTTAATTAAGAGGGTTAAAAAGTCTGGAAACGGTTGTCAAGTACTGCTCAAAATGGAACCTATGTTTAGATGTGATCTTCCCTCAAAAGATTTAGCACACTTGCAAAACGCGGAGCTAAGTTTGATAACTTGATTCCACCTGTGATTTCAATTAATCCCAAACCACTAACTGATGTGAAAAAATTCAAAATTCAAAATTTTCTGACCACTAGATTTTGTGAAAATTGGAAAGAGGTAGAAGAGCTTCAATTCTCTGTTTGTGCATTGAATATACCTCCAGATCCAAATCAAGATCAAGACATAGTCAATAGTGAGGGAAATGAAGACTGTGACTGTCTTCATGAAGAAGCTGGCCTAGAAAAAATTAAAATGTGTCTCATAAACATACCTATTATTATCAATGTTATATTATACCCAGTTCGGGACCCAAATTTGGATGTGAGAATTTTCAAGTATTAATCAAAATTCTTGAATAGCTACTTCTTTAATAATTTAAAAGAAGAATTTGAATGGATTGTGTAAAGAAGGCTGCAATGTATTTAAATTGGTTCAAGACATTATTATGTTCAACTATTTGGTTCAAAATATATTTTGTGAACCTTTTGATTCTGAATTATTGACTAAATTCTTGTGAATTGATTTAAATTTTTCTGTGAATACTTTAAAGTGGTCTTCAGCTATATTATAGTGTTTACATGTTTAAAAAACATATCATAGTTTTAAGAATAAATTAATTTTTGTTTTCCTGTAAAATAATTTTTCGTCACTAAATATGTTTTGCAACAACATTCCTCAGATATCATACATCCATGGCACATGAGTTACACTTAAGGTTGCCGCAGTAGATGCAAAACCTTTTAGCTGTGTTAACTCTTGCTAAAAATTCTTTACTGAAATTTTGTGCATAGTATACAGAAGAGCGACTGCCATTTCAATTGAGAAATTGATTCCTATGTCTTATTACACATCAGCGACATAAGTTGGTTCTATTCTCCCTCGAAAGGCTGAAAGCCCATTCATATTCAGCAATACTGTGAGGAATAGTTAAAACTGCCGACATAATTGATGCTATTTTATTGTATTTTAACATTCCATCTGAACCACGAATACAAGCCAATCTTGCCCATTTATTATCTTCCATACTGGATGGGATGGCTCAGGTTGCAGGCAGTGTCTGAAGCTCATATTCAGAGTGTTCCAGATTCAAATCACATTGGACTGTCCACCTTGATTTTTTTTTCTTTTTCTTCTTCTTCTTCTTCTTCTTCTTCTTCTTCTTCTTCTTCTTTTCTTTTCTTTTTGTGCCTTTTCCAGGTTGGTTGGAAAGCTGGGGTGAATTTTATACTATCACATATATTCCTGTCCCTCATTTCCTTTCAGGGGTTGCAGGATCTGGTACAATGGTTGGTGGTATGTGGTACATACAGTGGATATGTTTTAAGGAGAGGACTGTTTTTTCTGTGGCAGAGAACCTCCTGCCTGAACCTGTCCATCTATTATTCCTGATAGGGGGCATAGAAGGGAGAAGGGGCATGCTCTATCTAGAAATGATAGGGATGCCACTTTGCCACCCTTCGTACACTCTCATCTTATTTCTTCCTCCGCTTCTTTATCCTCACATCTTCCACTACTTCCAATTAAGTGATCAGAAGGCAAATTTTACCCTCTTATATGATTTTAAAATAAAAGGGATTTCCTCTTTATAAGTATCATTGAAGACCTGGTGGTAGAGCTTCTTTCGGTCACTTATGCTGAACTTCTTCCTGATAGAGCAGATAAACTACACATTAATCAGCATCAAAGAACACCACTTTTTTTGCCCTACACACACATCTAGTCCATACAACATGAACTATAAATAAAAACTGTCACAAAAATTGGGAAACATACCCTGGAACCATTGAACGCAAACAAAATAAGTAATATCCAAAATGTAGTGGAATAATATACAGTGAAGCAACTAATAAAATACGCTTGATCAAAGTGGAACCAACCAGCAGCTCATGCTCACGATACATGTTCTGCAAAATAAATAGGTGAGCAAAGCTAGTAAGTGTGTTCAGGTTGACTCCACTTCCATCAAGTATATCTTAAGATAAGTAATTTATGCAAGGGAGTTGACCATATAATTCATGTCAACCATTACTAAACGTTCACACGCATTTACTGCTCATCAGTTACTGCTGGTAATCAGTATGGGTCAATACTGATGCAATCAAATTTTAAATACCATAAAACAAAGGGAATGGTGATGATGGATAGATGCACAGCCCATCATCGCAGTGTATATCAATTAGCACAGTGCATTCACATTGTAATCCTAAGTCGGCAAGAAATCTTATATCATCAAGAAATTACAATATAATCTAATACAATTTAATGCTTTATCATGTACATGATGAAAATCTGTAATACTTTAAATCAGCCCCCCAATGCTGTAAAAATCTCTCCATTACCATAAGTCATAAAAAGTCCTCTGCCCCTGTACATTTTATGGACAAACCATAAAGGTTGGCAAGTGTGCAAGCATTACTGCCATAACCGTGCTGTTGGGGTTCTGCTAAAGGTCTGTTGGCATATCATTCAGTTTACTGTATCAGCTGCCTGTAGAAGCACCAATCAGTGCACCTACTGCAGTGCTTGTGATCATTTATCGTCATTCACATGAAATTGAGCTGTAATTCATTGGTAGTGTGTTCTGTTAAACATAGTTGGCCACACGTTTAAAGAATATGCCAATATGCTGTTATTTTACAGTGAAGCCCAGTGTAATGGGAGGGCTGTTTGTCAGCTGTATGTGGAGCATTTTCCACATTGCCAGACAACCTCACACATTCTCTTTAGTAAGATTTACCAGCGGCTCATGGAGGCTAGGTATATTCACCTCCAACAGGTCTGATTGTGATGTTCCATAGCAGCACCTCACTACCTTGAATTTGAAGAGACTGTACTCCTAGCACTAGAGGATACGATGACATGTATCCAAAACATAGTACATAGACTCACTGTGGATCACAGCATGATCTGTCATGTTATGCATGGGCAGTAGCTACATCATTAAACACCCAGAGGCTACAGGCATTGCACTACCAGTCAAGTTCTGCAGGAGGTTCTTGAACCTCTATGCTGACAAGCCTGAATTTCCATGGTGAATCCTCTTCGCTGATGAAGCCAAGTTCACCAGGAAAGTTGTTTTCAATTCCTGCACTGGTATGGTTTTCAGCAATGATATGGTATCAACATGTTGGCAAAGTTTCTGGATGGATATCTTATTGGGCCAGGATGGATGTCTTATTGGGCCACATAATATTTTACCTAATTTTACAGGACACACATGCTTGACTTCCCTCAACAAATACTTCATGATCTCTTGCAAGATGTGCAATGTGTCACTGAACATTCAAGACATGTGGTTTCAGCATGATGACACAACGCCTGATTTTGCTCTTGCAGTCCAAGTCACCTGGATCGACCATTTGGGCAAAAAGGATAGGTCATGGTGACCCAATTGTTTGGTCTGCACATTTTCTGGGCTTTATCTGCTAGTTTATTTCCTGTGAGGCCACATGAACAGACTCCAGTGGACTCAAGAGGAAGACCTGCTGGCACAGGTTAGGTCAGTGGTGCATGTAACTAGCAGATGGAGTTGATTGTGTGTACCAGAGCATACGTAGTTACGGTGTGTGTGTGTTAAAGTCAAAAATTGCCAAATTGAGCCCTACTTATAAGTGGTCACAGAAGCTATGCAAAAGCACTGTCCAGTAAGCAGCAGAAGTGGGAGGGTTCGAATTGTGTTGTGTTGGTGTTTTGCTTATAGTGAGGAAACAGTATGTTTCCATAGATAAGTTCCTATGCAAAACTTAACCTTCTTGATCCCCAGTACAAGCTGTCAGAATGTTATTTTATCTTTTTGAAGGAAATTAGCTGAAAAACATGAAATTATGGGTAGTATTTGTTAAGACTATTTACTGAATGAAATGTTTAATTAACAATACTAATAAAATGAAAATAACAGACATTTTACATGATGTTAAATGCTCCATACCCTTGCCATACTGCAGCACTGTCTGCTATGTTCTGTATGAAAGTTTTCTTCCTCTCTATAGTTTACAAATTAGAAAACAATTCTCTATCAGCTGTAACAATTTCCAAATATTGCAAATCAAGTGCAACAATCTCGTTTTGACAAACTTTCAGTAATAGTCAACCATGAATTCAAACTGATTTGGTTTTATCAATATTGAATTGCTGGCCCATGAAGGAGGGCAATAGAGGGACAGGGAAGGGGAGGGTAAAGGAATGGGATAGAGGGGGGAGATAGAGATATGCGCAGTGCTTCTTGCATACGAGTTGGCCAGTCAGCATGCCATAACTACTTCTCGGTGCACCTTGCAACCTTGCCTTAATTTTGTTTCTTGGTCTCAATGAAGATTGTGTTTAATTCGGAAGTGCCTTAGTTTTGTGTGCTTTACAAATGTTTTTGATTTAATATTAAGTGAAATGTTACAGTGTACGTAAGCCACATGGTTGGCATTTTACTCTGACTGTTCCAGTTATCATTTCATCACACTGTGGGAACCTGACTACTAGGTTGAAAGTTTTTATTTTTTTTGCCAACCCCCTTCCCACCAGCAGTTGCTGAGAGCCCTTATCAAAAAGAAATATTTTGCTTTCTGAAGGTGATATCTAGGATTAGAACACAGAATATATTATGCAAATGCATCAAAACTGCAATACTTTCACATCATATTATGAAATGTTTGTTCCAGAAACTGAATGAGCATCAAGTGCATATAAGAATTCTGAAGGAAAAATGAGTTTTTAAAGCTTTTTTGTTTCATGCCATACATTTTACAATAATCCCTGCAGAACCCACAAGTTCTTTTTTCTATATCCCCCAGCCACATTTTTGTTTCTAAAATATATTTTACTATGCATAAATTAAATGTCATGCAGTAAATTATTTTATTTCTTTTAGTGTATTATATCAAATCCTTAGTAAAGGTTGCATTTTTCTAAGTGCATTTAAGAAACTTTTCAAAGAAATGGTTTAAATTTCCTTACACTCTGCTTAACCTAATGCCAAATAAATGTATTATGAATCTACTAAAAAGCATGCAATACAATATTAACACTAAATGTTTAACAATTGGTGCAACAACATGTGGATTTTAACTATTATAGCTCAGTTTACTTTTATCACATTATTTACAACACTCAGAAGCATTTCTTAAGCTTTTATTGCTCTGCATTTAACTGAATAAGCTGCATACTTATTTGCTATTCATAAATACAGGTTAGTCTATACCTCATCTGATTCTTCAGATCCATTTGGAGCATCATCCCTGCTCAAAATTGCTTCCATTGGCTTTATTTCTGCGGAACGACTATCTTCTTGGTCTTTATTTATTTCCTAGAATTATAAACATAACTTCAAAAATATGCCCCATGAAATTAAAAATTACAAAATCTAAGAGCAAAAGAAATTGTTTAAGGAGTATACATTATCAAAAAAGCTACCCTTCTGAAGGATAAAAATTGAAATTCTATAAAATATGTTAATGAATATACATGAACATTTATAATGATGACTTGTGTGAAATGTATCTGTGCACTTAGTTTAAGGATCATAACTAATATTGAGGTGAGTGGGGCATTTGTCCCAGGACCAACTCATTGAGGGTTTCACAGCTGATATAAAAAATAAAGAAGGAAGGAAGGAAAGAAAGAAAGAAAGAAAGAAAGAAAGAAGGAAAGGAAGGAAGGAAGGAAAGTCAATCTGTTGTTGATTAATAATTAAAATTATGTCACTCCTGTATTTTTACCATTTTTAATGTTAAAAACTTTGTCACTTGGTAACTGCAGTACCATACTCTTGTTCATTTCTTGCTGTAACTGTTGCAAAAACAGAGGCTCTTGTTAGCCTTGCATCTTGTAGCATTAATTTCTTAAAAAGATCAGATAAACCTTCATAATACCAACAAAAGCTGATAAATCTTGACTTCTTTTCCCAAATCTACCATTTCATCATTCATTCTCATAACATAAAACACTAAGCTTCACGAAACCATTTGGCCTGTGACTAACACTGACTATTGAAACGTGGCATATGATGGAGCAAATACTTTAAGTAAAATCTTGACTTCAAAAATCTGCTCTGCTATCTTTCATTCTTTTAAAACTTAATCTTCTCACAGAAGAGCATGCTCACCTTGAATGTGAGCAAAGCAAAGAATCTGTTTTATTCATACATTCCATTAACGAATAAGCTGCTTTTGCAATTAACTGAATTACATGGGTCACTCCAAAAGTTTTGAGAATGGACGCAATAAAATATTAAAAATTTAGATCTGATCATTGCATCTTTTCAAAATATTTTCCATTGCATTCTATACATCGTCTCATCCATTCAAACCATTTTTCAAATGCTGAATGTCATTCTTCTTTGGAGAAGTGCAAATACATTCTTCGTAAGCAGCTACTGCAGCTTCAAGTGACTCAAATTGTTGCCTTCAAATTTTTTCTTTCATTTTGCAGAATAGAAAGAAGTCGCATGGGACCACGTCTGGACTGTAGGGAGGATGGAACAAACATCCGACTCTTGACTACTGCAAAAGTTGGGTTGTTTCTTGTACAGTGTGGGCAGAGGCATTGTCATGATGCAACGGAATTACATGCAGACCAGCCTTAGGACGCTTTTTTCTCCGGTTAATTGAACACTGGTGGCAGACATTTTATGACTATCTCAGTAATAGTCTTTTGTCCCTCAAGTGGAATCATCAAAATGTGGCCACTTGCTGACAAGAAGGAACACATCATCTTCTTGCCAACACTTCTCATTCGCTTCACTTTTGTTGGGGGATCTTCTTCTGGGAAAGAACCACACCAAGATTGTTGTTCAGTTTTGGATCATACTGGTAAATCCTGGTTTCGTCACCTGGTACAGTGTTAAATATGTTTTTGGATCTTCCTCCATTGAATTTTTCAATCATTTCCTGGCAGCATCGCACAAGTGCTTGTTTCTGTTCACTTGTGAGGTGGTGGGGGATCCAGCGACTGCAGAGCTTCCCGACATCAAGTTTTTCTTTCAGTATTTTTTTCACTGCTGCCAATCTAATATTTAGGGCTTCTTGAATCTGACTATATGTGCAATGATGATGTTCCCACAACATGCGCTGTGCTTTCACCACATTTCCATCCATTGTTGCTGTAGCCAGCTGTCCTGCTCGGTCTTCATCTTTGAGGGAATCCATTCCTCTTCTAAACTCTGCATAACATAAATAAATGGTGGATTGCAAAGGACAAAGATCCCAAAATGCACGATGCAGTCTTTCAAGGCATTCTCTCTCCTCAAACTGACTTTGAAGTCACAGAAAATCATAGCACTGAAATGCTCTCACTCGAGATCCATCCTAGCATATGGCGTAGCAACACCTGCTATACATACACACGTGGTGCTGATGATGCACATTGTTGGAGCGCACCCAGACTTGCACATGTTGCTATCTGAACTTCAATCTGAAGTTAGGAAAACCTGCTTTGGCTTACCCTATTTATTGCTGTCGTTCTCAAAACTTTTAGAGTGACCCTTGTATCTCTTTGGGAGCCCATAAGATTGACATTTACCCAATGTCTTGAAGAAAATAAAACTCTCAAAATTACATTTAGTGTCTTGATGTAAAGTGATTGCATAACTATTTTTGCAATGTTCATATGACTAACAGAGCAGAAAGGAGTGTTATTTATTATTTTGTAGCCTGGAACAAATTCTGAGTTAGCTCTAGGCCACATAAACACTGTAAAGAACTTAGTACAAATAAACAAATAATCCCTAAAAATGCACAACACTTCTGAATTTAAAGTCTTTTCTTCCTGAAGAAATCTGATGCTGTTGTTTATACATGAAATCTGCCACTTGCAAAGTTTAATATCAATAAACTCTTGAAACATTTTCCAGAGTTGAAGGGGAGCAAAATATCTTTAATTTCCTAGTTTAGTTGTCAAACAACATAAAGAAACAGAAATTTATAACTATGTGATAATACTTATATTTTGTTATAAAAAATACACTGGTGAAAAAAAAAGTGTAACACTTGGAATTTCCTAGAAAATGTAACGATCTCTTAAAATCGCCTAAGTTTAAAAAAAAAAAAAAAAAACGGTCATCCTTTTGCAATGTAAGTACATATCAGATGACCTGATCTAGGAAGCTTGTCATAGGTGTTATCTTTGCAATATCTTCTCACAGCTCACACAATACTTGTGAGAGTTTGTTTCTAAAACTCTCACTACATAGCAACAGCAACTAATGCAACAGCTTTTGCGCAATCAACAGGGCTCAAAAGCATCTTTCCATGCACAAAATCTCAACACTATAGAGAATAAGGAATGAACATTCATGATGTGTGATATGATTAATTTGCAGCCACAACAATGTTCAGTGTGAAATCACAACAGTGGCAGAAAAGTGCAGATTTGTAAAGTCTGATAGGCTTATTGCAAAAATGTTGCAAAGCCGGCAAGGATCTTTTAAATGCAGCAGAGAATACCAATTAAGAGCCAAAAGGTTTTCATATTCTTGTTTACTAGATGCACAGGAAAACAAGTTCTAGCAATGTGCCTAAATGACAATGCCTTTCAACTGTAATTAATGCTTTGCAAGTGTTATGCTTCCTTTGCCTGGCAGTGTTTTAAATATAGTTTGATCTAGCAACCAAAACCACTAAGCTTCAAATATTGTGTTCTGCAGGGTAAATATCCATTATGTGAGATTTGGAGCAAACAGAGCAAAAACAAAACTGCCCTTAATGGATAGAAGTGCTTAAAACCAAAGTTTTAGCACACCCTGCAAGAACATAAGAGAGTAATTACTTGAAATTAAAATAAATGAAAATGGATGCTTAAAAGGGAAGAAGCAGCAAAGAAAGAGACAGCAGAAGACTCAAAACAGCAAGTTTAGGTAACTATATACAGGTGAATCACCTAAAACCTGCACTGCAAATATTTCGGAAATGGAAAGTGC
Organism: Deroplatys truncata; assembly: GCA_030765065.1. NCBI lineage: Eukaryota > Metazoa > Arthropoda > Insecta > Mantodea > Mantidae > Deroplatys > Deroplatys truncata. Next base: position 233,440,555 of record CM060990.1, read on the forward strand.
TATTGATGTGCAGTTTTCACAGCATAGATTGGTAGTCACGGGCTCGTACATTTAGTCTATAAACAGATTTTAATAATACTTAAAAAGTGTATTTTTTGAGCAAACATACAATTTTTAAATGGATAAATGCCTAGTTACATCAACAGAATAAAGGTAGGGTAAATTAGATTGTCAGTGGTGTTTGTTGCAAGATTCTAGTGTAAGTGGTTTACGAGAAATCTTATTTTGAAAGTTTTACACACCAACACTTGTACAACCTGTGGTAGCACAAACTAAAGAAAAACAAAAGGGAATTTCAATTCTTACAAGTAAAGAGAACATAGCCCTTCAAATGTTGTGTTCAAAATGACCACTGGCAGCTTCAATACACGCTTCCAGTTTGCTATGGAAAGACTGCTGCACACGTTCTAACATTTCAGCGGGAATTTCAGAGCAGGCAGCAGTAATATGTCATTTCATATCGTCTGGTGTAGTTGGTACATCCTTGTAGACAGTGTCTTTCAGCCTTCCCCACAGAAAAAGTCTAAAGTGGTCAGATCCGGTGAATGGGCCGGCCAAGATACAAGTCCTCTTCGTCCAATCCAACGATTTGGAAACAATCCGTTAAGACAAGCTGTAGTACTTCGTGCACTATGGACTGGACAGCCATCATGTTGGTACCACAGGTTCCTCCTAGTCTGCAAAGGAACATCTTCTAGCATCTGTGGCAGATGGTCTGTCAGGAGGCTGCGACACTTGTGCAAGTTCATTGTTCCTTCTATGAACAAAGCGCCTATGAGCTGATGGTTCACTATCCCACACCATATGCTTAAACTCCATGGACGCTGACGTTCCACCTGACAAAGCCAACGGGGATTGTCAACAGACCAAAAGTGCATGTTTCTGAGGTTTACCTGGCCGTGATTAGCAAATGTTGCCTCATCACTAAACAAGACTACGTGATCAAAAGTATCCAGACACCTGCCTAAAAATGACGTACAAGTTCGTGGCGCCCTCCATCGGTAATGCTAGAAGTCAATATAGTGTTGGCCCACCCTTAGCCTTGATGACAGTGTTCACTCTCACAGGCATACTTTCAATCAGGTGCTGGAAGGTTTCTTGGGGAATGGCAGCCCATTCTTCATGGAGTGTGGAACTGAGGAGAGGTCGACTGTAGGACGGTGAGGCCTGGCACAAAGTCGGCATTCCAAAACTTCCCAAAGGTGTTCTATAGGATTCAAGTCAGGACTCTGTGCAGACCAGTCCATTACAGGAATGTTATTGTCGTGTAACTACTCCGCCACAGCCCGTGTAGTATGAACAGGTGCTCGATCGTGTTGAAAGATGCAATCACCATCCCCGAATTGCTCTTCAACAGTGGGAAGCAAGAAGGTGCTTAAAATATCAATGTAGGTCTGTGCTGTGATCGTGCCACACAAAACAACAAGGGGTGCAGGCCTCCTCCAGGAGAAACACGACCACACCATAACACCACCACCTCCGAATTTCACTGTTGGCACTACACATGCTGGCAGATGACATTCACAGGGCATTCGCCATACCCACACCCTAACATCAGATTGCCACATTGTGTACCGTGATTCGTCACTCCACACAATGTTTTGCCACTGTTCAATCGTGTAATGTTGATGCTTACACCAAGAGAGGCATCTTTTGGTATTTTTCTGCGTGATGTGTGGCTTATGAGCAGCCACTCGACCATGGAATCCAAGGTTCCTCACCTCACGCCTAACTGTCATAGTACCTGGAGTGGACTATGATGCAGTTTGGAATTCCTGTGTGATGGTCTGGATAGATGTCTGCCTATTACTCTTTACGACCCTCTTCAAATGTCAGCGGTCTCTGTCAGTCAACAGACGAGGTCGGCCTGTGCGCTTTTGTGCTGTACATATCCCTTTACGTTTCCACTTCATTATCACATCAGAAACAGTGTCTAATGACTACTGAGGTCGCAGATGAGTACCAGGCTAGGTGGCAGCACAATGCACCTAAGATGAAAAACGTATATTTGTGGGGGTGTCCGGATACTTTTGATCACATAGTGTACATGACGAATCTGGAGTATCATGCCTTAATACCCATGTACAAAAGTTAACACGATTCTCAAAATAGTTTCCATGCAGCTCTTGATGGAGAGAGATGTGATAGGGATGGAACCTATGTCGATGGAGAATGCGCAGTATACTTGCCTGACTTATGCCACTTCCATGTGCGATTGTGCAGGAACTAATTTGCGGATCTACTGCAACAGCAGCCAAAACATTAATTTCTGCCTCTTCTCCAGTCACTTGTTTGTTTCTGTTACCTTTTCTAGGTGTTATAATACCACTTTCACATAATTGGTTGAAGAGGTTGATAAATAATTGCTCAGATGGTTGATGTCTATTGGGATACGTTTCCGCATACACCATACAGGAACGAACTGCATTCTTCCTACACTCTCCATACATCATGAGCATGTCAACTTTTTCTGCATTAGTAAACCCCATCTTCCACTCACGACTTAGTGCTTGAACTGTCATAAACTAACTAACCAGAAAGTCACAATGCAATCAATGAACAGAAAACACAATGCAAACAAAAAAACAACATCGTACCTAGCAACTAAGCAGGTTGAATGGGACAAACTACTGTCGGTGTGGAAACTTTTCAAAATACGATTTCTCGTAAACCACTTACACTAGAATCCTGCAAGAAGGACCATTGACATTCTAATTTACGCTACCTTTATTCTGTTGTAACTAGGCATTGTTCCATTTAAAAAATTGTATGTTTGCTCAAAAAATACACTTTCTTAGTATTATTAAAATCTGTTTATAGGCTAAATGTACGAGCCCCTGACTACCAATCAATGCTGTGAAAACTGCACATCAATAGCACTTTCCATTTCCGAAATATTTGCGGTGCAAGTTTTAGGTGATTCACCCTGTATATAAAGTCTGAAACATATGGCTGCAGTGGCTCTAACTGAATAAGTGGCTACCTGTCTGCATCACTGTTTGCTGGTAACGTTGAAATTAAGTGCTGTAAAGGATATTGATTGCACAAGCATGTTAATACTTTAAGAGACATTGATTATTTATAAATAATGCACATTCCGTATGTGCCGTTTCTGCAGTGCATAATGCACCAGATGTTGAGGACACATTATCAGTTCTATATAGTGCAGTGCAAAACTTAGAAAATAAATTCCCAGATAAGCAGCACACATTGATGTTCTTAAAAGAGCAACTTCATTTGCTTACAAAGAAGAGACTGATAGGTTATTCCTGGGAGCTGATGGTGTTTTCACCATTATCACATTCAATTTCTCCACACTGCTACAGGTTTATTTGGGAATTCAGTAATTTAATTCTTCCTTCCCAACATGAATGCACAACAACTGCATTTATTTTCATGATAAACAGTGTACTCTCACAGTACAAAGATGTGGTGCAAATTGTGCATGTATGTAACATTCATGGTGAGGTACTGTTCAAGCTGTTTGACAAAACTAGTTCATGGATTACAGGAATTTGGATTTGAAGTGCTGTCAATAGTAGCAGTTAATAATAGTCTGAATAGAAAAGCTATCTCTCTGCTCAGTGATCCACCAATACTGAAGCACATTTATGTTCACCCGAAAAATAAAAATAGGAAACTGTTTTCATTATAGACATTGTCCATATTTTAAAATGTGTAAGAAATAACTGGTTAAATGTAACAAACCAACAGTTGCTTTTCCCAAACGTGAAGGAACCCGAGAGAATGGAAGTTGCATAATTTCATGTATTGAAAGAACTTCACTCACTGGAAAGGAATAACCCCCTAAGATGTGGTTGATCATTAATTTTGGAAACTCTACATCCCACCAATTTGGAACAACAGAATGTTTCTTTGGCACTTAACATATTCAGCTGCCACTTACTAGCTGTAATGAAGGAAGTAGGTCCTAGGAAAAGTTTGGATTGCTGGGAAGGCACATCAAATTTCATTGAAATAATTTGCAAATGGTGGGATATTGTCAATATGAAAACATTATGGAAAGGCAAGCACTTTAGCAACCACTTACAGGAACTGTGATAAAAGCCTCTTGTCATTCTGATTATCTCAAGAAATTTCTGCAGTAGCTAGAAATATTGTTGTAGAGCAACTCTTCTGGAAGATTCACTAAAGAGACTCATAATGCACTGACCCTCTCAACAAAAGGTTTACTGAAGATGGCCCATTACCCTCTCTATGATAAAGGTCATTGCTTTTTCTTGCCTGCAACTTTCAGCTTGGAAAATATTGCCAACTTGCAGGAAGTCAATATAATGTTTCCCTCAGACAGATTTATTAGGTTGAAAACAAATTACATATCTAGTCAATCATGGAATTTGATGCTGCCGTCACAGATTATGTAGAAGGTAAACAATGTAATATTATGAATTTATAGGATGTGTAGTAGATGAAAATGACTTGGAAGAACTGCAGGATAAAAATTGGCCTTTACTACATTACATCAGTGGTTATACGGTTCCCATAGCATCTTAAAACAATATGGCTGCAATTACTGTAAAATATGCATTACCAGCGAAGAAGACAATGTAAATGAGGCACACTCCAGTTTGATAAATGCAAATGAGAGAGGAAGATCATGTCATCCACACAATGATGTAGTAATATGTATGACACACTGCTTTGGGGTAATGAACAAATTGATTGGAAACTGCAATACACAAATTTTGCAACATAGTAATCAGTTGAATGTATTGATGCATTTAACTTTAAAATGTTTGCCTCATAACCCTTTTATTGGTTCTAATTACCCCAGTCATAGAGAAAAATCTAATACTGAAGCATATTCTTCATACTGCTGGCAATATTCTCATCAACAATTTTGTAAAAAAAATTTAATTTCAGAACCAAAGCTCTGGCCCAGCACAAAAGAAGAAGTTTTTGAAAATGCCCATTCTGAACAGTACATGCTTTTTAAATAGTTTTGTTAATAATGCTTAGATTAAGAAAATCAATGTTATTTCAATTTGTCCCACATACTTCATTTTTTCATGCTGTACACAAACTGCCAGCTGGCATTTGAAGCATCTTCATCAGGTTATGCCATGTACTGCGTTTAGTAACCTAGATAATTATTTTGAGTAATTTATTGATGTTGCATGCTTATTTTGTTTTTAGCTACTCTTACTTGCATACCCTTCCTGTTGTATTTACACTTGATAAAATTTAGTATGTGCACATGTGTAAATTACCATTTGCTGCAGATTTGCTTCCATTATATAGTAGTTTCTGCACAAAAGTTGGTTTGATTAAAGCGAGCTGGGATGGGGTGGAAAATTGATTTAAGCTTGTTTGTGAAGTTATTGGGTTGTAATTCAAATTCTATGTACATATAAATATATATAAAATTCATTGATTAGTAACCATTATTAACACAGGTCAATGTTATAGTAGGTCATATTAGTTCACAGTCACTTTCCTTTGCTCTCTCAATTGCTCTGCGCTTTTTTCTTTGCTTCATACTGTAATCATGCCACAAGAGTATTGAACCAAACAAATCAATAAATTATCACACATCTCAAAAAAAGCAATATAATTGTTTACTTATTACTTTTAATTTATACTTCAACAATCTTGAAATAGTGTTTAGTAACACATCCTTGACAAGAAACACTGAGATTAAATGTCTTGGTTGTGGATTGGTTTTCCATACTTTCCAGGAAAAGACATTATTGCATTAAGGGTTTGTAACACATACTAAAATGTACTCTGCTAAGATAACTGTTAAAAAGATTAACATTTAGGAAAGGAAAAATGAAATGTCATACCAGAGGTATAAGCATCACATTTGTTATATTTCTGCAAAGTGCTGTGTGGTATGGAGGTGCAAGTAATACAATTTGACCTCACTGTATCAAAGTATGTAAGTAATAAACTTTGGAAGCTCTGATATTCGATTTGGGTAGTAAGCCAAAGTTCTCCCATACAAACTCTAAAAGAAGCATTCAAGTATGGCATGAATGCATTTACTCATTTGTTAGTTAAGCAATATCATCCAGGGGATCTTTCCCAAAGATATTCAGAATTTTTATCATTAGTCCTGCATGTACCTTTCGGAATACCAAGTAAGCTGCTTTTTAAGGGGAGGTGCTATTGGAATTTAAAATTTCTACAATTTTGGTCCAATTTTTTTAACATTTTATACAGTGTCTCTGGAATCCATTGTAGAAGTAAATATATATTTACAATGGTTATTTTGATTGTAATAAATAATTCATTATAGTAATTAGGGGTTCATAGTGAAGCTGCCATTTTTTAATAAATACATTTGATTACAAACTAAAATTACTTTCTGCTAGTTAAGAAGCCCTATAATGGGATGTGGGATTGACAATTTGCTAATTTTTAGTTCCAGAGAAAAAATTATGATATTTGAAATATTTAAATTTTATTAAGAAATTGTTAGAGGCGAACATATACAATTTTACATTGTCTTTTGTTTAGCAAGTATCAGAATTTCCAAGCTCTATTCCTTAGATATATCCTTGAACATGTCAAGTTTCATAAGAATGGTTTAACTCTGTGAAGAACACTTGTATAGAAAGATGCATAAGAATGTCATTCTGAGATAATTGGCTCTAAAGTTTTATATAACATTCTTTTATAAAACCACAGTATTTAATGGCCCTGCTTTTGTAAATATAAATCCAAGGAATGTTCATGATGAGCATACAAAATTTTAAGACTTGTATTGTTTCATCTAGCTTCAGCATGTAGCAAGTTTCTCTTTTTATGTTACTAATTTTGTGTTCATAATAATAGTATTTTCCTTGCTTCTAGCCATGATGTAACCTAACTGAATAACCTATGCACCAAACACTAATTGCTATCTAAAACCATCTAAAAACTGCAATCAAACAAAATATAACACACTTACAGCACTTATTCATATGGAAAAGAAGTATTTAAAGCCAACAAAATACCAAGATGTAAACACACTTCCACAAAAATGAATGAAAATCAAATAGTAAACAATGCCTATAAAACACATTCTCTCAGTAATTTGCAGAGCCTCTGCAGAGAAATTGTTCAACCAAAGTATTACGCTATGATAACATTCCATAATTGTAATACGAGAGTAATACTGAAAACTTTTAGAAAATCAAACTAGGATTCATTTTAAAAAATTTAAATTATTTTATTGTGTTTCTTAATTTTCACATCACATCACACATTTCACATCAATATATATTTTGCATTTGATGAAACCGGTCTTTAAAAGCAATGATGCCACTCTTCCTGAGGTACTTCAGAAACCGTGTTTTTATAATATTCCACTGCTTCATTTGATGACAAAAAAGTGATTCCGTGCATTAGTTTTTGGAAACAAAACGAAATCACAAAGTGTCAGAGCTGTATGGTGGAGGGTCCATGGTGCTGACCTTCAAGACATCCAGATACTCAATTGTTAGTTTTGCTGTATGCAATGATGCATTGTCATGATATAACCTTTACTCTTTCTTTTGGGGTTTTTTTGCAAACTTTTTAAAAAATGTATTGTAAACACACATTTGTGTACCAATTGGCAGTAATGGTACATCTATCTTCTAATGCTATAGTAGCAATATGGCACATTTAAAAAAAAAAAAAAAAACACTATCAACCATCTTCTTACCAGCACTGCGAATTCGTCGGATGTTTGTACACTTAGGTTCTGTTGAAAAGACCCATTAAACCAGTTGACTTTTCTTTTCAGGATCATAAATTAAAAAAAAAAAAAAAAAAAAGAATCCAAGATTCATCACCAGTAACAATATTCTAAACCAAATTTGAAGTGCCGCCTTGTAATTTTTCCAGAGCTTTTCTGCACCAATCAATGCATTGTTGTTTTTGATTGGGAGTCAGTTTATGTGGAATACATCAACAACAAATTGACTACTTTTGAAGATTTAGAAGCTGGTAACAGTGATGTGTCATAATTTAAAATAGAGAGTTGAGGGTTGTTACACTACATCACTATGATATTCTTACTTGTATAGTAAGAATATCATAGTGATGTAGTGTAACAACCCTCAACTCTCTATTTTAAATCAACAACAAAGTTTTCTCACATCTAACTGTTGATGTAAAATGTTTTGGATTTTTCTCATACCAATGCCCAATGTCACTCGAATAAATTCATAAGATGTCCGTCAATCTTCTTTAAGCACTGCTCTAACAGCAGCAGTATTTTCATCAGTAACAGCAATTCTTCGGCATCCTTCACTAAATTCATCACTAAGTAAAAGCTGATCTCTCTTAAATTCACTGTACCAATTATAAATTGTTGTCTTAAATGGGGCTTCTTTACCAAATACATTTCTAAGCTGATCTTCACATTGTTTAGGCATTAATGACCATTTAAAAATCATAAAAAATCATAGCCTGGAAATGTTCTTATTCAAATTCATTTTTGTGTGAGCATAATATTTAGATGATGATAATTAACAAACTACATGGTAATCAACTAGCCAAACATTAGGAAGTAGCTGTCAAACAAAGAAATTTCATTAGTTTTTAGAAACATAGCATTCTAAAAATGTTCAATATCTCCCTTGTATTCTTTATTTTAAATGTAGAAAAAAATAGTAGTAGTAGTAGTAGTGGTATTTATTAAGTATTTAGTATTACATTAATTGCATAACACAGTCACATGGGTCATAAGACTCTAGAAAAATACCTGGTCTGTATACGTGACTTGCAGTATCGACCAGAAAACAACCATTTTTTTATAATCACCGCACTATATACATGGCGCACGCGCACACGCACGCACACACAGTTGCGCACAAGTACTCAAGCACCACATATGTTTAAAGAAAAATTACATAAACACCTTATCTCTTAGTACACGTACTTCCATTAAGTATGTGCCCAAGCTTGGCCAGTTTTGGCTGTTTAGAATCAAGTCCCAGCATGCTGTCCTCCGTCTCTTGGAAGCCAAAAATACTTCTGGTAATAGTTTTTTCCTAATACCCTCCGTTTGCACGCATGCTGCCAAAATATGCGTCCAGTCTTCTTGTTCCCCGCATAATGGGCAAATCCTTCTGCCATCATCATCGACAATCTTGCGAGCTTTCCGCCCTCCCAACCTAAGCCATGCTATTCCAGTCCTCTGTTTTATACTCAATTCCAAAATATATGTTTCCTTAACCCACATAGTTTTTATTTCATTTTGTAGCTCCAATGTTGATCTTTGTCTACATTCAGACTCTATTTTCTGCCTGTTTATATCGCATAGTCATCTTTTGACTTTTCTCACGGCACTGTGTGTATTTTCATTACACCTTAGCCAGATATCATTTAAGCCAATTTTTGATAATTCGCGTTGCAACCCCGCCGCCCACCATTTTGGGTGCTCTATGTTGTTCATTTGATGACGATAACAGATTGCTCTCAGAGTTGTTTGATCACCTTTAATTATTCGCAGCCAGTACCTACTACGTTTAGTTTAGCAAATACAGCATCTTCTCAGCATCCTACCTCACGAAGTACTCCATAGTTTGAAGTACCCCTCCCCAACCCTAGAATGCGCTTCCAGAAATTGCATTGTATTTTATTTACATTATTCACCCCCTCCCATCCCCATACTTCACTGCCATATAGTAATGAGGACCTAATCATTGCTTCATACATGGTCTGTAATGTTTTTACTGGCATATCTGGTACCCGGGTCAATATCCTTAATACTTCAGAAAGTTGTCCAATCCCTTTGTGTTTTATAAACTCCATGTTCTTGTTCCATTTTCCGCCCATATCAAACCTTACTCCTAAGTAATCAAAGTGTTTAACATTTTGAATTTCTTCTTCGCCGTAGGTCCACTTTTCATGTTGGCCGTACACATATCCATTTTTAAAGGTGACTGTTTTAGTTTTAAGAATATTTACCTCCATACCCCATTGCCTACAATATTGTCGAAGAGCGTTTAAACCAGACTGCAAACCTGTTATCGTTTTAGAAAGAATTACAATGTCATCAGCGTACAAAAGAATTGGTATTTTTTGGTCTGCGATTGTCGGTGCATCTATGTCTTCCTCCATCATCACGCTAACAACATCAATAAACAAATTAAAAAGTAACAGAGATAGTATACAACCCTGTTTAACCCCCCTCTGCGCTATGTTACATTCTGATGTAATGTGCTGATCGGTCTTGATAACAAACTTAACTTCTTTATACATTGCCCTGAGTGCTGTAATCATTTTCCCCGAAAGTCCTTTACGTGTCAATTTCTCCCAGAGAGCACTGTGTTCTACAGTATCAAATGCTATTTTAAAATCTACAAATACAGTATATACCTTACCACCTTTATTTCTCAAATTGTCATCAATTATTGTTTTCAGAACAAAGACATTGTCAATAGTCGAGAAACCTTCCCTAAATCCTGCCTGAAATTTAGAAATCCTATTATGTGTCTTAGCCCAACACTTAATTCTTTCATATAAGACTCTACTGTAAATTTTTCCAAATATAGAGAGCAGCGAGACACCCCTGTAATTTCCTGGAATGCTGTAACTCCCTTTGCCCTTGTAAAGAGGTTGGATAATGGCGGTTTTCCATGCTTCCGGATATTCTCCGCCTTCAAATATTTTATTGAAGCTTTTTCTATAGAAATCTGCCATTTTATTAACTTCTAGCGAGATCTTGAAAAACTCAGCTGACAAGCCCTCTATACCAGCTGCCTTCCCGTTTTTTAAACATTTTATTGCACGAACAACCTCTGCTGTGCTAATTTCATAATCCAGCATTTGCACAATTGGAGCCCCAGTCATCCCTTCAGAGGCCAAAGTATTTAATTGTATCCTAAAATCCCCTCCTTCATAGACTGTTTTAAAGTGCTTTATCCATTCTCCAGCAGGGATAGTTGCCTGAATGGACCTTCGCCTTCGAATCTGTCTAATAACTTTCCACATGTCACCAATTTCCCCATTTTCGACTACTTGATGTACCTCTTCTGCCTTTGCGTCCTGCCAAGCTGTTTTGCTCTGCTTTAGGACTTCCCTATATGACTTTCTTAGATTTGCAAAAGAAATTCTACGTTCTTCAGCACCCTCTCTTCTGTATTTGACAAGTGCAGATTCCACTGCTTTCTTCGCTGTTTTACACTGATCGTTGTAAGGGTTAGCATACACCAAATGCCCATACCATGCCCCCCAAGGAATTTAAATAACTAAACGAATTGCAGCAGCTATTTGAAATGTCTTAAGGCATCACTTAGAATTAAGATATTGGTGTGAAACTTTCACTGAATGATCCCTCATGAAACCATAGATTTTTTTGGTGGGAAAAACTAATAAGGAAGGAAGGAAGACCAAAATGGCCAGATTTCAATAGCACTTTGCCTTAAACAAATGGAAGTATGCATTACCATTGACAAGCATCTTAATACTTCCAATTTGAAATCTTACTTATAAAAATAAAGGTTTTAAATGCACTTTGTACAACATTTACATTCAGTCACATACATATCTAAAGTGAAATGCATTTGCTGTTAGAATTACTTGCAATGATGAAAGCAACCATGTTTGTAAGGTGTGTTGCAAAATGATAAGACCAACTGATGAAACTCATCATGTATATAGAAAAACTAAAGTCAAATATATTTTTACTTTTATACATAAAATTATATAACTTTTATGGTATGATTAGTTAGAAACAAAAGCATTCCTTCCGCACACTGCTGAATACAAATAACAATTCTGTTGCAAAATGATAAGATCACTAGACATTAATATCCTATAAATGAACCCTTTCCTTTTTCAGAACTAACTGAAACACATGACCCATCACTCTCTCTCAAGTTTCTGTAACACTGGCAGTTGAAGTTCATTCCATGCAGATATCACAGAGGTCTTTAATTCCTGCACATTGGCATATTACTTCCTATCATGATAAACTGACCTTCATATGATTCCCCATACATTCTACATAGGGTTTAGGTCTGGAGAAATGGCAGGCCACTCCATAACACAAAACCTTTACGATGAAACCAATGCCTTGTGGATCCAGCAGTGTAGATACTTGTATTGTCATGCTGAAATATACAATCCACTGTTCCAATCCTATGTGTAACCAGTAAAAGGTGTTCTTCAAGCAATGTCTGATTGCCTTTCACACAATGGCTTTTTCATACAACCTGCAGCGAATGTAAAATTTTGCTTTCCCTCCATATCCTAAACCATCCCATTTACTCAAGAGACTTTTCCCTTTGCTGCCTCTGTAAAGACACCTCTTCTTTTCTGAAGTCATGCCAGTACTATGCCCAGCCATCATGGCTGTCTAAGTTGAATTTATTTTTATCACTAAATATTACCGATTCCATTCTTCCTTCCAATTGTTGAGTTCCTTAGCCAAGTTAATACGTCTCTGTTTATGGCAGACTGTCAAACAGGGTTGCTTTTCCGTTTCTTGTATTTCAACATGTTTGTTTGTCTGACTAGCTCGACGTCCATTTGTGAACACTGACAGCAGGATCATGAGCAAGTTGTTCCAACGATGAATCACCAGCACTGAGTCTTCTGATCACTTGTCTCTTCTGTCCAGGCATAAGTTTTTGAGGAGTTACTTTCAGGCAACCTTTTTGTTCCATAATTATTTCCTAGCTTCAGGAAGTTATTTATCACGTATGGTGACCTGCCTAACCTTCTTGCTATTTCCCAAGATGAGTACCCTTCTTCCTTTAAAGCTTAAACTTGACCTTGCTCGAAGCTGGACAATCCTGCCTTCCTACTCACACTCACTTCAATAGTTACCGTGCACTCTTCAAAGCATCACTGACATGAAGCTACTCCCTCCGTAGCTGCAGCATAGCGTACGAGTATGAAGGTCACAGAATATTCAGCCTGGTCTTCTCATTTTGCAACAGGACTATTTTCTTTCTTCCACTTGTGTGCAATGTATGTGTTTGTAACTGGCCCTATGATGCAGGTAATATAATTTTATGTACATAAGTAAAAATGTATTTGATTTTAGCTTTCCTCTATACATGACGAGTTTCATCAGTTGGTCCTATCATTTTGCAATGCACCTTACATGTCATACAGTGAATAAAGTAGGTATTTATCTCTGATGTAAAATAGCTTACAATTCTCTTATTCCAGTGCATGATCAAGGAGCATGTCCTGCAATAATAAAGACCATCAGACACACAACTGAGATGTATTATATGAATAACTTCCCACATTTAATGTGCCCTGCACAATAAGTGTAAAGAATGTATGTAAAATTTCTATGATTCAGCATTACCGCTAAGAATTAAAATAAACTAACATTAAAGTAATCATAGCTGTAAGTGCAAGAGAAACAGTGCAACAGTTTAAAGAAAATTCAAGATCATCATCACATTATCAACATCCTTTAGGATTGGGCCATGTGGTCTATTTCTTCTCCAGAATTCAAATCTGCTCCTTCCAGTATTTTCATGGGGCATCCCAAAATGTTTCTTCCAAATGTCTTGCAGTTAAAGGCTTCACAGGAATTCTTTAATTCTCCAGAGTACAAGTGAGAGGTTAATTCATTAAGTTAATAAATATGTAGTTCACAATTTATTAAATAGTAACTGCTGTACTTAGGTTACAAGCAAGGTTTGTAAAATTATACCAGATGTAAGAAGGTATGTTTTTCTGTTGATAAAATAAAACTTATTTAGCAGATTTATGCTCCAATAGCCTAGGAGTACCTTTAAAACCTTCACTAGGTTTTTATTATTCTTTCATACAAATAAAGTGTGAGGTGGTTATGCAGTGAAATCTTTGCTTTTGAAGAAAATGCAATTATTGGGTAATATTTTCTATATTGAATAGTTAGTTACTTATGCTGTAATATCTGAGCAAAATAACTTTAATTACAAAATTTATAGCACGAAACAAATGCTTTCACACATCTTCTTTTATACTATAGAACTGACAACTATAAACATCATTTTTAGCATTAAGATAATGCTGTCTCATTATTTAAAATTTCCCTGCAGAAATATTCTTTTCCTAACTGTAACATTGTGACTGTGACTGCATTGTAACCTAAAACAATTAATTTTTATGAAGAAAGTAATTGTTAAGCATTTTACTGTGGGGGTTCACTAGATACAATGCAGATATGCACAAATTATCAAATCCACATCCTCAATATTCAGAGGTAAAATGTTCTTAAATTTCTGGGCTTTAAGGTTAGGTAATGTTAGCTTATCACTTAGGCTCCTTTGAATGCATGGTGTTATGACAAGTATAAAAATTACCAAATACATACCCAAAACTGAATCATATTTCAAACTGACAGCTGTAATACTTCCTATCTGTCCCTTAAATTGTTTTCCACACTTATGCCTATAATAATTGACAATTTATTACACTTTTTAAATAGCAAACACGTAACTCTTATTTTTAATTTAGCAAATCCCTGGTATCATAAATGTCAATTATTACATATTCTTGTAGAATAGTCACGCATAATAAAATTCTGCGTTCACTGTGGTACTATGCTTTCTTAGTACATTGACAGTTTCTTTTAATTATTCGTCATTAATAATGGTACTGCACTGGGAATTTAAACTTACGCTCAGAACCACTTTTGGTTCTATTAATAAAAACTAGAACAACTACTTTAAAAGTACTGTTTATAATGAAAACAAGCATTCCACTAACTCGTGCGAACACTACTTGTTTGAGGACCCACTAAAGACCCAAAGGTGTAATGCCATGCATCATATCGCAAGGCTTTCTCTTTAGGTAGTGTTGGCTCTAGCTGCACTACCCCATTTGGTGATACTGTCAGTAGGCCCTTTAAGTTATTTACAATAAGCTCTGTTGATTTTATCAACATCTTTCCAGTCATCATCTACACACATATCTCAAGCCTGTATAACATTCTGGCTTCAACTGTGGCTGTCAAAATTATTTGTAAGCAATTAACTCCTATATTTGGTATTTTCTACAAGCATGCCCTTACAACACTCATGACTGTTTTTCTTTTGGCTATTGTCATTTCTTCTCTTTATTCCAACTTCTATTCAAACCTGATCTTGTCCTTAGATAACTAAATTTCCTTACCATCTAATTTCTTTCCCATTAATCTTCCATTTCTTATTCTTTAGTATTTGGTACCCTCCTTTGAATACCATTATATTTGATTTCTTTTCATTTATTTTCAATCCCTAATTTTAATGGAACGTGTTAACTACTTCAATTGTCTTTCCCAAACCTCTGCTCAATATGGATCCAATCACTAAATCATCTGCAAAAAGTAACTCTAGCATTCCTTTATTATTCATTACTGGCAAGTGCACACTTTCTGTTTGAATATCCAGCATAATATCAATAAAGAGATTAAACAACACATAACTTAATTTACAACTTTGCCTCACTCCAGGTTACTCTGCATACAGCCTGTTTTTATACCCTGAAAATTTAATACATAACATGTCGTCTTGGTATAACTTTTGCAACAATTCTATAAATACACTACTGAACACTTTACTTTTTAACCTTATCCACAACGCTTCTCTATTTATGGTGCCAAATGCCTTCTCAAAGTCAATGAATGGCACGTAAACTCTTCCCCTTTTATTGCTCAAGTATTTGTCTACAATTGTTTTCATTACAAAAATATTGTCTGCAGTCCTCCTCCCTGCCCTGAATCCAGTTTGAAACTCAGATAATTTCTTCTCCTTCTCTACCCAGTTCTGTAGTCTACTGGCTAGGATTCCAATAAAAAGTTTTCCTAAAATGGAAAGAAGACATCCTCCTATAGTTAGCTGGGCTATTTACATCCCCCTTTCCCTTGTATATTTCCCTTGCTTCCAAAATTTTATTAAACAACTTAAACACCAACCTTCTTCTGTGCCTTCCAAAATTCTTCTGGAGTGCCACCAATACCACTTGCTTTATTTAATTTTAACCTGTTAATTTGTTCGCAAAATTCTGTATCAGTAATTTCCATGACTAAATCATCAATATTCTGCTGGTTACCAAGTACATATGCTCCTGCTCTAATCATATTATTCCACCCTAATAACACATTAAAATGAGTATACCATTCTTCTGTGATTATATTGTTTTCTCTCATCCCATTCCTATACCAACTGTTTACTACTAGTCACATTTTCCTTGTATCTTGAACTTTTGCAACCTCATTAACATTACCTTTATACCCCATTCCTTTTTTTGTTCTCAATGAGATACCTATACCCCCACTTTAGGGTTAAGAAATTCTCCATTTCTTCTTTTTCTCTTTATTGTCTCCAATTTCTTAACCCTTGTAGATAGATAGCTATATTTGTACATTTTTTTTATATAGACAATCCTTTTTACAATATTCCACTTATAAACTAACTTAACCTATGTACAAATTTCCTTGCCAGCTATGCTGCTCCTTTTGCCTGGCACGCTGGCCTTCTGGCTCATCTGAGCATCCCTTGCTACCCTTAATCCCTATTGCCCATCCTCTCCCTCCTCCATTTGCCCTTCTACCTTTCTTATCTCTCTTACTTTTCTGTTTCATTTCTCTTCTACTTTCTTTATGATCTTCCCCATATTCTTATTTTTCTTTTCTTCTTTACTTGTTAACATTTTAATTGCTACTATTTTTCCATCCATTTTTTCCCATTTTTCCTCCCATACTTCTCGTCTCCATTCTGCTAATTCTTTGCCATTCTGTCATATAATGCTCTGTGCTTTCACCACCTCCACATAGTTCACAAATTCCGTTTTTTCTGCCTCTTAGCCCTCTCAGATACAATGATCCTGTTCTCATCATGCAAACACTTCTTTTTCCGCTCTGTTACAATAATCCACATATCCTTCTCTTCCCCATTTCCATTTTACTAATCTATAGAACCCTAGTGATTTTTTATTCTCTAAGCTTCCCAAAATCTCTTGTCTTTCTATGTCCTCCACTCTGTTTCTTACTGTTATCCAGAAGTTGTTGCCATTTCTTTCTCCTGCTCTCCAAATATCTCCCATTACTATCTTCTCCATAATTTTTTCTACCCCTGTCCACCAGCTATTTTTATTTTTCGTACTCTTTTGTTGTTCCATGCATATCTTTAAAATTTCCCCTTCATCTTTTCTCAGGCATCTAAACCAAAATTTCAATATCCTTTCTTCTTGTTCTTCCTAATTCCACTCTAATGGTACTTCCCCTGGTGCTGCTCTTGGTAACCCCAATAGAACGTTCTATAGCTCTGGTCTATTTTTCTGCTTAATTCAGATCCCCCCACCAAATTTCTACTGCATATAGCATTCTTCCTTCTACCAATGCTTTATACATTCTTTCTATCCATTTAGTTGGCATTTCTAATTTGTATTTGCACATCCTTACTCCTGTCATTGCCGCCTTTCCTTTAGCCATAACCTTCCTGCTATAACTCTTGTATTAAGTTTGTTTCTTTGATATTTGGCAATCCTAACGAACCACTTCCTCTTATTACCCACACAAACTTTTGCTTCCACATCACCCCCTGCCCAATTCATACAATCTTTCAATTTCTCCACTGCCTGTCCTATTTTGCCAGTATTTATTTGACCCTCTATTTCCATTTACAATATTTTCTCTGTTTCAGAACTTAATTCTCTACAGAACCTGTCATATTTCTCTTCCTTCCATTTATGGATCTCAATTGGTCTAAAAACACCTCCATATACCTCCTTTTTGTCATCGTCTGCTCTCCCCACTTTTAATATCAGGAAGAAATGCCAGCTTGATAGTACCATATTTATAACTTTAAAATCTATAATCAGATTGTTTATAGCTAATGAGCACAACATACTATGGCGGATCAAAAAGTAACAATAATTTTTTTACAAAAAAGTTTAATAGTTAAAACAACAACAAAAATCACAAATAAACTTGCACCTTTTACTTACTTTTCAACATAGTGACTAAGTTTCTCAACACATTTCTCCCATCGTGATACCAGTTTCAATATGCCCTGTTCATAGAAGTCCGTTTCCTTTGAGTACAGCCATCTGCGGACTGCTGATTTCACTTCTGCATCTATCGCAAAGTGTTGGCCGGCCACGAATTTCTTCATGGGACCAAACAGATGAAAGTCTGACGGTGCAAGGTCCGGACTGTATGGTGCATGCTGGAGCACCTCCCAACCAAATTTGGTGATTTTCTGACAATCAGCAGCAGCAACATGGGGGCAAGCATTGTCATGAAGAATTTTGACATCGTGAGCATTCATGTTGTGGTGTTTGTCATGAAGGGCATGATGCAATTTCACCAAAGTTTTCATGTAGGCTGCGCATTCACAGTGGTCCTGTGTTCAGCAAAGTCCACCAATACACCACCATGCATATTCCAGAACACCGTCACAAGCACTTTCCTAGCAGAGTGAGTCACTTTGAATTTTTTCTTCACTGGGGAACCAGCATGTTTCCACTCCATACTTGCCTACTTGGTTTTGGGCGTGTAGTGGTATGCCCACGACTCATCACCAGTGACGATTCCTTTCAGAAAGTTATGGCCTTCTGCGGTGTACCGCGTTAGGTGATCCAAGCTCGTCATCATTCGCTGGCCCTTGTGGTTGTCTGTCAGGTTCTTAAGCACCCAGCCAGCACTAACTTTACGAAATTTCAATGTGTCATGAACAATATCATACACTGCACCATAGGAATTGTTGAACTCTTGCAATAAGATTTGCAGTTGCAAACGCCGGTCATTCAAAGCTACCACCTCAATGCCTCTGACATTCTGTGGGGTTGCAGCTGTTACCGGCCTCCGGGAGTGTGGCAAATCATTAAGGTTCACACAGCCCTCTAGGAAGAATGCACACTACCTGGAGACACTGCTACAGTCCATACAATCATCCCCATACATGCCACGCATGTCCCTGTGAATACCACTCGGTTTATACCCTTTGGCCCACAAATATCGAACCACACCTCTCTGCTCTTCACATGTGGATGACAGCAACATTCGCACCATCTTTGTTGCGTAGTTCACACTTCTCTTTTGCACATGAAACAAAAAATACCCTCTGTAGTAAAAACTTCAAACTATATCTGTGTGAAATTTCAACACTCCAGCTTTAATACCAAGGCAAAAAAAATTATTGTGCGTTACTTTTTGATCCGCCCTCATATAATCCACCACACTGTGTCCATTTCTCCGTATTACACATACTCATTCTGTTGCAAAGGAGAAGATTACTTTCTTCACACAAGTCTATAAGTTTCCTTCATTATTACAAAACTTATACTTGCTATGCCTTCTCCTTATTTCAAACTCCCAATCATGCTCCTCTAATAGATAATTCAGCTGCAACTGTTCTTCCCCTGCCCTTGCATTAAAATCCTCCATAATTATTATTTCCATTTGATCATACTTGTTTCGAGCATCTGCAATGCCAAAACTTAATTTTCTAAACAAACTTGTGTTACAATATTCTGATGGGCTTGGTGGGGTGTAATTGTTTTGGGTATAATTGTAAATAATACCAATACATACACACCTGCTTTTTGAGTAAATATCACAACAAAAAAGCCACATTGCTGAATTGTTGCTTCTTTTCTCCTACTTTAAACCCCTTTTCTTTTCTCACAAAACACCCCAAGCCATCCCAGCCCTTGCTTCTAATCTTAACCCCACTTACATCATAGAAATGAAACCCTGGTATCTCCTCATTTATCTCCTTTGATGACCCTGTTTCTACCACCACTACCAAATCACTTTTTCTAACATTTGTAGATTTCACTATCGCACATCTTTTCCAGTAGCCCTTCAGCATTCCTCACTAACGACAACTCAAATCCCTATACTGAACCCTTCTGATCAACCCTAAATTTATCTAATTTCGCCAGTTCGACAGTCTCCGATTAATCTTAGAATTTTTTAAATTATTTTAATGCAGTTTAAGGTATATATAGCTGAACATATGTGACAGGGATTGTCAGCATTAATTTAAGCAATTTTACTTATTCTGTATACATGCTCTGAAGTCCACCATTAGTATATAAGCCAAAAAGAGTTCTGGAAGAATATATTTTTCATGATTAAAGCAAATATTTGTGAGCTTACTTTAAAGTTGAACTGTTATAAGAGGCATTTAGGATATACATGGATTAACTGGTTTGAATGTTATTGCAGAAGCTGAGAAAACTATTTAGTTTTGTCAAGAATTTCCATGAAAGGAAGCTCCTCAAAATTACCAAAACTGCTTACAGTTGATCAGCACTGTATCAAGAACTACATAGGCAACACTTTCTTGAATCTAGTTAGCATTTACCATATTGGAACACAATACACGAAATTCGTCTTAAGTTTCTTTACTTAACCCTTTGCGACACATAGCGTAGTAAAGCGTAGTGAAATGATAAACGCCCTGCTTCACATAGCATAGTAAACGTGTTTATCGTTTCATATAGGTTCTGCTTACGCTGACCTCAGCTTTTAGGAGCTGTGTTTATGTAAACGTACTCCTGCTGCATTGTTCAGGTGATTTAGCAAGCCAGAATGTAATAGCAAACCATAAATATCACTGTTTACAGCCGGGTGCAGTTGTGTAAGTAAGCAGTTTCCTGTCGCATTTATAGCCATATGAGTATCATGGAGGCTGTTCCAAGTACATGATGGTCTAGAAAACGTTGTAGTGAAAAATTATTGGTAACAGACGAGGAAATACTTGCAGCAGTTTACGAGGAATTAGATCACGAAAGTAGCTCCGACGAATCTTGGTTTGGCGAGTTAGTGGAAGACAGTGATAAGGAACAATGTGACAGTGAGAGTGCTGAGATGCAGGTAGCAGAGCAGGGCGCTAAAGCTAGTGAAAGACAAATTAAAACTAAAGCAGTACCGGCACAGTGGACTTCCAATTTGACTTTTAGTAAGTTACAAACATTTTCATCCCCTAGAGGTGCAAATCATTCTATTCCTACAGGAAGCCCAGAAAGAGATTATCTTGAACTTTTTATAGATTCCAATTTTTGCGGAAAAATTGCGGAGGAAACCAACAGATATGCAGCTCAGATTCAAGCTAAATAGGCGGATTCAAAATGGGAAGTTACAAATTCAAGGGAGATAGAGGTCTATTTAGGTATTTTGATATATATAGGGATGGTGAATTTACCTGAAACCAGAGATTACTTTTTGGGGGATTTTTGCATTTGCCCAACTGTAAGACAAGCAATGATGTTGCACCACTTTCAAAAGATATTGCAGTACTTTCACCTGAATGACGAATCTGCAAAGCCATGATTAGGGGTAGATTCTTACGATTATCTGTATAAAGATTATCTGCTTTAGACATAATCAAAAAGTTTGCAAGTGTCTACAAATCAAATCGTGAACTTTCTGTTGACGAAGCGATGATAGGCTTCAAAGGACGCTTCTTTTTAAAAGAATATATGCCTGCTAAACCGACAAAATTGGGGAAAAAGGCATGGGGTATTGCAGATAATAAAAGTGGGTATTTATTGGAATGTAAAATCTATCTGGGAAAAAAAGAGGCGAGAAACAGTGATCTTCTACTTGGGGAACAGGTTGTTTTAGACATGTGTGAAAAATATACGGGGTTTTGGCATCACGTATATTTTGATATTTTTTTACTTCCACGTGGCTAATGAAGTTACTTTTGGACAGGAAAATGTATGCATGTGGTACAACTCGTGCTGGAAGGAAAGACTGGCCAAAACAATTTTCAAAGCCAAAACAACTGAAATTGAAAAGGGGCGAATCTCTCAAACTGCAACATGAAGGTGTAACCGCGGTTGTTTGGCATGATAACAGGGACGTTCTTTTATTATCTACAAACTCGTAATATGGCAGGGATTGATCTGCCAGACCAAAGGAGGGAGTATTATGGTGTTGGCCAACCCTCAAAAAAATGGTCGAAATACCTGTTCCATTTCGTAGTGAATGTTGCTATCGTTAATAGTTTTATTATATACGACATTTCGAACAGACCTACTTCTACAGCTCATGGCAATAGGCTTCTTTACTATGGGCAAAATTTAGTGCAACAGATAATCACAGACTTCATGTCACTTAAGCGAGCAGGATTTCAGCGTTGCCTACTTTCTGCTACTCCTGCACCAAGTTCTCTTCACACCCTCGTAAAAATTCAAGGCCGGGTGAAATTGTGTGGTCAGTGCATAGTGAAGAAAAGGAAAACACCATCAAGTCGTGACATACAGTCACAATAAAGTGCAAACAGTGTGACATTGCGTTCTGTAGAATTGGGTGCTTCCTCAATTATCATGAGACAAAGAGGGTGGAAATTCAAAACTAATGCAAGGGTGTACATATTAAACCATTAATAATCTTAAGTGTATATATAACATTTGTATGGTGCAAGAGAATAGTCTAGCTAACATGTTATGGACATGCTGCAATATCTTCGCTGCAATAATGGCAAGGATGTAAACATTTTAAGGGTGAGTACCATAATAATTTTGCAGAAATTATTGTGGTTATTTTACTTAAGTATAGCAGATTTTATTCCGGTTTTTAATATCCTAAAGTAACGAATTCCATTGCCATTAATATTGCGGAGTTATAAAGATGCATTGCAAAGGGGTGCATGTATATAAGTGTTGTTTGTCTACCAAGGGGTTGATGTTTGCAGTTATAAATTATTGAAATAATATTTAATCATATTTACTTCAAACCAATTTTAAATGAATTAATTAATTAATTTAGCTACTAAAAGATACAATTATGCGTGTATATAATTCACTTTTAGTTTAACATCTGTAGTAGCAGCTCAGAATTTAAATGGACACAATTCTGCTTGGAGAACAACTAGCTAACACTCTATGCGCAGCAAAGGGTTAAGTAGGTCTTACCAATCTATATCCTCTGTTACATCCTTCACCTCTTTTATGCACAAATTTACATTAGAAGTCATTCTGAATTCTAGAATGTTAAAAGAGATTAAAAAGAGCTATAGAATTCTATAACTTTTCAATATATAGGGTGAACCATATAAGTTGAGACTGTACAATATCTCTAAAACTAAGCCTTGTAGAAAGAAATGTTTTTAGTAAAAGTTGCTTGATATTATGCGGGAAAGTAAATGCCTTTAATCGTGTTTTGTTTGGAGGACATTATGATGGTCATTTAAGGTCAATATTTAAATTAAATTAATATTAATATATTATATATAATATATATTAATATTAATATATATAATAATAATAATAATAATAAGAAGAAGAAGAAGAAGAAGAAGAAGAAGAAGAAGAAGAAGAAGAAGAAGAAGAAGAAGAAGCATACACCTTAAAATATATGATTTTGGAAATGTTGTCCTTATCTATCTGCATATTTATGGCATCTTTACAGGAAATTTCCATTCACACCAGAGGAGTTCAATATCCAAAACTGAGTGAATTTTTTGCATGTTTTCTTTTACTTCTTCCAATGTATGGGGGTTTGTTTTATATATCTTATTTTTCATATGATCATCAGAGTCTGGTAAATCTCCATAATTTGATTTTGCAAAATTATGAGTAAATTGACCCATGTTTAATATTCTTTTCTGACGAAGCATGGTTCAATTTATACGGCTATGCTTCACTGCAAAACAACAGATATGGGAGCATAGAGAAACTCAATTTTACACACAAGATTCCTTTGCATGATCCAAAAATTGGTATGCAGTAAATGCATACAGAGTAATAGGACCTATATTTTTTGAACAGCTGACCAAGATTGAATGTCTGTCTGGATTTTCCCAACAAGACTTTGCTACCAAGCACATAGCTAATAACTCATTAAATTGAATTTAGGAAATGTTTGAAGATAAGGTAATTAGTAAAGAGTTATGGCCCTCATGATCTCCGGGTTTAACTATGTGATTTTTTTATCTATGAGGGGAACACTGCATAAGGTGTATGCAGCAAAATCATACATTGAAAGAATAAGAGAAAACATCAGGCGAGAAATCATCTCAATTTCAGAACTGAATCCTTCAGTGTGAATGACAATTTACTAAAAAAATGTCAGAAATATGCGGATAGAGAAGGACAACTTTCCAAAATCTCTTATGATAAAGTATGTGCTTATTATCATTGCAATTATGAGAACATGAGGCAGTTGCGGGAATATTATAACTGTTTCGGCAGAAGTCCGAGCTGTGGCAGATAGATAAGAGCTGCCATGTGGTGCCCACAGTGTGAAGGAAAATCACTGTATTATCAGTTACTAAGAGTGCCTGAACTTATTCTGGATCCCAAATATTACAATTAATTATGTGTTGGACTGCTGCTGTTTTCAGTTCAGAATGATACCTTTTTACAGTTGTAACAGCCAAAGAATTAAAATTCCATCTGGTAGGAGAAGAGTTGGGATGCTGAAAACCTTGCTCCCTCAGCAATTCTGCATGGTGTGAAGGACAAGAGAAGAATGAATGAAAGACATTTAAATCGCAGATGAACAATTTCATCTCCTTTATATTTTAGTAGAATTAAGGACCATATTCAGTTGGTGGGCATAACAGTGTACAAAGATGGCAAAAGGATAATAATGTTTTGCAATTGCCTGATCACTACTATTATGACCTGACATAACTGCAGCTTCATCATATGTTTAGCATAGGAGTTTGTTTTCGCCAGTGTTCCACTCTTTCAGATTTGGGATTAGGACATCTGCTAAACCCTTAGCCATCTGTCTTATCAGAAAAAGAAAGAAAGAGAGAAAGAGGGAAAGAAGGAAAGAAAGAAAGAAAGAAAGAAAGAAAGAAAGAAAGAAAGAAAGAAAGAAAGAAAGAAAGAAAGAAAGAAAGAAAGAAAGAACCTATTAACAGATCCACAGCTTTCTCATTTGTGCAGTAGGTACCTCACAATTATACTCAATAGGGATTTTATTGAAACATCTGTTATTTCATCAGCTTCGACAAAAACAAATTCAGCAATTTAATTTCTCCTCGAATAAGTTTCTGAAGAGCAAGAGGCACAGCCTAAATTAATTCATTTTGTATGTCTTTAGAAGTGCCCTTGAGAACATTCTCTGAATCTAAATGATCCCTTTATTACGTAAACTTTGGCTTTATCTATGATCCCTAAATGGCAATTTTTGTATGTCTAAACGGCAAACAACTACTAATATACCTAAAATTTGCCTGATACTGCTTCATTGTGATTAATGGCTTGACCGTAGGCAGCCCTCTTAATTCTGTTCACAAACCACCCGAGATATAAACTTATGAAATTCAGTTTTAACAGGTACTTGATTCTTGTACAATGCTACAAGAAGACATGCACATATTGTGTGGAGTCTCAACTTAGAGATAACATTAACACGATGTAAATCTGCAAACTCAGAAAAACTTGTACATAGTTTTATTATTCTGTGCAAATATTGCACATAGGCCATTCCATCTCAAATCATCCAAAATAGAAGGAAAGGCAACCTTACATTTTAAAAACTAAACAAAACTCTTTTTGTATTTGAAAGCCAGCCCAAGAGATTGAATAATGCAATACATTGCTTTATTCAATCTCTTGGTTTTGCAATTCAATTTTTTTCAATTTATCATATCTTCCTAATATTCCGAAATTCAAGCTGTAATAACTCTGAAACCTTTAAATCTAATTATTTAAATCAAGCTTTATTTTGATTCCCCAAACTTTAATTTCATACTGGCACACATACCTGCTCTAATTTTTATTTAAGTGAACAAATTTAAACTTTTTTCAAGTGTAGGCAGTGTTGGACTAAGAAAAATAATTGTACTATTCATGGTAAGATTCCATAGTTTAAACACAATCAAATATGTATTTTACTGTAATGGTAACTGATAAGGGTTCACCAAAAATAATTAAAGAAGTAAATTACTTCACGCATGGGAAGTAGTAAAGCATGGTGGCTTTGTTTAGAACTGAAGGTCAAGCAAGCTTCCTCAGAGATTCACTAAGAAGCATAACATAATATTATAATTAGTATAAAATATAAGCTAAAAATTAAATTGAGTTTTAATTATGGACGCTTTTTAACTGCTATGGTCCTTAGCATCCCATTCTACATTGGGTGTGAAAGACCGGTAAGTTTGCTCAGAGGCCTCTTTGTACGTGCTGTGAATCTATGACACGGGGTCACTGGCTTTACTTCCCTTCCAAAGGAAGCCATGCTAAGGATTTTTGCACCCAGAAAAATCCATCGACTTCCGCCAGGTTTATATCAAATATGGATAAGCTAGTAACAGTAATGTGAATTTGAAATTATATAGAAAATTTGAGTCTGAATTGAAACACTTAACATCACTTACATGTTTTACAACTTGACCAGCTTCAGGAGCTAATTGCTCCCATGATCAGAAGTGGCCGACTGGTTTCTCGTGGTGTTGTCCCATATGCGTATGTGTGTGGTGGAATCTGGTGTAGTGATGAAACTCCATAGTGGGTTCGGTGATGGCAATTCAAAATTCATCACCAGAAACTAAATTAGTATCTTTTGGCGTTACTGCACTTTTCCCAAGTATCCCTATAGATGAACTCCTACAACTAAAAAAATGGCTTACCCAAAACAACATAACACAAGATGAAGTAGATGACCTTTTGAATCTCAATGAAATTTGCATCACTCAGAACATTTTCACTTTAAACAATAGATACTATCAGCAGACCTCAGGTTTAGCCATGGGAATCCCTCTATCACCATTCCTCACTGACTTTTTCATGAATAATTTTGAATCACACATAACCACCTCCTTTCCGCAAATTTACAGAGTCTAGCACAGATATATCGAGGATATATTTGCAATAGTACCCAACAAGCTCATTCAGGATGCCCTCAAACTACTAAATTTACAGAACAGATCTATACAATTTACGATGGAAACAGAAAATGAAGGTATAACTGGCGCAAAACTTCTGGAATCGTGACCTTGATTGCCACCCCAGCTGCCAAGCCTAGGAATGGTTTATGTTTAGCTTAATCAATGAAAGCGATATAGAACCTTTGCTTACTCACAGTGCGTAACACAAACAGTCTGCATAGAAAGTGTTCGCATCTGGTTGTAATTTCAAAGAGAGCAGTACGTAAGTAGTGCTTATTTTATATTTGTTATATTTATAACCATGGCTCCTACGTTTTCAAAGTTAAGTGGTAAGGTATTACATAGTCAAAGCAGGGAAATAATTGCAAATGTCATCGACTTCATGAAGCAAGAAGCAGAGATGAAGGAAGAAAATATATGTTTACCCGAGTTCCACAAAAGCCTTAAGAGAGTGAAAGAAAGAGTAGCCAAAGCAACTGGTGTTTCACTGAGTTCCGTTTCCAGACTTCTCAAAGATAAGAAAAACCATATGGATCAAAGAGTACCATTTGACACACCTGTGAAGAAACATAAGGTCCCTAAACATATTACAGAAAGACGATTTCGACAAATGCGTCATTTGGCGCACAATTCACAATTTCTATGTGGAAGAAAAAACTGTGCCAACAATAAGCAGATTGCTCATCAATCTGAAAGATGTCATAAATGTTCAAGGTGGTGCTACAAGTCTCAAATCCCGGCTATGGCACTGAATTTTGCAGTCTGATACTAACTTTCCAAATGACTAATTTTATATGTACTTACATCAGCATAAATTTTCAAGATGCCGCTGCAAATCTCAGAAAAATTATAAAAGATTTAGGGTTCAAGTGGAAGAAAACGAAACCAAATAGGAGAGTTCTAATAGAAAAGCACGACATACAATCTCAGCTGGAAGAGTACCTTACTCAGAGGTACAAATTAGAGGGTCAAACTATAGTGTATGAAGATGAGTCGTACATACACAGCAGTCCTACAACATCTAAAAGTTGGAGTGACGATAGCGAATTAGGTTTTTAGGCACCTGTTGCCAAAGGGCAAACACTTATTATCATTCATGCTGTTCGTTCCAAATGCCCTTCTTTTACAAGTTGCAACAAAAAACAGGAGATTTTCATCAAGAAATGAATACAGAAAATTACATGAAGTGAATCAACAGCATGCTGATACCTAATATGCCTGCTGGGTCTATTCTGGTTTATCGACAATGCTTCACAATGTGGCAACACTCAAATTGACAAACAACCTACCTCAAATTCTGTGAAAGAAGAAATGAGAGCCAGATTACTTAGACATAATATAGCTTTTGATGAAAGCATGAGTAAAACAAATATAACTTAGTTAAAGCCAACAAATCCCTTCAGAAGTCATAACTCATAATACTTGGCCAGATATTAATACATTGCCATTAATGTACTTAAGACTGCCACCGTATCACCCAGATCTAAACCCAATCGAATTAATCTGGGCTGATGTCAAAAACTGGGTGGCCTGCAGAAATATCACTTTTAAACTAAAAGATCTCGCCAGCGATTTGCAGAAATTGGAAGGCCAGAATGGGAAAATGTATGTCGACATGTTGAATAAATTGAGAATCATTATTTAAAAAAATACGGAATTGCAGAAAATTAATTAGAAAAAATTCTCATCCAGGATAATAGTGCAGAAAGTAGTGACAGCAGTGATGGCAGCAATGATGTGAGTGATTCCGCAGAAGAGGAAGGGCTGTCAGGTGTGGAAGAACTGGAGGCAGATGCTTGACAGTGTTTTTATATTAAGGGCATTTTACAGCGGTGGATTTAAATATACTGTATATAACTATAAGTTTATCGTGTAGTGCAGTGCAGTGCATAACCGGTGTGCGGATATTTGACAATGACTGTCCCACAGACTCCTGCAGCATGCAGACGACCGGTCACCTCCTGATCTGGTGTGTAACTCGCTTCATAGCTCTCATTAAGATTTTCACGTGTCTAGAACTGTTGCGCCAGTTATACTCTACCTTTCCTAGATTTGAAAGTAATTAGAAACCAGAACAAGATCAATTTTGGAATCTACAGGAAACCTACACATTCTGAAAACTACATAAAAAACAATAGTTTCAACCCAGTACCACACAAACATGCAGTCCTTAACAGTTTGACCCATAAATTGGCTTACACACTACTAACAGAAACAGAATACAAGCACATAGTTAACACAGCCATGAACAATGGCTTCACCAAACAAATTTAGAGAAAAAATAGCACATTTCAAGAAACAGAAACACATTAAGGACACCACAAATCTTACGCAACAAAAAAGCAAAATGATTTTCAAGAAGTTCACTTTCCACCCAAGGACTGGCTACAAATTCCACATCATCTTCAATAAACACATTTGTCTAGCTCCACAAAATAGATTAAGTATACAGAAATTACTCTGCAACAAATCAAAGCACCAAATACCTCAGAACAAACAAGCAGGAATCTATCAATTTAATTGCCCAGAATGTGACCAAATATACATAGGTAAAACAAAAAGAAATTTAGAGACCAGATTAAAAGAACATATGAAACACAAACAAATGGACTAATCTGCAGTTGCACATTATTTTTGGACAACAAATTACATCACACCAAATATAACACTCTTAAAACCGACAAAACACACTGCAAAGTTGGAAACTTGGGAAAAGTTACTAATCACAAAACATAAACACCATGTGATGAATTTTGAATTGCCACCATTGAACCCACTATGGGGTTTCACCACTATACCAGATTCCACCACGAGGAACCAATCGGCCACTTACGATGATGGGAGCAATTAGCTCCTGAAACCGGGAAAGTTATAGAATATTTAAGGATGTTAAGTGTTTCAATTCTGACTCAAATTTTCTA
Organism: Deroplatys truncata; assembly: GCA_030765065.1. NCBI lineage: Eukaryota > Metazoa > Arthropoda > Insecta > Mantodea > Mantidae > Deroplatys > Deroplatys truncata. The sequence goes on from CM060990.1 coordinate 233,470,205, forward strand.
TATAATAATATTATAAAATACAGAGAACAGCATTAACTTACCCATTTTGCCACTTCCTGCAGATAGTCACTTCAGATCTGCTCCTTTTTGCCATGCTCTCTAACTGTAACAAAATACCTTCTCCTGGCATAGTTCTGCTATGTTCTACTGATTCACAGAAGTATTTACCTAATTTAGCTGTTTCCTCTGAAAACTCATGGCCTATCTTTCTATCCAGAGCAAACATAATTGCAACTCTCCTATCCACTTCACTACTATGCAGATCAAATGCCTAGTGGCTGCAAAGTTAGCTGAATCTTTTTAATGGACCATGACAAGGGAAGAATGGTGAGCAACTGATGTTTTTTTAGCTATCCTCTGCCAACTTGAATGCCTATTTAAGGTTCTCTAGGATTTCATTGTCTGCTCAACTCATATCAGCTGATAAAAACATTTTTTTTAGAGCCAGCTCTATGATTTTTCACTTCACTTTCGGGGTACATTATTTCAGTTAATTTTTTTCTTTATTGGACTCAAACCCACTACAGTGAGTGAATCTTTATAAGGCAGCTATATAGAGACTAGCCTCAATGGATTGCACTTCACTTAACCTGTATCATTATTACTATGACTAATTTTTACTTGAACACTAGAATTGGTGCACATTTACTTCTAATGACCTTGCCTGCGCTACTGTATCCTTTTGCTGTAATTTAATTCTCCATGGGGCAAATACACAAATTATATTTCAATATCATTCTGGAACGCCATATATGTCTGCCCTAGAATGTGGTACTTTACAGAGTGCTTTAGCACAAACATTTTTGTGAACTGGAAGTTGAAGGGTGTTGAAGCAACGGTGAACTGTGTAAGATTTGCATTTCATTTTCGGCAACATATGAAAAAAGCAGTATCATAAAGCACTACATGTGTAGGCATATTACAACATTCATTGACTTGATTAAAGCTTCTTTCGATTTTAGTTTTCTTACCTTGAAGAAAGACTCATGAGAATGTATCACTAAAGAAATGTCATTAATAACCACTTATGCTTAACTCACAACACTTTAATTAATGTTACCAGCACACTGAAAGACTGAAGAGAACATATATACACATAAATGCGAGTTTATATTATCACATTGCTGGATATCCTGCCTTCATTGCATCACATGTACTGTGCTGCTGCAGAGCATCTGGTGAACATTGTGCATAAACCATGTAAATTGTTGCATTTATTCAGTTTTGTGTTATAACAACGAACACCCTAATATTACCACTTTTCCAACACCTCTGGCTTCTCTTAATGACACATGAATTATTCTCAATCTAATATTTTAGTTTTATAAAAATCCAACGATGCTTAAAATAAGTACAAACTCATATACAATTTTGTGTATATTATAAAAACAATTATTATATGCTGTAATGAAATACGGACTTTTACCTACAAAATGAGATTTGGTACAATATTCTGAAATAAAGGACTGCGGAACTTGCACACTTAAAATAAGACAAAATGAATACAATAAATTTATTGTTCAATACTGAGACAACCGTTGGGTTTTAAATGCTAATATTTGATAAATAAACTTTCCCTTATTAATAGTACAAATTAAAATGTAAACAAAAAATGTAAAATTTTTTGCCGTTCGATTTCATACGGAATGTCCCATATGCCTCTTTTAGGATAACCACTAAATACTTGTTCCAAACCTCTAGCTTCTCCATCAATGCAGGTTTTCTTGAAACCATCTCCCCTTGGAACCTGGTATAATATTGTATCATTGTTGTAGAATTTGACAATTGAAGCTTTAACCTCTTAACATGTACATTATTTACAATGTGGTGGTTCTTTTTTCAACTATCTTTTTAATTGCCATAATAAAACATTCAATCAAGTACAATAATGATAACAATGAAATTGATTTTAAGAGGTTAACAATGGACATTTTGATCTCTGAATATCCACATAATTAAAATACTGAGTATACTAAACTTGTATTATGCTTTTTTTGAAAGTACATATAAAAAGTGACTACTGGGCACTGAGGCATTATGAAATGAAAGCAACACTAAATACTAAATGTTAGAACCTTTGTTAATATGTTAATGGCTATGTGAAATACCCTGAAACAAGAATCAATACATAAGGCTATGCCACAATCTTTACACATGTATCTTGATTCCCTCTGTGCCTTCTTTCCTCTGGCATCACCCACTCTGAATGCACATCCTGCATGTTCCTGTTGGATTCGCTTCTTCTACAGTGGGAGGAATTGCAGACAGCAAATTATGTCCAACAAGTTGCATTGGCATTGCTTTCACTGATGGACAGCCCAGTGCTTTCAGCAAAAATTCCTCCCTCTGATGTTTGGCAATGAACTGCTCAGCGACAGCCATGTGAAAGCAGTATGTTTTCCTCCATATTTTCTTGAACAGGACAAAGAGATGAAAAAATGTCTTCTTATAGTAATTTTTCCCTGTCTTGTGTGGCAATGGATTGTTTGCAAAGTGCTGATCTACTTTATCTGCACCTTCGATTATATCATTATAAGCAAATGCAGCTGCTGGTTTTACAATATCTTTGTTTCTTACTTTCTGTGTTTGCATTTCTGCATTGTGGATAGTGGTTAAGATGCAGACACCTCTCTGTCTTTCCATTTCAGTGCAGTTAGTTTGCCTTGCTGGAATGCTGCTACTTCCCCTTTAGTTTCCTGGTCCAAAAAGAAGGCTGAATTTCTTTCCTTGTTGGACGCATAGTGTTATATATATATATCTGTGCTTTTTGTTAGCAGGTCAGTAAATTGGGAGAACTATAATAGTTATCCAATTAGACAGTACCCCATGTTTAGCAAGTATTTCATTAGCATCATAACAATCTGTGATAACATTGGAAGATCTTTGTATTTCAGTTCAAATTTGGTGCCCTTGCTTATATAAATTAGGGACCAAACATATCCAGTAACTGACTCACACAACATGAATGTTTTGATGCCAAATCTAGCTCTCTTGAGTGGTAGACACTGGATCCATTCCAGTCATCCTTTATATAACATCAAACTTTCATCTATCATCACGTCTCTTTCTGAAATACAGATACTTCTAAATTTAGCAGACAGACAGTTAAAATGTTAAAACTATGTTAAGAGGTTAACATCCTCTGGAAGTCTCTGCTATGAAGCTGTTTTCACTAGTTTGCCAAAGGTTAATTCTTCTCTTTTTGCATTAAGATGTAGCCTCTTGTGAAAATGCTTCTACAACAGGTTTTCTGCACTCTCCAAAATGCTACTTAGATTTCAATGCTGATATTGGTGTCAGAATATTGTTAAGATTTTTCCCTCCTCCTCCCCATGCACCTTGTTGCCAATTTACTGCATCTGATTACACATTCTCTTCAATGTCCTAATTATTCTATTACTCTTTTAGTCTTGTTTAGTTTAGACCTTTCTTCTCTATTGAGACGGAAGCACAGATGAAGGTGGATGGGGAAAAGCCACTGCACAAAGGGAGATAGTACACTGTCTCTTTCTTTCATTCTTGCCCGCTATGCATCAGCAGATCATGTGACAGCAATATTACTGCACAACTTGTTCGCACTTGCCTTCATATGTGCTCCTGACTATAATGGTATTTTCTTCTTTTACATTCTTCATTGTGATCTCTTTTTTTTAGATGGTGTCTACACTCACATTCTCTTTCTGCCGGTGCTTTAATCAATTTCTAAGGACAGCGTGCACCAACCTGGAGTAAGCTCTACTTTCGTAGTAAACTACTATTCAAGTCAACACACGGCGACTTCCATGCGAGAGTAAGCTACTTCCAAAGCATTTTACTCCTATCAGATACCCACAGATTAAATTACCGCAGAAGTAAATGTCAGAGAGCACCATTGTGTAGTATGTTACTACAGAATTAAATACAGCACAAATATAGGTCAGAATTTACCCTTGCAACCTGGTTTGAGTAACTAAATCTGAGAGATATTTATTCACCATAATATTCATTTACAGAATTAGGCTTCGTCAAATATAACATATACAAATAGAAAATATATAACATTACAAGTATGCTATTTACAATGTTTGAATGTTTACAAATGAAATTTACATGAAGCACAATTTACAGATGCATGACTTGCATTTCTGACAGTTGTTTTTTGAGTTATTGATGTGTTCAAGGAACTCCTTTGTGCTGCAGAAGCATTGAGAGATTAAGAATTTCTTTACCATATGCTTGAACCGTTTACATTTAGGGTTGTATTTTTTTTATTGCATTATACAATAGGATTCCAGTGTGGAAAATTGACTGGTGTTTTTTACAGGTTCTGTTATTTTCTATATGGATTTGATTATAATTACGTGTAAAGCAGGTATGAATTACACTGTTAATATTAAATAGATGTAAATTGTTTTGTATAAAGCAGATTGTTTCCAGAATATATATACATGGTACTGTCAGTATTTCATAGTCAATGAAGAAGGATCTACAATGTGTGGTTTTACTTACATTTGCAATGGTTCTTATTATTTGTTTTTGTATGAGAAATACTTCTGTTAGTTCTGAGCTACAGCCTCATAAGATTATGCCATACCTTACTATCGATTTTACGTATGAATTATATACAAGTACTGTTGATTGAACTAGAATACCGTATCATATTTGGAGGAAGATATTTTTGACGTGTTCATGGATTACTTAGATTACATTGATGATCTTGATGAAGAAAACAGCGATTACGTAGGTTACATTGATGATCTCGACGGAAAAAAACTACGGGAATGCGAGTGGTATGTGAGAACCATATGATACTTATACAGAGAGAGACCAAAAAGAGCTCAATGAACATTTCAGTATTAGGAAAGAATCATATACACGCCTTTTGAACCTGCTTGGAGAACATTTCAACAAAACTCAAACACAAATTCAGCTCTATAATCCAAACTGCAATTATTATTGTTATGCGTCCTGTAAGTGTTTCATACCGGAATATTTCAGAAGCTTGAGCCGGCATTATGGTGAATTTAACGTAATGTGACAGTCTTACACTGTATTAAATGGAGATATTTAAAAATGACTTAACGCGATGTAACTTAAAAAGTTTGGCAATGTTCAAACTTTTCCTTCCTGTTACGTCAAGTTTGATTTTACATGGTAATTAAAACCAATTGGCACTAGCTAATATAAAAGAACCATCAATCAAGAGTCATTTCCATTATGTTACGTGCATGCCAATTATACCTTTAGTTTACCAGGATTTTCATGTCACGTTAAATAAAGTTCATTGTAATCCCGGTATTACAGGCGATCTTATAAATAAACATTCACCACGTGTCTGCTAGCCGTGTATTTCATTTGCGTTGTTAAAGCTCTTTTGAGGTTGAGAGCAAGGTACCTACACATATAAATATACACGAGTGTTCAGAAAATAACAGACAATTTCCTTCACTTTTACAGACTTCCCACACATTGTGTGTGTGCAATTGACTGCATGCATGTTACTATTTTGTATCCATCCGCGAATATGGTGAACTTTTCCGAAATCAGAAAGGTATTTCTCTTTCAACACACAAGTGATCTGCAATGCAAAATGAAGATTACAAACATTGTTTCCAGAATTTTAAGCTCCTTTTCAGTACATTTCCCATTGTTCGAATTATTAAACGTGTCAACCACGACTTTCCAGCAGCTTTACAACAAGTTTTGGCTTTTTTGCATTACTTTGGTCTTCATTGAAAACGTTAATAAAAGTAGCCTCTTGTGAATCAGGAACCTAAGCTTATATATATAAAAAACTAACCTAACCTCCCGTAAATCAGAAACGTAAAAACTAATAAACTTAAAAAAAAAAAGCAATTAGGAACACATGCTGTGATCGTTGGCGATATCTCACTGGCTTTGAAGACCAACGTAATGCAGATACACCACACATTTTTTTACACTCATATTGTTTAAATGGATTTTCTTTATTTCTACCAACAAACATTTGTCTCTCTCGCTTATGTTTCTCCCCTTTTCCTATCGCACATAACCTTATTCATGATCGATAAAGTAAATCGCACAAACAAAACATTACCTCGGGAGTAATGAGCTGTTACTTCCGTAGTCATAACTAAAAGAGTAAATTGTAATTGAGCTCTCCAATGTTACTTCTGGGGTAAATTGCTCCCGTAGTAACCTACTTCCGTAGTGGGGACTTGTTTAGTAAACGTTACTTCCGAAGCAATTTACTCTAACATGGTGCACGCCGCCCTAAGATGCTTGCTTCTGCCATCAATTGAGAGCAATATGAAATAGGAAATGTATGGAACAGCAGTCTGTTAAAGCACTCTTGCTGAAAATCCACTGACTTCAGGAAAATAATGTTTCCATACCTTTTCGTTGGTAATGTGATGCTAACACAGGAAATAGAACGAAACTTTAAGCCCCTTTTTATTTTATTGATTATGATACTTTATAAATGTTCAGCAAAACCGATGGACATTAATATGCAGTGTGTATAAAAGAAGCCTGAAAGCCTATTTGAAGTATTTTTTATATTTGAAGTACTTATCACCATGCACCAAAGAAGACCTAATATTTGATGATTTAAAAAACTTATGTATATTCCATGTGGAGTTGCTAGTCTCCCATCAGATGCCTCCCCGGATAGTGGATAGGGGAACACTCACCAGATATAGCGGGTACCAGGGAATAAAATACTCGGGGCAGACCAAAACTAGCATCTACTGCCTTGTAGAGGGATATTAAATTATCAAAGGCTAAGGGAACAAAATCTTGAGTAAAAATCACCTGGTCTTACAGGTTGATGTGATGGGTCAACTCCCCGTTCATTAAGTTAAAAAACCCAAGGAATTACAGCCAGACAGATTTAAAGGCTCAACATGTATCCTCTGAACTATCAGTTAAAAAGAAGATTATTGACAACAGAAATGGATTATTGGAGGAGATTTGCTAGGATATCTATAAGAAAGAAAATTAGATATGAGATTATAAAAGAAAACATGAATGTTCAAAATTCAATTTCAGATTTTATTCAACAGAAACAACTAGAATGGTAGTTAATTCTGTGCGATGACTCTATTTACTATGGCGGCCGCGCACAAAGCTATATTCAACTGCCAACATCAGAACTGTATATTCGCGGTATGCCAGCTGCTACCAACGTAATATTTAACATCACTAGACGTTAAACAAATGTGGAGGGGGGAAAAAACTTAAACAAGCAGGGAACACACAGGTGATGTTAAAATGTGCGTATGATGTATTTGGTGTTTTGTACATGTGTAAAATAAGTAAGGCATGTTTTCTATAAGGGTAAATAAAAAGTGAAATATACATAAACCGGAGTATAATGCACAGAAATATGCGTGGGTTGTGTGCAAAAATACAAAATGAAACACAATTACCGGTAAAATAAAACACATACATGAAGCCAAACATAAATAATGTTTAAAGCAAAGCAAACATAAACTCTGGCAAGAAAAATAGAAAATGTTCCATTTTTTTCCCATTAATTTTTACTTACTCTACCGTACGTCTTAGGTAGAAGTTTTGTATTTCACTGAAAATACATGTTTTGAGGCCCCTAAATAAAAAACACTTTTACTTATTCTACCGCGTACCTAAAAAGGCAGAGGAGGTTTTGCATTCCACACAAAAATTCGATACTGAGATTTCACCGGAAATACATGTTTTGAGGCACCCTGAATAAAAAAAGCATTTTTACCTTTCCTATCACGTAACTAGTTGGTAGAGAAGGTATTTGGCAGTTTTCTTCCTAAAATGAATTTCTTGGATTCATAGGGCCTCAAAACATGCATTTTCTGGTGAAATCACGGCATCAAATTTTTTGATGGAATATAATGCTTTCTCTGCTTACTGTAAGTGCGTAATACAGAAAGTAATAAGAATATTGTTAGTAAGTGCGTATGTTTTATATAGGGAAATTTGTGAAGTGTAAGAATACTGGAAACAAAATAAACAAGCACACAATATGCACGGGTACATGACAAACATAAATGTGCAAAACATTAATTTTAAACAGTAGAACACAAATAACTATGCGCGGATTATATGCAAAAATACAAAACTGAAATGCAATAATGTGGTAAAACAAAACAACACAAAACAAATGGAAACAACAGTAGTTGTTTGTTCTGAAAACATAAATATAGAATGCAAGAATACTGTGAAACGACCCTTTTCTTTTTAGGGCCACCATTTCCTTCACTTAAAAGCGGCTAGTCACGCATTGAAATATAATTGTGCTTATTTTATTTTACTGATTTATTTTGCATACATACTGCATTTTGGGGTTATTTGTTATGCGCTTATTTGGTTTCAGGTACTTTTACTTTCCACCTTCATATTTTTCCAGATACTGTTTACAGGTATGTATTTTATGTTTGCTTATTTTACAGTATTCTTGCATTCTATATTTATGTTTTCAGAACAAACAACTACTGTTTGTTTCCATTTGTTTTGTGTTGTTTTGTTTTACCACATTATTGCATTTCAATTTTGTGTTTTCACATATAATCCACACATATTTATTTGTGTTCTACTCTTTAAAATTAAATGTTTTGCACATTTATGTTTGCCACGTATCCGTGCATATTTATTGTGTGTTTGTTTCTTTTGTTTCCAGTATTCTTACACTTCACAAATTTCCCTATATAAAACTTACGTACTTGCTAACAACATTCTTATTATTTTCTGTACTATGCACTTACGTAAGCACAGAAAGTATTATATTCCATCAAAAAATTTGATGCCAAGATTTCACCATAAAATGCATGTTTTGAGGGCCTATGAATCCAAGAAATTCATTTTAGGAAGCAAAACTGACGTATACCTTCTCTAAAAATGCTTTTTTTATTCAGGGTGACTCAAACATGTATTTCCGGTGAAATCTCGGTATCGAATTTTTGTGTGGAATGCAACATCTCCTCTATCTACTAGGTACGTGGTAGAATAAGTAAAAGTTATTCTTTTCATTCAGGGCGCCTCAAAAACATGCATTTCTGGTGAAATCTTGGTATCTAACTTTTGTGTGGAATGCCATACCTCCTCTACCTTTTTAGGTATGCGATAGAATAAGTAAAAGTGTTTTTTATTTAGGGGCCTCAAAACGTGTACTTTTGGTGAAATTTTTTTGTGAAATGCAATACTTCTACTAAGAAGTACGGGTAGAGTAAGTAAAAATTAATGGGAAAAAAATGGAACATTTTCTATTTTTCTTGCCAGAGTTTACGTATGCTTTGCTTTAAACATTATTTATGTTTGGCTCCATGTATGTGTTTTATTTTAAGGATTATTGTGTTTCATTTTTGTTTTCACACGCAATCCACGCATGTTTCTGTGCGTTATACCCTGGTTAATGCATATTTCTCTTTTTATTTACCCTTGTAGAAAACGTGCATTACTTATTTTACGCATGTACAAAAACACCAAATACATCATACGCACATTTTAACATTACCTGTGTGTTCCCTGCTTTTTAAACTTTTTTTTTCTCCTCCACGTTTGTTTAACGTCTAGCGATGTTAAAATATTACATTGGTAGTGGCTGGCATACCGCGAATATACATTTCTGATGTTGGCAGTTGAATAACGCTTTACGCGCGGCCACCATAGTAAATAGAGTCATCGCACAGAATTACCAAATGGTATGGGCATGCTAAAAGAATGGAACACAAACGATTACCCAAAAGAATATTGGCGTGGATGCCATTAGGAAGGAGGAGAAAAGGAAGATCATATACTATGTGGATTCAAGGAATTAGAGGGGCAATGATGGATTGGGAAATTGAGGAAGATTTATGGTCCAACACAAGAATGCAGAAAAAGTGATAAGATGATGTAGTCTTGGGTGCCAGAAAAATGTTTGTGCATTGTAAAACCAGAAATACGAGGCGCATCCAGAAAGTAAGTTTGCTGATTTTGTTTCCTTTAAAGTAAACAAATTTTGCCAGGAAAATTGCACATGCATAACAGATCTATGGCATATCAATCATATGCCGGCCGGACAGGTCTCACATGATGTCAGTAGCGCGGCAGCAGTGGCTCAAAATGGCGGCTCTTATTCATTCTCTCGCTGCCTGCAAGGTTCAGTCAGTGCTAAGTTCCTTACTGCACAAAACCTAGAGCCGATTGAAATCCATCATCAGCTCTGTCAGGTCTACGGGCTGAACATCATGAGCAAACAGATGGTGTGTCGCTGGTGTAGGCAGTTTTCCGAAGGTCGTTAAAATGTCCATGATGAGGAGCGCAGTGGGCAACCCTCCCTCATCCATGATATCCTTGTTGAGTTGGTACGGCAGCGCATCGTGGAGAACCATCACTTCACAATTACGGAGCTCAGCAGCCATTTTCCGCAGATATCATAATCCTTGTTGCATGAAATTGTCACTAAGAACCTGCTGTTCAGGAAATTGTGTGCCAGGTGGGTGTCAAAATACCTGACACCCGAGCACAAAACACTTAGGAGCAGCACTGACATTTCTATAGCGGTATCATGACGATGGTGACGAGTTCCTCAACAGGATTGTCACGGGCAATGAGACATGGATTTTGCAATTTATCCTAGAAACCAAGCAGCAGTCGATGCATTGGTGTCACAGTGGATCTCAGGTCAAGACGAAAATTCAAACAGACTGTGTCGGTGCAGAAAGTGATGTGTACAGTGTTCTGGGACAGGAAAGGCATTCTGCTCATTGACTTCCTGCCCAGAGGTGAAACAATGAATGCTGACTGTTACTGTGAAACACTGTGAAAATTGCAATGTGCCATTCAAAACAAGAGGCATGGAATGCTTACTGCAGGCGTTGTGCTACTCCATGACTATGCTCATCCACATATGGCTCGGCACACAGCAACTGTTCTGCAGGAGTTTGGCTGGGAGCTGTTTGATCATCCACCATACAGTCCTGATCTTGCTCCCAGTGATTTCCATCTTTTCTTGCACCTTATGAAATTCCTGTCCTCCGGTCAGCGTTTTGACAATGACGAAAAGCTGAAGACGACTGTCACATGCTGGTTCCATTCACACGTGGCAGACTTCTATGACACAGGAATACAAAAGTTGATCCCACGATATGACAAGTGTCTCAATTCTTGTGGTGACTATGTTGAAAAATAGCTCAAACATTGCTGTACCTTTTGCCAATAAAGTTTTTCATGTAACTATGTTTTCTTTGTTTTAAAAAAATAGGGAAACTTACTTTCTGGATGTGCCTCGCATATAATGTAAATTCAAACATTTACTTGTAAAACTTGTACACATTAAATTGAAATTCTCATGCATTTTTCATTGTGGTTTGCATAGCCTAAACTCTATAGCATTAAACATCTTATTCTTTGGGATCTGTGAGCATTTTAATATTGAATAAGGCAGCTTAAACTATGAAAAATCATATCCCTATGTTAAGAAACTTAAATTTTAAATGACTACTTTATTCCTTGATATGACATTTCTGTGGAATCGCTCCATATCAGTAATACCAGAAAATGAGGTCTCTACTCATGTACAATCACAACTACCATTATTGACAGATAAACCATGTATGCACTTTCATTATATATTTAGCACACATTCAAAATTAATAAGCATATGTCTATATGTTATACCTTCATTCAGTTTTCATGTTTCAATTATTCCTATTTCTATGAGGCTAAGGGTATGCTGCCACAGCAGACAATCTTCTACAAATCAAATAAGGAAAATTATCCACTCTGGAGGAAAACAGATGCCCAGTTAGCATGCTAGTGGACCTTATTATACAGCTTGTCAATTGCTGTTTTCCAAAGCATTTGCCTCAAACATGGGAGTTGCTGTTTTCAAGTTAATCTATTGGTGCAAGGGACACAAAGGGTGATCGGTCCATCCTTCTGTTGGTTCATCTGTCTGTCCATTCATCCATCCAACCATTCATTCATTTTTGTATTGTTCAATTAAGTAACAACTTACGGAAAGATGGTACATTTTGAAAGATTTTGTGGAATTTAATAGCTAATGAATGAAAAACTACAACCTTTGATTATCCAAACTAATTGCGATCAAGACTACCTCGGACATGAAAAAACTAATAAAGTGGAGATAATGTGCTAATAGGTCATAATTGACAAAAAAAATTGCTTAAAAGTGTATGGTAATGATTTATTACAATATAATTCATTAAAATTAACATTGAGTACCTCATTCAGTTAAACAGTCACAATGTTTAAGAAGATACTTTTACCTAAAACATGGAAAAAAATTCATATTTTTGATTTTCCCAAAAATGGTTTGAATGATTTTTATTAAAATACAATATGCTTAAGATACTTGCATGACAAAATGTATATCTTGAATTTTCTGGGAATAGCCTGTGAAAAGCTCTTCATTCTGCAAGACCTGTAAAATTGTTAGGCTGTAAGAGAGATACAAAATCAGGCATGTCCAAATTGAAGCAGCAGAGGGGAAGATTTAATAACTCACCTCTCTGTGTGAAGCATTGGCGCATGCTGCTATGCAATGTAATGGAATGTTGTAAACACAAGGCCTTCCTCATCTGAATCTAGTGTTGTTGACTTTTTTTTGTGGTTTCGGTGATATGTTTTACTTTGGACAAGTCTATCATCTGCTGCTATCATCTGCTGCTAAGGATGATGTACAGAGCCTTAACAGATGAACCAAATAATCGCCACATAGTCTACTGTGATGCTGGTTTTCAATATAATTCATTTTAGAAAAGCTTTGCTCGCAAATGTATGTGCAGCCAAAAATTGCCATTAAATGTGATGCAAATAATAGCAATTTGGAAAATGAATCCTTTGGCAATGATTTAAATAACTCCCAACCTCTTTCTTTCAAACATTTTATGTTCGTACAATTTTGAAGAGCAAGTATTCAATTTGCAGTTCATGTGGAGCCTCTGTACATGGGAAAGTGAAGGGGTTGGTGAAAAGTTTCATATTCTTTTCTAGTGTATTTAACTCTGCAAAGTGGGATTCAAATGTTACATGTAGCTGCTTCACAACTGCCACATGTTTTTCCAGAAAAACAACATTTATAGTAAAAACTGACCCCAAGCATGGAAAATGATACAAATCCCCAACCTCCAATTGACCTTGAAATAGTCTCAGCTTTGCCATGACTGTCATTACAGCATTACTTAAAAGTACTGTTTGATTTTTACCCTGCAAGGTTGTATTCAAACAATCAAGATGATGAAACAAATCCACCAGAAATGCAAGATCACACAACCATTCTTCTTCACTCAATTCAATAACCGCATTCCTTTGGCTTGTCATGAAACTTGCAATGTATGGCATGAGTGAAAGAAACATTTCAGCATGATACCCCTACTGAGCTATCCAATGTGGCAATAATATGGCACACATGAATACTCTGGTTCCATCTCTTCTAATAGTTCTTTAAACTGTCTATGACGAAGAGTGCTTTTTTTATGAAATTCACACATTTGACCAACCACAGACATAAACACTACTTAGGGTAACTCACTGTGCACATAGAGCTTCCCTATGAATGATACATTGTATTGATAGAAAGTCAGATTTCACACCTGTACTTTGTAAAAATTTCCTCCACCTTCCACTAAAACCATTTTCATGCCATGTCATAGATGGTGCTCCGTCAGTTACAACACTTACCAGTTTATTCCACGGAAAGTCAAATTTGCACCCAACATGATGTATGACATTGAAATTATCTTCCCTGCATATTTTATTCCTCAAAGAAACAACATCCAGAAGTTCTTCAATGATATTTAATTCATTAATAATACCCCTCAAGAACACAGCCAGTTGAGTGTTTATCAATTCTTTCCATACTTTCATCCAAGGCTAAAGAAAAACATAGTAATGATTTGTTTTCTGCAGCTTTTCTTCCACATCGCATCCCAAGTTTTCAATGCAGCTTGCAATAGTATTCCGCGAAAGACTTAAAGATTGGAAGGATTCAATTAAATTTGGGCACATGTCTTCAGCTGCAATAATTAAACATTTTTTAATAAATTCCCCTTCCTGATATGTCTTTGTAAGATTCCCAATTTTTTTCCGCATTGCGCTACAACATTGTCATGATTTTCACAACATTAGCAACATCAGATGTTGATTTTTTCATATTGCTAAGTTTCTGGGACCTAGTTTCCCTGTAAATAAAAGTATGGAATAGTAATGCAATCTTAATTATTTCTTATTATCTCAATTACTACATTAAAATGTCTATGAAATCGCAAACACTAATGATGGTGATTACATACCTGACAGAATGTGTCTACCATACTCATTATTATGATAGCTCATGAAATGTCATTTAATATTACACTGAGACACACCTGCTAAGTGCTTGTCACAAATCAGACGATGAGCCTGTAGCATCTGAATGTTAATGAAAAGTAATGTAAAATTATAAGCTGTGCTTGTTAAATTATTTTATATTTGTAATTGGACGTGTCCTTTAAATGCATTTAAAAGGAAGATAATAAAAATGAAATGCATCCTTAGTTATTCAAGTGGCACAGCTAATGGCATATCCTCATAATCCTTGATATCACGTTTATCATAAAATTAAAAAACACTGCACCGTACATCTTTTTCGAAATCAACCAGGTTTGTCCTCTCTAAGATAAGCGTATATGCTTTCTCGGCGATATCGACCTCTGTGATCTAGGGATATCATGCTAGCTTCTAGTTCCCGAGGCTGCAGGCTCAAACCCGATGGAGGACAATAGATTTTTTTGGCATAAAAGTCCTTAGCATGGCTTCCTTTGGAGGGGAAGTAAAGCCGGTGGTCCCACGTCATAGATTTACGGCACATAAAAGAACTTCAAGCCTGATAAAGAGGCCTCTGAGCAAAATTTCTGGTCTTTCATCCCAATATAGAATGGGATGCTAAGAACCATAGTAATTAAAAGAGCATCCAAACATAAAAAGAATTCTTGGCAATCTAAACAATTCTGCGGCTCCCTCTACATACACCTTTCTTGCTTCCCTACACGCACGCACGCACGCACGCACACGCGCACACACACACACACGTGAAACAGTTGATGTACTTAATGAGCATGCCTCAGCCGTAACTTCTTGACATTTCGTGGAAGTTAAGATTTTTGCAGTTTTCTTCGTTGGCATACTCTATAAAGAAATTATACACACTGAAGACAACAGCCCTAACCTCAGTGCTATGTCCACTGGTACTACTGGGCTGACTAAGCAAAAGAGTTAACTTTTAAACACTAGGACAAAGCCCATCACTGAAAGAACCGAGTACACCACAGCTGAATTCACAAATGAGTCACCTAACCTTCCAGCAAATGTGCTGTAAAAAGTACATCAGCAGTACTTTTGCTTTGTCAATGTTTTAACCTTGAGCTATCGCAATGAATTCCATTGTTGATGCTTCCTCGAGAATGTGATACAGTTTCTGATTCTTTGCTTAAAGTCCTCAGTTGGCATACTCTTTATATCTTTATATGTTTTTTTTTTTTTGTGTAACAAGATGTTGAATGTTGTAAAACGCAAAAAACGCTCTTCTCATGTAATGAATACGTGCTTGGTTCTAGGATTCGACATTAAGCAGAAGCAAGCATAATAACCATAACCATTAAAATGCACTTAATCATTTGTTTTCCAATGGTATTCTTCAGTGAAACAAAACCATACAGGACGTTTATTAAAACCAACGTTACGTATAGTTTTGTAGAGTTGCATCAGAGGGCTTTGAAAGGATTTTGTAGCTGTATTAGAAGAAGAAGAAGACGAAGAAGAAGAAGAAGAAGAAGAAGAAGGAGAAGAAGAAGAAGAAGAAGAAGAAGAAGAAGAAGAAGAAGAAGAAGAAGAAGAAGAAGAAGAAGAAGAAGAAGAAGAAGAACCCTTGTGGGATAACTATTTCTAAATTCCAATCGTCCACATCGGTACATACATTTTGTGCTTTTAGAGCAAGGTTCAGTTGACTCCGCTGATGATGAGGCCTTGATAGCCTCGAAACATCGTCCATCTTTTACCATCATGATGTAAGAACATTCATATTTTTAAATATATTTACAACATGGAGAATTACACATTATTAAGTGATAATTATCTCTATGACTTAACAATACATAAAATAACTACGACAGCAATAGATTTTATTATTATTATTATTATTAATATTATTATTACAAGCATAACTATAACTAAAAGTTTCCATTTAAACATCATAAAAGACAACTATATATTAATGGTGAACCATTGGGTGTAAAAATATGATTCTTTTTTGTACTTATTCAGGAAAACGGCACCTTTTATTCTAGCTACCTGTTGCTTTTCTGAAATACGAAATAAGCATGTGCGCACATGATATTGCAATTAGAATTTTACCAGAGGCGAGGTGTACTGTCCATATGAGGCAACGCCACATTACTGCTATTTGCTAGTGCCATATTGGTGGACATGCCTTAAACGTCAAGAGATTTGGACAGCATAGTAGTGTATACAGTCTTGCTTAATGAGATTCGGGAGATGGCGGCGGTGAATGTTTCGTCTCTTCGCGTGTCCTCGGTTTTCTGTACTCTACACGATAAATCCAGCCCTGATAGCGCATTTTTAAACACAGATCAATCAAATAGGATCAGTAATACAAGAGGAAATAAAGACTGGCAATTACCTGCAACAGAAACGGAGATAAATGACAAAGAAGTGTGCTGCAGTAAACACCGCGAGCAGATAGCGTCGCTTCACATGGTCATGGAGACCCTGTACAAAGACATTAAGGACTACAAGGAAATTATTGACAAACTTCGCCAGGAGAACAAACTTTTGAAGCTACATGATGCCAGCATGAAGGACACGAAAAAAAGTAACATCACAACCACTGCACGAGGCGCAATTGGCAAAGATCAAGCGAAAAAATGCGAAGAATGGACGACCGCAAACAAGAAGCTAACGGCACCAAGAATTCAAAAGATCAGTGAAAACAATATTCCGCTGCGAAATCGTTTTGAAGTACTGCAAGACTTGGATGACAGCGGAATGAAGAATATGTACAATGAAGATGAGAAGGAACAACTAACTCAAAGCGACGACACGGTAAACGAATTCAAATATGAAAGGACCAAAGCCATTATAATAGGTGATTCGATGGTACGCCATACTAGCAATTACGTCGATGAAAACATTAAAGTTTATTGTTATCCCGGAGCTCAGCTTGAACACATAAGAAACCAGCTAGTAATGAACACAGATGATCCAGATATTGTGGTGATACACGCGGGGACTAACAACATCAACACGGCGGGCACACCTGAGGACATCATGCGGGAACTGACCGAAGTTGTGACGGTCGGAAAGAAGCTGTTTCCACGGGCGAAATTCTGCGTCAGCGGTATTATACGTCGTCGGGATGAGGATCTCCGTTACATCGACGGGATCAATTCTACTTTCGACTGGGTATGTAAAGAATACGATTGTTCCTTTGTAGATAGCAATGCATGGTTAGGGGACATTGATCTAGGCAGGGATGGCCTGCATTTGAACAGGAAAGGTGTAGCAAAGTTTGCAAATCTCTTGAACAGAGTAATAACCCACCTGGATTCAAAAAACTAGACAAATGTGATAGCGATGGGTCTGTTAGAACAAACTTAGTATCTAAGATTACTTTATCTAAATATGCTAGTCAAAATCACATAAAATCAGAACACCCTAATGAAATAGAAATACATAAAATGGATAAAAGTGAAAACTGCAAGCGAATAGAAAACATTTCTTTAAGTACTTACTCCTTCGATCACAACTTGGGGAAGGAAAACGAAAACAACAAAAAAATTCAAAACTTGCCTACTTTGCGCGTTCTTCACCAAAACATTCAATGTATCCGAAATAAGTCTCTTGAACTCGAATTACTAATAGAGGGGGAGTTAAAACACGTAGACATAATGTGCATTACTGAGCACTGGCTAACCCAATGTGAATTAACTGAATTGAGAATAACAGGCTTTAAATTAATACAGGGTTACAGTAGGTCAATTAAAAGAAATGGCGGGTCATTAATCTTAATAAAAAAGCATATAAAGGCTAAACCTATAAAAACATTTCAAGCACTGAATGTAGAAGAACATTTTGAAGCCAGCACTATAGAAGTTGCAAAGAAGCTGATAATAATATGCATCTATAGGAATCCTACGAGTAACATAAACCTTCTAATTGAAAGTTTGGATATTATTCTTAATCACTTCCTTAAGCTAAAGAAAAGCGTAATTCTGCTGGGGGACTTTAACATCAATTTTTTAGAACACGGCAGTGAAAGATCAAAATTCCTTACTTTGCTAAACCTTTATGGCCTTCAAACCACAATAAATGTGCCAACAAGGGTCACGAATACTTCTAAAACATCAATTGATCAGATAGCTATAAGTAGTGATTTAAACAATTGTGTTAGAAACATTGAGGTTTTTGATACCTGTCTATCAGATCATTTTGCCCAATCTATAGTTATAAACTGGCCAAACAGGAAGAAACTAAGGGAGCCAAGCACTATGTTTAAAAAGGTCAGACTACAGAAGGCTGAAAATATAGATTACTTTAATTATTTACTAGAAAACGAAACTTGGGAAGATGTTTACGAGGAAAATTCAGTTGATATCACTTACTCTAAATTCCTAAACACTTTCAAACACTACTATGAGACAGCCTTTCCCCTGATTAATCTAAAAATCAAAGAACAGCATTCAACATGGGTAACTAAAGGTATAAGAACTTCTGGCAAGAAATTAAAACTTCTCAGTAATGCAATTAAAAATGGAAGCAGCTCTGAGGAGTTCAAAAATTACTACAAGAAATATAAATCAATCTACAAAATGGTAATTCAAGCAGCTAAAATATTAGAGAATTCTAGAAAAATAAATAAATCAGGAAACAGTCAAAAAACTATATGGGACATTATAAAAAAAGAAACTAACTCAAATTCCCCATTGAAAGAAAACATCAAATTGAAATATAAAGACAATATTATAACAAACCCTAAGGAAATTGCTAGTATATTTAACAAATACTTTGTTGAAATTGCAATAAACCTGCAAAGTAAAAGCTGTCCAAAAAATATCGATAACTCAGCCCCAAGCTTTATCAATGACAAGTCGTTATTCCTAACTCCTGTATGTGAAACTGAACTGCTTCACATAATATGTAAACTAAAAAATAAAAAATCTGAAGCTATGGATGGAATTTCGAGCTATTTAGTTAAAAAATGCAGCAAGCATATTTTAAAACCATTATGCCACATCGTTAATAAATCACTTCAAAGTGGCACTTTTCCACTTGAGCTAAAAACTGCTAAAATTAAACCAATATTCAAAAAAGGAGAACCTCAAGACCCCAACAACTATAGGCCGATAGCGTTACTTTCAGTCTTCTCAAAAATATTAGAAAAAATTATGTACAAGAGATTAATGGGATTCCTTACCAAAAATAATATAATTAATAACTACCAATATGGATTCCAAAGCAATAAATCAACTAGCTTGGCTGTAATAAACTTCGTTGATAATATTTATGACATAATGGACAGAACCGAATTAGGGGTTGGATTATTCTTGGATTTATCAAAAGCCTTCGACATGGTGGATCACAAAATTCTGCTAAATAAGTTGTATAAATATGGTGTAAGGGGAGTGGCCTTCAAATGGTTTAAATCATACTTAGAAATGAGAGATCAAATAGTTGAAATTGATTTTATAGAAACAGGATACAATGAAATTAGAAAGAACCTATCTGAAAAAAGAACTGTAACATCGGGGGTTCCACAGGGTTCTATTCTGGGTCCTTTGCTGTTCTTGTTGTACATAAATGACTTACCGTTATGTCTTGAAAACACAACACAAGCCAAAATAACTCTATTTGCAGACGATACAAGCATTTTCATTACAGGGAAGGATAATAGTAGCCTACAGCAAATGCAAACAGTGGTCGTGAAAAAAATAATTGATTGGTTTAAAGTCAATAAACTGCTTGTAAATGAAGAGAAAACTGTAGCTCTAAATTTTCAACATAAAGCTTGTAGAAAATCAGGGAATCCCAGCATCAAAATTGGTTCTAAATTGGTCAGCTTTGCAAGTGAAACGAAATTTCTAGGGCTGTGGCTGGATAATAACTTAAGTTGGGACTTTCACATTGAAAAACTATTAGGCAAGCTTAGCAGCACCTGTTTTATTCTTCGTCAACTAAAGCCTCGTGTATCAGCTAAAGTTCTCAAAATTTGTTACTTTGCCTACTTTCACTCGCGACTGCTCTATGGTCTACTCTTATGGGGAAATACTACAAATAGTATCAAAATATTTAAACTTCAAAAAAGAGCACTAAGAATACTAGCGGGGATCCCAAAAACGGAAAGCTGCAGAGAATATTTCCACAGCTTGAACATTTTGACCTTACCCAGTTTGTATATGAAAGAATTGCTAATATACACCAAGAAGAATATTTCAAATTATGTCACAAATGGTGAAATTCACTCACACGATACAAGAAATAAGGACAAATTACACTCGATCACTCACAAAACCAAATTGTTTGAAACATCCTTTAAGTATAACGGCTTAAAATTATATAACTATTTACCCAGGTACTTTAAAAATATAACCTCGTCAAATAAATATAAGGTAGAATTACATAAGTTCTTTGGAAAAAATCAGTTTTACTCTTTAGACGAATATGTGGAATACTGTACGAGCAAAACTTAAATATTTACATATGTTGTGAACTCATTTGTTTCATGGGTCCTTTTTCATCTGAGGGAGCCACTTCAGCCAAGAGGATGTCTGCCTTCGAAACCATTGTAAATTGCTGTTCTCTTCAAGATTACCTTAAATGATGACATACATGGATTGACAAGAGCTTATCTACCTGCATATTGTTTTTCTTAATACAACTTGTAGATATGTTTTATTGTATATACTTGTGGACGAAACCAATAACTCTGTATGATTTCTTATGGTGAATAAATATGTATGTATGTATGTATGTACTAATACTAAGGTTTTGAATATGGTAAACTGGCAAGATGTTAAACTGTAGCTGTTGAACCTTATCTATCCACTTATCTCTGCAATATCTGACACTATCCCGTTTAGTTCCTGTTTCATTTCAAGATAAGATGTCACTTTCTAAATTTGCATTTCTCTCGCCTACTCTGGTATTAAAATCCCTCATTATCATTACCTCTGTTTCCATAGTTTTCTTTTAATCTCTCTGTCATTTTCTAAAAGCTTCATCAGGTCAGGGTTATGGTACTGTGAGGAGACCGGTGCATTATACACTACACCTAAACATATATTATTATCATTGATCTGTTGGTCTTCCATTATAATCCACGAAACATTTTTGTCCTTCACCAAGTATCTTGAGATAAGCTAAAAGAATTATGGATAGTAAAACTTTAAAACATGTATATTATGTTCTTATTTACTCACATATAAAATATGGGATTTCTCCATGGGGAAATATAAATGCAAAAGAGGTGTTGAAAATTTTCGGTTTACAAAAGAAGGCCATTAGAATTATTGCAAATGTCGACAAAAAATCTATGTGCAGATATATATTTAAGAAACTGAATATTCTATCTGTTCCATGCATATATATCAAAATATTAAATATGTAATAGAAGGGGATATATACAAAAAATTGTAAAATGCATTCATATACTGCAAGAAATAAAGCAGTTTATTTTAGGAGCACACTTAGGGGAACACTAAATAACAGATCATTAGAAAGTATTGGAAAAGAGATGTACAATAGATTGCCTAAAAAAATAAAACAAAGTAAGACTACAAAACATTATTTAATAGAGCAAACCTTTTATAGCATGGAAAAGTATAAAAATTTAAATGATATATAATATATTTAACTTTTCTGTATTAATTTATAACATGACATATCCTTTGTTTATAAATTTAAAGGATGAAATAAAATGAAATGAAATTTCTTATTACTTTTCTCAGGGATTTTCTAGTAAAAAAAAAATGCCTTCAGACGCTCTCCCGTTCCTGGCCACCATTTCCCCTTTTATTCCAACATATGTGAAATCATTTTATCTCCACATTTTCTTCCCTTAGCCAAGTTTCTACTACCCTTAAATTGTCTACCTTATCTAATAGTTGCTTCATCTTTTCCATAAGAGTTTTATTTTTCAAACTCTCACAGTTCCAGAACCCTAACCTCCTCACTATCTCCCTTCCCTATTGTCATACAGTTCTATTTATAAATCATTCTAATACTTTCTTGCTCTGTAGTTCAACCACCATTCCCTCTCTTG
Source organism: Deroplatys truncata (assembly GCA_030765065.1). NCBI lineage: Eukaryota > Metazoa > Arthropoda > Insecta > Mantodea > Mantidae > Deroplatys > Deroplatys truncata. The sequence goes on from CM060990.1 coordinate 233,492,472, forward strand.
ATGATCCTGCTTTGTTATTCTCTAATACAAGCAGACTGTCATTAGGCATCGATATGATGCTTTCCTATTCGTCTGTGCCACTACTCTGCAACCATGCCCTCAGCCCTACTTCTGCAGGCCATATGCTTGTTGCATTTCCTCCCTCCTCCGCCCCTACTTGTTACTGTTTCTCTCACATCTCCCCTTTGTGATGTATGTGCTGCATCATCTCTCTGCTTCTTCTCTGATGTTATCTTCCCTTCGTTACCAGATTCTCATGTAGATAACGTATTTTCATCTGTCTATCCTCTCAGGCTGTTCTCCAATCACCCTTTATCTTCCTGAAGGTGTTTGTTCCATCCCCTTGGCCATTGATGTATCAAGCTGAGTCATTTCCTGTTGCCACAGTCAGAAATTAATTTCACTTTCCTGCACAGCCACCATCTGTGCATCAACCTACAGCCATGGATTCCAAATAAAGACCAATTTCCCTTCCATTCTTGAAATCTTCATTTGTTGTATTAATTTCCTCTTCAAGGCTCATTGTTCCACTGATAAATCCCTGTTTATAAAGATATTCATTTCTTTAATTGCTTTGCCTTCTTCAAATATTCATAAACAAAATGCACGGAATTGAATCTCATGACTATCATTCTTGATCCTTTTGATCTTCCCACTCTGAAGGCTTCACCAAACTGAAAGCCCTGTAATACCACTTCAAGTTTTCCTTCCAGGATCTCTTTGACCTCTTGTATGGGTCATACTCCATGCCTTTGCTTCACTCCTGCAATGACTATGTTAAACCTATATCTCTCCTCCAAAATCACCACTCTTCTTCTGACATTTTGCCCCTCTATTTCATTTCTCAACTCTTCTTGACTTCCATTAGTATTTTTTCCATCCCATTTAGTTTGTTTCCTAATCTCTCATCCATATCCTTTACTCTAGATAACATTTCATCCATCACAGCTTGATTCCCATTTGTTTCAGGGTTAATTTCGACTCCACCGATTAACAATAGTATGCCTGTTACACATAACAGAAGAAACATGTTTGTTATCTCTTCTTCCTCTTGTTTCTTAACTCATTCCATTTTTAATCCTATTAAAAATTCCAATTCTTCCTCTGTATACTTTGATGCTTATTCCCATTGTTTCTTATTCCCTTTTTCCTTCCACTCCATGAGCTAACTTCACACACTTCCTCTCTCTTCCACTGCTAGCTTAGCTGTCCGTTATGCTTTAAGACTGGGCATTAAACACTATTTAAAAACTGCCAAAAGAATTAACAGTATGAGAGAAAGTCTGTACTTTTAACAACCAGGATCACCTAATGAACCATGATGTTGTCCAGCAGACCACATTTATGGATTCATCCTGCAGACATCAAATACCTCCAACAGAAGCCACTGTGTTAACTCAGTTTCTGCCTGCTGTCAGTCTCCAGTTGAGAATACAAGTGAAGGCTTTTGATATTAGCTCAAATGAATAACAAAGTGCAATTTGTAAACATACTAATCATACTCTATTAACTAAGTCATACAGTTCTAAAATGAATCCAACATGGGAAATAGATAATCTGGCACATTGTCAAATCTTATAAATTAATAATTCTGCTTGGATACTGATTATCATCTGAATAATAAAGAGATTCTTACCATCTGTTCCAATTTGCCCTCAGTTTTTGTCTTTCCAAACAATTTATGTGCCTTTGCCTTCAACTCTTTTGGATGTGGTGTGTTTTGCCGGACAAATGGGGTCTGTAAAGCATTATTTTATACATTAGTAATGCAAAACATATTACTTTCAATGAATTTCAAAGGAAACAAGCACAAAGAATATCTATTTTAAACAACACTATTTCAGACAAAATAGTTTCACTAACCTTCGTTGCCCACATCCTCAGGTGTGACTGACTGCCAGAAACACTGTTGGTTCCTGATCTTGGATTTCCTCCATTGGACCACTGAAGAGCTTGTAAAGTATGTTGTCCTTGGCAGGAATTTAAAAACTCATTAAATCTGCTTCGTGTTTCTTTATGAACATCTTCTCCCATGTATTCAGTTCCTTCACATTGCAAATGTTTTAAAAGATAAGACACTATTTTCTTTGTTGTTGTGGTTTCAAAAGGGTGTCAATACTTTTAAAATCACAAATTACAAAATAGCATCTATCTTTTAAAGCATGCTCAATGTCAAAAAGAACTACACACATGGGAGAAGATGAACATAAAGAACCATGAAACATGAAGCAGATTTAATGAATTTTGAAATTTCCGCTGAGGTCAGCATACTCAACTTCATCAGCAGTTCAGCAGAGAAAATCCAAGATCAGGAGCCAACATTTCCAGCAGTTGACCAGAGCTGAAGATGCAGACAACATGTCTTGGAACATGTTGTATAGCAACAAAGGTTAGTGAAACTCATTAAGTGTAAATTCAACTTTTAGTTGTTCTATAAAGTGATCATTTTGCTTCACTGTGTACTACTTCCAGTTCAAATTCATATCATAAGAACATTTATATTACTGCACATCTGATATAGTTCCTTATTTTTACATCATAAGAGATTTACATAGCAATAATACAGAATATTAGGCATTCTAATAATAAACTATTGAATGCTTTAGCTCATTTCTATCAAACTTTTAATATAATCAATGACTTACAAACATCTGCATGTGTAAGCCAGGAGAAGAAACATTAAGAGAGTAGCACAATTCACAAACATTTAAACAATATTTCAACTCTGAAATGCACCTTTCAAAATGCTTCTCATGTTCTATAATCTTCCATGAAGTCTAGCACAGTAAACAACACAAGCCTTACATGGTACCAAAGGAAATGTGTAAAGACAATTCACATAAAAGATAATATAAAAAGCAGTGGGCAGGTATGTACACACATGCACATACTTTATATAATCTTGTATAACTGGTAAATGTTAAGCGATAGATGAAAACATACTATACAAAAAATGTATCTCTCTTTAAAACACACAATTTCAAATAACTATTTTGTGGCATCAGCCATCCAAGATATCCATTATTAATGGGATTCAAATTGTTCAATACTTAACCATTCTTTTAAAGTCCTATTGATTTTCATTGTTTCTCATGATTTCATGGAAAGAGTATGGAATTGTAACACCAGCATATAGTGTCCAGCTCTAAAACATTTGACTATCGCTATTCCCTTTGTATCTATAAGGAAATCTGAAATGCAGCTATTTTCGGAAAAATATGTCTCAATTAAAATGAGGCAGATAGAAAAATCAATTTTCGTAAGAATAATTTGTATACCCACTAATAAGCGAGAGAGTAGAGAAAGCATTGTGAATGTACCAGATCAAATTTTTTACCAGTTATTGTTCCTCTGATGTTGAGTAATCATTGTAACCAAAGTTTTTGACTGAGGTTCAATAATATTGGTTTAATATATTTTGAATTTCAATACTCCATCTCTTATACCCTACTATTTCTGTAACACATTTTAATACTTGAAAGGTCGTACTAGTAATTTTGACCATTAAGAATTCTGAACACTTTTATACTTCTTTAATTGATTTATATGCACTAAAAACATAAAATATACATGCAAATATGCACTAAAAATGTCAAAAGTGTGGGCTAAAAACAAACAAATATGAACTTATCAAAGGAATGATTTTATTTTAACTCAATGATATATATGTTTCATTCTTTGCAAAATGACAAATCACAGTATGTTAGCAAGAGTTACCCAATGTTTTCAGGGGTTAAGGAACTTCTGTTGTTGGACAGAATAGTTTATAATCTGAAAATGACCGTTTCACATCAACAGACGTCATTGGGCAATACTTTATGCACTGGTAGTAACTGCTCGGAACATTCATCTGGCAAAGATTATCTGATTCCATAAATACTTGTTAATTTATTGATTTTTTTTCAGTCCTGGGTTTGAGTACAACACCTCATTGAATTTAATCAAACTTTTTTTCCAGTTCCACCAGGGACAGCATTTAAAGAATAAATTATGTTGTCATCAACTGAAGAAACTTGTGTAGGGGTGCACCGGAAGTTTCTAGACGTAAAAGTGACAAATAATGTACTAGATGAAATTGATATCTTGATATAAGTTTCACATTCAACTCTTCTGCAACGCAATGTGGTCCATGGGCTAAACATGTGAGATGGATAAAATTGGGAAAAAATACTTGAAGAGACTAGTCAATTTTTAGCATAGGTATATGAAGCTGCATCAGTAGCTAAGACATGCACCTTATAACAATCACTCTCCAATTCAGTAGGCCACAGAAGTCGCAGGGAGTCATTTACAAATTTTGCAATTGTACTGTGGTTGGTTTTTCCTAGCACTTAGTATGAAAGTAAATGAGGTTTGCAGGTTCTTCTGTGCATAATTTATCCACAATGAAGTTTCTATGTATCGGCCACATGAATTGGTTGTTTCATCTACCAATATCCAGATGCAGTTCCCTCCTATGTCAGACCGCATTGAATGCAGGATGGAAGCGTGTAACGAAAGTAAATAATTTTTCCTAAGGGTGGATTTGGCTGGTATTCTTCGATTAACAAAATGTTTTTTAAGAAACGATCGTAGATGTGGATTATTCAATTTATGCAGCAGAATGTTGCTCCATACAAAAGCTTTACAAAGGTCTGCAGAAAATGTATCAACTTTTGACTGTGATCTCACCTGAGTTAAAAGTAGCTGTTGCAATTTCTTACCCTTTTCTTTTGACCTGAGATGTGCCATTGTTTTTTAATGTTCAAGTTGAAATTTTTTCTCGCATTTTATATTCTTCTCACATACTTGACAGTACACATCATCGCAATCACTTCAACAGTCACTATTGCCTAAAATTGACTGTTTAATTAAAAAGGATCTAGTGGTTTATCTTTAGACATTTTTACGGTTTAATCTGAGAAAACACTGCATAAACTATTAGTAGATGAATAGCAAATTAACAAACACTTGTATTGCCTATACAAACTTTGAGGGTCTACTGCATTGAGAAAAGAATGTAAGAAATCACTTTTGTAAAAACGGTCTGCAACATCCATCTACCTGCATATATTGTCAGACTGGTAGTCTGCTTATCACTTGACCTGAAATAGGAAGACTACTGTGGTGTCAAGGGATATCCAACATATAGATTAATTAGATTTTTCAGTTTGTTCAGAAATATCAGGTAATCTATGCTACATAAGGCAAATAAGTGCTGAAATATGCATATATACTTTGAATATGCACTAACCATCAAAATATGCATTTACATATGCATTTTTGAAAAATCCAGGCCCTACTGATTACCCTCCTATTATAAGGACTTACAACCCAAGAACTTACAAAAGCCAATGCCTTGGGCAGTATCCTGTCAAGGAGCAAGTAAACTCTAGATCACAGCATAACCAGGATGGGAGATCAGCTCAATGCCTCATATGGCAGTGAAGAAGGAAATTAATTATAGTGAGGAAAGAGATATGAAAATTTGCGGATCAAATTTTCCAACACAGCATTCAGCTTGCAACTGAGGAAAAAACTACAAAAAAACCTTCGATAGATAGGTCGGCCCTGGGACCTCCCAAATGTGGGCCATAGATGTTACCGCCTGAGCCATCCCACTTGGTAACACTTTTATACATTATACTAATTTTTATTTATTTATTTTCTTTGTGCTGATTTCTCAACACTTTAAACAAAGTATACTACATATGCTTCCTTTAAAATTACATACCTTTGTCACAATGGAAGAAAAAAATGGCCTTTGAATCTTCTGTGGTTACAGCTGTGGAGACTATCATGTTTTGTTTGTGATAGGAACAAACAATTTATAAATCCTTTTTGGGAAACCAAAGTGGATTTCATTAGACATTTATATGCACAAATTGAGATTTTTAATACTCTAGCTTCACTTTCTACACTAGAACTTATTGGGACATGCTTTGGAGACTGTGAATCTAGGCTGATGATGGAGACAAGTCTCCAAAACATGTCCCAGTAAATTCTGACATAGAAAGTGAAGCTACAGTAATAAAAATCTCAATTTGTGCATTAAAAAAAAAAGGAACAAACAAGTTTATAGGAATTATGTGGTTCCTACAATTTGATGACAAATATACATGAAATGAGAAACTAAAGATCGATGTCTTTACAGCAGTTACACCAATTTGGAATACATTCATAGGCAATTGCATGCTGGAATGCAAATCAGGTGCAATTATAACTGTAGATGTGGAGCTCTGACCATGCAAAGCTCACTGCTGTTTTACTTATTATGAGTAATGGATGAATCAATTTAGTCAGAACTTCATACATAAAATTAAATTTACGAATGTATACACAATTGTTACTAGTATATATTTTTTCAGTTTGTAGATTTTCTACTTAATGTAAGCCAAAAAGTTTTGTTTCTTGGGCTTATATTTAACAGTCAATTCAAGGAATTGCATTTCTTCTGAACTCAGTGTATTTAACACTCAGGTTGTATATATAATAGGGTTAAATAACACATTATAAATAGTACACATTTTCAGTTTCCTGATGTCTCATGCTACACTCATATGACATCAACATATTCATCCCCAATGCTCTTCCCTAACTTCCTTAGCCATTTTTGTTGCATCTTACTAATGTATTTTCAAAGTTCTTTTTTGCTTTTAATTCATTTTAAATTTAATGTTCTTCTACCTATCATTTTATTTGAAAAGTTTTCCCACTTTTGTAACGGGAACTATTCCCTCCAAAATATCATTTGTTCACATTGAAAGATGAAATGCCAAGATCTATTTCCTTCTTTAGAACTTTGAGCATTTTCCCTTTACAGACCCATTCCTTACCCCACTTGGGCATATTACTTCTGTCTAAAACATGCCAATCCTTCTCTCCCTGTTTAATCACAAAGTTTAATATATTTTCTCTTCACCAACTGTTTTTCACTTTTCTATATAGCTTTAAAGATTCTTCGTTATTAAGACTAGTCTACACTTTCTGCTTTTCAATTATGAACAATTACACACATAGATTTCATTTGAAATTGTCTTGCTGCTAATTGTCATATAAAAACATGATGAATGTGTTTCCTTATTTGGGTAAACAAGATCAAAGACCAATAAACACTTCTGCAGTAGAACATGTCACAAGTTTAATGCAACCTTTCACTTCAAAGAGAAGAAATGGCACTACAAAATTCTTGTAAATCAGTTGAAGTGCCAGAACACAGCAATGATGAGAACACTGAAGAAAGCACAAAGAAAAGTTCCTCCTGCAAAGTGCACCACTGGATCTTGGTATGACACAATTTTATACAACTTATGTGATACTACAATCACATCCTATCAGGGCAAAACCTAAAAGAACGTTCTCCTGCCAAGGGCAATACATCAGTCCATAAAAGTACACAAAGAAACACAGAGAAGCTTCCAAAAACTGTTAGCACTTATTGTCTACAAAATTTGGAGTTGGCATTCTAAAGCAGATGTGTCACCTGTACACATTTAAGTTTGGCTGTCGGCAGTAGCCTAAGTATGCTTTCTTCAACCAACTGGGTCTAGCTGGAATCAATGCATGGATCCTGTAAAGGGAGGTCAAAAGAGAAAAGTGAGCTGGAGAGAATTTCTTCTTGAACTTGCAGGAAAAGTCTCCCCTCCACACATACTGTCTATAGAAATTAATCATGTCACTGAAACCACATAAGCTATATTATACAATATTAGTCAGAATTCAGGATGTAAATGATGCAAAGCAAAGCCAAGAATATGTGCATAAATGGTAAGCAATGTATACGATCCATGTTCATGGAATGTCCAGTTATTATGCGCTACATGCCAGTGCTTACTCAACTCAAAGTAATGAGCTGTTGATGTAATCAATCGCATTCAAATTATTTAAAGCTTGACAGTAAATTAGTTATGTAACAAAAGGAAATTTACAATTATGGACCTAATCCTCCTCCCCCAACAAAACAGTTAGCTGTTCAACATAAAACCTAAGGTTTAGCCTTTAGTAGGAACAATAATATATTTATGATTCATAACATAACCACTATTATATTACATTCAGGGAACAAAAAAACAAACATTTTTATATCTGATTATATTTCATTCTTAATTCTTATACTTAGTTCTTAATTACAATTGAACCTCACTTATACATTCACTTCTATGGTTTTTGCAGATATACACTTAATTTAGGCACAGAACTTTGTCAATTAATATTTAGCTAAATTATACATTTTACGATTATATATTTTATCATTAATACATCTCATTTTTTTGTTCCCTGTGTATGAAATATATTATCTTCCTTACTCATTTATTTATTTATTTATTTATTTATTTATTTATTTATTTGTGTTAAGCTAATACATACTGGAGTATGACAGGGTATTCAGCCCAGGCTCTTTGCCCACCATACCCACCCAATGTGATTACTTCTGCACACATTTTATAATTCTCTATAACTATCAATAAAGGCATTAATAGCTAACAAAACTTATTTAGCTCAGATTCCCTTTGTACAGAGTAGTTCCATTTTTTCTTAACTTTACTTAAAAACTCACCTAAGCTTCTGCTATCCTTTCTAAAAATACCCTTAACACTGTTTTCCTATCTGCCTTAGGCCATTTCTGCTCCAGAAATTCCTTTACTCATTTATACATCATACATATGCAATGTTAAGATACATTATGCATAGTTTCTGTCTACTGCATTCACACTGTTGCAGCACAAAAAAGTAGGCCTAAATAATGACAGCATTTCTGTGATTAATGCACATAATCGACTAGTGTATGACTGCGTGAAAAATCAAAAAGCAAAGAAAATTTGATGATTCTTTTTAAACCAGTGTAGAGCGCCAGTACTCTGAATATCTTTATTTTAGTTTGAAATATGAATAACAGCACTGCTATGCAATGTAAGTACTCAAGTGTATTATGTTTATTATTTGTGTGTCTGTTCCATTTATTGCTTTCTTATACAGAAGACTCTCAATTATCCCAAGGGCGGATTAACTGTTTTGCAAATTATCTGTGGCTATTTTAGGAAGTTCCATTACCAGCTTGTATAGTTTACATTCCAAATGATTTCTTAATACTACCTTTAAGAGTTTTGGTGGACTGTGATTTGCTAAGGACTGTGTAGTAGCTCTCACTGAGTAACCTTTCACTTTTACGGTACTCTATTGTTCCTTGTCCATTCACCCACACCCTTCAAATGGGAACCCTTTGGTCAGAATATGTAAAGGAACAGAAATATGTAACCTCAGTCTCATTTTAGCATCCGATTCAAGTGTTTCAGTGTCTTGATTAATGAAAATTGAAGTTGCGTGTTCCTGCAAAAATGTCAGCTATTGAAACAAAAAATAAATGTGTAGCGTTGTTAATCAAAGAAAAATTTGAAATAATCCATAAATTAGAGGAAGGACTGTCATTGCTATGGCGTAGGAGAAACTACAGGAGGAGAAGTAGGAGAAACAGTAGGAGAAGCTATTTGCAAAGCAAAAGAACAAAATTATTAAGTTTGCATCCAGTATGTCTAGTGGGCATGAAAATCTGAAAACAATGAAGCCTTCATCCTATGAAGCTTTGGGTAAAGCAATGCTGGAGTGGTTCACTCAAAAAGCAGCAGAAGTTATTTAAGTTTCAGGGATGATATGTGCAAAAAAAGCAGAACACTTTTAAGTCACTATAACTAGAAGGAAATTTCAGTGCATTGTCTGGATGGCTAACAAGATTTAACCAGCACAGAATTCACGAAATATCTGTACAGGGTGTAAAATTAAGAGCAGATGTAACTGCTGCAGACAAATTTCCTATCAATTTTCGAAATTTCTCAAAAATGAAAATCTCTCAAACTCAACCAAATTTATAATGCTGACGAGATGGGATTGTTTTGGAAGTGCATGCCCACAAAAATGCTTGCCTTTCAAACTGAAAAATCAGCACCTGGATATAAATCAAGCAAGTAGAGCTTAAGTCATGTGTTGTGCAAAGGTTTCCAGAACACACAAACTTAAACTGTGTTATGGGAAAAGCAAAAAACTGCTGCTTCAAGGGAACTGAGAAATCCAATTTACTGGTAAGCTATTTCAACCAGAAAGGTGCATGGATGAATAGAACCATTTTCAAAAATTTCTTTGATCATTCCTTTCCGCCTCAAGTGTAAGAACACTTTTAAAGGCAAAAGACCTTCCTGAAAGGGCTGTACTGCTGCTAGACAATGCTCCATCACACCATAATGAAAATGTTTTGAGGTCTGAGGATGGTATCATTTTTGTAAAATATTTACCACCAAATGTCAGAATTACTTCAGCCAATGGACCAGGGTGTCATTGCAGCTATGAAGAAGATTATAGGAGAAACCAGGTAAATTACATTGAAGAGGGAAGTGACTTTAAAGTATATTTTAAGCACTTTACTGTGTTGGATACCACATATGGTGTAGCTAAGGCATGGAAAAAAATTAAAGCCATATCCATAAGCAAATCTTGGTAGAAAATATTCCCAGACTTTGAGTGACGTCCTACGATTTGAAGATAACCAGCTTTCAGCATGTGATCTAGCTTCTACATTAAAATTCGCCCCTGGGTGTGAACATGTGAACAGTGAGAACATTGAAGAATTGTTTGTAGTTAATCGGACACTGCTGGGTCATGCAGTGTTGACTGACAAAATTTTTATGCATGTGCACAGCACAAGAAGAATGATGGTTTACACCAGTCACCGTCACTAGCTTGCCCTGTGACATAATCACTCAGGGCAGGTTAGGTTGGGAACAAGAAAAAAACAGTAGTATGAGCACTGGCTTTCTCAGCACAACTGACGATAAGGCAGCAGAGCTGTATAGTGGCAGGACACATGTGTACATCTCAGCAAAACATTCTCTATTACACATCTTGTTTTTATGAATCACAAACTATTTGTGATAGCAGTAGTATATAAAGACAAAGGAGGATGTTCCATATTATTAATTTTAATAAAATGACTGTAAAAAGAAATGGGCTTTATTACACAAGAAACAAAATACTACTACATATCGCTTAAATGAATTACACAAACAGAACACCAAAAACAGTTTTACAAAATAATGTTCTGTATTATATGTCTTAGCAATTGATGAAATTCTGATGAGGATATTTAAACAAATCTTTCCTTCATCCTTGTGAAAATGGGATTCTTATTTTACAATGCATACACTTTTCATCTAGCCAGAGTATAAATTTACTGTAAACATGTACTACTTGTCGAGCTTTTTTACTTCTTTTGTTCTTCAATAGTTTTTCAATATTGGGCACTATGTTCTATCTCACACACAAACAAAGAATACATTTTAAGTTATGGTCTGATAGTTGGTTTCTGTGACATTGTTTACATGTCTTCATCAGTGTAAAAAATTGCTCACATAAATATGTAGATGCGAACATGCTAAGATACCAGGCAGCAAAATGATGTAGTCATGAAAATCGTGATCGAGGGAAATTGCTGTAGAAGTCATTCAGATTCTTTCTATTTTGGAATTTGTCTCCGAGTTCTATGTCATTCTGCAAATCTAATACTTCTAGTTGCAGTATGGTAGGAATAGTATCAATTGAAACAGAGAAAGGTATAGCAAATAATTGAATATAAGGTTCCAGGTCTATCATTTTTTTTTAAATCTGGAGTAAAATTCTTCAATCACTTCTCTATTATGTGTGCATCTGCATAATGACATTGTAAATTATACTTCTTTACTTGCTGAAGCATTTTGCCACAAATCAAACAGTTTAATATGCTACCATAATCAGTACATAAAAATAGTTCTTCCCACATTTGCAAAAACATTGGTGTTGATGGCCTTGTGTTAACGTCTATAGCTTCTGCTGACATTGTTCCTCTAGAGTAATATTAGACTTCCACACATGAGCTGCCATGGAACAAATCACAACTGCATCTGCATTACCGCTGCTACAGTACTGGTACTGGATTCCTCTCTGCCCTGTCCGAGAAGCCTGCACAGACAATTGATGCCCTGATATCAATCCACTTCTTAATGACGGCCACTGGTTTAGACAAAACCGATGATGATGATCATGATGATGATCATCCACTCATCCCAGAAAAGCATATCAGTCATTCAACAGCCCCTGAATGGACAGACAATTTGCCAGATTGCCTTGAACAACAAGAGAATTCCTTGCTGTCTGGCAAATTAATGCTTCATAAATTAAGAACTACGATATGAAAAAAAGAATGTGCTTTAAAGCAAAAGTCAATTAAAGATTTCTTCATTAGGATTTGAAATACCTTACTGTGTGTTTGTATGTAAATGGAGCAGGTTTAGGGCTAGAGCTTGGCCTGCATCTTCAGGTCACATGCTTTTAAGACAAAATGCAACAACCCTGCTTGCACTCGCAACATGTAAAAATAAAGGGATAATGAAGCAAAAAATGGTTAAGACAAACTTCCTACAACTGAGATTTTCTACCCATAATGCAATATTGAGCCACAGTGGCTTGTAAAAAAAATAAAAAATAAAAAAAATAAAAAAAAAAATAAATAAACATTCCACATAGCCTACAAGTCTCTATGACAACAAATGCCTACCATATTTTATGGCAAGCTAATGAATTGCAATATACAAGCAAATATGAAAGTCTCCAAGTTTTGGTATTTTATGATTTTATACAGACATAAAAGAAAATAATCCATCAGAGAGCAAGAAATACCAATAAACCAGATCTAGAATGTCATTTTAAAAAATACTGTAAAATTCTAAAAATAAAAATAAAGTAATAAAAGCAGCTAGAGTATTGCATTATAATAAACTGATTAACACTATAGCAATAAAATAAAAACTACATGGACTATGATAAAGAGAAGCAGGTAAACTCTCACCAGAAAAGGATTCAATACAGAGGTATTAAATGTAGACAACCAATAAATTAGCAAATCTCATGAAGTTGTAGAAATTTTTAACCCATTCTTCTTGGATGTAACAAAGAAGTTAAATACTTATATGGAAGTAGAGAAGCAGCATTAGAATTTCTAAGATCATGACGTACAAATGCAGTGCCTGATTTAAAGCTAAATTGACAATCCTTTATGAAATAAATACAATTATCTGCTCTTTCAAAAGGAAGACTTCTTTTGGTTATGATGAAATATTAATTAAATCTTAAAATCATTTTCATTCCGAATTAGCATTATGCTTAGTATTTATGCAATGTATCACTGAAGGCAAAATTTTTCCTGGCAAAATGAAATTCTCTCTTATTAAACTTCTTTTCAAAACAGGTAAACAGGAAGTTTGAAATTATAGACCAGTATCTCTCCAATTTTTTCAGAAGTTCTTGAGAATGTGATGTTTAAGAGATTGTTAATTACTTCAAATGTGACAACATTCTTGTCAGGGACCAGTTTAGCCTCAAAAAAGGAATACTAACAAATAATGCATCCTATAAACTTGCAACAAGTATTAATGGCATTAAATGAGAAAATGCCATGGTGAAATTTTTGTGGCCTAGGAAAGGTCTGTGCTAATCATGATATTTCAATACAAAAATTTGATTTTGTGGACTAAACAAATTAAAATCTAAGTTGGTTCATATATCTAAATCAGAGAAAAAGTGTTGAAGTAAACAGCCATAACGTGTATATATGATATGATATATATTTTATTCAGTGCTAAGATCAATACATTGGTGGCTACCACTTTTGGCCCTGGCCATTATTGGGTATACCACCATAATCCATTTGATAAGTACACTTATTTATTAGAGGACCTCTACATTTATTATTTGTATTAAGCCACCATACACAGAATATGGCTATCATCAGCCCAGGCTGTTATCTTAGCCATACTCAAAACCCAGGTTTTCCTTGTATCTACTGCTACTACTACTACTACTACTACTACTACTACTAATAATAATAATAATAATAATAATTATAATTATTAATTATTATTATTCTTTTCGCTTATGTTTTCATTTCTACCATCAACATAAAGTGGCAATTATTTGAAGTAAAACTTAATATCTTAAAATTATTCAACTATACCCCATATTAACTGGCCAAAGTACATAGTCAATAACACTTTGTCCATCCTTGTTAATAACATGCAAGCCCCCATTAAATCGTCCCCATATTTGCCAATCAGGATGTCTAGCCCATTCACTTCACAAGATTCAATAAACTTTTCACTTTCCTTGCCTATGAACTTGTCTCTACTATGTCTTACAGTATCCCTTTTAGTTTTTATATAATTTCCAAATATTGTGTCACTCTCTATGTTCACATCTCCCTCGTCTATTCTAATGTTAAAGTCCCCTATTATTATAACTTCCATTTCCCCGCATTTCTCTCTTGCCCTCTCCATTTCTCTTTATGCATTCCCTATTGTGACCCAGTTCTGCTTCTAAATTTTTCTAATATCTTCTTGCTTCTTAGTTCAATACCCCTCCATTTTCTTGATGTTCCCACCTCATTACTGTCTAGGACCAATAGACTTCCATTCAGTGTTGAAACGATACTTTCTCCCCCTCTTCCGTCACACTGCTCTGTGACCACGCATCCACTCCTCCTTCTGCTAGTCCATTTGCTGCTTGGATCTCCTCCTTCCTCTGTGAAATAAGCTTCCTTTCTTTTGTTCCTGATGTATGCTTTCCATCATCAGCATGACTATCTCCTGATGTAATTATTTCTCTGTTGTCACTCTTCTGTGTCAATGACATGTTTGCTCTGTCTAGCCCGCAAATTTGTGTCGGCTGGTGTTAAAATGCCCTTTGAACTTCCTGGCATATTTGCTCCGTTTCTCCCGCCATCGATGAATCGAGCTGAGTAATTTCCTGCTCCCGTGATTTCATGTTTCTTGTGTCACTTTCTTGAGAATCCACTACTTTACCATCAATCCACAACCTTAAATTCCGAATATATGCCTGTTTCCCTTCCATTTTCGCTTTCTTCATTTGATGTATAAGTTCCTTCTTCCTAGCAAGTTGTTCCACCGATAAATCCTTGTTTATAAAAATGTCTGTTCCTTTTAACAACTTCGTCTTCAACACTTCATACACAAACTGCACAGAAGTAAATTGCACCACTATCAATCTTGTTCCTCTTTGCTTTCCCACTCTGAAGGCTTCAGCAATCTCCCAACCCTGTAATTCCATTTTCAGTCTTCCTTCCAAAATTTCTTTGACCTCTTGTGCAGGCTATACACCCCTTCTTTCCTTCACTCCAGCAACGAGTAGGTTGAACCTTCTATATCTCTCTTCCAGAAATTCTACTCTCCTTTTTAAATTCTGTACCTCTACTCTCATATCTTGCACCTCGTTTCTTATTTCTTCCTTAGTTTCCATTAGTTGTTTCTCCACCCTGTTCAACTTAGTGTACCAATTTTCTCATGCATGTCCTTTATTCTATCCAAAATTTCCTCCATGACAGCCTGATTCCCATTAGGTCCAGGGTTAATTTCGACTCCGCCAACTATCCATAAAGTGGCTATTACACTAAGTAGAAGAAATATATTTACCAACTCTTCTAAGCCTTGTTTCATTTTATTCTCACACCACTTTGTATTATTGAAAGCTCCGATTCTTCCTCTGTATACTTCAATGCTTACTCCCATGGTATCTTATTCCCTTTTTCCTTCCACACCAGGAGTTGACTACTCACACATCCTCTCTCTTCGACAGCTAGCTTAGCACCCCATAATGGGTATAAAATGGAATATCAAACTGAAAAACCAAACACATGGAGTAACCAAAGATTCCATATTAGGGCCTTTAGCCTTTCTCATCTATATAAATGACCTATCACTACATAAAAAGGATATTCCAAGTATAATTTTGTTTACTTATGACAACAGCCCAGATTCTGATGACATCATCCTTTAATTGCTGCATCATAGGCATTGCTAACATGTACATAAATCTCATCATGGGTCCCAGATTATGAAAATACACGTTTATTAAGTCATTTTTTGGTCAGTTTATGCATTTTCAATTTTATAGCATTTTTTTTTCATCTTATGCCATTACTTTGTCATTTTCTTGCCCTTAGCATCTTTATTTAGTCATTTTCTTGCATTTACATTTAGCATAAGAGGTTTTATATTATTGGTATTTTATGTAAGGATAATAATAATAATAATTTTTCAAACATCAGAAATTTCACTATTCAGCTGAGAAATATGAGTAATTTTGTATATGCTTTACTCGCATTCTTGGGAATGAATCACATTCCTATTTAATGGTTAGTCTGGCAGGGTTTCTTGTGGGTAGAAGAGTGGTTATTGTCAGGGGAGCATGTATAATGGGTTTCCTGTGGGTGGAAGGGTGGCTGTTGTCAAGGGAGCATGTATAATTAGTTACGAATTCAAGTCTCAAACTAGGTATGAGACAGATAGGTTTTCCCTTTTTCATGTTAATGAGTGCATACAATCAGGTTGTTAGTGTCCTTGTAATGTGTGAAAGTCTTTCATTCACAATGAATTTTGTATAATCTGAAAACTTAGAGGAGTTAAATGCTACAGTTTTATAAAACTTGCTTCATAAACAATTTTCTTAATATTTTTTTTCAGATTCTTCAAACAAGAACATGGAAAAAATGTGTTTTTAATTACTTTTCTGAATTATCTCACCCATTATTATTATTATTGTTGTTATTATCATCATCATCATTTCTGCTTGTATAGCAGTTATACCCGTGTATACATTAATTTATAACTTTCTATACACCAATTTTAACAATTAAATAAAATTAATTTTATATTATTTTTTGCAATATTATGCCAAGAGGGGCAGGGGAAGCATCACAACAAAGGCATCAATGCAGAAAACATTAGCAACTGGTTCCAGAGGGGTGACTCAGCTGGCCGGGGTGAGGGACTCTCCAGCAGGGGACACCAGAGTAGGTATGAGAAAGAGCTATGTAAAAGTCGGCCATGTGACTTAGCCTATGGAATACTGAAGGCCTAAAGAAGAAACTGGCTAGTGACAGGTTCATCAACTTTGTAAATAGTGTAGACATAATACATCTCACAGAGACATGGCTAAAAGCGGGGGAAAGTGTAAATGTTAGTGGTTTTGGTGGTGTATTCACAGGTAGAGAACCAGGGTCCAGAGAGGCAGATATCTGGGGGTGCTGCAGTGTACTCTAAAAGAACATCATGAAATAACTTTTCATCAGGTAAACATTGAAGTACATGGAGAAATATGTGTAAATTATATACTAAGTGAACTTGAATTGTGTATTGTAATATACCGGCAACCAGCAGCATCCTGATATGCCAACCCTAACTTGTAGTAATTCAGGAAATACACCCAAAGGCAGGCTTTATCATAATGGGAAATTTTAACACTACATTGAAAGCAAAAATAGTACTGTAGGAAGGGAGGAAGCAGACTGTAGGGGAGAAGTGTGGCAAAGTAAGGATACAGTGCTAAATTCATATGGAAAAAAATTACTAGCCTTTTTTGATGCATTTAGATTAGAAGTCCCAAACGACAAGTATGGGCCAGATATGAAGGGGGAATTAACTTCTATGAATTGTAATGGAGGAAATATTATAGATTATGTAACATGTTCATATGTTCATTCAAAGAATACCAGATACAATCCTCATGAAAGAAGAGATGTAGGGCGTCCTAGAAGAAGATGGGAGTAATTGTCAGAATGCAAAGAAAGAACAGGCAGAAATGAATAATCCCTGAAATGAAGAAAAAGTAATATGCCCACAGGAGTTAATATCATTAATAGAGGACTTTAAAATTATAAATAGAGTCACATCAAACCACTCACCCATCTTGTTGATTTTAAATACATGCGCAAATAATGATAATATTGCTTTGTCATCTATGTTGAGATATTCATGGAACCATGAAGGAAGTGAGGAATTTCTTGGTAGTTTATGCAATCGGTCATGTAAAACTGAAGTGGGGAACGTGTTATTAAACCAATAACATAAAGCTTACAAATAGCTGGTAGAAGCATGGGAATTCAAAATGGCAAAACAAAAACAAACAAAAATTCAGTGCATCGGGTTGGTACAAGGTCTATAGAAGAGAGGGTACTGAGGAAAAGTATCTTTTGTATATCCAAATTAGAAAGCAATATAAAGACACGGTAATTGTATAGGCCAAATGGCAAAGCAAAATAGTGGCAGATTTAAGAATGACAGAATGGAGAGATTCGATAAACATGCAATAGGTGGTTAAGAAAATTAAAGTATGAAGACAAGAAGACGTAAATATCAAACCGGGAACATGGCTAGTGCATTTTAATAGTGTGTATGCTGAAGTAGGTGGGGAGGAGTGGTAGGGTCCTCGGCTGTCTTTCGCTGAACTGTGTATAAAGCTGACAGTACAAATCCTAAATGGGGAAACAACTGACGGGGGAATTGTCTGGGCAATAAAATGCCTAAAGGATAACAAAGCACCGGGAATAGAAGGACTTCCGGATGAATTTATTAAATGCTCTTTAGAAGTTCCTGAAATTCTAGACCTCGTACAGGTGGCCTTTAACAAATTATTTAATGGAGAGAAGTATCCTGGAGCTTGGGCAACAGCAATTATTCAGCCGATACTCAAGGGAAAGTGTACTCAGCTACCAGAACAGTTCAATGGAATAACACTGTTATCTATACTGGGTAAGGTATATTGCAAAACTATCTATGGTCGGTTAAGGGGCTGGACCAAAGGGTTTGATATAATTTTCTAAGTTTCAGGTGGGTTTCAGGAAAGGGTTCTCTACTGGAAACGATATTTTCATATTAAAAGCATTAATTGATTGAAATTTGAATAGAAAGAGGGGGAAACTTTATTATGCTTTTGTTGATTTTAAAATGGCTTTTGATAGCATGCAGAGGGCTATTTGGGTAAAACTTCACCACAAAGGACTATCTGGTACAATGATGAAAAAGCTCTGATGCAAATTTACAATAGTGTGAATTTCACTATTAAAATAGACCAAAATTCAATAACTGAATGTAAATCAGCTAACAAACGAGTTTGCCAAGGATGCATTTTATCGCCCCTGTTCTTTAATTTATTCAAAGACAATATAGCAAAGGAAATCAATGGTTCAGAAGCAAACAATGTCTGCATTCCTGTACTTTTATACATTGATGACATGACAATTTTATCAGTGACAATAGAAGGCATACACAAAGATATTAATAGGTTGGAAGAATGTTGTAAACAATGGGGTGTAGTGGTAAACATTAGCAAAACAAAAACAATGTCCTTCAAAAATGGCTGTGTGTATGGCAGGTATGAAAAACGGTATTAAAACGGGCTGGAAATACTAAATGTTAAAACATTTCTCCTATATACGAGGGCTGTCCCAGAAGTACCTGACCTAACAAAGAAAACACAAAAATTTTGGGAAAAAACATCTTTATTTCTCTACATAGTCTCCTTTCAGCTCGATACACTTTTCCCAGCAATGTTCAATAGCTTTGATACCCTGTTTATAGTGAGAACCATCGAGTTCTGCAAAATAGCCATCAACTGCAAACTCCACCTCTTCACTGTTGGCAAATCTTTTACCATCAAGCCATTTCTTCAACTTTGGAAACAGAAAATAATCAGGGGGGGGGCTAAATCTGGTGAATAAGGTGCATGAGGAAGCAATTCGAACTTTAACTCATTGGTTTTGGCCGTGGCGATAATGAATGTGTGAACTGGTGTATTGTCTTGATGAAACACAACTTTCTTTTTCACTAAATGCGGCCATTTTTGCTTGATTTCATCACTCAAATGTTGCAATAAGTTTGCGTAATACTTGCCACTGATTGATTTTCCTTTTTGAAGATAATCAATGAAAATCATCCTACACGCATCCCAAAAAACTGACGTCATGACCTTGCCTGCAGATAGAACTACCTTCGCCTTCTTTGGAGCCGATTCTCCCCTTTCAATCCATGTTTTGACTGTTCTTTCATCTTAAGTGTGAAGTGATAGACCCATGTTTCATCCATGGTTATGAATTGATGCAAAAACTTGGCTTTATTGCAGCGAAACATCTCCAAACACTCGACTGAAACATCCTCATGATGCTGCTTTTCTTCCATTGAGAGTAAACACGGCAACCATCTTGCGCACAGCTTTCTCATATCTAAATTTTCAGTTAGTGTGCAATGTACAGCACTTTTTGAAATGCCTATGATGTCTGCTAGCTCGCGCACTTTCAGTCAACAGTCAACCAATACCATTTTGTGGATTTTCTTCACAATTTCTGGCGTGGTCACCTCATTTGGTCAACCACTGCAATGTTCATCTTGGCAGCTCATACGGCCTCACTTAAAATCTGCCACCCAATATTTTACTGTTGCAAATGAAGAGCAGACTCCCCCAGAGTAGAATCTAGCTCAACTTTTAATATTAGTTGGACCAAGACCTTTCAAATGAAAGTATTGTATCGCATAACGATGGCCAGTTTTATCCACATTTACAAATTCGCTGAGTGTGTTCACTATTAATAGCTGCCAAACCATTATTAAACAACGCAGCATCGTCAAACTTCAAGCTTAAGGTTTATAAGGTTGGTACTTTCTACCATACTCATTTGTTTGAAACAACAACCGCTATATATATATGTCAGGTTGGGTACTCCTGGTACTGCCCTCGTAAGAGTAATTTTTAACATAAGAGGAAAATAGAATAAACATCTCTCAGTCACTAACCATAAAGCACAAGAGAGTTAAATGAACTGTTATGTACTCTCACATGTATACCTGATGTCCTGATAGATACATTAGAGAAGATGTATAAGTCTATGGCAAGGCCAATTTTGTTATATGGAAGTGAAATTTGGGGACTGGAAATAGCAGAGCATGTAAATAAAATGTATATAGCATTTCGGAAAACATTTCTGGGAGTTAATTTATTTAAAGGTTTGTAACAGGAGATTCAATACAAGCATTAGGAGTCAAATTTGGAACATATTTGCTTTACTTAATCTGTAATTGTACAGGACATGTTTCTACCATTGTAGACAATATTATTGAAATATTGCCCGAAAAATTTGTTCAAGATGCCTTAAAACTGTTACACTTACAGGACCAAGACATCAACTTCACTGTAGAGACAAAGAAAGATGGATACCTGCCTTTTCTGGATACAGACTTTCATTTGGGAGATACAGAAAACCCACCCACACTGATAACTACATTAAATGCAATAGTTTTAACCCAAAGTCACACCAGTAGGCAATTTTCAACATTCTAGTACATAGGTTAATCAACTTTCTTTTAAGCAAAGATGAATACAACAAAAAATACCAGCAAATCGCCAAAATAGCACTGGTTAATGGGTTTAACTCAATAAATAAAATAAATTGAGTTTTATTTATGGACGCTCTTTAACTACTATGGTTCTTAGCGTCCCATTCTATATTGGGCGTGAAACACCAGTAATTTTGCTCAGAGGCCTCTTTATCAGGCTTGAGGTTCTTTTACGTGCCGTAAATCTACGACACGGGACCACCGGCTTTACTTCCCTTCCGAAGGAAGCCGTGCTAACGATTTTTGCGCCCGAAAAAATTCATCGCCCTCCACCAGGTTTGAACTCGCGACCTTGGGAACTAGAGGCTAGCACGGTACCACTAGTCCATGGAGGACGACGTTTAACTCAAGAATGATAGACAGGAAGATACAAAAATTCAGAAGAACCTAGGAAATCAGCAATACCACTACCCTAACATTCTTGGAAGACAAGAAGAAAATTAAGAAATTCACATTCCAACCACTTTTACATAACAGGTCCCAAAACGTATTTTCAAAACATATCATAATCCTAGCCCCTCAAAATAAATACAACTTGAAAAACCTGTTGAAAGCACCTCTCAAAGATTGGGTATCAAAAACTTGCAAACCTGGGATTTACAAGGTAAACTGCCAAGAATGCAGTAAAGTATACATCAGAAAAGCCAAATGCAACATAAACATCTACACCAAAGAACACATCTGGAACATATAAACAGACAGACAAGTCAGCCATTACAACACACTTTTAGGAAACCAACCATGAAACAGACACAAACTATGAATTACTAAAAGAAGTAAACCATCCTCTAGAACTCTCCATATGGGAGAATATTTTCATCCACAAACACAGAGTCATGAACTTGAAATCCTGCCTCCGGATATCTATACTAAATTCATCATGCCATCTATCAGAAACCAGAATGAAGACAACACCAGCAGTGCCAGTCAACCTACAGCTGATGATGGAAGCAAAAGCTTCTGAAACATGTCCTGAGAGTAGGTGAAGCAAACGTGTCCTAAATTTGGCTCCTAATGCTTAAGTACCGAGTTCTTAGAGTTTCTCAAGGCATGTCAAATTCTGGGGTATTGAGGGAGGTGGAATGTTATGAAGACACAGTACACTGTAAAATAAGAGCAGTGAAGTACTGGCTGAGACTGATTCAGGGAGATAATTACACACTACACTTGACTCCAAACATTGTAAATACTAGTGAGAAAATCTGTCTCCTAAGTTTTAGGCAGCTGATTTGGAAAGAGTTTTCAGGAGAATAGGCATAGGGTCAGTATAAGAGGTAAAATAAATGACAGAAACATATGGAAAGGTGTCAAAGGAAGAATAATAGACAACAGCCAACAGGAAATTGAATTGGCTTGTAAAATAAAACTTTCTCCAAGTCTAGTAAATGGAACAGAATTGAACTGGTGTAAAGAAGCATGTATGCTTAACTTAGGAAGAAAGGAAAGATCAGGAATGGCATGGTTTAGACTGGGAGGCTGGAAGGCACAGAAAGTAAAAAGACGATTCTTGCAGGAGAATCTGCCCATTCTGCATTTGGATGAAGAGTGGGTATGTACATATTTTGGTGGGATGCTCACAGTGGGAGAGCCAGCAAACAACTAGAGACAATTTCTCTTTTTTCCTTCTTTCTTTCTTTTTTTTTTATGTTTGTTTTGTCACCACTAACTTGTATTTTAAATATGCATGTATGGTCAATGACCATGCATTAAGTATTTGTGTAATAACATAAAAATCCAGGCCCTGCTGATGACACTAGTGTGTTAGTATCTAGTAAAAATTTAAATAAATGTATAATTAAATTGAAATAGTCCTGAACTGTATATCAAACTAGTTTAAAGCAAACATATTACTTATAAATCTACACAAATAAAAATTATTAAATTCATAACCCATTGTACATTACATGCCTCAATAGAATTTGGAATTAATGACTTGCTATTGCAAGAAATTGATACATTCAATTTCTAGGCTTCAAGTACATAAATATTTGGATTGGAAGGCTCACATTTTAGTATATCATATTCAATCTTAGCTCTGCCTGTTATGCCACTTGAGCACTGCAAATTTAAGCTCAGTTGATGCACTTAAACTAGTATATTATGCACATTTTAACTCTATCATAATATGTGGGATATTATTTTGGGGTTATCTGGTAGATTTCTTTTGCAAAATAACATTATAGGAATCATTTGCAATACCTGTAGGAGATGTTCATGCAAAGATCTATTTAAGAAGTGGAAGATATTAACCCATTCGCATCATATGACAAGCTGTACACACATAGGTTAGTAATGGCATTTAAATTGCATGACAAGCTCAGCTCGCAAATGTGTGCTGACCAATAAAACTGCATATTGAAGCTGGTTATCGAGACCCAGGAGAAATAATAGTAATAATAATAATAATAATAATAATAATAATAATAATAATATACGATCGAATATAGCGACGAAAATGTGCTGAATTCATATTAGGAATGGGTTTTGTCGGGAAGACAGAGAAACAAAGTTTGTTCCCTCGAAGCAGAGGTATTTTACCTGCGATGGTCAACGAACCTGCATACCGGAAGTCTCGCCTTTATACTTTTGGCTCGGACAGGGTTTACAACGGTTCCCAAGGCTTAAAAGGGTGAGGAAGTAGATGTGCCTTATCTACGATCTAAGAATGTTCGGGGGAAGATTTTAAAACTCAAAATAAGCTGTGAGAAGCAGATGTGAAAGTTGTCACGTGGGGGTAGCCAATAACAAAAAAAAATCATGAAACAAAAATTATAGCCAATCGAAAGATCGCGTAGGCATCACATGATACGTTTGAACTTAAAACAGAACGAAACTTAAGAAAGGGAGAGGGGAAAATTCTAGAGTTTGGCGAAGGGCGTGAAGGAGGAAAGACACGCCGAGACAGTCGAGCACACACTAACCATGACAGTGGCCGAGGCACATTCCGGTACAAATTAACCACGAGGACGTCGACGAAACGAAATTAGAAGAAAATAATCAGAAAGTTGATAGTGTAAAAATAAAGTTATGAAATCTAGGCAATTCGAGGGCTAGTCGGAGAAACACATAAGTAGCGACTTCGAACGTGATAAGAATAACAGTGGCTTCGACGACGAAGGTGGCGGGTTGACCAGATAGGAATCTACGTAACAAAATAAAGATATAACTCAAACTTCTCCGGCAGCATTATTAATCTCATCAAGGCAGTGTCACCACCCCTGAAAAACAAGAACCTCAGCTCTACCGAATCAAATCCCAAATTCCTGCCATCCAACCAACGAACCCAGGACTCTGAGTCCACTGAAGCAACTGCCAGGAACTCCACAGTCCGACAGCGTCATTTGGCGCCCACTACGTTGGGGCTCGAAATACTGCCAGCGGATAACGCACCCGGAGAACCGACAACGGAAGGAAGACGACGCCGATGACGACATCAGCAACCACCAGCAGCAGAGTGTACCGATAGACGTGGGGCAACAAGCGACATCGACGCCGCTCCATTACAACAAGGAAGCAGACATTCGGCGCAGACATCATCAGTGTCCAAAAAGTGTGTAAGTGTAGTGAAGTGTTTTGTGAACTACTACAACACTTCGCAGCAGCTCAACCCAGCACCGAGTAAGTGTTAACTGCATGATACATAAGTTAATGAAATTTTGGAAGGGAGTGTATATGCAATAGATATAAGTAAACTGGGGTATGTATGTTTGTAAATGCTATTAAGAAGCAAGAAATTAACCGGCAACGTTATGGAAGGTAATAGCAATGAACAAGGGGAAATTTTCACTAACAATAGCACGCGGGTAGGTGTAGAAAATGGAGATAACGAAACATTAGAACACCAAGTTACCGGATCACTTAACGCGAGCGAAATGCTGCAACAAATGTTGGCTCAATTGAGCCTCCTAAACACTAAAATATCAGAACAAGAGCAAACACTTGGGCAAACACTGACTCAACGATTAACAGAACAAGAGCAAACACTAACTCAACGATTATCAGAACAAGAGCAAACAATAGGGCAAACACTAACCCAACGATTAACAGTACAGGAGCAAACACTAAAACAACAATTGTCCACCCAGGAACAAACATTGCAGCAATTAAGCATCCAACAGAAGGAAATCAGTCAGGGCTTAGAAAATAAAATACAGGGTGTCTTGTCAGAAATTAGAGCAAGTCAAAATGTAATCTACGAGGATGTAGAATATATAAGAAACGAACTAAAAGCAACACAGAATAGTGTAGAAGTAGTGAGGAAGGAACTTGTCGTGGAAATGGACGCCATCAGGGCACAACAAATTGTAAACAATGAAAACTTAATATGTACAATTAGTGATAAGGCAAGGGAAGAAGCAATGACAGTCTGTGTATCATTACAGAATAAGCAGCAGGCACTTGAAGCAGGGGTTAATGATGAAATTAACAAATTAAGGGAGGAACTGACACAGACCGTCAATGCTCGCAGGGACGCGGTAGAACAAATCGAACCGCGATCTCAAGGAGCCACGGACGCGCGAATTACCTCTCAGGTTTCCGCGCTTTCGTCGTTCCAGTGTAACAACCCGAGTAGCGAACCGAGGTCGAACGAACCTGCCTGCACTACTTCGGCCTCACCGCACCCGGCAAGTGAAATGTCAAGCACCGTAGGGCCCCTGCAACAATGCAATATACCTATACAATTTTTGAATGAACTGCCAATCCCCAAGTTCAACAGTGAAGTCGATAATGCGAAGCAGTTCATTAATGACCTCGAATCTTATTTCGCGCTTAGGGGAATTCCCGACCGTTTTAAAATGGTAATTATAAAAAGGAGCTTGATAGGCCCGTCCCTGAGTTGGTTTCGATTGACGGTAGGCGAGCATGCACAATATGAACATTTTAGGTCTGCATTTTTGGAAAAATATTGGAGTGGCGTTGCACAGTACAGAGTGCGCGCAGAAATAAATAATGGCCGATACAGGGAAGAGAAGCGTGAGTCGATGGTTGACTACTTCTTGCGACTCGGCCAATTAAGCCAACTCCTGGACCCACCGATGCCCGAAGGTGAATTTGTATCCCTCCTGACACGACACTTCCCAGACGTTATACGTCATCACCTCGTGGTAGCACGTCCGAGGACGCTGAGCGAAGCCATTGAACTACTTACCGCTCTGCAGGGGTACGGAACGCGGGAAGAAGATAGGCCCAGAATCAGGACTGAAGGCAGACACATTGATCGGATAAATACGCATCGTAATGATGGGACGAGGGCACAAGGTGCGCTGAACAACTACTCCACAGTCCGACAGCGTTATCAAGAGCCATTTGCAAGAAATCGGGAGAGAAGCTATAGGCCCTGGAACCAAACGGGCACGGGTAGGCCACCGAGGCAACATGAGGAGTATCCCGTTCACTACCTGAGATTCTCCAGGTACCCGGCGAATAGTAGACAACACTGGGGAAATAACCTCCACGGTGGAACAGCGGATAGGCCAAGAACGCCTCCGAACCGCCCAGAAACTCCCCCGAACCGACCTGGAAACACCCCGGGCAGGCCAAGAACGCCCCCGAATTGCCCAGAAACTCCCCCGAACAGGCCAAGGACACCTCCGAACAGGCCAAGAACACCTCCAAGCCGGCCAGCGACCCCACGACGTAGAGATGAGGACCATGGGCTCTCAAGCATGCCTACGTACAGCTACGCATGGACGCCGAGCGCGTATCTATCACAGACACGACAGCCGCAAAATGTCCACCGCGAAATGGATGACGCGATAGGTCACCGAAGCGGGGCAATGGCAGGACAAAGCATAGGCCAAGGGATAGGCCCCAGTCAAGGATCGTGGCCACGACGGTCGGAAAACTGGAGACAGGAAGAATTGTAGCGTTCCCAGGCTCAACCTCGGAGAATGCGCGCAGGTTCTCGCTTTACACAGGGAACGAGAACAAAAAAAAATACCAGAAGAACCATTTTTATTGAATATTTGCACATTGGGAAAAGGCATTAACGTGGTAAGAATTTTCACGCAACAACTGTGCGAAGGGAGAGATCTTAACGACACGCCTCTGCAGTCAGCTGATGAATCGGAAGTAGGTCAAGCACCCCAGTATTGTGAGTTAAACACAGAAAATGAAAATGTTTATTTCGGTGAGAGACCGGACGACTTGCAGGTAGTCAGTGATCAAAACATGACCCTATCAGGTATACGCGAATATGTAGCATCAACAGACTGCTTAAACCATCAAGAGAAAGAAGGAATACAGACGAATGCATATGTGTTGGAAAGGTCCTTATCGGATATCACAAACCTTCGGGGACAGGGTATATCAACTCCAATCGTCCATTTAAGCAGGGTCAATGAAATTTAGTAGAGTCGGATAGGGAAAATGTACAAACGCACTCGGAACACGAGTAAGGAAAGTCAAATATGCGAACATTGTTTACAAACAAATTGGTAGCTTCGGGATAGCAATGTCCTGTTAAAACAGTGTGCTTGACATTCACGATGTTAATGACATACCGTAAGAAAACCGGACAGAATGTATACCTGGCAAAAAAAAAAAAAAAAGGTACCAAAAGGTGTCTTGAGTGTGGGGGCTGCTAATAGCTTCCAGAAAACCAGTATTGTATGTAAAGTGCAAGAGAGAGAGAGAGAGAGAGAGAGAGAGAGAGAGAGAGAGAGAGAGAAAGATGGAACTAAGATGTGTAATTAAATTAAAAAAAAAATTGTTTGAAGAATGTATTGTGTATAAACAGATTTCTTAAATGTAAATGTTTTGTAGCCTGGTTGTTGACGGCCAGATATTATGTAGATTGTTTTTCTGTATTTTGTAAAAAAAAAATACTTGTGTCAAATTTGAAATTGTATTGTGTTCAGTGATTGAAATGTATTGTGAACAGAATAAATGTGTAACGGTGGGCTCGCCATCAAATCGTCGTAGGCCACTGACTAAATAAATGAATGAATAAATAAATAAAATGATAAATGAAAGGAATAGAGGGAGAGAGGGAGAGAGGGACTTTAGATTAGCTTAGATGGGACATTAACGATAAACCCATCATCCAACCTAAAGGTCCGATGATAAGTTTACCGTCAGGGCATATGAAGCTGGTTATCGAGACCCAGGAGAAATAATAGTAATAATAATAATAATAATAATAATAATAATAATAATAATATACGATCGAATATAGCGACGAAAATGTGCTGAATTCATATTAGGAATGGGTTTTGTCGGGAAGACAGAGAAACAAAGTTTGTTCCCTCGAAGCAGAGGTATTTTACCTGCGATGGTCAACGAACCTGCATACCGGAAGTCTCGCCTTTATACTTTTGGCTCGGACAGGGTTTACAACGGTTCCCAAGGCTTAAAAGGGTGAGGAAGTAGATGTGCCTTATCTACGATCTAAGAATGTTCGGGGGAAGATTTTAAAACTCAAAATAAGCTGTGAGAAGCAGATGTGAAAGTTGTCACGTGGGGGTAGCCAATAACAAAAAAAAATCATGAAACAAAAATTATAGCCAATCGAAAGATCGCGTAGGCATCACATGATACGTTTGAACTTAAAACAGAACGAAACTTAAGAAAGGGAGAGGGGAAAATTCTAGAGTTTGGCGAAGGGCGTGAAGGAGGAAAGACACGCCGAGACAGTCGAGCACACACTAACCATGACAGTGGCCGAGGCACATTCCGGTACAAATTAACCACGAGGACGTCGACGAAACGAAATTAGAAGAAAATAATCAGAAAGTTGATAGTGTAAAAATAAAGTTATGAAATCTAGGCAATTCGAGGGCTAGTCGGAGAAACACATAAGTAGCGACTTCGAACGTGATAAGAATAACAGTGGCTTCGACGACGAAGGTGGCGGGTTGACCAGATAGGAATCTACGTAACAAAATAAAGATATAACTCAAA
Organism: Deroplatys truncata; assembly: GCA_030765065.1. NCBI lineage: Eukaryota > Metazoa > Arthropoda > Insecta > Mantodea > Mantidae > Deroplatys > Deroplatys truncata. The sequence goes on from CM060990.1 coordinate 233,521,610, forward strand.
CTTCTCCGGCAGCATTATTAATCTCATCAAGGCAGTGTCACCACCCCTGAAAAACAAGAACCTCAGCTCTACCGAATCAAATCCCAAATTCCTGCCATCCAACCAACGAACCCAGGACTCTGAGTCCACTGAAGCAACTGCCAGGAACTCCACAGTCCGACAGCGTCATTTTAAATGACGCTGACCTCTGACGCATCTGTGTTGTTCCTGGCAGTTGCTTCAGTGGACTCAGAGTCCTGGGTTCGTTGGTTGGATGGCAGGAATTTGGGATTTGATTCGGTAGAGCTGAGGTTCTTGTTTTTCAGGGGTGGTCGCTGACCTCTGACGCATCTGTGTTGTTCCTGGCAGTTGCTTCAGTGGACTCAGAGTCCTGGGTTCGTTGGTTGGATGGCAGGAATTTGGGATTTGATTCGGTAGAGCTGAGGTTCTTGTTTTTCAGGGGTGGTGACACTGCCTTGATGAGATTAATAATACTGCCGGAGAAGTTTGAGTTATATCTTTATTTTTGTTACGTAGATTCCTATCTGGTCAACCCGCCACCTTCGTCGTCGAAACCACTGTTATTCTTATTACTCTCGAAGTCGCTACTTATGTGTTTCTCCGACTAGTCCTCGAATTGCCTAGATTTCACAACTTCGTTTTTTTTTTTTACTATAAATTTTCTGATTATTTTCTTCTAATTCTGTTTCGTCGACGTCCTCGTGGTTAATTTGTACCGGAATGTGCCTCAGCCGTTGTCATGCTTAGTTTGTACCCCACTGTCTCGGCGTGTCTTTCCTCCTTCACGCCTTTCGCCAAACTCTAGAATTTTCCCCTCTCCCTTTCTTAAGTTTCGTTCTGTTTTAAGTTCAAACGTATCATGTGATGCCTACGCGATCTTTCGATTGGCTATAATTTTTGTTTCATGATTTTTTTTTGTTATTGGCTACCCCCACGTGACAACTTTCACATCTGCTTCTCACAGCTTATTTTGAGTTTTAAAATCTTCCCCCGAACATTCTTAGATCGTAGATAAGGCACATCTACTTCCTCACCCTTTTAAGCCTTGGGAACCGTTGTAAACCCTGTCCGAGCCAAAAGTATAAAGGCGAGACTTCCGGTATGCAGGTTCGTTGACCATCGCAGGTAAAATACCTCTGCTTCGAGGGAACAAACTTTGTTTCTCTGTCTTCCCGACAAAACCCATTCCTAATATGAATTCAGCACATTTTCGTCGCTATATTCGATCGTATATTATTATTATTATTATTATTATTATTATTATTATTATTATTATTACTATTATTTCTCCTGGGTCTCGATAACCAGCTTCAATATATTTGCATTTTTAACTATTAGGTAGCATTCAAACAATCTCCTTGTTTCTTTAGAAATTGGGAGATTGAACAGAAAAACTAATGCTGGGGTACCATGAGAACAAATAAGGGTATGTCACCTGAAATATCTCATTATGAAAGGAAATATGGCAAGTATGAATTATACTGTGCAATGAATGCGCTGTGTGTGAAATGAAAGAATAATGAAGATGCTTATTTCCTGTCAATGAAATACAAGTTGCTGACATTACAACATACAATCTGAGAAAGAAAGGTCAGATATCCAGACAGAAGGTAAAGAAACCAAAGCATGCCCTTGAGTACCAAAAGTGAGTGGAAGGTGTCAATTTGTAAGATAAGGTTCGTTTCCTACAATGTGACACACAGCTACAGGAACATATTTTTCTGTCGTCTATACACATGTTTATTCAATTGTTTTATTGCGCTTCACAAGATAACTGCTAATAGTACGTGGACTTTAGAACCAATTTGCTCATCAGGTGCTTTAAAGTATAACAGCACCAGAGTTCAATGTTACAGGTCGACCTTCACCCCTTTGGGACTGCAAGCTAAAACATGCTGACTCTTTCCAAATGCACATTCCACCCAATACGAGAAAAAAAAAAATTTTAAAATGTGTTGTAAGCTATAATAGGTGGAAAAATAGCAAAAGTTCTTGGTAACATAAAAAGTGTTGCGTCCCCCTTCATTTGGAGAACTGTTTTAAAATCTACCATATCCAATAATGATATCATGCCATCAAAATTGGTAAGGCAATGCTTCTAGCATTATGTATGCAAACATTCAGGAAAGAAATTATATTGGTTGAATTTATTTGAATTTTGAAACTTTGCAATGCACTTGCACAGTTATACAGTGATTTAAATCAGATTTGAGGTAGCCATGAGGGTATTCGAATAAGACGCCAATGGGTTAACTCTACTATCATGTATCTCCATCTTAAAATGTTATGTATGCAATCAAGCCACATTTGAAACAAACACAGAAATGCATTACACATAAACACTAACAAAAAGTAAGTATCCACTATTCCAAAGTCAAACTTTCTTGCTTCCATAAAGGTGTGTGTTTTGAAACTACTACATACTTAAGGCTCTTTGTACTTAAGGGAACTGACAACTGAAAAACTGACAATTTGGCTCCCGCTAAAGAGTATCTTTGTAACAAGCATTTTATTCTGTAAGAAAGTATCTGAATGACAAACCAATATAATAACACTTAAATTTCTCTGTAAAAACTATTTTGTCACTTTTTTTTTTAATGATATGTCATTATGATGCCTGCTCTAGAATTACTGAAACCTATTAGCTATATATAAATACATTTTATGTATTGCAGACATTAAGTATAGGTAGACTGACAAATAATGCTATGCGTTGCAAATAAAATATAAAAATTCTGATGAGATGCACAGACTATAAAAGCCTGTCAAGCCGAGTTGTTATTTACATACACAATTGTTGGTTCTGTCAGTCAAGCCATTGATGAGGCTTTGAGTATGGGAGATGATATGGTTCACCAAGCACTGAAAGAGGCTTTGATTGGCTCTTATTTAGAAATTGGCATTTGCATTATTGTAAATTCTGAAACACTGTATTAATGTGTCCCCCTGGTAACAGTGAACTATAAAAGGATGGCAGAAAATAAAAGTGAGTCAGTTACAATATAGCTGTAAAGGAGTTATGAGCAATTTGCAAGTCAGAGCTGCAAAGCATGGTTTAATAACACATTTAGCATAATAAATAGTTATGAGTTAAATGGTGTTTTTATTTGTCACAATATTTTCTATAACTGTAAATATTGCAGCACATTTGTATTCGGTTTTATTTACTTTCATTTATTTATTTCAACATGTTCTTTGTTCATGCATATTGTTTAATAAACTACCAAATACTCTAAAGACAACTAAAGGCAAACTATTTAAAAGTGAATTAAAGAATTTTCTAATAAAAAAGTGTAGGTATAGGCTGGATGAACTATGATTATAAATAATTGTATATACTTGTAATAATGTTTTGACGTTTTAGGACAACGTATGTGTTACTATGGATGAAAATCAATTGAATTGAATGTAGCTAAATTATACTTATTCTGGACATGGTCAATGTTCAGGTGTTTCAAGGTCCACCAGTAAACTCACAGAATGCATTGTAATCTAATATAATTTTATTTAGTTGTGCAAGCTGCAATTGTACTAATATTCACATATCCTCAAGAATCATGTGGAAAGTCTTAAGTAAACAAGAGAGAGAGGCAACAAAAATTGTTCTTTAAGATGAATGCTTGCAAATCAACAAACACCACAGATTTAAAAGATTTAATTAAAAACACATGATGCTAAGTGAGCAGTGGTAGAAGAAGGATGTGTCACAGTGAGCTCCTGCATCATAAGTGGAAGAGTGAACCAAGTAATAATGGGTGTAGAGCTTAAAGTATGTCGAATGAGGATATGGGCATTCAGAAGGAAGAAATTTAGCTGTAATAGCAACAGAACTGTAGACAACATAGTAATGATCGTTGTACTAATTGAAAGTGTAGTTTTAACCTGCTGGTGATAGGTGTAGATTAAACCCAGGACCAGCAGAAATACAACTCTGCTAGAAAATATTATGAACAAAATTATTAAAATGGAGGGGATGGAGGAGAGAATTAATGAAAACTTAAGTAAAGTAACCAAAGGAATAAAGGAAGACCTCAAAGATGAAGTATAAGGAATAAGAAAAGAGGTAAATGAAATTCGAAATAGGATGGAAAGAATGGATGAGGAAAGGAGAAGATTCAACCTGGTCTTCACAGGAGCGGAAGAAAAATGAGTAATTTGGACAATAGAAGAAGTTCCTAAGATTTCAATGGAGAAACTAAAGCTGGACCTAAAGGGATGGAAGATTGTGGAGGCTTTTAAAGTGAGAAGAGGAAGGGGAAGGAGAAATAGGCCAACCTTATAATAAGTAGCCACACTGCAACTGAAATACGAAATTCTGAAAAGAGCAAAGAAGCTAAAAGGGTCTGGAATATCTATTAATAAGGATTTTACCTTTAAACAAACGATCCAAAAAGGGAATTGATATGGAAAATGCTAAAAGACAGGTGGCAGACAGAGGTAGTGAAAAATTTAGAGTTTTGTGAACTAAACTTACTTGACATTTATATGGAAAATAGGAAGAGGATGAGTATGGTAAATTTACATTTGTAAATAGTAATGGCCAAAGTGTAATAGACCATATTATATAGCCTATCAGTACTACCTACATAGTAAATAATTTTTAAGTTTTAAACTTATGTACAAATGTTTCTACTGGTAGTGAACATAAAGGCTAGAGATGACCATGGCATAAATCAGAGCAGGAGTGTGGAGCACTTTATTTAGAGTTAAAAAAAAAAGTGCAAACAGAAAATGAAGACAGAAGAAGAAAATTGATATATAATTGTTGTATGTGGAGTGTATGTCTGCTGAATTAAGAGTGGCCAGGGCCAAATTTTCAGTAGGCAACGCTATATATTGTAAATTTCTTAACAATGAATAAATTCATATTCATATTCAAGAACACAGAAGCCCATACCACCATACAGTTGTAATGATGACTTTTATCTTTACTCTTTTATTAAAAAATAGCCAATTTAATTTCAGTACATTGACATAAATTATTCTGGAACATGAAGAATCCTGCTGACAGAATGGCAACTTAATCTAGCACTGCCATGGCTATAATTTAGGTGGCAGTCTTCAGTTAGAAGTCAGAAATCAATGTAGGAGTTTATGTTTGTTGTATCTACATAAATATGAAGCTGCAGCAGAACATAGTAACGTTAGTTTTGTGTTTTACTATTACCTAGCCATTATAACTAATGTAAAAAATATAAATATTATATCATGTCCATCTGTGCTGTTTTCTTGTAAGTATTTGATGAAATACTGTCCTCCCTCTGACCATTATCATAAAACCCAAGCCAAACACTTGTTTTAAATTCCATGCTACTTTAACAGTAGTGTGAGAAGGAACTGCATGCCTGTAAATCTGTAAATCATTCCATTACAGGCAAAAAATGTGATTACCATCACCTTCCCTGTTGATGGAAAATTACTCTATGGAGACAGGAAAAGTCAAAGATGGCAATGATATGAACTACTGTCCTTAGTCCCTAGGATGAATACTGGTGCTTCAATTAAAATAGGGACAAACAATTGGTAAATTCCCAAGAAAACCTTGACAATGGTGCAGCAAACAAATAAGCAGAATGTTTAGGTATAATATGCTCAGTCCAGTAAGTGATTTAAGGAGGGCTATGAAGACATTAAAGATTATTTCCTGCCTGCAAGATCAGTAACTACAAAAACTGAAGTCAAAGTAAACACAGCTTATGTCATCATGCATGAAAAGCATTATGTATGTAAATAAATAAATAAATAATTAATTTAATAAATTGTGTTTATTTTTATGCATGATTAGTTTTCCCAAATGCAGAGTTTCACTGGATTTCAAAGGGCTTTTAACAGCTTAGATTTCTCTTTCAACTAATAAACTGAGAAATTAGCATTTGCAGAGCATTTTTAGTCTACAGATGATTAGTTGAAAGAGAAACCTAAGCTGTTATTAAAATTTAATATCCCACATGAAAATGATCTCATAGCACAACACTTGCAGCCAAGAAAGGTCATCTACAAGTCACAAGAGGAAGCATAGAAAAGCATCTAGACTGATGGAAACAAAAGTTTCTGAAACATATTTCAATAAGTTTTGGTGTATAAAGTGAAGCTAGAGAAATTAAAATTTCAATTTATGCATGTAAATTTTAGAGATGTTGTAATCAGAGCTGTTTAGTATTTGTACTCCTAATGTGTAAAACACTTCCATTAAGCTTTTTGATGCACAAGCCACAGAAACGCTCTGCAAGAGGAAACACCACTCAATTTCATTCTTGCATGGGGGGAATAAACTATAGCATTTTGGATATTAGGGAAATATATTCTTTATCTGAAGAATAAATTTATGTTTAGTTTTGTGATACTATAGCTGTGATACACTACTGTATTAAAATTCAATTCTCACATTTTGCATTACAGAAAACCCATGCATACACGCACACACATACATGCATGCACAGGATGCAGAAAACAATGTGCAGAAAATTGTAGAGTAGCAAGAAGTATCAAAATAAGCATTTTGAAGGTAGGAACAAGGGGTTGCAGATGCAATATAATAACAGGAGTGCTGTATCTACTTAATTGAAGTCTCACTTTATGAACTTCATTTGCAGTTAAAATGAAATATAACTCAGGACAAGTGTGTACGTACTGTCTCAGCTAATGTGTACTGATACATAATGAGAAACTAACCTTTACATGCATATACTTTACTGTACTCTATGTACTGAACAAAATGAGCATTCAGCATTACCATACCATCCAGTAGGCTTCACAACATAAATGCAGCACTGAACACCAGATTCACTCAACAGTGACTAGTGCTGCACAGGAGTGCAGTAAAGTATCGTCTGTGACCACTTGTTCCTATCCTCAGAATGCTCATTTTAGTACTGCCATTCTACCCCACAATTTTATGCACACTGCTTTTTTGCACCCAGTATCATAAACGCAAAAGCCAATCAAATAATATGGGACTATGTAAACCACTCTCCACCAATACTCAGTCTAAAATAAGCAATGCAAAATTATACAAACCATTGTAAAGAAAATCTCAAACATTATTTCCCTACCTTAAAGCTGGTCTGCAAATGGCTGACACAAAGTATTGTCAGACACACAACTCAACTGGTAAAGACCTCCTTCACATTCTCAACAATATTCCTGACAATCTATCAGAATGTGTGAATCCCTGGAGGTATCAGATGCTGATAAGGGTTATCATTCCAAAGTTATGTGACATTTCAGAACAGAAGTCATTTATAATGTCCTAAGTTTACTATGACCATTACTTTTATGGAATAGTCATAGAATCAATAATAGTATGTTGCCATCTTCATTATCATCATTCTTATCACCATCACTGTTGCTACTATTTTTGTTGTTAAAGATATCACTGCAATATTAATGTAATAAACATTGCTGCTGTTGTTTACCCCTAGCACCATCTCAAAAAATATGTCTAGATGTAATGCCTATTCCAGTAATACGTTTGAACCAACTACATAAAGATAGTATTACAGAGTGAAATGTGGCAAAACACAATGGGTAGGAATACTCGTCAAATATCTTGATATAACAGCACACCTCACTCTAAGGTAGATAACATGCATCTCATGGCAGGTTAATGTGCTTGGGCACCCCTTTATTGATGAGTTGATAATGAAATTAAATTATAAAAAGTGCTGAATCTGAGACACCTCTTCATTGATGATTTGATACTAAAATTAATAATTTTCTGAATCTGAGGCAGAAATAGTTCTTTGGGACAACTCCTGATCATATAAAATCAGTAAAATTATACAATTAATGAATCTAGGAATCCTATACTCTAATATAAAACATGGTAGGTGAAGCAAATTAAAAACTGACTTTTAATTTATTTCCAAGATGCAGAAAAAAACTTACTGAGGGGACTGTTGCATCCTCCTCATTCCAAGTGATTGTCTAACAGATGATAAATAACCCTTTCCCTCCAAAATAAGGTGCTTATTCCTGCAACAAATTATAAACAAGCTCACTATCAAATGCAAAACCAAAACTCTCTGTATTGTTCCAAATGCAAAATATCTGTTCCTCTACACTAGTGGTTGCCTAAATTTCCCTGCTGGCATTACACCTCCCCCTTCAAAAGCTCTGCAATTACCAAGCCCCCTACATGTAATGGTATTTTCTTTTCTTAGAAACACTTATACTTACAATTAATGTTGGATAAATGAGAGGATTTTTAAATTCAAATCATACAGTAACTAATTTTAACAAAAAACTATGTATAGTATGCGTTGCTTAAAGAAGAATGTGGATAAAAATACAAAAACAATCATCTGTGAACAAATAGTCAACAAAAGGCTGTTGTTTCAAATTCATGGATGGATGAGATGCGGTTTAAGGGCGCTAAACTACTAAGGTCATCAGCGACCTTACAATGTATAAAATATGAAGTCAAAAATATAAAATAACCGCATAATTAAAAACGGGACACAAACCCGCTATGTCCAAAAGCTAAAAACAACAAGACAACAATCGCAAAAACTAACACACTAAAAGCATAAGCAATAAAAGAGTAAAACGTGTCAAGAACTGTAGAATGCGAGGGACATGAGCGCCATATGTCCACTGGGGAGTAGAGTCCCTATTAAAACATACAGAATAAAATAACAAGGATAAAGGACGCTCAACGCATCAAATGCGCAGATTAAAATCACTGTCACTAATAAAACGTAAAACACATTCTACAATACGCGCATCGTCTGCCAAAACGTTGGCTAGGCCAACTGGCAGACCAACACGAACGCTCAATGGAGCTAAAACTAGACACTCTTCTAAAATGTGACGCACCGTTAAGGGTGCATCACACTGCCCACAAAGTGGTGCGGGGTCACCACTCAGCAAATACTTATGACTAAAACTGCAATGTCCGATATGAAGGCGTGCTAAAATTACCTCTTCCCGACGAGAAGCACGGGAAGAGGTAGCCCAGACTAACGGGAGAGGTTTAACCTCCCGCAACTTGTTCCCCCAGAGGGCCGTCCAATCATCGCTCCAAAGCGAGAGGATTCGGCGACGTAAAACAATAAACAAATCTGACGAGGGAACAACAGAGGTAAAACTTCTGGGTGATAAAATCGCCGATTTGGCAGCGGCGTCGGCAGACTCATTACCTGAGATGCCCACATGACCTGGAATCCACATGAAGGAGACGCTGATGCCAGAGACACCAAGCGAGTGGAGCAGGTCATAAATGCGCTGTACGAGCGGGTGGTAACTGTACAGCGAGCTAATACTTTGAAGAGCACTCAGGGAGTCGGAACAAATAAAACAGTGCCGTAAGTCGTGCCGCTGAATGTATAAAAGAGACTGATAAATGCTAAAAAGTTCGGCGGTAAAAATCGAACATTGCTCTGGTAAACGAAAGGTAAAACTATTTCCACCACAAAAAAGACACATCCTACTCCAGCATCAGTCTTAGATCCATCAGTAAAGATAAAATCAAAGTCCCCGAATTGCGACTGAAGTTCTAAAAACGCTGATCTAAAGACTGAAGAAGGGGTCTCATTCTTCGGCATCGACGATAACCCAAGGTGACAGAGGGCCTTAGCGCGCAACCATGGAGGAAAACGCGTTTCCCCCCTTGGAAGGACCGGCGCTGGCGTAACGTCCGAATGCCGAAGAAGCTGACGAAATCTAACCCCAGGAGGGAGCAATGCAGAGGAGCTAACTAAATATTGCCGATCAAGCGAATCCTCGTAAAATGCCGCGAAGGACGGGTGGTCAGGCAAGCTGGAGAGACGACAGGCATAGCTACACAAGAGCATCTCACGCCTGGAGGACAGCGGAGGCTATGCAGCTTCAGCGTAAAGACTGGGCACGGGGCTAGTTGGAAAGGCCCCTGTAGCGACTCTAATACCACGATGATGAATGGGATTCAAGCGACGTAACACAGATGGACGTGCCGATGAAAAGACAATACACCCGTAATCAAGTTTGGATCGGACCAAAGAGCGATATAGACGCAGAAGGACGGTCCGATCAGCTCCCCAGGATGTGCCACTTAAAACACGTAAAAGATTAAGAGAACGGTCACACTTTGCTTTTAAAAAGGAAATGTGCGAAGTCCAACACAACTTTCTATCAAAGATCAACCCCAAAAATTTCGCCTCGTCCGCAAACGGAAGTATCCCTGGCTCTAGATGGAGAGAGGGCGGAGGGAAATACTTCCGGCGCCAGAAGTTGATGCAGACGGATTTCTCGGCGGAGAAATTAAAGCCGTTGGCGTTACTCCAGGCGAAGAGACGGTCGATACAGCTCTGGAGACGGCGTTCGAGTAGACAGGTCCGCCGTGAACTGCAATAAATGGCAAAATCGTCAACAAAAAGGCACGATGACATACCAGGTGGAATACAATCAACAATGGGGTTGATAGCAATCGCAAAAAGTGTCACACTGAGTACAGAGCCCTGCGGTACTCCGTTCTCTTGAATAAAATGACGAGATAAAACCGAGCCCACACGTACACGAAAAACGCGGTCCGTCATGAACTCCCGAAGAAATATGGGAAGACGACCACGGATATTCCATGCGTGAAGTGTACGTAAAATGCCGCCCCTCCAACAAGTGTCATAAGCTTTCTCCAGTTCAAAAAACACAGCCACGCTTTGACACTTTCTCAGAAATCCATTCATAACATGCGTCGACAGGGACACCAGATGGTCGACGGTAGAGCGATAGCGACGAAATCCGCACTGAGCGTTCGCTAGAAGTTTCTGAGACTCAAGCCACCATGTCAACCGCCCGTTGATCATGCGCTCCATCACCTTGCAAATGCAACTGGTGAGGGAGATAGGGCGGTAGCTGGAAGGTAGTTGGCGATCCTTCCCAGGCTTAAGAATAGGGACATTAGTGGCTTCGCGCCAAACGGAAGGAAAAATGCCGTCTTGCCAAATACGGTTATAGACCTGTAAGAGAAAGAGTTTACTGTCGGCTAAAAGGTTCTTTAACATCAGGACATGAATGCCGTCCGGCCCAGGAGCGGAGTGCCTAGAGCAATGAAAAGCGTGCTCCAGCTCCCTCATTCTGAAAAGTTCATTATAACACTCAATATTAGCAGACCGAAAATTAAAGGTGTCGGAATCCAGCCGGTCTTTGATAGAGCGAAAGCCGGCGGAATAATGGTCTGAACTGGATACCGCCTCAAAGGCAGCACCCAGAGTGTTAGCGATGGCAGCCGGATCCACTATAGTGGCATTGGAAACCTGAAGGCCAGAAACAGTACAATGCGACACTTTACCTGTGAAGCGACGAAGTTTATCCCAAACAACAGATGAAGGCGTAAAGCGATTAAAAGACTCGACAAAACGAGTCCACGACGCCTTCTTGCTATCCTGAATAATGCGACGAGCCCTAGCGCGATTGTTTAAAAGTCACCAAATTATCAAGTGTAGGGTGTCGCCGAAACACCCTAAGTGCAGTCCTACGGGCACGAACGGCGTCCCGACAATCCTCGTTCCACAACGGAACAGGTGGCCGCCGAGGTTGAGGATGAACGGGGAATTGCGCGTTCGGCGGCAGAGAAAATCGTAGACGTAAGGTGCTGCACTAGTTGGTTAATGTCGGCGAAGGGCTGATCGTAAAAATGCACGAGGCTGGAATACAAGCTCCAGTCGGCTTTTGAGAATATCCAGGTAGGTACTCTGGAATGCTGAACGTGGTGCGACAGAAGAGAAACGATGCAGGGGTAATGGTCGCTGGAGTAGGTGTCAGCGACGACGTTCCACTGAAGACGACGAGCAAACTGGAGTGAGCAAATGGCAAGGTCCAGGTGAGAGAATGTACCAGAAGAATCAGAAATAAAAGTAGGTGCACCAGTATTGAGGATGGAAAGATTGAACTGGTAAAAAATGTCGGAAAGAAGAGTTACCCTCGCACAAGCCCTTGGCTAACCCCACAGTGGGCGATGGGCATTAAAATCTCCCAACAGAAGAAATGGTGTTGGGAGATTGCACAGGAGAGCTCGAATGTCCGCGGGAGCGAGGGGAGACGATGGAGGTGAATACACAGAGCAAACAGAAAACAAAAAGCCGGGTAAGTGAAGGCGAACGGCAACAGCTTGCAAGTCGGATGTAAGTGTGACAGGTTTAAAATGAACGTCGTTACGCACTAACAACATGACACCTCCATGAGCAGGAGAACCCTCCTCCGGTTCAAGGTCGTAGCGAACCGGAGTATATCCTCGGAGATCAAAAGGATCGTGAGGGCGAAGCTTAGTCTCCTGCAAACACACGACCATAGGCGAATGGGAACGCAATAAAAGTTGCAGTTCCGCCCTATGCGATCGTACACCACGTACATTCCAGGTCAGGATAGCCATTAAGAAAAAAGGGATAAACTGTCTACTTAGAAGGGCGGCTTAAAATTACCTTTTGTTTAACCTTTGGGCTCGGGCTTTTGGTATGGAGTTGGTCAGACTCCATAGCCTCCTCGAAGGGAGGGCCCACGCGCTCAGAGCCAGAAACCGATTCAAGCGCCGTGAATCGGTTCTGGATGGCGATGGGTGAGGGGTGCCGCTGAGTGTGGCTTGTCCCAGCATCTTCCTGGGACTGCGACCTCCGAGGAGGAGAAGGTGAATTATGCTTGCTGTGAACAAGCGGAGGGTCTTTTAAAAAGTCTTCTCTTCGAAGTTTCTGCTTCGGCTTTTTGTCAGTGGCTTGTGACTTCATAGACTTACGACCAGGTTTATAGGGCTTGGTAACAGTAGCAGACTTGGGCGGCCGGATGGTAGTGGCGGTTAAAGCAGTCATGGTCCAAGTTTGAGTCCCAGCATCCTTCCGGGGTATGGGCGAGGCAACAATAGAACTGAATGTACCCGATCGCAGGAGCGAAGGTTGGCGCGCATGGAAACGCCTCCGGGCTTCGGCGAAGGAGAGTTTCTCCTTTACCCGGATCTCCTTCTCGTCCAAATACCGCGGACAGTCGCCAAATGAAGCAGAATGTGACCCTTTACAATTAACACAGACGGGGGCTGTTGAACAGGTACCTTCGTGTGAGGGCTGGCTACATGTTGCACAGATGTTAACGGCACTCTTACATGAGACTTGCGTATGTCCAAAACGTTGGCACTTAAAACAACGCAGAGGTCTAGGAATATAAGGCCTCACAGAAATCCGTTCGTACCCTGCGGAGATGCTCGTGGGCAGATCGACGCCATCAAATGTTAGAAACAGGGTACGAGTGGGTACCAATACGCCGTCGCGTTTGGCCTGCACTCGATGAACCGCTGTCACCTTCTGGTCTGCAAGATATTCGACCAGGTCCTCGTCCGATATGCCATCGAGGCTATGCGTGGTGACAACGCCTCGACAAGAATTCAAGGTGCGGTGCTTCTCAACACGGATAGGATAACCGTGGAGAAGCGTGGCGCTCAACAAGGACTTACTTTGTGCCTCGGATTTGCTTTGCACTAACAACGAACCATTACGAAGCCGAGTGCAGGAAAGAACCGGACAAGCAATTGAGTCAATGCCCTTCTGGATGATAAAAAGGTTCACCTTCTCAAATGATTGTCCTTCCTCTGTACGGGTAATCACTAAGTAACAACCAGCTGTTGGCGGTGCTACTTCTGTTACTAAAACTTTTCGGCGCTTGTTGTTTATAATGGAGAAAGGGTGCTCCATAGCGAAAAAAAATCCTCCACCATTGCAACCGTCTCCGACCTCGAGCTCTGACTTCCCGGGCGTTACCCCGGCTTGGGTGAGGGGCCTATATATACCTAGCTCACCCCAGGGTCACACCTCCCAGAACATAGACAGAGGGACCCAATCGCCGTCGGAAGTCAACAGCTCATGCAATGCCCCCCCCCCCCCGCGGGACTGCAGTTGAACAGCAGATACGAACACAAACCCTACATGACGACCCCGGGTGGTGGGGATGACGCCATTACCCACTCACCCAGCTGCGCACCCAGTACGCAGGTATCCGTCAGGCTGTGTCCACGGAGGATTAAAAGAAAAGATAAAAGAAATAAAACTGTGTGGGCATTTCGGATGCAAGGTAGGCCGGCGAGGAAGAAAAAGAGATGCGTAAATGAATGGACGTGGTGCGAAATGTGCAGAAGTAAAAGAGAAGAAAGAAACGATGGTGAGGTGCGGTATGAATGTAATGCAAAGAACGCACGAGAGCCTACCTTGTGTCCCCCGGTCACGACAAGAACCCACCTCAACTGGATGGGGATGAGGGGATGAATATGGCGATGATTGGCTCGGGAACCCCCGGGTTCACCAACACCCGTACTCACATAAGGTGAGCCCCTGGGGGGTTTCAAATTCAGTCAGTGCTGGTCTGAAGGGAAGTTAAACTCTTTTAGTGCCAATCGTGATAAAAAAAGAATTCTGTGAGAATTGCCAGTCATGATCTAATCAAGATGTCAATTTTATAGTTTAAATTTTTTGGCAGGAAAGTCTATATACCTAATATGTCATAGTCACAGAGAAAGGTTTTCTGAAGTATTTCATGGCCTCCTTGTCACACTCCAAAATATAAAATCAACTCCAAACATAATTTCTATAGCGTGTGCATATGTGTGTGTGCATGCGTGTGTGTGTGCTTTTATTTTTTAGTTGAAATATGGCAACATCAAGCAAAAGGGAAATAACGGCTGCAGTTCAAAATGTTTTAGAGGTGAGAGTGAATTTGATTTTCAGATCTGAATGACAGCGTTTCTGACACTGAGGTAAGTGAGAAAGATCCAGTGATGAAAATACAACCAATAACAGAGCCACTCTACTCATGTAAATTGAGGCAGTATTTTAATACCTGAATAACTTAAATTGTATTTTATAATAAGTAAATTCAATAACAGTCCGCCTTAAAACAAAATGTATGTAATAATTATTTGAATTCTATGTGATAGTCATTGCAAATGCTTATTTTTACTGTAAACATGTTTTAATTATGTTATGTGAATATTTTACATACTTTAATAATGCAAGAGCTGTGACAGTAATAAGTTTTAAGTTGCTAACAATGAGGTAATAATGAGGTAACCTTGTAGCAATAATGAGTTTGAGAGTTTGAAAGTTACTAATCATGCTTAGAGCAACGATAATGTAATTTCTGTAACAGTTTAAAATTAGCCAATCACTAGCAAGGAAAAAGCTTTAAGTAAAACGCAGATATTCTATTGGACTAGAATTAGCCAATCAGAGACTTGAAATACCGAAGCTTACAGGTTTAACGGTAGAAATAATGTTCAGTTGCTGGCAAACCTTGGTAGTGAACAGATGGGGATGTGTTCTCTACAGAAATATTACGTGTGAATCGTAAAAATATGTATACGCGCTAAGTGAAAGTATTAAAGATTCTCACAGTTCTTAAAAAGTGTAGTGCTTTATACAAAAAATGTGCAAGGATTAATAAAAGAAGAGAATTTAAAATTTTAAATTCTGTATGTCTACAATTATTGTCATACCGCACCTTGCCTAAGATACATGACTCTACAAACATTACTGATGCAGCCGAGGCAAATACAAACATAAAATAATATATAGAAGCAGTTTTAATAACAAAGTTAAATATTATAGTATAAAACTTGGAGTGTAACAACAAAATTACATCTTAAAATCAGCTTCTCGTATGTAGCAACATATTGCGTAATAACAGTAACTATTACATAATCAACAAATTCAAACCGACGCCCAAAGCGTGTTGCAAACTCCTTAAAGCAACTAATAACTTACGTAAACATATTTACGTAAGCACACAACCTACTTCAAGTTAATATGTTTATAAAAATGAATTTATGGAGGTATGTAGGGTTATGTTAATTATGTTCACAACCTACAATTTTGTAAATAGTTCTTCTTTGTGTACAGTTTATTGTCTTTGAGAACAAATGACATTTGAAATGTGCATACTTGAATAGGAGGCCTAGATATCAATTGTTCTGTCTGGTTGGCAGTGTAAGTTCACTACTTGTAAACAATGAAGTTTTGAAATAATATATTGATTTAAAAGTTCTGTACAGTTTTAATTGTGCAACAGAATCAACAAGATACAACCAAATGATGTCAAGGATGTAAATCATCCGTTCAACTGTGCAGAACTTCCAGGTCCTAAGCCTATACTAGCTAATACCTTCTCCATTGACTTTTTTCAATCTTTTTCTTAATATCCAGCTTCATAAAACTATGGTTGCTGAAACCAACAGGTATGCTAACCAGTTCCTGCTAACTTCAGCCAGTTTATCACCACATTCTAGGGTGAAACAGTGGGTAGCAACTACAATGTCAGAAATGAAAACCTTTGTAGCTGTTATATTGAGCATGGCAATTATAAAAAATGGCCCAAAATATACAGTTACTGATAACAAGAATCAAACATGTATACATCTTGGTTTTCTCAAATGTTTCCTTACAAGAAATTTCAATTACTTCTCAAATTCTACCATGCTGCTGATAATTTTAAGCTTTTTCTTCCAGGTACTCATTATAATCCCACTGGCAAATTTCAAGTATTGGTTGATCATGCCAGTAATGTATTTAGACATCACTATACACCCCATCAGGAACTTTGGTAGGATGAAAGTCTTGGGAACCAAATTGCATTCACAGCTACTGCAGTATCTACCTAATAAGCATCACCACAATTGGGAAGTGAAGTTGTGGATGCTGTGTGATTAAATAATGAATTAATGCCTTAGTTTCCATGTGTATTGTAATGCAAGAACAGATACTAACAAGGGAATTATAAAAGAACATGGCTTAGGACATGTCATCACTAAGACTCTGAAATTTGGTTAATTACCTAAACAGGGGTTATCATGTCTTCTGTGAAAATTTTTTTACATCAATTCCCCCAGCAGAAAAGCTGAACTCTGTTGGCACATTTTTAATCTGCATAATCTATAGGAACAGATAACTTCATCACATACTTTAACATTTTCAATAGGGCAAATCAGATACTTTAGAAAAAGCTTCATGTTTCTTCGTGGCTCCAGAGGAAAAAAATTACAGAAAACTGCAGTTCTTCTTCCCAGGAGATTTTCTGGAACTACTTCTAGCAAATTAATTCTTAATCAAACAGCAATAAAAAAAACCTTGTATAATTTTCTATTATAATAAATTTATGGAAGGTGTGGATTCAACATGATGATTTATACATATTTAAATAAAAGAAGGTCAATAAAACAAGGGAAGAAGGTTGCTTTCAACAATACTGGCAGGATGGTGTTAATTCTTATATATTGTACAAGCAGACCCTCCCAACTAATTAAAATACTATGATCCGCATGATGTTCAATTGTTCAATAATTAACTGCCTCTGCTAAGAATGGATGCAAGCAAGATGCCTAAGACCTTCCACCACTCCTATTCAGCATGCTCCTGGTACTGCACTTTATGGAGTGGAAACTCTACCGGCAAGAAAGGAACGATATTGTACGGCTATTTATTTATTTATTATCACATGACATTATTCACCATGATTTTTAATACAGAAATATCAGCTTTGTTAAATTCAAGCAAGTGTTATAATATAATAAGAACATGGATAAAGTTGCATGTACAAATAATGAATAGACATAAAACAATTCTCTCTCCTAACTAATGCATTGGGACAAATGAAATAACCAAAATATGAATACTGACAAATACAAAAATAATGCATAGTACATATTATATAATAAAACTATATCCTTCCAAAATATTTGCCCATTCCCCCCCCCCCAATAAAAACTAACCTTTTATTAAGAATTCATTCAATTATTTTTTAAATATTACCAAGGGTATCGACCTCTTAAAAATGGAGGGAGTTTATTGTATAATTGAATACCATTATAATGAAGAATTCTATTATTATGGCTTGACTTTCCCCAAAATGTTATACCATACAAAACATGTGATTAGAAGTACGTGAAGTAGGCTATTTTCAGCATGTCAAAATTTACTGTAGATCTTAGGGTATATAATGCAAAACATATTTGGCATAATTTCTTGGCTAAAACATCAATATGCATCCCCAAGTCAAGAAAACTATCAACCCAAACTCCTAGAAATTTAATTTTATCTCATAAAGATACTAGTTCATTTTCTAAAAGCACATTACAAAAACTTACATTTTTGTTAACTCTGTGATAAAATCCCACAGCAACACTTTTATTTTTGTTATTACTTTATTTTCTTTAAACCAACTAACTATATAATATGTTGCCACGTCAATGTTAGCTTTAAGTGCTTGTTTGTCTTTAGCATAAATTACGGAGGGTTGCCCCGCTTAAGCTCAGACGACTTTGAACCACCCTCCCACTCTGTCATTGTTCAAATTGCTTATGCTTACTATTGCATCAGCCCACTGCGAGTGCCAGCTGTCTGCTGGGCCAGTCTGAGGCAAAATTTAGTCGTAATGGCTTCAACAATCACTCACTTGTGGCAGGGGTACATTGTTGGGCTTTCCGATGCCGGTTACAGCCTTTCAATGATAGTGGAAAGGTGTAAACAAAAAGGTCTTACCATATGTAAGTCGTGTGTGGGGCATATAACACAACTCCATAAAAATGGATTCCCACCTAAGGCTCAGTGTGCAAAAAAACTAGCAAGAAAAAGTTCACAACCAACATGACCTAAAGCAGTAGTAGCCAAGGTGAGTGCAACACCAACCCAAAGAAGCATTTGCAGCTGCATTGGAACATCCAATCTATCGGATAATACACAACAATTTGGGTTAGAGCAGCGACATAAAGCACGTTGACACACCTTGGAAGAGCGGCACATCAGAAAACGCTTCACCAACGCAAGAAAACATCACCTGGCAGGTGAAAAGTGGCAATGGGTGGTTTCTTTAGATGAAGCATGGGTTTATCTAGGTGACACAAAAATAACCTGAGCCATTTATTACCATTAAGTGGGCCAAAAGGGGCACTCCAACTTTATTCGGGAGAACAAGGAAACGTTTTCCAAGGGATTCATGGTGGTTGCAGGTTATTGCTCTCAGGAGAAACCCACATTCACTGAGTTGCCAACAATGCAAAAAATTAATGCAGCCTACTATCAAAGGAATGTTATGGTCCCAATTTTTGATGAAGAGTTTCATTGGTTGTATGGTGAGGATGACTCAAACGTTTGTATCCACATGGATAAAGCATCCAGTCACACCTCTCGGTCTTCCCAGCATTACTACCACTGGAAAGCTATGGAAACGGGTGTCAATGTGATACCATTTAAAAGGATCCCTGTGAAGTCACCGTATGCCTCGCCAATGGATTTTTGTGGATTTGGTCTGCTGAAACAGTGCCTTGCTTCTCGGCGTTCCACCACAATTGAAGGATTCTGGAAAGTCTGCCAGGAGCAGTGGGCTAACATCCCCCTTCCTGTTCTTAGATGCAGCCCTCTTCAATGTAAATTGAGCTGCAGAGCCATAGTTAAAGCCCGTGGCAATCACACTGAACACAATAGGTGATGGCGAAAGGGGTGATGATGATGATGATATGCGGTTTAAGGGCGCTAAACTGCTGCGGTCATCAGCGCCCTCTGGCAAAAGGGAATCTCACCATGAAAAAACATAAGCAAAATTGTCCGTGCTTAAGTCGGGTAACCCTCCGTAAAATACTTGTATCAGCAGCAAAAAGAATAAATTTAGCATAAATGAGGTCACTGTTTTCAGCCAGGTCATTAATATAAAGTAAAAATAATAAGAGACCCAAAATTGAGCCCTGTGGCACTCCATATTTAACATTTTCAACACTAGAGCAAGAAGCTTTAATTTCATTTGAGTTACTGTCTACAATTCAACCAGTTAAATGCCTTCTATTCCTAAGACATGATTCGAACCACTTCCAAGGAGTTCCTCTTATACCATAATTATAGAACTTGTGAATTAATACATCATGGTCAACCAGGTCAAAAGCTTTTGATTGATCAAGAAATATTCCCATGTCGTGTCTGCTTCAAAAAAGAAAAAAGATTACACACAAAAAAAATATATCTTGGCTGTAAAAATGGACTGCATCCTGAATAAGTGCAACGACACAAGTATTGAGCTCTAAAGTTACCTTCATAAAATGTGTGCCCATTGGTTTTTATGTTATTTTCATTATTACTCAGTTAACAAGTAAAAGAACTCCTGCAGGATGAAATTCCAGCACTCTAGCGGTGCAGATATTATCCTGACAATTGATGTCATTAACAAACATTTTTTTTCCCCTGAAACCATTATACTCTGCTTGTTGGGATGGCATGGGTAGTAGTCTTTTAAATTAAGTTCATTCATCCGCTCACATATTTATTTAATCTATGCATAATAAATTATGTTTTTCCAGATCGTATGAAGTTGTCTATTGTTAAGCCAATTTTTAAGAGCACTCATTCAAATACAGCTAATTATAGAGCTGTATCTTTACTATCCACTACTTCCTAAGTTTCTGAGAGACTCTTCTGTCTTAGACTTAAGATATTTTTAAAGAAATATAATTTACTCTCCACTGCCAATTTGACTTCAGTGAAGACAAATCAACTGAAACCACATGTATTCATTTGTTAGATTGTGTATATCAAAGTGTTGATAACAACACTGGTCAACATTGATTCTGTGGTATAAAGGAAAATATGTGACTTTGATGAAAATCAGTGCCCTGATTTCAAAAATGAAGTCTGTGTTTGGCTATCAAATCTAGTTTTTATTATATATGCATATATGTCTATGGTGTTAAATTCATTCAACTTATACAGCTTACTGTTACATTTCATTATGTTATTGTAAATCTGTTGTTGATTTTCTTCCTAATCAGCTTACTTCCGTCCTCCCTTATCATCCAGATGTTTATGTTTATATTCCCAGCATTTTATCAGTTTTGTTCCATGGGTCAGGTCTGTATTCTTATGAGGTATTTATGTTTACATTTACAGCTATCATAGATCTCAACTTCAGTTGAGCTGAAAACTTGTGTTAATATGCAAGTTTGTCTTCTATAAGTGTAGTGCAAAATAAAAGCTCGAGCATGACTTCTACATTAGGATTATGCAGTAGACAACACAGAAGATCAACTTGTGTTTTGTATGGATGTGTGTAATCTTACCCAACAGTTGGGCAGGGAAGCATATGAGCCAAGTAACTGGTGTCTTTTTATTGATTCTTCCAAATAAAGTCTTAAGGCAGTGTTACTTCATAATGGCAACAAGTTAGCTTCAATACTGCTTGCACATTCTACAAATCTAAGAGTGTCTTATGGAACACTGAAGCATGTTCTTGAGAAAATTAAGTGCCTCGACCATGAGTGGCAAATATGAGGTGACTTGAAGGTCATTGGTCTGTTACTAGGACAACAGGGGGGGATGCACAAAATTCCCTTGTTTTCTTTGCAAATAGGATAGCAGGGCAAGGGACAAACATTGGGAAACTGATCAATGGCCCAAGAGGCAGCAACTGGAACATGGATCAAAAAAATGATACAATGTGCCTCTTGTTAATCATCAAAAAATTTTACTCCCTCCATTACACATAAAACTTAGCATGATGAAACAATTCGTCAAAGCACTTGACAAAAGTTGCCCTTGCTCCCAGTACTTATGCACAAAGTTTCCATCATTGTCACAAGCTAAAATCAGAGAGGGAGTATTTGATAGACCACAGATAAGGAAAGTGATGAAAGATGTTAATTTTACCAGCTCTATGAATGAAATTGAAAATGATGCGTGGAATGGATTCAGGGGTGTCGTTAAGAAATTTCTGGGCAATATGAAAGACCCTCAATACAAAGAACTTGTCAGAAAATTTCAGACTGCTCGGCTGTAATATGAGTTTGAAGCTTTATTTCCTCAGACTACTTCCTGTCAAATTTAGGAGCTGTCAGTGAAGAGCAAGGTGTAAGGTTTCACCAGGACTTGAAAGATGTTGAACAATGTTATCAGGGATGTTGGGATGTACATATGATGGCCGATTACTGCTGGTGGTTTTGTTGCTTGCCTGCAACGAACCTACCAGTGAACACTTGAGAAAATCATGTACACTGAAGCTCCATGGAAAAAGAAAAAGGGGTACACAAGATAACTAACATACATTCTCAAATTCAGGTACGCTTTCATGTTATTATTATTCTTTATTTTCCTTAAAAGTTGTATATGAGTGTGTAATATTTTTGCAAATTTTACAATAATATTTTCATTGATCATTGTCATATTGCCAAAACGAAATGAGCTACAGAAAAACGGAATGCATTTTTTAATTCTGTGCACCAAAATTAGTAAAAGTCACCTTTTTTAATTGTACCATAGAAAAAAGGTTTTCATTTGTAACCTAGTGTAATTTACACGTAGTTCGACTTTTTTCGAACTATCTGTTGAATTTGACTGCATTAACCATAAATTTTTAAAACAGAAACTAAATAACCTTGGCATTAGAGGGACGATAAATAGCTTAATACTATTCTTTATCATAAATAGGCAATCAATGGTTCATATAAATAGCACTCTCTAAGAAAAATATTCGAATGAGTTTGGAGTTCCACAAGCATCCGTATTGGGACCCCTACTTTTTAATTTCATATGTTAATGATTTAAAATTCAACATCAAGCAGAAAGTATTACAATGCATGCTGATGATATTTGTTTTACTGAGTCATCAAGATATGTAAATTATTTTAAATGAGAAAGTAGTAAAAGCTGTTACTAATTTTAAAAAGTGATGTGCAGCAAAGAACTTAATTGTCAAATGTTGAAAAAAAGTTTGTGCCTTTTTAACCCTTGAAAAACAATTTCTAAATTTTCTTTTAATTGTGAAAATATTCTGTTAGAGACTGTTCAAACTACTTGGTTTCCTAGGTTTCCTTGGATGCAAATCTCGATTGGAATGTTCATCTAGATCATGTTTGTTCTAAATTGAGTCAACTTTGCTACATTTTACGCAAGTTGAGGAATTCTTTAAATACAGATGCCTGTTGACAGTTTATCTTACCTTGGTTCAGTCTGTAATTTTATATAAAATTTTACTCAGGGTTGTTCTAGTAACCTAAGTTTTTATATGTTAAAAAAGATTACTAAGATTAATTTTTAATTTGCATCCTAGGCAGTCACTTCATTAAGTCTTCAGACAAAATGGTATTTTAATGGTTGCTGACATGTTTATATCTATAAAGTGACTATACTAATACATTTATTTCAATCAAATAACATGCTTCATGATTATGAAACTAGAAGCAGGAAATCCATTCATATTAGTAATAAATACTAATAATAATAATTATTATATAACTGCATTTTTAGGGAGTCACCAATTTGTTCAATAAGCTATATTATAAACAATTACCTCATGTTTTATTTAATATTACCAGTCTTGAGACTTTTAAAATGAAGATGAAATGTGATCTGATTGAGCAGCATCATAATTTTAATGAATTCTTTAATAATTTGTAATTCTACATTGACGAGTTAATCTGCATTATTGTATAACTAATGACAATCCGTCCCATCCCCAGTCCATCTAATTCTATCTGTCTGTTTAATTCTAATTCCATCAATCAATATCCATATCTATGTATCAATATATGCCCATCCATCCATCCATGGGGCCACATCCATTTAGGAAAATTTTTAACAGTTACAAAAGCCAAACACGGAAGTATTTTAAGAATTAATTATAAGAACATATATGCACATAGCAATCGTATGCACTCCACACATGAATGTACATGGAATTAAAACTAAGTATATTTCCAATTGAATTCAAAGTGACAGATACAACCAGGATGTCAGAAAGCTTGTAAAAAAGCTCTTTTGTTTACAATGATATTTTATTGTTATGATTACCAAATCACAAGGTTTTTTTTTTCTCTTTTTTTCCCTTGTGTATTACATTGAAAATCATAAGGAAACACATATTTAAATCCTGTGTTTAAATGACTACATGGGGCATCGAGCTGCAATTTTTGCATTGTAGCTCACATATATCATCGCTCATCTGATGAAGTGACATAAGCGCCAAAATCAAAAAAAATTGAGATACAGTTCATTTGACCATATCTATATTCTGACAATCTAGTGTGCATCCATCTCTAATGGTTAGTATGCAGTAAACATAATGTTATTGTCGTAAACGCCATTGCTGATTCATTCTTGTTCAAACAGGCCTATCAGACTTATAAGTCAGTTACATCACTTCATTAGATACTACCATTATAAAAACTGGTGATATGTCTATGTGTGCAGCGTATTGCTAGCCACCCTATACACCAAGCCTTGCCACCTGCTGCCAACAATGAACATGTGTTTATAAATTTGGCAAGAAAACCTGTTTCAACAATATTGATTCGTCAGAATACACCTCCAACAAACAGAGGCAGTCTCAGTAAAGCAGCAGCCTAATATGAACATGGACATATTAGTAAAATAGGAGAGATGGATCTACGAATATGGCATCATCTAATGAAATTGAATGCATTGATAGTGATGCATTAAAGGTAGAAGCTGAAATTAAAATGTATTGGTTACCAGACAAGAAATATTATTATTGAAAGGTGATTCAGATGAAGCATTCACCAGAAAATTCAGAGAACAAAGAATCAGAAATGGACTCTACAGATGTTCCTCTCAGTGTTTTAAAGATCCACATGCAAAAAAATGTAAATGCTACAACTGCAGATAGTACTAATACAAAGAAACATTGTTGTCACCAAGAGAGGAAACACACATGCTGGAGTTGTCAATCAGTGACTATGACAACAGTGACTGATCCACTATATAGTGAAAACTGTCAAGTTTCTCAATTGCAAAAGTGAAGGTTTGGCATTTGCCCACTTTGTAAATGTTTACTATATGCAAAGCATTCAAATAACAATAACAAATACATCTACCATGGTCCAGAAGTTTTTTCTGAAGAAGGAAAAGAGGAACTTCAACATACACCAGTAAAAACATGTTTACAATAGTTGAGAATAGTGAACATCTAAGTACATATATGTCACCACCTCTTCCAAATATAAAATGGAGGGTGAAAGAAGAGAAGTTTCTTTAGAAAAAAAAAAAAAAAAAAAAAGTGCCACACAAGAAACAAACAGTAGGTGAGGCATATACCAGTTCTAAATCAAAGAAACTAGTACCAGCTTGCCACACCTTGATGTAATGAAAGGTGCAGAAAGCGGCTGTGCCATTTCATGCCCACCCATCCCCTGCGAGAACTACATTCCTGTCCTTAAATCCACCGCCAAAACTGATAACTGCAGGGAGACTAGTATCTGCAGTGGACAAGAGAGGCCACTGTTCCAGTGACAAGGCTCAGCGCTGCGGGCAGCACTAGTGGTGTGTAACCTCATGTCTCTTCCCTAGAGTGGATGACAGGCAGAACCAGGAAGGGAGAAGAACAGAGTCTTTTGCTTGGCACACAAAGAGCAACAACCCTCTAGGGTTAGGGTAACCAATGGACGAAGTAACTTATGAGCATCCATCATATTTAGGACTTGGTACAATTTTCCTCCCCGTCATTTCGGCACAAAGTAATTAAAACTTTCACACTCAGTCTGGACATATCGCATAACATGTGCTTTTATTAACTTAAACATAAAGGAGTACATTACTATATTATCACATTACATGTAAAATTATTTTCTAACAAAGTAACTATCACATCAATTATGTGAGGAAGAAGGAACATTTGGATTCTTAACTTTTCTTATATCTTCTGAACCCTTGCTACTTATATACTGTTTATATGTCAAAGTGCACTCAAACAACCTAATTGAGTTAATATGAATATATCTCTTGCTATTGCAATTACAGCAACTGTTAAATTTGGAACACTTATTTACAATGTTAATAAACCGCAAGTTGAACCACAGCCAATTGCTGCATTAATTTATCCTGATATACTTCCTTATCCAATTCATCAATTAGGTAAATTGGGTAAATAAGACCTCACTCCTCTCGGCAGCAAAAAAGTGTCTTATACACATTGCAAAATGTTAGCAGAACAGAGAAAGATATTTCAGGTACAAAACGCTAGCAGAGTGTTTAACTTTATATAACTCATAACAAAATGGTAGCAAGAGCATGGGAAGTTGTACATCATAACCACAGATTGATATATGCAGGTAGCATGAGTGTGTGAAGTTATAAATCATAACACACTAATATAAGCAAACTGTGTGTAATTACATTTAACCACATAACAGCAGTCATATATTACCAAGTGTTAGCACGTGGAGAGAATTGGCTGTGAGGAATGTGTTTTGCATTTGATTTGCATTTGCGTGACTTTCCTCTTGCTTTTCTAATAAGTTTCACTGTATTAGTGAGTGTTTCTACAAAAAGGTCAAAATAAAAGCATGAATGCACGTTATAACACAGCAGTATACAATTAACATGTGGAGGGGTTTTTAGTGGGTATTCCGCGACTGAGCGGCGAGCCCCACATATCCCTCCAGCCATTGCACATCGGCTGGAGGTTGAATGCAGCAATGTGTTTTTCCCCTCCATGGGGGGGGGGGGAATCTTTAGCACTTGCCTTTATGCTGTTAGATTTTATCTTTGTTTCCTTCTTTCTTCCAATGTTTCACATTTTGCATGTTTTCAAATGGCACTTGTGAATCTTGCTCGTCTTTGCAATTTGAAACTTATTTTTTCAACATAAAGCATTGTGGCCTAAATTTAATTCTATGTCGACCTTACTATTGGTTTTGAGGTCTTAAAAAACATCCGGATATCCATTTCCATTTCACGTGTGTTTTCCAAATTGGAAGTGGTAGTATTGCATTTTCTTTTCCTTTCTCCTTTCGCGACTTTAAATGTGTCTATCTTGCAAGGATTGACATGCAACTTTGAGGTATGTTCATGCTTGCTTACAGCCACAATTTCGGGTTACTGTAATAAAATTTTTTCCATCTGTTTATCAATAGAAAATGTTCAACAATCTGCAAATATATGCTTATACACAATTGCAAATATATGCTTATTACACAACTTTTTATAATACTAAAAAAAAAAAAAGGAGCAAAACCCTTTCCCATATTTCACCATTAAATCCTGATACTAATTCTAGTTAACAAATTGTTTTAAACATTTTTAAGGTTCCTTTTTGGCTCAACATTGGTTCAATGGGGCACATGTGTGAAATGCAGCAGACTTCCGGATCATAATTGTATGCACGTTACTTTGTGGGGCGATTGTCATTTCACAATTTTTGTTGCCTGCTTCAATTACTTTTGCTGTAGTTACCAGATTTTTTTTTTCCATCGTATGGCACTACTGCAAATTTTTTGGTGACATTTTATACATACACGGCTATGTACATCAATCAAGACGGGTTTTTACAATCTTTACTATGCATATCTTGAATTACTTCCACGTTCAAGTGTAATATGTACATCTACTTCTGACTTTACATTGCATGTTGCAAGTACAGTGTTTTTACGTATTCATTTACATACTTCCCCTAATTTTTTGTTCCACCTTTCTACAGTATTCTTCAGCTTTCATTTGGGCTATGTTTGGAAAGTTATGCATATATAGCAGCAGAGTTTCTATACTGCATTTTGTATGCCAACTTTGTAGTATAACATTGTCAAAATTCTTACTCCAACTATTTCTCTGCTAACAAAATTTCCGCAACACCGAACATTGGCGTTCTTGCATTCCAAAGTACATTTATCCTTACTGACAGTTTCATTATTCAAATTTATGGGCAGCTTCCTAACACCTTGCATAATGATTTTTATTTCAATATTGTTAATGCTTTTACAAACCTTATTTGGTTTCATGTGTCGACAATCATTAACTCTATTGCAGTACCTTTTACCACTTTTGGATTCTTTATGGGTACTTACAAGTTATATTTATAATTAATGAAGTCTTCTCCATCTTTTGAATGGCACAATTGGTATACTTATATTCTTTTGGGTACTCCATTTTATGTTGCCTCATCATTGCTTATTGTATGAGTGCACGTCTAACCATCGTCCCCCTAGTGTTTACATAACAATTTTATATTTAAGGCTCCCTTAGAATTATACACATTGTGGGTGAAGTTTGGTCTCTTCATCTTTATAACAGTGTATTGGGCAAGCTTGTTATTTTGACTCCTCACTTTTGCCTTGCCTTGTCATTGTTCATTCAACTACTCCATACCTTATTCATTGCTTGAAGTGCTCGCTCTGGCATGGACTGATTTTTTTTTTGTGTCCCATGCTCATGCTTTTTCAATTGCTTCGGTGTACTCAGGCATAAGCATGGTTTAATGTGCTGTTCCTACTTTGTATTTCGTGTCCATGCCAGATTTTCTTTTCTATATTTGGGGTTTATCTATCTTTTCCTTTTTAACGTGCTGTTCCTGCTTTGTATTTCGTGCCCATGCCAGATTTTCTTTTCTACATTTGGGGTTTATCTCTCTTTTCCTTTTCCTTTCTAGCACTACGTAACATATTAGCATCCAGCATTTTTCGGACTTGATAAAGATTTCCTCACTATCATTTCGGCAGTAAGTAATTCAAAATTTCACACTTATCTGGACATCTTGCATAACATGCAGTTTTATTAAGTTTTAAATGTAAAGGAGTAGGTTATTATATTATCAAGTATGTAAAACTCTTTTCTAACATAGTAACTATTTGAACTACTCACATCAATTATGTGAGGAAGAAGCCCTTGAATTCTTCACTTTTCTTACATCTTCTGAAACCTTGCTACTTAAATATTGCTTATATGTGCACTCACATGACATAATCGAGTTAACTGAATATATCTCAAATTGCTGCAATTGTTAAATTTGGAACACTTACTTATAATGTTAATAAATTGCAAGATAAACCGCAGTCAATCGCTGCATAATTTATTCTGATATACTTCCTTTCCCAATGCATTATTAGGGAAATTGGGTAAATAAGACCTCACTCTTCTCGGCAGCAAACAAGTATCTTACGCACATTGCAAAATGCTAGCAGAGTATAAAAAGATACTTCAGGTACAAAATGCAAGCAGAGTGCTTAACATTATATAACTCATAACAAAACAGTAATAAGAACATGGGAAGTGATACATCATAACCACAGATTGATATAAGCAGGGAGCATGAACATGTGAATAATTCGTAACAACAAACTAATATAAGCAAACTGTATGTAATTACATTTAACCACATAACAGCAGTCATATGTCACCAAGTGCTAGCACATGGAGAGAATTGGCTATGAGGAATGTGTTTTGCATTTGACTTACATTTGAGCGAGTTTCCTCTTGCTTTAAAGGTCAAAAAAATTATATTGCTTCTTTGGCATTTGCCAAAGGGTTTAGGGTTAAAGCACTACGTAACTTACAAGGATCCAGCATTTTTCAGACATGATAAAGATTTCCTCACCATCACTTTGGCAGTAAGTAATTCAAAATTTCACATTTAATCTAGACATCTCACATAATACACATTTTTAAATTTTAAATTAAAGGAGTAGATTATTATATTACCACATTGTATGTAAAATTATTTTCTAACAGAGTAACCATTTGAAGCCATTCATAACAATTATATGATGAAGAAGGAACACTTGAATTCTTAATGTTTCTTATATCTTCTGAAGTCTTGCTATTTAAATATTATTTATATGTCAAGAGTGCAGTCAAATGACCTAATCAAGTTAACTGAATATATCTCAAGCTGAAAGATTGGTTTTCGGTCTTCCCGGCCATGGTCTACCGGAAAACTCTTATTTCCAGATGTTTTGTTCATAGCTGCAACAAACATCTTCGTGGCATTTCCGAAGCGATCTCTTAGGAACCTCGGAATAACTGTTTTGGAGCCTGTTGGTAGCTTGTGGTATATACGAGGTGTGATCAAAAAGTTTCCGGAATGACATCATAAATACTACACAACAGTTTGTTTTGCCTAATCTGCACTGTCACCCTCGAAGTAGTCTCCTTGGGAGTTGATACACTTGTCCCAGCGCTTCTGCCACTGATGGAAGCACCTCTGGAAGTCCTCTTCTTTCAACATGTTCAGAGCCTTCTGCGATTCGCAATGGATGATATCAGTGTCCTCAAAACGCGGTCCTCGGAGCCACATTTTAAGTCACAGGAAAAGAAAAAAGTCTACTGGTGCCAAATCTGGAGAATAGGCAGGATGGAGAACAGTATTCATCCTATTTTTATAAAAAAAATTGGCGAACAGAAAGGACTTTGTGCGCAGGCGCATTGTCATGATGCAGGAACCAGTCACCACTCCTCCATTTCTCCGGCCGTTTGCATCGTACATTCTCCCTTAATCTTTGCAGCACTTGTTTGTAGAACACTTGATTCACTGTTTGACCCTGTGGCACAAATTCCTTATGTACAATGCCTTCAATGCCAAAAAAACACAATCATCATTGACTTCACTTTGGATCGAACTTGTCTGGCCTTTTTCGGGTGTGGAGATGAATGATTCTTCCATTGTGAAGATTGTTGCTTCGTTTCTGGATCGTACCCATAAATCCATGTTTCATCACCAGTAATAATTTTCTCCATAAACTGTGGGTCATTTTGTAGCTGTTCTTTAAGATCTGTGCAGGCAATCACACGGTTTTCCTTTTGCTCATTTGAAAGCAGGCAGGGTACTAACTTGGTGGCAATTCTTCTCATGTCCAAATTGTCTTTCAAAATGCTTTGAACACTTCCAAAGGAGAGTCCTAATGAGTCAGAAAGTTCTTATAGTAATGCGCCTATCATTTAAGACCATTTCCCTCACTTGATTAATATTTTCATCGTTTCTGCTGGAACAGTGTCACCCTGAACTATCTGCATTTTTAACTGATGTCACACCACGTTTAAATTTCGAAAACCACTCAAATGCTTGAGTTTTGCCCATAACTTCCTCCCCATAAGCTGTTCTTAACATTTCATAGGGTTCTGTTGCAGTTTTACTGAGTTTAAAGCAAAATTTCATGTTCGTTCTTTGTTCTTCATAATCTGACATTTTTGCTACGCGGAAAAATTCCAGCACATGCAAAACACGTGTTCACTTCAGAGCATCTACCTCGTCACTGCATGGTCACAGGAAGTCACATGATCTCTCATTTTTATCGGGAAGGAACGCTGCATGTACAGTCTGGGTAAGAATTACAGAAATCTCAGTGTTAGCATTATTGTGAAGCCATTCCGGAAACTTTTTGATCACACCTCGTATACCTTAGTTTGGGCGGAGCTTGTTCCTCATTGGTGCAAGTCAATATTGGCTTGCTCCTAATTGGACCGGGTACAGAGTGGGTTGTAATAGTGCCGGGACTGCATTTAATGACCATGTTATGAGGACTGTCTTGTCTTTGTGCTTGCTGCATCATCATGTCGTTCAAGTGTTTTATCTGAAGCTTCCGGATGATATTTTGTAGAGCTGGGTGCTATGTTTTATTGAGCCTTAATGACTCCTCCTTCCTGTTGAAATTGTTTTGTGTTTGAAGATTTCTATTGCTTCCCTATTTAGTCGGGTGTGGTAGTGCTGAGTGGAAGAAATCACCTTGTAATCCTTATACTGCACTATATGTTCCGCCATGGTGATTTCTCAGGTTGCCCTAGTCAGCAGCATCTCCAGTGTTCTGTGATGCGAGTGTTGACATTCCGTTGAGTCGTGCCAATGCACACGAGCAGGGTATTTTATAAACACCTGCTGCAGAAAACAGATCTAATTGGTTCTTAGCTGTATGGAGCATGTTGCAGATTTTTTGTGTTGCTTTGTAGATTGTGGCAACATTTCAACGTTTTAGCAGTTTGTCGATGTGATCTGTCACTCCCTTAATGTAAGGAAGGAAAGTAGTGCCTTTCTTCTTTGGTGTCTTAGTTTCAGAGTGGGGCGTTGGTTCCTTCTTATGGTGCAACACTCTCTTCACTTCCTTGGCAGTGTAACCATTGGCTTGCAGAGCATTAGTTAAGTGATGGATTTCTGAGCAGAGGACTTGTGGCTCACAAACGAGGGTTGCTTGGTCTACGAGAGTTTTGATCCTGGTGTGTTTCTGGCCTGGATGGTGGTTGGAGTTCTTGTGTAAATAAAGATCTGCATGGACTTGCGGTAAACCAAAGGCCTAGAGTGCCATCTTCTTTCCGGTTCACCAGGACATCCAGAAAGGCTAGTTGGTCATTCTTCTCTCTCTCCATTGTAAACTGCATGCATGGATTTATGGTAGGGCTATGTCAACACGGCCGCAAACGATGAACGTATTGTCTACATAGTGTAGCCAGCAAGGTTACAGATCAGCAGTTTCCAGTGCAAACGCTTCCATAAAATAATTCTAGACCACAGGGCTGACAGGTCTGCCCATAGCTACTCCATCCGCTTGCTCAAAGAATTCTTGGTTCCACTGAAAATAGGATGTAGTCAATACAAGACAAAACAAGGTCATGATGTCAGCTGGGAAAAGCTGTGTCAGATAAGTCTCCTCTACAAACACTATCATAAACAGAGACACCACGTCTAAACTGACAAGTCAATTGTTGTGTTAGCATGAAATTGTCGCAATTGCTTACTGAACCTGGGAGAAACATGCACACTGCAATCAAATTCCTCACAACTTTCTCCCACTGCATTATTTTCCTTTAATTTAACTCTGTTGACTTTTTTTTACACTCAATAATTCCTCTATGTTTATTAATGGATTCTATAATTAATGCCCTTTTGAAAGGTAGTTCCTCTGCATGGAAATTTTTCAGTTGATATTGTGATTCTGACCTCAAACAATCAGGAAAATAAAATAACAACTGTCTATGAATGTAACTGTCTGCTACTGAAACAGAGAGCACCTCAATACATAGACAAAAATGCATGCATTCAGAAGGCATGCCATGCAGTTCACTCACTGCCTACTCAAAAGCTGCTGTTTGAGGTTGTCTTTGACACTGATAAGATGCTATCTAACAATTCACTGTAAAAGCTTGATGAAGCACAAGAGCTTTAACATAATGTTAGAAAACAAGACTTTAAGAGTAGTTTTAACACCAGTTGATGAAACCAACCCTAAATGAAAGCTCATTAATTCCGACCACCACTAAGAAGCTTGGCCTTTTAACTCCCTATCTAATTACAGAAATACTTGAACTAAAACCTTTGTTTTTATGATACAACACTTTAGCATGGGTTTTAGCCTGAAATTTGTGAAATACGAATAAAGCATACAAGTTATATCAAATGTGAAAATGGTGATTTATGCAAGAATTAAAATATCCACTTATTTAACATATTTTATGTATTCCATTAGTACAACACCCATTTTGGTAACAGGATCATGTTTTATCATTCACAGTATAAATTTTCCAATTCCACACACTGCCAGTTTTTTCCTGATTGATATTGAGACTGCATCCATAAAACAGACAGTTCATTCAATGGATGTTTTCTTGTTTGTATACCTATGCATACTCTCAAGTAAAATTTATAAAAGTGGCTAGAAAATTGGTGGCTCTGAGTAAAAGAATGCTAGATTTTCGGGATGGATTTTCAGTCTATAGTGCCTTGTATCCCTAAAGGATTTTTCAATAACTCTTGAGCCTTCATCAAGGCAGCTGAAATGCCTTATTCACCAAGTCACCAAACATGCAACACTTATAACAGCACCTAGCATGTGTAAAACATTGACAGACTGATAGAAGAGAGGAAGTAGCTCCAGCAGCCAAATGTAGCTGATTTACTTACTTGCCACCCCTTGTACTGTTCATAAGTTTTATGAATGTACACTAGCTGATGTAATACTTCATAACTCCGCTTAGCATAACAAAATAGTCTTTCTACAAGAGGTTAGCTGATGAGCTCATAAAGGCTGCACCATCAGAAGGTTTCAGTCAGGAAAGGATAAACCCCCAATTTGGGTAATGTTTTCGGAATCAGAATTGCAAATTCAAAATTATAGGCACAGCCTTTTCCATGTGCGTGCTACATTAAACATGCAGCTAACATCTACATACACACTCAATACTTTATTCATACTCATTCATTCTCATTTAAACTGATGCAATGTAAAAGTTGTGGTTTTACCATTTAAAGTGGCTTCATGTTATTTGAAAGTAAAGAGTGCCATAAGTTGAATGGGCTGGAAATGTCTGTTGGTAAATATGAGTATGCTAATATTGTAGGAATTTTTTTAGTTGTGGTAAATACCAGGAATTCATAATGAAGCATTTATTGATGTATTAAGGACTAAAGGTAAACTAAATATGATACTGCATTCCTTATTGTTGAGGCAGTATTTTAATTGTATTTTATAATAGGTAAATTCAATAACAGCCTGCCTTGAAACAATATTTATGTAATAATTATTTTAATTGTATGTAACAGTCATTGCAAATGCTTATTTTTATTGTAAACATGTTTTAATAATGTTGTGTGAATACATTACATACTCTAATAATGCAAGAACTGTGAGAATAATAAGTTTTTAGTTGCTAACAATGAGTAATAATGAGGTAACTGTGGCAATAATGTGTTAGAGTTTTAAATGTACTGGTCATGATTAGATCGACGATGACGTAGTTTCAGTAACAGTTTTAAATTAGCCAATCAACAGCAAAGAAAAGTTTTAAGTTAAATGCAGAAATTCTATTGGACTAGAATTAGCCAATCAGAGACTTGCAATACCGAAGCTTACAGGTTTTGACCGTTGAGGTTACTCAGTTGCTGGCGAGACTTGGTAGAGTATAGATGGAAATATGTGTTCTCTACGGATGAATAGTAAAAACAGATATACGCATTCAAACCCAATGTTGAGCCAGGACAATGGATGGAGTATTTTAAAACATTATATGGGGAAGACAGGAGTATAGGAAGTACGGGATTTCTGGAAATAAGGAATGCTTTTGTAGAGATATTGGATGGTGAAATTAGGAGTGAGGAAATAATAAAACAAGTTAAGTTACTGAAGAAAAATAAAGCTACTGGAATTGATGGCATACCAACAGAGTTTCTTAAGGAGTGGTGTAATGGAACAGGAAGAGTGAAAATTTTATTAGATTTATTTAATGTAATTATTAGAAAGGGTTATGTACCTAAACGATGGAGGGAAGCTATCATCCATCCTATATATAAAGGCAAGGGCAATGTCGATAAACCTAATAACTACAGAGGTATTGCATTATTATCGAATATACG
Source organism: Deroplatys truncata (assembly GCA_030765065.1). Lineage (NCBI taxonomy): Eukaryota > Metazoa > Arthropoda > Insecta > Mantodea > Mantidae > Deroplatys > Deroplatys truncata. The sequence continues at coordinate 233,556,647 of CM060990.1, forward strand.
AAAACTTTTTGCAGGTATTTTGGCAGTGAGACTACAATTTTGGGTTGAAGAATATAATATCCTTTCGGAATTCCAGATGGGCTTTCGCAAGGGAAGGAGAACAATTGATAATTTATTTATTATAAAGACATTAGCAGACAAATATTTAAAAGAAAAAAGGGATAAATTGTATATGGATTTTGTAGACTTAGAGAAAGCTTATGACCGAATTGAGCTACAATTTCTGTGGCATAAATTAGTGTGTAAGGGAGTAAGTCAGCAATTGGTGAATATTCTTAAAGCACTGTATTTTGAGAACACCTTCTGTGTAAGGGTGGAGACAGGCTGTGTAACAAAAGAAATTCAACAAAAGAAAGGCCTTAGGCAAGGATGTCAGTTAAGCCCAGTTTTGTTTAACTTATACATAGATGATGTCTTACTAGAAATTGGAAGGAATAATAACTGTGCACCAGTAATTAACAACTTCCAAATCCCAGGACTTCTTTTTGCAGATGACTTAGTGGTAGGATCTATTACAGTAAGTGGTTTAAAACAATCATTACAAGCAATTGATGTATACTGTAAAGAATGGAGGTTAAAAGTGAATCAAGAGAAAACACAGATTGTGGTGTTCAAAAAGGGGGGAAAATTAAGCAAATATGAACAGTGGAAGAGAGAGAATATAGATTACAGGGTGGTGCGTGACTGTATCTATTTAGGAGTAAAAATAGATGGAGGTAATAAATAGGAGAAACAAAAGAAGTTTGCATTGGCAAAAGGTAAAGGGGCGATGGCAGCAATTAGAAACTGCAAATATAAAGTACCTAATATAAATGTTAAATGGCTGGAAAAAGTTTATGAGATGGTTGTGGAGGCAAAAATGATGTATGGTATAGAAATATGGGGATTAGATAGAGGATGGGAAGGTATAGATGTGGTGCACAGGATGTTTTGTAGAGAAATACTAGGGCTGCTGAAGTCAATTGTAAGACAGGTAGCTCAATTATAGATGGGCAGGGTGGCAACTAAGGGGAAGATAATGAAAGAGCTTTGAAATTTTGGTTCAGAACTTTAAATCTAGGAAAAAGTAATGTGTTAAGACAATGTATTGAATACCAAGAGAATAGCTTAATGAATGATGGATGGGTAAGTGAATTAGGAACATTTTGGAGAAAAATGGGTTAGGAGACATGTGGAGAAGGAGAGAAAATAATGTGAAAAATTTTTTGGAAAAAGGCGAGGAAGAGACTGGAAGATATAGAAATACGAATCATGTTCAGTGAGATTGCCAAAAAGAGCTCATTAGTTTGTTATAGGCCAATGAAAAATACATGGAGTAAGGAAAAATATACAGACATAGTAAATAAAGAAGAGAGAGAATCTATTGCATGGGTAAGAACCGGAGCATGGAGGCTAAGAGGGCTAAGACAGGGTATTCCTCAGAATCAATGTCCGATATGTGGTGGTAATGAAGACATTGAACACATAGTATTTAAGTGCCAAGGAACAGAAAATTGGAGAAAAGAATTTTTTAATAAGAAGTGGTTGAAGGGGGATAGAAATACACTTATGATCGAAATGATATACAAGGACGCTAGGAGCATTGGACAGTTTTTGTGTAAAGTAAAAAATAAATGGCTTTGGACAGTGGAAAGAGAAATTAAGAGGTAGCGCATCTTACCTTGAATGGAAAACTATAGTGAATGTGTGATGGTTAAGTAATCAATAAATGAAAAGTGAAAAACAAGTGGAAATGGGACATGAAAAAAAAAAGCAAGATAATTTATTGACAAGAAATTGCAAAATTAAATAATCTGTAGTGGTTGTCTACAGAATGCGTTGATGGGAAATTGTAAAATGTAAATAAACTGTAGTGATTGTCTACTGAATGAGTGACCAGGGTCAAAGTGCAGTAGACAATCAAATTGTAAAACTCTTAGCATAATAAAACTATATACTATACTAATTAAGTGAATGTATAAAAGTTTCTGATAGTTCTTTAAAAAGTGTAGTGCTGTATAAATATGTGCAAGAATTTAAATAAAAGAAGTTAATTTAAAATTTTAATTCTGTGATGTCTACATTAATTGTCATACCGCGCCCTACCCAAGATACCGGACTCTAAAGTAAGACTGATGCAGCTGAGGCAAATTCAAACATAAGAAATATTACATAAAACAAAACGACATCTTCAAATTTAAACATTACGCAACAACAGCAGCTAAATTACCTACTTCAAAGTTGGCTTCCAAGCGTGTGGCTAACAACAACAGTAAAACATCAACAGTAGAAGAAAACAGCTACTACAATTTGGCTCCCAATTTCGGGGCAGATAAAATAATTTACGTAATTTATTACGTGAACCAAATAACAGTTGAACAACATTCCTTCTTCAAATTGGCGACCAACTGAGGGGCTTGTGATGTCAGAGAAGAAAAGATTGACAAAAACAAAACAACCAGAATCAACGAAACCACGAGACTACATCTCAGAATTTCAAGATCATTATCAAGATCGTCAACGGAATCCAAGGATAGCAATAATTCTTCAGGAGTAAGGGGCACATGGTTAACATCTCAACAACAATATATGAGGGAATACTGAGTAAAAAAATTTAATAACAGCCAGAACAAAAGGTCAGGAAATTCCATTTTATATTGTAATTGTTGTAAAGTTTACAAAATATATTGTTATTTTTGAGCAAAATTCATGTTATTAAGAAATGGAAAAGTAAAATTAAGCAATTCAAAGGCAAATACACAAAGTAAAATGGAAACTCAAAACAATGAAAGTATGGAGGTAGTTGGTTAGGTCAGACATTACAGATTGTAATATAGATCTACAATCAGAGCTAGAGAAAACAGATGTAGAAGAGCAGTTATCTGAAAATTCAAAGGTAGATGTTGAAAGAGATAGCAGTAGTATGCAAGGTCAATCAGATAGTAGTAGTGCACAAGGTCAATCACCTTCACACATGTTAGTGCAAGGAACAACAGAAAGAAACCCTCGGACATCTAGCCAAAAAGAGCAAGAAAACTTGTCACAACAAAATTATTATGTAAAGGGTATTCTAGAAGCAATAAATGAATGCACTGTAGAGATAAGAAAAATGAAAGTAGGGTTAAGTAATACTATAACTGAAATAAGAGGAAAGAGAAAAGAATTTAATAATAACGTAACTGAAACTAGTACAGAACTGGGAAAGGAAACTAATAAGTTTAATGAAGCTAGTACAGAGCTGAAAACAGAGTTAAATAAAGTACAAGAAGCTAGTCAGGAAATTGAAGAAGTAGAAAAAACAAATGTAAACATATTGCAAATACAAATAGATGTAACAGTACCAAAGGTAAATTCAGATGTAACTAGTTCTGTAAATGCTAACCAAATGCATGTCAGTAATCCAAGTACAGAGAGAAATGTATCACCTTTGTTAACTAACAAAACAAGAGATGTAATTGCTTTTTCTATAGCATCAGCTTCTCAAACACACAACATGAATGATGACACACATGTACATGTACCAAATTTGATGTCAAACACAACTGTGCAACATAAAACTAGGGCAAAGCTAAAATGTTTCTGGCTGAGAATCAAAAAGAAAAGGAATGTAAAGTATGTAGGGTATATGTGGAACAAAAAGAAACAGAAAATAAATGTAAACAGTCTGAGAAACAAAAAGAAAAAGAAAATAAAGTATTTAGGTTATGTGTTGAACAAAAAGAAAGAAAAAATAAATGTAAACAGTCTGAGAAAAACAAAGAAAAGAAAGTAAAGTATGCAGGTTATGTGTGGCACAAGAGAAAAACAAAATAATGTATCTGGAACATAAAAGGGAAATTCAATGAAATCTAAAATTCTAAAGTACTATTTTAAATAATTTTTTTTACTAAACATAGCAAATGGTTAATAACAAAGGAAAGTTTACAGAAAGAGAAGTAATAAAAAATCCATTGTTAGTAGGAAAAACTGAGTAGCAACTACATTTATATTGGATAAGTTAGAAATTGTAAGAAATATTAAAACTGTAAGAAACAAATTGTAAAGAAAGGGTAACAAGTTTAAATATGTCTAATTTTATGTAAAATGTATAGCATGTAAACTGCTTAATAGTGAATGTGATGGTGAATGAGCAAACTTCGCTCAGATCATTAATCTTACACCAGGTCATTAACCTTGGAAAGTGTGTATGAAGTGTTCAGCTATATACGAGTGTAGTGAAAAATCAGTGTTAAAGAAAAAGTGGGAAAGTGACAGTGAAAGATAGGAAGTGCAATAATAAAAGTTATGTTTCTTTCTTTCTTTCTTTCTTTCTTTCTTTCTTTCTTTCTTTCAGGAGACTTTTAGAAAATGTTTAAAAATTTTAAAGGAACAAAACAAAAAGAGTAAATTTTAAATATTTCTAAACGGGGGCAATTTGAGGCAGTATTTTAATACATGAATAATTTCAATTGTAGTTTATAATAGGTAAATTCAATAACAGCCTGCCTTGAAACAATATTTATGTAATAATTATTTTAATTGTATGTAACAGTCATTGCAAATGCTTATTTTTATTGTAAACATGTTTTAATAATGTTATGTGAATACATTACATACTCTAATAATGCAAGAACTGTGAGAATAATAAGTTTTAAGTTGCTAACAATGAGTAATAATGAGGTAATTGTGGCAATAATGTGTTAAGTTTTAAATGTACTGGTCATGATTAGATCAACGATGACATAGTTTCAGTAACAGTTTTAAATTAGCCAATCAACAGCAAAGAAAAGTTTTAAGTTAAATGCAGAAATTCTATTGGACTAGAATTAGCCAATCAGAGACTTGCAATACCGAAGCTTACGGGTTTTGACCGTTGAGGTTACTCAGTTGCTGGCGAGACTTGGTAGAGTATACATGGAAAAATGTGTTCTCTACGGATGAATAGTAAAAACAGATATACACATTAAGTGAATGTATAAAAGTTTCTCATAGTTCTTTAAAAAGTGTAGTGCTGTATAAATATGTGCAAGAATTTAAATAAAAGAAGTTAATTTAAAATTTTAATTTGTGATGTCTACATTAATTGCCATACCGCTCCCTACCCAAGATACATGACTCTTAAGTAAGACTGATGCAGCCGAGTCAAATTCAAACATAAGAAATATTACATAAAACAAAACGTCATCTTCAAATTTAAACATTACGCAACAACAGCTAAATTACCTACTTCAAAGTTGGCTTCCAAGCGTGCGGCTAACAACAACAACAGTAAAACATCAACAGTAGAAGAAAACAACTACTACAATTTGGCTCCCAATTTCGGGGCAGATAAAATAATTTACGTAATTTATTACGTGAACCAAATAACAGTTGAAGAACATACCTTCTTCATTGTGAATTGTTTTATGAGCATTATATATGAATTGAGCATCTTATTCCATAACTTAGAATAGAGACATTGCTTTCTGTATCACGGAAATTTCAGGTTGATAGTTCAAATACCTAGAAAAGTGATATGCTTTTGGTATATTGTACAATAGAGTTTCAGAAGAAAGAAAGTTATGATTTGCAACAGGTTATACAATTATAATTCACAGAATTAAATTTCATATCGTAACTGCTTAATATTTTCAATACTCATGAATGATATTGCCTTAAAATTATTATACGTGTATTAATAATTAACAGTGCAGCTAAGAGAAACATCTATGGATAACCTAACTCTACACGATCCTTTGGACCCTATATTTTATCACATTCCAAAATTCTATATGCCCACATCTTGCTTCACACAGATTGAGACCTGTAACACAGATTGAAAACCTCCTGCTGCTGCTGCAGGATAGAGCACCTTAATCTAAATGTTTAACTGAGCTTCATTTAAGAGATGAAGGCAGATCTAAGGCTAATCTTTCATTTAACAAGTTGCATTGACTCAGAAATAATTATGAATAACGGGTTCATCTGGAAAATGGCAAAATAATATATATTTTTTTTTTATGAATATGTGATTACTTCTCTTACTTTACATGCATTATATGATGTTTCAATTTTATGTTTTGAACACTGTAACTGGGTAAATGATCTTGTCATCTCTGAAACTACTAAACAATTACAACCCTTTCCCCATTGGGGTTGCCTTCTAATTTCTGAACTTTGAGTCTTCATTTAATGCTGTTAATAAAACATCTCTTTAGAGAGTACAATGATCCGGTCTTTGGCAATATTCTTAAGTACACTGGTCAACATTGATTCTGCAGTATAAACAAAAGTAGGTGACTTTAATGGAAATCAGTGCCCTGATTTCAATAATGAAGTCCATTTTTGGCTATCAAATTTAGCTTTTATTATATATGCATATATGTCTATGGTGCTAAATTCATTAAGCTTATACAGCTTACTGCTACATTTCATTGTGTTATTCTAGATCTCCTGTTGATTTTCTTCCTAATTGGCTCACTTCTGTCCTCCTCTATCACCCAGATGTTTATGTTTATATTCCCAGCACTTATCAGTTTTGTTGTACAGGTCCAGGTCTGTTTTCTTGTGAGATATTTCTGTTTACATTTACAGTGATCATAGACCTCAACTTCAGTTGAGCTGAAAACTTGTGTTAATACATACGTTTGTCTTCTATATGTGTAGTGCTAAAATAAAAGTTCAAGTATCACTTCTACATCAGGATTACACAGGAGACAATGTCTACAAAGTCCTCAGAAGTTTTGTTACATTTGTGGGTGTTACTTGTTTAATGAGAAGGTACGTAAAATAGACTCACAAACAAAGAAACTATATTACTCATACTTCAAAGAGAAAGTTGGTGATCAGGATAAATTGTTCGCGCCTCATATTGCATGTAACAGTTGTGTTGAAGAATTATGTTATTCATAAGAAGCAAAACGTAAGGTAATGCTGTTTGCCAAAACAATGATATGGAGAGAGTAGCAGAATCACCATGATGATTGTTACTTTTGCATGTGCAAAGTTGCTGGCTACAACAATTAAATATCCAAATCTGAACTTAGTTACACGGCCTATTCCTCATAGGCCCAAACTACCCATATCTACACCTACAGCACACCTAAATTTTAGTCAGCCTGAAAGCAGCTCCATGACCTCTGACAATGAGTTGATTTCTGATCCAGAAGAATTTGACAATTCACCACAACAGTTTAATCAATCTGAGATAAATGATTTAGCAAGGGATTTAGGCCTCACAAAACAAAAACGTGAATTACTGTGCTCAAGACTACAGGAGAAGAATTTGTTATCACGTGGCGTTACATTTTCGTGGTATAGGAATCACAAAATACAGTTCCACAAGTACTATGCAGAAGAAGATCAACTTATGTTTTGTGAGAATGTGTGTAATCTTATTCAAAGTTGGGCAGGGAGGCATACGAGCCAAGTAATTGGCATGTTTTTATTGATTCTTCCAAACGAAATCTTAAGGAAGGTTAATACATAATGGCAACAAGTTAGCTTCAATACCGCTTGCACATTCTGAGAATCTAAGAGTATCTTATGAAACTCTTAAGCATGTTCTTGAGAAAATTAAGTACCGCGACCATGAGGGGCAAATATGTGGTGACTTGAAGGTCATTGGTCTGTTACTAGGACAACAGGGAGGATACACAAAATTCCCTTGTTTTCTTTGCAAATGGAATAGCAGGGCGAGGGACAAACATTGGGAAACTGATCAATTGCCCAGGAGGCAGCAACTGGAACCTGGATCAAAAAATGTTACTAACGTGCCTCTTGTTGATCAAAAAAATTCTACTCCCTCCATTACACACAAAACTTGGCATGAAGAAACAATTCGTGAAAGCACTTGACAAGAGCTGCCCTTGCTTCCAGTACTTATGCACAAAGTTTCCATCATTGTCACAGGTTAAAATCAGAGAGGGAGCATTTGGTGGACCACAGATAAGCAAACTGATGAAAGATGTTAATTTTACCAGCTCTATGAATGAAATTGAAAAAGATGCCTGAAATGGATTCAGAGAGGTTGTTAAGAAATTTCTGGGCAATGTGAAAGACTCTCAATACAAAGAAATTGTCAGAAATATGCTGGAAAATTTCAAACTGCCCAGCTGTAATATGAGTTTGAAGCTTCATTTCCTCAAGTCGCATCTTGACTACTTCCCAATGAATTTAGGAGTTGTCAGTGAAGAACAGGGTGAAAGGTTTCACCAGAACTTGAAAGATGTTGAACAATATTATCAAGGATGTTAGGACGTACATATGATGGCCAATTACTGCTGGTGTCTTGCACGCAACAAACCTACCAGAGAACACTTGAGAAAACCACACACATTGAAGTTCCATGGAAAAAGAAAAAAGGGGTACACAAGATAACATACATTCTCAAATTCAGGTATGCTTTCATGTTATTATTATTATTTTCTAAGTTGTATATGAGTGTGTAATATTTTTGCAAATTTTAAAATCATATTTTCATTTAACATTGTCATATTGCCAGAACAAGATGTGCTACGGAAAAATGGAATGCATTTTTTAATTCTGCGCACCAAAATTAGTAAAAGTCATCTAATTTTAATCATACCACAGAAAAAAAGCTTTCATTTGCAACCTAGTGGTATTATTCACAATTAGAAGTGGAGAAAATTAAAATAAAGTTTACCTCTATTTAGATTTTTTATCACTAGTTGTTTCCTTATGAGAAATTAATTTTAAAATGGAGGAAGCTTTCAACACTCAAGACTATTATAAATTACATCTATTTATTATAACCAGGCATAGGGATTCTTAAGCAGTTGGCCTCAAGTTATCTACAATCAAACAAACCTTTGCACTACAAAGAATGCAGAAAACGAGACAGTCAGTGACAGGAGGTAAAAACCGGTCTGAGTGCTGTCTGTAAATGCCAAAAGAATGCATGAGGGATGGGGGGGGGGGTGTTATATATGGCATCCTTGCCTATAGTCCAGAGACAGTTTTACCTTATTTCCTTCCACCCCAGGTTTAGTGCTTAGAAATTCATATGCCTGATGATAACTTTGGCGAGTGTTAATCAACACAATGATCATTGGCAGGAGAGTGCTACTTTGAGAACTGTTGCCAATTTTATATCTCTGTGTTAAGTTACTGATTTCCTGTGCAGTGCAGCTATAAAATATTGAAACCATAACAACTTATAATAATAGAAACAAATTAAATAATTGAATTAAATCATTGAAACAGGAGCCTTGCTTCCGCTATGTCTACTGATTTGATTTAATGCTAACAATAAGGTGCCCTAGAATTACCTCTTTATTTTGATCCGAATCCACATCATCAGTGAACTTGACTGAATGGGCCCGTGAAGCTTCCCTTTCCTCCCATCCTTCATCATCGCTTTCCTGCTGACAATCTGGTGAGGAGACAGAAGCCATGTTAGCTTCCCCATCACTTGCTTCATTAAGATTCTCACCGCTAAACTTAATAGCACAACGATACAATCGCCCGTCATAAAAAGCGTCTAAAACAGAAGAGAGAAAGAGCCAAGGGCACAAACATGACCAAGCATTGCAAAGAGGAACTAAAAAGCATTCACAAACAAAACAAACATGACATGCAAAGCTGCAAACTTCAGTATCAAAATCGCTTGCATAAAATGCATGGCATAAAGCAGTTTTGTTAAAAAAAAAAAAAAAGACCCATTCCATATTAACGATCCTTCGTAAAGAAAATGTACATAATGCTAAGCACAGTGCTTCAAATAAGCAAAATATTCCATAGTAAATGCTTCTATACACAATACAAATGCATCCAGCTTTACAAACCTGAGAGAAAACAAAGCTGAATACTTGTATCATTTTTTTTTTTTTCCTCAGTACTGACAGTATTAAAAGCTTGCTTATAATGGTTTGTGTTTTATGAAAATGAAATCAATGTATTTTTTATGATCTAAATGTTTCTTGCCAGGAGTGCCAAAATGTAGAGAAAATCCTCTCCCCCCCCTAATTGTTACCATTCTTAGTGTTAAAAAGTTCACTCTTATTAATTTCATAGTCTTAGCTATGCTTTCTTAATGCTTTAGGAAGATTTTCTCCAAGAGTATTTATTCTTATATCTTCATTTTGTTAATTTGAAGAAACTGACACATAACTGATTTTTATATCTTCAAGATGCAGCAACAGCTAAATGTTTAGCAATATTTCACAGACAACTAAGGCTTAGCATTTTCTGTTATTCATTTTCCATTCTGCAATAAATAACTTTGTTATCCCTTACATTGAACACACATTTATTTATAATTCTAAACTCAACTGTCTTCCATTATCTAAGCAAATAAAACATGCAAACCTAACAACCTTATGAGACTGCTGCACCATATTATGCAGCACATCAGTTAATTGCAATTGATACACTAAGCATAAACATTAACACAATGTTGTAAAGAACATGTACACATTTATAGTTTGAATGATAAAATAAAATGGATACATGAAACTGAAAATATCTTTTTAAGCACTGTCTTCAGAAGTTGAATCCCATTTCAAAAATTCAATCCACAGCCAGGGTTTGAATCCATATCATCAACTTTTCATGCTGATGCTCTACCTCTGATACACAGTGACAAGACATCCAAATGCACACTATACTTCTTTCATTCCGATGAACCTCACAGAGTTACCAAGACATAAAACCAAAAAGAGGACTTGCAATCTTCCAAGTCATTTTACTCTTTGGATTTTAGTTAACCACACTATTTGCAATCATTTATATACTTCAAATTGGTCATGCATAGGCTAAGGTTGGCAAGTTGAATCAGATCTGAAAATCTTCAAGTTATAACCTGAGAGAGGGAGGGGAGGGAGAGGGAAAGAGGGAGAGGGAAAGAAAGAAAGGAAGGGGGAAAAAAGCAGGCAAGTGACTGAAACTTACTTTTAAGGAAACTGGTGGTAAAAGTTGAAAATTCAACATGCTATAAAAAGTAAACATTTCATTTAACATTTTAAATCTTTATGCTTATTAACATCACAGAATCAATACTGTTGTAATATTTATTTCTATATAATGGAAAATCTTTACAATGCAATGCAAATATAAGGTAATTGCCTGGATTTTGTTCTAAACAAAAATCTAATTTTATGGAGTAGAATCAATAAATGCTTAGATGCAGAACCAGTAAGATTACTTAACTATTTGTTTCCCAAAGAACTGTTCTGGTTGGCTATAACTTCATACAAATAACAGTTTACTTTCAGACCCTCAGCTGCAAGTATTATATAGGCTTTGTTCCATTTTCATAAAACTACCAGGCCACTGAAAACAATGCAAACTAACGTTTTCCATAACATGCCTTATCTAAGGATAAGTTTATGCTTTTTAATGGGCATATAAGGTATAAGATCGTAATAGAGTTTATATTTAACAACTCGGGTGAATTGTGTTGAAGTTAAGATAGGAACTCTTAATTAGTCAAATCCACTCTCTTCAAACTTCATGCTGGGGCACTTAAAATTTGAAAGAAGAGAGGTCTGGTGAAACCAATGACAAGTTACTGCATTAATTTTTCACTTACAAAACAAAAATTAACATGGAAATATAAATCTTTCTGCAGTAAAAGATTCCAGAGATAAACTGTTACCACAATGAACTTTCAGGAGGGGCATAATGAGGAAGGGAACTTAATCACACAACTTAACATACAGAAGAGAATAAAAACTGAATTATGGGGTGTGAGGACACTTCTTCAAATAGGGAAATAGTACAAGTCAAGGAAACAAACAAAAATAAGGTGGGTAATACACACATGTAAGAAGTATGGAGGCAAGCTTTATATAGCTATTTACAATTAATATTGAATGGAACTTCATACTCAATTTTCCACTTTTACCAATTAGATTCAAACATGTTTCAGGGGCATCTTGCCTGCATCAGCTGTGATCCTAACAGGTTTTTTGATGCTGATGTAATGTCACTTTTGGCTGGATTTATTTGGAGATGAGATCATTCTTGTTTGGAAAGCTGAAATTTATAAGCCGATTGCTGTTTTCTGTACTAACATTTTTTCACAAATGTCAACTTGATTGGGCTATGACTAATTTTAATTCATTTGGTTTCATTTTGCACATTATGATTGGTTTCCAGAAATATGCTATTGCTATTCCGTTCTTGGTGAATATGTGTCATGCTTTCCCATTCTTGACAACTGTCATGACCTTTTGAGTGATGAAACTCAATCGACTTGTATTGCACATCTTTTCACGAAATTTGTGCTACTTACAGTTTATGGCATTCAAATTATGTTTAAACAAATGTATTTACAATTTTTTTACATATTGATGCAGGAGGCCATGCCTACAATTTACTATGGATTTTGAGTATATCATGTGGCAGGTGATTGGTACGGCTTTAATAAAGCCAAATTGTACCTGCCAATAATCTGTATGGTGCACGGTTTCCGAAACTCTAAGGAATGGTTGATCAACGTTCTGCTAATTCGCACCAGGGCACGCCACATTGTGCAATTTATTTAATTCTTTTTTAAGAGTAAGGATTTATTGTGTGCCTTCTACAGAACCATGTCATTCTCTTTCACGTTCCAAATCTTCTTGTGACATGTTTTGTGCTTGTTTCTTCTTTCCTTCCATCTCATCTGTTGTAACTGGCATTGCTTTCTCTTATTTCCTTCTCTTTGCTGTAGCTGTTGTCAGTTTCCTTAGCTCTTTGCGACAATACTCAAGCATTAATACAGGTGAATTCGAGGGTTCTATAATGTTTTGTTCTAACATTTCATGTATAGTGTCGTTTACTGCTTCTTGTAATTGTATGGGAATGTTCTGACATTTGTACTTCCAGGGGGGCCTTCTTTGATTGTAAATGAGTATTGCAGCAACTGGTTTCCTCTAAAAATGCTTCTTTCTTTGACCATAATATTTGGGTTAAGGTTTGTATATGTTCCTCAGTGAGGACTTCCATGGCATTGACCTTAGCCTCTATGCAGTCAGCTCAGTGGTAGGGTTTTTCTACAAGCATTTCTCAGCGTAATTAGATGTTGGATCGGTGGGCCTAAATGCATCTTCGCCTCTCCCATTTTCAAAACAATTAAATTATACCGTTCCATCATAATTCTCGCCCTTATCTATGTGCATATATTCTAACCCATCTTATGTAATAAAATCGTCAACTTGCACTTTTGCAAGGCATACATCATTATCCAGCTGGACCACTTGTACAAAAAATACTTCTGGTGAACCTCTCTTTCCTCGTCAGTAAGCAGTGGAGTGGTCCTTGTCACTTGCAGAAACTGTGTAGTTACTGTCGTTTTATCAGCTGTTTTCATACTTAATTCTAAATTATCATAATTGACGTGATCCCTGAAGTCAAAAAATCGCTGCCGAATAATATTTGTGAGACCAAATGTGGTACTACCAGAAATATGTATTATAATTGCACTTGAAAAGGTAGCATGTGAGCTGTTGCTGTATGCGATTTCGTTTACGTCTTACAGCCAATATGGCGTAAACATTATTTACTGGAAGTGACTGTATTTTAACCCCTTTCATGAGTACATGTTGATAAATCTCTAAGCTGCATAATGACACCGTAGCTCTCGAGTGGATTACAGCATTAAATAACTCGTCCTCAATGCATATATTGAATTTTCGGTGAATCCATCATGTCTACCTGCCTATCACCAGCGGAATTAATGTGGTAATTTCTGTATGTGCTGCCTGATTTGAATGTTTGATATCATTATTATTCCCTGTGTCACAAAGAGCTATGGGTCCGATGAGGGAATGTATCTCAAACCCGTTCTAGTTTAATGCCATCTTGGTATTTGTGCTGGATGCATCACCGCATGTCGATATGCAGGACCATTGACCTCCCGATTGAACCACGTGTTCTTTTTCATATTGAGTCCGTTTGTTACGCTGGTGCGGAACCTTCGTGACTCCTCTGATTTCCTTTTTCGGTACCCACTCATGTTTGGCATCGTATTTTGTGCCGTGTTGCCATTTTCGGCGGTTGTGGGATGGCCATTGTGGAGCGTCCATATTAAATCCCGGGCGTCTATGTGAGATGTGAACGTTTTCCCTTGGCGGACTTTGTTATTCATCCGGTTGTTGCATTGTTCTTGGGCAAAGGGGCATCCCCGTCATTGACCCTCACACATACGTACTACACGTAATGGTTACCTGGTGGGTTTCTCAGTGGACCCTGTGTGGATAGGCATTCTTCTCTGTAATTTTGATATTGTGGGTTGTGACATTCAAATCTGTTATGATGGTGATAAGGTTGTTGCCGTCTCTGTGTGTACTGGTGCTCTAATATCTGAGCTACTGCTTTATTGGTCTTGGAGCGCTGTTAAGAGTTCCAGTGTCTTCGTGAACATGGTCACATGCGCTACTATAAAATTATTTCGTATTGCATCAGATAAGTGTCGCACTATCAGTTGAACGAATTCCGTTTCGCCCAAGAGCGGGTAGGAGTAAGCTTTGTTATGCCAGATCTAAGTAGTAATCAATATTAGGTTGCCCACCCCCTGGAATATATTTACCATTATTTATTTTGATTGTTACAGCGTACTGTGTTCCTGTGTACCAGTACTTAGTTAGAAATAAGATCTTAAAGTCCCCATAGGTGGCTGTTCTCCTATGGCTAGGCGGAACCAAGAGAGCGGCCGTCCCTGCAATCCCTTCTCAACAATTAGTTATTTCTGAGCTTCCAGTGCTTGTTTCAGCTCACAGTAACCATCCACATCCATAATATATCGTTTAGTGTTATCTCTCGCATCACTGAATTGCGGGACCGCAATCTTATTTAAAAGGTTATAGTGTATGGGAAAAGGACTCTCCCACTACGTAAGATATCCACTGTCTGCTGTGGTTGTTTCTCTGAAGACAGGTGGTGAATGTGTGTCACTTACAGGTTGCTGCCTGGTGTTACCTCCAGATGGGTTGATTTTTCTCTTGTGGTGTTGGCTGCGACCTGCATTAATCCCGTAAGACATTCTCTGCTACTGTTGAGAGGTATGGTGGTTAGGAAGGTGTGATGTGTGGGTGGAAAAGCACGTTGGATGCCATTTTGTAGCGGTTCTGCATTGCTAGGCGGTCTGGTGAGGGAGCTGATTATTGCAAAGGGATGTACTTTGGCCGGGGCAGGGTAGAGGATGTGTATCTCGGTGAGTGTGGACCGGAGAGAAATACAAGAAGTGTTCTCCTTCTCTTTGTCCTTTATGTGTTAAATCCACACAAAAATAATTAACACTTGTTACTATCCGAATTCCCTTCACACAAGACCTAACATCTGCATCCGCCTACAATTTCTGCACGATATAATTGATTTCCCTTCCTTAATTCTGCTTCCCATAATGTAACATTGTTACTAAATTCTTTAATTTAACACTTACATTTGCTTGCACATTTCTGACGCCGTGTGACGCAACCTCTCCTAACAAATGAATGACATGAAATTACCCCTGGTTGAAGCTAAGCTCTGCTCTGCTCATAGATAAATTCCTATTTTAAACCTCTATTCTATTTGAGCACAGCCTTTTTCTTGGCGCGTGGTTTTTCTAAGTTCCTATTTGCTATCTCAAAGACTTTCTCTTTTCTCCTATTGGCTCTAAAATGTTGTATGATAGCCTTGTTCAGCGTCCAGCATTACTGTATTACTAATGCTTCACTGTGTTTTATTCTTGCCCAAGTGCTCATGGGATTTCTAAGTATTGTCTGCTTTGCTATGCCGGCTTTTGGATTTTCTTTGCACATACACACATTTTTGTCTGTTAATAGGTTCTTAATAACCTACCCTCTGGTTGTCGTCGAAGCTGCATTTTCATTGTCCATTTATCCTTGCAGAATTACCTTGTTACATGTTTTACCATTTATTTAATTTTCTTCATATTAATTCACTTATTTCCTACATTCTATTCTCTTTCCTTATTTTGTAATGTTTTTATTCTCCTTTCTCTCCCCTTACTTATTTGATTTATTACATTGGTATTTCATTTGTTTAATATTTATCTTTCAGTTATTTATCTCGTCTACGTTACTTTAGTCTACTCATTACTCATTATTATTATTATTATTATTATTATTATTATTATTATTATTATTTCCTGACCGGCAGAACAGCTCCAGGTATCAGGTATAACATATTTCAGAACAAAATATCAGTAATTCTGAATTTATACTTATATACAAAAGAAAAGAAAGGCATATTAAAAGTGAAGACAACTACAAAAGTAGATATGAATTATAATAGAAGTAATTTGTTGGTGTTATGCTGATACATTATATATTTCTTATTAAAATATAGAGCATAGTTTACAAATCACATATAACTTAATATTCCAGCAATGTGAAGTCTTAAGACAATGATTATGCTTTACTTGGTACACTTATAGCAGTATTGTTAAACAACTCTGCCCTGTAAAACCACACAGCTCTTACACTATCTCAGTGAATCTCAGAAAAATATTTTTTCCAAAGCTATTTTTGGTGGTGGTGGTGGTGGTGGCGGTGGTGCTGGGGGTGGTGGTGGTGGTGGCAGTGGTGGTGGTAACATGAGGTTTTGCGACACAAAACATCTAAGTTTATTAGTGCTCTATGTAAAACACTAGCAAACAATAAGCATAAAATGGATTAAAATGTCCCAGATAAATCACTAATCTCACAAATAAAAATTAATAAAAAGTGTTAGCAACTGCAGAAGTGTAGATAAAATAAAGGCAAAGCACCTAACAGGCACTTAAACAGACAATAAACCCACATGCCATGCTAATAAATTTTAAAAACCAATATCATAAATTATACATGGTGGCCCATACCGCTGTGATGAATAAAACATTACACACTCTACAGCACATAACCTCAATCCCTTGTAGGCCAACATGTCCAGGAACCCATATGAATGGGGCTACCAGACACACAGTGTGGTATTTGCATCAAATTGTTGGCCAAAATAATTTACCTTATATATATGCTTGTATGTATTATTTAATATGGAGGACTAAATTAGATACATGTTGGAGTTTTTGGAAGAAGGCGGGGTGGGGGTGTATGCATGTATAAATAATATTGCCACATTTATTACTCTAGCACTGCCAGAAAAGTTTCTCTGTTCTGAACGCCTACAGTACATCTCTCAATAGAAAATTATTATATATATATATATGTGTCATAATTTTTTGAGCTTCAGATAGTACTCACCTAATGTGAGGAAACAATTGCCATGCTTTCATCTGAAGAGAGGCCATCACTTGTAGATGACTCCCCCCCACTAAAGCTATATGTGCAGGTTTCAACAGGAAGCAACATGTCCAACGATTCCTTAAGAAACTGTTTGGATTTCTTCCATGGTGTGGGTCCCATGCTTGTCAGAAGAGGACCAGAACTCGGAAGGAGCCTATTAGCACATCCAGGTTGCAGGATTCGCGAGAGAACTTCCTAGAATCCTGTTGCCACTATTTGCAGAAGTGTTATTTTTTGCTTCAGCAGCCTCCCCCGATAGCTCTCCAATAGGTAGCAATGCATTTTCAATCACAATGGGTCCATGAAGCAGAATTTTGCACACTGGATACCATGAATTCAACTCAAAATACAATTTTGGCAAAAGTTAAGAATTTAGAAAAATATCTGCTATATGTCAACTCGATATCACTTCTAAAATCACTTTAAACCTGTAAATAGGGTTACAATGCACACTAGTTATCGTAGATGACAATTCCTGGTCCATGAAAAATCTTCTGTTTGTATTTCCATCATAGGAAGTTCCAAAACCAGGTTTCGGAATGTCAACAATTAAACCCATTTTATGTTTGAATTTATCTTGAATACTCCTTTTCCTTTCTTTCACTACCACCTTAACTGTATCAAGCCATAATTGCCACTTCTTAATCGTCAGTCTACAAGAAAGATGCAATAGTCTCAAATATTCTGATTCTAGCATGTAGAATTGAAAGGCCAAATTTCAGCGCATCTACATTCAGTTCTCTCTGTTTTGTAAGATTATTAATGTCTTTAGATGTGTCTCGGCATATGTAACACTTCATTGTCAAAGAGGTATGGGTCACTGCATTACATACCTTTGCATATATCATTGTCAGTAGCAGCGAGTGTTTTATGGAAGCCCTACAACTTCCTAGCATAACTTGGGTTTCTTGTATGAATGAAATTTGAAATTAAATTTATTGTTATTAATCACATAAAATATCTGGTTACATTTATACAACAATAAACTTTCCTTCTTTTTTCGTTAAACATCTTCAACTAATTTCTATTCTTAAGAGCTGTTTCTTCCTTTGGACCTCATACACACTAACACCCTGGTTTTTGGTGTATAAGAATCCTATTTAACTAATGCAAAATAACTAATCCCATTCCCTCCTTAACTTAATTTCATCCTCCTTTCACTAACTGACAATTCTATATCATTTCTCAAACTTTCTAAGTATTTTCTGCAAGCTATAGTAAATTTTCTTCTGTTATTAATTTCAGCTTTAAAATCCTCTTTTTCTTTAATGACTTTCCTCCATCATTTCTCTCTTACCTTTCCTGTATATTTGCCTAGTTGTTTTAGAAATTCTTTTCTGTTGCTTCCAAAAAGTTTTAAGGACAGTATCTCTATCTGTAATTTATCCTATTTCCTATTCCACATTTCCTCTCTCCAGATCTCGGTTTCTGTACATTCCATTATACAATGCAAATTTTTATCTGGATTAGAACATAGTGGGCACAAATCTTTGTCAGCTTTTAAACAACATTGTTCCAGTTCTTGCCCATGCCAGGTCCTGCCATTACCCCACCTGGCTATTAGAAAGTTTTCTTTTTCTAACGATTCTTCAGTTTGTTTCCACCTCCTAAACTCCCTTTCTGCCCTTTTCTTTGCTGACAAGCAATCCTTGTGAAACCAACCCTTTTCTATAGTTTTCCTTTGACTCTTTAATTCTCATTGTCTTCCCTGCTGACTTGATTTCCCATTCTAGGTACAACATAGCCTCATCAGCTTTTCCCACTTCAATTAATTATGAAATTCCACTTTCAGATTTTCTTCCTCTGTTCAAGTTTAAATTATCAATAAAAATTTCCCTTTCCTCTAGGTGCCACCTATAATTTTCAACAATTTTCCCTTGCTATGAATCTTCTTCCTGTTCTACCTTCACTGTTTGGAATTTTGCTATTAATGGAAAGTGAGAACTATTCAATACCCTCTGGATAACCTTGAAGTCTAAAAGATAATTGTCTAAATTGTTTGAATACAACATATAGTCAATTATACTCTCCCCTCTTCGATTAATAAACATGAATTCTCCCAACTTATTTGACCCTCTTGCCAATTTGTACATTACTGGATTGTTTACTTCACAAAACTCGATTAATTTCCTGCCTTCTCTATTACTTGTTTTATCCTTACTATGTCTCTGACTGTATAAGTTTTCTTTCACTTGCTGATTTTCTAGTTCAACTATATGTATTTGTTCTTCGCCTACCCTTGCATTGAATTCTTCTAATATCAAGACAAACTGTCATATTTCTGCATCAACGTTTCAATGCCTGTTTCTAGCTTTCTATAAAATCTTGTGTCATAAAAATCAGACATTCCTGGCAGATTGTATACCACTCCAATTCCCAAGTTTTGTCGAACTCTTGTTAAATTTTGTAGCACAGTCCACATCACTCTTTCTGATCCTGCACACTTTATTCCTTTGCCTTCAAATTCCTTTCCCTTCTAATAAACACACCTATTCCTCCTGAAACATCAATCTTACTTTGAATGTATTGAATTTCTTTGTTTGTAATGTCTACAGTTTCTTTCACAAACCCAATTCTAATTGGACTACAATACTGAGGTGAAGAAGGTACAGGGTTTTGCCACACAATCCTTGCTCTTTCACCAACACAAAACACTTGTAGAAGTACTAGCAAGCTTTAAATGTTTGCATCAGAATCTGCACAATTTTCAAACTTTTGCTTAAACTGAGCCTGTTGTGACTCATCGCATTCCCATTTACTAATCATTTGCAAGGACTTTATTTCTTCACCACTAAGGGTTTTGATTGCATCCTCTAAACAGAACATTAATCGTGTAGCAGTGTGATTTAAAAAATGTTGAAAGTCAATTTCTGCTTGATGTTATTGTAACACTCTGGAAGAGGATAACGTTCTTTTTTTTTTTGCCTTCTACAAATAACTGTAACAAGGATACAATGTTTTGTCGCTTGTTCTTACAATATTATATTGTTGTCTTGAGAGATAGGTATCGACAAAGCTTCTATTGGTGACATTTATTTCCCCAGTTTCTGTTTCAGACTGGTGGAATAAGCCTTTCTATATTTAATGGCTTGCTGAGGGGATTTTGTAAAATCTTTTATCACTTTGGCAGCATCTACCTTGCCTGCAGCTCGTAATGTCATTCGGGTAGCGTAGGTTAGTGCTTTTGAATCCACATGATCATGAAGTTGTGTTTCTCGCCTTTTACTTCAGTCGCTTGATTCTATGAATGACTTAGAAGGTCTACCTGCATGATAAGGTGAAATTGTACTAGGTATTTCCAGAGTACTTAGAGCAAGCTACTATTATTTTTTTAAGAATCTGTTTTCCATTTTGTGAGCACCTAGCCATCTATCTTTAATCTCCGACTTAATATATGAAAACTTGTATCTGAAATATTAAAGCCTGTCTTCAGAATAATTTCCCCTGTTGATTAGAATAGTTTCAACATATTCCATTTTTTTTCCTGGTGTCATTATGTCAAAAAAAAATTTATGTTATTAACATAATGCCAGATGAAAAGAAAGTACCTATTTAGGAGAACAGCAAAGAAATTCACTATAATTTACTTAAATTAAAACCTTATGCAATGATGCAAAAAACGTATATAGAAAACAAAAGGGGCATAAAGGGGTGGCCAGTTTCATTAGGTTTCATATAATAAAACTTCATACTATCAACAATACTATCAACTGACGTACCCTGAAGTATAACTAATTCGCATTTAAGAGCAATATTTAAAAAAATAGAATTCTTTCTACCAACATATTTGAAGTGTTTACAGTATTTGCTGTAGATAACTTTAAGAGCGTAACATAGGTAATTAATTAGTCCATACCTGCCTGAGGATAACCCATTAAGCACAAGTATCAATAGCTTCTCAACAATACTCTATTCACCACATAACAAATGCAACTGTGAGTGTGCCAAGTAAATTATCTGACTTGCACCTTCAGGAGTTCTAAATTTAGACACTCCATACATTCAGATGTTTATGTGGAGAAATAAACCAACAGTGGCACAAGATTCCTTATCTATCTAGCTACCAAATGCAGCCTTTCATTTGTCCCAGGGTTGACTTTCAGAAATTGGAATTTTGGCCAGCTTTTTGGTGCAAATACCCCACTCTGAGAAATCCAGAAAATCCCACGCATGCCTTACATGTTTAACTTCGATCTAGCTCTGGGGTTATTTCTGAAAAATCTGGAAGGTTCTACATTTTGAGGAATGTATGCATTCATTAGTTTCAAATGGCTTAGCAAATCGGGAAAGATTAGAAAAATATTTGTTACAGTTCACCATAATAATGTTGACCGTCATTCAAGGCTATAGCTTTCCTAAATTATCAAGTAACATTGAATGGAAGATGTTTCTACAGTGCAGTGATCATCCAAAGTATGTTGGAGTGGACAGAGACATTAGTAAAGCTCTCTTCCATTTACATTTCTTATTGTTCTAGAGTACAGAGGCAATAATTAGTTTTTCAGTTGCAGCACTGTGCCAAGATGTCAAAGAGAAAATGCAAGTTTACTGATGATTTAGCAAAGAGGTATAAAGCATTTAAAGCAAGGGAAATGAACACAGAGTGCAGAGTCTTATTAAATGTCCTCCAGCAATGTATGCTTCCATAGCACATAAAGGTAAGCACACAATTTCATTTATGTTTTAGCATTAATCAAGTCATGTGGGCTGCCATATTGCTACGATACAATTATTTAAATATTTATTACCAGATCAATTTTCTAAGCAAGAGCAAATATTTACTTTAGCATCTGTATACCCTTTAAATATTTATTACAAAATTTTTCTAACCAAGTTAACACATTTTAATACTGGATCAAAATTTCTCTTTTGGGGGCACAGGACTTACAATCGCTCCAATCTTAGAACCAAACCTAATGTAAACATATGACATCTTTAACTAGTTCACAATACGTGGAAAAACAAAGCACACTATAACATATAGTACCTTAAATACAAATGATTATCTGTGGATTTTATGAAGTTTGTTAATTAAACTTGGTACGAAACTTTTGATTAACATGAAATAGTAAATAATATGAACAGTAAAGCTAAAGAAGCTTGGATTTATTTGTTTGGTGTCTCTCACCCCACTTCTGCATTCACACGATGATGAGCAGTCACTGGAACAATCAACATGGCTGCTGGCTTAGTAAGTGACAATACAGATGAAATAGTGAAGCACTTTATAGGCAAGCTGTTAACAGCAGCAAGAAACAAATTGTGTTGAATGTTTTTAATAAACAAATATAGGGGAATCCAACTGGCATTGCAAATAACATTGTTAGATTTTACCAGTGATTCCGAGTAGAGTGTTGCATGTGAAATAACATTGCAAACCCAAGGAAGAAAAGAAACAGACTTAAGCTAGAATTACAAAAAAGCAGATACCTTTACCAAAAGTTCTATTCGTAGGAATAGTTTTTCTATAAGATCCGCCAACATTACACAAAGTCTTAAATTCTGTCAACAATGATCCTACTTTACCTTCTTTTAAGCACTCCACCTTTCATAAATTACTGCTAGAAATTGGATTTAGGTTTGTGAATATGCTTACTGACAGAGAGGATATCGTGTGATGGAGACCCAGATATTAACCTCTCCCAATAGTGATGCAGCTACACATTAACGTGAGTTTTATTTTAATTATCAGTTTCAACTCGGCATTTATTTTTCTATTTATTATTACATTATTAATATTATTATAATTATTATTCAAATAGTATACAGTTTTATTGCAAGACATGAGTCCACGTGGCTTTTGTTTGTTTGGGTTTGTTCCATGCAGCTGATACATACACGAGGTTAATGCGGAGGGATACAAAATGTTTTGTTTACATCAAGTTTGGTTGTAAGGCTGGATCGGCTGTAGACACATAGGAAAAGCTCAGATAAAACCACCAATGCTGCAGACATTAAAGAATTTTTACTTCAATCCACACAGCCTTCACATCATGTTAGCACTGCAGAGGCAACACTTTCCTACCATGCAGTTCAACATCATGCATTACGTAAGTTCATGGCCTGTGAACCTAAATTAAATGCAAAACTTTATTGTGGTTTGGACATAGCACAGAAAGTATACTGTGCTTGGACAAAGACAGAAGCAATAATTAATAAAGTTATTGCACCACACTGTGTTGATGTGACAACACAATGCCTAAAAAGCCTTTCTTAATTTGGGGTTTGTCCTGATGGTAGCAATCATGACTCCCAGAAAATAATTCCTGTTTCGATTCAATACTTCAACTTAAAAAACTGGGAGGTATTCAGACAAAGGTAGTTGGAATCAAAACTACTTCAAATGAAACGGCTGAGAGAATGTCATCATGCATTAGAGATACATTATCAAGTTTAGACATAAAAGAAAAATGTGTAGCATTTGCCGCTAATACCAAAACTAATTTTGGTGGTGTAAGGTGAGCTGAGGGAAAGAATGTGTTAAGTAAATTTAATCATATGTCAATGAAAATATAGTCTGTGTGGTTTGCCCAGCTCAATTATTCATAATGCAAACACCAAGAATGGGGTACATTTTATTGGGAGCATTGGATTTGATGGATAGCCCAGATTAAGAGGCACAAAGGGCTCTAAGAGCCTACCTGCAAGCTTCAAAAGAGACCATTAATTTCTCCATCATCATAGTCATCACCACCACCATTTCAGATATGACACATTAAATAATATATCCGTTCCATGTAACATGAGACAATTTGCTGGAGTAGGATGCAAGTCACTTGGAAGAACAATGTCTCATAGATGCAATGTAGGATTGTGCGTGTGTAGAGTTCTGCGAACTATCATGTAAGTTAATGAAATTTTTCAGAACATTTTAAATACCTTCAAGATTGTCTCTCTGTGTATCAGTGTCCTGTTAACAATGCTTTCTTTACAATGAAATTGTTAGCGCTCAAGAGACAATATGGATTTAGTAATTATTCAAAAGTTGATAATTTCTTCAAAATAATCATATATCATTTTTCTAAATATTATGTAACATATAAATGCAATTAATACTAAAAGTATTGGGCAGTAATGGGTTAAGGCTCTTGCACATGAAAGATGATCTTCGTTAGTTCTAGGAGAAGTACTTCTAAAGTGCTATGTGAAGGAGTGAATGCAGAACATACTGCACTGATATCAAACACACAAAAAGCCATGAGGAAACTGGTTTGTGAACATTCAAGAACAATGACACCACAAGTAATTTCAGTAAACCCCAGCAAGGATTGACCATGGTTGTGCATTGTAAGGTATACCTTATGATAAAAGACACGAATTACAAAACAGAATGTGGCAAATATTATTTGTTTGTAGGCATGAAAATGCCAATATTAAATGAATGAAATTGTGCAAAAGCTTCATTGTGTCGAACTTTATTATAAAATCTGCAATTACAGTAACCCCTAAATCTATAAAAACATAAGTTTACTAAAAGTATAATTCTGAAAGAAACAAAGTATTAAGAATTTATGAAAAAAGTTCAAGTTTTCTGTTTTATACTAACATTTTATGTGGCTACTTTGTACTTGCATATGTATCATGTCAAATAGTATTTTTTTTTCTTTTCTTTATTTCTTCTGGGTACTCAGTACCAATTTCATATGTCATGCAATTCTATTTTATAATGCAGATGGTTAAGCTCTTAGAGTAAATAATAAATTCTACATGTATACAAATATTTTCATTTGAGAACTGAGTACAACTTTCTGGACTACATACATACCAAAATAAGATCATTAAGTACTAAAGCCTGGAATTGAACATAATCAAATGTAACAACAAGCATGTTGTTAGAAAATATGTTTAATGTTTATACAAAACATATGAATCAATGCAACTCATACTAACTGCCCTTGCCATGAGGTTTATATAAGCTAGTATAATTAACAAAATCAGACATTAATGCACAGTTACATGGAATGCTTCTACACACTGCATTTGGAACCTTTTCTAGAATATAGAACCAAAGAAGAGGATACCTTCATACACTGAAAAGTGATGATAGTGTTGTTGAAATCAGTTGAAAGTTAATAAGAGTCGATTAATGACACAAAACAACACTCGCTTCTAAATTTCCCCGAGCATACTTCACAGGCTACCTTCCTCCATTGTCAACTGGACATCGACCACATAGGAACAGATTTTTATCCGGAAAAATAAGAATTGAGTCTTCAATTTCGATATTCCGCAGAGCGGCTCTTTATACAAGCACCTAAAACCACTGCCAGAGCAGACTATGGATAGAACATCATCAGCTTCACCACCTAGGATCAGTAATGTCCAGTTGACAATGGAGAAAAGTAGGCTCCGAAACATAATCCAGGAAATTTAAAAGTGTTGTTTTATGTCATTAATTGACTTAGTCTTAACCTTTAAAAGAAGACAATACTTATTTTCCAAGCAGCTTGAGATATCCAAGTTCATTTGCTTCAGCAAATTACACAAAACATTTCATCAAAGTCATTATTGAATAGGGAACTTCTTATGAAACCAAACATCGTGTAATCACAACATTTCTTAAGTGGTTAATAAGACCATAGTATTAGTCTTCATATCTATGGTGCTTTTTTTTGGTGAACTTTCTGTTATCAAACTGCCATTTTCAGAAGATTCACTTTTATAACAACTAGCATTTGATTCTTGTATGCCATTTGATCAAAAGACTGCCTTTTTCTAGGAAAGCTCTCTTAATTTTCTCAAAAGAATAAGAAATACAAAAGAAAGCATTAATGTTTAACATAAAGCAACTGTATACTAAAATCTAATATTCATATACAGTGACTTACGTTGCCACTTTTGCGATTTTGCTTTCGGAAAAACCATTATTTTTCTTACCTTTAAATTTGATCGAAAACTATACATAAAAAAATTATCCATTATTATCCAAAATTATCCATTAAAAATACAAGCATATTAACTGTAGAGTTATTTTCCATTTAATTTTGTTTTAATTTTAATTTATGAACGAGTCAATGTACACACATAAAACTTCACAAGAAAACTTCACTTTGATAAGATTTTATAACTTGACGTAAGTGAAGCAACATTTTTATCTATTTTATTTTTTATCCATACAATAAACATAGTAAAACAGTGTTACTGTAGATTATGTCAAACTGATACAGTATTTATGAAAAAAAAATGTACAAGCGAGTAATACCAATCATAACTACATACAATACAAATAGTAAAGAAAATAAATTACATATATACACAGAATACTTATTGCTTTATAAAAATAATAATAATTACAAAACAACAAGAACAAAAACTTCTCACAAGGTGCATTATGTACACAAGCATCCATATTAACAATTCATATTGAAAAATAGTTTGTACTATTGTTAAAAAATTCTTGTGAATTATAAACGCAATGTGTTAATAAATACTTTTTGAGCCCCTTTTTAAGCAGGTTTATATAAGGCATTCCCTTTAAATCTATTGGTGATGAATAAAAAAATTTACACTCTGCATAAACAATATATTTTATTTCCAAAAGCATCCCTATATGACTTCAGAAAAAAATAATTCTGTCTACAAGTAGAACATCTCTGTACCTCTTTATTTAGCTGAGGGGATTTGCTAGACTGCTTTTTAAAATATAAAATAACATAATTTACATGTATACTGAGTAATGGTAGTATTTTAATTGTTTAAAGTATTGTCTACATGACTCAAATCTTAAGTTTTGCTAGAACTGTAATTGCTCTTTTCTGTAGTAAAAAGATCTGCATGAAATAGATTTTTGATTTAGATTTCCCATAACATCGTCCCATGTTCTAAGCATGAATGAAATAATGCAAAGTATGCTGTAGTTCTAAATGTGTACATTGACTCATTCAGATTTTCAAATTAAAATTATCCATAAAACTTACTTTATAGCATTAGGTTGTTGATTGTTTGCTCAGAGTAAAATTTAAAAAAAATTGGCAAGTTAAAATCTAATCTATTACTTTAAGGAGGTGTAATCTTAAAATATTTTTTGCAAATCTGAAATTGCCTTTAATTTCTGGGCTTATAATTAACCACATTGTTAGGGTTAATTTATATCTGCTAACTCTTCTTTCACACTAGCCATTAGGTTTAACGTAACTCTGGAGGCATTAGTCACAGCAGCTCAGTGGTTTGAGTATGGTAAGCTTAAGATCCATGTTTCAACTCCTGGCCATAATACTGAATTTTTCAAACCTAATTCAAATTTTCAACCTTGGCCTGCGCATGGACAAGTGATTGTTCCATCTCCAGACATAAATTAATCTGTAAATATATTTTGTCTTGCAAGTATTTTATGAATTTGAAGTAATGACTTTATGAATTTATTTCCATCTTATTAGTGCAAGTCACATAATTAGTCATTACAACATGTTTAACAGGATATAATTAATTAACAATATTAGAAAAAAATAACTAATCAGCATGATCAGTCTACAACCCCCCTCCCAGGTTCTATAAATTGCAACGTTAACAATTCTATCTATTTTTATTGCTTATCCTTCAAATTGCATATCTAATCACTCTAACCCCAGAATAACCCTAACACCCTGGTTTTATGGCATACTGAAATTCCTTTGAAAAACAATGTTTTATTTATTTTTTCCCCATATACCACATTTTTTTGCGCTTTCCCTCCTCCATTTCTTCTCTGGCTTTACCCAAATAATCACATATCTTTTGTACACTTCCATCCCCTTTTACATTCAAAATATTAATAGACCCTATCTATCCCATTGGTTCTCCCAAAAGTGTTTTAAGTTTGTCACTCAACAAACTGTCCAGGCACACCCTTCTCTGCCATGCTCATTACCGTATTATTCTCTCCCCAATCAATTTAAAAATTTGGTATCTTCTCAATTGTTTTTTTCCTCTATCAACTACCATAATTTGTCTTTCTATATTTTATGCCCTTAGTCTTACTAGCTTCCAAACACATTTCCTTTCATAAGATCTCCCAAAAGATTGTAGTCTGCTCTGCGTACTTTCCCTATGACCTTAATACTCTACCTCCTATGTAGAGTTGATGAGTCTGTTGAATCACTTGTAACCCACAGAAGCTGCACGACTTTGAAGCTGGTGGTTGGAGGTGGGGCTTCCAGGTATCCATGATCCTGTGGGTTGTATTGGAGTTGACAATCACTGGAAGAGTTACTCATGCCAGGGTTGCACAGGGAAGTACCAGACTAAGAAGTGGCTTACCAACACAAAATCCAACTCAGAAGGAGCTCCCAGTTTATAAACCCATTCCAAGACTCCTAGTAGGAGGACTCGACACACTGAAAGGGCTCTGGTATACCCAAGCTAAGCTGTGAGGTATCATGCTGATAGCTGAATGACACTTGGGTATGTAAGGGCAGCAAGCACCATGTTGGAGTAAATTGCTTCGGAAGTAACATTTACTAAAGAAGTCCCCACTACAGAAGTAGGCTACTATGGGAGCAATTTGCTCCGGAAGTAATGTAGGAGAGCTGAATTACAATTTACTCTTTTAGTTAGAACTATGGAAGTAAGAGCCCATTATTCCCAGAGGTATTGTTTTCTTTGCGCAATTTACATGAAGTGGTCATGAATAAGGTTATGTGCGATAGGAAAAGGGGAGAAACATCAGTGAAAGAGAAAATGTTTATTGGTAGAGATAAGGAAAATCCATTTAAACAATACGAGCATAAAAAAACATGTTATAGAGATGCTGGAAAGTTGTAATTGACGAGTTCCATCATTCGAGCGACGGGAAACATACTGAAGAGCAGCTTAAAATTCTGGAAACAATGTTTTGTAATCTTCATTTTGCATCGCAGATCACTTGCGTGTTGATGGAGAAATACCCCTTCCGATTTCAGAAAAGTTCACCATATTCACGGATGGGCACAAAATATGTAGTAACATTCGTGCAGTCAATTCCACCCACAATGTGTGGGAAATCCGCAAAAGTGACGAAGAATTGCCTTTTATTTTCTGAAAACTCACATATATTTATATCTGTAGATATGTACCTTGCTCTTAACCTCAAAAGTGCTCTAACAATGTGGTGAAATACATGACCAACAGATGCATGGTGAATGCTTAGTTATAAGAATGCCTGTAACGCCGTGATTACTATGAACCTTACTTAACATGACATGAAGTTAAGAAATGCTGCAATGTAAAATAAAGGTCTAATTGGCATGCACTTAACGTAATGCAAATGACTCTTGACTGATAGCTCTTTTATTAATTCGAGCTAGTGCTTCACGCCAATTGGTTCTAATTACCATGTGACAAACTTGACGTAGCGGGAAGGAAAAGATTGACATTGCCAAAGTCCTAAGTTTTTAGTCAATCCTAAACATAATTTAATACAGTGTTAAACAGTGATGTTACGTTAAATTCATCATAATGCCGGCTTAAGTATCTGAAATGTACCAGAATGAAACACTTGTAGGACGCATAACAGTAATTGCAGTTTGGGTTATAGAGATGAATTGCTGCAATGAGTTTTGTTGTAAATGCTCTCCAACCAGGTTAAAAAGGCATGTAAAAGATTCTTTCCTAATACAGAAACTCTCTCTCCCTCCCCCTCTCCCTCTCTCTCTGTATAAGTATCCATATGGCTCTCGCATACCACTATAGGATATTCCCGTTTTCTTCGAGATCATCAATGTAACCTAAGTAATCACTGTTTTCTTTACCAAGATCATCATTGTAATTTAAGTAATACATGAACACGTCAAAATATCCCCCTCCAAATATGATACAGAATTCTAGTTCAATTGACAGATTAGTTACTCCATCCAGGTTGCAAGAGTAAATTGTAACCTATATTTGTGCTCTATTTAATTCCGTAGTAACATACTACATGACAGTGCCCTCCAACATTTACTTCTGTGGTAATTAAATTTGGGAGTATCTGAAAGGAGCAAAATGGTTCGGAAGTAGTTTACTCTCGTATGGAAGTCCCCGAATGTTAACTTGAATAGTAGTTTACTATGAAAGTAGAACTTACTAAGTTGGTACAGGCAAAACCATGTTGCATATAATCTTGCAAGTGTATATGGGGCTCTGTGCATGTGGACCTATAATTCCCCAGTACTCATAGGATAAAAGCAGAAGAAAAAAAGAAACCAGAAATGTAAAAAACAACAAAAACAGAGGACAGAGACCTACAAGAAAGACATGTGTCTTGCTCAGGGAGCTGGCAATTCCAGCATATCTGAAAACAGGAAATGGGCCACATGGTTTCTAAAATAAATCGGCTGCATCTTGCTACAAAGGTGTCAGGGCCAGTCAGTGGCAGTGGCTTAACCTGATACTGGGGCTCGGGGTAATCAGGAGAGAAAGAACTCACTTCTTTAGTGCCTTAAGGGTCAGGGACTTTCAAAAGAACCAGACCATCATCTAAAACACCATTTTCTGCCATACCACACCAGAAGAGACCCAGGGGCCAGCAGGAACCTGGAGTGACATTCAGGGAGGCTCAGCATCTTTTAAGTTGGCAATAACTAAAGACGAATATCCTGAAACTAAAATTACTGAAGAGGAAGTCAAAGATATTTTAAAAAAGATACTCAACAGGTTAGATGGGATCTTTGAAGAAGAATCGCTACCTCTGCTAAGGACTTACTTTCATCAAGATGGTGCCATCAACTACTACTGCGAGGATGAGAAGATGTGTGCCTGGTCAAGTGTTAACCTCAATTAGCTTACACTCAAATAGGGAATGACTTAAAGTTATAGAGACCAAAGAATGACCAAAATCTATGAAAGTGGCCTTTAGGACCAGTAATAAAATGACATGGGATCATAAAGTACTTTCACACTCAATGAAGATGCTAAATCCAGGACTAAGCACAGAGCATTGGAAAGTATTGAATAGGCAGGCAGATGTTGTGGGTCAGTGTCTTATATTCTTGATTGATCAGGAATCTGTCAAAAAAATTAAAGAAGCCAACATGGCAGCTTACACGGGACTGGACAAGGGTGTTTGCAAGATTCCTGGTGATCCTAATAAACATGTAGAGGCCCAAGTGGATGAAAGGACCAAAGCAGCTGGGAGAGACATGGCAACTTAGGCTGCAACAGAAATCATAGAGACCCAAGATGCTGAGGATAAATAGGTAAGCAGCATGAGAATCTAACCATGGGAAGGGTCTCAATAATTCAGATTAATTTCAGCATTGTAAGGCACCTACTGCTTTCTTTTGCAAAAAGTTTACTGACACTGCTGATATAGTTCCTATACAGGAACATTGGATATACAAGGGCAGAATAAAGGGAGCTAATTGGTAAGCCCTATATAACTAATTCCAGGACTAGCATTTATAACAAGAACTGACTTATTTTAACATTTTGTTCCAGAGACATAACAGTCAACATAATCTTAGAAGCAGATGTGTGCAGAAGGGCTCTTTTAGTGATCTCTATCTCACCCATGATGAAGGGGTTCCATCATCTTCAATGTTGAAGGACATTATAGCCTCAGAAGAAACATCAGGATATGAGTCCATATTTGGATGTGGTGCCAAAGCACACCACAGTATATGGGGAGCACTGACATCAATAGAAGAGGAAAGGTACTACTAGCTGGTAAGTACAAAGCTTTATAAGCTTTATATACTTAATAGAGGCAATGAATCAACCTCAATTAACTCTGGAAGGACGGAGGTCTTGAAATTACACTAGAACTGCATTTGTAGATAACCTGGTTGAAAACTGGTGCATATCAAAGGATATTACATTGTCTGATCACAGATACATGTGTTTCAATATAAAGTCTATTGAACTTGAACCAGATATTTATAGAAATCATAAAAACACTGCTGGGCATCATATCAATGAGACCAGTCATCACTTGTATTGGGAATCTCAAAGAGCATAGGACCCGTGGAAGGTTTACAGTTTGCTGTTGACCAGTTGTGCAATCAGTTCTCCTGTCCTACCACAACAATCATAAGGCTAAGGTTGCTAATTCATCAAGGTTCCTTGGTGGTCTAAAGAATTAAACAATCTCAAACAAAAAGCTAGGAAACTGTTATTTAAAAAATAGCTGCATGTGCGCACATGCACACCCACACCCACAAAAAAAAGAAGCAGCTATTAGAAAGGCTAAATGAACTTCATGGAATGTACATTGCCAGAATATTGAAAATATATCAAGCAGGGCTAGACTCATGAAGATGTTAGCAAATGGTGCTGTAAACAAACTCAGTGAATCTACCAAATGGAAGCTACACAACAAATGAAAGGGAAACTCTGGCAGAAATACATAGGTTCTAGGTTCTACAATGACAGATAGACAAGTAACTGATAGATGCAGCAATACCTGGAGGACTGGATGCTGTCTATGGTTGTCTAGTACAATGGGCTATCAATTAATTTGAACAATTTAAATCAGCAGAACCAGATAAACTGATACCTGCACTGTTACAATTGTGTACCATCCACACTTTGTTACATAATCAGAGCCAGACTGGCTTTCAGGCACATTCTGCTGTCCTGGGGGCAAGTAAGGATGACATATATTGAAGCCTGGACAATCTAGTTATAGTGACACCAAAGCTTATTTCTGATTACTCTCTCATCGTTTTTATTGAAAATGGAGAAGCTTACTGACAGGCACGTTAAGGAATATGTATTAAGGAATAATCTCCTACACTATACCAATATACATATTAGTCTAGAAGGGCTTTAGAAAATGCATTGCACTATAACATAGAAAGGGCTTTTCACCATGGGAAAATTGTCTAGTACCTTATATCATCTGTAGATGGATCAACTCCATGCTAAACAACGAAATATAATTTCCACTTTATGCAAGGAAACCACTCGTCTTCATGGCAAGGGGCTGTCAGCAAGGAGATGCTCTTTTGCCACTGCTTTGGAGGCTTGTTGTGGATGATTTGATTAAGGATCTCAACAATAGTGGATGTTTCACAATTGGGCATGCTGCTGATTTGGCAATAATGATCAGAGGGAAATTTCCTGGAACTGTTTCTGACGTGCTACAAGCAGCTCTAGAAAGAATAACCAAGTGTGTTGGTTGTGGGTTATCAACTAATCCCAGTAAAATAGCTATTGTACCCGTCACAAGGCAACACAAACTAGCAGACCTGAAGGAGTCCAGTATTGGAGAGACAACATGCCATTCTCCATCTATGTTAAATACCTTGGTCTAATGTTATATACGGGATTGACCTGGTATAAACAGGGGATGAAGTGTAGAAAGACCATGCAGGGCCTTTCGGACCTAAAGATTTATGTTCAGTAAAACTTGGAGGTTGAAACCTAAAGTGGTGTACTGGATGTGTATTACTATGGTCATACCCATTATATCCTATGTTGCCTGGTGGCCCAGGGTGAGGCTTGCAGTTTGAAGGACTCAACTCTCTGAATTGTAGAGAACAGCTTGCATCGGAATTACAAGTACTTTTAGAACCACTTCTGTGGCTTTGGAAATCTTGTTAAACCTCCCAACCCTGCACCTCTAGATAGAAACAGAAGCTAGAGTTGGATATTACAAACTTAAAAATAATGGAACTGAAAATTTAAATTTTATCCCTATGGACATCTGTACTTCTTTGAGCACAGTTGCCAGGATAATATTTTAAATGTGTTTCCAGGCAAAATGATAACCAAGAAGGTAGTGAATCATTCTCTGTAACTTACGCATAGTGTAATGAGTGGAAAAAAGGGATTGGTCAGATCTACCATGGGCCAATGGGGTTCACAGATGGATCAATGACTAATCATGGCAGCACATGTGCTGGAATCTTTGGCTGTGGCAAGAGACTGTCATATGATCTCAGTCAATGTGTCAGTGCTTTCCTGGCAGAATCATATGCTATTCTGGCTAGCACATGTAAAAGTATATATAAGGGTTATGTCAACAAGTACATTACAATACTTTCAGACAGTCAAGCAGCCTTGAAAGCTCCTGAAGCGAATGAAATAAAATCAAAACCTTTCTGGGAGTGCTGAGAGTCCCTCATGAAACTGACTGAATATAATACAGTGTCAATGTTATCGATGTTCAAAGATGCCGGAAAGACTGGTGGAGAGAGACATAAGATATTACATGCTGGTCAATCAACCTTTGCACAACACTCACATGGCTATCAGTCAAGCAAATCCACCGAAACAGCACTTCAGAAACTCCAAGTTTGACTGTAGAAAGCACTAGGTCAAAGGCATCTTGCTCTGTTTTCTTAGACCAGATGCCTTTAATCCAGCTCTATTAGCTCTGTAAGGGACAGTTTAAAGAGAATAGAAGAGAGCAAAATGCTCAGACTGGGTCATAACCACTCTTGAGGGACATCAGGCACTGGCTGTTTTGAACATGTTGCACTGCAAATGGCCATGGCTAAAGAATGTCCTCAGGTAGGAGTATTACCACCAATTTTTTGCTGTCTGGTGATAGATCTGTTGAACAGGCTTAATGTTGGAGGTAATAATGCGCAGGGATATGTTGACAGCATATGCCTAGCGGTGATCAGGAACTTTGCCAGTATGGTTTGTGAGCTCATTCAAGGCTTAACCCCTTCAAGGATACCCAATGAGAGTAAGAATAAAAACACAAATGAAAAAATATTTTTGTTACTTTGGGGCGCGAACCTCTGACTATGCAACGTAACCATATCATGCCACAATGCCTTAAACCGCTCGGCCATCTGAACACATGACTGCTGCAGCATTGTCTGATCTCATTAATTAACAATGAGAGTAAAAATAAAAAAAAAATTTACTTTGGGGCGCAAACTTCCGACTATGCAACGTAACCATATCATGCCACAATGCCTTAAACCACTTGGCCATCTGAACACATGATAGTTGCAGCATTGTTTGGTCTCATAAACCGCCACCCAATATAGGGAGTGATTTTTTTTTTAAAAAAAGGGGTAAAATACATGTTCTGCACTCAATTGAAACCCGTCAGCATCCAACCGTGCCGTCACACCGCTTGCTTTAGTTGGGCCCTCCCCATCCTTTTCCACAGTTTCAATTGAGTGCAGAACATGCATTTTACCGAGATTCGATCCTACGAATCCTTGGTCCTGATAGGTTAGCTACTCCTATCATGCCTTAGACCGCATGGCCATAAATCCCAATGTCGAAGTCAAGTTGCAGATGGAAGCACATTGCTTCCTGTACCCATGCCCTCAGACTTGTAGGAAAACACTTTCCTAAAAGGATACCACCCACCACAAAAAAGCAGTCCATTTCGAAAGTGTCAGGTGTTCGCAAGGAAGCTAATATGATTTGTCATGAATGTGATGTGCCATTGTGTTTATCTATGTTTTGAGGTATACCATTCAAGAAGGAAATTTTAAATGTAGAATTTATTCAAATTTATTATAAAAGAGAAAAGTTATAATAATTAAAGTTAAATAAGCATTAAATCCATGTAAATCCATATGCTTTCTCCTGCATTTTAACATGGACGTCATATGACATCCATATCCTCGAAAGGGTTAATGCTGATAAGACCAAACTTGCGATTTTTAAGATTGATGGGTTTTGAAAGCCTCTCTGCTTTTGTGGGGAAGTTGCTCTACTTTGACAAAGTATTTAGTTGTTAACCTGGATCAGAGTCTGAATAATACAATTGTGGTAAACATGTTAAAAATGTTATAAAGGCTCCAAGGTCATTTGGACCTGCAGGAGGGCTACTGGCATAAGATGACCTAAGATGGTATTGCCTATATACATCAGTCATTAGACCCTTAGTCAAGTATGCTTCCTTGGTTTATGGGCACCCCTGATATAGGGACCTTAAGCATCCTGAGCTCAATAGTTTACAAAGAGTGGTCTGCATAGGCACAATGGGAGCAGTATGAACCACTCCACTTCATGCATTGGAGGCACTCTTGTGCCTACCTCCTCTGCAGTTGTATGTTAAAGAACTGGCAAGGACAGGGGCAGGGTGCACTGTATTTGGATGCTGGGTGGGTGTTCATACTTGCATTCATATGGGGACCAATCATCAATCTTAACAAGACTTCAGGCATCCAACCCTTTTTCAAAAATGATTCGAGACTTAATGAAGCCTTGTTTTAATGTTAGGAAAAGTTTCAAGATAGTCGTACCTTCCATGGAAGATTGGACTCAACAGAGCTGAAACCTGCTCAGCTGGAGTCCTGACTAACTTACAGATGGCTCCATGATAGAGCCAGGGGTAGGTGCATGAATTTGGGGGCATCTACAAAACTACCTTTCACTCTGGGCAGATACAATACAATCTTCCATAGACAAATTCTCTCTCTCCCTCCCTCCCCCTCTCATTTAATTCACTGCATATTACACCCGGAAAACCTTCGTGCCAAAACTCTTAAATTTGTATGCTGTGATGAAAACTATCCTTAGGCAATGTAGCCTCAACCATCATCAGTTCAAAATACTTCTTGAAGACATGGAATGTAACTATGGTGAGATTCCTTATCACTGTGAAGTGAGGTGGCTATAGGGGTTAAGTACTCAATAGATTTCTTGAACTTTGTGAGGAAATATCCAGATTTATGGATATAAAAGACAAGACTGTTCCTGTGCTTAAGGATTCAAAGTGGATATAAGATCTTGCATTCCTTGCTGATTTGACTTTGCATTTGAACATAATGTATCTCCACAAGGAGACAACAGATTATAATTCATGTGTGAAAAATAAAGGACTTCAAAATGAAACTTCAGTTGTAGGAATGCCAACTTGCAAATAAATTGCTTCTCTTTCTCAAATTGGTGTTAAGTGTATTAAAGAGTATGCAGAAATTCTTACTACACAGCACATAATTTAAACTGTATTCAAGGCTTGAAAATTCTAGAAACTCAATTTGTTATATTTGCTACCCCATTTATCATGGTAGCAAAAGACACACCAAGTATTCACAGGCTGGTCAAGGGAAAACTTAAAAACAAAATATAAAACGTATAACTCAAGTTGTATTTTCATGTTATTACATTCTATGATTGCCTTAAGTTACTTTTAAATTATTTCCAATCAGCTATATCACACATTGTTGTTTGTATTAGCTGACTTGGGTTTTATATTCTGAAATATACTTTTATTCCTCCAATTAGTTAATATAAATTATGTGAAAAGTAAGTTTAACATATAACTAGGTCTAATAAATGTTTTGAAAACTTATAACAAATATGTCTGCCATTCCATATATGTACTTTACAACAGTATACATTTACAATACTGGTTAACTATTATTAGACATTCACTTTAGATACTTTGACCTTCTGTGTGTTTAGTTCCCTCATTGGAAATGCATGCCACTGATGCATTCCAAGATCCACACTGAGACGCTCAGCCTATGATGAGCAAGAGCAGAGCTCAATCGGATAAACTCTGCTAGTGCCTGGGATGGTGTATGGAGCACAATGGAGTGTCATGTCCAAAGCAGTGTGCTCAGTTTTGGGCCCACCCCATTCCCATCCCTCATCGCCATTTTATGAATTAAAATACCCCATTTCCTTCAAATACATTTAATACACATTAGCATACCTGAAACAGACAACTACAAAATGTTAAGCACAAATGTAACACGAGTAAACTCCTCAACCCACTGTGATTAAAACTAAGGGTGTGGATGTACAACACAGCTTATTTTTTTAATATTTTCTTAAAGATTTTTGCGAACCTTATCGATATATTTATCAAGTGCATCAGGCATTAAGTATGTTAGGCAGCAACATATTTTGTGGTCTGCAATGCATTTAAAGAAAAGACATCATTCAGGGGTTTGTTAAACTTGATCAAATTTAAATTGTATGCACTGTTCATTATATGTAGTATAAGTAAAATAAGTGAAAAGGTAATAGTTATATGGAGTGCAACAGTAAAATTTACCTACAAAACTGCTTTATGTTGGTTGACTGTACAGTAGGGTGGAGCAAAATCTATAAAGAAATTGCCTTTTATGTTTTTTTTAATGTAACAGTTGCAAAACATGTCTTTTCACTTAACTTATGAATTGTGAAAAATATGAAGTTTCTGTATTTAATTTTTGAGGTGCCTCAATGGCTTTAAAGTTTTTAAAATTATCATCTTTTTTTTTTCTTTTCTTTTCTTTTTGTCTCTGCTATTACCTCATTTTCATTAGGATAGCTAGTGAATTGCTGTAAAATCACATATTTAAACTTTATTTTGAAGACTAATTTGGGGTTGCAATTGCATTTTTGAGGGAATCCAAGGAGGCAAAACATATATAGTGTTTTACAGAAAATATGACAAAAATGATTCTACTTACATGTATTTATGCCTATTTATTTACTTCCTTTTTCTTTACTTGTAATGTATTTTTTACATAGCTAAGATTGCATTAGGGACTAACTAAAGCTTAGATTTGGTTTAGATTTTTATTTAGGAGTAATGCATTATCATAACTGAACCTGATATTAAAGAAAATAATTGTTCGATAACTTACAGAAAATGTATCAAAATGAATAATTTTTCTTTGTCTCAAAGGAAGGCATCTTCTTGTGAGATAGAAGTCTTCCACTAATGAAGCCATTACTTGTTTTTGACCACAGACAGCTTTATATGTTTCCATCACCAGTTTGACACATCGTTCCACTGATTACTTATGGCATGGAAGGAGAGGAATACTATCTCCTGGTACAAAACCATATTCAACAATACCTTTCAACTTCTCAAGAGATAATTTAAACTGAGTCATTACTTATTAATTCCCATCACATCTAGCACTAATGTGATGGGAATTAATAAGTAACGACTCAGTTTAAATTATCATATGATAACATCACAATAAAAAGTACTTCTGTTCATTATAATGTAATTCTCAAGAGATGATTATTTTATCAAAGGTGCTTCACTGATTTCCAGCCTTGCCACAGTAAGAGTACAGTGTAGTCTGCAGCCTCAAAACTTAAGACACATTACAAATTTTCATTTTCCCATAATTTTCTGCCGAGATCTTGTCTTCACAATTCAAAAGTAAGCTAGTTCTCATATCGATTTTCTTTCATCTGCTAGCATGCATAACACAAGGTTCTCTGGATGCCCAAAATATCCATTCCTTTGAATAATTGGGTCACTTGCTTGTTTTAAATCATCACTAAGGTAATAAATTCATCTTACAGTTGACCATCAGTGGTTTGCTCCTTTCAAGCATAAGAATTAGTCTTAACCCCTAACTACAATTGAATCGGTTGGAGATGAAAAGCATTAAGTCTAAATCTGCATATTTTGTTTATTTAACATTGTGAACTACTTCAACAAGATGCATCAAACAGCACTGAAAAGCATTGTTAGCCTTCCCCTTATATGGTAAACTGCTGTTAGGTGTAATGCATGCGGAGGAGAAAAGCATAAGCCTTTGACTTACTACCTTTCATCCCTGTGCAGTGGCAGTATGCTGACTGTGCTGTAAGTTCTGATTCCTGTGCAATTCTTATCGCATGGTTTCATATGCATTTAGTTGTTTGTGTGTCATGCTGAAGTGATTGTTTCACCAATCACTTAAGAGGAAAAGAAATTATTCTGTTCACAGGAAGAATGTAATAAAGCAAGCCATCACTAAAGGTCTACCTTAGAGCAGCTACAGTGGAAAACCAATTGGAGAAAAGTAAACAGGTGAAGATTGCAGGTATGTACAAACTGTTTATTACTACAACAATATTGACAATGAATCTTATTTCTACTGCACTATTTTCCAAGTTACCTAGCATATCTTTTATTATTTTCGAACTATAATTGTAGTACAATACTTAATTAAATATGCAAAATTTATAAATACTTGTTTTGGTTGTAGGTGCCAGAAACGCCATTTCAAGAGAATAGCTGACAATGAAAAAAAAATCATATATTGGCAAAATTTCATGATATTCCAAACAAGGATGCTCAAGACTTACACCTAATGGGTCTTATTAAGACATGATGTCAAGCAGCGCAGATCCGAAACTCAGACAGGGATGAACAAAATAAGCATTGTACCAGTTTTCGATGTTTTGTAATGTGTGGGTCACATAGAGTGCAAGTATGTCAAAAAGCATTTTGCAGTTAACACTCCATTGATATGATTCAGTAACTCACATGTTAATAAATGAAAAATTGCCACAAGGTAAACATGGGAAGAATCCGAAAGGAAATAAGATTTCTGAGAACATCCTGAAAACACTAGATGAACACACAAAATCTTTTCCTCTGAAGACCTCTCGTTATGCTGGGAAGGAAATTCAGTACTTAGATTCTCGGCTGTGATTGAGAACAATGCATCAGTTGTACTGTAGTACTTATCCAGATACAACTGTGAAATACGACTACTACAGGCAGTTTTTTTCAGGGAAATTATTATAAATTCAGCAGGACACAGATAGATGTTTTTTCTCTTTGTGAGGAGCTTAATGCCAAATTGAAAAATCGTCATCTCTACGAGGCTTCAAAACTTGCAGCCAAGTCAGATTTGGAAGTTCAACTCCGAAGGATTTGCAAGTTTTATAAGTCCCTGAAGGAGGCAAAGTCTCACTATCCTCAAAATGAAGAAATGGATGCTATTGCTTTTGACTATATGCAGAATTTACCCCTGCCAGAAATTCCTGTGCAAGAAATCTTTGCGACAAATGTGGGTAAATGTATTCAATATTCACAATTTAAAACATGACAGCACTGAGGTGTATCTTTATCATGAGGGTACTGGAAGAAAATGTGCAAACGAGGTGTGCACTTTCCTATGCCATTATATTAAACGCTACACTCCAGACACGGTTAAACATCTCAGCTTGTTCTCAGATGGATGTACTGGACAAAACAGAAATCACACAATGGTGAGAATGTGTATGGGACTGACTGCAACTAGTAGATTTGAGTCAATTACCCACGTTTCCTGAACACGGTCACTCATACCTACCATGTGATAGAAATTTTGCGGTATTTCAAAGGAAAATTAAAAGCATTATAGAGTATATACCCCAAAAGAATATGTAGAAATAATAACAAACAGCAGGAAAAATGTGGAAGCTCATGTTGTGGTATTTGCAGAAATCATTAATTTTGATAAATGGTGGCCATCTTACTTTAAGAAGATGGTTATGTCAAGGGAAAGTGAAGGACTCCCAAGAGAGAAGAAGCAGGTATTTTCCCCCTTAAACTTCAAGCAATTCAAATACCGCAACAAGATTGGAGAGGTTGAAGCTTCTTTTTACATCAATTCTCCTGTTAAACATAGATTCTTTCTGGGAAAATTCAAGCCAATACATCATCATACTATGTTTTCTGAAAAGAGACACAAGGACAAAGCTCCCATAAATCTTAACAAGATAAGAACATTGGGAAGGGTGTAAAGTATGTTCCAAGATGCTCTGCAGTTTATGAGAGCATTCTGAAATGGCCAACAATGAACCGTCAAAGTAATTGTGTAAAGCCATCTGTCACAAGTCATATTTTTGTTTTTTTCATCCAATTTAAATTATATTTAGGCAAAGTCAGAAGTTATAATCTACACTATCCTGTTCAATGACTTTATGTTTTAAAAATACATATGATCAATATAACCATATTAAATTTAAATACCAATACAGATCTTGAATTTAATAGTGACCACGGAGCAGAAAAACATCAAGTAAATTTCTGAAAAACAAATAAAAAATCCAGATAACACATTCAAATTATATTTTCACTTAGACAAATATCTTTTAAGACATTACTTATTAGAAAAATAAATTTAAAATCTATATTTATTTGGTTTTTTTGCATTTATATTGTTTTTTCCTTCTCCTGAAAAGTTGCTGAAATTTACTTAATGCCTTTCAGCTGCAATTGATTCAATTGTCCACACAGTTTTTTTTTGTTTTTTTTTAATTCTGACATAGTCCTAAAATTTTCACTCCGATTCAGTGTTGCAATATAGATATGCAGAATTCTGTTTGCAGTTGTGAGCCATCTTGAGTGTGAAAGTTGATCCGGGTCCCTTTCCTGCAGATCCAGTGAACATTTTTCTGTTGTGTAGCCATCATTATATCAAGTAAATATTATTGGTCTGTACCGAGATGTGCTTCACCCATTATTAAAGGCAGACTGGTCAAAATACTTTCAAATTCTGTAATAGGAGATTTTTCACAGTTATTTAATTGCTTCCCTATTGTTCCTGAGAAGCAATGGGATCCTGTAATATAGACATCTAGATATTGCAGCAAATGACATAAAAGCAGTTCATTTGCAAAAAGCTGATAGATGAATCATTGCAATGGTTTATTCAGTTCTTCAAAAAGATGTATGATACTTACTTTTGATCCAGTGTCCAGTGTTTTCAACTATGCCATCGCACCTGACAACTGATAACTGTCATAGATCTATTGAATTACCATTTAAATAGTTCATTATACTGGTTTTTATGGTTTCTGCTGACCACAAATCACATGCCATATGGCCAAAGTAAATACTTCCAGGTTGAGATATTAGTACACAGTGATCCTCAATCACAGACTTTTGATAGTACTTCAGTTCATTTCCATTTGAGAGACATCGTGTTGTCTTTTCTACCGTTGAAGTACAATCCTATCAATGGTTCCACTTTATTTACCTGTTTCAACTGTTAACACATTTTATATCTTTCATACCTTATTTTGGATCTGACGACGACAAAGCTTTTATCCTCTAGTGAAATCATACCTACATTTTGCACTATAGCAGACTAAACTTGCAGTAGATCTATGAGATGCTCCAGTATGGTAAAAGATGAGGGCAAGAGATGGTGGATCTAATTGCATTTGTTTGCTGCTGGTATGAGAACTACTTCCATTGGCAGTGGTTCTTTTGATGAAGGTGGAATAGCTTCAATTTTAGTTGCATTACACTGAAAAGAAGAGATGGTTGTGATGATTCTTCTACTACAAGACATATTCCAAAATTAAGGTCTGGTGAACAATATTTAATGGATGGTAGGCCTGAATGGCGTTTCACTCCTGCATCGCTGTCTACCAACTCCTGAGGAACCTACAGCAGTGTTGGTGTGATGCAGAAGCCGTTTACCAGTTGGTGAGAGCAGATTGCAATGACTGCGACAATCATAGATCCTGCCAGTTGTGGAGCGCGCAGTGTAATTAGATTTTTGCTGGCAAAAGGATCATCAGCTGCAGACATCCATCGTGGGTTATGCCTCATGTATGGACCGGACACAATGAGTGACAAACAGGTTCAACACTGATGTCAAGAATTTCGAAATGGACACACAAATGTGCATGCTGAACAGCGGAGTGGTAAACCAGTATTTGCACCAACAACATCGTTGAGCAAGTGAGCCAAAAACTTCGAACTGATCGGCATTTGACAATTAGTGGTCTAGCTGATGAATTCCCAAATGTTACTCTAACCTCACTTTACAGGATTGTCAATGAACAGCTTGGATATCAGAAACTTTGTGCGAGATGGGTGCCAAAACTGCTCACCGGTCAGCACAAACAGCAATGAATGCGTAGTGCACGACAGTTTTTGGAGTACACAAAATGAAGTTGGTTTGTTTCCCCACAGTGTTACGGGCGACGAAACATGGATAGCATATACCAATGCAGAATCGAAACAACAGTCAATACATGACGTTCCGGTTCACCAAAACCAAAAAAGTGTAAGCAATCGCCATACACAAATCACAAAATTATGGCTACCATGTTTTGGGATGAAAAGGACATCCTTTTGATTGAGACCATGGGTCAACAATTACAGCTGACGTGTACTGTGCAATGCTTACCAAACTGAGACGTGCAAACCAAAATTGATGCCGTGGGAAACTGCCGTCTGACATCATCCTTCTGCACAACAATGCATGCCTGCACACCACTGCCAAAACCAAAGAGAAGATACAACAGTTTTGTTGGGGACTCTTTGACCATCCTCCGTACAGTCCCAATTTGGCACCAAGGACTATTTCCTCTTCTTGCATTTGAAACGGTGGCTGGGTGGACAACAATTTTAAATCGATGATCAAGATGAGCGTTACCAACTGGTTCAAGTCCCAGGTGGCAAACTTCTATGCCGAGGGGTTAAAGAAGCTGGTGCAGCATTACAGTAAGTGTATAGATGTGAACAGCAATTATGTGGTAAAGTAAAGTATATACGTAGGCACATATTACTGTGAACAAAAACCTTGTTTCAAGAGCAATGTTGTTGTTATGACCAAACGGGCCTTAGTTTTGGAATACGCCTCGTAGAATTTCTTTTTCAGCTGAAATGTGATCATGGAAATGAGAGGATGGATGTGAATTTGAATATGGAATGAGTAGTATATGGACATTCTCTATCGACTTTTTTTTTCTTTTCTTTCTTTCGTTCTTTCCTTTTTCATTTGTTTCTTAGTGGTAGCTAAATGAACAAGTCCAATTCTCATCCTTTTGTCTGTTCCTTGATCTATTAAAAGTTCTTTCTTGTTTAGGAACTGCATCTACTTTTCCCAAAAAATTGGCAGTCTTTTATTCCTTCCTAACAAGTGTCTGCAGCCAGTTGCATATGCATCGAATCCCTGTCTCCCCAAGTGCCTCTTTAAGTGGTCCAAGCAAATGATAATCACTAAGGGATAAATCTAGACTGTAAGAAGGTTATTTCAGAGTTGTCAAACAAATCTCTTCAATCTTCTCACACCTTAATGTAGGCACATGTGGTCTTGTGTTGTAGTGAAGAAGAATGAGGTTTCGGATGGGTTGCTGATGTTTGCAAACATAAGTAACTTTCAACTCATCACAAACCTACAGTAGCAGGGAGCATAAATTCTTCTTCTTTCATA
Organism: Deroplatys truncata; assembly: GCA_030765065.1. Classification (NCBI taxonomy): domain Eukaryota; kingdom Metazoa; phylum Arthropoda; class Insecta; order Mantodea; family Mantidae; genus Deroplatys; species Deroplatys truncata. The sequence continues at coordinate 233,601,555 of CM060990.1, forward strand.
AAGAAAGTCCACCACCAAAATGTCAGAGACAGTAAAAAATAGTTGCCAGCACACATTTTCAGCTGACAAGCATCAAACAGCATGAATATTTTCCATGATAATGCTTGTCCACAGTATCGGTGGAGTTTGTTTTGCACAGCTTCCTGTCCCAATGGAAACGTTTTGTTCCACTCATACACTTGTATTTTCTAAAGAGTTTTATTCCCTGAACTATACTTGCAATCTTAAAATTTTAGACTGTTTTAGGTCTTTCTTGATGAGAAAGTTTAGGATAATGTCTTGCTCAACAAACATGTGTAACCTGCTTATTCATTGTCGTACTGACAAGAGAGGCAACTTCTGTATGTGACCAATAGAAGAATGGCTCCAGACATCACCACAACTGTCATTGACAGTCACTAAGTAGTTTTCTTACCCTGAAAATTCCAGTTTATATTTTATCCACCTTCATAATTTGAAGAGGAAAATGGTCACTCAACCAAGCTTTTTGGCTCTGCTGGAGGAGTTGAAATCATTGTATGGTGATTTACTATTTTAGTCAGGTAAGGAGGCTTAGTGCAGGAAATGACTGATAAGATTTATTTTCTTTCAGAACAGAAGTTCAGACATTTCTAAGACTGCTAGGGAAGCCAGAAGCAGATGAGCTAGTTAAAACTTTCAGAACCCGAGTTACTCTCTCAGCCAAATTTGAAACTCTAGGGAAAGGATGGGACTATCCAAAATCCATATGGCATGTAAATGGGTTTCAGAAAAAAACAGAATAATTTGAAATTTTCAAGATATGCCTAGCAAACTAGGAAAGAAAGAAAGAAACAAACCAAACAACCTTGGCAAATTTCCCTTCGTGCTCAAAATTATTTACAGAAAACTGTGAAACATACAATTTTACAAGCTTTGTATCAAATTTAAAATGAATTCAAGATGAATATAATTCAAGATTTAAAGAGTATGAAGACTTCAGAGTAATGTGGTACTTTTGAAAAAAAATCTACCAAATTGTTAAAATTGAAGGCCAAGAACTATGTGATCTTCAAACAGATACTTACTTGAGCACCAAAGAAAAGAGCGGCATCAACTTCAAGCTGTTATCAAAAAATCAGTTTCCTCATCTATGTGACTTACAATTTAACATGTTTCTATGGTTCCTAGTATTCAGTGAGAGTGCGTTTTCAAATATGAAATACACAAGGGCCATCTGAAAAATTCTGGCCCACTGAACGGAAATGGCAGCACTAATGTAACAAGTTGACATGCATATTATGTGCATTTCTGAAAATGTTCAAACTTTTCTATAATTTTGTTTGCTGCAGAGAGCTATCTGAAGCAAGATAATCGTTTCTATTTGTTGATATGATAAAACTGAGTATTGTGCAGTTATCAAATTCTTTGTAAAAAATGTTTGAAGCTGAATGAAATTCATACAAAGTACATTGAAGTGTATCATGCAGCTTCATCTTTATTTTCACTGGTGAGAAAGTGGACTGCAAAGTTTAGACGTTAATGTACCACCTTAGAAAATGATCCAAACTAAGGACACCCAAATGGTGCAACAGCAGAAACATTTGAAAAAGTAAATAATATGGTGCTGGCCAATTTGTGAACCAATGTACATGAAATTGCTGAGGCTATATGCATATTTAAAGAGCGCATGGGCTATATAGGATGCAGCCAAGAATAGGGCAATTTAGAAAATAGCGTTTATTTATGTTTGGCATTGGAACGAGGATGCAGCTGCCACCACCTTCTAAAGCATTTAAAAGCATTTTAGTTGTAATGCACATGCTATTGCTGTAAAAGCATTTTACAAGAATGGTAAATTACGTGATCTCTCAGCATGCATTTCAGAAGGAGTCAGGATTCATAGCAGTCATTGTGTTCCATCAGCTCATGCCATCAAGACCTGGATTCATAACTTTGAGGCTATTGGCTCTATACAAAAGAAGAAAAGCAGTAGTGTTAAAACTGCATGTACACCCACAACCATACCCGCAGTGAGAGGCCACTGAACACAACCCATGCCAGTTTGCATATCGGCATTCTCTGACGCTCAGGCTTTCTGATCATAGTGTTTAATGGATTTTGCACAAAGATCTTCATTTCCATCCATGTAAGATTTAAATTACATGTGCATTACAGGAACAGGATGATAAAAACAGTCTTCAGTTAGACCTTGCTGCAGTTGATTAATGGACACCAGAGTCTCGTGAAAAACTTACTGATGAGTGATGAAGCCCATTTCCATTTACCAGTTTGTTTATAAACAAAACTTTCATTATTAGTCAGTCACAAATACACAAAATATTCATGAGAAACCACCTCACAGTCTACAAATGACAGTATGGTGTGCGACATCTGCTTTTGCAAATATTGGTCCGCACTTCTTTGAAGATGAGAGGGGGAAGGGCTGTAACTCTACATTCATATCTTGGAGAAATTCTTAGCTCCTGTCCTTGTTTGTTTTCCTGTGAACAAGGACATGTTCTTCCAACAATATGGGGCTACGAGACACACTGCACAAATTTGCAAAGCAGCTGTAAGGAATTTATTTCCTAACACTTATCTCCAGACAAGGGAGTATCAGATTGCTGGCCAGGTACCCTGATATTTCAGCCTGTGGCTTCTTTCTCTGGGGTACTTGAAATCTGAAGTTTTTAGTGCTCCAGTACCTCACAAAATTCAAGAGTTGAAAAGCGAATGTGGGAAGAAATTAGACGAATTCCTGTGGAAATGCTGTAAAGAGTAATGGGTTATCAAGTGCGCACACAAGAATGGTGGTCATATGAATGACTTTTTTGAAAAATGGATGTTTCAATGACTTAAATTTCTAAATACTTGTAAGCACACTGAGGGTGGCATGCACCATGTTGGAGTAAATTGCTTCGGAAGTAAGGTTACTAAAGAAGTCCACACTTCAGAAGTAGGTTACTCCAGGAGGTATTGTTTTATTTGTGCGATTTACTTGATGTGATCATGAATAAGGTTATGTGTGATAGGAAAAGGGGAGAAACGTCAGTGAAAGAGATAAAGGTTTGCTGGTAGAGATAAAGAAAATCCATATAAACAATATTAGTGTAAAAAAATGTTATAAATGTGGTGGTGGTGGTGGTGGTGGTGGTGGTGGTGGTGGTGGTGGTGGTGGTGGTGGTGGTGGTGGTGGTGGTGGTGGTGGTGGTGGTGGTGGTGGTGGTGGTGGTGGTGGTGGTGGTGGTGGTGGTGGTGGTGGTGGTGGTGGTGGTGGTGGTGGTGGTGGTGGTGGTGGTGGTGGTGGTGGTGGTGGTGGTGGTGGTGGTGGTGGTGGTGGTGGTGGTGGTGGTGGTGGTGGTGGTGGTGGTGGTGGTGGTGGTGGTGGTGGTGGTGGTGGTGGTGGTGGTGGTGGTGGTGGTGGTGGTGGTGGTGGTGGTGGTGGTGGTGGTGGTGGTGGTGGTGGTGGTGGTGGTGGTGGTGGTGGTGGTGGTGGTGGTGGTGGTGGTGGTGGTGGTGGTGGTGGTGGTGGTGGTGGTGGTGGTGGTGGTGGTGGTGGTGGTGGTGGTGGTGGTGGTGGTGGTGGTGGTGGTGGTGGTGGTGGTGGTGGTGGTGGTGGTGGTGGTGGTGGTGGTGGTGGTGGTGGTGGTGGTGGTGGTGGTGGTGGTGGTGGTGGTGGTGGTGGTGGTGGTGGTGGTGGTGGTGGTGGTGGTGGTGGTGGTGGTGGTGGTGGTGGTGGTGGTGGTGGTGGTGGTGGTGGTGGTGGTGGTGGTGGTGGTGGTGGTGGTGGTGGTGGTGGTGGTGGTGGTGGTGGTGGTGGTGGTGGTGGTGGTGGTGGTGGTGGTGGTGGTGGTGGTGGTGGTGGTGGTGGTGGTGGTGGTGGTGGTGGTGGTGGTGGTGGTGGTGGTGGTGGTGGTGGTGGTGGTGGTGGTGGTGGTGGTGGTGGTGGTGGTGGTGGTGGTGGTGGTGGTGGTGGTGGTGGTGGTGGTGGTGGTGGTGGTGGTGGTGGTGGTGGTGGTGGTGGTGGTGGTGGTGGTGGTGGTGGTGGTGGTGGTGGTGGTGGTGGTGGTGGTGGTGGTGGTGGTGGTGGTGGTGGTGGTGGTGGTGGTGGTGGTGGTGGTGGTGGTGGTGGTGGTGGTGGTGGTGGTGGTGGTGGTGGTGGTGGTGGTGGTGGTGGTGGTGGTGGTGGTGGTGGTGGTGGTGGTGGTGGTGGTGGTGGTGGTGGTGGTGGTGGTGGTGGTGGTGGTGGTGGTGGTGGTGGTGGTGGTGGTGGTGGTGGTGGTGGTGGTGGTGGTGGTGGTGGTGGTGGTGGTGGTGGTGGTGGTGGTGGTGGTGGTGGTGGTGGTGGTGGTGGTGGTGGTGGTGGTGGTGGTGGTGGTGGTGGTGGTGGTGGTGGTGGTGGTGGTGGTGGTGGTGGTGGTGGTGGTGGTGGTGGTGGTGGTGGTGGTGGTGGTGGTGGTGGTGGTGGTGGTGGTGGTGGTGGTGGTGGTGGTGGCGGCGGTGGTGGCGGTGGCGGTGGCGGTGGCGGTGGCGGTGGCGGTGGCGGTGGCGGTGGCGGTGGCGGTGGCGGTGGCGGTGGCGGTGGCGGTGGCGGTGGCGGTGGCGGTGGCGGTGGTGGCGGCGGTGGCGGTGGCGGCGGCGGTGGTGGTGGTGGTGGTGATCATCTAAAGTAGTAATAGGCATTTCATTTGACTATTAGTAACGCATGATTTTACACAAAACTTGCTGTTTTTCACAAACCATCTTGGATGTACATTCATACGTCATACCTACCGGTCAATACAGCACTGAGAGAATGCCATCTGCCTACCTATTATTTATGTCTGCACAGCTGTCAATGTTTAGCTCAAAACTGAGCAGTTGTTGAGGCTTGTTTTATACCTTAACTATGCTGCTGTTTTACGAGTTTCATTATACATGTGCACAAATCTTTCAATAGGAAGATATCTTTAAAACCATTAATGATGGATTTACACATTTCTCTCCCTATTTATTTCAATAAGAGTACATTGCAACAATCTGCTTTTGTTGAAAATTGAACCAGAACTTTGGAATTTTTACCAGCTTTCATAAAAAGGCACAGATTCTGAAGAGTTGGCAACCGTTTCCTTTCTTTTCTTTTGTTAGTGTACGGATGCTAAAGCTTCTTTGTGAAGAATTACTGAACTAGACATTTGATTAAAGCTGCGCAAAGGCCACTTTGATTAAAGCTGCACAAAGGCCATTCTAGAGAGATATTTATATTTTTGATCCCCCAATTAGGCTACTGCACAAGATGGAAATAACAAAAAGTTTATTGAGAGTGTCACTTGAGTGATGTTAACTTAAATGCTGATTACTGCTGATGAAATCAAGGCTTAAGTCAGCCCAAAGGCCAAAAAGTCATATACTGCAGGAGACTGGGTACATCTTCAGTGTGTGTGAGAGCTGCAGTGCAAGCTCAACTAAACCCATATAGCTTTACGGTTGTCTAAGGGCGGTGTGCACCATGTTGGCGTAAATTACTTTGGAAGTAATGTTTACTACAGAAGTCCATACTACGGAAATAGGCTGCTAAGAGAGTAATTTATTCCAGAAGTAATGTTGGAGAGCTCAACTACAATTTACTCTTTTAGTTTCCATATGAATATAAGAGTTCATTACTCGAGTATTGTTTTGTTTGTGTGATATGCTGGAAGGGATCCTAAATAAAATAATGTGTGATAGGAAAAGGGGCTGAAAAACATCAGCGAGAGAGAGAAATATTTGTTTATAGAGATAATGCTTCAAGCAATGGGGAACGAACTGAAGAGCAGCTTAAATTCTTTGGAAATAATGTTCCTAATCTTCATATTTGCATCACAAATCACTTGAACATTGATGGACAAATAACCTTTCCAATTTCAGAAAACTTCACCATTTCACTGAATGTACACAAAAGAGGAACATGCATGCAGTCAACTGCACCCAGAATGTGTGGGTAAACTTGCGAAAAGGAAGAAGAATTCCCTCTTATTTTCTTAACACTCAATCATTTGTGAGCATATTTATGTACCTTGTCTTTAACCTCAAAGGCACTCTAGCAGCACGATGAAAGATGCAGCAACAGTTGTACAGTGAATGTTTATAAGGTCACCTGCAACTATCTGAAATGTTCCAGCACAAAAACACTAGCAGAGCACATAACAATTGCAATTTGGATGATAGAGTTGAATTCATGCCTGAATTTTGTTGTAAAGCTCTCCAATAGGTTCAATAGAAGTATAAAGGATTCTTTCCTAATAGTAAAATGTTCCTTGAACAGTCTCTCTTATAAGTAGGATATATATCTTGCTTTTCCAGTACTATATGCGCTATTGCATTCCTGTTGTTTTCTTCAAGACCATCAGTGTAATCTAAGTAATCCATGAATATGTCAAAATATCTTCCTCCAAATACAATACGGTATTGTAGTTCAATCAACAGGCGAGTTACTCCAACCAAGTCACAAGAGTAAATTACAACCTATATTTGTGGTATGTTTACTTCCTTAGTAACATACATCATGGTGCTCCCCGACATTTACTTCTGTAACAATTTACTCCAGGAGTATCTGAAAGAAGTAAAATACTTTTGAAGTAGTTTACTCTTGTATGGAAGTCACCAAGTGTTGACCTTAATAGCAATTTACAATGGAAGTAGAGCTTACTCCTAGGTTGGTGCATGCTGCCCCAAGAATGCAGGCTAAATGAACAAACTATCACCAGTGGTTTTCAAAATTCCAATACACGAGCCACATTTCCATTTGTGTTGCTGTGTCAAGCCACAGAAGACACACACTTGGTTTACTCAAATTCCACACTTTTCATAAGACACCTATACTTCCAGTAAAGGACTAGAATCTGAATTATACATTTTCATTAAGTTTGCTGAGCAAATGAATGGTATAAAGCTGGATCAAGTTTTGCCTTTCAGCAAGACATCACTTAGCATATACATTCAATATTTTCTATGAATTCACAAGGAATGATGGGATTACCTTAATATTGGAAAGGAACACTAATTTGCATTTGAAACACACATTCATCAAGTTATGTGCCATATTTTCATAATAAGTTCAAATATGAAGCCTTAAATTTTTAACAAAAATATGTAAAATTTAAGTGCTTAAAAAGGTATTTACATTTGTTTATTTGCACTAAGTTCTTTATAGAGTTCATAAGGTCCAGAGCTAACCCAGGTTCTATATCAGGCCATCCAAAATAATTAATAATACTACTTTCTACAACTATTAGCTCATACATTGCTACTACCATACTATGATTACACTTCATAATTAACAAACTAGTCTGTGCTACATACTTCGGTTTAATTTACCATCCAGATCCATTTCTTCTTAACTGTAAAAAGAACTCTCCTAAACTAATAATCTGAGATTGTTTACAGAAACTGTTTTTGAATTACTATTATTTTTGCCATCCTCAACCATTTATTCTGAATAAACTCTTTTGCCCAGATATACATGCCTTTGCATTCTCATAAAATAGGCATTGTATCTTCTTTATCTTTGCATTTATGGAAAATTCCTTCTTCTGTCCATCCTGTGTAACCATTTAACCTCCAAATTCTCAGTTTAAACCCTGCAATACCTTCTTGTTCATCCCTATTACATATCTCAATGTACATCTCTTTCCCATCATTACTTCCAAAATCCTTGTTACATTTTACAGGTTTTTTTCCTACACCATTGCCCACAGATTCTGATTCTGTCTGTCCTTATCTTCCAACTGGCATCTAACTAATTCCCAGAATCTTGTCAATATACCCTCTCTTCCTAAACATATAAAGTGGTCGCAGTCAACGTTTCCCCAGTCGGCTACAAAGCGAATGGAAATCTTTGAAGCCTGGCCATAAACCCATCAGTAAACGATTAGTAAGGTCTACCCATCCCTCAAATACAATGCGTGGTCCTTTCTTTAGCTCCACCAAAGCAAAGCGTTGTTGCAATGTCATTTCTGTTGTCACTTCGGTTTCAGTACGTTTTAGCAGCTGTGACAGTTAAGCTTATATCTTACTTCTTTAGAGAAGTTATATAGTGTTTTACTTAGTGCAGTTTTGTATGTTTAGCAGTGTTTAATAGTTATTAGCATTTAATAGTTTAATTAAACTAACCAAGTTGCTGACCCTCCGGCCGCACCAACAAATGACTCTGCCGATTACCAGTAGTGCCAAGACCACGAAGAAAGGGGGCTACAAAAGCTTTGAATAAGCAAAGCCAGATTTTTGTGTGTAATGTTCACGAACATGTAGAAAAGAACCCTTTACAAGGAAAATGTTTGCTATTGTTTTGAATTTCTAAAAAACAGCTATAACGGTTTTTAGTAAAATACCGCATGTTTAAGATATTTGCATAAAAAATAAAATTTGTATCTTGAATTTTATGTTCTGGGAATAACTTGTAAATTCTTCCTCGTTCTCAACTTTTTGTATAACTGGTACACCGTAAGAGATAGGCAAAATCTTACTGTGCGTAAAATGCAGTCTCAGTAAAGGACACATTTTAGGTCAAATTATGTTAATCATTTCCGGGAAAATCTTTGTTATTGCTTTGAATTTTGAAATACAAGTTGGAAGTCATGCTAAGAGCATGGAATTTCAAAGTCATCATCTGGTTTTTAAAAATCTGACTATCGCTTTGGCCTATGAATCCTTATATTTACAATGAAATGTGCAATGAAATTTTATCTCGTTTAAGAAGAAGTAGATAGAAGAATAAGCTTTTGTAAAAGTAATTTGTAGAAGAGTGAATAGAGATAATCATGTGAATATAACACATAAGATTTCTGTTTTATTTTCTTTCTTTTGCCTTCCGTATTTTTACTTATCCTGTATTTTATAATAAAGCTATTAATTTAAGTAAACAGAAGCTGTCATGTTTATTAATCTTACATCTTAAACAATACACAACCTCTTCTTATATTAGCTTTATATTAATAAAAACATTGTTGTGAAGCAAATTTATCATGTTTTCAAAGCTACGTAAAAAAGCACCTATCTTCCAAGAGTAATACAAAGACCTGCGTTCGCTTTACGTTTTTCACCTGCTTCTTCTTTTTTAATTTTACATATTTACTGTTTTTGTTTACATCTTCTGGAACTTGGTTTCTCTAACATTCTGTGGTTGCAGGACAAACAAAATAAAAAATACTTTCATCATAGCTCCACGCACATAATAATTACAGTAAGCAAAACTGCAAACATGCAACCCTTATTTATAAAAATTAACTTTTAGGTTAAATAGCATAATCAAAAATGAGGCGTTGTTTTGGGAGTAAGAGTTCTTTTCAAAATAAATTCATATTTATGTATTTTAATTATTTAATGATAGTCCAACAATGTGTAGTTCATTCGGAACATGTTTCTAAGTTTCTCTCCGATATATTAACATGCATTTCCATTCTTGTAGCGTAGTATATTAGTTCAGGTCATCCTCAGTTATATTTTAAAGCGTTTGTAACATAAATATAATCATTATGCGATGCATAGTTGTTTACTGCATTTGTGTATAAAGCAAGCAGACAAACTGCATGATTGTATTCTGTACATATGGAAATCAGCAACAAAGTTTTGCTTTTAAATACTATTTTTAACTGTGGCAACAACGCGCATGTGCACATGGATGTCACTAATATGTTTATGATGTTTGTGGTTAGGGAGGGTAGGGAACAAGTGTTTGGCTACTGCACAAAGGCCGCCGCTTGGGGATCCTTAAACTGCGACGACCTTATCACCCATACCATTTATTGTAAGTTGGTTCTTGATCTCGCCTGGCCAATTCTTTGAGTGAATACATTTTTCTTGTACATTTAAGCACTCTTTCAAAATGTGCCCTGTGGTATGTGATAAATTCTAAACCAATACTTCAGCTCTCTTTCCACAATCATCCCTTGTACACTCATTTGCCTAATCCTAACATAGCTCCTTTCCTTGCAGAATTATACGGAACTCTTTATATCATTTTACAATACATTTTCAGTAACATTTCCATCTTTTCCCAACCTTCCTCTGCACCACAAATCTCTATTCCATACAGCCATCTTGACTACACTACAGCCTCATAGATACGTTCCAGTCAGGTCACATTCATCATTGGAACTATTTATAGAAATTTACTGACCAATTTCAATGCTGATTTTCCTTTTGCCAAGGCTATTTCTTCATGCTTCTCCACCCCTCAATGTTATTAAGTTTTATACCCAAATAAATAAAATGCTTCACAATTTGAATTTCTTTGTCCTGAAATAACTTCCTCTTTTCTTAATTTGCTATCTTTTTTTGAATACTATAATCTTATTTTGTCAATATTAACTTTAAGACCCCACTCTTTGCAGTATCTTTCAATTTCATTTACTGAGTTTCTTAAGCCTACCACCATGTATGAACTTACCAGCAAGTCATCTGTGTATAACAGTCCTGGGTTTCTTTATTAATTATTGGTATATGATTATTAACTGCATTCAGTCTCTCTAACACATTATCTATAAAAAGATTGAACAATATAGAGCTCAACTTGCAGCCTTACTGAGTCCTCTTTCTTGTCACACCTATTCTGTAACTTCCCTCTTCTGCACTTTTATACAGAATGTGTTTTGTTTATATAGTTTCTTTAAAGTATTCTCTGTCTACTTAATCCCTTTTTTAGTAATTTTACCATTAGTGTTTCTATAATTATGCTGTCATATGCTTTCTCTAGAACCACAAATATTGTATATAGCTCACTACACTTCTTGCATATATATTTATCCACCATAGTACTTAATATTAAAACATTATCTACTGTTCTTAGTTTTCTGAATCCTGACTGATATAGCAACACTAAATTATAACCACCTGACCAGGTTTGAATTCTTTCCAAAAATATATCTGTAAATATTTTTCCAAAGTATTGCAACTATGCAATACCCCTGCAGCTATTTGGATTATTTATGTTAACCTTACCTTTATATATAGGATGAATTACAGCTACTCAACAGCTCTTAGGTATACCATTATTTCATTTAATTTCATTGATCAATCTCGTTAAACACTGAAGCCTTTCTGCTTTCTCAACCCACACATGGAAAAATTCTGAGGGTAACCCATCCCTACCCACTACTTTCTCCTTGTTTAGATTCATTACTTACTCTAGCACTTCTTCATCTGTAAATGGTCTATCTAATTCTTCTGTATAATAATATTTACTACTCAGATTCTAGTTATCCATCCTCACAAACTTTATTTCAAACAAATGTTTAAAATGCTTAACCCAAACTGCTGGTTCAACAAGCATTAATCCTGACTAGCCTCATGCGCATTTCCTAATAACGTGCTGTGCATTACCTGAACTTATTTTCCTTTCGATTTCTCTACCTTTCTCCATACTCCACTTCAGCTTCTTTTGTTCCAACAACTCCCTATATTGAACTCTCAAGCCCAGAACAATTAGTATCCTGACCCTTCTTCTTCCTCCATTTTATTATAGCTTCCTTTAGCAAGCTTTTTAAACTTCTACATTCCTTACCAAACAAATCATTATACTCCCTAACAACCCTTTTATTTGCTGGCTGCGTACTATCACCTGCCCATTTTAAGATGAATTCAAAAATATTCAAAGCTTGTACTAAATTGTGCTCCATAATCACCTCATTAATGGCATACACACTCAACCTTCCCATTGTTAGGTTGACCTCCGTGGTGTAGTGGTTACCATGCTAGCCTCCAGTTCCCAAGGTCGCAGGTTTAAACCCAGCAGAGGGTATGGATATTTTTCAGGCGTAAAAATCCTTAGCATGACTTCCTTTGGAACTGAAGTTAAGCCGGTGGTCCCATGTTGTAGATTTATGGCACGTACAAGAATCTCAAGCCTGATAAAGAGGTCTCTGAGTAAAATCACTGATCTTTCATGCCCAATATAGAATGGAATGCTAAGCACCACAGCAGTTAAAGAGTGTCCATAAATAAAACTCAACTTGTTTCCCATTATGGAGTTAACAATGTTACAAAATTCATCTCCCCTGCCATGGAAATTGTTAAATTATTTGAATAGTTACCAAAATTTTGTCTCCCTATCTGTTGCCTCTGTTAACATCAATAACTAAATGGAAAATGGGCAGTATTACTTGCAACATTCAACACTTTAAAATTACATACTATTGTGCCAAACCTCTGTCACAGAAGGCATAATCCACAACACTTTGCCCATTAGCATTCACCAGTGTATATTCTCCCAGTGTATCTTCTCCCAACATCCTTTTAATCAGGGCTATTCTGTAATGTTTTGTTAAGGCTTAACAAATTGTAAAAGCCACTAACCAAATGTTTGGCATTCTGCAACCTCATAACAAAATTTGTTAAGAATAAAGATTTGGTTGTTGAACACAACAAATCCCGAGACCATCTTGCTAACACATTTATTACACATCATCTTTGCACAGATGTTGTTTTAATGCTGCTACAAGAGGAAAAGCATTATAGAAATTTGACATTTTAATTATCAAAGGTTTATTTATTCGTTTTAGTGTAAAATATAAATGTTACAGATTACACTTGCGTAAGCAATGTTCTATGTGATGATAGCATGATGCTCCCAATATAACTTTTTTAAGAGACAAATTTGAATTAGAAAATAAATGTTGTATAATATCATATCGTAATAAAAGTAAGTTATTGATTTAAGAATTTTAGGTTCATATTTGTGTTGATTTGCATAGTTCCTGAATATATTTGCCTCATTTTTAGGTTAAAATTATGAACTGAGCACTTCTGAGAGCTGCATGATATTACAGCAATACGTTTTCATTTCCAGAATTATTTCAAGATAATTCTCAATCTGCTAAAAGAAGTGGCTAGCACAAAGCTATTTAACAGTTTCTCATAACCATAGATAAATTGTATTTATACCGATGTTGCTGGAAGAGGGAAACCATAACAGAAGGCAGTCAGTTGGGTCATAAAGTGACAATGCATACTCAATAAATTTGCGTATGAAAAATAATCTGAAATAATATACTTGTAGCTGTAACATTCCCCCAGATAACACAACTAGTGAAACTAACCGCTTTTTTCACTACAACCTTCCACTTAATACATACCTAAAATAATCAGATACCAATTATGATTTTCATTCACAGATTAAGGTGCAAAAAATTTCCACAGAACTGGACTAAAGCTGAACAAAGCCAAATCATGAATTAAAAAAGAAGTACCTACTTATGCATGATGTATAGGTTACAATTTCTGAAAAATGACAACTGGTATCTTTAAAAAGTATAATTAAAAGCCAAAACCCATTATGAAAACTAAGCTATAATTCCAGGTTGATATGAATTAGTGAAATTGCCTCAAAATATGAAACTGCACTGCTAATTCTTTTGTCTGTCTTTTCTATCCATTAATTAACAGGGTCATTGTCACAGCTGTTCTACAGCTTGGTGAGTCCCCCCCCCCAGAATCTAATTCTTTGGGGACATAGAAGGACCATATCCATATATATATTTTATACTTTTTGTGTAGTGAGTATTCCAGTGCTGGTGGCATTGTGAGAACAAAACGCTATCGCAGAGCGCACAAATTTTCAAGTCAGTCCAGTGGGCTAACAAACCTCGAGAAAACAAATATCACGATAACAAACAAGTTACAGAATGCCAAATAGCAGCACATTTGTCAAGAGCAGTTCTTTAAATTTATCAAATAATTGTAATCGCCTTCTAAACAACAAAGTTACAGAACACCCCTAAATATCACAAAATTATTATTCTTGCAAAAAAAAAAAAAAAGAATTATTGCGTGCCGTGCAAGGGGCCTTGGATTTGATTCCCGGCTGGCGGGGTGGGAATTTTTCTGTAGCCAAGATCATTCCCCACCCTTCCCAGAGTCTGGAAGTATGAATGAGTGTGTGAATGTATGTGTGATCTATTGAATAAAACCCAAAGTTGCCAGAAATTCGACAAGTGAATATGAGTTAACACCATTGGCTACAGGCAATAATATGTTCCAAAGGAGAGTCGCAGACAAGACCATTGACCATTAAAGGCAGGGTATAAACAGAACTTTATTTAAAAAAAACAAAAAAAAAACATTAACTTCAGCCTTTCTTTAGCTATCACTTCATCTTTACTATCCCTTTCACAAGCTCTTGCTTCACTTTTACCTATTTCATATCCTCTTGCTTGTAAATGTCCTGCTCTTCCATTAAAATCCCCTAACATCATAAATTCTACCATACCTCCCTTATTTCATTCATTTCAAATCTCATTTAATAAAAGAGGTGCAGATTATGAAACTGAAAAAAAGTCTCTGTCTCTGTCTCTCTCCCCCCGTTTGCTGCCCACTTGTATGCACAAAATAATCCTATGCCCCCCCAGACATCCAGATCCCAGTCTCATAATCCTATACTTTCTTTCTAAGCCCTATTGCGAACCACTTATTTGCCTAAAGGTCTGTAGTTTCTTTTTAATTCTCAACTGGATACCAAACTCATCAACTAACTGTTTTTCCTTTCATTACTTCTGTCATTTCCATGCACACTGTGTGATCGGCACTTGCTCCTTAAATCACGATACACTTAAATGTGATGTTGAAAGTACACTCAATTTATTCGATTCTGATGCTGTCTGCTGCCATGTTTCCCCTCTTGTCTCTCCAGTCAGCTGACTCACGGCACGTACCAAGCTCTTCTCTGTGATATTCGCTTACATGATGGCACTGTTATGTACGGCTCCCAACCATGACCTTGGTTGCTCTGCAGGCCTAATCGCCAAACATCTATATGCTTGCCCATCGCTTCCTCGAATTTTGGACTTCCTGTGTTTTGTTGCAGTGTTACTTCTCACTCCTACTTCACCTTATCTTCCTGCTTGTATCGCCTCCTTGCATGGAAATGGTGTCTGTTAGTTCCTTTTTGCCGGCATCTGACACCTCCTCTCCTTCTATTCAAAGTTTTATATTTCTGATGAAAGCTCTCTTGCCATTGGTTCTCCCTTTCTTAATGTGTTGGGTCATCTCGCCTCTTTACTCTTTGGTTATAAATCAGGTCTTTATTAATAAATACATCACTCCCTTTAGTTTTTTTGCAGATTTTAGTATGTCAAATATCAGTTGCACTGATGCAAACTATACAATTATCTTCAGTCCTCCTTCCCACTCTGAAAACCTCTATTATTTTCCAGCCCTTTAGCTCCATTTGTAACTCCTCTCTCAGAATTAATTCAACTTCTTCCACAGGCCATTTCCCTATACTCTCCTTCACTCCTGTAAAGACCAGGTTAAATCATCATCTCCCTTCAGTTGTTTTCACTCTTGATTTCAGTTCTTCCATCTCTCCTGACATTTGTTGGACTCTCTCCTTCATTTCTTCTTTTAGTTCTTCTGCTATTCTAGTCATTTTATTGCTTAATTTTTAAACCATGCTGTTCATTTTAATACAGATTGATTAAAACGTAATTTATATGCAAGAACATATTCAACTATTCAGCCTTTTTTTTTCCCCCTTTCTTTTTTTTCAGTGAGGTAACAGAGTAAACTCTGCACCCATTTCTGGTGCCAACATCTGCCTAGTAATTGGAGCACCATGTTCAGTTGATACAAGCTATCTTTTTGGGGGTTTTCCCTTCTAGAAAAATGAATGAGGCAACTCTCAGCTCTTTAGATGCCAGATGCTATAGGGGCATTCTTCTCCCTCCCCCCTCTCTTCTCTCTCTCTCTCTCTCTCTCTCTCTCTCTCTCTCTCTCTCTCTCTCTGTCAAATATTACTATCTTTTGATGCTTTTCTTGAAATCTAAAGAGATTCTGAAAAGCAGTATGGTGAAATGCTATGAAGAGATTATAATATATAAGGGAAAAAATGGAAAGCAAATTACGTAAATGGTGGCCTATTGTTGAGTAACTGATATAAATAAAAACAATTAAAATTGCACTTATCAGGGGGTGCACAACATTTGCACTTTATTAAGCTTACTCCTACGAGTTTTGTTAAGCTTGTAGAATTACTTAAGCAAAGATCAAGTTATATATACTTTTATATAGCTAGACAAATTAAGATTTACTGCCTATACTGTAATTAACATTATTGACATTGGTACAAAATATTCTGTGGTGTAATGATCCATGACAGCATGTTAAGGTCTAGGAAATAGTATGCAAATTTGTTCTTGAATTTTTGTGATTCCCATGGCCTCATTAGAAATGCTTAATAAAAACCATTTGTAGACAATATTACAAAGGTGAATTAGAAAAATATTTAGGTGCATTTTCATATTTCTAAACGCCAAGGATTGGAAATTACATATATTTCCTCTTCTTGCTCTACAATAATTGTAAACCATACAGCATGTTCCAATGAAAAATATCTTCCTATATGAGCCATCCTATCCAGCAACATTATGGTAGATATTTATTTTTTGATAAACAGAAAAATTGGAAATGCCAGGAAAATTGGCATTACAAATATAGGCTGAAGTTGTTTGTGCATCCTCCCCTTCCCTATGTAAAACTGTAGCAAGCAATTGTTTTCCAGGCACAGTTGAGTACTGTATTTAAAAATTTTCCATTGGTTATGGTATCCTTGATGTTTCCATATATTACAAATTTATACAGTTAGGACCTGGAGGTTCATTTAAGATCTCTCCTGGCTTATCAATCACATATTCTTTTTCAAACTTATTCCAAGTTCATCAGAAAAACTGTGGCTTCCACACAGCCTAATCTGAAAATTAGCTGTAGCTTTGCTATTAAGCAGTGAAGTACATGAAAGGCATTTGACTAAAAAAGGCAAGTCTCTGCAGTCCACTTGGAAAAGTGCTTCAAACTACGTACAGGAAAGTTCTAACGCTGCATATGCTCTTGATGGTTATGTAGCTACATTTTCTAAATTAACACCTATTTGAATCACTATGCTCATGTTGGACATTTTTAATTGTGGTGGGCTATGCAAAGAATTTTCATCTATATTTACTGCATTATAAAGCTGCTAACAACAATTGATACTTAAACTGAAGAACTCTACTTACTTTGTTTCATAGTTACAAACAATAAATAAAATTAAAATTCAATTGTTTAATTCTTTTGAAGTACAATATAACACTGATATGCATGTAAAACATCTCCTTCAGCCACAGGAAAGTGTAAACGATGGAAATTTTTAACTGCATAAATTTGATTTAAGCAGAAAGATGTACAACCATCAGATTCATAACTATAGTAAACCAAGTAAAAATGGCGGTGTTTAAACAATAATCTTGTATATAGGTGCAAATGGCATTCAACATAATACTACTAAATGTGGGTAAGGTCAGCATCTTCTTTCACTACAATCAACAGATTGTATGCAGATAAAGCAGGACTTATTATAGGAGTATAGTTTCTCCATTGTAACTACAACTGTTAAAAATATGCTCATTAACTTTGAGTTTAGTATTCATAAAATTCTCATAAGATCCACCACCACCACCACCACCACCACCACCACCACCACCACCACCACCACCACCACCACCACCACCACCAGTTAATAATTGAATCATTAACTGCAATAGTAACCTTCCATTTTAATTATAAAAGATACATACCATTCATGTTTTCTGGATGATATTCTAATTGCGGTAACAGAAAACAGGTCAACACCTGCTCTCCAGTTGCATCATCTAGATCCGTCTGAAATTTTAGCATTGGTTGAGCTTGGTTTTCAGAGAGCCACACTGCTTTTAAATTAAGATTTGTCAGTGAAAAAGGCAGATACTGCAACCTAGAAAAAAATATTACCAGTCTGTTAAATTTTCCATCTAAAAGCAGATCTTTTTAACTTGTTTCATCAATTTTTCAAATACAGGAAAGGTGTCATTCAGATATGCCATATAGATGCATGTATACAGTGAGTGTAAACATTCAAGAAACTATTCCAGTACTTGAGCTGAAAGTTATATTCATTCATAGGGGTTAGCATCTTTGCCTCATTATTCAACAAGCATTAAGTTTGATCCTGAATTGGGACTATTTACCTTGGGCTTTCCCTAATCCTGAGAACATGAATGTTGGATAATATCTATTTCCTTGGACCCTGGACTCAGTTGAGTATCATTTCATTCATATATCTGGTTAAATATACATTTGAATAGGTTATTGTAAAAAGGGACATGAGCATCATTTAGAACATTTTGAGAAAAATTAATCAAACTGAATAGCAAAATAACCATTATGGTGAACAAAATTATATTTTAGAAAAAAACATAAGCATAGATGTCCATTTCTTAAAATCTTTGCTTGTTTTACAATGTCATTCATAAGAAGAATGGTAAAATTTGATAACACCACCAATACCAGACAACAGCACACAGAAAAATAATAGAAATAGAGAGAAATAAGCATTAGACCAAATTGCAGAGTAGATGTAGTAGAAGTATATGCTATCCACATCAAATTATCATACAACTTAGGTTTTCCAATCTGGCAAAATATGTCAAAGTTTCGTTTGATCATGAGCTAAAAAATGAGTAAAAAAACTTTAAAACTAAAGAAAAAACTTGCTAAGTTACGCCAGACACAAAATCTACGGCACCATAGCCTCAAAAAACCAAAACCTACTAACCAAGAAATAGTTAACCTGTCAAAACAAACTTTCAACAAAGCAGAGCTTACAGCGTTAAACAAAGGTCTCAAAACTTGTGTAGGATATACGAACACAATAGAGGAAATATTTACAGAAATAGATACTGCCACCAATCAGATGAAAACACCAAATTAGGAATTCAGAAAGAATGTACAGCAGTCCTTGAAGAGGTAATAGCTAAGAAACATAATAGTTATCCAGACAAGAAAATCATAAAATCACTCACATCCAAACCAGTAATTTATACCAAAGCAGACTAATTATAATCCTTGACAAAGAAGATTACATTGCCAGAGTGGAAAACCTTCTCCAAGATAACACATACACAGAAATCAAAACAGACCCACTAAAATCTCAAATAAAATCCTTCAAACTCTCCTTGAATAAAGTTAAACTCTTAACAGATAAAGAAAAATCCATAATCAAACCAAATCATCCTACATTACCAAGAGCATGCCCAAACATTCATAAACCAAACAACAAAATGAGGCCCATAATAAACAATACTGATTCAGCAGCTTAAGGATCAGGAACTATCGAGAATTAATTAGAAAAATAGAACATATAAAACCATAACCGAAAGATAAATTAGTATCTTTTGACGTCATTGCCCTTTGCCCAAGTATCCCAATAGAGGAACTCCTCACCAACTGAAAAAATGGCTTATCCAAAACAATGTAACACAAGAGGAAATAGATGATCTTTTGAATCTGACAGAGCTTTGCATCACTCAGAATAGTTTTACTTTCAACAATAGATACTATCAGCAGACTTCTGTTTTAGTCATGGGAACCCACTATCACCTTTCCTTGCTGACTTTTTCATGAGTAATTTAGAGACCCAGATAACTATCTCCTTTCTGCACATTTACAAAGTTTGGCATAGTTATGTTGATGATATATTTGCAATAGTACCCAACAAAATCATCCATGATGCCCTCAAATTACTCAATTTTCAGAACAACGCTATACAATTCACTACTGAAACTGAAGGCACATTACCATTCCTAGATTTAAAAGTAATTAGAAACCAGAACAAGATCAATTTTGGTATCATCTTAGCTCCACAAAACAAATTCAGTCTAGAGAAATTACTCTGCAAAAAATCGGACCAAATACCTCAGAACAAAGAAGCAGGAATCTATCAAATTAATTGCCCAGAATGTGACCAAATCTAAATAGATAAAACAAAAAGAAATTTAGAGAACAGATTAAAACAGCATATGAGACTCATCAAATACAAACAGGTGGATAAATCTGCAGTTGCAACACCACTTCAGGAAGACAAATCACATCATCACACCAAATATAACACTCCTAGAACTGGCAAAATACCCAACAGAGTTGGATACTTGGGAAAAGTTATTAATCACACACAAACCATAAATACTGTGTAATGAATTTTGAATTGCTGCCACCAAATCCACTATAGAAATTCATCACACTACCACCAGATGTCACTACACAAATGCACACTGGACAACACAATGAGGAACCAGTCGGCCACTTCTGATGACGAAGCAATTAGCTCTTGAAACCAGTTAAGACAAAAAAACATGCAAGTGTTTCAACTCCAACTCAAATTTTCTAAATAATTTCAAATTCACATAATTGTTACTAGCTTATCCATATATTATACCCTTTCCAAGTTGACGCAGGTAATTCTTTCTGCCCACGTTTTGGCGCAATATGACGCAGCCACACTACACCCTCCAACCACAGAAGCACTATCTTTGCCTCACGGTTGCTGCTTGTCTCCTCCCAGTTGGTTCTTCTTTTTGCCACGGCTGCTCCAGCATGAAATCTTAACCTCAGGGTATGCGTGGGTGTGTACAGAGAAACACACAAACGCTGTCTTCGAACACTTTTATTCACTATTTAAAATAATACTGCGGTTTGCCGATCACTATTAAATGCATACAAAGTTACTTTGTCTTTACCAAGACTGAAGAAATATTAACTACGGCTAAGTGTTCTACCCTCTAGCATGTTCGCCGCCAACGTTCACAACTCGACGAGAATGGCATCCCGTCCTTGGCAGGCACTCAGGACAGACTGATCTAACCACGCTAATACAATGAAAACCAACGCCTAAACTTCCCCTCTCACCCCTCAAACTCCTCTCCTAAGTGCAGCTGTACTCGGCTAGTTACCAGGAAAAACTTGCTTCAATGGTAATTACCCTTTCTACCTGGGGCTGGTCCCTAATTAACACAACTGTGCCTGTCTGTTCTTTCTGTCGCTTTTACAGTCAACAATTTTCACAATTTTTAAATATATTACTTACGTATATATTGTAATGAAAAGAAGCTAGAAACAGTGATGTGTATTGAATTTATTTAAAGGTGAGTCGGAATTGTTACACTAACATCACTTAAGTTTACTCACTTAACATGTTTCGGGAAACAGTTGTTCCCATCCTCAGAAGGTTAATTCGACTGGCCCGTGTTGTTGGTGTTTCCGTTTTTTGGACTGGATCCTGTGGTGGCATCTTGTGGTGGAGAAATGTACTTCCAGAGAGGATTTGGTGGCGGCAAATCAAAATTCATTAGATTTGTGTTGTGTTTTAGAATGGTGATCTTCTCCCATGCATCTAATTCGGCTGCAAATTTGGCTGGTTTGACTAATGTAATATTGGGTTTGATGTTGTGATTAGTGATCCAAAAATGGTGTGAAACTGCAGATTTGTCCATTTGTTTGTATTTAATACATCTCATGTGCTCCTTTAGCCTAGTTTCTAAGTGGCGGCAAATCAAAATTCATTAGATTTGTGTTGTGTTTTAGAATGGTGATCTTCTCCCATGCATCTAATTCAGCTGCAAATTTGGCTGGTTTGACTAATGTAATATTGGGTTTGATGTTGTGATTAGTGATCCAAAAATGGTGTGAAACTGCAGATTTGTCCATTTGTTTGTATTTAATACATCTCATGTGCTCCTTTAGCCTAGTTTCTAATCCTCTCTGGAAGTACATTTCTCCACCACAGGATCCAGTCCAAA
This sequence comes from Deroplatys truncata, assembly GCA_030765065.1. Classification (NCBI taxonomy): domain Eukaryota; kingdom Metazoa; phylum Arthropoda; class Insecta; order Mantodea; family Mantidae; genus Deroplatys; species Deroplatys truncata. Next base: position 233,623,112 of record CM060990.1, read on the forward strand.
AAACGGAAACACCAACAACACGGGCCAGTCGAATTAACCTTCTGAGGATGGGAACAACTGTTTCCCGAAACATGTTAAGTGAGTAAACTTAAGTGATGTTAGTGTAACAATTCCGACTCACCTTTAAATAAATATTAATACTTATTTTATATCACTATCCTTCTTAGAATATTATGATAATTATTGACTTCATAATTTCGGCTTCAAATGCCCCCCATATACATTTCATATTATACAATAATATTATGTGTGTCTTGCCCGAAACAATTTCCTCTCAGTAATTTCGTGATCGATCGGCAAACCTTGAATTGATTACAAGATTCCTTTACAATTCGTCAACATATAAATTTCTTTACACTGTTTACAATTATGTTCCTTCTACAATTATGTTGGTCATACATATGACTTACCCTTCACATGATTCACCTTAACCATTATTATACAAAATTTACATTCACTAACAGCATCATTTAAATTAAACATTATTATACAAAATTTTACACTCAATAACTTACAGTATTCGAATTTAAACAATTATTATATTCTGTTTTCTGTTATTCTGATTGAAGTGTCTGTTTTTGTTTTGTTTTTGGTTTCTTTGAGAATATTATTCTTTTTCTCACTTCACTTTCATATTGTTCACTGATCACTTTCACTTCACTGTTTCTCTTATATTTATTTTACAATTTTCATAACCTAATGACATTTTTACATTCATGTTAATGCTTCTGAGAAAATTCACACGGTTTGTATTTTATCAAGAACATTCAATGATTTTCTATAAGGTCTCATAAGCTGTTTGTGCCATTTACCAATATATTTATTAGTTTTTACATCTACTAACTCAAAAGTATGTTCCCCAAATTTAGCAGTAATAACTACTGGACCTTTATATAAGAGCTCTAACCTATGATTTCTTCCTTTTAATGCGCTGGATAATTTGTGATCTCTAGCAAGCACAAGGTCTCCTATTTTCGGTTCCCACTTATGCTTTTGCTTCTTCACTTTAGATTTCCTTTTTTCTGCTTTTTCTTTTAACCTGTCAACAACAATTTTAGCCCTTTGTTCTTCAGATAATGTTGATTGGTTTCCTTCAATCGTTTTTGGTATTCCTTTAAAAATAGCATCAGGTTCAATTCCTTGCATTAGCTGTATTGGTGCAAATCCTGTCGTCATATTGATGGTGTTATTTATTATCTTTTCTATCACATTACAATACCTTACCCAATTTCTGTGATGATTAGAGTAAGTACACGAAAATAGATTCCAATGTCCTTCAATATGCGTTCTGCTGGATTCCCAGATGGAAAATAAGAGGAACAATGATAGTGTTTTATATTCTGATTCTTTAAAGTCTACCTGAAGATCTTACTACGATGTACATGTGGTTTAATATCAGTCATTTCAAATGAATGAGTGTAACTTATGCACCTTCCCAGCTTTTCCGAAAACACTTCCTTATTCTCCATTAAAATTTCCCATAATTGCTTCTTTTGTTTCTCATTCAGTCTACTAGCCTGATTCACCTTATTTTTCAACAAATTTTCTATTTCGACACAGTCATTCACTTTATCGTACTTAGTTGCATTCTTATCACTCAAGCCTAATCTGGGATTTTCTTGGGGTTTCTCTTCGCCGTTATTAATACAAAATTTCTCATGTTCTACGTAGATTATATTTTCTTCATTAATTTCATGGCAATCCTCTAACCTTACTTCGACTAATTTCAGAGCTCCAATGTTTATAACTTCCACAAAGAATGTTTCCCCTTTTATTTCTTCCTCTACCTGATCCCGGGCAATTATTCCTGAACTGCTGTCCTCCAACAATGGTACGATTATTGTGTCTTGTTCTGTTTCGAGCTTCAAAATTTTGCTTTCAAAGTCTATAATGGAGTTCCATGCGTATAGACTATCACAACCTATTATTATGTCTGTTACAAGCCTAGGTACTATTAAAAATAACATCTCAATGATTTTCTTTCCAATTTCAATATTCATCACAGCCTGAAATCTTACTCTTTCTTTTCTTTTGCCCACTGCTACTGAACAATATACCCCATGTACTGGTAAAGACATTAATTTTAAACCACTGTTTATTAATTCTTTATAAAAATTTTGTGAACAAACTGTAGTGTTGACGCCGGTGTCTATTATTGCATGAAATTGTTTGCCATTAATGCCAATATTTATCCTTGGTGGATCAGTTAAGACTTCGCTTTCTTCTGGCCTATCTCTCCCTTGCTGATGTTTCTCTATCATTAGTTGCCTTCCATTATTCCTACTTTTCGTGTACCGCTCATTATAGGAATTGTTGTTCCCAATCTTCACTGTTGGCGAAGTTGATTGGGTTTGGAGTTTTCCGACACTTTACTAATTGCTCCTTCCCAATATCGTTATGCAAATGTCCTGTTTTCGTTTCATGACGGTAATTATTTCCCATTATTTGCCTTGTTGAGTTTGTGTCAATCCTATCCTCTTGAACTGGTGAATTCCTCCCACTTCTACTTCTCGTCTCCTGTCTTGGGAAACTTGGTCTATACCTATGGTCATAGTTATTGCTACAATCATCTCCAGAATAGCGTCTGTTTCTAGGATACCTTTCCATTCTATCATAATTACATCTGTGAGTATGTACATAATTTATTTGTGCATTCCGTCTTCGGTAGTTTTCGCCTCTTCCCCTATAATTATTTTCAAAGTTATTTCTCCTTCTGTTATCATTGTAGTTATTTTTCAGTACAGGCCCATGGTATCTATCTCTCACATCAAAATTTCTATCATTTCCTGGATATGCCCCCTGCCCGAAAAATTTTGTAGGACTTCTTTCTTTCTGTGTGAAATTACTATCCTTAAGCACGCCATCTTGATTTCTCTTCCTTTCCAAAGCGATCAACAAATCTATCATGGCTGCTATCGTAACTGGTTTTACAATAATTCTGTAGTTTTGTATTGTCTCCGTAAAGTGCGCGGTTACTAGATTTATTAATTCATTTTCTCCCATCGGTGGATCTAGCATCTTAGATTTCCTTGCCACTACCATGAAATAATTCACCATAGATTGGTCCTTACGGGAATCGTACTTACCATTACTGAGTTCTAATCGTATATTCACTTGCCTGCTTGCACCCTAATATCTGTTCAGAAATAGCTCTTTAAAGGCCCCATAACTGTTATCTAGCCCTACAGATAATTCTAGCCAATTGAAAGCATTACCTTTAAAACATTTTTGTACTACAGTCATCTTGTATTCCTCAGGTATACCCTTAACATTAAAATATTCCTGCATTCTATTTATGAATGCTTTCGGATTATCTGATTCTTCGTCTTCAAAAATCGGTGGTGAAATTTCACTGAGAACATGGTTCGGCCATTGAAAAGGTGGACCGCCATTTCTATTTTTATTTGTATTATTACTGTTGCTGGAGGTACTTGGACCTAAATTCAGCATCGGAATGTCAGCTGACGCATTCTGCGCTGCATCGTTCCTTACTGTTGCACTGCTTACATTGCTATGTGCTGAACTACCAATATTGTCAGATATACACACTTTTTCTAATCCTTCCTTAAGTCTATCATTTACATCATCTATTCCTACAGCAAGTTTCCTACTTTCTCTTTCAGACTGTTCTAACCTGTTTCTGTATATTTCTAATTCTTTGCTAGTAGCTTCCCTTTCTCTAACTAATTCTTGACTTAATTCTTCCCTTAATTTTCTGTTTTCTTTTTCTACCTTTTCACTAATCTCTTGTCTTACAATTTTGACTTCTTCTCTAATCTGTTCTTGATTTTCCCTAACCTCAATTCTCACATTTTCTATTTCATTTCTAGCCTCCTCCTTGAAATTTTCTAACACTTTCTGCTGGTTCTCAATTTTATTCTGAATTTCAGTTAAGTTGCTTGTTAAATCCTCCCTTAAACTCCTTAATTCTTTCTGACCTTGTTCTATTTTTCCTGTTAATTCTTCTCTCAAGTTTTCTGTTACACCCTTTAATTCTTTCTGACCATGATCTATTCTTCCTGTTAATTCTTTCTGACCCTGGATCATTGACATAATTAACTTTAACATCTCGTTATTTTCCATATTTCACCCTGGCTGTTCTACCTGCTTTTGTACATTTCTATCATCTACTGTTTCTACTACCTTATTTACACTACTATTTATGTTCTGCACAGTTCTGTTATCACCGTCCTGAATTTCCATGTTTGCATCTGCTTGTTCAAACATTTTACCGTTCCTTAACTGCATTCACCACTGGAACACGTAAATAAATTTACACTCAGTACCTTTATATCTGCTGCCTGCAACTGCTGCTTCGATGCTGCTCCTGTTGTCCTCTGCGTTGTCCCAGTCTCCTCGATGTCTCCATTGTACAGCTTCCACATTGTTTGGGCCTCCTTGATGTCTCCATTGTTTAGCTTCTCCGTTGTTTGGGCCCCACGCTTAGGACGCCATATGGCGCAGGTAATTCTATCTCCCCACGTTTAGTTGCAAAATGACGCAGCCACACTACGCCCTCCAACCACAGAAGCACTATCTTTGCCTCACGGTTGCTGCTTGTCTCCTCCCAGTTGGTTCTTCTTTTTGCCACGGCTGCTCCAGCATGAAATCTTAACCTCAGGGTATGCGTGGGTGTGTACAGAGAAACACACAAACACTGTCTTCGAACACTTTTATTCACTATTTAAAATAATACTGCGGTTTGCCGATCACTATTAAATGCATACAAAGTTACTTTGTCTTTACCAAGACCGAAGAATTATTAACTACGGCTAAATGTTCTACCCTCTAGCATGTTCGCCGCCAACGTTCACAACTCGACGAGAATGGCATCCCGTCCTTGGCAGGCACTCAGGACAGACTGATCTACCCACGCTAATACAATGAAAACCAACACCTAAACTTCCCCTCTCTCCCCTCAAACTCCTCTCCTAAGTGCAGCTGTACTCGGCTAGTTACCAGGAAAAACTTGCTTCAATAGTAATTACCCTTTCTACCTGGGGCTGGTCCCTAATTAACACAACTGTGCCTGTCTGTTCTTTCTGTCGCTTTTACAGTCAACAATTTTCACAATGCTTCTCCTTTTTATACATACACTGATTTTAAATATATTAATACTTATTTTATATCACTATCCTTCTTAGAATATTATGATAATTATTGACTTCATAATTTCGGCTTCAAAGTTAACCATTTTCACCTATTGGGCACAAAATAGGAACATGAATGTAAAAGGGAAGGGTTTTTTTTAACAATCAACCTTGCAATAATTGAAAGTATCATAATTATTACAAACATATTTAAAATAGAATATTTATTTATCAAACAATTACATACATTTCTTACAATTACTTTTTATCCCAAATACCCTCCCTCTACTTACTTGTTTCTTTACACTGCATCAAACAATGGAGCATACCCTTTGATTCTCCACACATAACACATACTTCCATGTTGCTGTTCCTAAAATCTTTAGTATACAATTCCCCTGATCGCATCCATGCAAATCCCTCTCTTCCATGCTTGTCACAACTATCGATGCACTTCTCTCTTCCCCATTCTTTCTTTATTACTTTGTATAACATCAAAGAACCTCTATTCTCAAAACATGCCCATGTCTCTTCCTCTCAATATCTTCTAATCTCTTCCTTACTTTCTTCCAAAAACCACTGAACTGTTTTCACCCCTCTGCCATACATCCCCCACACTAATCTCTTCCAAAGCTTCTTTCAATTTCTTCCCCAATTATTGTGCCCTAATGTCTTTTGGTACTTCATGCATGTGTTAACTATATCACCATCATCTAATTTCAGATTCCTGTACCAGTATTTCAAAACTCTTTCCATCATTATTCCTTTTCTTCCTGTTCTACCCAGTTCTGCCAATGCTACTCTTCTTGGTGATTATTTTGGCAAGCCTAATAATTCTTTACAAAATATCCTAAGTATTATAGCAATTTTATTTACAGTTTCTGATAAACCCCAAATTTCCACTCCATATAACATCTTTGATTCTACCATTGCTTCACACAGCCTTTCCAACAATTAATAAGGCTCTCTTCCACCCCTTCATTACATAATATATAGCCTATAACACTCTGCCCATTTGCATTTCCAAAATGTATATTCACCTTCCCGGTCTTCCCCTCTTGTACCATTACACACCAACAGATTATTAATTTCACAAAATTCTAGTAACTTTTTACCCTACCTATTAAATATTTTATCCCTACTTTTCCTCACAACTGTTACATCTTTCTCACAACCATATTTGCTTATTGATTGCACCATATTAAGTTTTTCTTCGCCTATTCTTGCATTGAAATCTCCATATAAATTCCACATCCAGGTTACAATCCTATTTAGTACAAATGGTAACAATAGGCTTAAAATATAATCTTATAAACATACACACAAAAAAATATTACAATATTAAGTATGTGGTTTCATCAAGTCCATTTTCTTGCTCTTTTTGTTGTTTTTCTTTATCATGTAACAGTCTTTCTCTCTCTAAATATGCTATTTCTCATCTGATCTTACTTTCTTCCTCTCGCATTTTTAAGACTGCCACTTGTCTTAACAACACATATCTCTTTAATTCCTTTAAAGACATATCTCTCGTGTCTTTGGCTTGATAATGCTGTAATCTCCTCTTTCTAACAGGTTTACTGTGGCCTACAAGAAGGTGAATGCCATTCGATTTCACAGTTGGTATGCATGTGGTAGTGTCATGAGCAACTAGACCCGAATTCCTTTCGGGCCCTCTGGTTTCAGAAGTTATAGAATTCTTAGGAGGATCATTCTTATTTAGATTTCTTCTCTCCCTAAATAAACTAATAAAATACAGATTTAGATTTACAGTAAAAGGAAACTGATTTAAAGTCGTGTTGCTTATAATAAAGATTTACTGAATCATCCAGATAGTTAAGCAAAAATAAACAGTAAACTAAATGAAATTCATTCTTATTCTTGCCTCTTAATGAATCTACAGAAGGCTTTGATTCCCCTTGAATCACATCTAGAAACTTCATTTCCCAACCTTTCAGGCAATTGGTTTATTGCCTGTCTGTCACAGATACATCTTCACTTTTACGCAGCTTCAGTATCTGCTCCTCTGTTAACTTTGCATTGAAATCATCTTTCAACCTATGCTGTATTTCTGCAATCGCGGAAGTTTTTCTTTTTTTATCTTCAAGCAGTTGAATTAGTTAAAATTTCTTTGTGAATGGTTAAGAGATCCACAGAGAAGAACTTTTCTCTGTCATTTCTAAGAGTTACAAGATTGATTCAACAGGATCCAAGAAGTGTGTAGGCTCATACAGCTGTTTACAGTAACAATTGGCGTGGAAACACAATTTGGAGACCCAAAGCCTTAGAGCTAAGACTCAGCATGAAGGGGAAACCTCGACTAATGACTTGCAGCTACTTGTACCTATGACTCAGCTTACCTACACGACCTGACTCATGATACATGGCTTGCCTTTATTAATACTTTCCATTGGCAAGTACACTGTGCAGGTGGCAATTAACTGGTACCTATACCAAAACTGTTTTATTTAAGACAGTGGATGAACACATATTTCACTCTAAGTTGCATTGGCAGTTTACAAATTTAGGAACAGCATTGCCTCACAGAAGATATATGGACTTTTTACAGCAGTGATGAATCCAAATAACAGTTATGGTTACTTCTTTTCAACAAATTTGCATTTTAAAGCCAAATATACTGCACAGCAAGAGAGTAAACATCAACCAATAAATGAAATAATAGAATGTGCCTGGCAAACTCTTCTCTCTTAAAATCCACATACTGTCAATGTCTTTTCAATAAATGGAATAAACCAAACTACATTATGAAAGAGCCAACTGGTACCTGAGGTTTAAATTGTACTCAGGGAGGCGGAAAATGAATTTAACAGGGTATGCACGCCAAACAAACTAAAGATTACCTTTCACCATTACAGTGGAAGTCAAAAGTTAATGGTGCTTATTTACAAAATAGTAACAATCCACATTACTATTCTCCTACATTCAGTTCTGAGTCAGTAATTAATAATAGCAGAAGCCTCTGTCATTCAAACCATACCAATCCTTTACATGCCAGCTGTTACTCTGGGAAATGCTTCTTTAGTTTCTCTGTTTGCGAGGCTGCTTCAGTCATGTTTCAGAAGTTAATAAACAACATAATTGACACTGGGTGGTCAAGCTTGTTAAGGCTCGGTCTCCTGAACAGGTCTAAGGTGCATATGCTGCCAGGACCATCCTCCCTGAGATTTTTCCAGGTTTTTCTCAGTCCTTATAACTGGCAAATACCGGGGAGGTACCCTCACTTAGAACTGGAATGTTTCGTTCCCAAATTTCCTTTCTATTCATTTCATTTACTGTATTGTGACTTTGTCCAGTTTTTCTTACTGTCACTTCTCTGAATCTTCAATGTCATGGTTTAGTTGTTTTATCTAGTTTGACTTCATTGGCAGTTCACTTCACTCACACTATCATTTCACTAAGGCGAACTAGCTCAATTTTCCATCATTTCACTTCTTTCTGACGTGACACAGCCTCTTCATACCAGATGGTTCACTTCACTCAGAAGTTAAACACAAGACCTCCACAACCTGTCACTCGGCAGAAGAGCTCGCTGCAAATCACAACAGCCGTCACCAACTCGCTCAGAGAATTGCTCTTGATGTCGCACCAGAAACTCACCTGTCAACTCGCTCACTCACTAACTGATGCCACTTAACTCACTCTGACCCACCTCCAACGAGAACACTTTCTTATACAGTCAGTGGAAGCTTTCCACAAGGTTCTTGAATGTTCTAGAATTATTTCAATACACTTTCTGGAGGATGGAGAGGAGATAAAGCTTCCAGAAGGTTCTGTTTGTCTGCTGATACTGCGCCCGGTGTTTATGCTGTTGAGTGGCTGTTATCAGTGTTTACTCCAACCACTCGGTGCTGACCTCTCGATAACCTTGGGCCATAGCACCATAGCTTCCTCCTCAAAGTTGTTTATCCCCAAACAGCTCCACGATCTGTAGCAGGGCGATCACATTGAATTACCACCAGACCCCTCGGGGCTGTCACCGAATGTGCAATGGGGGCTCAGGACCTGTGGTACGGATATTATACAGGGCACCATCTCTCCACTTTGAAGATGCAACCAACAGAATCGATGACGTGGCTTTGTCAAGGTGTTGTTCGCATCTAGGTGTCCCCCGGTAGAGTTGACATGGGTTTCCTTAAGGAATTCCTTCACAGTTTTCATCAGATGCACCAGTTGTTCCACTCTTAAGTCCCATACTCTCTTAAGTACACCGTTCCTGACCACCAGGGAGTCCCACCATGTCCAACAGCTCTCATAGCTCAGGCCTCTGGGAGAAACATTTGCCCAAGCAGATCATATGCCAGAATCCTTATCCTTTAGGATTGGCCCAATGTCTTGATCCTCCAAATACTCCCTCCTTAAGGTCTCCATGTTCCAACTAACTGCAGGTTGCTCAACGTAGCACTGCCGCAATCTCTGTCATCTGCTGGTCCAGATGCTCGTTCATTGCAGCCTTTATCATCTTCTTGTTTTCTTTTGTCTGTGCATCTAGCCATTTTCCTTGCTGATCTAGATGCTCCTCCACCAGATTGTCATCTTCCAAGTCAGATTTAGTGTCTTTTAACTGCTTTGCAATGTCGTCTTTCAGGACTTCCACCATTGCCTTTATCTCAGATCTTACAGTGTCAATGACAAGGCCGAGTTCGGATCTCATTTTCTCCAATTATCTTCATTTCTGTTTTCACATTCTTCATTTCACTTCTCATCTTCTCCATTACAAATTCCCCGTTTGTTCCATTTTCTCCATCACAGATTTCATGCTCTTCATTTCATGTAAGAATTCCTTAAGCATTGTCTCCATGGTAGCATTTTATCCCACTCCTGACACCAGTGTGACTTTATCAAGTTTTTTTTTTTTTTTTTGCTGTCACATCTCTCAATCTTCAATGTCACAGTTTAGTTGTTTTATCTAGTTTGACTTAACTGGGAGTTCACTTCACTCAAACTATCACTTCACTTCTTCCTGATGTGACACAGCTTCTTCACGCCAGACGGTTCACTTTACTCGGGAGTCGAACAGAAGATCTTCACAACCCATTGCTCTGCAGCACTCGCTGCACGTCACAACAACCGTCACCAATTTGCTCAGAGAATCGCTCTTAATGTCACATGGGAAACTCGCCTGCCAACTCGCTCACTGACTGACACCACTCAACTCACACTCAACTAGCACTGACCCACCTCCCACAAGAGCACCTGTTAGATAGTCAGTGGAAACTTTACACAAGCTTCTCAAACATTCTAGAACTATTTTGACACACTTTCTGGAGGAGGGGGGGAGATAAAGCTTCCAGAAGGTTCTGTTTATCTGCCAATACCATGCCCAGTGTTTAGGCTGGCAAGCAGCCATTATCAATGTTTAATCCGACCGCCCACCGCTGACCTCCAGGTAACTTTGGGCCATAGCCGCTGCATCACAGTATCATCAAAGTCCACTGCTTATGGTGCACATGTAATAAGAACAGGTGTTAAAACTACTTAAAAAATGAAGAGAGCAAGAAAACAAAACATAAGAGTTCCTAATTGTTCCGATTTTCTTAACCTGCTCAGCGTTGCAGAGGATTTCAAAAATTTATTCCAGGACTTGATCCACTTGGAAGCTCTAGACTTATAAAGTAGCAATGGTTCAAACAATGTGAGAAATATATAACAAGAACAGAAAATAATACAAAGGACATATGCTTGATGATATTGCTGTTCGATTAGAACAATCATGAAAATCTTGCATGATGTTAACAAAGCAAGCAGGATAAGCTTGTAGTACTAGAAATTACTGTAACTGTAGCCTTATAATGTTAAGAATGTATTAAAGCCCAGAGGATATCTGAAGCCTCTAGATTCAGAACACCCTATATCCACTTTCACAAGTTGTTGGAAAAATAGTAGTTTTTATTATAGTATGATTGCTGTGAATATGTTGTACATTTTCTTTGCTAATAGCATATGTTAGGTGTATTAAATACAAAAAATGCTACTGATGGCAATGATAAAAAATCAGAATACTCTAAATTAAATACGCACACAGCACATTTAATTTAGAGATTAATTTCTTTAGTGTTACAAATATATTGGACTTTGGAATTCGTGGAGAGAACTTAAAACACATGATTTATCATTATCATCATAGTTACAGCAATGCTGGAGTCGTAAGCCAGCAGCAAGAGGGGAAGGTTGTGTAACGGAGCAAGCACGAAAGAACAAGAAAAGAATGGGAGTGGATGTACAAACGTACACATGCAGAATCAGAAGTTTTGGCAGGAAAAAAATAAGAAAAGATGGAAAAATAAAAATGGAAATTCAGATATGGAGAGTCATCACGATGATAATCATTATTTTGCTGATAACAGTGGAGCAAAACCCAGGACCAACAGAGATGAACAAAATAATGGAAGAAATAAGAGAGATGCGAACGCAACTAGAAAAAAGGATGGATAACAATACAAGAGAGTTGAAAGAAGCAATGAAAATACAAAGAGAAGAAATGGAGAAACAGATATCAGAATGCAAAGAAAGAATAGCTGGGATGGAAAAAAGATTTGAAATGGATAAGAGAAGAAAAAACTGCGTAATATTTGGAGTGGCAGAGGACAGAAGAAATCTGGAAGACACAGTATATGAAATTATAGAAGATGTGATGGGAATACAGTTGTTCGGCTGGGAAATTGAAGATACGTTTAGGATAGGTAAGAAAGGAAGAAAGCCGAGACCTATTATTGTGAAATTGACAACAATGAGAAAAAAGTGGGATATTTTAAGACAAACAAGAAGACTAAGGTGGACAAAAATATTCATAGAGCAGGACTATACAAAAGAAGAACAAGACCAAAGGAAGGAATTAATTAAAATGAATGAATGAAGCAAGAGCAGTAGGAAAAAAAGCATATCTAAGAGGGCTACAATTAATAGTGGAAGGTGAAAATTGGAACATGAGCATCAAAAGAAACGAAACTAGAGGAACATATGCACTACAGCAAAATATAGACCGACAGGGCAAAGACCTGAACAGAGAATGAAATCATCAGCAGAATTTCAGCAAAGTCAAACATGGGTGAGAAGAGGTCAACAAAATGAAAGAGCGACGGCTGAGAACGAGGACAGAAGAAGTGGGAGAAGCAGCTTTGAAGAGAGACGGGAGGAGGAGACAAGGGAGACACATCAACAAGAGACAAGGGGAAGGCAGGAAGAAGAGTTGGTAGTGGTGGGAGAAAGCAAAGAGGCAACATTGGTGAACGAAATAACCGAGAGGGAGGAGCCAGAAGAAGGAATTGTGCTGAGTGAGGGAAGGGAGGCAGGGAAAAGCGAGAGTGCAAAGAGGGGTAAAACGCAAAGTGGGGAAGTGTTACTGGTAGGGTCCATAAGTGAAGCAGAAGAAACAAAAAAAAAAAGAAAGGTTCAAAATTTTTATCCAAGGATTATATTCAGCTTAAGGATGTAAGAGAAGAAAAGGAAATGGAGCCTAGAACTACAAGATACGGGAAAATGTTGGAGAGTTTTAAATTCCAAGAACAGCCAAAGAATAAATAGGGAAAGGGGCTAAAATTAATGTTTTGGAATGCGGAAGGGCTAAGAAATAACATAGGCAGCGGGGAAATGAAAAACATTATGTGTTCTATGGATTTTGTAGGAGTAGCAGAGACATGGTTGGGAAAGGATGAGGTAGTAGAGATAGCAGGTTTCAAGTTTCTAGAGAAAACGGCAAGGAAAAGATGCGGTAGGGGAAGGCATCAGGAGGAGTAGGTCTGTTTATAAAGAATGATACGGAAAAAATTATTGATATAGAAAAAATGGAGAATAGAGGCACCAATGTGCTACGGTCAATAATTAAGCAAAATAGCGGAGTAAGATTAGGAGTAGGGGCGGCATATAACCCACCAGAAACATCATTTTTTTACGATAGTAACTTTTATAGTAAATTAGAAGAAGATATGGAAGAAATACAAGAAAAGATGCCACAGACAGAATTTATTGTGATGGGAGATTTGAATGTGAGATTAGGAGAAGAGAATGGAAGGTTAATAGGTAAAGAGCAGATACAAGAAGATAGGGATGTGATAAGGCCAAGGAAAAGCAGGGACGTAGCGATTAATTAGGGAAAAAAATTACTAGAATTTTGCAAGATAAACAACATGCTAATATGTAATGGATCAATGAAAGGAGACAAGGAGGGGGAGTTTACATTCGTAAATGCAAACGGACAAAGTGTAGCAGATTACATGATATGTAGTGAGGAACTGGAGGATAGAATCACCACATTTAAAATAATAAACAAAGTAGTAGGTAGTGGCCATTTCCCACTAATGATGGAAATAAATGTTCTGGAACAGAGGGTAAAGAATAAATAAATAGCTAAAATAAAAACAATAAAAGTGTATAAATGGAGAGAAGTACTAAAAGAGGAATTTGTGAAAGAATTAAAGTCAAAGGTAAGTCAGATGGTGGAGTGTGGTATAAAAATGGCTATGGATGAGGGAAATTCAGAAAAAGTGTTACAGTTACTAAATTATTACTAACAAGAGCAGGAGCAGGGATGGAAGGAAGGCACGGAAAAGGCCAAGAAATTAAGGGGTGGTTTGATGAAGAATGCAGAATTAAAAAAAAGGAGGTATTTACAGAGCTTATTAGTTGGAGGTCAGAGAAAGAAACGGATAGACAAAATCTGATGAAACTTAAGGGGGAATATAAAGGTTTGCTTGAGGCTAAGAGGAAAGAATGGCAGGGAAATATAGAAAAGAAACTAAAGGCAGCAATAGAGAGTAAGGATAGTAAAAAAATATGGGAAATAGTGAAGATGATGAACAAGAAGAGAGAGGACAAAAACGAAATTAGACCGAATGAATGGATAGGGTACTTTAGAAGGCTAATTGGATAAGGGAAGAGAGTAAAGTTAAGACATAAAAGAGGTAGGACAAGAAGAATATTTAATGAGAAATTAGACAGTAAAATCACGGAGCTAGAAGTTCACCAGCAAATAAGGAATATAAAAAAAGGCAAGGCAGTAGGAATAGATGGAATACCAGGGGAATTCTGGAAAATATATGGGGAAATGCAAAGTGGGCTAAAAGTGATGACAAAATTATTAAATAAAATTAAAGAAAAGAATGATGTACCAGAATGTTGGAAAATAAGTATGGTGGTACCAATTTACAAAGGAAAGGGAGGAGCAAATAGACCAGAGAATTATAGGGGAATAATTTTATTATCAATACTAGGAAAAATATACACAGGTATACTGGCCGACAGATTAAGAAGCTGGGTGGAAGAGGAAGGAATACTGTCAGAATATCAAGCTGGGTTTAGGAAAGGTAAACAAACAATAGACAATATATTTATAATAAAGACTATAATAGATAAATACTTGAGCAGGAAAAGAGGAAGGATATACATGTTTTTTGCAGATTTTGAAGAAGCATTTGATACAATAAATAGGGAAGCATTAGTGTATAAATTAAGCAAGAAAGGGGTAAGCAAAAACTTTATAAAAGAAATCAAAAAGATTTATAAAGATGTAAGATTCTGTATAAGATGTAAAAATAATGGAGTTACAGAAATGACGGAGCAAAAAATAGGATTAAGACAAGGGTGTAAATTGAGTCCTATACTATTTAATATATTCATAGATGACATATTAGAAAGAGTGAAGGAAAAAAATTTGCACTGCCCCATAATAGCAAATACAGAGATACCAGGTTTACTATATGCGGATGATCTTATGGTTGGGGCTATAACGGTAATTGGGTTACAGAAAGCAGTCAATGGAATACAAGAATTCTGCGAAGAATGGGGAATAAAAGTAAATGTAAATAAATCAAAAGTTATGGCATTTAAAAGAGGAAATAAACTAAAAAGAGAAGAGAAATGGCAGATGGGAGGGTTTAAAGTTAGAAGTTGTCAAGGAAATGGATTACTTGGGGGTGAGGATGAGCAGTAATGGCAAATGGGGGGGGGGGGTGCATAGCAGGAAGGTTGTGCTAAAAGAAAGGCAGCAATGACAGGAGTAAGGATGTGCAAATATAAATTGGAAATGCTAACTAAATGGATAGAAAGAATGTATGAAGCATTGGTAGAAACAAGAATGCTATATGCAGTAGAAATTTGGGGGGGGGTCTGAATTAAGCAAAAAAATAGACCAGAGCTATAGAGCATTCTGTAAAGAGCTATTGGGATTACCAAGATCAGCACTAGGGGAAGTAGCATTAGTGGAATTAGGAAGAACAAGAAGAAAGGTAGTGATACTAGAAAGGATACTGAAATTGTGGTTTAGATGCCTGAGAAAAGATGAAGGGGAAATTTTAAAGATATGCATGGAACAACAAAAGAGTATGAAAAATAAAAATAGCTGGTGGACAGGGGTAGAAAAAATTATGGAGAAGATAGGAATGGGAGATATCTGGAGAACAGGAGAAAGAAATAGCAATGGTTTCTGGATAGCAGTAAGAAACAGAGTGGAGGACATAGAAAGACAAGAGATTTGGGGAAGCTTAGAAAATAAAAAGTCACTAGGGTTCTATAAATTAGTAAAATGGGAAAGGGGGAAGAGAAGGGTATGTGGATTAATAGAGCAGGAAAAGAAGCGTTTGCATGGATGAGAACAGGAGCAATGTGCTTGAGAGGGTTAAGAGGTAAAAAAAATGGAATTTGTGAATTATGCGACGACAGCGAAAGCACAGAGCATTATATGACAGAATGCAAAGAATTAGCAGAATGGAGACAAGAAGTATGGGAAGAAAAATGGGAAAAAATGGATAGGAAAATAGTAGCAATTAAAATGCTAACGAGAAAAGAAGAAAAGCAAATTAAGAATATGGGGGAGTCCTTAAAGAAAGTAAAAGAGAAATGGATTAGAAAAGTAAGAGAGATAAGAAAGGTAGAAAGGCAAACAGAGGAAGGAGAAGATGGGCAATAGGGATAAAAGGTAGTAAGGAATGCTTAGAGGAGCCAGAAGGCCAGGGTGCCAGGCAAAAAGAGCAGCATAGCTGGCAAGGAAATTTGTACATAAGTTAGTTCATAAGTGGAATATTGTAAAAAGAATTATGTAGAAAAATGTACAAATAAAGTATTTGTCTGCCCAAACCACCCACCCACCCACCCACCTATCTACAGCAATGCTATTATGTACCATTATTCAAAACCAAAACCTGTTGTTATGCAATGAAAGAACTTATAAACATTACAACATTCAAGAACTGAATCAATTCACAATAGCATTAACAAAAATAACAAACACTTTCAACACAATCAACTCTGAAAACTTTGCACCATTTCAGAATGACATTCTTCATCACTTTAGGCATCACTGAACTGCTTTTGTAGAGCACATTCTATGTTATAGAATTTGAGACTGTCAATACCCTTTCAATCATTACCATAGTGTTTTGTTAACAACCTTCCTACATCTGTTACTTTGTTTGGATTAAATTGCATGCAGCCAGAACTTAATGGGGCTGGTTTGATGTGTGTTACAGTTTTATCCTTTTTTTGTTATGCATTTCATAACACCTAAATCATTTCTGTATTCTAACTCTCCTTGTACTTTTATATCTTTCAATGTTTTTGTGATGTAAAATATTTAACATTGATTAAATTGGAAGTACCATGATGCAGTGTTCTTGAAACAAGTATATAGTTCAGTCTTCCAGCCATAGAGTGGCACCTCATTATTTCCCAATTTATGTTAAGTGCTATGATCATTGATCATTGTTTCATATTGTGCAGGTTCCACTATAAATACTCTTTTCATGAGGAGGTTCTATATTCTTGCAAAAACTCTTAACAGGTTATATAAATGTGTGGCCTACAACTGGAAAAATAATTTCAACCTTTTTCACATTAATAGAGGCACCTGAATAAAGCCATTAGCTAACTGTGGCAATTATACTGGTGTTTTTATTCTAACCTCCACAAGCCTCAGTGTGCCTATGTCGTGCATATTTGTTTCCTTAATCTAAGATATATAGAACTATTTCATTGGACCCCTTTGGGCATTCTGCTTCATTCCAGCAGTAGCAGTGAACATTTTCCTTGGACAGAAGATCCTCTGAATTTCCACTTACTGTAGTGAAATTGTGGAAATTCTATTGTGCTAAAATAAGCCGATTGATAAGGAAGTTTGGTAAGCACCATATGTTTTCTGGCAGTCATAAAAGAATTAACGCCTCTTTCTCTTCACATAACGAATTATAAAACGCTTCTGCCTAGCTATACTCTCTCCTATCTCTGATAATGCTTTGCTTCTTATTGGGATTTTTCTCCATTTTCAGTATTTCTCCTAATTCTCCTTAAACTGAGCAAACATTCATTCCAGGGCTTCCAAAATCGACATTGCAATTGTGGAAAAGGCTCTATGAAAAAAATACCTCCTTACTTTTAGATTACTATCAACAGCTGTATTGTAGAGTTGCCAATGTTTTAAATATTAAGTTCTACTGTCCATTCCAAACCAGAGTTCCCTCTGATGTAAACAGAAGCACATGCTTCGGCTTGTCACGAACCAAGAATATGCTCTTACGCCAACGTAAATAGTTCCTTAATACATGTATTTTATTATGAAATATTAAAGCAGGAAAGGTATAGAACTGCACATTTTATTGCGGTTATCATAAGAACTCATCGTTAAAGGTAATGAATATATACTAGCTGTTAAGAGATTACAAAATATCACTTTCGCCTGCCATTGCGATAACGCCGAGAGCATCTTGGTTGTTAATACCAACCGTATAAACGACTGCCACTCTCTTACAAGCACAAGAAATGCAGCAATGAATTCCCAGAGGTGCTATCTGAGTACCGAATAAACACTTTGCATAACACAGGATATATGATAAGCGAACAGTCATTCATAATACACTAACACACAGCTCAGCTCAGCTCAGCTCAGCTCAGCTCAGGTCAGGTCAAATCTTGTGATTTAGTCAGCTGGTATTTGAGCTCACATGGCAGAGGAAGGTGCATGTAGTGCGAATAAACTGTTCAAACACAGAAGCGGGAAACAGTTAAAAAGTGGCTAAAAACAAACAATACTTCATATATTCAACTATTACAAAAATACCGGACACTATTATTATTGCATATTACGAAACTAATATAGGATTTTACAGGCGTTTCAGTGAGAAGTGTAACGAAAGCGAGCAGGGAATATAAACAGACATAATACAACATAGAAGAGGATAAAATGTGGGAACTTGTTTTAAGTGCAACAGTGCTGTGGAATTGTGGATAAGCTTGTCATTATTTTGGAGAATAGTTCTGATTCCGATATGTCAGCTGAGTTACCTTCGGAGAATTCGGATTTGGGTGTTGCACTTTTGCCCGAGGATTGTGATTAATGTAAGTGTTCATTGCCGCATACTTATAAAATCGATTGTTACCTCAGGTTGCATTTTGAACTATGATTCTCACGCAGGGCGCCTTTTTATAGATTAAATAGTGTTCAACAAGCACGTGGGAGGGGAACAAGCAGCCATTATGGGCGGGGATTGCGAACTACTTTCGCACGGATAACACAAAGAGTTTGTTTTCAGTGAAGGGCACTCTGGTTTGGAATGGACAATAGAGGCAAATATAACCTGCTCTCACTTTTCCTGCTATGGCAATAATGAAGTTCTGTACACTTCAATGATGCAATCAACATTTTTATTGCTGCCCCATGTGATGCACTGTTGAAACTTCTTCTATCTCAGCCCACCCCTCTGGTTTCACTTGCTGCTTCATGTCCATTATTGGTGATCTTCTTAGTACTCTTTGAACACAATCCTCTATAATACTAGGATTCCAAGAAATATCCCCCACAAAGAGATAAGTGAATCACATGTTTGCTTTCGAATATAAATTAAGGTTAGACTTCTATTTTATTCTCCCACAAGTCTCCTCTGCATTGGTGGTGTACTAATGCAGTGACTAATTATGAACTTATCTTGCTAAATTTTGTTTCCTGAAGCTTAAAAATCTTGAACTTCATAACATCTGCCACCCCCAATCTTGAGCATTTGAAAATCTACCTATATTCGTGCCTACATTTCAGATATACAAGTGGACAAGACAGTATATCTAAAATTGAATAAAATAATTCTTTAAATAAATTGCATTTAAAGCACAATGTAGCCTGATGATGGCAGAAAGAACAAACCACTGTCCACTATTTTAAACCTACTCAATTAAAAATCTACCATATGAAGTTATCTCTTTTGCTTTTCTATAGGTCGTTTCCTTCCTCTTCCTGGAGTAGCTTAAGCAACATATCAGCATTCATCACTCATTTCTCACTTAATATTCAAAGTAAAGTATCACACTGAATACTGTTTACTCCAAAAACAAGCGCATAGTCTCCATATGCATAGACAAAAATGGCCCACGTCTGAGTTTTAATTTCCTCTATATTAAGTTCAAATTCTGTTAACATATTTTCAGAAATATATTTTTTCTAAATTCACAACAATAAAATGTACAAAAAGTAACAGTCTGCAGTATACAAGCGCTACTCACATTATAATATACTGTATCAACAAAAACCGTCAGAGATTGGCAATATTTTGAGTGAAGGCAGCTATTATTAGTATGACTTGATTCTCATTGGTGTATTCATATAGAAGGTTTTGAAAGTAATGGATGGAGGGGAATTACAATTTCATAATAATCTTTTTCTCATTATTTAAAGGTATTTAAGAGGGATTTGAATATCACTGCATTCTTATGTAGAAGGTCAACCTTCTTTATCCATAGAATGCAAAATTCAATTTAAAAAATGTGGCATTTTCAGGGGAACTGAATATTCGGGATTCATCTCTGGAATATCACCTTAATTAAAGAAATTTGGACACATTGGTTAGTGTTTCTAGTAAAAAAATAGGCATTTACTTCCTTGGAAATTTAACACTCTAAGTAATACATATTGGTCATTAACTCATTACTTCATCCAAATATTTGTGTTTGCCTTAAACACAATATAATTCTTTCTGTATTTTTTTCTGTGAGTCTATTAATAAATTAGTGACACAACAACAGAGTTTACCGTTTTTTCCTAAATTAACTGAATTAAAGTGAATGTTTGGTATGCTTCAGCAAAACAAGGCTATAGCCTATAGAGGTCAACATTCTTTCTTTGAAATTGTTCATGTACTTGCTGAAAGTTGTAGCTTGATCAATCCTCTAAAATTATGGGAGAATTTAAAAGAGACGTTTATTAATCAAATCCCAAACAATGGATTAATATAAAACACGGCTGCCCCCATAGCTCAGTCGGTAGAGCACCTGCCTGCTGTGCGAGAGGTCCCGGGTTTGATCCCGACTGGGGGGGTGGGAATTTTTCTCTAGCCAAGATTATTCCCTATTCTCCCCAGAGTCTGTAAGTATGCATGAGTGTGAATGTGTGTGTGATCTAATGATTAAAATACTCAAAGTGCAAGAAACCCAATGACAAATGAATACAAGTTAACACTATTGCTTTAGACAATAAGTTCCAAAGGAAAGGCCGCCGATAAGACCAATGTAGATAAAGGCGGGGTATAAATGGAACTAGGAAAAAAAAATGTGTAAATATATATATAAAAAAAACATACGAAAGCAAATACTTCAGAACCAAGGTTGCAAATCCTAAATCAAAATAAGTTTAGACATTAAAATACCTAACTCGCAGGTCAATGTGGAGAAATTTCAACATTTTCTTTGTCAAAGCTAAGTATGAAAATGTTTCCTTTACGCAAATAAGATATGAATTAGTTAACTGCTCATATTGCAGTCTACAACAGTGATACTTCAGTTATTGATTACTGGCTTATTAATTTACGACACAAGAAATCAAAAGATTTCACTTTTTTTTTCTTATTCTCCTTATTCTTTACTGACATTACAGAGGGGAAAAAAATTAATACACATTTCAAAATATCTACTTTAAAGCTTTATTATTAAATGAATCAAAATGTCTGCTGTAAGCATCTGCACACTTTTAATTTTGGCAAACTATTGCATGAACAACTTTGATATTGCAGTGTCCATGGGAAATACTTTCCATGGAATTTCAATTTTTTTCTCTAGTTCAGCTCATTTAACTGGTATACTCTATAAAACACCATATCTTCTAAGATTTTCCACAAGTAGAAGCCCACAAAATTCAGAATGCTGTTGCATTTCTCAAAAGTCATGTGTGTGACTGACATTTTGCATCATTTACTGACTCTGAGCATGGCCACATATTTGCTATACCAACTATTCATTTACTGACACAATTAAAAATTTAACGCCGCACACCAATACCAGAACTCAAAATTAAATTTAAAAATCACATAGATAACCACTACTAAATGATATATTTGCCAAAAGGTAAATAAATAGCACATTAGGGCATGAATCAATCACATAACACAAATAAATGTAGAAGCTTAGTACAGTGAAATCTCAAAATAACTTATCACACTATAGCATATATTTGACTTTCACATATAGATTTTAAATCCCCCCATACAGTATACTGCATAGAACTTTCATTTTTACATTCGTGTTAATTATGAACATTTGAAAATTATATACGTAATTTTTATTAAATACATTTTCTTTCATAGTCTTATTTCATCTACAGTGGAATCTCATTAGTCATTAGCATGTTCCTCATTAACACGTTTTCCCGTTTATTACGCTGAATTATAAAAGTCTCGGTACCAAATCACCAAATGTAATAAATAACATTTGCTTAGTGTGTTTTCCCGATCGCGCTTACTACGTTTGAAGTTTGATGTCCTCATTCGCTGTTTTGGCCAATCCTTGGTCAGTCCAGTGGGAGTAGGTGCTTAACACATTCAAAGTTTGACATCCTCCATTTGCTACTTTGGTCAATCCTTGGTCACGGGGTGGATATGGCAGCCAATCATATGCATGTATGTAAATATTTGTGTGACATGATTTATGTGGGCGGGATAAAGAATGCTTTACCTGGCGTGGTAAACGCCAACGATAGTTTCTACTGTTGAGTGTTGACCAAACATACATAGATTGTATTTTAACTTTTCATTTGCAATGAAAAAAATAAAGTGTAGTAAATAACCAACACTGAAAAACTGAAAATCCTTGAAGTATACCACAATCCAAATATGAAATATGTGGATATAATGCGGAAGTTAAACATTCCTCCGTCAACCTTAAACGCGATTGTTAGCAAACCTAAATTGATTCAAACTGCTTTTAAAGAAGGGAAAAATGCTAAAACAAAACTTTCCTCTTGGAAAATAGGATCAGAAAAGAATCGGAACGAAATTTGTTGCATGGAAACACCTACCGTATTCAAATCGTATTGAATGAACCAGAGTTACTATCGTCTATTGTACTCGTAACACGATGCACACACATAATTTTGTTTTCTTTTTATTAGCGGAAATTGTTATCATATGTGTAATAAAACACACAACAAAGCCACTACTGTCGCTTCCATAATTCGCAACTTATTTTCTCAAAAACATTCATAACCTCAAAAATACAAGTTGACCAACATAAAAGCTTGAATTATTTATTCTCAGGTTTTGTGTATCCAAATCCATTTGAACACATATTGAATTTAACATGGAAACACGGATCGTATTCAGTATAAAATTGTACTTGAAATCTATTTCAACTGCTCATGGAGACGTAGTAATTATTAGATTTTATTACATAACTATGCTCTTAAATTGCAGATTTTATATTTTTGTTAACACGTTTTCCTGCCTATGATGTACAAATCCTAACGAGATTCTATTGTATTCTTGAAAAAAATGTCATTACATATTGTGTACGAATACATTTCTGCTTCAATTTCAAAACGGTTTCTGATTTTGTTTGAAGTGAAGGTTTCGTTTTCACATGGTTTTTGTTGTCAAACACAGGAAGGTAGTTAAAGCTATTAAAGTCTGCATCTTGCATTTTTGTTGGTTTTTAAAGAGTTGTTTGTTAAAGTTTGTATCTTGCATTTTTGTTAATCATTAATGAAAGAGACGAAGAAAAGGAAGCAGTTTTCAATAGAACAGAAAGTTGAGCTGATAAAGAAGGTAGAAAACAGAATGAAGCAGATTGAAGTAGCATGTTTGTGCAACATGAAACCCACCGCTCGTTAGACAGTAATACTTTGTGACACTGACACAGAGAAAATATTTCAGGAGCAAAAGGTCAGCGATTTTCCCCAACAGAAACAAGATTCATGTTGGTGGTTTCCATCAAGTGGAAGCAGCAGTAGGCACGTGGTTCAGAGATGTTAGGGCCAAAGGTATAACAGTTATTGGACAAATGCTCCAAGCAAAAGCAAAGGAGTTTGCCACATTATTGGACGCCAAAGACTTCCAAGCAAGTGCTGGTTGGCTTTTTGTTTTCAGGAGAGATACAGCATTTCCTGGAAACACCATCAGTGGAGAAGCAAGAGATGTCAATGTAGAAGCTGCTTTGGAATGGAAGGAAACATAAGGATGTCATTGTAAATTACAAGCCAGAAGATATATTCAATATAGAAGAAATTGCATTCTTTTTATAAAATGCCACCAAATAAAATAATGGCTAACAAGATAATATTTTGTTTGTTAACGATGCTGTCAATTGCCAGGATCATATTAACAGCACCAGTGTGCCAGAAGTTCGTCCCACAGGATTTCTTTTACATGCTAGTAAATCTACTGACATGGAGCTGTCACTTTTAAGCACACTTAAAAACCATTGGTCTGGGCCAGATTTGAATCCGTGACCTTGGGATCAGAAAGCCAGTGCCTGACCAACTGAGACACCCAGTCCAACGTTGCTAATAAGAATGAGACCTGTACTGATGGTAAACTGTCAAAACAGAGACCGACAACATTGTTCTGTTGCAATGCCACAGGTGAAAGGAAGCTGAAGCCATTTAAAATAGGGCACTTTGCTAAGTCAAGGAGTTTCAAAGGTGTTGTGTATTATCTGCCTGTGAAATATATGGCCAAAAGCAAAGTATGGATGACAAAAAGTCTGTTCACAGAATGGCTCACTGAGGTGGATAAACAGATGGGCAGAGATAAGAAGAAAACTCTTATCATAGACAACTGCTATGCGCTTCAAGTGGACTGCAGATTAGAAAATATCAGGCTTGAATCCCTACCTGCTAATTGCACATTGATGTTACAGCCACTAGACCATGGAATCATCCAGAATGTCAAGGTGCACTTTTGCAAACGTCTGGTGCAACATGTACTTATCAACATAAAACTTAAGGTGCCTACCAATGTCAATATTCTACAGGGAATCCAGGTGATAGCAGAGGCCTGGTGGAATGTGAAAGCAACTACAGTTGTGTGTTTGGGGAAAAGCTGGCATTTGGAATTTTCAGCCAGATACAGCACCAGATGACACTGAGGTCTCTTGCGAGTTGTGAGAAGAAGTTGCAAAGGAACTGGATCTGCCATCCTCTTTAACCTTTGAAAAATATGTCTCTATGGATATTAAGGCAGAGACAACACATCAACTTACAGAGAAGGAAATAGCGGAGTCTGACTGTAGCAGCCCCTCAAGACAACAGTGATAACAATGAAGAGGAAGAAGTTGAAACTGCAGCTGAAAGTTTGTCTCAAGTTGATGCAATGATACATATACAGCAGTTAAGGTAATATGTGGAGAAAACTGACAAGGTGCCAGAAAACATTCTGAGGTTGCTTAATGAACTAAAAAGTTTTTGTAAGAGAAATTGTTGAACGAGTCAAAACAAACCAAAATAAATCATGTCTTCAGGATGTGTGTAAATGGAAAATATCATTTGATTTGGCATGTGTGCTTTTTATTTGTTAACAACACGCCCCATTACAAGTAATATTACATATTTAAGTTCTCATTTCATGGGATTTACAAGATGCATGATACATAAAAATTAGCTTTCAGAACAATGTTTACAGAATTGACATAATTCACAATCTTGCATATACATTAATGCTATTGTTAATACTGGTTATCCCAACATGTCAAGGTATAATAAAATATTCTAGTTACATTTCAGCTTTTGTTGTATAGTCTATTTACATATTTATAGTAATAGGAATGTGATTTTGTATACTGATAGATATAGCGAGTATGATTTTACTACTATATTATTATAGTGAATTAGATTAATTCTGTTTTGTTTCTAATTTCTAAGCAACCCTGTTGAAGAGAGAATTATTGCAGATCGTTGAAATAAATAGAAGTGCTTAATTTATAGAATTCTTGTGCATACTTAGCCAGAAGCCTGAAGCTTTTGATTGACCATGTTGTTTCTTTTGCCATTTTGTGTGTTTTAGTGTTGTTCTTTGCCTTTCTAATAATTTGCAGTTGAAGAAAATATGTTCACTTGTCTGTTCTCCTTCATTGCAGAGACACACTAGATTCCCAATTATTTTAAATCTGTACAAATAGGATTTTGTAAGGCCATGTCCAGTTATAAGGGTTGTAAATTTATATGTTGTTGGGATTTTCAGCTTTAATCTTGCTTCTACTGCAGGGAAAAATGATCTGCAAAGTCCTCTATTCTGTGTGTTCTCCTATTGTTGTTGCCATTTTTTGGTGCAGTTCTCTTTTTCCTCTGAAGAAGCTGCGATGATGAGTTTCCTTTTGTAGATTGTTTTCAGTTGTTCATTGGCAGCAGCCTCTTTTACCAGTTTGTCTGCCTGCTCATTGCTTTCTACACCGATGTGTACTTTCACCCATCCAAAATGTATAGTCGAACCATTGAATATTCCTGAAACACTCCTCAGTTTGTTTGCACAATGGAGCTGTTGTGGAGCTGTTTTTTAAGTGACACTAACCTCAATTGGCTGCCTGTGAATATAGCTAACATTTTGTCTTGGAGGATGTCACCTAATGTTTACAACTGTTCCAGTGATTTCAAGATTGCAATTTGTCCTGCTTGATTGTTGGAGCAGTAATTTTTTAATCTGTACCTGAATGTTCTCTCCAAAGCTCCATGTTTACAAAGAGCCAATTCTGCTCCAACCTTGTTGTCTGTTTTACTACCATCTGTAAAAACTTGTACAGGATATGGTATTTCGTCGCTTACTTCTGTTGTGTTTACTTGGGTGGGGCCAATCCTTAGCTGGCAGTGGTAAATCATACTCAAACTCACTGTCAGTAAGATAGTGTTTCTGTAAAGCTGAATCCTCTTTTCTATTACATTTCCTATTGGCGGTACACCAGCCATTATGCATGAAGTTTCAAATGAAATTGTTCTATAAGCCTTTGAAATTTTTATATTTACAAGTCTTTGCTCACTTTGCAGTTTTTTTTTCAGATCGCTCTTATTTTTGTGACCTTTGACCATACTGGTGCACCATAGGTCAGTAGAGGAACTATTGCTCCTTCATAGATAGCTTTTAATGAATTATAGCCTGGACCCCATTGTAGTTTTGCAGATCTGTTCAGGATGTGGATCACATAGATATATTTTTCTGCTATATACTCAATTTGTCTGTTGAAGGTTAGGCTGCTGTTGAAATAGATTCCTAAGTATTTCAGTTCCTTGGCAATTTGCAGTTTGCTATTGAGGAATATGTTGACGTCGTTATTGTATCTTTTCCTTGTTATCAGCATAGCTTTGGATTTCTTGTCATTGAACAGTAACTTGTTATCTTTAGCCCATCTCTCTATTTTTGCTAGGTCTGACTTAGCAAAGACTTCTGCTTCTGATGGAGTGTTGCCTGCTGTCATTATTACTATATCATCCATGAAGGCTATTACTTTGGTGTGAGATGAATATGGTAAGTTTAACAGTATGTTGTACATTATATTCCAGAATTCAGGACCACAAGATAAACCCTGGTGGCAACCTTTAGTAACCATTCACTCAGCTTTGTAGGTGTCAATTTGGAGAGTTGCTATACTTGTAGCAAATGCTTAATGTGCAAATGACAAATGTTTAGATTTGTGAATGTGTACTCTCTGTATTTTTCTGTTATTTTACAGTTCTATGTTGAGAGTAACAATAAATGTGTGAAAAACATTAAGATAGATTTTATTAATCTCCCAACATAAGTGGTACCGAAAACCTGGGAACAACTAGAAGATTATTCACGTCACAATTTAATACAAAGTATTTTTATAACATTGTTAACCATAATCTCCCAACATAAGTGGTACCGAAAACCTGGGAACAACTAGAAGATTATTCATGTCACAATTTAATACAAAGAATTTTTATAACATTGTTAACCACTTCCACACCACTAGGATCAGCAAACAGCTTAAGCATCATGTTTTACACTTCAAACTACCAAATTCTCCACACATAACCAGGAGCAAAAACACTGCGGCAAAAGTGAATGATAAGTTATTAGTCTACATAACATTCTATTCTCAGTGACATTTGAAGCTAGCACTAAATAAATTTACAGCAATAAAGCTCGCTATACAACTAAAAAATTTTGTTGCTTTAAAATAAGCAAGTTATGGTATTAAGTTAAACAGATAATTATAGCTGCCTTGGAAGAAATGTTGAATAAAGGTGGGCTATGAAGTTCAGGGACTAGCAATATCCGAGTACTGTGAAACTACTTACATTAGTGAGATGGCCCAACGTCAGCCTGACAAATTAAAGTATAAATGCTCCACCCAGCATTCCAATGTAACACATTTTGTGGCTAAAGTAAATAGTTTGACAATGCCACGGCCTTAGATGAGATGGAATACTACCTAGATCGCTTACAGGAAAGGACACATGTGAAGGTTACATCGATAGCAATAAACAATCAATCAGCAAGGCGAATGAAATTATTGCCTCTCGAAAGAGTACAATTTCAAGTGGCACATGCTCCCAGATACAAACTATGTCGCACTGACTTTGCCCAATGTGATACCAGCTGTTAAGCTCCCAATGATCAAGTTAGAAGCATTCAATGGAGCTACTGAGTCTTGTTCAAGATTTTGAGCACAATTTGAGTCGTTAGTGAACAAAACCCCAATGGTGTCCACAGTCAATAAAAAACATCTTCCTTCAGGGATATCTCAATGGGAACCCTAAAAACCTGGTGGATGGAATATTGGTGACTGCCAAAACTTACAAACAGACGAAGGCGATCTTAAAATCATGTTATCGGGAATGGGGACAAAAATGGGTTCATCCAAGCCCATCTTGACTACTTACAGAATCTGAAGCCTGCACTCAGCAACACTGAACACCACGTACATCGAGTGCCACAAATGAATCCAAGCACTAAAGACACTCGAAGATGTAGATGTACATGGGAGGGTTATAATGCCTAAGACTCTTTGAGCCTTCCCAGAGAGTATTTGTCATCGCTGGCTCATTCACGCCAAGAGATCAAATATTTTGAAAAGTAATGTTTCAAGCCTCATGGAATTTTTAAATGAAGAAGTTCAAGGTGCATTCACTATTCAAAAGATACTTGGAGATTACGCTCCAACAGGGACTTACACTGCAACAACCGCTACCTTTCATGTACATACAAAATCAAAAAAGTCAAAAGGTAAAGCACTCGTCAGATCTAAGATCGCATCTTTTGTGAAAACTGAGGTCATTGGTGTCAAGACTGTCAGGAAATAACGAATTGGTAGGAACGCACAGACAAACTGAAGAGAGCAAACAGATGTTTTCTTACCTCAATCAAAATCACAATGTCCAACAATTCAACAAACAAGGCAGAGTAACACTTTTACTATCTGTTACAGAAAAGATTAACAGGCACACATTTGCTGGGAAAATTTCCAAGACAACACCCACTTTCACATTCCTTCAGACAGCTCGAGTATGGATAATGGGACATGCTGGCCACGGCAAACTTACACAATGCATTCCAGATGCTGGAAGCCAAACCAGTTTCATTAACAAATCTTAGGTCAAATTTCCATAACTTTGAGTCATCGATACCAAACACATAACTGTCACTCCATTTGAACATTCAGCTGGTATCTCCAGTTTTAGAAGATATCTCTAATTTTATACAATGAGATTTTCTACGAAGGCAAAGTTAAAGGTCACTGCTTTTGAAAGCAACAATCACTATTCCCCTCATCTATCTGAACTGTAACATGAAAGTATGCTGTCTGCCATTGGAAGGCTGCCACTAGCTGACCCATGTGTCGACTCACACAATGGACCTATTGAAGTTCTTGTTGGAGCTGACTACTAAATTGGAAAATTGTGAGGAAAGAGCCACCAGTTGCAGTTTCATCATCTTTAATTCTAGTTCCAACTCTCTTTGGATGGGTTCTCTGCACTACCAGATCTACCACTACTGTGAACCAAACCATGGTGAACCATGTAGCAACTCTTGATACTGTTACTGCAGACAGTATCACGCAAGCAACTGATAAAATGATTTGACAGTTCTGGGACTTGGAAGCTTTAGGAGTACATGAACAAGATCAAGCAATGACTACCAAAGATGAAAGGCATTCTTCAGGAATTCCATGCTTCCTACCAGATCAAAAATGGAAGAAGAGCTGTGTCACTCCCAAAAAGGAAGTGTATTGGACTTTCAAATAACCTGCTCATGACAGAAAAATTGTTTGCCAAAATAGAGAAAAGGTGGCAGAAAAGTGAATCCTTTAAGCACATTTAATACCAATTAATGCTATACTACGTTTTAAAGGAGCAAATGGAAGTTGTTTCTGTTGGAGATGACAGCACTAACATATTCTATCTTTCTTATCATGCAATCAAGAAGCAGACAAATAGTGGCACAAAGTATAGGATCGCCTTCGACGCATCTTCCCATGACCAGGACTATCTGCCACTGAATGATACACTAGAAATGGAGCGGAATCTGCTTCCAGAAATACTCGCCACCATTTTGCATTTTTGAATGCCCTCCAATGCTATTGTCTGTGATAGCAAACAAGCATTTCTGCAGTTGGTGCTTCATAAAGATGAGAGAAATCTGACACAATTTCTTTGGTACAGGGTTGAAAAGCAACTTTGAGACCAAAGACAACAACATATCCTATCGCTTCACATGTCTTCCATTTGGCCTCACTTGTAGTCCATTCTTTATTAGCTACACTACATAAGTTAACCAAACAGTTTCAAGACAAGTGTACAAACCCAGTATCAGTTCTCAACCACTCAACATTCATGGTTGACCATACAGCCAGCTTAGATCTTACAATCTCGCCATTACCTTATATTATGAACTCACAGCACTCTTGAGAAAAACCAAACTTCCCCTTTCAAAATGGGCTACCAACTTGTAATCTCTGAAAGAAATGCGAAAGATTGAAAACAAAGAAATGTGTCACAAGTGTCCTTGGAATGAATTGAAATACTGTAGAAGACTATCTACACCAATCCACAAAACATTTCCGAGACATCAGAGAAAGCAGGAACAAACACAATATTCTCCGCGAAACAGCCAAATTATATCCAGTATTGATCACAGCCAAGATTCTATTTCAAGACATTTGGTTACAAGGGCTGGACTGGGATGAAATACTGCCGAAGCTTGGACATCAAGTCTTTGTAACATAAAGGGCATACATTTTCCTAGATGGATAGGCATAAACACGCAAAGCAATTCACAGATACACATGTTCTGTAATGCTTCAGAACAGGCCTACAGTGCAGTACTATATGCAAGATCAGTTCACGACACTACCTGTCTCATACAATTGGCTTGCAGCAAGACTAGGCTAGGACCCATCTAAAGGGTCACACTTCCTAGATTGGAGCTACTCACTGCCTTACATGGTTCTCATCTTCTTCAGTATTTCTGCAAATAGACCAACTCTGACAGCACTAAGGCAACTACACCCAACTGATACGTAATGATCCCAGTAAGTGGAGGACCTTTGTATGCAACAGAGTTACATAAATATTGAAGCACATGATGCCCAGCCAATGGAAATGCTGTCCAGGAACTGAGAATCCAGTAGAGCACCTCTCACGTGGCATTCAAGCAGAGGACTTACGGACCTTAAACTACTGGTGGAATGGGCCTCTCTTCTAGCAGAGAGCGAGAATGTCACAACAGATTATGCTGATTACCACACTCTTGACTACTGGACATAGCACTTCAGTTCTTATTGGAAGCTACTCCAGACAACTATTTGGATTTTTCAGTTCACAGAGGCTTTAAAGCAGAAATGGAAATTTTCTCATGGACTGACAGCAATAGAACTTCAGACTCCAAGAGACTACTGGATCCACAAGGTCCAAGAACAGTGCTTCACCATAGAACTCTCTGCCTTGTAGAAAGGAAACACTTTACCTAAAGCATCAGCAGTTCCATGTCTCAATTCTTTCCTTCAGCACCGAATTATACGCCTTGGAGGTAGACTACAATTCGCTGATTTACCTATGTCTGAGAAATATTCCATACTACTAGACCGATCCCACCATTTCACACAGTTGATGATTGCATATATTCATGTTCGACTCCATCAGCTAGGAACCCGCATTATACTAGCAGAGCTTCATAGTGACTACTGGATACTTTGTGCATGACAGATTGTCAAGAAAAAGTCCTTAACTGCTGCTTACCGTGCAAAATAGTCTACAGCTGACATTTTTAGCAAGTAGAAGCTTCACTACCTCAAGACCGAGTCCACTTAACAAGGGCATTTGTGGTGACAGGGATTGACTTCGCTGGTCCTCTATACATCAAAATTGGATATGACATCAACATTGTGTTACATACACATTATGTTATTCACTTGTGCTGCAATATGTACCATACATCTTGAATTAGCGACTATGTGTCAACTAATCATTTTCTTATGGCCTTGCAAAGGTTTGTAAGCTGCTGAGGTCTACCACATAAAGTATATTCTGACAATGCAAAGAGGTTTCCCGCAGCCAATATGCAACTTACTGAACTCCACAAGGTAATGCAGGACTCAAGCTACACAATTATTTTGCACACCATAATATCACCTGGAAATTCATCGCACCACAGTGAACAACTTGATAGGGAGGCTGTTGGGAGAAAATGATCGGCTCCACCAAGTGCTGTTTAACCCTTTACCACTGTGCATGTGTGTCTAAATATGTCTTGCATCTTTCCATATGGCAGGCTTTCCTGTGCTTTCGAAGTTCTGACTTTCATTGTTGACCATTAAGATCCGTTAGAGACAGTGTTGTGGTAACCCTGAACACTGATTATTATGTTGCTACATGCTGTAGAAGGATAGACTTGTTTCCCTTGTTAGCTGAAAAAGCGTTTGTTTTTTTTTTTTAATTTATTTATGGGTGCTCCTTAGCGTGTTATTCTATATTGAGCAAGAAAGACCGGTAATTTTGCTCAGAGGCCGCTTTATCAGGCTTGAGGTTCTTTTACGTGCCATATATCTACAACATGGGACCACCGGCTTTACCTCCTTTCCAAAGGAAGCCATGTTAGAGATTTTTACGCCCAAAAAAATCCATTGCCCTCCGCCAAGTTTGGACCCTTGGGAAAAAAATTAATAAAATGGTGGTTTGCTTCGAGTAACTTCCATGTTCTGTATACATTTACACTTCAATTGTGTAATATGTATGGTCAACGGCACTTGAAAAGGACTGATATTGAATTTTCTGTGAAATAAAACTATAGAGTTCTGCATATGTATGTTGAATAGCTATAACATTTTCCTGCATATGCTATGTTACATCCCAGCCTAAAAATGATTGCTGTTAACGATACTATTTATTCATACTTTAGAATATAATATTTCTACAAAATGTCCATTGTCTGTTTTGTTTTGTAACAAGGACATTAACCTTCAGGAACATTCTTGAATCTGATGAGCCTACTGGAGATGGAGATATTGACTGTGTTTTTATAGAGCCTCCAGAAGCCAACATCTATTCTGATGAGGATTCAGGTGAAGATGGGGGTGGTGCAGTTGGCAATCTTACTGGACAGCAACTTTCTAGTAAGGCAGACATTGTTGTAACCAACAGCGAAAGTGTAGGAGGTGTGAGTGACGATCCTGTCTCAGAAGATAATGTACGTTTAGCACCTCAAAAGAAGAGGAAAATTGCGAAGAAAGCAGTTGTGTGGAGTAAGGACGACAATGCTGACTCTGTTGGTATATTCCCAGAAGGTAGTTACATGTTGCTATCCGGCAAACTTCCAATCGAATGCTTTGAACTTATGCTTGATGAGGTGATCCAGTTTCCGATTGAGGAATCTAGGTAATATGCAGTATTCAAAAACTGTGATGATCGTAAAATATCGACAGAATAATTGAAACTGTTCCTTGCTATCCTCATTCTCTCCAGTTGCAACAATGTTCCTAGTTAAAGATCACATTGGGAGGCCAGAGAATATGTACATAATCCACTTGTGGCAAGGGCTATGAGAAGAGATCGCTTTCTGGAAATTTGCCATTTCATTCATTGTGCAGATAACACTGAATTGGATGTGAATGAAAAGATGTGGAAATTGCAGCCTCTCATGAATAAGCAAATAAAATATTCATCTCCCATTTCCAGTCATAGCGGAATATTGATTTCGATGAATGCATGGTGGCATATTATGGAAGGCATAGCTGCAAACAGTTTACTCATAGAGAGCCTATTCGTTTTGAGTACAAAGTATAGTGCCTGAACACTACCTCAGGCTACCTGATAGATTTTGATGTCTATCAAGCAAAAACTCCATGTGGAAATGAAGAGTATGAAGGAAGGCTTTGAAAAGTGCTGCTCCAATGGTGCAGATGCTGAGTGAGCTCCCTGCTCATCTAGTTCACTTGCCCTTCTGATTGTATTTTGACAATCTATTCACTGGAATAGAACTGCTGGTTCATCTAAAAGCTTGTGGGTATGGTGCTACTGGGACAATTACAACAGAATTCCAAAAGATTGTCCTCTTGTGCCTTCAAAGGAAATGAAGAAACAGCAATAAGGTACCTACGACATGGCAAAAAGCTCTGAGGCATAAGTATTGTTTGCTGGGCAGATAACTCAGTAGTTACCACAGCATTGGCATGTCATGTGTTGAGCAACTTTCTTCAGTGTCCAGATATTCCCAAAAAGAAAAACGTAAAGTTTGGGTCAATCGACTAGCTGTATTTGCAGCCTACAATACAGGAATGGGCGTAACTGATAGAATGGACCAAAATGTGTCACACTATAGAATTGGAATACGTGCAAAGAAATGGTGATCTATTTTCACATGGTTGCTGGATGTGCCAGTTCACAACTCCTGGGTACTTCTAAAGAAGTCCAGAAATAATATTTCGCATTTGGATCGCTATATCATGCAGACATACCTCGATCAGTATAAAATAACACCATTAGGAAGAGGTTGTCCAATCACATCAAGGTTCAGTATTTACCTGAATCGCATTGCATTGCAGCATTACTGATGAAATCCAGCTCAATGAATATAATTACCTTGTAGCACCCTGCAATAGACAATGCACTGGAAAGCAATGCACCAGCACTGTTTGCACTGAGTGTATAAAATGCAATGTTGGTCTTTGTATATCCTGCTTTGAGCAGTTTCACACTATATAAAAACATTTTCTCCTGTTTTTGCTAAGTAATTGAAATATATTTGTATTTTATATCTTTATTTCAGTGATACAGTCCAAGTGTGTGAAAGTGAGATATAGTATAAAACATCTACTTTGAGTTTATTACTTACACTATAATCCTTTGTGATTTGCTTTCTGTAACATTAATTCATCAAATGGAAGTTTGTTCAATTGTAAGTAAGATTATAACTTAATTGCATTATTCATGCTAATTCTTACTGAAGAATAAAATGCTTACACAAGTGCCTAACGTGAGACGGTAAGTTGTATCACAAATTACTCAGATGTAATTAATGATAATAATATGAATATGTATTTTTATGTAACATTGATTTCAGAGGTTTAATAATTGTAATTATTATTGGTAAATAATAATATACGGCTCTACTGAAACTGTCAACAATAACGCAATAATGCAGCGAGGGGATGAGTTGTTTATCGTTACCGGGAACCAGGAAGTTACGTAATGTTTCGCGCCTTTTCGGTAAAAAAAGCTTCTAGAATTTTCCCTAAAAGTAATATGTATTAGTGGTTTTCATTGGATAGTAAAATAGACGCTAATGTTGGCGCGTTTTATTAGCCAATAGCATTTCATTTATAATCTTTAGGCGTATCTTGAGGCAAGCCTATAAATAAGCCAGGCCGAGGTAGCGTGTCCCCCAGTGTTCAACAAGATTCTCAACACATAACACGTCAGCTCCCAGTTCAACAAGATTCTCATGTCGGTCTCTCAATTCGTAAAGTTACGCGCAGCAGAAGTACGAGAAATCTTATAAAGTATTCTACAGTTAAATATACAAAGTTGAAGTACGTGAGTTAAAAGTGATAAGAAGTTAGTACAAACAGTTTCAGTATGGCGAGTATCCAGATAAATCTGTGAAAGTGTTCGTGAACGTGTTCTGCAATAAAAAATTATAAAACCAATTTCTTCGTCAATATCATTTCTAGACAAAAGATTCCTCTCCGCTTCACACCCTGCAAGAGATACAAGTTCTACCAAGAAAAGATGATAGCTAGCCGGAGGACAGTATACATAACCTTAAATTATTTCAGAAACTAATTCATACAAATTGCTACGACAGAGGGAACTACGGACCAGACCAACGAATGACGTCACACAAGATGGCTTCACGTGAAGTAAACACGTAAATTTGCTATTGCAAATTGGCACCCATAACGTGGGGCGAAGTGACCAGGAAAGGAATAAGATGACCAGGACGTGGGGCGCGATAACCAGGAAAGGAAGGCGAAGCGACCAGGAAAGGAACTCGAGTAACCAGGAAAGGATCAGAAATAACCAAGAAGAATTGAGAGGACCAAAGGAGGAATGCAGCGGTGAGATCATCTACAAGACCCAGATTCAAGAAACAACAGGGACGACAGACTTTGATCGTAATTCCGAGATTACGAGGCAACAGGGAATTCAACGCAAAAACATCGAAACGACGTAGATTCATCACAACACAACGCAGAAGCGACATCAAATCTAGGAGAATGGGGCAGAACGCTGGACATCAAAGCTACATCAACCGAAAGCATAACAAAGGTATCGTAATTTTTTTTTAGAAAACAAAAACAATGGCTACTAATAATATTGAAAAAAACAATGATGGAGGGGGATAGTGTAACAGTTAGCTGTAATTCAATACAGGTTACAAAAAAAAGCTCAAACAATGTAGTTTTTGAGGGAGGAAATGTTAGTGCAGAAAGTAAGAATAGAATAGTAGGAAATATTACTATTGATGCTAGTGTGATGATGGAAATGCTGAGAAATATAAGTAAGGAGATAAGGGAAGATCTTAGTAAGAAATTAGATCAAAACAGGGAAGATATGCAAAAGAGTTTTGAGGAATTGAGGAAAGCTATGGACAGGAATCATAGCAAATTAATTGAAAATATTGGTAGGAAGAATGAGAAATTAGAGCAAACAGTAGATCAAAGCAGTGAAGAAATGGAAAAGAAAGTTATGAAGTTAGATAGTAGTATGCCAGAAATGAGAGATGAAAATGAGGAAGTAATAGTAAGTGAGATAGGAGAAGTTTCAAAGAAAATGTTAGACATGAGCAAGGAAATAAGTAACAAAGAAAGTGAGGTTAATACTAAAAGTGAGGTTAATGTAGAATGCACAGAGTTAGGAAATCAAGTGAGTAGTATTTCAAGTGAGTTAAGAGAGATAAAAGAGGTTAGGAATGTAGATGTAAATGAGGCGCAAGTTAATTTCAGAGGGGAAATATCAGAAATACAGAAAGAATCAGAAATGCAAGGAAATAAATTGTACCAAGATGTTCAAAATGAAAACTCCAGTCCAGTACAGTTTAGTACAGATTTGTCAGAGTACTCTCAAGTTAAAAAGGTAGCAGATGAATTGAAAATGAAAGTTGTTAAAAGATGTATTGTTCAGGAAGCTTTAGATTGTTTTCAAATGTTATCATGGGACGAAATGTCAACTGAATACAATAGGTTATTCATGAACAAAAATTTGAAGGTTAGGATACGGTTACGAGTAATATTTAGCCATACACAATTTGATCCAGGAGGGTAAATAGCAATGTGATGTAAAGTAAATGATGGATAGGTAAAGATGACTCGCAGAGAAATGTATTGGAACGTAAGAGGGTTAACTATTTATATATATATATATATATATATATATATATATATGTCATGAGAAAAGAGGAATAAATAATAATAATAATAATAATAATAAAAAAAAAGAATTAAATTTTTAGTAACTGTAACAACATTTGAAAATTAAGAATGCAAAGATTGAAACTTAAGATGATATTAAATTAAAAGTACGTAAATACAATTCCAAGATTTAAACATTAAAAATGCAAAGATTGAAATTTAATATGATATTAAATTAAAAGTACGTAAATACAATTCAAAGAGTATTGTTAAAATAAAATTCAGAATAACAAAAATTGGTAAAAATAAATAAAAAAAAATACTTATGTAGCAAACAGAAAAGGTGAAACATTGTCAAGATTTAAGAGATGTAAATATATTTGCAAAGTACAAAATAACAAAAAATTTGGTAAATATAATTAAAAATAAAAAAAAAATACTT
Organism: Deroplatys truncata; assembly: GCA_030765065.1. NCBI lineage: Eukaryota > Metazoa > Arthropoda > Insecta > Mantodea > Mantidae > Deroplatys > Deroplatys truncata. Next base: position 233,660,696 of record CM060990.1, read on the forward strand.
ATGTAGCAAACAGAAAATGTGACACAGTGCCTAGATTTAAGAGATGTAAATATATGTAAAGGTTGAATATTTTGGTAACAATATAAGAAAGTAAACCATTTTTTGTAACACTAGTTAAATAATTTATGGTAAAGTATTTGCTATAAAAAAAATTGTAATGTCAGATTAATATCTAAACAAATTAAACCAAAGCCAGTAAGTAGTGGCGAGATAAAACATATGTCATGTGTTAAATGCGTGTGAAGTGTTAAGTGAAAGTGATAACGTGTGTTCCAAGATTTAGGAGACTAAAAACACAATTTTAAAATTTCTAAACAAGTTATAAATATTTATAATTATGTTTCTAGTGGGGCATATGAGACGGTAATTTGTATCACAAATTACTCAGATGTAATTAATGATAATAATATGAATATGTATTTTTATGTAACATTGATTTCAGAGGTTTAATAATTGTAATTATTATTGGTAAATAATAATATACGGCTCTACTGAAACTGTCAACAATAACGCAATAATGCAGCGAGGGGATGAGTTGTTTATCGTTACCGGGAACCAGGAAGTTACATAATGTTTCGCGCCTTTTCGGTAAAAAAAGCTTCTAGAATTTTCCCTAAAAGTAATATGTATTAGTGGTTTTCATTGGATAGTAAAATAGACGCTAATGTTGGCGCGTTTTATTAGCCAATAGCATTTCATTTATAATCTTTAGGCGTATCTTGAGGCAAGCCTATAAATAAGCCAGGCCGAGGTAGCGTGTCCCCCAGTGTTCAACAAGATTCTCAACACATAACACGTCAGCTCCCAGTTCAACAAGATTCTCATGTCGGTCTCTCAATTCGTAAAGTTACGCGCAGCAGAAGTACGAGAAATCTTATAAAGTATTCTACAGTTAAATATACAAAGTTGAAGTACGTGAGTTAAAAGTGATAAGAAGTTAGTACAAACAGTTTCAGTATGGCGAGTATCCAGATAAATCTGTGAAAGTGTTCGTGAACGTGTTCTGCAATAAAAAATTATAAAACCAATTTCTTCGTCAATATCATTTCTAGACAAAAGATTCCTCTCCGCTTCACACCCTGCAAGAGATACAAGTTCTACCAAGAAAAGATGATAGCTAGCCGGAGGACAGTATACATAACCTTAAATTATTTCAGAAACTAATTCATACAAATTGCTACGACAGAGGGAACTACGGACCAGACCAACGAATGACGTCACACAAGATGGCTTCACGTGAAGTAAACACGTAAATTTGCTATTGCAAACGTGATCATATGAACACAGCTCCGCCTATGAAAAGCGCCGTGTATAATAAATTAATATTTTATATATGTGTTCTACTAAACACCTGAAGTAACACAGATAAAATCAAATTCAATAAAAAATAAAAATAATTTTGGCAATAAAGGATTAAGGAAGGGTTTGGTCAAGTACACCAAGTGGGCTTGTTGAATACAATTCCAGCTGGTACTAGGCTGCCCTGAACTGGAGCTCAAGACACTGAAGGTGAAGCGCTGACACCTGCTCACTTCCTGATTGGCGAAAAGCTCATGACCATCTCATACAGAACCAAATCAAACACGAAAAGAGACCTCACAAAGGAATTCCGAGCCAACAAAAAATGATGGAAGATTTCTTTCAATGCTGGAAGGAGTGCCTTCTGGAAGTGCACACATTCGATGAAGTAAAAAATCCATAAGGATGCCGACAAAAGTCCAGAGTGGGAAACATTGTCCTTCTTCAAGAGGACATCCCTCCCTGATACATGTGCTGGAAGGCACACGTGCAGCAGTTGGTGCATGGAAGAGATGGGAAGGTGCAAACGGTCATTTTTCGCCAGCCAGATAGGTCTACAATCAGCTGACCCACCCAGCTGGTCATACCTCTCAAGGTTGACCAGGGTGGGGAGGATGTTGCGAATAGTTATGTGTAAACGACAAATTTTTAAATGTGTCATTATATACTCTTTGTATTTTTCTGTTGTTTTACAGTTCTATGTCTGTACTTTATAGTTATATGTTGAGAGTAACAATAATGTGCGAAAAATGACAAAAAATTTTTTTATTAATCTCCTAACAACTCTATCTTTAAATATGTGCATGTAGCAGAACTCCAATATGGCTGCAATGATAGAATTAAAGGTATGTACTATGTATTATAATGTTCTAATTTTTTTTTGTATTTGCTAAATCCCTTTGTCAGTATAACATACTTTTGAGAATAACGTATTAATCTTATGATTTTTTAAAAGTATTTTATACTGAGATTCCACTGTATTTCAAAATTCTCTGAACAGTTTTTCATCCTTAGATGTCACTAAATGAAGCGCTCAAGGGAAAGGTACTTTCAAGAACAGCTAGTACACCCACTTTAATGCAATGAAGTCATTCTTATTACAGATGGAATTAGGACAGAAATGTACTTAAAGCAATAATACTGGAAATGGCTATTTCTCACACATACCTATTTCCAGATACATCAAGTACATGCAGTTCAGAACAGTTGCCCACCTCTGCAGGTAAATACTGAAGCTTGTTATCTCTCAAAGATAGCACACCTAGCTGTGAGAGATTTCCTGAAAGAAAAGCTGATATTAATAACACAGCTAAAGGTTTATCTCCAACAGCTACTACGTATACTATGTTTAGTTGGTTTATTACCAAGCACAAGTAGTAACACTATATTTTTAGCCGTAACCTTGCCTTGAGTGAAATTATGGAAGGACAACCCTACTTGCTAAATACAAGTGACTATTCTACTCTACAGGAATGGCATTCATATGTGAATACCTCTTAATGAAGTGTTTTTAATTTCTTTATTATACTTCCATTCATACATGTCTTCTGGCAAGAAATTTAGAGCATTCAGCATTTCAGGTATAAATAAGAACTTAGATAATAATTGAAATGGTTTTTCATACAGCTCCAGTGCCTCATTTTTTACATATGGTACATATTCCTTCTCACAACTTTCAACCAAAACAACCACTTAAAACATTCTGGGTAAATAAACGAGGTAGTTGTATGTGAAAATATGTTTTATTTACTAAGGTGAATCAAATATAAACTGAACTTTTGTCCCTTGTCTTCTCAGACAACCCCGAGCAGGCAGGTAGAGTACAACATTGAAAGTCAATTTATTATCAGTGGGGGAACCTGCTTAGTGAGCTGTTTCTCTCCCCTCCCCCCCTCAGTACAACCATGAGTGAGCAATAAGTTCCATCACACATCATGCAACACATTATAATTAATGTTTTATCAAAGGCAAGTGTAAAACCATCTGAAATTTTGAATAGGTTGATAGTGCAGTTTGGGGACACCACTTACTAGGACACATGCATTTGATTGGATCAGCAAGTTTAAGGGTGGGCGAGGAAATGTGGAAAATGAAAAGACATGATTGACAACCAAGGGAAAGTCTCACAGATGACAGCATCCATCCAGTTTATGACCTTGTGAAGGGTGACCAGTGATTGACCATTGATGAAGTAGCCATGGGAGTGCTCATACCATCACCATAGAGATCATCCTTCTCCATAACACCACCAGGCCTCACACAGGAACTTTGACGAGGGATAAACTGGAGGAAATGCATTAGGAAACACTTGAACAATCTCCTGACAGTCCAGATTTGTCTCCCTGTGATTATTTTTTGTTTGCACCCTCAAAAGAAACACTGGGAGGGGAATTCAGAACAACCAAGACATCGAAGATCGCATGTGGGATTGATTGACGACTCAACCTCAAGGCTTCTTTGAAAAAGGGATCTACAAGCTTTCAAAACAATGGAGAAAATGTATAGTGTGTACAGGAGACTATGCTGAGCAAACTTAAGAGGTTTTATTTGTATTTTTTCATGGTCAATAAATGTAGATAAAAAGTCTGGTTTATATTTAACTCACTCTTGTATTAATCATCAAATTCACTGCAACTTTTGATTTAAAATCATAAATGAAAAGTACAACTGTTTTAAGGATTCTGTATAAGGGTGATACACTATGATGTGTATCATCAGTAGCTAAATATAACTAAACTAATTTTAAGCTGGAAGAAGTCACATTTATCACTGAATTACAATATTTACTTATCCCTCAATATACTTGCTGGAATACCTGCTCTTTTTACTGTTCTTCCTCTTCTTTTCCACAGTTTCTTTTCAGCAATACTCTTAGCTACTGAATAAAAGTTGAGTTAGATTAGCTACACAATACATCACTTACAATGTTGGAACATGTTTCAAAACCCATAGATTTCATCCTCAACTTCAACTGTATGCAGACTGCTGTTGCTAGGACTTGTGAGGATGCTGTCCCCTAGTGGTGTTTCAATGAACCCTCTGATGAAGTTGCCTCCAAGGGCTATTTTAAAATTGAGTAAGTGGCATTGGTTTTTTAGAATTACAATGTTTTCCCATGCTGCAAGTTTTCTACTTCAGTTATATTGTTTAGCATTTTGGGTTCTGGGTTTATATTGTGACCATGCTGAAAGCTACTGCTGATTTTTTATCTGTCTGTATATTAGGTTGCTGAAATCTTCGTTTAACCATATTTTCGAACTTCTTTTTATTTTGCTGATGTAGAATTTATTGCACTGTTTCCAGTTATTTTGTACATGCTGGATTTGTTCTTTTTTAGTATGATGTCCTGTAGTTGTGACTTCAGTATTTGAATAAAGCAAAGATTCTTTTATGGTGATATTAAGTTTTGTCCCTCAAAGGTTTTGCTAAATTGTTCATTGGTTCCTGGTGATACATGCATAGACTTCCATGGATGGAATACTGTTTTTTTGCATTTTTGCTGTTGTTCTTCTCTATGATGGCCACCGGTTCTTGCAATTCTTATGATATGCTGCATGTTTTAACTGTATATCGTTCTATCCAACAAGATGTTAGCCAATATAATTGCAAAGGTGTTGAACACGAGGTATTGTTGTGGTTTCGGTTTGAAGCTGTTACATTTTATGTAATTGTCAGTGTGTGGTGGTTTTTGCATGTGCAAGTTTATTGCCTTGCTTGATGATCCTAAGGTCCAAAAATGAAATTTTACTGTCTTTCTCTATTTCTGATGTGAATTTTATGCACTCATCCTGTATGTTTAAAAATCTCAATGCATCCTTTGTAAAACATTTTGAGATGACTGCAAAGATGCCATCAACATAACACTGCCATGGGTTGAACATCCAAGGGAAGATATTAATGGTCTGGGTTTCCAAAGAGTTCATGTAGGGATCATCCAAAACTGTGGACAGGGATTTTACCATTGCAAAATATGATTTTTGTCTATGAATTATGCAACTGAAGGAAAAGAAATTTCGCTCAATGCATAATTTGGTTTGCTGACAATATTTAAGTATTTCTTCTTGTTGCATTCCTATGGATGTAAGGTATTGTTTCTGCAGAATTTCTAACCTATATGTAGAAGTTCTTGGGAAGAGTGTTGTAAAGTCAAATGAAACTTATCTCTTCTTTAGGTTTTTTTTTAAATAAATAACTTTATTTGTACATTTTTTTTATACATAATCCTTTTTACAATATTCCGCTTATAAACTAACTTAACCTATATACAAATTTCCTTGCCAGTTATTCTGCTCCTTTTGGCTGGCACCCTGGCCTTCTGGCTCATCTGAGCATCCCTTGCTACCCTTAATCCCTATTGCCCATCCTCACCCTCCTCTGTTTACCTTCTACCTTTCTTGTCTCTCTTACTTTTCTAATCCATTTCTCTTTTACTTTCTTTAAGAACTCCCCCATATTCTTATTTTTTTTTCTTCTTTTCTTGTTAACATTTTAATTGCTACTATTTTTCCCATTTTTCCTTCCATACTTCTTGTCTCCATTCTGCTAATTCTTTGCATTCTGCCATATAATGCTCTGTGCTTTCACTACCTCCACATAGTTCACAAATTCCGTTTTTTCTGTCTCTTAGCCCTCTCAGAAACAATGATCCTCTTCTCATCCATGCAAACGCTTCTTTTTCCGCTCTATTACAATAATCCACATACCCTTCTCTTCCCCATTTCCTTTTTACTAATCTATAGAACCCTAGTGATGTTTTATTCTCTAAGCATCCCCAAATCTCTTGTCTTTCTATGTCCTCCACTCTGCTTCTTACTGTTATCCAGAAGCCGTTGCTATTTCTTTCTCCTGTTCTCCAAATATCTCCCATTCCTATCTTCTCCATAATTTTTTCTACCCCTGTCCACCAGCTATTTTTATTTTTCATACTCTTTTGTTGTTCCATGCATATCTTTAAAATTTCCCCTTCATCTTTTCTCAGGCATCTAAACCAAAATTTCAATATCCTTTCTAGTATCACTCCCTTTCTTCTTGTTCTTCCTAATTCCACTAATGCTACTTCCCCTAGTGCTGATCTTGGTAATCCCAATAGCTCTTTACAGAATGTTCTATAGCTCTGGTCTATTTTTCTGCTTAATTCAGACCACCCCCCAAATTTCTACTGCATATAGCATTCTTGTTTCTACCAATGCTTCATACATTCTTTCTATCCATTTAGTTGGCATTTCTAATTTGTATTTCCACATCCTTACTCCTGTCATTGCCATCTTTCCTTTAGCCATAACCTTCTTGCAATGCGCCATCCATTCACCATTACTGCTCACCCTCACCCCCAAATAATCCAACTCCTTGACAACTTCCAACTTTAAACATCCCATCTGCCATTTTTCTTTCTTTTTTTTTTTTAGTTTATTTCCTCTTTTAAATACAATAACTTTTGATTTATTTATATTTACTTTAATTCCCCATTCTTCGTAGAATTCATGGATTCCGTTGATTGCTTTCTGTAGCCCAATTACCGTTACTGCCCCGACCATAAGATCATCCGCATAGAGTAAACCTGGTATCTCTCCATTTGCTATTATGGGACAGTGCAGATTTTTTTCTTTCACTCTTTCTAGTATGTCATCTATGAATATATTAAATAATATAGGGCTCAATTTGCACCCTTGTCTTAATCCTATTGTTTGCTGAATCATTTCTGTAATTCCATTATTTTTTACATCTTATACAAAATTTTATATCTTTATAAATCTTCTTAATTTCTTTTATAACATTTCCACTTACCCCTTTCTTGCTTAATTTATAAGGTAATGCTTCTCTATTTATTGTATCAAATGCTTTTTCAAAATCTGCAAAAAACATGTATATCCTTCCTCTTTTCCTGCTCAGATACTTATCTATTATAGTCTTTATTATAAATATATTATCTATTGTTTGTTTACCTTCACTAAATCCTGCTTGATACTCTGACAGTTTTCCTTCCTCTTCCACCCAGTTTCTTAATCTGTCGGCCAATATACCTGTGTATTTTAAAATAAAGAGAGCTGAAGGTTGCTACTGTTGAGTTGAAAACATGCTGACGATGTGAGCAAACCGTCTTCCGAAACGCGTTCAAGTAAGAACATTTTAGTGATGTAGTGTAACAACCTTCAACTCTCTTTATTTTAAATTATGACACATCACTGTTACTAGCTTCTCAATCTTCAAAATTAATTAATACCTGTGTATATTTTCCCTAATATTGATAGTAAACTTATTCCCCTATAGTCTTCTGGTCTATTTGCTCCTCCCTTCCCTTTGTAGATTGGTACCAATAACTTATTTTCCAACATTCTGGCACATCATTCTTTTCTTTAATTTTATTTAATAATTTTATCATCGCTTTTAAACCATTTTGCATTTCCCCATATATTTTCCAAAATTCCCCTGGTATTCCATCTATTCCTACTGCCTTGCCTTTTTTTATATTCCTTATTTGCTGGTAAACTTCCATCTGAGTGATTTTACCATCTAATTTTTCATTGAATATTTCTCCTTGTCCTACTTCTTTTGTGTCTCACTTTACTCTTCCCTTTTCCAATTAGCCTTCTAAAGTACCCTATCCATTCGCTCGCTGTAATTTCGTTTTTCTCCCCTCTATTCTTGTTCATCATCCTCACTATTTCCCAATTTTTTTTTAATTTTTTTTTTTTTATTTTTTTACTATCCTTACTCTCTTGCTATCTTTAGTTTCCTTTCTATATTTCTCTGCCATTCTTTCCTCTTAGCCTCAAGCAAACCTTTATATTCTCCCTTAAGTTTCATCAGATTTTGTCAATCCCTTTCCTTCTCTGATCTCCTTCATTTAATAAGCTCCTTAAATACCTCCCTTTTTTTTTGCTCTGCACTCTTCATCAAACCATCCCTTAATTTCTTGGCCTTTTCCGTGCCTTCCTTCCATCCCTGCTCCTGCTCTTGTTAGTAATAATTTCAGTAGCTGTATTACTTTTTCTGGATTTCCTTCATCCATAGCCATTTTTATACCACACTCCACAATCTGACTTACCTTTGAATTTAATTCTTTTAAAAAGTCCTCTTTTAATTCCTCTCTCCATTGTTTTATTGTTTTTATTCTAGTTATTTCCTTATTCTTTACCTTCTGTTCCAAAACATTTATTTGCATCATTAATGGAAAATGGTTACTACCTACTACTTCGTTTATTATTTTAAATGTAGTGATTCTGTCCTCCAGTTCCTCACTACATAACATGTAATCTACTACACTTTGCCCGTTTGCATTTATGAATGTAAACTCCCCTTCCTCATCTCCTTCCATTGTTCCATTACATATTAACATGTTGTTTACCTCCCTATTAATCACTCCGTCCCTGCTTTTCCTTGGCCTTATCACATCCCTATCTTCTTCTACCTGCTCTTTACCTAATAACCTTCCATTCTCCTCCCCGATTCTCGCATTCAAATCTCCCATCACAATAAATTCTGCCTCTGGCATCTTTTCTTGTATTTCTTCCATGTTTTCTTCTAGTTTACTATAAAAGTTACTGTCGTAAAAATATGATGCTTCTGACGGGTTATATGCCATCCCTATTCCTAATCTTAGTCCGTTATTCTGTTTAATTATTCACCATAACACATTGGGACCTCTATTCTCCATTTTTTCTATATCAATAATTGTTTCTGTATCATTCTTTAAAAACAAACCTACCTCTCCTGATGCTCTTCCCCTGTCGCATCTTTTCCTTGCCTTTTTCTCTAGAAACTTAAAACCTGCTATCTCTGCTACCTCTTCCTTTCCCAACCATGTCTCTGCTACTCCAACAAAATCCATAGAACACACAATGTGTTTAATTTCACTGCTGCCTATCTTATTTCTTAGCCCTTCTACATTCCAAAACATTAATTTCAGCCCCTTTCCCTATTTATTCTTTGGTAGTTCTTGAAACTTAAAATTCTCCATAATTTTCCTTATCTTATAGTTCTAGGCTCCCTTTCCCTTTCTTCTCTTTCACCCCTAAGCTGAATGTAATCCTTAGATATAATTTGCAAACCTTTCTTTTCTATTATTTCTTCTGCCTCACTCATGGGCCCTACCAATATCCCTTCCCCACTTTGCATTTTACCCCTCTCCACACTTTCACTTCTCATTGTCTCCCTTCCCTCACTCTTCACAATTCCTGCTGCCTCCCCACTTCTTTCTTCTGGCCCCTCCCTCTCGGCCATTTTGCTCACCAATGTTGCTTCTTCGCCTTCTCCCTCCACTACCACTCTTCTTCCTTCCTTCCTCTTGTTGTCTCTTGTTGATGTATCTCCCTTGTCTCCTCCTCTCGTCTCTCTCCAAAGCTGCTTCTCCCACTTCTTCTGCCCTCCTGATCAGCTGTCGTTCTCTCGTGTTGATGCCTTCTTCTTAGCCATGTTTGACTTTGCTGAAATCCTGCTGACAATCCCATTCTTTGTTCAGGTCTTTGTCCTGTGTTTTCCGGCCATTCTATATTTTGCTGCGGTGCGTATGTTCCTCTGGTTTCGTTTCTTTTAATACTCATATTCCAATTTTCACCTTCCACTATTAATTGTAGACCTCTTAGATGCTTTTTTTCCTACCGCCCTTGCTTCATTCATTCTTTTAATTAATTCCTTCCTTTGTCTTTTTCCTCTTTTGTATAGTCCTGTTCTATAAATATTTTTGTCCCCCTTAGTCTTCTTGTTTGTCTTAAAATCTCGCATTTTTTTTCCCTCATTGTCAATTTCAAAATAATAGGTCTTGGCTTTCTTCCTTTCTTGCTTATCCTAAATATCTTCAATTTCCCAGCCATACATCCGTATTCCCACAACATCATCTACATTTTCATATACCGTGTCTTCCAGATTTCTTCTGTCCTCTGCCACCCCAAATATTATGCAGTTTTTTCTTCTCTTATACATTTTGTATCTTTTTTCAATCCCATCTATACCTTCTCTACATTCTGATGTCTGTTTCTCCATTTCTTCTCTCTGTATTTTCATTGCTTCTTTCAGCTCTCTTGTATTGTTATCCATCCTTTTTCCTAGTTGCATTCCCATCTCCCTTATTTCTTCCATTAATTTGTTCATTTCCACTGGTCCTGGTTTCTGTTCCACTCCTCCTATTATCAACAATATCGCGATTAACATCATGATGACTCCCCATATCTGATTTTCCATTTTTATTTTTCCGTCTTTTCTTATTTTTTTTCCTGCCAAAACTTCTGATTCTGCATCAGTACATTTGAACGCCCACTCCCATTTTTTTCGTGTTCTTTCGTGCTTGCTCCGCTACACAACCTTCCCCTCTTGCTGCTGGCTTATGACTCCCTCTTTAGTTATTGTGGTATCAACTAATTCAAGGTAGTTCAAATTCATACTGTAAACATTTGGCACAGAACTAGACCTTTCCAATAAGCACTTTGAAAGTTTACAAGTTTGGGAAACAGTTTTGTTTGTGATCAACCTTCTGGATGTACCTACTTTATGTATTTTTATAGTCCATTAATTTGGGGTAGTGATGGACTGTCCAGCTTTATTCTGTATTTATATTTTTGGTTGGTTAGCAACCATGCTTTAAGATTTTTTTCTATTGCATTGGTAAGAATTTTAGTGGATCATGTATTTATTCTGAGAAACCAAATGGTTATGGAAATGTCAATTACAAAAATAATAATTCAAATACAAATCTGCTTATATAGGGTAGTTAAATTATATTCGAACCCACTCGGGGCCTCTCTTTAATGCGCGAGACAGCCGGCAGAGACGGGCTAAAATCCTTACCTTATAATAGATGCTGGAAATGTTGACTTTCTGCTCTCAAAGAGGCAGCATATCTCGTGTAAACATTCTCGCTCTCTCCGAAGCTCAGCAGCAGGATTTCTTGTGCTTTCTTGCACAATGTTTTCTTTAAGTTCCTGTAGTGTGCGAGGATTGGAACGATACACTTTGTCTTTTAAAGAAACCCATAAATAAAAATCACAACCCGTTAGGTCAGGAGAACGAGGGGGCCACAAATCAACACTGATTATTCTGTCATCAAACACCTCTCTTATTGCATGTAATGATTCGGCAGCCATGTGTGCTGTTAAACATTATGTAGGACCAAATTTTTTGTAATTGTGTATGCATACCTTCATCAAACAGTAGTTTAGTGTTTACTGATGATTAACATCAAACCCATGTAAAAAGCTATTAAGCAATAATGCACACCAGCTGGCAATTCTTTTTATTCGAAGACTGTAAGACATAAATATTGAAACACTGCATTTTTTTTTTTACAGTAAAAAAGTAAAAGGCTTGGTAATGTAATCACAGATGAATATAGAAAATCGAGTAAAGGGGAGTTTCAATGGAATGTATGAACACAACCACTCCTTACACTTTTCAAGGTTCCAATATAAATTATAATTGAAGGAAATGCATTTCTCAAGGTCTGTACTACTGGCAAATAAACACATCATTTAAAGTTATCCAACAGTTTGCACATTTATCTGAAAGTTGAATTCAAAATGCATAGTACGACTTTCGGATATTTACAATCTGGCATATAGAGATCAAAGAAAACAAAGATTGATTACAAATCCAATACCACGCCTTATATGTTGTACTGGATTTGTAACCTATAAGTTCTAGCAAAAAGATATTTACTATCTTTCAAGAAAGTAGATGCACACCTTTTGTGGATCATTATTGTTCAGGCATACTTCTAAGGAGGGTATGCAATTTAAATCAATTGCAGTGGAAACCGACATAGCAGGTTAATGACTTTGAAGATTTCCATGCCTTTATTTCCGTTTTATGTCCAAGTATGCACAAAACATTGCAAAGCTATTTAAATTGGAATTTGTGCCTGAATTACCGGCTACTTAATTTAGGGGATAATGTATGCAACAGCATATATGGTAGTGCTTAACTTCAGTGGAATGAGGTTGTTCGGTATAAAAAGCAAATCTTGAACTGTTAAATTAGCTGAATCGTTAACCCATTCGTATCATATGATGAGCTGAACTCCTCAAAGTTAGTAATGGCATTTAAATCGCATGAAGAGCACAGCACAGGTCGCAAGTATGTGATGGCCAGTAAAATTACACATACAGTAGAGCCCCGGTAATTCGAGCTAATTGGGGCTGACACTACCTCGAATTACAAAAAACTCGGATTGTACAGAAATATCACTAAATCAAGGGTATATCATAAATAAATATTAATGAGTACAATAATGGTTAAAAAAAAATCAATAAAAAAAACAAACAAACAATTTAGTACATACCTGTGTTATATGTACATATATGGGCACGCATTTTCAAGTTGCAAAAATATAAGTTACATTTGAAAGAAATTGTCCAAAGTCCTTTGTTTTAAAATAGAACCTCGTTTTTTAGCAGCAATGTCGCGCCATTTTCTAAGAGGGATTGCGTCAGTTGGAGTAGCTTCTGCCTGCTGCTCGATATAATGCAATGCCACATCTAGCGCTGCCAAACCCTCGGTGTGAGTGATCACTGGTACAATTTCTTCAGGCAATTCCTCATCGCCACTATCTTCAGCGGACTCACTAAGCATTTCAACAATTGCAAGATTGGTCACTTCAACTGTTCATCACTGTTCATCCATTCTGAAACCCCACTCGCATTCACATTTTCACATCCAGCAAGCTTTTTCATCAGTTCTGCCAATGGTAGATCATCTTCGTCTGTACTGGTATCCGTTTCATTCCGTAAAATCTGGTTCCAAGGCTTTTTTAGTATCACCGCCTTTATTTCAGACCATGAATCGGCTATCCAGTAAACTACATCTTTTATTGTAGTTTTTTATAGAAACTCTTTGATGGTTCCTTCACCTTCTGTTGTTTGTAGAAGCGCCTAAAGCAAACGACGATACTTTTTTTTTCAAGGAGTGTAAAACGCCTTGGTCCATAGGCTGTATTAAACTTGTCACATGGGGTAAGAACAATGTGCGAATACTGTCACATTGTAATTCTTCCTCATCAAGGCGTCAACCAATGTTGTCAAGCGTTAAGATTGCTTTGAAAGGCAAGCACTTTTTCTTTAGGTATCTTTTGGTCTCTGGAACAAAATCTTTGAAAAACCTCTTCTTAAAAATATTTTTGTCCATCCAAGCAGATTTTTGGTGGACATATGTAACAGGCAGTGCAGAAGCAGTGATATTCTTTAAAGCTCTAGGCTTAGCAGACTTCCCTATTACCAGTAGCTTCAGTTTATGGTCTCCACTTGCATTCTATGCAGCAAGAACCGTTAACCTCTCTTTACGTTCTTTGTAGCCCGCTGCAGCCTTTTCTTCTTTTGAGGCTAAAGTTTTAGATGGAAGCATTTTATAATTTAGTCCTGATTCATCACAATTATACAGTTGATCAGGAGTAAGATTTTCTTCTTGTATAAATTTTCTTAATTTCTCACAAAATTGTTTAACAGTTTGAGAATCTGCAGAAGGTTTTTCACCGCAAATTTCAAGTTGCCTTATGCCGTGTCACTTCTTCCACCTATTCAACCATTCTAAACTTGCAGTGAAATGTCCTCACCTTCAACTCATTCCTAAAAAATACAGCTTTTTCTTGCAGAATAGGCAATAAAATTGGATTTCCTTTTTGTCTTTGTTGAGTAAACCAAATGAACAAAGCTTCACTCGTTTTTTCATACCCAGATTTCTTCATTGACTTCCATTCAAATGATGAAATAGAACACTTGTTAGATGAAAATTTCTCAATTTTGTCTCTGTTTCTACACCAATCTCCAAATGTCACTTCACGACTCCATACCCAGCAGCAAGTTTTTTTTAATGTTTCTCCTTTGTTTAGTCTTTTTTTAAGCCTCCAGTTTCACATTCAATGGTACAAATTTTCTCTTACTCTTACCAATCATTGTAATGTATGAATTAAAACATTAAGAAACACAGTTACATACGTACAACACTTTATAATTAAAATGACACAGGTGGGCTCGCTACAGTTCAGATGTTACTACACAATCATCTACATACAACAATGGTCAGCCTACGTTGTAAAATCTGTATTTTTACTTAAGCATATTTTAATGACCACTGTCACTGAATAGGGACAACAATAGGGGTAACAATAAGAACGGTATGCACTGCACAACTGATTGTCAGGCAGTCCCAATTAGTGAAGGGTTGACAAAGAAAGAGCAAGTGCACTCCTGGAAATCTAATGGTACCTGTCCATCTGTAATAGAAATGCATTAGTAGTCTGAGGCCAAGGTTATTTCTGTGCGTTATGAACGAAAATCTAAAGTGGGACAGTTTTACCTGTATTGTACATAGAAAATTGAAAGAAAGTTCAAAATGTAACACATTCGGAAGTGCGTAAAACGTATATGTGGACAACGTATAAAAACAGGATCTTACTCTAGTTTTATCTAAAATTTTAATTTTCTTAAGACCAGCTCAAATTACACAGAACCTCGAAATATTGGCGCTCTACTGTATTTGCATTTTTAAGGGGTGGCATTCAAAGGATCTGCATATATATTTAAAAGACTAATAAACAGAAAAATGAATGCTGCTGGTATCGTGAGAGCAAATAAGGATATGTTGCCTGATATATCTCATAATAATTTGAAACATGGCAAGTATAAATTATGTTCTGCAATAAATGTGCTTGTGTGAAATAGAAGAATAACAAAGAATTTATTTAAAGGTGAGTCGGAATTGTTACACTAACATCACTTAAGTTTACTCACTTAACATGTTTCGGGAAACGGTTGTTCCCATCCTCAGAAGCTAATCCGACTGGCCCGTGTTGTTGGTGTTTCCGTTTTGTGGACTGGATACTGTAGTGGCATCTTGTGGTGGTGAAATGTACTTCCATAGAGGATTTGGTGGCGGCAAATCAAAATTCATAAGATGTGTGTTGTGTTTCAGAATGGTGATCTTCTCCCATGCATCTAATTCGGCTGCAAATTTGGCTGGTTTGACTAATGTAATATTGGGTTTGATGTTGTGATTAGTGATCCAAAAATGGTGTGAAACTGCAGATTTGTCCATTTGTTTGTATTTGATACATCTCATGTGCTCCTTTAGCCTAGTTTCTAGGTTTCTTTTTGTCTTACCTATGTATACTTTATTGCAATCTGAACAAATGATTTTGTAGATTCCAGCTTTTTTTGTCTTGTGGGATGGGGTCTTTTAACTTGTTACAAAGTAATTTCTCTATGTTAAATTTGTTCTGTGGAGCTAGGCTGATGTTGTGTTTCATGAAAATCTTCTTAAATTTGTGAAATGTTCCTGGGTGGTATGTGAATTTCTTGAACTTTAGCCGTTTATCTTGCTGGCTGAGATTTGTTGTGTTTCTGATGTGCTTCTGTCGTTTGAATTTTGCAATTTTTTTGTCAATAGTTGTTTTGTTGTACCCATTATGTATTGCTGTGCCTACTATATGCTGGTATTCTAACTGGTATTCCTGTTTATTTAAGGGGGTATATACCAGTCTATGTGTTAGGCTGTTTAGTACTGCATGTTTGTGTGTGGTTGGATTGAAACTCTTATTTTTATGTAATTAGTAGAGTGTGTTGGCTTCCTGTATATGCCAAAGGTTAGGTTCTTTTGTTCTCTGATGATTTTGAGGTCTAAAAATGGTAGCATGCCTTCTTTTTCTATTTCTATGGTGAATTTTATTGATTGGTTCTGTAGGTTTAGTAAGGCTAAGGAGTCTTGTATGAACCTATTAGGGACAACAGCGAAGATGTCGTCGACATATCTGTGCCAAACTTTAAACATGTATGGAAAGGAAGTTGTTATGTGTGTTTCTAAGTAGCTCATAAATAAATCTGCCAGGAAAGGTGAAAGTGGGTTGCCCATGGTTAGACCTGTTGGTTGTTGATAGAACTTCTTATTGAAACTAAAACAATTTTGTGTAATGCACAAATTGGTAAGTTGTATGAGGTCTTCTATTTCTTCTTCAAGCAAGTTAGTCTGCTGTAGCCATTTCTTTAATTGACGCAGGAGTTGATCTGTAGGGACACTTGGAAATAGTGCAATGGCATCAAAGGAAACTAATCTGTCTTCTGGTTCGAGTTCCAGGGATCTTATCTTCTCTATTAAATCTTCTGAATTCATTATGTTTTTGCTATTGAATTTTGGTAGTGAAGAGAATCTCTGTACCAACCATTTTGCCAGTTTGTAGGTAGGAGAATCAATATTGCTGACAATTGGTCTCATCTTATTACCCGGTTTGTGAAATTCACATACCACCCAGGAACATTTCACAAATTTAAGAAGATTTTCATGAAACACAACATCAGCCTAGCTCCACAGAACAAATTTAACATAGAGAAATTACTTTGTAACAAGTTAAAAGACCCCATCCCACAAGACAAAAAAAGCTGGAATCTACAAAATCATTTGTTCAGATTGCAATAAAGTATACATAGGTAAGACAAAAAGAAACCTAGAAACTAGGCTAAAGGAGCACATGAGATGTATCAAATACAAACAAATGGACAAATCTGCAGTTTCACACCATTTTTGGATCACTAATCACAACATCAAACCCAATATTACATTAGTCAAACCAGCCAAATTTGCAGCCGAATTAGATGCATGGGAGAAGATCACCATTCTGAAACACAACAAACATCTTATGAATTTTGATTTGCCGCCACCAAATCCTCTATGGAAGTACATTTCACCACCACAAGATGCCACTACAGTATCCAGTCCACAAAACGGAAACACCAACAACACGGGCCAGTCGGATTAGCTTCTGAGGATGGGAACAACCGTTTCCCGAAACATGTTGAGTGAGTAAACTTAAGTGATGTTAGTGTAACAATTCCGACTCACCTTTAAATAAATTCAATACACATCACTGTTTCTAGCTTCTTTCCATTACAATATCAACGGAATAACACAGATTTTTATTTCCTGTCAATGAAACTTGAAGCTGCTGGTATTACAGCAACAGGCAAGCTGCAGATACCCAGACTATGTAAAAAAAAAAACAAAGTGTGCCAATGAGTACCAGAAGCTAATGGGAGATTTCACTTTGTAAGATCAGGTGATAGCTTTCTTTCCTATGACACACAGCACAGAAAAATATATTTGAATGCATTAGACATGTGCATGATAAATTGCTTCACTGTTTCTTATCACATACTGCACCACAAGCGGTATTGTTTCATTGCTTTTCAAAAGATGATTGCTAAAAAAATGACCAAAAACACATTGCTCAACAGCTTTTTCAAAGTGTAAGTGTAATTTAAACTGACTATAAAATGACCATCACAATGATCTCAAAATAAAACATGACTAATGACATTTACTTTCCCCCATAATATCAAGCAACTTTTATTCAAGACATTTCCTTTTACAACGCTTAGTTTTGGAGATATTGTACAGTCTCAACTTAAATGGTCCACCCTGCATGTTAATTATAAAAAACAAAGTAGCAACATCGAAACAATTCCATTACACTACAGCAGGAACCTGTAGCTGAATATAATACATTTCATGTAACAAAATTAATTTTTTATATTAAAAAACAGTACGAGACAGCTGAATGAGCTTGAAATGCAGTTACAGTTTAGAAACTTTTCCTGGAAACTTTCTGTTTGTGGGTGGATGGTGAAACTTCCTGTAGGAATGTACACCAGTAATCCGCCAAATGGTTTTGTGACCATTTTCCCTTATAACATGTTTCCATGGGAGTATTATCTTGATGAAATTGCTGTGTTCCTCACTCACATTTCTAAACTTAGAGAGAAAAAAATCCAAATGAGAATGAAGGAAATGTAATTTCAGGGACATGTTTTATCCCATAGCCTTGTAACAGTCCAGCATGTGTTCTGTCAGTTCCCTGCAATTCTCAGACCTGACATTTCCCAAGAAATTGTTGCATACATTTTTTAAGGCAAGCCAAGCTCTTTCCCAGTATCTGTCCAACATTTCAAAGGTAATGCCCAAGTCATGAATTTCAGGTCCAATGAAAATACCTTCTTTAATTTTTGTATTACTAATCGCAGGAAATGTAGGTATTAAAAATTGAAAACTGCAGCCATCTTTGTAAATTGCTTTCACAAAATTCTTCATAAAGGGAAATTTCAGATAGAGCAGTAGCAACAGCACACTGTCTTTGTCAACAAGGAGTTCATGCAAAACTTTTTTTCACCAGGATTGAAGCTTTCTCTAAAAGGCCACTATTTGATTACATAATGGTCTTTCCTTGCCCTACTGTCCCAGAGACAAAAAACAGCAATATTTTGTGTAACCAGTCTGCATTCCTAGAAATAGTTCCAGAACTTTGAGATCATCACAGATTTTCTATTTGTGATTCGAATAGCCAGTGTAATTCAGAAGTAGTCTCACGTTATTGTAGGTTTCCTGTACCTGAATGGAATGGGTCGCTGGTATTGAAGATTTCTTGTTTCCATTATATAACAGAACAGCTTGAAGACTACTTTTTGATGAATCTATAAATAGGTGTCATCCTTATGAATTGTGGAACATCCCAAATTCTGTAAACAGCTCATTTATGTCATTACAATGTACCAAACTATCTACCATTTAGAAAAAAGTGGATAGACCAAGCTGTCCTTTATGGAATTATATACTGGTGTTTGGTTGTAGCAGGTTTTTTTCTTGAATATAAGAACCAAGTAATTCTGCTTGTCTTTTTGAAAGATTTGAATCTCTAACAGACCATTCAATTCTGCCTGTGATAATGGCTGTGGTTGTAGCTGTGATGTAGATGGTATGCAATCTTTGTGATCTTCGTGATCTGTTGGATTGTCACTACCATTGTCTGTTTCATCACCCACTGTCCATTCCAGTGGTACTTTTGGAACTGGGAGAGAATCAGAATGTGGAACTTGGCACATTGTAGATTCCAAATTTGGATAAGAAGCTCTGTGTTTTGATTTACCTGAGATTTCTGTTACTTTTGTTAAACAAAAGCAGCAATCTGTAATGTGGTATCTTGGTTCCCTCCACACCTGTGGTAAGGCAAATGGCATAGAAGGGCGAGGTCCATGTTACCAGCCTCTTAAATAGCAGGAGCAACATGAGCAACAGTTCTGGGTGCCCAACACATATCCTCATCTACCTTTGATTCAAAATACGTGTATAGCTTTTTGGCAAGCAGAGAAACAGGATATCTTTGGGACTTTGTTTAGAACTCCCCACACATATAAAATAAAAGGTTTGGTGAATTAACACACCTCCTACACATTGCTGAGCACGAGAAACACTCGAACATGCACAAATAATATTATTCACATTAGGAGATTTACACACTGCAGAAACAGACACTAGTGATTAGCTACTAACTGATGCAACTGCAACTCAACTTTACTTACACCAACCTTCTCTATGCAATGGCAATAACAATAACAGAATGTGATAAGCACTGCAACAACAAAATTCATGCACTTGTGAGGAGATAAAATTGTGCTTCTAGGGAAAAGTTTAACTGGCAGCAAACAACGGTTTTCACTATTGTAATCAGGGTGCTGAACTACATAGGAATCATACATTTTTGTTACACAGCAAATTTTATTGTTATACTGTGTAATCAAATGTGCTCATACCATACTATTTAACTGTAAAAAATGGTGAAATGGTAGAGCAGAGTTGGCATGAATGACTAATTGGGACTGTTGTAGTGAATGCATTATGAATGAATTTTGCATTGCAGAAAAACCACTTCAAGGAGAAAAATGTTATTCCATGGCCATTATAATGTGCACAGTATCCTCCTTCAAGAAGAAGTGAGCATACTTTGGGGAACCATAGGACAAACACAAAATTTCAGCGACACTGCATGCTCTACTAGCAAATCATCTTCCCTTAGCAGCTTAAGAATGGTCATTTGTGTCAATGAAAAACACATATAAGAGAACCATTTTGTAACTTGTAATAGATAATTTCATTCACCTGTGTGAAAATTATGTTTTAATAAAACGTTCGTTTCAGTTTTGTGTGCCCTGATCAGAGCTATTAAGATACTGTTTGATAATTGCTCTTTCACACTAGCCATATGTAGGCACTAAGTTATAAAGTTAAATCAGATTTGAAAAGATCATACTTGTATCAGATGAGAACTTTTAGTGTATATACAGGCATCTTGCCATGGTAGTGCTGCGGCAGGGCATCAGCACAGGAAACTAGAGATGTGTAGTTCAATTCGCAATCATTGCATTAGATTTTTAAAGTAATTTTCCCACTTAATAAGGTAATATGGAAATCAAACCCAAATATTTCAAAAACATCAGATAAAACAAAATCTATTTTGGGATCATCTTGGAGTCTACAACACAGTGCTGCAGCAGTAGCAATCCTCCCCAACAGGCAACCCTGCAAAATTTATGTTGCAATGAAGTTCTAAAGGGGTTTAATTACTTAGAAATTTTCAGCACAACATTGAACTTGAGCAAATTTTAACTTTACTGATTTACAAGGTTCGCACATTAGTATCAATACATCTGCATTCCAGTTGTTTTTATGTAATTTAATAATTATTTCACAGTCACAGTTTCATGAACCAAATATCTTTTAAGATACTTTCAGGTTTATGACAGCACTCACTAATGGAAAAACAACAACATTAATTGATTTTCCAAAACATCATCTGCTAGTCTAAATGTGGCAATGCACTAAGAGCAGCAGTGTTGTGGAACGTATCTATCTTCCATGTGCTGTTCTGTTAAAGACCAGTACAAAATGTTGTCACTGTAGAATGCATGAATTTTATGCTTCTGTTGGGCATTCTAGATTGTGATAGTTACATTCAGTATTGTAATAGCATTATTTTTTAACTAATAAACTAAAATTACATTCCTTTACAATGTATTATAGTAAAGTTGCATGGCTTGAGACGTTTTGCAAAACTCATTATTTCAAAAAGCAACAGAACACCTAGTGACATTGGTTACACATCACCTTCAGTTTGCCTGGTTTAAAGCCTGAAAAACGATATGTTTTCATCAGGTCAACCCGGTATGCAAAATAGTATACATGTCAAAATATTTCTCTGCTGGAAACAAGTTAATGCCTTAATCTGTAAATACAGTTTGGAATATGTGTGTCAAGAAGTGTAATATTATTTCCTACAGCTGATTGTTTCTTTTTCTAGTTTTAGTAATGTGATATTTTTTAAAATTCTTTGATACTCTAACTTCTTAACTTTTCAACTACTAATTATTTCTGTATTTGTTTCTCTTTCTGTATTTATTACCTCTCTGTACTCAAGATTATTTTCTGTTTTAAGACAACACAACATTCTTTAATTTACTGGTTAGGCTGTTCCTAATGACACCATTATGAGCTACAGATTTGAAACTCTTCTCTTTAATGTAGGTGTCTGTGCATGTAATTGTTCTTTCTGTTCAGTTTCATAATTGGTTTTAAATTGCAATTACTAGAGCAGACATTTAATCTCAGATGCCCAACAAAGGCAAATCAAACACACATGTAACCTCTAAACAAAAAGTGGACATTTACAATACTAAATGCATGGATCGAGTGAAGAGAAGAAGGAGAAGGAGAAGGAGAAGGAGAAGAAGAAGAAGAAGAAGAAGAAGAAGAAGAAGAAGAAGAAGAGGAGGAGGAGGAAGATCTAAAACAATTATTAACTGTTTTCCCAGTTACAAAATTATAAGTGATTAAAACCACTAAAGTTATATAATTCTCTGCATTATACTTAAAATGTAGGACTTGAACAGAATTTACTCTTAGAAAACAGCCTTAAAATCAAATTAGGCTATCACAAAAAACAAAGCTTGCATTCAAAATATTTACTTGTTTTCCAACATCATCACCTCCACTGCTGATATAAAATTCATCTTATTATAGCTAACTTGACTTATGTTGAATACATACCAATTTCAAAAGGTAAACCCTGTAAGCTGTTTCTGTCCACATTAAAATTGGTGAGCCTTGTTAACTTCCCTATTGATACTGGAAGCTCCATTAGGAAATTCTCTGTAAGAATCAGCTCCTGAAGATTTTCACATCTATTTTTAAAAAAGAAAAAGACATGAAAGCTATTGAGTAAACAGATTCTTTCTATAACGTTCATCAAGATATGAGTTGATATACATAACAATCCACAATATTTCCTGACACAAGAGGGAGATGGTTTTAAAGAATTAATGGCTTGTATTGCATTCTCCAATAAATCAGATGAATTTTTTAACCTGTGGTTATTGTTAACTGCAGGTTAAATGAGTGCACAGATTTAAACATACTAGATAATTGTGGATTAATTTAACACGCAATTAGTTAATGATTTAGTCTGATTGGTATTTTTGTGTGTGATTTTATGCAACCCAGGTGGAAAGCTGCCACATTAGATTATCAAAATAAACATTGTTGTAGTTTTCTTGAGCCTGTGTTCTGATTTTCCGATAATAAAATCTCAACTTTCTGTTCAATTACTGTACTGGGTATTTGTGGTTAATATATATCCTTTTGGGTAGTGTAATAATTATAGATAGACTGCGAGCAAACTGGTGTTGGTGTGTGTGCATGCATGAGCAGAGCCTTCTCCCTTCCTCACCACCCATGCATCATGTGACATGCTTTCCTCCCTTCTTGCATCCAGCAGACCAACAAACCAGTATATACGGTACACGTATTTTAGTGCTATTTTGCTTTTCAGTATACATTAAATGTGTCCAGAAAAATGAACTGCCAACCTTCAAAGTCAACTTGTTCACAAGTACATGCTATTGTTTACAAAACAAACAAATACCTGCCCCTAAGCCACTAACCCTCTCCCTCCCACCCTTGACCCTCTTCCTTACAATCTGATCTGAGCTTCATAACCTTTTGTAAAAGTGTACCAAAAAAACTGAGAGATGGAAGGACACTGTATGGGAAAGAGAGACTGACTCTATAGAGTCCAGAATTGTCATGGCTTAGACATTTGACAAAATGCAAATGATGTGGAAGCTATGAGATGGGCAGTTTGGGCACTGCTTTTTCACATGGGCTCTTCAGATGAGTATTCCCAACATGGCCTTCTCCCTCAAGGTACAGATAGCTGGTGTAAATTCAACCAATTAAAAGGCAGTAATACAGTCTTCAAACATCACTGTACATTGCCAGGAGCCAATTTGGATGAGAGTAAACCACTTTTCAGGGATGCTGCTGATGTAAATCTACTGAAAAAATTTCTCTACAGATAAACACAGAATCCCAACAAATGTGTCAAGAGTGTGATCTGGAAGTGACTCCTAAAACTGTGTTTATGGGGATAAACACACTTCATTTTCATGTGTATGATGCTGTGGCAACATTTAATGAAGGCAACGCAATAAAATGTGAGGCTCTTCTGAGGTTAGGGTTCAGTGTCAGTTCACAGACTGCAGGTGCAGTGTTGTGAATAGACTGCAAAGGAGGACAAATGCAGAAAAAGCCATCAAAAGCTTTGAAAAAGCTGCAAGACAGAAAGAAGAGTTGCAAAAAGAAAACTTGAGGAGAATTTTGAACAGGAGGAAGACTATGCAACAGGTATGCTTTAATGTTTCAACTTTAAACCTCATTTTCCGTAAACTTATTTTTCTTCATGTGGCTGCAAAAGGGCTGTTGCCATATACAGCAAGGAGAGCCTTTAACCTGTTTTAGGCAGACTTAAAGGATCCAACCTGGGCAAGAACCTAATGTCCCATCTTAACCTTCCTGTGATTCAGCTGTTAATAATCATATACTAATATGACAAATGGATAAGACGGGCACTCACTAAATGCACTGATCGGCTTAGTGAATTAATGACCAATCCGGTGTTTCTTCTGCTCCATATACCAGACCCCTTCTTTACTCTTTCCTATCCAAACCCTTGCAGTTGAACTCTTGTTTTTTCTGACCCTGGCAGTATTGGAGTACTAGAGGCCTAAGGGATGTTTTCTTACTATTCTCTCTTTCTCTCCTCTTACTCCATACACCACTGGTCTGTCACAGTGATAAAACATCCCCTGAGTGGCATACTGGGGATATGATTGGTGGATATAAACACACACACATGTATATATATATATATATATATATATATATATATATATATATATATATATATATATATATATATAAAAATACTCCCGGCTAAGTTCAATGAACTTGTTGACCAATGACAGATGTGCTTCTCCAAACATATTGAAGGTTGATAATGAACAATACAATTACCAAGCCATAAAAAAGAGGTGTTCATTCAGAAAATTGATTACAACTTGCTCAATATGAAAAATGATTCCCAAAAAGAAACATTCTGGAGTAACATCCTCCCATTCAGATCTCTGGGGGAAGACTGACTTGGGAAACTCACAAAATAACCAGCTTAAGATACTACAATGGAACTGCAGAGGTTTCAGCCATGACAAGAAAACAGAACTTCATAAGGTTCTACACAAGGAAGATATAGATGTGTTTGATATTACAGAAGCTATTTGGAGTTAAAAATAAATTAACACCAACCTTTCAAAACATTAAGAAAATTAATGAAAAAGTTAGAGCAGAAATTGTAAAATTAGACTTTGGATAATTAATGAACACTTCACAATATATTTTGTATATAATCCACCACAAAACATCCCAGATCTCAGTAATTAGACATCTCATATAAAACTGTAATAATGGGAGATTTTCAAAATTATGGGGTTATAATGATATAAATATCTCTGGTCGAAATGCAGAAGAGTGGATCCATAGCCAAGAAGTTGAATTAATATACAATAAATATCAAGTTGGTACTTATATGCATCACTAAGTTTCAACATATACTCCAGATGTTCTTATACATAAAGTCTTCCAATATTGCTGAATAAACTAATCACATAGTATCATAGAGCCTTGGTACAGATCATACACCTATAATAGGCAAAATCAAATTTAAACAAAAATCAATCACCATACAAAGCAGAAAGTCGTGAAATTTCAAAAAAGCTAAGTGGAAAAATTACAAAAACGAACTGGAAGATAAATTGCCAAAAGAAATTCAATTCAGCTTGGATTCATTAGATAAATAAATGGTAAAATTTGCAAAATTATAATTGGTACTGCAAAGAAACATGTCCCACAAGGAAAAGTCAAATCATACACCCCCTTCTGGTCTGAAGTGCTTGAGAAATTAAAAACAATCGAAAAGAAAGTAGGAAAAAAACTGAAACAAATAACAGAGAAAATATGCTGGAACACAAAAAAGAAAAGCTAAATTTTCAAGAAATGCTAAAGAAATTTATATGACAAATTTGTACAAAATCTGGACTATAGAAAGGAGAACAAAAAATCTTCAAATATTTGTCATCAACCAATAAGGAAATTACCCCTAAACAACCCTTGATATATAATAGCAAAGTAATAACAGAAGTCATTAAAACATAAAATGCCTTCAATACTACCTACACCTCAGATAAAATATCAAAAGAACAAAATAATATGAAACTATAACTAAAAAGAAACCTTAAACAAATAGATAACACTCAACTGAAGTAATATTCTAGACCTTTCACTCAAACAGAACTCAACACAGCCATTAGTAAAATCCACAATAAGAGCCCCGGACGTGAAAATACCCCAGAATTGTTAAAAACTTTAGGTGTTAAGGCTAGAAGTGCATTTCTCACTTCTATAATCATACATATATGGAATACCTCCATTCCTGGAAATTAGAAAAAAAGCTATAATCATCCCAGTATTGAAATATGACTAATTATAGACCAATATCCTTAGCCACCTAACAAATCTTATGGAACATATGGTGTCAGCATTACTGAATTGGTTTCCTGAATCAAATAACCTATTGTCATCCTCTCAGGCAGGTTTCAGATGGCACAGTTCGACAAATGAACAAGTAATTAAATCGAGCCAAGATATTAAAGAAGAGTTCAACAGAACAGCAGATGTATTGGCAGTGTTTGTGGATTTTAAATCTGCATACGACTCTGTTTGGAGATGTAACCTAATTAAAAAGCGGCAAGAATTTGGCATTAAATATTATATTTACACTGGATATCTAAGTTCATAACCCAAAGATATTGTGCAACAAAGTATGGTTTCACAACTTCCCAATATAAACACATATAGGTTTACCACAAGGAACAGTGCTTAGTACAACTTTATTTAACATAGATAATTTATTCATTACCTCAACTGGAAAAAAACCGGGGCTAAAACAGCATTATATGCAGATGATTTACTGTTTTGGTATTCACAGAACCAAAACAAATTTCAAAAAATTGGTGAAACCATTTAGAAAACAATAGAACAACTTTCAATGTGGTATAAAAAAATCTAATGAAGATAAGCATAAATAAAAGCTACTATCAGCTTTACAGCTTCAGGACAAAACCCCTTGAAAACAATTTAAAATATGATGATATACCATTACAACAAAAAATGCCAAATACCTGGAAGTATATCTTGATAAAAAGTTGGAAAAACCAGATTGAATATATCAAGGAAAAAGCAGCAAAAAGATTTTAAGTGTTGAAAAGACTAGCAGGAATAAAACAGGGCAGCTCCAGGAATACCCTAATTACTATCTATAATATGTATATAAAACCTGTACTAAAATATTGCTCAGAAGTGTACATAATACCATCAAATAAACATGGAGAAGAGTTTGAAAAAATAAAAAACCAAGCTTTACGCTTAATAACTGGAGCTGTCAAAACTACTCCTATTGAGGCATTACAAACTGTTACTTCAATTAAACCATTAAATTTAGAATTTAAAAAGCAAGCTCTACTAACTTGTGAAAAATTGATTAGACAACTAAATAGTAACCCATGGATCAGAAAACCGATTCCTAACACAAACAGGATATATCCAAGAGGTTATTAAAATAAAAGAAAGTCTACATATCCCAACACACAAGGAAAATCTGCTCCTTTGCAATAATCCAAATGACACTATATGTATCAAAAATAATCTAAATTTAAATACCTATGCTAGCAAGAAGCACATACATCCCTCTGAAGCAAAAGCCCTTGCAATGGAAACAATTCAAATGCAATATTCTATAAAAAAAAACACATATACAACCATGCTTCCTTCACAGATAAGCTAGGAGCTGGAGCAAGTGGGACTTGCCAATTCTTCTCCTTTTATTGTAAAAGAGATAAAACTACCACAAAATCTGATGGGGGAAATCGAAGCAATGTATGTGTCTCTATCCAACACATCTTTACATGGTTACAACAGTGCAACAATACTGTCATATTATCCAATTCCAAGGCTGCAATTCAAGCAACATCATCTACAACAACTCCTAAAATGGAAAAAAATCACAATACGATAAAACAAATCCAAAGCCTAAGAAAAGACATAGTTTTACAATGGATCCCAATATACTGCAGCATAAAAAGAAATGAAATTGCTGACATGTCAGCTAATAATCGAAAGGAAAATCTCCAATTATTATAATTCCAATTTAAACAACAAAATGTATAGCTCTAGCTCTAGAACAATTCTACAAGATCCAAAACATGTACCGAAAACTCCTCGCAAATCCTCTGTTGCCATGTTCTGCATGATTACTGATTCTGTCTGAATGAGCATCTTCATAGGATTGGAATAATCCACTCACCAAACTGCCTACTGTGTTACCAAGAAGTGGAAATGAGATATACACCTCATCAAAATATGTGAAGCCCTCCAGATGCACCAAAATCTAACATCAAAATACAGTAAAACCTTGTTAATCCAGACCAATAAGGGGCTCAATGTTGTCCGGATTATCAAGAATCCGGATTAAGGGAAATAAACAGCACAGAGAAAAATTGTGAATGAAATTACAATACTGTATAATTTTATTATAACGTAAGATACAATAGGCCCACCTGATTTTAATTACACATTCTTTATTTGTTTAGTTTGAAGAAACTATCAATTTTCTTTTGTGGTCTATCACACATCTCTTTCACCATGAGATCACAAAGACTCCTCATATGATGGTAGTATGCAGAAATCTGTTTATTGTCAGTTTTCTCGACAAAGTCTATTACACAATTCAGATGCTGTTTAACCTCATTTAATTTCACTTTCAACTTTCCAAAATCCACATCATCAGCCTCAGATTCACTACTAGTGTCCCTTGCATTGCTTACACTTTCCACAATTTCTTCGTCAGTCATGATGTAATAGCCTGGATCATCTTCATCTCCGTCAAGCCAGTCTTCGATCTCATCTACTGTGACAGCTTTCTCGCCACCCGCAACCAGTGTTTGGTGAAAGTCATTTAATTCAAATGCATTGGTGTCTAATTCAACACTGTCATCATACAAAGGTTTCTTCCACGCATTAGTCAATGTAGAGTTCAAAATGCTGTTTACTGCATTTGCAAAATTGAAAATCATGGATCTGAAATCATACAATTTTATATTCTGGAGTGCTTTTCTGCACGTTTATCTTCACCGACCAGAGGATCCTCAACTTCGAAAACTTCAGACAGGAATTTCTTTCTGTACAACCGCTTTGCAGTGTAGATAACGCCTTGGTCCATCGGCTGTATCAGGGAAGTTGTGTAAGGTGGCAAGAACACACATTTGATCTTACTATCAGTATTACACAGTTTCTTTGCATCTGGATGCACAGGTGCATTATCTAATAGGATTATGGCTTTCACATCATTTTGGTTTTTATTTTCTTGGGCCTTCTTATTGCAGGTACAGCATGGTTGTGAAACCAATCATGGGTGATGTGTGCCGTAAACCACGCATTTTTTGAATTGTAGTAATGCACAGGCAATGTGGACATTACATTCTTAACAGCCCTTGGTTGTTTACTTTTACCTACAACAACTGGCTTTAAAATATGGCTTCCATCTGCATTAGCACGTAACGCAGAAACGTGTTGTTTGCAAATTTTTGAAGGATTTGTAGGCTTGCGTGTTCTCGGGCAAGACGCGCCAAAATAGACCTGTCTCGTTGGAATTATACACTTGAGACAAATCTAACTTTTCTTCTTGAATGAATGATAGATTTTAACTTTTTTCTAAATGGGTCAACAGCTGACGTATCAGCACTTAAGCTCTCTCCACACATTTTTTTTGTTCACTATGTTATGACGCTTGCGGAATCTGTATAACCAGCCTGAACAAGTCGAAAATCCATTGATATCAAGTTGTTTCGCAAGACGTTCAGCAGCAGCTTGAATTTCAACACCTCTCACTGCAATTCCGCTTGCACAAAATTGTTTGTACCACTTGTATGTTGCATCTTCTAACTTTTGTTCACCAGCTGCCACATTCGTTTGACCTGACAATTTTCCTCATTTATATCACGTTTAATAAAAAATTGTAAGAGTTCGCCCTTTTTCTTTTTTTTATGTCCAAAACTGTTTGTTTTCAGTTTCTCGTGTATGTAACCAATTTATGCTTACGTTTCCCCGATGATATTGTAGGTTTACTAAACGACATTATGCACTCGATTTGTTTCTTTAGCTTATGACTGAGAAAGGCAAGTGTTAAACTAACCCTTCTGACAAGAGTTGCAAGCCCTATCGTAGGTACAGCAAGGGTGTGGGAAGGAGGTCAGCCTAATGTACCATTGTCATTAATGTATTCCTGGTATACCCAAGAAATGCCTATTGTACAGTCTGTGCAAAATAAAATGGACAATTTCCTTAAGTTTGTCTTAGTGCAGTACTATAATTTAAGTCAGCCATTCGCAGATTTTTTAAGGATGCTTGTCCAGATTAAGCGAAATCCGGCTTAAAGGGGTCCAATTAACGAGGTTTTACTGTATTGGGAATCCAGGAAGAGAATAGCTTTATTGTTAAATTAAGAGCATTAGATACATACATACTTTTTTTTTTCATGTATAAATTTCTTTTCCAAAGCTCCTATTGAAGCTAACTTGATGAAATTTTCACGACTTGTTTATATTAATGTTGTGCACATACTGAAACAATATTTTTATAATCAGTGAAGTTTAGGCAATTTTATAAGTGACAAAGCTTGGAAAATGTTGAAAAATATTTTTAAAAAATCCCATTATGGGAAAAAATTTATTTCTCTGTAACTAACAACCCTTAATACACAAGGCATGTATGAATGTGCTGTAAAAAATTCGCTAAGTAGCTTCTGCAGTTTCAGAGAAAAAATTTAAAATACATAATTTTACATTGAGGAGATAGCCGATTCCAGTTGCCTTAATATGTGTGGGCTGTTCCACCCACTTATTACACAATGCAACACAGCATACAGTTGACTGTATATTTGTTGTTGCAGAATGTTTAATTTTAAAAACATATTATTATTTCTCCATTTATACAGTGAGAACAGAAGGGTTGAAGTATCTTTGTGAATTTATTATAATTAATTACAAGCAGTTAATGCCTCACAGTAAAGCAAAATGTTATCTCATTTCCCAGGCATTGGGAGTGTGTTATAGATGCATGCATATTGGATTAAAGTATTATTTCTTATCTGCATGTAAGCAAACTAACTTAACTTTTTCAAAAAAAATATTCTGTTCTTTAAGCACAAAACCTTGTGAGTACCTACTTCATTTTCAGAACATACTGAAGTAATGGAAGCAGAGCAAAACATACTCAAATGTTCATCTTACAAGAGTATGTACACATTTGATATGACTCAAGCCTAATATATTCTCAGTTTTACATTCTCTGCTAACCAGATGATGTCACCTACAGCAGGAATCTCGAAATTCATAAGGTCTGCTTTATGTTTTATGATAAAAATATTCTCCCAAATATCCAATTCAGAAGGCTCCTTTACATATTTTATCAATTTAATTCCTTGTTCAGTGTTATAACAATGTTGTTATATACATAAAACTGAGAAGATAGCTGGCAGCACACCTACTGATAGAACCTGACATGGCACAAGAGTATCAGTTGACCAAGAAACTGATGATAGGGAGGATACTCCCAGAAACTAATCCTTTATAAACTTTCACATGTAAGTGGAGAATTTAATGTGTTTTTAAATTTTGACCCAATTTTTAAACATTTTAATAGAATTATGCTCTCCTGTATGAAATACTTCTTAATTACTTATATAATATTATGGTTTATAAACCAGAGAAGTGAATGTCAGACTTGCTGCAGTGCAATAGGTTACAAGATAGTCAAAAGGGAGGTAGGAAATTTTATACCTTTTAACAAACACTTTGTGTTGAAAAACTAAATATTAGGACACTTATTAATCTCCACATAAAGAAAAGACATACAGCAGTTAACATTAAATTTCTTAACTTATGCATGTGAGAAAAGCTGTCTCCCATTTTTTTTACGAAAATGGATTAAAGTTAACAATAATAAAAAGCTTCAAAAAAGCTTAGAAAGGAAAGCAATGATTTTGAAAAGATCAAAACATTATGCCATATTACAACACAATGATGTACAATTGTATCATTCACATTTGAAGTGGGTTAAGGAATTAGGATATTGTATTTGGACCCATTTTGAAAAGAACATGTACAATTTTTCGAACCAATGCATGATAAATAAAACACATGCTAAAAACAAAGAATAATTTAAATTGACTAATTTTGAAGATTTAGAAGCTAGTAACAGTGATGTGTCATAATTTAAAATAAAGAGAGTTGAGGGTTGTTGAGAACATGCTGACGATGGGAACAAGCCGTCTCCCGAAACGCGTTCAAGTAAGAATATTTTAGTGATGTAGTGTAACAACCCTCAACTCTCTTTATTTTAAATAATTTACATGATCAAAATCAAATCATCAGACGAGCTAATAGAGTAGAAACAAACGCATAAAGATCAGAAAATAATGTAGTTAATATATCAGCATAAAATTTCAGCACAGAAGAATTTGATATTTTAAATGACAGTTTTAAAACCTGTATCACCAACTCAAATAATATACATGACTACATCACAGATGTTACCATCATTTCGCAAGTTTTGAAAAACGAAAAAGAAAAAACTTCTGTTCAAGTCAAGTGTTTAGAAAAATTTTAGAAATGTCACTCAAACAAAAATTCATAAATTATAAACAAATAATTAAATAAATAAAAAAAAAAACAGTGTGGTATCTCAAAGCAGATAGAGGGAATCAAATAGTTATTATGGAAAAAGATGAATTCAACCATAGAGCAGAGAAATTACTCCAACCTGAATATACTTTATTATCCAAAACTCTATTGAACAAGCACATAGTAACTGCCCAAAAGGTAACTAAAGAAAGAAACATATTACCATGTAACGTTAAAAATACAGTAATAGCAAACAATCCTACGTTACCCAAATTATATTGTTCATCACAAATTCACAAGAAGGATGATAGCATGCGACCAATAATCAATAACATGGATTCACCCACCCACCAGTTGTCAAAATGGCTAGTCGATGAGTTTAACAGTTTTGAAATTTTAATCTCTGAGTATTAAAACTTCCTTTGACCTTGTCAAGGATAAAAACTTGGTCGTAAAATCAGAAGTAGTGATTGTATTCTTTGATATTAAATTACTATACACTAGCATTCCAATAGTTAAATTACCACATTTAATCTAACGTTGGCTATGCAAAAACAATATAAAAATGGAACAAATTGCTAAATATATAAAGCTAGTTAATTTATGTATGGAACAGAATAGCTTCATGTTTGGCAATAAATTTCACCAACAAACTGCAGGCTTAGCCATGGGTAACCCTCTGTCACCGTTTCTGGCTAATCTTTTTATGAGCAACTTTGAAATCCTAATTATTAAAGCTTTCCCATTTATGTTCCATTGTTGGTATAGATATGTTGATGACATTTTTGCAATTGTTCCAAAAAATTTAGTGGATGTTGAATTTACAGGAGAAATCAATCAAATTTGTGGTTGAAATAGAAGCACAAGAATGCTTTGGTTTTGGATTTAAAAATTATGAGAAGCCAATTGGGAGTAAAATTCATAATCTATAGGAAACCAACACATGTGGAGAATTACATAAAATGCAATCACCACATCAATATGCTATTTTTCATAGTTTGGTCCATAGACTGATTAATATCCCGTTGACAGAAATGGAATATGAACATGAATGTATACATACACACCAGGCAGCAAAGTTGAATAAGTTTGATCCTAGTTTCATAGATAATTTAATTAACATAAGATGAGAAAAAATACAAAAGGAAATCACCGCTATGGAAAAATTAGGGAATCAACACCAAAATACTGTAAGTTCATATTTCACCCAAAATATTTTTGGAAATTTTAAAAATCTTCAAAGAATTGAACATTAATTTAGTACCATAAAAAAAATACATCAGGAATTTATTAAATCATCCTTTGAAAAATAGTACACCGGAAATACAATTATTTGGAATTTATCAAATGAATTGTCAGGACTGTAAAAAGATATACATTGGGAAAACAAAGAGATATTTGGACACCAGAAAGAAATAAAATTTGAGAAATTTAAAATTCAAATACATTGATAAATTGGCCATAGCTTATCATTATTGGTTGGAGAATCATAACACTGAATCGGGAATTAAACTAATAAAATACATAAAGAAGCCTTTCGAATTGGATACTTGGGAGAATATTTTTAGCACAAAATATAAAGGAGACCTTATTAATTTCAAGATTCCCCCTTAGATGACATCGTCAAGTTAACAGGGAAGATAGATGGCAGCACCCCTGCTGATAGAACCTGACGCAGCACAAGAGCATCAGTCGACCACGAAACTGATGATAGGGAGGATACTCCCAGAAACTAGCCTTTTTTAAACTTTGAAAGTTAAGTGGAAAATCTAATGTGTTTTTAAATTTTTACTCAACTTTTAAACATTTTACTATGAGTATGCTCTACTGTATTAAATACTTCTTAATTATTTATACTTTGTATACTATTGATACAAGCTTTTATAGGCGAGTCAGTCCATGTCAAATCAAACAATTCTTAACAAAAATTTTCCATCATGTGTTTGACTTTTTTAAAACCACTCTTTACCTTTTCTTATGGCAAAAAATATATCTGTGTGTTTTAAAATACTATTTAACAGTAATATTATGCCTAATATTAAGTAACAAATTTTCAAAAATAGCACCTTTCTCAAAATGTTTAAATATAGATAGTTCCAGTCCTTTTTATGTTAGATACTTTGTAA
This sequence comes from Deroplatys truncata, assembly GCA_030765065.1. Classification (NCBI taxonomy): domain Eukaryota; kingdom Metazoa; phylum Arthropoda; class Insecta; order Mantodea; family Mantidae; genus Deroplatys; species Deroplatys truncata. Next base: position 233,695,044 of record CM060990.1, read on the forward strand.
ATATCTCATTTGAAAGCTCAGAGAATGCAGGTTCTTTCTATATTATATAAACCACTTTAAACAAAACATACCTAGTTTTAAAAATGGCTTTCATTTTTAAAATTTAAATTTAAGTATATCAACTATTTAAAAACACTGAAAAAAAAAATCACTCTTCTTGCTCTAGAGTTTCTGGAACAGCATGCCAAATATCACGACGGTATTATTTCTGGTTCATTTCAAATTAAATGATTTACCTAGTCATGTGGCGCAATGAATTCAATCCAGGGCTCTGCACTGTCAAATCAGGCTGGGATCCACTGTAGATGACAATGAATCAGAGGAAAGATGCACAAAGCATCAAGGCATAGTGCTCTCAGGAAGCAATGTATAGGTTTAAATAACACCTAGCACGGTTTGTTTAAAAAGAAACCTTCTTTCCTTCACTTTGAAATGAATACAGTTTCACTGCAGCTTTAGATATTGATAATGGTACAAAACAATGGAGCTTTAAAATCCTGTTGTTGGTTTTCGGTTTACATATCTTCCCTCCAAAATACCACTCTCTTCTTTGTGTTGATTAGCAGTAAAAAAATTAAATGCAATGTTTGTAATATGATTCTGTACCCAAGTATATAATTTATGAGGTGCTGTGATACGATCCTCTCCCTACTGGAGACTGGCTTTCATTGCTAGATGTTTACTAGTGCTCCCAATTCCATCACAAGGCCCACTGCCATTTAAAGTGGTGAAAAAATACCATTTGGCGCTAACTCTAAAATCTGCCTCATGAAAACATGTGTTTACAAAATTTCATTTGTTGTTATATTGAGCGCTAGCGCCACCAGAAAAGTAAATTATTTTTTTCCAGATCTTTTACTTCCTTCTTTAGGATGTTTGTTAATTGACAGAACAAATAAACAGCATTTGCATCATCTTTTAAACTTCCTGATATGGCAATACAATTTTTATACTTTAAGCTACTGTTTTCTTTAAAATAAATTACAAATGGATGGATTGTTGCTTGGTTACTGTTCCAATGTAAGCCCTGGATGGAATGTTATATAATAAAGGCATAGTTTTCCAAAAAAATTACATATTAGAATATATTCTTTAGGTTTCAAATGTTCTTTCCATTGAGACAAAAATGCAGGCCGTTGTTGAGCTATAAAGTTATATATTAAACTATCTGACAATTTTTCCAGGAAGTCCTCAACCGGTGATTATATTATTAGTAAATTTTGCGATTCACGGTTACCCACTGTTTATAAGTCACCTGCTCTATACTTTTTTCTTCAAATATGTCCTAAATATAATTGACCAAATTTTGGGCATTAATACATTTCCTTAAATAGCAATCTGGTGAAGGGGGTTTACAAATTATTTGAGAGGGACAGTCCTTAAAATTACCAAGAACAATACCTGAACCTGCAGTAATATAGGAAATGTTCATTATATCAAGCATCCGTTTCACGTTTTCATGATGAACGTAAACACAAACAGAATGCATACCATGGGTGTCTGGAAGTATATACTGTTTAGGTCTCAGTTGAGCAAATTTTAAGAAACCTATTTTGAGATCAGGATATTAATCTTTAAATTGCAGAAGATTTCTTTTAGATTGCACAAAATCAATCTCTTCTTTCAATTTTCTGTCATTCTTTAATGTAAGCATAATTATTTTTTCCTGCCTTAACCCTGCTTACTCGTACTTTGTCAGAAATGTAAAACTCTAATACTTTTTATACCTTAGAATATCCTCACAGTTTATCAGATTTAGTTTTAAGAGTTGACAACATGTCCCTCTACAAGCTAATGTTTTTGTTATCCTTATCATGTACTTTGAAACATTGTCAACATTTTCCTTAACTTTGTTGTAAGACCAGCTTTCGAAAACAATCAAAATTTGAATTTTTAAGTACCCATCATCTGTACTAAGAAATATGAGGTCTATTCAAAAAATTCCAAAACTTTGTCCACAACATTTTTCTATGTGTAACTTTTACTTATTGTGCATGGTCTTCTTCGAAATACTCTCCTCCACAATTAATACACCGCTCCCAACGCCATGTCCACTTCTGGAAGCAGTCCACATCTCTTTCTGGATCGCGCGAAGCGCCGTCTGGGAATTTTCTTTTTTTTCGTCTATCGTTGCAAATCCTCGTCCTTTCAACGGAGTTTTCAACTAAATAAAAAAAAAGTCTGCAGGGCCCAGGTCTGGAGAGTACAGAGGATGAGACAGCACAGCGATATCGTTTTTTGTGCAATAGTCACGCACCAACAGGGATGAATGTGCAGATGCGTTATCGTGATGCAAGAGCCATGAATTGTCTCGTCACATTTCAGGCCATTTCCTTCTCACATTTTCTTGCAGGTGTCGCAACACGTCCTGATAGTCAGTCTTTGATTGGCATGCACAATTTTATTGATGTTCCTGACACGAGCATCGTCGGTAGAAGTCAAAGGGCATCCTGAATGAGGATCATCCTTAACTTCCATCCGGCCATTTTTAAACCGCGTGAACCATTCGTAACACCGAGTATGGCTTAAGCACTCATCATTGTAGGCTTCCTGCATCATTTGGTGTACCTCTGTAAAGGTTTTCTTGAGTTTCACGCAAAACTTAATGCACACACGTTGCTCCTCCAACTCTGCCATCTTGAAATTTGCAAACTGTGCAACAACGTTCTACTCAATACAGCACTGAACAACAACTAACAGACAAAGAATAATGAAACTTCCGGCAGTTACACATTAAACACAGGTGTGTGCAGGGATGCCAACCGCATTTCGCTCCAACACTCCATTGGCACGAAATTACAAATGTTTCGGAATTTTTTGAACAGACTCGTATCTATCAGCCTCTGAATTATTTCTGAATCCTGTTTTTTCTTCTGGGACCAATTCATCTTCACATGAAATACCTTCTTCTCAGGTTTTCCTGTTATATTTTGTAATTGGGATGGACCTTTTAAGAAAGTTTTCTTTTCTTTACGAGTGATTCACCTAAGATTGATACAAACCACTAAACTAGTATTAAAATTTGAAATATCCACACTTTCTTGATCTCAATCAGTAGTAATAGTGGTTTGAGTGGCGCAAAACTGGCAGTCATCAGTGCCACCCTCTGGCTATAAATTTATTCAAGTCAGTACATCAATACAATAAAAGAAAGTACAAGTCAACTCAGATTACAGAAGCAGCTCTGGTTATATAATCACATTCTGGTACAAAACCAATACAGTCAGAGCATTCACAGAGAGAAACACCAGGATAATAGAAATAGGAAATCAACAAATGCAAAAATTAAGCAATAGAAATCTCACAGAATATGGCAAATGAGAACTACCCCTGAACAAATGTACACATACAATGCAATTCTACATAATTATAAAAAACAATAACACACAAGAAATTTCCTTCCTTAATAATCCAATTAATTCCAATCACAAACTGTCTATGCAAGGCACCAACCTCGACACCTAGTTTAAGTAACACTTGCCTCCCTGCCACTCCAGCACCAAAATTACCCAAAAATATCAATGTATCCATAAACTCTTTCACCACACTCTCCTTCCAAACTCTCACGAAAACTCTTCCCTGTCAACTCGCCCTTTCCTCCACAGATGCGTACACAGAAAGTAGTCACATTTCGAAATTGGATCTTGGGCCTATTTTACACAATCCTTCATTAACTGGGTCTATCTCTATTAGGCTCTTCTTTATTCCCTTTGCGATAATAAATCCTATCTTGTGTAGTCCAGGCTCAGTTGATCCACAATACAATAATGTGTAATCCTGTTTATCTATGCTTCCTTTTCAACTCCAACTTTTTTCTTGCAGCACTACTGTCCAGCCAATACCTTAAGAGTTATTTGCCACTTCTTTCATTTTTCCAGGTCATAACATAGTTTGAACATTCCAAGTTGCCAACAACAAACTATCCTTCTGAACAAGGTTTTTACAAGTGGGGTTGAGAGCCCCATGCTTAACCCCAACCTGGATGACCAGATCTCCTTATTTCTGACCCCAGGAGACACGGTGGACTGGTTATACCCCCAGACACTGGGTGGCTCAGGTACCTCGGGGTCGCCACTCCCGTACTCACCAAGGTAAGCCCCCGAGGGCTTGATCTCATTCATATAACTACTCTGATTTGAAGGTAAGTTATCAATTTCTGAGTTAATTTCATTTACATCACAAACGTCACTCTTGTCTTCACTCCTATCTGGAATTTGAAACATTTTTATACGACATTATACACATACTCTTAGTTATGAGGACAGTTCTACATCCCTCATTTTCAGTTTTAAAAGCATTTTATGAGTCAATGGTAGAAATTCTGCTTTCCCTTGAACATGTGTTTGCTAATTTTCAATTCTGAATGAGTTAAAGCAACAGTCACACGATTTTGCAGCAGTATAGGTATTACTGATATTAAATATTTAACGAATATTCAAAACTAAATTTAACAGATTAAACTCACAAATGACACAGACTGTAGTCTTTCTCCACAAACTAAATATTCTGTACTGGTCCTCTATGGAAGAAAATGCCTAATGTGGTTTGTCATCATAAGGGTTGGTTTGTATTTTAAATCCAGAAGTGATTCAAATAAGTAACCTTGGGTAACTCATAACAACTGCTGAATTGGCGCGCCCTCCCCTCTACTCTCACACTCCAGGCAGCAGCTACTGCACTATCTTATCGTGAGGGTGGTCCTGGCTAAGAAAATATACACTATTAAATGTATATTTAAATACATGTATATTTAAAAAATATTTTTAGGTTGCTAATGTATAACACAAAATTGAATTTTAAAAATCCAAATATCTGCGATAAATAACTAAACTGTTGATTTAGATTAAACCTAGTATATGTTTAAAGCAGATTCCGTAAGCTTTAAAATGAGTCCAGTATGGAATTAATACGAGAATTTGGAAGGGAAATAAAAACAATTATGTGTGGGAGACACATTCACCTTTATAAAAAATATTTACTTTGGCTAGTATTCAAAATATTGAATTTAGGGACCAAAAAAGCTTACACGCCTTCTATTTCAAAGTGCCAAATGCATACAAAAAATTTCAAAGACATTTGATGACTTGGTGTTTCATTAATGTTCAACTTGGCATGGAAGTTTGACATGGATGGGTTTGACTATGGTGTTTTTAAACAACTGGAATCAGTAGTAATTATGGAGTGAACAATTTCTAATAGTGGATCGATTAAAACTGGGAGACAGCAGAAGTTTTCTTTATCATTGTATTCATGACTTTTATTAATTCATCCTTAAATATTTCTGTAATATATGTTGTTACTAATGCACTTTTGGTTACCAATTGGTTCAATGTTATCATCTCTTTTCTAGCACATGAGCGATACAGTTTATAAAAGTTATGAGTTACAACCTTTCAATCCACAATTATTCCTTCATTTTTGCCTGATTTATTGATATATTTTTGCCTATCACCATTTTATTTATTGGTTTGCTAACACTGCCATGAGTATTAAAGGAGCTTCAAAAATCCTCCACTGTTTCACAAAAACAAAATCCAGAAATATCAGTGAAAGTTCAGGTTTATTAATTAAACTTGTTAGGGAAAATCTTAACCTCATAATTCAGTTACCTATTGCTTTACAATAAACCTGTTTCATTATAAAAATAGTGTAAATATCCTAGAGTTTAGAAACAGTCTGATTTGAATCTGCAATCTAGCACCTCATGAGTTATGACTAGACATCGGATTTTTATGCACTAGAATTATTTAAAATATGCATGCATTTATGTTGTTGAAATGTTTAAAAATATTCTTCTCAATATCAAAAATTTGCACCAAGTATGCACTAAAATCATTACCTTCAAGCTTATACCTTTTGGTACTTATATACATTTACACATCATTCTGGTCATAATTTTATTTGCAGTATACAATAATCATTCTCTCCAAATGCTCAGGTATAAATTTATTGGTTAACACAAGTTTGTATGCTGAGAAGAATGTTTACATATCTAGAGATGTTATTTGGCAAGATTTGAAAGCACTTACTACATTTAGGGAAATTTCTTTGGGGAGCACTAGGCTCTCACCTTGAAGATATTTATCCACAGAACACAAACAGGATTTCTCTCTAAAACATGGCACAATTTACTGCATAATTCTCCTGCATACTTTAAAGGAGCACTATCAATTTACTCTGACTCTCATTGATGATGATGATGATGATGATGATGATGATGATGATGATGATGAGATGCGGTTTAAGGGCGCTAAACAGCTAAGGTCATCAGTGCCCTTACAAAGTATAAAATTTAAAGTCCAAAAAATAAAAGACGGGTAAAAAACCGCAAAATTAAAAAATGGGACACAAACCCGTGATGTCCAAAACGCTAAAAAACAAAACACCAAGTTCCAAAAACCAACACACAAAAAGAATGGTCAATAAAAGAGTAAAACAACGTGTCAAGAACTGTAGAATGCGAGGGACATGAGTGCCATATGTCCACTGGGGAGTAGAGGCCCCATTAAAAAGACAATATAAAATCACACAGTCAAAAGACGCTCAGCACATCAAATGCGTCAGCTACAACCAATGTCACTGATAAAACGTAAAAGACATTCTACAGCATGCGCATCATCTGCCAAAACGTTGGCTATGCCAACAGGCAGAGCCACACGAATGCGCAATGGAGCTAAAACTTGACACTCAGTTAAAATGTGATGCACCGTTAATGGCATATCACACTGACCACACAGTGGTGTGGGGTCACCACTAAGCAGGTATCTATGACTAAAAAGGCAATGTTCGTTTCGTAGATGAGCTAAAAGTACCTCTTCCCAAAGACACGAACGAGAAGAGGTACCCCAGACTAACGGGAGAGGCTTAACCTCCCGCAACTTGTTCCCCCGGAGGGCCGTCCAATCATCCATCCAAAGCGAGAGGATGTGGCTACGTAAAATAACGAACAAATCTGTGGAGGGAACAACAGAGGTAAAATATCTGGGTAATAAACTCGCTGATCTGGCAGCATCGTAGGCAGACTCATTACCTGAGATGCCCACATGAAGGAGACGCTGATGCCAGAGACACCAAGCGAGTGGAGAAGGTCATGTATGCGCTGTAGGAGGGGGCGGTAATTGTACAGCACAGTAATACTCTGAAGGGCACTCAGAGTGTCGTACAAACAACACAATGCTGCAAGTCGTTCCAATGAATGTATAAAATGAATTGATAAAGACTAAAAGTTCGGCGGTAAAAATTGAACATTGTCCAAGTAAACAAAAGGTAAAACTATGTTGACCAAAAACAAAGGCACACACAACTCCAACATCAGTCTTAGAGCCATCAGTATATATAACATGACATTCCCTGAATTCTGCCTGAAGTTCTACAAACGCGGATCTAAGGACTGAAGAAAGGGTCTCATCGGCATCGATGTTAACCCAAGGTGACAGTGGGCCTCAGCGCGCAACCATGGAGGAAAAAGCGTTTCTCCCCTGGGAAGCGCCGGCGCTGGCGTAACGTCAAAATGCCGAAGAAGCTGTCGAAATCGAAACCCTGGAGGGAGTAATGCAGAGGAGCTAATTAAATATTGTCGATCAAGCGAATCCTCGTAAAATAACTCGAAGGACAGGTGGTCAGGCAAGCTTGAGTGTCGACAGGCACAAAAGCATCTCACGCCTGCAAGACAGCGGAGGTCTGCAGCTTCAGCATATAGACTAGGTACAGGGCTGGTTGGAAAGGCCCCTGTAGCGACTCCTATGCCACATGGTGAATGGCATTCAATCAACATAACACAGATGGACGTGCCGACGAATAGACAACGCACCCGTAATCAAGCTTGGATCGGACCAAAGAGCGATAAAGACGCAGAAGGACGGTCCGATCAGCTCCCCAGGATGTGCCACTTAAAACACGTAAAAGATTAAGAGAACGGTCACACTTTGTTTTTAAAAAGGAAATGTGAGAAGTCCAACTCAGCTTTCAATCGAAGATCAACCCCAAAAATTTCACTTCGTCTGCAAACGGAAGGACCTCCGACCCAAGATGGAGAGGGTGGAGGGAAAGCCTTCCGGCGCAAGAAATTGATGCAGACGGATTTCTCGGCGGAGAAATTAAAGCCCTTGGCGTTACTCCAGGCGTAGAGACGGTCGATGCAGCTCTGGAGACGGCGTTCGAGCAGACAGGTCCGCCGTGAACTGCAATAAATGGTAAAATCGACTACGAAAAGGGACGAAGAAATGCCAGGTGGAATACAATCAACAATGGGGTTGATAGCAATCGCAAAAAGTGTGACACTGAGTACAAAGCCCTGCGGTACTCCGTTCTCTTGAATAAAACGATTAGATAAAACCGAGCCCACACGTACACGAAAGACGCGGTCCGTAATAAACTCCCGAAGAAATATGGGAAGACGACCGCGGATATTCCATGCGTGCAGTGTACGTAAAATGCCGCCCCTCCAACAAGTGTCATAAGCTTTCTCCAGGTCAAAAAAAAAACAGCCACGGTTTGACACTTTCTCAGAAATCCATTCATAATATGCGTCGACAGGGACACCAGATGGTCGACGGTAGAGCGATGGCGACGAAATCCGCACTGAGCGTTCGCTAGAAGTTTCTGAGACTCAAGCCACCATGTCAACCGCCCGTTGATCATGCGCTCCATCACCTTACAAATGCAACTGGTGAGGGAGATAGGGCGGTAGCTGGCGATCCTCCCCAGGCTTAAGTATAGGGACAATGGTCGCTTCGCGCCAAACGGAAGGAAAAAAGCCGTCTTGCCAAATACGGTTATAGACCTGTAAGAGAAAGAGCTTACTGTCGGCTGAAAGGTTCTTTAACATCAGCACATGAATGTCGGCCGGCCCAGGAGCGGAGTGCCTAGAGCAATGAAGAGCGTGCTCCAGCTCCCTCATTGTGAAAACTTCCTTATAACAATCCTTATTAGCAGACCGAAGATTATAGGTCTCGGAATCCAGCCGGTCTTTGAGAGTGCTAAAGCCGGCGGAATAATGGGCAGAACTGGAAACCGCCTCAAAGGCAGCACCCAGAGTGTTAGCAATGGCAGCCGGCTCCACTATGGTGGCATTGGAAACCTGAAGGCCAGACACAGTACAATGCGACACTCTACCGGAGAAGCGACGAAGTTTATCCCAAACAAAAGAGGAAGGCGTGAAGCGATTAAAAGACTTGACAAAACGAGTTCAGGACGCCTTCTTGCTATCCTGAATAATGCTACGAGCCCTGGCGCGCGATCGTTTAAAAAAAATTATCAAGTGTAGGGTGTCGCCAAAACACCCTAAGTGCAGTTCTACGTGCACGAACGGCGTGCCGACAGTCCTCGTTCCACCACGGAACAGGAAGACGCCGAGGGTGAGAGGACGAACGGGGAATGTGCGTTCGGCGGCAGATAGCATCGTAGAGGTAAGGCGCTGCACCATTTGGTTAACGTCAGTAAAGGGCTGGTCCGCAAAACACACGAGGCTGGAATACAATCTCCAGTCGGCTTTTGTGAATATCCAGGTAGGTACTCTGGAATGCTGGACGAGGTGAGACTGAAGAGAAACGATGCAGGGGTAATGGTCGCTGGAGTAGGTGTCAGCGACGACGTTCCACTGCAGACGACCAGCAAGCTGAAGTGAGCAAACCGCTAGGTCCAAGTGAGAGAAGGTACCAGAAGAATCAGACAGAAAAGTGGGCTCACCTGTATTGAGGATGGAGAGATTGAACTCATCAAAAATGTTGGAAAGAAGAGTTCCCCTCGCACAAGCCCTTGGCGAACCCCACAGGGGGTGATGGGCATTAAAATCTCCCCAGAAGAAATGGTGTTGGGAGAGCGGACAGGAGCTCGCGAATGTCCACGTGAGCGAGGGGAGACGATGGAGGTGAATACACAGAGCAAACAGAAAAGAAAAAGCCAGGTAATTGAAGCCGAACGGCAAGAGCTTGCAAGTCGGACGTAAGAGTGAGAGTTTGAAAATGAACGTCGTTACGCACTAAGAACCTGACTCCTCCATGAGCAGGAGTACGCTCATCAGGTTCAAGATCGTAGCGAACCGGAATATACCCTCGGAGATAAAATGGATCGTGAGGGCGAGCTTAGTCTCCTGCAAACACACGACCATAGGTGAATGGGAATGCAATAAAAGTTGCAGTTCCGCCCTATGCGATCGTACACCACGTAAATTCCAGGTCAGGATAGCCATGAATAAAAGGGATAAACTTCTTACTTAGAAGGGCGGCTCAAAATAACTTTTTGCTTAACCTTGGGGCTCGGGCTTTTTGTATGGAGTTGGTCAGACTCCTTAGGCTCCTCGAAGGGAGGGCCCACGCGCTGTGCCAGAAACCGATTCAAGCGCCGAGAATCGGTTCAGGGTGGCAAGGGGGCCGCTGAGCGCGGCTTGTCCCAGGACAATCCTGGGACTGCGACCTTCGAGAAGGAGAAGGTGAACTTTTCTTACCGCGCGCACGCGGAGGGTCTTTGAGAAAATCTTCTTTACGTAGTTTCTGCTTGGACTTCTTATCAGTGCCTTGGGACCTCGTAACCTTAGGACCAGCTTTAGTTGGCTTGGTAACTATAGCAGAAATGGACGGCCGGATGGTACTGGCGGTTAATGCAGTCATAGTCCAGGTCTGAGTTTCAGCATCTTTCCGTGGTACTGGCGAGGCAACAACAGAACTGAATGTACCTGATCGCAGGAGCGAAGGATGGCGCGCATGGTAACGCCTCCGGGCCTCAGCAAGGAGAGTTTCTCCTTTACCCTATCTCCTGGATCGCCTTCTCGTCCAAGTACCGCGGACAGTCGGCAAATGAAGCAGAATGAGACCCTTTGCAATTACGCAGATGGGGGCTGATGAACAGGTACCATCGTGTGAGGGCTGACTACAAGAGGCACAGATGGAAACGGCACTCTTGTGGGAGACTTGCGTATGCCCAAAACGTTGGCATTTAAAACAACGCAGAGGTCTAGGAATATAGGGCCTCACCGCAATACGTTCGTACCCTGCTGAGATATTCGTAGGCAGATCGACACCATCAAAAGCTAGAAACAGGGTACAAGTGGGTACCAAAACACTGTCGCGTCTAGCCTGCACTCTATGAACTGCTGTCACCTTTTGATCAGAAAGATATTCAACCAGTTCATCGTCCGACATACCATCGAAGCTATGGGTGGTAACGACACCTCGACAGGAATTCAAGGTGCGATGGTTCTCAACACGGATGGGATAACCGTGGAGAAGCGTAGCGTACAACAAGCTCTTACTTTGCTGATCGGACTTTGTTTGTACTAACAATGAACCATTTCTAAGGCAAGTGCAGGAATTAACTGGACCAGCAATTGAGTCAGTGCCCTTCGGTATGATGAAAGGGTTCACCTTCTCAAAAGATTGTCCTTCCTCAGTTCGGGTGATCACTAAGTAACAACCAGATGGCGGTGGTGCTACTTCTGTTACTAAAACTTTTCGGCGCTTGTTGTTTATAATGGAGAAAGGGTGCTCCATAGTGAAAGAAATCCTCCACCATTGCAACTGTCTCCGACCTCGGGCTCAGACTTCCCAGCCGTTACCCCGGCTTGGGTGAGTGGCCTATCTATACCAGACTCACCCCAGGGTCACACCCCCCAGAACATAGACAGAGGGACCCAATGGCCGTCGGAAGTCAGCAGCTCATGCAATGGCCCCCCTGCGGGACTGCAGTTGAACAGCGGATACGAACACATACCCTACATGACGACCCCAGGTGGTGGGGATGACGCCATTATCCACTCACCCAGCTGCGCATCCAGTGCGCGGGTATCCATTAGGTTGTGTCCATGGAGGATTAAAATAAAATGTAAAATAAATAAAACGGTGTGGGCATTTCACACGCAAGGTAGGCCAGCGGAGAAGAAAAATAGATGTGTGAATGAATGGATGTGGGGCGAAATGTGCATAAATAGAAGAGAAGAAAGGAACGATAGCAAGGGCGCCATGGAATGAAATGCACAGAACGCACGAGAGCCTACCTTGAGTCCCCCGGTCACAAAAACGAACCCACCTCGACCGGACGGGGATGAAAGGATGAAAATGGCGATGAGTGGCTCGGGCACCCCGGGCACGCCAAACCTGTACTCACATAAGGTGACCCCCTGGGGGGGACTCTCACTGAGAATAAATAAAGATTAATGTAAAGACAAACCAAATTTATCAAGTTTTACTGTGGCTTCATCTATAACTTCAACATGTGCCTTGATTACTGAGAAGTCCCTTTGTAAATACTTGCTATTAGAAATATTCTTAGAACACTGAACTGACAAAGGATCAGTTGGATTCAACGTATAAGAATTCTGTATAGAAGAGAGCAGCAACCACACTCATTGGAGGGGCTCCTTATAGCAAGGACTTTATTACTTTTTCACTAATGTATTTAAATCTTAATTTTAAAACTTAAAAATACATGTATTATACAGTATAACCCTGATTAACCATCATAATGGATGGGGTGGGGTTGACAGTTAACAAACATTACAGGTAATCCATCTTACTTAACATAAACAGTAGGTTTAATAAGCAATTACACACACAAAAAAAAAAAAAAAAACTCACTACACACACAAGTCCTATTTTACATTTCTTGTATATTAAGAAAAATGACAATAAAGATTAATTGCCTGCAGAGCAGGACTGCACATAACATAACATCTCGATCTGTAGACCCTATAGTGAGCTAGACCAGCTTAAAGAAAGCTAGTCTACTCTAGGATGTAGATTACGTCATAAATACATAATTACATTGTGTACTTGTACGTAAATAAATTGTAGTTCTTATGTAGAGTACGTTAGAGCTAAAACATTTTAAAACAATATTATTTATACTTAATGTATTTATAAAATTTGGTAACATTTTATAGTCAGTTATTTTTTTGAATGAAAGAAATCCTCCTCTGTATAGAAGGTGTGAATGATGATATATCTTTTCAATGCTAACTTGAATTTATTTTCATTAGTTTGCAGTTCCTTAATATATGATGGAAGTGAATTAAATAATACTATACCATTGTAGTAAGCCCCTTTTTGGAATACTTGTAGGTTATTGCTTGGCCTGTGTAAGTCCTGCCCATTTCTGGTTTGTTTGCTGTGTATGTCTGAATTTTTTATGAACACTTCTGGGTGGTTAACCATGGTTAAAAGTACAGCTAAAATATACTCACAGGCTAATGGTAGAATTTCAAATGTTTTGAATAGTGGTTTACAATGAGTTGATTTCTTTACACCTGCCATTATTCTTATTATCTCTTTTTGCATCTATTGAATTTCCCCAAAATGTTATTCCATAAGTCATAATTGAATGAAAATAAGCATAATATACTGTTTTTAGGATGCCTTTATTTGTAAAATGAATTAATGATCTAATTGCAAAACATGCAGAGCTTAGTTTTGGTAGGATGTAGTCAATATGGTCTTTCCAATTCATATTATGATCTATAATAAGACCAAAAAATTTTATGCTACAAGTTTCAGTAATTTCATTGCCTTCATGTTCAATTCTTATGTCTGCAATACTTTCATTTTTTGTGCAAAAATTTATATACTTAGTTTTTTCAAAGTTTATATGAATTTTGTTACTATCGAACCAATTATTTAGCACACTGAAAATACTGTTGGATAACTCTGAGAGGCACAGTAAGAGGTAACAGACTTTTGTTCCATAAAACCAATACAAATGTGCGCGCTCAGTCACTTGCATCCATTTTTCATCAATTTTGTAGGTACATAACTAGGCGCAAAGAGTACATTATGATCATTAGTATTGTCTGATTACATGACCACTTTGTAATTTGAAACTAAAACTTAAGTTAGACATAGCTGAAGGAATGTTCGACTTCTTAACTAGAATACATGTTCATACTGTATCCAATATGTAACATTGTTGCCATGCTCGCTCAGGATGTAACAAACACTTTTGTTTCATTAGTTTTATTATTTTCTGAATACCATCTGTTGATATTGCGGCGATCACCTCCTCATCCGTGCTGTTAGGCTTACCTTGATGCTTCTCCCGTTGCTTCCAGAAGTTCTCAGTGGGTTGGTTCTCTTCAATTTATCCTCGGCTAGCTGCAGTAATTTTCCTTAAACTATATGGGAGCATGGACTTATCCTCGGTAAAGGAAAACGTAGATCTCGGGTGGTGATATAGGAAGACATAGACTTGCTTTGTTTATGAAAAGATGACACTGCCGTTTCTTTTTATTTAATTAACACTCGTAGTATACAAAACTGGTAATGCCGCTGTAAAATACTGTCCACCGCTGTTAAACTATGGCGCGGATATGACACGAAGTTTAAATATTCTTATTGTCGCTTTAAGAGTAGCAGATCTTAGGTGTGTTGCTAGAACTATCTTGATTCCCTGTTTTGGCGCGATATCTCACACATCCTGCAGCATCTCTCCCTGACCACACATGACAAAAACTGTCTAATAAAATGCAATGCTAAAACTCCATGATAAAACTGTCTTTATTCCCTTTTTGGTGCGATATCTCACACATCCTGCAGCATCTCTCCCTGACCACACATGACATAAACTGTCTCGAATTTTCCCCAAACAGATCCATTTATAGTCGCAGGCTTCTGAGGCTGCTTCCTTTCCTATTGGTCCATTTTTAGCGCGACTCGACGCGTCTAACTATTTCGAATAAACTTCCAGGGATCTCATTGGTCCAAGTTTAATATAAATCGCGGCTTTTCCTACATGTACCGTTAGGTTATCTATCTCGCTCACTTGGTCACGGCAAATTATCAAATAATGGGACAAAGGCTCTATACCCTCGCTGTAGGAATAATGGCACAGCGACCGAAGAGAGGTAATAAAACTAGGTTTTCTGCCTTCGAAAGCACTATTCCTGTAGCTAAAACATTCCATCGTGGACAGTATTTTAACATAGCGCTTAAATTATTTCCATTAAACCATTTATAACTCTACTAATATTAGTAACCTAGATAGATACATAACGTTAAATCACCCTTCTTAAAATATACAAGTAGTATGAGAAAAAGATATTTACATAGTACGATTTAACATCAATAAAAGTTAATTAATAAATTATCTGTAATTACAGTTCTTGGGCTCGGCCTAGAGTTGCCGTTTCAAATTGCCCTGTTCTGGAAAAGAATAAATTTTTCAGCACTTGATACAATTTTCTTTTCCAGAATAATTCCTCTGATTATGGCCTTTGTTGGTTTGTTTTGTTGACAGAGACCCTTCGCTATACCTGTTCCTTCACAAGGGTTCTGCCAAACCAGTGGTGTTTACACTGGGGTCATTCACTCTACACTTTGTTATGGTTGACCCCCTCTCTCCCTTTTAAAAACAGGTTTTCCGAGAGACATTCTTATACACAATACATTTCCCGCACACGAATAACTTGTGGTGGAGAGAAATACGCTAATACCCAAATTAAGTTCTAAAAAATTAAATCTATTTACATACATGTTGGTACATAATAATTATTATGCATTTATTTATTTCTTTACATCCTTATTTATCGGGTGTATTACCTTTACTATTTGTTCATAGGGTTGCTACCTCATTTCGAGTAAAACTAATCTGACTGTTTTCATTACATTCTTCACCCTTCTCATTCTCTAAACATTTGTACGGTTTGAGCAACTGTTTATGGTATCTCCCTACGATCTTGGAATTCTTTATTTCTTGTAACTCAAATGTATCCAAGCCAAAAATGTTAATCACCCTGTATGGACCTTTAAATAAATTTTCCATTCTATGATACCTCTTTTTTTTTTTTATAATTAATAAAACTAATTTATATGTTTAAAGAAAACTGTCAGCATATTGCTAGCATACCAACCAATTAATAATTTACAAATATTGCTAAATATCAAAAAAAGATAATAAATATTCTGACAATAAAAGCTGTTTCAACCTTAAGACAAACTTATTCAAGCAGAAAGAAACTGAAACATATTAATGGCAAAGGTGTTTCTTGTTCTTCTTCACTATCACTAATGAGCATTTAATACTCAAGTCTCTTTAGTAATGAGAAAAAAAAATGTTCTGCACAACTGCTTAAGCTAATTCATTAATTCACATGTGAAAGCTCTCCTTTCCAGGCACTGTAGAGTCAGGATCAATGATATTATGTCTTTTTTTTTTTTTTTAATTTGAATGCTGGATTTGTTTTTTTTTTTTATACCAATACTAATTCTCCAAGTTCGATCAACCATTTCTTTCGCTTCTTTGTTTTAAATTCCTGCTTTCTTTTCTGCGCCCTCTTTGACATTCTTTCAAAAACTTTCTTTAACGTCTCTTCTCCCGTTAGTGTTTTCGGATCTTTAGTTTCTAGTGTCTGTGGTAATTTCCCTTCAAGTGTTTCTATTAACTTCCCCTTCATCAGCTCAACTAATTTCCCCTCTAAATTCTTATCTTGTTCACTTAAGTTTCTTTCTAAGTCCTTACTCTGCTCATTTAATTTCCCTTCTAGATTCTTATCTTGTTCACTTACGATTCTTTCTAAGTCTTTACTCTGCTTATTTACGATTCTTTCTAAGTTCCTACTCTGCTCATTTGATTTCCCTTCTACATTCTTATCTTGTTCCCTTACGATTCTTTCTAAGTCTTTACTCTGCTTACTTACGATTCTTTCTAAGTCCTTACTTTGCTTACTTACGATTCTTTCTAAGTCCATATTATGCTCATTTGATTCCCCTTCTAAATTCTTATCTAGTTCACTTACGATTCTTTCTAAGCCATTACTCTGCTCATTTGACTTCCCTTCTAAATTCTTATCTTGTTCCCTTACGACTCTTTCTAAGTCTTTACTAGGTTCATTGAATATGCTTTCTAAGTTCTTACTATGTTCATTGAATATGCTTTCTAAGTTCTTACTATGTTCATTGAATATGCTTTCTAAGTTCTTACTATGTTCATTGAATATGCTTTCTAAGTTCTTACTCTGCTCATCTATCTTTGCGCTCAAATGTTGAAGCAATATTAGCAGCTGGTTTTGACCTGCGTCAATGACCTGCTCAATCGGTGATTGCCTTTCCAGCCTAACTTCTACCTCTGCTGCGCCCATATTCTCTCCATGTGGTGTTATGCTGACAATAGCCTCCCCATTCGGTTCTTTCAAATCTTCCCTTGACCTACTCATGGTTCCGTTAGCAAGTTCTACCTCCCTAGTAATGACTTTACCCCCTCTCAATAACATGTGTTCACAAAATTGAGTCACTACTCTGCATGCCTTTTTGTTTGTTTTTGAATAAATGTTCTAACCTGTATTTTTTTCAATGTTAACTGATGCGTTCCGGGTTCGAATCCTGGTGAAGTTCTAGAAGCGACGTTCTCAGCTGTTTTGTTGTCCCAAGTAGGTAGACTAGAAGTTCGCGTTGTAATTTTGTTCTGCTGTGCCCCTTTCCTCTGAAGATTCTTCGTCTATTCGTTGTTTTCTAGTCCTCCGTTTATGTTGGTCTTCCCTTCGAGCTCCACGTTATGGCGCCAGTTTGCGGCGATCACCTCCTCATCCGTTTCTGTTAGGCTTGCCTTGATGCTTCTCCCGTTGCTTCCAGAAGTTCTCAGTGGGTTGGTTCTCTTCAATTTATCCTCGGCTAGCTGCAGTAATTTTCCTTAAACTATATGGGAGCATGGACTTATCCTCGGTAAAGGAAAACGTAGATCTCGGGTGGTGATATAGGAAGACATAGACTTGCTTTGTTTATGAAAAGATGACACTGCCTTTTCTTTTTATTTAATTAACACCCGTAGTATACAAAACTGGTAATGCCGCTGTAAAATACTGTCCACCGCTGTTAAACTATGGCGCGGATATGACACGAAGTTTAAATATTCTTATTGTCGCTTTAAGAGTAGCAGATCTTAGGTGTGTTGCTAGAACTATCTTGATTCCCTGTTTTGGCGCGATATCTCACACATCCTGCAGCATCTCTCCCTGACCACACATGACAAAAACTGTCTAATAAAATGCAATGCTAAAACTCCATGATAAAACTGTCTTTATTCCCTTTTTGGCACGATATCTCACACATCCTGCAGCATCTCTCCCTGACCACACATGACATAAACTGTCTCGAATTTTCCCCAAACAGATCCATTTATAGTCGCAGGCTTCTGAGGCTGCTTCCTTTCCTATTGGTCCATTTTTAGCGCGACTCGACACGTCTAACTATTTCGAATAAACTTCCAGGGATCTCATTGGTCCAAGTTTAATATAAATCGCGGCTTTTCCTACATGTACCGTTAGGTTATCCATCTCGCTCACTTGGTCACGGCGAATTATCAAATAATGGGACAAAGGCTCTATACCCTCGCTGTAGGAATAATGGCACAGCGACCGAAGAGAGGTAATAAAACTAGGTTTTCTGCCTTCGAAAGCACTATTCCTGTAGCTAAAACATTCCATCGTGGACAGTATTTTAACATAGCGCTTAAATTATTTCCATTAAACCATTTATAACTCTACTAATATTAGTAACCTAGATAGATACATAACGTTAAATCACCCTTCTTAAAATATACAAGCAGTATGAGAAAAAGATATTTACATAGTACGATTTAACATCAATAAAAGTTAATTAATAAATTATCTGTAATTACAGTTCTTGGGCTCGGCCTAGAGTTGCCGTTTCAATATACAACATGCTCAAACTACCTGCAAATACATACCCAGAACACATCATAGATGTTTTTTGGTGAATAACTCAACTTTAGCCTCCCCCAAAAAGCAGTTAATGAGTCAAACAGTTAACCAAGTGGTGGATATCAAAGTTCTAGTGTATGCCTGATGCATGCAAAAATGATGAAATATACAGCACATCTGAAATATGCAATTATATATACTATAAAACCTGACATACATGCACAGAAGTTTATGAAGCATATTGAAACTTAATTCCGTATCACAAGTAAAAGTTAACTAAATATGCATTTGCATACCAGTCCAATGTCTCTTTATGACTTTACAGTCTGAATATTATTTTCTTTCTGCCTATTTTATTGATACCATATTTTTGCCCTACTTCATTTTATTCATTGTTTTGCTAATTTAATTTACAGCTATGCAAAGAGCATGTTGCTTCAATTAAATTTGTATTTCTTGAAGGATTTCATATTTGCCTAGCATTTTTGCTGAGATATGTTAAGCAACACAGGATACTACTGAGCAGTTTTAATGCGAGACAGTAAAATGCAACAAAAAATCTACTTCACTAACACAAAATGTCAAAAGTCAAGTAACACCACACAAACAGCAAAGCTTTATGTGAAAGTGTGTTGATAATATGAGTATGAATTGAATGAACTGAATTGAATTTATTGTACAATTTGTTCTACAGTTTGGTTTATAATATATGCATTGTATATTCATGTATCACTGTACTCCTACATCTTTGATAATATGAATATATACTTAAATTTAACATATCAAGAGAGCTGTGGAGATGAATGTATACTCATGTGAGGTAGTAGGTTTTGTTCTTACAAAAACGAATTTATGATGATTTTGTCAAGTTTTTCAACTGTCACTCTTCACTGTTTTTATTGTCACTTCTCTGTTCTTATCTAGTGAAATTTTACTGGGAGTTCAGTTTGTTCACACTATCACTTCACTCAGGTGAACTTATAATTCAACTTTCTGTAACTTCACTTTCTTCATGACATAGCCTCTTCTTCCGGACAATTCACTCAGTGAGAAGGTGAACACAAGACCTCCAGTCTCTCGTTCTGCAGTAGCACTCACTGCACATCACAACAGCCGCAACCTGCTCACTTGGAGAATCACATATGATATTGCATCACACGCGCGCTCGCTGACTGTCCAACTCAACTCAACTCAACTTCTCACCTCACACTGACCCAACTCCCACGAGAGCACTTGCTTATATAGTCAATGGAATCTATCCACAAAGTTCTTAGATGTTCTAGAACTATTTCGACAAACTTTCTGGAGGAGCATGGGGGAGAAAAAGTTTCCAGAAGGTTTAGTTATCTGCCAATGGTACACCCAGTGTTTACACTGGCAAGCGGCAGTTTCTTGTTTACTCCAACTGCACAGCACCAACTTCACGGTAACTTTGGGCCATAGCCACTGCATCACACAGCTCCCTCCTCAGAGCTGTTAATCCAGACAAACAGCTCCACGATCTACAACAGGGCGATCATAATGAACTACCATCCGCTTCCATCAGGGTTGACACAAAATGCATGACAGGGATCTAGGACCTGTGGCATGGATGTTGCAATGCAGGCACCACCTCTACATGTTGATTTGAAGATGCAACCAATAGAATTGGTAACATAGCTTCTTCGGGTCTTGTTCAATTCCAGGTTCCCCCCAATAGTGCTAGCATGAGTTTCTCAAGGACTTTTTTCAATGCTTTCTTTGGGAGCACCAGCTGTTCCACCCAAGTCCTTCTGGCTGCAAACTCCCACACCCTCCTGGATAAACTGTTCCTGACCACCAGGGAGTCCCACCGCATCCAACAGCCCTCATACCTCAGGCCTCTGGGAGAAACATTGACCCATGTGGGTTGTACGCCAGATTTTTTATCCTTCAGAATGGCCCTATGCCTTAATCACCCAGTCACTGCCTCCTCAATGCCTCTTTGTCTAAACCAACTGCAGCCTCTATTGTCCTCTTGCTTTCTTTCATCTGCTTGTCTAGCCATTTTCTTGTTGGTCTACAGACTCCACCACAGCATTAATGTCATACTCCATGTCAAATTTAGTGTCTTTTAACTCCTTTGCAAAGTCGTCTTTTAGGTCTTTCACCGATGCCTTTATCTCAGCTTTGACAAAGGCGATTTTACCACCAACATCAAATTTCAATTTCTCAATCACAATCTTCATTCTCTGTTTTCAGACTCTTCATTCCACTTATCTCCTCCATTTCAGATTTCATTTCCATCTAATTTTTCTTCTTTTCCACCATTCCAGATTCATTTCCATCACCATCTCCTTCATTTTGATCTTCATTTTCGTTCCCATTTCTCCAATCCAGCTCTCATCTCCTCTAACAGATTTCATGCTCTTCATTTCACTTAAGAATTCTTTAATCGTTGCCTCTGTGGTTGCAACTGATCGCACTCTGATACCAGTGTGACTTTGTCGAGTTTTTCAACTGTCACTCCTCACTGTTTTTATGGTCGCTGTTTTGATCTTATCTAGTTTAAGTTCACTTTGTTCACACTACCACTTCACTCACCCTATCACTTCACTCAGGTGAACTAGTTCAACTTCCCATCTCTTCACTTTCTTCATGATGTAGCCTCCTGTTCTGGATGGTTCACTCGCCAGTTGAACACAAAACCTCCAGTCTCTTGCTCCACGGTAGCACTCGCTGCACATCACCACAGCTGTCACCTGCTCACTCAGAAAATTGTACATGATATTGCACCACACATGTGCTCACCAACTCGCTCGCCAACTGTCCAATGCAATTCAACTAACTCACAGATGCTTGCTACTCAACTCCACCCCTCACCTCACACCGAACTCCTGCAAACTCACTTATATAGTCAATGGAATCTTTCCATATGGTTCTCGGATGTTCTAAAGCTATGTCAACACACTTTTCAGAGGAGGGGGAGAAAAGCTACCAGAAGGTTCTAGTTATCTACCAATAGTGCGCCTGGCGTTCATGCTAGCAAGCAGCAGTTATCTTGTTTACTCCGACCGCCTGGCGCCGACCTCCTGATAACCTTGGCCCATAACTGCTGGGTCACAATAATCTCATTGAGTTGAGTATATAATCATAGCAAGTGTTCATACTCATTGGTAGAACTTTGAGAAAGTACTTGATTTTTATTCACTGATACCCAATGTTTGCAATTTTTTCATTATATGTTAAGTGAAGCCTACTTGTGGCATTTGCATTCATAAGTGTCTGCATTTCATTTGGATATCATGCAAGTAGAAAGGGAAAGAAGTTTCTTCTTCAGATAATGAAAATTTTAGATAATTGTCAGGTCCTTCAAAACAGATTTTATGGAAAATTCGTTTTCCTCAAAATTAAAGAGAAGTTACAAAATGCTACAAAATAAGGGTTTGATAGAGAAGTTAATGCTTATAAGGAACAAGGTTTATTGTATTAATCATGCTATGAATACCTAAATTGATTGATTTTGATGAATTTGACTGTTTTAAGTGAATGACATACAAAAGTGATATTGATTACAATGTTGTAAAAGGTATTCTGTATTTGCACATTAAGTGCAATTCCTTAAAACTGATATGAAAACTTTTGATCAGTTCTGCAACTTCAAACAATTCCTGAGTGAGAGTGGGAATGACCCTCAATTTAACAAATTACCTTGCAGTTTGACCTCTGCCTATCTCCCTTATGAAGAAGAGGACCCACAAACATTGATGACAGAACTCCTTAATTATGGAAGAATATCAGGAAAGGAGCTCTTGCTTGGGCATGATGCCAATGCACATCACACTGTGAGGGAGCAGTGACATCAACAGAAGAAGAGAGCTAATCATGGAATATTTGGCAAGTACACACCTACATATTTTTAAACAAGGCAATGAACCTATTCATCATGTTTTGGAGAAGAGGTCATGACATTACACTGGGATCTACATCTATAGCAAACTATGTACAAAAGTGGTAGGTGTCTTTGCTAGATCACAGATACATGTGCCTTACTGTATCGTGACAAATATTTGAACCTATACATTTTTAAATTCAATGTGAAGAGATGGTCAATATTTCTGTTTTAAAATTAACATATTCAAGTAATAAAAAATACATAACTGAAAGAAACACATAAAAAAAACCATTTAAAAATATGCACTGTAAATAGCACTATACAGTGTTTTTCTTTCACTGTGGTCACCACACAGCAGCTTGCACACCAACTGTTAAAGCTCCAACTCCTGCTGAAACAGTTATAATATCCACCTCATGTTCTCATAGTTACAGTACAACCACACATACCTTATCATAAGAGATGGTGGAAATGTTTTCCTCCTCTGTCCTCACATTCCTCAGGAAATTTTCATTCACAATCGAGAGTTCAATATCTGAAACTGAGTGAATTTCTTACCTGATGTTTTCTTTTACTTCTCCCAATGTACAGGGTTCTTTTTGCATACATTTTATTTTTCAAGTTCCCCCATGGATGCAAATCGCACACAGTTAAATCAGGAGATCTTCAGGGCCATAATCCTTTACTAATTACCCTATCTTAAAAAATTTCCGGAATTAAATTTAATGACACATCAGTTGTATGCACGGAAAAACCCAAACTGACATTCAACGTCAGTCAGCTACTGAAAAAATTTCCTATACCTTGTATGCATTTACTGCACACCAAACACCAATTTTCACATCATGCAAGGGAATCTCATGTGTAGAATCGGGTATCTCTGTGCTTCAGTATCTGTTATTTTATGATGGAACATAACCATGTAAATGAAACCATGCTTCATTAAAGAATATCAAGCATGTGTAAATTACCCTTATCGTTGACATTTCCCAAAATCCATTTACAGAAATTTATCAGACTCTGGTGAGCATATGAAACAAAATGTATGCAACAAACCTTATACATTGGAATAACTACAAGAAAACATCAGGTAAGCAATTCATTCAATTTCAAATATTGAACTCTCAAGTGTAAATCAGCAGTTCTATATGTTAGGGATGTTACATTCTGACTTGGTTTTAGTTTCAGTTCTTTAAAAATAATTTCCTTTCCTTTTTTTAAGTGGCAAATTTTTAATATCTTAATTTAAATAAATAAGGAGTTATTTAAAGAAATATGTTGTTACAGATGCAATAAAATTTTTGAAGTCATTACATGGTGACAAGTTCTTGAAAAAATATCATGTCCTCCTGTTAAATACATTGAGACATTTCAGGGATATTAAAGGGTTCCTGGAAAGAAACTATTTTGTAAACAGTGCAAAATTTAATTTTTTATACAACATAGTTCCTTGTTAGGGATGTTATATTCACTTTGTTACAGATGCTACAAGTGACTATCTATAGACACAATTTTTTTCTCCTTCAAAGCAGGACTCATATGCAATATTGAACCACGGCTTAAGAAATTTTAAATCAAAATGTTCAAAATTTTATTTCACTTTCAAACTCATACCAATCTTTTTTGTTTTCCCCTTTCCTTCATATGTTGTAGGCAGCACTGGAGTAATTTGAGGGAAATTAATATACTTTTGTGTCTTCATTAGTTATAAATGCTTTCCCCGATTTACCATAATTTTTAGGAACATCACTTCAACTTCACCTAGTTAATAGATAGCTGCCTGACAAACAGCAATGTTGTTATGCAGAAGAGAATATTTTGGACCCTCTCCTTGAATACTGATGGTAAGTGCCAGGAATGATGCATGTTGAGTCTGTCTTCTTCAATTCCTGATATTCTGAAGTGCTAATTCTATCATTTTTCTGTTCTTCAAATGTCATTTTCTGATTGGCTGAACTACACATCCTCGAACCTCTATCGAGTTCATTGTGGTATGTTTTGCTGATTTGATGTCACAGGAAAAATAAACAACTTTTTTTTCTTTTCTGAGTTATGTATAATGCCTGCCAAAATGTGCTTAACATCATATCTTCCAAAATGATGATAACTTCTGATGCCAGGAATATCCTTCACTAACTCCCATCTCTTTCAGGTACATACAAAACTCATGTTTTCTTTGCCAAAGATTCTGAACACAAATAAAAGTCTTTAGGAAATACAACCTGAGTTGTTCATACCTTAGCAGCTGTCCAAACCATTCTTTTGACATGGCCACCAATAGCATCCACAGCTCCTTTACCATATCCTGCAGCAAATGTATTCCATTGGACTGTTTGGACAACAAAGTCTTCTGCTAAAAAGCATATGTTGAAAACAGTAAACCTGCTTTTAAATAGTGCAGAATTATCAGAAAATATACACAAACTTTCAACTTTCTGTTCTGCATTGGTTTGTCTGAAGTCTGATATGATAGTTTTCAGAAACATCCAAGCTGATTGTTTTGAATGACTTAAGTCATCGCATATTACAACACAGGATTCTGTCATATTTTGCAACCAAAAGCAAAAAGTGAAAATCTTTAACAGCGAGTGTTGCCAGTGTGCACTCTGTACTTTGTCTTGTGACACCAAATTGTAGTTCTCAGCATAATCAACCTGAATTACTGCTTCACCTTTAGTTAAACTTTTCTTTCCTCAAAAAATTGGGCCTGTTTATTTTTCACAAATATCTGACTTTTAAAGCTAGGGAGATCAATGTTTATTTTTGCCAAAAGGTCTGTAAGTAGTTCCCTATTTTCAGTTACTTGCAACCAGTCTTCATACTTTTTTCACTCTTTCCATTTCACCTGTTGAGGAAGATTGCATCAGGATGGAGTACAACTTTTATGTCATAATAAGCAGTTTCACAGTTATTTGACATACAAAATTAACCTTCAGGATTATAGCACATCTTCTCAATTAATGTTGTATGTGTTAGTGGAGATGCAGGAACTTCACACTTAGGTGAAATAGCTTCCATCAAAAATTTTAAGTCTCTCTCTCTTGCTCTGTCACTCTCGCGCTCACTCTCACTCTCTCCCTCTCTCACACTCTCTCTCACTCTCTCTCTCTCTCTCTAAGGTGTGTTACTGAGTCATGACATGTTTTGGGCATAACTCGTGAAACTTTGACAGATATATCCTTATTTTATGTTTATCTATAAAAAGCTTGTGGACCTCTGAAATGGTCATTATTAGAAAGTGCTTTTGCATTTGAACTTTGTGTCCAGTATGTGTGTCGTAACAGTAAAATACTCCTCTTCTCTCTCTTTTTTTTTGGGGGGGGGGGGAGATTGCCAACTAATTTCATCTGTTTCAAAAATTTTTTTTTAACCTTTTCACCAATAACTTTTGGAAGCAAATGCTATTTTGACAACCTTGTCTGAGTATAAATATCAAAAGGATCATTAAATGTTTCCTATACAAAATCTCAAATAACAGCTCTCTTTCAGAAGAAAGCTTGTAGATGCATATGAACCAATGATCTTTTCAGGAGTCTAGTTTTGCTGTCCAAACATTTGTTTTTAAGGGTCTACTTTTTACGCCACTCTTGTACTCCGATTCATGTCATTTCTCTTTTATTTCTTAGCAGTTCATTTTGTGAACACCTAAGCCTCTCTTTTTGTCTGTTAATGTAACTTTTCTCTCTATCTTTCCTAAGTAATTCTTCCCGCTTTTCAGGATTTTTACTCTTCATTTTGTTCTGAAACTTAACTACCCTATCAGCTAGGTCTTAGTTTTAGGTCCCACTATTCTGAATGAAGACAGAAATAATGCTTGATAATTAATTTAATGGTGAACCAAAATAAAATATAGCAGAAATGCCATAATTCTGCATTCTTAAAGTCATTTAAGGGCATTTTTAAAAAAAGGCTACCAGCTATTCTGTGAAAAAATAATTGATGTCTCTTTAATGATGACAAATTCATTCCCTATCAAACAAGAGGTTAACCTATAGAACCATTTTATATTTACAAAACAACTAACTTAAAATGACAAGGAAAGAATAGATGTAACATCCGTAAGATCTATCTGTGTAACGTCCGTAACACCTTATATCTTAGAAATAAACATTTGCGAAAGTTTATTAAATAGCACTGGAGTAAGTTAGTCACTAGTATATCAGCTCGAAGTGCATTTGGAAAGTAAAGTAATAAATTTATACTTTAGGGAAAACATTTTAAAGCTTTATGTTACGGATGTCACACTGGATGTTCCTACTTAGGTAATTTTATCAAATGTGTTATTTATTTACCAAATGTCATGAAATTCTGAAGCATGAAAGACAATATATTACTTTACAAGCTTAGCTGTATTATTTGGAGGGAAACAGCTGAATCTTGACAAAACAAGTACACAAACTTAGTCTTTCTTTAATTTAAAATATCTCTGCAATGGTAACCATTGATTTTATACAAACATAAAAGTACCTAGAAATGTGTTTTGCTCAATCTTAGTGTTTTTAATCATAAGATCTGAATTCTAGTGAGCATAACTCACTAAATAAAGTAAGATTATCTTGAACTTTAAATTTTTACACATTTTTCTCTTTTATATGGAATTGCTGAAATGAAAATTTTCTGAGATGCCAGATATGTGTGTGTATAGGACAACATTTCCAACATTTCTTATGATAAGGTATGTGCTTATCATCATTGTAACTGTAACCATGAGAATAACAGGCAGTTGAATGGATATTATAACTGTTTCAGTGGGAGTCCAAGCTGTAGCAGTCAGAGTGTGAGCTGCTGCAAGGTGGCCGCAGTGTGAAAGAAAGGCACTGTAGTTGCAAAAGAGGCAACTATTTCATAAACAGAATCATAAAATCATGTCTTTACTCAAGAGATACGCCCTTGGCTACCATTTTCTTTTGAGTGTCCACACATACCATGCAATCCATGATGATGTAGAGGAAAAGGAAAAAAGAAAAACAATATTTTAGGACAAAGTTTCAAACACTGATCTTCTAGTCCTCACATTCATGTTTTCACTATTCCATTGAACTATATGGGACTTTGCAGAGATTCTCTAACTCAAACATTTCCCTATCATTGTACCTTTAGAGCTATACCAACATACTGCATTTTAATGTTTCCTCACGTTTTTGATTGTGTCATATTTAATAATTAATGCTGATTATGAATAGTCATGATTAATATGCTATTAAAAGCACAGATGCAAATCAATCTTTTTGGCAAATTGAGCAATACATACTTACATAACACTATAATTTGCTGAAATATGAACTGAAGCTTTCCTGGCAGTGTGAATACTCTAGATTTTCTCAGGCTTCCACTCAGGTGTAGATTTGGTTAGAAACTGACGTTTCAGGAATGTACATCGTTCCCATCTTCAGAATAACTGAATGATACAACTTTTTTTTTTTTCATGGGGGGAAAAATGCATTACTGCATTCAACCTCCAGCCAACGTGCAATAGCTGGGGGATATGTGGGGCTCGCCGCTCAGTCGCGGAATACCCACTAAACAACCCCTCCACGTGTTATTCGTGTATTGCTGTGTCTGCGTGCATTCATGCATGATCGGGACTCGCATAGCACCCCGTATGATACAAATTAGGAGTCCTCCATATTTATACTAATGCCTGTGGAGCTTAGTCCGAACCTCTTAGAAAACAGGCTGGGTACGCTGAGGTGGTCAAAGGTACGGATTTATAGAAAACCCTTTATGTCAAGAAGCTGTTCAATGTGATGATTTTGTGTTTCTGTATTGGCTTTGATGCATTTTTAAGGCTGGTTTCCAGGCCGTGCTGAACTGTAGTCCAGAATCTCAGTTTAGGCTGCCTTTCTCAGATGAGATAGGTAAAGCTTTCTTCACCCTACATTGCCAGTAACCCATACACTTGGCTAATACGCCACCTACTTCAGTAGAACAACAATATTAGAAGTGAGCAGGTTACTGGCAATGAAGGGTGAAGGAAGCTTTAACTATCTGTCCAAGAAAGACAACCTAAAGCAAGATTCTGGACTATAGCTCAGCATTGCCGGAAACTGGCCTTAAAAATGCATTAAGGCCAACACAGTAACACAAAATCATCACTTCAGACAGCTACTTGAAATAAACAGTTTTCTGTAAGATCTGTGCCTTTGACCACCCAAGTGTACTCGACCTATTTCCCAAAAGGTTCAGACTGCGCTCCACAGATGTTAGTATAAATATGAACAACTCCTAATTTGTACCATTCAGTTATCCTGAAGATGGGAAGATGTACATTCCTGAAATGTCAGTTTCTAACCAACTCTACACCTGGCTGGAAGCCAGAGAAAATAGAGTATATAATTTGCTGGCTGCAAAGATAATAATATCCTATGGGTGAATGATTCATTTGATATAATTGCTCAGTTCTCATGCACAGAATAGAAACATGATCTGGGGAAAAATTTTTACTTACTTTCCAATGTAAGGATTTAGAACTGCTAGCCTGTTCTGATCCACTTTAAGAATTGTTAATTTCTGAAGCTGTCCTAACCCATCTGGCAATGATTCAATTACATTCTGAGAGAGATGCAGATCTGTAAGATTGGTAAGTCCTCCAATCTCTTCAGGTAAGTCTTCTAAACGGTTCTCCGAAACATCAAGACATGTCAGCTTCTTCAAATTACCAATTTCCTGAAACATTTAAATCTAATTTCAAAATGCATTACATAGACAAAACTTTATGAATAATCATTAATGCAAGGATACAAAAATATATTTCATTACTGTAATAAATTTATGATACAAATACATTTGTTCCGAGCATTCTTGTTTCCACCTGATTTATAATATTTGGCATCATGTGCTGCCTTAATTAGTACTGCTGTAGGGAAACATGTAGAAAAATCTCCTAAGTTCAAACCTAATGTATTCATTACAGTAATGAAAATTAGAGAAAATTGGCACATGATAACTAGACCTCTGATTTTAGCTAAATGCTTTGTTTTTTTAAATATGAATAAACTTAAACTAGTTAAATATCTTCAACTTGTATATATAATATAAATGTGTGGAAGGGACTTTGTGGTGACTAAAATAACTATTTTGAACGAGTTGTATTGTAAGAGCATAAAAGTGCTTATTTACTTTTGTATTGTTTCATTAATTTTTCTCATGCAGCAATGTAAGATAAAGTCTTGACCATCATGAAGGTGGTTTGGCTCAAAGACCTTATGGTAGTATGAATGAGAAGTTCTTGTAAAAGGAATAGTTTATTTTAGCACTTTAGCAGCTAGAGTCTGTGCACACAATGCTGTCCACTAGTCAAATCACTCACTCTTGTCTCTTTGTCATCCTATGGTATAAGTTGGTGACTGCAATATAACATAAATCCCTTCTAAACAGCAAAGAGGTCAATGGCAGATTTCTCATCCCAAGACCTAGTTTATTTTTGTTGAATGATGTGAAGCATTATTGAGGATGACTAAGAATGTTTGGCATTAATGATTATCTTTTAACAAACTCTCCTGAATAGTCTACGGTAGATATCATCTTAAAACTGAGCAAGGCTTAAGGGAAGGCTTAGAGAATGAAACCTGTTTAACATCCTCTATGTAAAATTATTAAATGCTGATCTCATCCTATTGGGATTTGAATGGAAGATTAAGTTTGTCTCCTTCACAGTTTCAAGTACATAAATGAGCAACTAGAAGATCACAACTCTCCATTTTTCTTTGGAAATTTTTCTGTTTTCAAAGATGTCACGTTTTTCCATTATAATTTTCTTCTTCTTCTTTGTCCTCTTCATATTATTAATTATTATTATTGTTGCTGTTTTTCTTTTAAAAGGGGGTGTCGCATTTTTCAATTCCATTTTCCTCTTCCTCATTTAATTAACCAGTAACTTTTATCACGGTTGCACACCAGAACTGAGACTTACATAAGGAGGGTTGCCCCAGCTAAGCTTGGAAGATCTTGAATCGCTCTCCCACTCCTGTTGTTGATCCAAACACTGACGTTTGCTATTACATCAGTTCACTGTGCACGCTTGCAGTATGCTGGTACAGTCTGGAGCAAAATTTACTCTATAATGGCTTCAAAAGTCACTGACTTGTGGCAGGGAACTTTTCAATGCTGGTTACAGCCTTTCAGTGATAGTAGAAAGGTGCAAACAGAAAGATCTTACCATAATTGCGTCATATGTTGGGCATATAATACAGATGCACAAAAATGGATTCCCACCTGAGGCCCAATTTGCAAAAAATTAAAAGAAAAAGGGTGCAACCAGCACAACCTAAAGTCTTAATACACAAGGTGAGAGGAGTGACACAAGAAAACCCTACAGTGTAAAGAAACATTGCCAACCACATCGGAACATCTAAAGGGACCACTTACAGGATAATTCACAAAAATTTGGGCCTAGAATGGCAGCATGAAGCACGAGGGCACGTGTTGAAACAGCAGCACATCAGAGAATGCTTCGCCAATGCAAGAAAACTTTACGACCACCACCTGGCAGATGAAAAGTGGCAATATGTGGTTTCCTTAGATGAAGCATGGGTTTATCTAGATTGACACAAACAAACCCTGTGCCATTTACTACCATCAAATGGGCCAAAAGGGGTGCTCCAACTTCATCTGGGAGAACAAGGAAAAGTTTTCCCAGGGGTTAATGGAGGTTGCATGATACTGCCCTCGGGTCAAACTCAGTATTCACAGAGTTGCCAAAATGTAACAAATTAATACAGCCTACTGTCAAAGGAATGTCATGGACCCAATTTTTGGTGAAGAGATAACTTGGTTGTGTGGCAAGGATGCACAAAATGTTTGGATCCACATGGATAAAGCATCCTGCCACACATCTAGATCTTCCCAGGATTACTACCACTGGAAAGCTGAGGAAAGGGTGTAAACATGATACCATTTAAAAGGATCTCTGAAGGCACCAGATGCCTCAACAATGGATTTTGTGAATTTGGTCTACTGAAACAGTGCCTTGCTTCTCAACATCCCAACACAACTGAGGGTCTTTGGAAAGTCTGCCAGGAGAAGTGGAATAACATCCCCCTTCCTGTTCTACAGTGCAGTCTTCTACAATGGAAATTGCACTGCAGAGCCATAGTTCCAAGCCCGTGGACATCACACTGAACATAACAGGTGGCAGTGAAAGGGAATATCACCATGAAAATATGTAAGCAAAAACATTCAAGCTTAAGTGGGGCAACCCTCCATAATAAAGCAGGTAATTGATTGTGATTCTGTACAAAATAAGGAGGTGACTATAAAGTGATAAGCACTGACAAGTAGAAGTTAATAATACCCCTTCTTCACCCTCCTCTTGTAGGCAAGGACAGAAGAAAGAGTGAGAAGCTAAATTCACACTTGAGGAACAAAAGGTTTGTTCATTAAATTTTACAAGACACATGATGAAGAGGAAAAGCACATAAATTGAGCAGTGTGATATATATATATTTTAAGGGAGTACTGCAGCTTTTATAGTGTAGCTAGGTTGTATTCATTTTTAATTCCAAATAAAATGTGTAATGGCAAAGGGAAAAGCAAACAAAAGTGTGCTGATACAGCAATGGATCCAGTATACTCCAGGATTGACTTATGACGAGGAAAATTATATTTTTCAGGTAATGTAGCATAGAGGTAAGTAAAATAGTATATATTGAAATGAGATGAGAAAATCTACTAGACTATAATAAGTTTAACTGAACCACAGAACCTTTCCCGAGTATGTATTAGCAACAATATATTTATAATCCAAGACGACATAAAAATGTTTCTAACCACAATTTGGTAACTTTACTGCTTTAGTTCTGTTCAATTCTTAATGCTCACAAATTAATTGAATTTGTAAATTTATTGTGATTTTAGAAAGTATAAATACATTTCAGTTGCATTAAATCAAATATAGAAACTGCATTTTTATAGGTGCATTAAAACTGTATCTTGAGTGCCTATTTTGATAATTTTAGAACCTATTTTAGGTCTTATAATTGGTTTTTAAGGGATTAAAAATCTTAGGTCTATGATAGCATATGAGCAGTTCTTATTTCCAGTATTTGCATCACTACAATTGAGTGTTAACCCTAGTACAATAACTATATATTAATAGTTACCTGTAGTAGAACATTACAAGTTATAGTTCCATAACCATCCATTGCTTTTCTCTGTACCACACTAAAAGCTTCAAGCATTCAGTAAGGAGTTGGAATCTGGCTTAATGGACACGATTGCCAATTTTACATATGGTTAGTGCTTGTAGAAAATCTGTCTACGTAAAGAATACATATCATTAGTGTTACCAGGCGTAACACTACATGTTTGGGCATTTTATCACTTGCTTGCACTAAATAAATTTGTCAAACAATATTTCAGATTAAGTGTTTCCTCTGTGAATGTGGAATAAATATTTACGTCCATCACACAAAAGTAGGCTGTTACAGTATTTTCAAGGTAATGGGAGAGAGTGTCAATCAATGATGAAAGAATCTTTCAGATTTTTAATGCATTGAAGTTAAAGGGTTGGAAGATGAAAGATTCAGAAGAAGATAGCATCGAACATTTGTGGAATTCTGATAAAAACTCAAAGATCCTGATTTTTCTGCATATGACAACCATTTCTAGAATCCAAGAAATTGAAAGTGGGAACAAGAAAAGGAAAATAGATTCACCTGCAGATACCCATAAAAGAAGAAACATTCTGTAGGTTGCCAAATATGTTTTCTGCATCTTCTAATGAAGAAAAACCAATTTCTATTTCTCTTTTAGTTGCCGAAATAATAAATTCATTGGGAAAACTGGATGTCATTGGAAGACGCAACTAATTAAGCAGGGTGGCAAAATACCAAATAAAAATATAATACATTATAGCAAAAAACATCAATTTTAATCCACTGAGCTGCTTCAAGCTGTTTTTGACTGAAGATGTCATAGATGGTGTGTACTGTTTAAAAATGTAAATACCTTTTGTACAATGCACACCGTTATTGAAGCCATAAAAACAGTATTACACTTTTAAGTATATGAGGGGTTCAAGCCAAAGATGACTAAGCCAGAGGGAAGAGGTTTGGGGATATAGTAGGATAAAGGAAAGATGAAATTAGCATTTACTATGTAGTGCCTACCCAATTTCACAGAGTGTAGCACATTATGCATAAGAAACGTGTTTATTGTAATTTACATTAGATGGATAATTGTCTTGAGAGCTGATTAAGATTGAAACAGAAATATGTATTTAACCTATTTGACTTACCTGTATACGTATGAGCTAGCTGATACAGGAATTGTTTGTTGTAATGTTATATGCATTTATGTATTATGTTATTCACACATCTTTGGTTGTTATTATTATGATTATTGTATTTATTTATTTTATTACGAATATGTTCTTTGTTTATTTATTTATATATATACATATCCAGAAATTGGATTCATTTATTAATAAAATAGCAATTTAAAGTATATTATGGCCAACTTTAACTAAATCTGTAAATAGCTAAAAATTTATGTAAATTACTTTAGATGATCATGGAATAAACAAACTTATCTCTACAAAGAAATATTAAGAAAACAAACGGTATTGCCAAGGAACAGTAAATAAGATACTTCTCCTAGTAGGAATAAGCATTATCTCACTTGCATTCAAACTGTGCAGACCAATATCCGGGCAGTATCCCAATCATATAAAATAATACTTCAATAGTATTCAGAATGTAATCATCAGTTTTCACTTTGATATACTTCTGAAAAAACATACAAATATACATTTCAAGATGGCGACGTGTGAGCTCCGAAATGTTGTTAAAAATAGCAAGCATGATGACTTGAAAAATAATAAGATCAGCAGTAAAGTCAAAAACTACACTCATCACAGAACTGTTATATCTGGTAAAATTAATAGAGATAAGGAGAAAATATCCTTATATGCAGACCTATGCCAAACACAAACAACTTCAGACACAAAACATCATACAGAAAGCATAGCATCCCTGCAACTTATCATCGAATTATTATGCAGAGACCTAAAGGAAGCAAGAGAAGAAATTTTTCATTTAAGACATAAAAATAGTTACCTGGAGCGTGAAATAGAAGAAACAAAGATTAAAATGATGGAGGCCAGCGCATGGATGAAACCATGACGCACCTCGAAGAACCAAGTATTGGAAGATAGAGGCCTTTTAGTACCTGAGATGTCTAATCATTTCAAAGTAAAAATAAGGAGGAAAAACTAGATACTCAGAATGAAGATGGCGAGAATCGACAGAAACAGGCACCTAAAAGACGGGTTTAGTACTCAGAAGATTAGGATACTCACTGACAGTCATGCAAGAGGAACTAGTGGGTTCCTTGGAGAAGTACTCCAAGATTCACAGGTGGAAGGATAAGTGAAAACTAATGCTACACTGGAAGACGTAGCAAAGGATGGTTAGTATGTGTGATAACTAGGGCCCGGATTTTTAGGTTTTAACCTATATTTTTCCTCGCTATTTAATTAACAGATTTCAAGATATTTATTCGTTTCACACTTCCTGGAGCAGAATATGTGAATTTCATTACACCTAAAAAACTTAAATGAGGGGTTGACACCTAAAATAACTTAAACAGCTGTTTTCCCTTTTAGGAAATGAAGAATGTTATTTTCGGATTGAACTCCATTGTAAAATTATTTCCAACACTTATAGCCAGTAGTTCAAATCACTACAGTTAAATGCAGCACATGTGACATGGTGACAGCTGGATGCAGCTGATAGAAGGTCAGGTGGAGTGTAACCTGTGTAATGAGATCGCCTTCAATTGTTCACTGAGAGTACAACAGGCAGAAAGTGTGGTGACTGATTGTTGTAATACTTTTGTAATGTAATTGTTGCATAGTGAAGCAATGCATAAATCACATTTATTGAAAAAGTGGATTGCTGCAGATCCACACTTCTCTTTTGTTAGTGACAGACAGTGCTGCCTACATATTGAAAGCCGGGGGGGGGGGGGGGGGGGGTCTACAGTCCTTCCACCTGACCATGTTACACATTACATGCTTAGCCCATGGCCTGCACCACCTTACAGAGGAGATTAGAAGCCACTTCGATGATGTGAACAGCCTGGTATCTTTGGTCAAGGTTTTCTTAAAAGCTCCAACACGTATACAATTGTTCAGAGAGAAAGTACTGGCAACCCCTCTTCCACCTGAGCCGATACTTACCCACTGGGGAACTTGACTGTCTTTTGCCATTTACTATGCTGAGCACTTAAAAGACATTAAAAATGTCATCAATGAATTGGATGAAACAGAAGCTTCCTGCATTGCCAAGGCTAAGAAATCATCGAGTACCCCACTCTTGTCGCTTCCCTCGTGTATATTAAGACACATTTTTGTTTTATACCCAAAGCTATTTTCCGGTTGGAAAGCACAACTTTGCTACTGAAAGATGCTCTATATATCATTGGCAATGTTTCCAGTAAAGAAATACCTGGATAGTACGAGTTGCATGTTCTTCGAAGTTGCACAGGTTTCTTCAATGAAATCCTGGTTTTGAAGATGTGAAAATCATCAATTCAGTATTGCAGGGAGAAAAGTATACAGGAAAACTAGCCCTAGAATCTGCTGCACTAGCATCTATATTCTACGCTCCAATGAGATCATGTTCCATAGAAAGAACCTTTTCTTCATGCAAGAATGTGTTGCGTGATAATAGGAAATTGTTTACACCAGAATATTTGAAAATGTATGCAACTATCTACTACAAGCCAAAAAATAAACCTTAAAAATAAGTACCAAAGAACAAAATTATTAATACCTGTATTGATTCACAAAGCAAAACATAAAAATAAACTATTTTAAACAAGAAAAACCTATTTTAAACATATAAGAAACCTAAAATGAAGGTTTATTCCACCTAAAAATCCGAACCCTAGTGATAACCTAACCTCTAATAACTGTGGTGATAATGAGGGCAACAAATGATATGGAAAGAAATGGTGGCAAAAATCTAGTCAGGAATGTTAAAAGAACATTGTTACAGTGGCATAATACTAAAGTAATTATGGTTAAGATCCCAAAGAGGTATGATTTGCATATTGATTCCCAGATACATGGCACAATAGAAAAATATAATGTAATCATAAATAATGTATGTAGTAAATTTAGGAATGTGAATGTAGTTCAGGTTAATGATACTGATAGAGAGTTGCACACCAGGCATGGGTTGCATCTAAACTGGCATAGTAAAAGTTGGCTAGTAAACAAAATACAGGATATCATAGTTAAAAATTGTGTGCAAGAGCCCACTCCTTGTATTGCTCTGGGATGTAATATACATACTCAAAGTATTGCAGACAAGCAGGGAAACTTGTAAAATTGACCAAGTTGTGTTTGGTTCAATCACCATAACTATACCCTAAAAAACAAAGGAGAATCAATATCATACATCAAAACAAACAGTACTTAAGTAACAAAATAGACAATGTTAACATATTTATGCATAAAAGAAATCCTGGTGTAATAGCCCTTGGTGAACATGGCTTAAACGAAAATCAAATCAGTGTTTGCCATATTGAAGAGTACAGTTTCTTAACATATTATTATAGGCATAACTATAAAGGTGGAGGAATAGTACTTCTTGTTAAAAAAGGTATCAGAAATATTAAACCAATAAACTGGATAACTAAAGTAAGTGTTGAAAAAGTCTGCGAGATAGTTGGTATAGAACTACATAATGACCTAGAAAAGATTGTAATACTTGTTTGTTATAGATCCCCAAATAGCAACATCATAGAATTTTTCCAAGTTCTAACAACTGCGTTACACAAACTTGATAGGCATAATATTATTTTGATTGTAGATTTAAATATAAACAGAAAAGCTAATAATTATGATTTTAAGTAACTATTAGATATTATTACTAATACATACAACTTACAATTACCTATTAACCAACCCACAAGAGAAACTGAAACCTCGGCCACTATTATTGACCATATCATAACTAATCTACCTACAAAAAATTTTCAAACCAATGTAATACACGGTCACCTCTCTGATCACCATGCTGTTGAAATGAAATTTGAATTCAATATCCCAATTATTCAGAAATATCTTCTAGAATCTAGGGATTTAAATAGCACTAACATTAATGGTCTATACAATTTGTTAAAAATTGAAAAATGGAATCATATTTACAATGAGAGGGATGTAAATAAAAAATGGGACAATTTTTATCTCATTTTTAATTATCATTTTGATATAGCCTGCCCATTTCAAGTTAAAAACCTATCCAATAATAAAAAGTTGCACTGGATAAATAAAAACATTGAACTCGTAAAAGCGAATTTGAGAGGCTATTATAATCGCTATAAAATAACAAAAAGTGCTATAGATAAAGAGATGTATCTTAGCTTTAATAAATACTATAGCCAATTAATTAAAAAGACTAAATCAAATTATATAGGTATGGAATTAGAAAACTCTTAATGTATTTCCAAAAAGCTTGGAAAATTATTAACACTGAATGTGGTAATATAAATAAAGACCCTGAAAACATGGTTTTAGTTGACGATGGCAAAATAGTCAGTGACCCATTAGAAATAAATAATATTTTCAGCTCTAACTTTATAAATTGTATTACCCCTCAGCTACAAATGAGAGACGTCACTTCAAAACCTATTAGCGACATTAAATACATTAGTAATTCCATTTATATCAGGGAAATTACTAAAGATCTAGCAAATGTCATAACGACTATGAAAAATAAAAAGTCTGCAGGGATTGATGGTATATCTACAACCCTTCTAAAACAATGTATTCCAGTTTTACTAGATCCTCTGCTAGATATGGTTAACTCTGTAATCGCAACTGGCATATAACCTAATTGTTTAAAAACGTTATTGTCAAACCAATCTATAAAAAGGGGGACAGGGAAATTACCGGTAACTACAGACCAATAACACTTGTACATACTTTATCAAAAGTAATTGAAAAGTTTTTAGTAAATCAACTTCTTTTTTCTAAATAAACATGAAATAATTAATAATTCTCAGTATGGTTTCACAAAAAATAAATCTACTATAGATGCTATCAGCGAATTAAGTACCTTATTGAGAACCTAAGCAAACAAGTAAAATGTAACTGTATAATACTTAAGTAAAGCTTTCAATAGCATGGATCATGACATTTTACTTAATAAAATGTATATTTATGGTATAAGAGGAACTCCACATAATTTAATTAAATCATATCTGTTTAACAGAAAAACAACTTGTTAAAATTACTCATATGAGGAATCATTATATAAGGAGCTGCTATTCAAATCCTTCTACTGTTAAGCTCGGTGTTCCCCAAGGCTCAGTCCTCCATCCTTTACTTTTCATCATATATATAAATGATATCATAAACATCACTGATGGGAAAATCATTATATGTGCATACGATACTGCTGTAATGAATACTGGAAACAATTTGATGCACTCAGAAAACACTACAAAACAATATCAATCAAGTTGTGCAGTATCTAAAGGCTAATAAATTACTTATAAATGCTGACAAAACAAATTATATGGTTATCCAGATGCAGCATAATAGAAATATTACTAATATAACCGTAAAGGTGGATGAAAAGCCAATAAAAGAGATTATAAATGCAAAACTCTTAGGTATGATTCTTGATAAACATTTTATTTGGGATAAACACATAGCTAAAATTGCTAAAAAAATTAGCTCTAGCTTATATGTTTTAAACAATATGGCAAAAATAGTTAATATAAAAACATTAAAGATAATATATTTTCGATTGATTTACCCACATTTGTCTTATGGCATATCGATCTGGGGACATAGTCCGGCCAAATATACAAACAAGATTTTTATTTTACAGAATAGAGCAATCAGGATTATGCTGGGCTTAAGGCAAATGGATTCTTTAGAAGAGTATTTAAAAGTTTACAAGTCCTAACTCTATACTCGCTGTATATATTCAAGGTAATATTGCTTGCAAGAACTAAGTTTACTAATCTAACAACAAACGATCAAATACATAATTATGAAACCAGATTTAATAATGATTTTCACTCATTTATGCACAGGATTGAACTGTATAAGACTAAACCAAGTTATGCAGCTTGTTACCTATATAATAAATTGCCTGAGGAGATAAAAGAAATACAGAGAATAAGGATTTAAAAAAGAATTGAAGAAATTCTGTATAAATGGTAGCTTTTATACATTGAATGAATATATAAACATGAATATTAACTGCTAATTTAAATAATAAGTCAACTGTATATAAGAATATGTTTTTCAATTTAAACTCTGTTATTGCTAATTTTGCTTTAGTTTTTTTAAATTATCCCTTGCCATCATGATTTTTTTCTTTTGTATTTATATATGTGCCTATCTTATTTATTTCTGTATATAGTTTCTAATGTAAGATTTATTTCTGAGTTTGCCTAAGTCATGTATGTGATCAATAGGTTCAATAAAGAATTGAATTTATTTGATTTGATAAGTCAGGGTGAATTATAAACAAGAATATAAATTATTTAAAAATGCAAAAGAAAAGTTATTTAAAAATAAAAGAGAATTTAAGTTGGAAAAGAAATACTTGCATTAAAAGTTATTCATAACAAGGAATCTTATCTGTTACAATGCCCTGAGGTAAAAATAGAGCTCTCATTGCTCAACTAAATCAACAAGAACCCAACAACGAATTTTTGCCATTTTTAAAAATCTCCATCTTTTTTAAATTCTGGCACAAGGTAATATATCCTCCTCCTCCTTCCATTCCAGTTTTAGGCCAAGGACCTGCTATGGATTCAAAGCTGGATTTTCCAATCATCATTTCTTAGGGCGGCCTACAGATCGTTTACCTCTAGGATGATAATTAAGCATGGCTTCAGTGATCCTATTAAAGTGCATTCTACATTATGTTTCTTTCAGTTGATTTGGTACTGTTGGGTATATTGGATTACAGGTACAATTTGTAGCTCCTTTAGCACATCTTCATTGCATTTGTGGTCCCATCTTGTATAGCCAACTGTTGAGTGGCACATGAATCTCATTACATTAGCTATTATCCTGTTTTCATCTTTTTGCCATTGTCCATGGTGCAACCTGCTTTCACAGATGAGGCTCTAGGGACAGAGTATTGGCAGTATAATCATAATATATTTGGTAGAGGAAATGCTACATTCGTGGGAACCAAACAAACATGCCCTCTGGGCCAGCAAACCATTTTTACATTACTATCAAAATTCAAAATAAGACTCACTTGAACAACCACATGATTATACATATATATATATATATATATTAATTTTGAGGAATCGTCAACTTTGGCTTGAAACCCTTCATATATAATAATTTTCATTCATAAAAACCATTCCAAGATTTACTGTTTAAATGTTATATCATTAGTATGCAACACAGGTAGAAAGAAAGTGTTCTAGCGTTAAATGAATTTGCAACAAACAACATGGAACATTCTCAGGCATAACAGGTTACTGTTTTGGTGGTTTAGACAACAATGCTGTCAAAAAAGTAAGAAAATGACTTTTTGAGATGTGGCAAATTATGAAACATTTTTACCTTTAGGGTCTACAGCTGGTCATTTTGACTGCCGCAATATTTCAGTATGTGAAAGGAATAAAATTCTTCGGAAGTAGTTTACTCTCGTATGGAAGTCGCCGAGTGTTGACTTGAATAGTAGTTTACTACAAAAGTAGAGCTTACTCCAGGTTAGTGCACGCCGCCCTTATACACGACCCTAGACATCTATTCATTAAAATAATTATATTTTGAAAGAGAAGGAAAAGGAGAAAATGTGAAAAATAATTCATTGAACAGAAATTCTATAGTGGGCAGACATCTTCACTGCATTCTTCGT
Source organism: Deroplatys truncata (assembly GCA_030765065.1). Classification (NCBI taxonomy): domain Eukaryota; kingdom Metazoa; phylum Arthropoda; class Insecta; order Mantodea; family Mantidae; genus Deroplatys; species Deroplatys truncata. The sequence continues at coordinate 233,736,388 of CM060990.1, forward strand.
CACTAGAACTGTCATCGCTATCTTCACGCACATCTACTACAATGTTCTGAATGCGTTCATCTCGTAGTCCTTCCTTCACGAAGTCATCCTCTTGCAGTTGCTCCGCTTGGGCAACGCATTTCTGCCAATCTTCTTTTGCCACGTGTTTAATGACATCCTCCAACAATTTTCTTACATCTTTAACTTTGAATGTGGAATTCTTGTCTGCTACCTCTCTTTTTATTTGGGCCCATATAAGCTCAATAGGGTTATATTAACAGTGATATGGAGGAAACCGTACTACTTCATGTCCCATTTCTGCAGCCAGGTCATCAAGCTCATTATCTTCTATAGTTGCTGCTGTGTTGTCTAACAATGGAACGCAATTCAGCTACAGTGTGTGTAGGATTATGAAGCATATTCTTGCTTTGAAGCTATGACAAAATTTCAGCTTTGCTTGAAATTGTATTGGGGATTTTTTCTTTAAGCATAGAGTGATAGCTAGCATTGTCCATCACTATCACACAGCCTTCTTCCAGTCTCCGAAGGAGATCGATAAACCATTCTATAAACACTACATTATTCATCTCTTGATGATAATCACCACTTTTTGAATGAAACACTAAATCTGCCCCTTCTATGTTATCATATTTTGCTGAGCCAGCATGCCAGATTTTTAGGCATGATCCTTTACCTAATGGAATCTTCAGAACACCGTTTCTTTTAGAATCCTGCCAGATAAAACTTTTAGCATAGTTTTGATTTACCCAAGTTTTGTCAAAGTAAATAACAGGACATGGGTGGTCTCCTTTATGTCATGCATTGTTCTCAAAAATGAGGCTCTCACTGCAACAATATCTTTTATCTCCATCAAAAACCATGACCTATCGTTACATTTTCGATATATAGAGCCAAGTTTTCTGAAAATGTTGTGTAAAGGAGTAATACCTCCTGTATAGTCTACTTTGGCTTTTAAAACCACTAAGCTTTTTAAGCATAGAGTATTCACCACAATCATAAAACTCCTGTACTGAGTGATGAATTACGTCTTTCTGAAAATCATCTAATTATGCAACAGTTTTTTGTGTAATATTTTTTCTTGGAGAGGAAAAGTATGGCCTTGGGACCTCTACATTTTCAATTACACTTTTCTGGGCTTCCTCACAAATATGTTATACTGTTCTTACGACACTTGATATGCACCTGCAGTTATTTTTTGCATATCTCTAAAAAAAACAAAACCCTTTCTGGTTTTCCAGAGATTTAAAAATGTTATACACGTTATACGCAATATATTTCAACTGTCATCTAATACCACTCAAAAGTTACGTCATTATGCACAAGTAAATCACACATAAGTTTACGCACAATTGTTAGAGAAAACTCTAATGGCACCAACTACAGAAGGGATTACTGTTGCACTGGGCGAGGGGAAAAGGCATTGTAGAGGGAGTGGCCAAGTGAGGTGTGGAGTGCGGGACAAATGTCCTTAAGCCACCTGGTAAGAGCGTAAAGATTATAGTCATTTTGACTACTGTGATATTCCAAGTACTGTCTACTGGGCTTGTCAACAATGGGTTTGAGTGGCTCATAGCCTTTAGTTGATTGGAGCTGGATTTCCTGTTTGTTGTTTCTCAGACTGCATTATATTTAGTTCAGTTTGAAAAAGGACAGTCTCATAAAAAGTTTGATAATACATTACTTTGTGTAATTGTTGCATTTTCTTATAACCTGTTTCCTATAACCTTATAAATATGTTGCAATTACCTTTGAGATGATAAGCTGATAAATTATTTTAATAGTTTACCAGAATGCGAGTCAGAAGAAAAATGCTTTTATTGTGAAGAGTAGCTGATGATGAACCTGAATCTTTCCCTCGGACATCTGACATAAGTGAATTGTCTGAATCTGAGGAAAATGCAAATAAAAGATGTGAAGAAGTACACATCCTTGCAGTTGCAGAATTTAGTCGAGAAACATTGAAAGTCTACTCTTAGTTAAAGAGGTGGTTTCAAATTATGATGAAGTTATACTTTGTAGTAATCAAATTTCCCTGCTATAGGAAGTAATGAGACTGCAGCTAATGGTACGAGAATTGAATCACGGAATATACCTGAAAGATGTGCTCATCATAATTTGCTTATAGATAGACCAGGTCCTACAGATCATATGAGAGAAATCTTATAGTGAATAATAATTACTCCAGTAAATGATCAGTGTTGATAGACACTAATAACCTCAAGACTATAAAATAATGCTCTAAATGGAAGCCTATGAAAACCTTCAGGACAGCTTTGGCTTCTTGAATTTGATCAGCTTGAAATTGCTATAGTCATTTTGCATGTCTGTGGACTTAATGGAGGAAAAAATTTCACCTTGAAACTTCTGTGGTCACAAGTGTGGGGAAGGCACCATCTTTCTCTTGTATTATCGGAAGGAACATCTTACAGAGATTATTTGGTGATAAAACAGACATGAATTGTGAGATAAAACAGACATGAATTGTGAGATTAAACGCCAATGGCTTTGCAGCAGCTAAACCAATTTGGAAACATTTTGTAAACAATAGCATATTGAACTACAAACCAGGTGCAGTTACAATCATAGATAAGCAGCTTTATCCATTACAAAGCTACACTGAAATTCTACTATGTAATATTAAAAATATGTTATACACGAGATTTTCTATTATTCATCAACATTCTTATAGGTGATGCAATATACCGAGGTAAATGAAAGTTGTGGGAGTAATCAGTAATAATCTGCACTGCTGTCTTGCAGATAAATTTTTTTTTATCACAGCTCAAAAATGCATTAATCATCCAAACAAGTGTGTGTGTGTGTGTGTGTGTGCGTGTGCGTGTGCACGTGCGTGTGTGCGTGTGCGTGTGCACGTGCGTGTGCACGTGCGCGTGCGCGTGTGCGTGTGCGTGTGCGTGTGCGTGTGTGTCATTATAGAACATGGAACTCATCTTTGGAAGAATTCTTTGTTTAAGGGGTTCATTATTATTTTGTAATGACTCTCCTTGAAGAACTGAAACAGCATTAATAACATCAGTGGAGGCTTTTTATTGATTATTTAAAAAAAAGAAAAAAGCAACCCTTCACAATGGGAATGCACAGACATCAGTAGTCATTGTCCATTCTGTGCATTTAAACAAAAGCTACAAAAATATGAATTTGCTTGCTGAGGATACCATCAATGCCAATGGAGTATTCGTAGTGATTTGAACCAATTTGTGTGTTGATGGGTTTGCAAGAGGGATTTACAAAATTCCCTTACTACCTTCACCTTTGGAGCAGTTGAAATGCTAGAACTCTATGCCAGGTGCAACTGGAAACCAAAAGGCACTTAAAACCCAAGAAAAGAGTATGTCCAACATTCCCTACTTGTTAATTTCATCAAAAGATGTTGTTCCCAACCATCACATAAAACTTAGATTGCCAAAATATTCCATTAAAACATCAGGAGAGAATCAAGAGTTGCCATACCTACTTGCGAAGTTCACTAATATTTCAACCAAAAACTTAAAAGGTGTGTTAGCGGTGCCATAGATGAGAAAATCATTAAAGGAAGGAGAATTTGAAAACCTTGAGTGAAATGGAACTGAGAGCTGGAAAGGTTTCAAGGGGATTTGTTTGAACTTTTGGGCTGAAAGAAGACTGCTGATTATAAGAAACGATTTTAAATTGCATTCATACAAGTTGCCCCATGATACAAACTCATTTCTTGTAAAGTTATTTACACTTTCTCCACAAGCCTTGTGAACATCAGTGAAGAGATGGAAGAAAGATTTCATCAGGAAATTAAGGTAATGCAAAAACATTACCGGGACTTTTGGAAAGTGACAATAATAGCCGACTATTGTTATATCATTGTCATGATTATCTGGCAAAAATGCTTAGGAGGCAGTCATCTGCTAAGCACTTCTTACTTCTGTATATGATGATGATTTATTATCTGCTTTAAACTTTGTCTAATTTTAGATTGTGAGTAGAAGCCAAACATGACAGGGAATCTCAAGTGCTGTTTGATCATCAAAATGCAGATGGGTATGTTTGCAATTTTTGAGAGTCATGATGCAAAAGAAAGCTAAACTGATTTCTGAGATTCACATACTGGCCAACTTCGAAAGTCTATGGTTAAGAATGAATAGGAAAATTGGCATAAATAAAATTTAACATAAAAGCCATAAGAAAATAGGGCAGTATTTAAAAAAAGTAAAAAATAAATGGAAATGGACTATTAAAAGAGAAAAGGAACAATAATTTACAAGTATATAAAAAAATGTATGGCAATGTATAATGTAGATTGTGATATAAAATGGGTTGCCCAATGGAAGGGTGGCCAGGGCCAATTCCAGTGCGCAGTCCAATACACGTAATGTATTAGTACTTCAGAAAATTATTGTTGTTGTTGTTACTGGTCAACTTCCTAAATTCAAAATCTGTAAAACTTTCCCTTGTTCAGCAAAGCATAATGAGTTTGGGATGAAATGAAATTTGGAATGCATAGAATGTACAGTGCAGTAAATGTATAAATATTTCGTGTAAAATAAATGGAAATTCCATTTTATAATAAACCTTGAAGATCTGGTAGTACTGCTTCTTTCTGAACACATGATGAAATTCTTCCTCGTACAATAAAATACATATTAAAAGAAAGAATACCACTTCCTAGACTATCAGATTTCTAGTCCATATTTTACACTTCATTACATGAACTATAAACAAAAAACCATCAGAAAAAATGGGAAACTTACATCCTGTAGCCACAGAATGTGAATAAAATAAACAATCCACGTGAATGAGTTGACTTTATGATTCATGTCATCCATTGCTCTGTTCGCACCCATCTACTGCTGGTTACTAGAGGTCGCTAATGTTGCAATCAAATTTTAAACCCGTATGCTATGTGTTTTGTTGCAACCCAGCAAATGGGACCATGATCATAATGAAGGATACTGTAATAATAGTTGAGGCCGCATTGGTTAAGTTGCCAGAATGCTGGGAATGACTGGCAGTGAGAGACATATGGCAGAGAAATGAAGAGCTCCAAAGGTATATTCCGTGGACAGAGCAGCCAGCCAGCACATGATAAGAGCCTGTTTTGCATGGAACAGACTAGAAAGTTCCATGTAGTATATAAGCACAGCAGAGAACAGCAGATATTTAGCATTTAGTATTTGTATGTTGGAGCAGTTGTGCATTAAAGAGTGGGCAGTAAGTCCAAGAGAGACAGCAGTAGAGAGGGTGCAGTCACCATCCAGCAGTCCTCATGTAAATAGTAATCTACAGCCAGGAGTAGCGGCTAGCAGAGGTCTGCCATTAAGCAACGCTGTGTTGTCACCAGCTCATCACGATCACCACACTCACAAGCAGCCAGCACTGCTGCTTACTAATATACACAGACATGTATGGAAGATGAATTGTCTCTATGCTGGGAACTTCATAGACAACAGAATATGCACATGCATGACAATGGAAAAGCCAGATTAAAAGTCAACTGCATCAAGAACATCACATTCCACAACTTGGGCCCTTCACTTGGAGCTGTGTATGAATATGACGACGGACAAGTTCTAATGGCACTCCAAAGATTTGTTGGACGATGAGGGTTGCTCCATACCATCTACTCTGATAACGCCCAATCCTTTCATGCAGTGAACCGTAAACCAACAAAAATATGGAAGGTGCTCACCACCAACACCACTCACTAACATCTAGCATGTCAAGGCATTGCTTGGAAGTTTATAGCTTCACGGGTGGCTTGGTGGGAACATATGATTGGCTGCACCAAGTGCTACTTGAGGAAGGCCCTTGGACACTCACAGGCTGATGAAGAGGGGTTAAATATTGTGTTGACAACCACTAAAGCTGCACCTAATTCATGGAAACAGCACCAAAACCTTAACACCATCCCATTTTCTTAAGGGGAAAGGCTAACAACCATACCTTATGGACCTGAACCTAATACTGAAAGGAACTTGACCAAATTGTTCAGACCCAGGCAAAAAACCACAGCAGATGTCATGCATCATTGGAAAAGGGAGTACTTGCTTCAACTACGCAGTTACCATGAAGTACGACCACCTCCTAGTCACTCCCCTAAATGCAGTATCAGTGATGTCGTTCTACCACGAAGTATTCGACCTCCTAGTCACTACTTTAAATGCAGTGTGAGTGATGTCGTTCTGCTGCACGAAGATGTATGCCCACAATATATGTGGCGCAAGCCCTTAATGGAGGAATTATGCCAGGATGTGATGGGAGGATAAGGACCACCATCGTTTGAAAGCCAGATGGAAGCCAAATCACCCGACCTATGCAGCTGGTCATTCCACTGGAGATACACCAGAGTGGGGAGGATGTGAAGGGCCAGAAGACACAGCCTGCGCCACCTATGGGCTGGTGGTAATGACAGCCCCCTGGTGCCCGCTGATGCAAGACGGCGGAAGTGCACGAGGACTAAGAGTGTACACATCTTGAAATGTAATGCAGTGACCTTTCAGAAGTTTTAGTAAATAAATAGTTATAAAATACCCTTTGTTCTTATTCTGGTAAAACTTAGCAATGCTAAAGTGTAATATCTTTTATGTTGGAGTAGTAAATGTCGTATGGGTCAGAAGCAGTTGTTTAATGGGGAAAATGTTAATATTTCGGAAAATTATGAAGAGTACAAACCCAAGCATTCTAACCAGAAATCATATACATATATTTGTTGTAATTATTTATGTAAACTTTTAACATCAAATGTTCGAAAAGAATGGAATGCATAGTGAAGTTAAGGTAAGGTAATTTGCCAGTAGTTACTTCAGCTCATTCAGAGTAAAGTTAAAGACATAGACATTTAAGTCACATGGTGAATGCTGTAAATTTAAAGCATTCTCAATTTAAAATGGAAAATTTGAATGTTCAAGTTATTATGGTTAAATATTATTACTCGCGCAAAACTTCTGGAATCATGACCTTGATTGCCATCCCAGCTGCCGAGCCTAGGAATGGTTTATGTTTAGCTTTATCAACGAAAGCGATATAATACCTTTGCTTACTCACAGTGCGTAACACATACAGTCTGCATAGAAAGTGTCTGCATCTGGTTGTAATTTTAAAGAGAGCTGCAGTATCTAAATAGTACTTATTTTATATTTGTTATATTTATAACCATGGCTCCTATGTTTTCAAAGTTAAGTGGTAAGGTGTTACATAGTCAAAGTAGGGAAATAATTGCAAATGTCATCGACTTCATGAAGCAAGAAGCAGAGATGAAGGAAGAAATTATATCCGAGTTCCACAAAAGCCTTATGAGAGTGAAAGAAAGAGTAGTCAAAGCAACTGGTGTTTCACTGAGTTCCGTTTCCAGAGTTCTCAAAGATAAGAGAAAAAAACATATGGATGAAAGAGTACCATTTGACACACCTGGGAAGAAACATAAGGTCCCTAAACGTATTACAGAAATAAGACAATTTCGAATGCATCATTCGGCGCACGATTCACAATTCCTATGTGGAAGAAAAAACTGTGCTAACAATAAGCAGATTGCTCATCCAGCTGAAAGACAGCAGAAACTTTCAAGGTGGTGCTACAAATCTCAGAAAAATTATTAAAGATTTAGGGTTCAAATGGAAGAAACCGAAATCAAATAGAAGAGTTCTAACAGAAAAGCAAAATAAATAAATAAAATAAAAAAATAATAATAAAACAAAAAAAAATAAAAATAAAAAGTAAACGTTGCCATGATAGCTTAGTCGGTTAGAGCAACGGCACGGAAAGCCTAAGATCCGTGGTTCAAATCCTGGCTATGGCATTGAATTTTTCAGTCTGATTCTACCTTTCCAAATGACTATAATTTTATATGTACTTATATCAGCATCAATTTTCAAGGTGGTGCTACAAATTTCAGAAAAATACTATAATGTGTGAAGATGAGTCATACATACACAGCAGTCATACAGCATCTAAAAGTTGGAGTGACGATAGCGAATTAGGTTTGCAGGCACCTGTTGCCAAAGGCAAATACTTATTATCGTTCGTGCTGTTGGAAAGATCGGCTTCATTCCAAATGCCCTTCATTTACAAGTCGCAACAAACAACAGGAGATTTTCATCAAGAAATGAATACAGAAAATTACATGAAGTGAATCAACGCCATGTTGATACCTAATATGCCTGCTGGGTCTGTTCTGGTCATCGACAATGCTTCACAATGCGTCAACACTCAAATTCACAAACCACCTACCTCAACTTCCTTGAAAGAAGAAATGACAGCTTGGTTACTTAGACATAATAAAGTTTTAGATGAAAGCATGAGTAAAACAAAGCTATATAACTTAATTAAAGCCAACAAACAGCTTCAGAAGTCATACATACTTGACATAATAAAGCTTTAGATGAAAGCATGAGTAAAACAAAGCTATATAACTTAATTAAAGCCAACAAACAGCTTCAGAAGTCATACATACTTGACCAGATAGTAATACAACATCGCCATAATGTACTTAGACTGTCATCGTATCGCCCAGATCTAAACCCAATCGAATTAATCTGGGCTGATGTCAAAAAATGGGTGGCATGCAGAAATATCACTTTTAAATTAAAATATGTGGAGCAGTTATAACGCCAGCAATTTGCTGAAATTGGAAGGCCAGAATGGGAAAATGTATGGCGACATGCTGAATAAATTAAGAATCATTATTCCGAAAAATACGGAATTGCAGAAAATCAAACAGAAATAATTCTCATGCAGGATAATGGTGCAGAAAGTAGTGACAGCAGTGATGACGGCAATAATGTGAGTGATTCCGCAGAAGAGGAAGGGTTGTTAGATGTGGAAGAATTGGAGGCAATGATTGACAGCATTTTTATATTAAGCGCTTTTTACAGCGTGGATTTTAATATACTGTATATAACTAAGTTTATCAGCGCAACACAGTGCATAACCGTTGTGGATATTTGACGACTGTCCCATGCACTCCTGCAGCATGCAGTCGATCGGTCACCACCTGATGTGGTAAGTAACTCGCATCATAGCTCTCATTAAGATTTTCACGTGTCTAGAACTGTTGCGCCGATTATAATAAATAGTAAGCAATTATAGTATAACATACCCATCAATCCACATCCTCATCCAGTCATGCTAGGCCTTCAAGTTTAATGGTGGCAGTGAATTGTACAAGGATATAAAGATCCTACAGAAGGAATAGCAGTAGTAGGTAAAGAGAAAGAAGTTATAGTGGTAGCAAAGAAAAATAATTGCCGCAGATTAGTTGCCACAGTGGTGGCAGATAGGGATTGAAAGGTAAACCGTAAAAGTTGGCAAGTATGGATCTGCATAGAAAGGTGGTTTAGGAACATACATTCATCTCTGTCAATTTAAATTAATTTTATTTTGTAGATCATCGGTATTCAAATATTACAAATAACCATTAAATCCTGAATTGGGAACACAAAAAATCTAGTGATCTACAGCATCCCCTTTAGTACCAATTATATATACTATGTGATCAAAGTATCCGGATACCTGGCGAAAATGACGTACAAGTTCGTGGCGCCCTCCATCGGTAATGCTGGAAGTTAATATGGTGTTGGCCCACCCTTAGCCTTTCTGACAGCGTTCACTCTTGCAGGCATACTTTCAATCAGGTACTGGAAGGTTTCTTGGGGAATAGCAGCCCATTCTTCACGGAGTACGGAACTGAGGAGAGGTATCCATGTAGGTCGGTGAGGCCTGGCACAAAGTCGGCGTTCCAAAACATCCCAAAGGTGTTCTATAGGATTCAAGTCAGGACTCTGTGCAGGCCAGTCCATTACAGGGATGTTATTGTCATGTAACCACTCCGCCACAGCCCATGCAGTATGAACAGGTGCCCGATCGTGTTGAAATATGCAATCGCCATGCCCGAATTGCTCTTCAACAGTGGGAAGCAAGAAGGTGCTTAAAATATCAATGTAGGTCTGCGCTGTGATCGTGCCATGCAAAACAACAAGGGGCGCAAGCCCCCTAGGAAAAACACGACCACACCATAACACCACCACCTCCGAATTTCACTGTTGGCACTATACACGATGCAGATAACGTTCATCGGGCATTCACCATACCCACACCCTGCCATCAGATCGCCACATTGTGTACCGTGATTCGTCACTGCACACAATGTTTTGCCACTGTTGAATCGTGTAATGTTGACGCTCCTTACACTAAGCGAGGCGTTGTTTGGCATTTTCCTGCGTGATGTGTGGCTTATGAGCAGCCACTCGAACATGGAATCCAAGGTTTCTCACCTCATGTCTAACTGTAATAGTACTTGGAGTGGATCCTCATGCAGTTTGGAATTCCTGTGTGATGGTCTGGATAGATGTCTGCCTATTACTCTTTACGACCCTCTTCAAATGTCGGCGGTCTCTGTCAGTCAACAGACGAGGTCGGCCTATATGCTTTTGTGCTGTACATGTCCCTTCATGTTTCCACTCCACTATCACATCAGAAACAGTGGACCTAGGGATGTTTAGGAGTGTGGAAATCGTGTGTACAGACTTCTGTCACAAGTGACACCCAATCACCTGACCATGTTCGAAGTCCGTGAGTTCCATGGAGCATCCCATTCTGCTGTTTCATGATGTCTAATGACTACTGAGGTCGCGGATAATGAGTACCAGGCAGTAGGTGGCAGCACAATGCACCTAAGATGAAAAACGTGTTTGTGGGGGTGTCCTGATACTTTTGCTCACATAGTGTACTTCCCTGTATGCTTTCAAAAACCACTCCAATTAAATTGATTGAATTATCCCTACCCTCTCAAATTGACTCCCACTTATTAAACACTTTGTTGCCTACTTTCACTGTACCAAATTTTCTGTTTGACATATTTACCATCCTTTATTATTGTTAAACAAGGCTTTTAGCCACAAGTGTCAGTTTTGCACTGCTGGATGACTAAAAATAAAATTTATTTTTACTTTCTCCACCACATATATAGTAAATAAAGAAGATGTTCCTTTGACCTAAAAAACTGATACTGAGATTTCACTGTAAATAGTTTTGAGGCCCCTTGGATCCAAAAGTATTTTTAGAAAAAGGTGTGTGCGTGTGTGTGTGTGTGTGTGTGTGACAGAGAGAGGGAGAGGGAGAGGGAGAGAGAGAGAGAGAGAGAGAGAGAGAGGGAGAGAGAGAGAGAGAGAGAATAGCGTAAGTCAAGAACGAAAAGTTGAATAAATACCAAACTTGTTATTTAAGTTCAGTACCTTCAAAGAAATGACATAAGATTTTCAAGAATACCCCCCCACAACCTTGAACTACCCTTTACAAGGAACATTTTTATAAATTTTTGACTTTATAAAAAATGGCTCTAACAATTTTCATTAAAACATGTTTACCTAGAATTTTCTGGGAGTAGCCTCTGAAGTCCTTTTCATTTGGAAAGAATTTTGTATAACCTTTGTAGCTGGTAAACATTAGGCAATGATAAAAACATGCTTCACAAAACATGTATATCTCTTTAAAACACACAATTTATTTCAAATAACTTTTTTATGACATAAGCTATTTCCAAAATATTATTTTAGTAGTTCGATTTGTTCAACACTTTGTCATTTTTTTAAGTCCTGTCGATTTTCAGTTGTTTCTCGCAATTGCATGGAAACAGAATGGAATTTTAGTGCCAGCATAGAGCATCCAGTTCTTAAACATTGTTCCCTTTGTACCCTAACAAAATGTGTAATGTTGCTATTTCTGAAAAGGTTTATCTCGATTAAAATAAAATAGATAGAAAAATAAACTTTCATAAGAATAACTTGTATACCCACTAATAAAAATAGACAGCAGAGAAAGTCATGTGAATGTAATATAAAAATTTCTCATTTGCATTACTTAGTCCTTTTGCATCTAAGGTGGTTGTAAAGTCATTTCCAATACTTTAAATTACTAATTGTAATAAATCTTTATTTATTTGAATAGCAAAAGACCTATGTTCAGAAACATTGCTTATTACATAATCTAATACTTACATGCATCTTCTTAATTCCTGTGTTTGCATCTTGTATTTCTTTGTCACTGCAACGATCTCTTCATTGTAAAATTCATATTAAATTTGCTTTAAAAACTTCTGAGGAATAGTTTATTTCAATTCCTTTCTAGCCCTACTCCAAAGGATTGCTTCATGTTTGCATTGTTTCAGATTACAAATAATTCATGCCTGAGTGTATAAAATCCAGATCTAAGGTCCAATGTGAATAGTTGCGATCTCTCATTGAAGAGAGAAACAAAAGAAAAAAGATCCTTCATTAAAGAATTACTTATTTTTACGTGAATAGCTCTGTGGATGGCTCAGTCCTCCATTTGCAAGAATTAAATTAGGAAACCTTAATGCAAGTTCCTTTATAATTTCACCAATTAACCCCCTACAATTATTATTGTTGGACTGCAGCACATGAAGTACACCAAAAGCAAAGATGATTTGTAAAAGTATCCATGCAACTTCATTAGATTTCTTATATTATAAAGGTCTCAAGAGCATTATTTTATCAAAATATTTTGGTAATTCAAGATAACTCTCTATTCTCAATCAGGTGGTTAAAAGCATTCACACATATCAGATGAATCAATGAGCCATTTTTGTGAAGCTTTCCTCCCTTCCTTCCACAGTTGTGAGGCTCCTTAGTTATTTTTAACAGAATTTATAACCTGATGTTTTTCTTTGGTTGCCTATTTTTATTAACTTCCAACTCAGTTTTACAATATACATTTTTTAAACTGATTACACATGGTTTTCAGAGAAGCTGTTTCACAAAGTAGAATCACAAGCATTAAACCACACCAAAAGAGTTTAACATGCCATTATCAGCTGTAAAACTGTAATACTATTAGTTTCTGCTGAAGTAGGGCATTTTTTCATTAATATACTTGCTTATTTCATTAATTCAGTAAGAACAGAAATGTTAAATAGATAAATTCAGCAATAACTTTGTATTTTTTCCGAAATTAGCAACAATTGCATGATTCATGAAGGAAAGAAAAAAGAAAGAAAAGAAAAACAGAATTTTGGTCATTACATAAAATAAGCACTTTCAAGAATATGGCATTAAAGTGTAATTAGTGTGTTAATAAATAACTGGGGAAAAAACCTGAAGAATAACTGCTGGCAAAACAAACAAAAAAAAAAAAAAAAGAAAAAGAAAAAGAAAAAGAAAGAAAGAAAGAAAGTCCAATGAACACAGATCTTTAAATAGACTCTTTCAAGATAGCTGGCAACTCTCACAACAGAATGTTAAGTCTGTATGAAGCATGACATCTAGTCTTTCATTTCATCAAATAGCTAGTTTCAAAAATAACAATGGAACAGATGTCCAAGTGCATGCATGATGGAGCTTTAACCCACTTCAGTCTTCATGTACAGACGGCTCCAAATGTTTTCCATTGTACCGGGAGCGGGGCAAGCAGGGTGCTTATCAAGAGGTTATTCCAGGTATCTTAGCTCATACCCACTCTACAAGGAAGGTTAAGAAATGTAACAGGCTAAACAAAATATCATTCCAACACATTTCCCTTAGACTTGGTTGTAAGAATGTAATAACTGTGAAAAGAAAACAGCAATAACATTACAACACAGCGACATAAGCAGTATACAAACTAATTTTTAGGAATTAGAGGCATCATATTATTGTATAACAAGCACGTGTTAAAACAAAACGGTTTGGTTTTTTATATATTTACTGCTTTCTCTACCCATTATTAACTAACACATGTTCTTTATTTTCACAATGTCCTTATGAAGTATGATTTTTCCGTGCATCGCGACAATAATTTAGGCCTGAAATTATTTAAAGTTACAATCTAAGTTACACTTTTCCCTATTTGGTTGCATGCAAGATGCCGTAATGACAACCAGCTATTCCACAACTCATATTTTTACTGTCTCTACTATTTACCTATAATAAGTAGGGAAAGTGTTGTATTCCAGCCAAAAATTAAAAACGAGATTCACCAGAAATACACTTTTTGAGACCCACTGAATCCAAAGAAAGCATTTTTACTTTTCCCACTATGCACTTACAGTAAGCAGAGGAAGTATTGTATTTCACCCAAAAATTCAATAACAACATTCACCGGAAACACACGTTTTGAGCCCCATTGCATTTACTTTCCCTACTACGCACTTACAGTAAGTAGAGGAATTATTGTATTCCACCCAAAAATTTAATAATGGGATTAATACTCTGAACGGAAATACTCTTTTCAGACTCACTGAAACCAAACAAAGCGCTTTTACTTTCTCTACTACGTAGCTACAGTAAGTAGAGAAAGTATTGTGTTCCATCTGATAATTCAATGTCGTAATTTCACCAGAAATCACGTTTGTAACCCCTGAATCCAATGAATTTATTTTTAGACAATGGTCCAAGCGTGCGTGCGTGCGTGCGTGCGTGCGTGCGTGCGTGCGTGCGTGCGTCCATGAATAGCATAACTCAAAAGCAAAAGGTTGGTTAAAACCCGAATTTGGTGTTTAAGTTCAACTTCTTCCACGAATGTGACACTGAGATTTTAAAGAAAATCCCCCACTCCAAACTACCCTTTACATTGGTCATTTTTTTAAATTTTTTATTCTTTCAAAAATCACTAAGGATTTTGATTAAAATGCATGTGTTTAAGCTATTTTGATGATAAATAGAATGTATATCTTTTATTTTCTAGGAATAGTCTGTAAATTAGTCTTTATTGTCAATGACTTTTGATAATTAGTAAATCGTAAGAGAGAGAGACAAAATCTTAGCACATAACAATGTAGATCTTGTTAAGGCACAAAATTTATATCAAATAACATTTTTATTTTATGTCAAATAACTTTTATATTTTACCTATTCTGAAAGTTTCTTTGTTATTAGTTTAAATTTTCAAATACTTTATACTCACTCAACTGCAAATAGCTATTGTCCTTCCTTCCTCCCTCCCTCCCTTCCTTCCTTCCTTCTTTCTTTCTCTCTCGTGTTCATACAAAGAGAACAGAATTTCAAAGCATCACGTCTGTGGCTCACATTCGGGAGGTCGTGGGTTGGATTCCTCTGGCCGAACTTCCTGATCCATAGGTTTTTTCGGGGGGTTTTCCCGGGTCGCCAGGCGAATGCTGGGAAGGATTCTCACATCCCCAAATTTCCTGACCTTCGTTTCATTTCCATTCTAATTTCCCTTCATCTTTCATCCATTGGTCTGTTTCAGGGTTGGAAGTGTCAGCGATGGTGTTTCGGTGCAGTGTGGCAGGGGAAAAGAAAGTTTTTTGTGACTTTGTCCCTCAGCTTTCGGCTGCCTGTCGGGAGTATCCTAACTTCCTTGAGGAGCGTTGGACACCCTCTGTGCTGGGTGGAGTCCCTGGTCTGCCTGTCCGTCTGACAGGGAGTCTCTATCTGAAAACTTAGGGACCCTGTGATTCCTGTGCCATTTTTCCTGGTTCCGGACGCCCAGTGTCTTCTCTTGCCTCATCCTGCCTCCCGGTGACGCCCCCTTGTGGGGCGTAGGCACAATATCCACTATGTGGATCAGTGCCGAGTCCCCTCCGTAGCCAACCAATCCAAAGCTATCACGTAGCGATCAGCTTTGAGGGATTTGGCCATCGCTTTAGCTTAATATGTTCTGGTTATACCTACAACGAATTGTGAAAATAAGTGATGATGGTTTATGGGTATTAACATGACATAGGTGCAAAATAAGCTTTGTAAGAAGAGTGAGTAGAGAAAATCATGCGAATGCAACACATATTTTAGGGCAAAACCTCCATATGCCTGCGTCTCTGTGAAGAACATAAATCCAAAGCGAAAAGTCAGTTAACTATCAAACTTGATATTTAAGTTCAACATCTTTCAAAGTTGTGACAAGAATTTTCAAGAAAATTTTCCCATCCTGAACAACCCTTTACATGGAAAAATTTTTGAAATTTATTTTCTTAAAAATGGCTGTAATGATTTTGATTAAAATACTCACTGTTTAAAATATTTTCATGACAAACAATATATATATTTTGAACTGACTGAGAAAGGTCTCTAAAGCATTCTTCATTCTGAATAACTTTTGTATAATTGGTAAACTCTAAAAGATTGGACAAAGTTTTGCTACACAAGAAATGCACACCCCGTTAAAGCATGCAGTTTGTTATATGTACATATATTTTATGGGATTAACTAATTCCCAGAAATTTTTTTATTGGTTTGAACATTTTTTGTAACTGAGAAGTCGTTATTCGTTTTGTTTTTGTCGCGGTCATACAACAGCATGGAATTTCAAAGCATCATGTAGTCACGCATTTTGAAAATGTGACTATCGCTTTATCTACATGTACTACAATGAAACGTGTAAATGTGAACTTTTTCTTTTGATATTTAATTAAAGTCCTTTAACCGGGTAGGCCATTACGGACGGTGAATGAACAAAATGGTTAAAATGATGCTGAAATGGGCCCGAGGTCACTAGAAATTAGAATCATTCATTTTCTCAGTATAAGAGGAAACCCTGGAAAAACCTTTACCCAGGTATTTCACTTTAACCGAGATTCTAACTCGGGACCTCTTGAATGTGAGGCAGACCCCCACACCACACAGATGAGCTAAATGTGATTTGTAAGTTTATCTGGATTATAAGAAGTAGACAGAAAAATGAGATTTACAAAAAAAGAATTTGTAGAATGGTGAGAAGAGAAAGTTATATGAATGCAACACGTTAGTTTGTTCAATTTAAAATAATAATTTAATATATATTTAAATATAATTCATCCTAATCATAATTCTCATGGTAATGCAAAGAGTGTGGAGTTTCAAAGACACCAAATAAAAATCTGACTATCATTTGAGCTACTGCATTCTTCTTATACTTACAACAAAGTTTGTAATTGCAGTTTCATCTCAATTAACAAGAAGGCTCCTTCACTCAAGCCGTGTGTAGGACAAGGTTGGAAACATAGAATCAGATTGAAAAATTCTATGTCATAGCCAAGATTTGAACTACGGATCTTCTAGTTTACGTCCAGGTGGCGCCACGGTAATGCGTGTGACTCGCATTCGAGAGATCCCTAGTTCGCTTCCCGGCTACCGCCCAATCTAACCCAGGTTTTTTTTTTGAGAGTTTTCCCTGGTCGTCAGGCGAATAATGATATGATTTCACTCAGCCCCCGAATATCGTTCCATTCCTCATTTCATTCATCCTTAACCCCGTTAGGTCTGTTTCAGGATTGGAAGTGTCGGTGATGGTATTCTGGTGCGGCGTGGCACAGAAAAAGGATTCTCTCTGTGGAACCTTATCCATCTCTCGGTATTCGGCTGGTTGCCAGGGTATAACGACTGCTTCTTGGGGGGCGTTGGACCCTCTGTTTGGGGTGGGGTCCACAGTTTGCCTGCCCAACTGTCAGGGCGTCTCAATCTAGAAATTTAGGAACTTTGTCATTGCTGTGCCATTAATCCTGGTTTCGGCCACTCGGTGTCTCTTACATCGCCCCTCCCTCCCGGGAATGCACCCTTGAGGGTCACAAGCAATATCCTTATTCACTGGATCGGGGTCGAGTCCCCTCCGTTACACATTCCATTCCATTCTAGACCAGAGAAGAGAAGAATTTTAAGAATTCAAAACGTGAATTGCAATACAAAGCCTTTGGGGGGGGGCATCTTCGGATATTTTACTTGAAAGCAATTTAGTTTTCAGAATAGAGTGCTTTCAAATGAACTGATTGCAACAACCTATCTGCATTAACGCTTCAGGTCACTATTTTGAAAATTTAGCTTATATGTTATCCTGAATGAATAAAACAGCTAAATATAAACTGCATATTTTGTGCTAAAGGTTGTTTCCTCGTATCTATTAACATTTTGCATACAATACCTAAATAGGTGTTTTTACTCTACGTCCACTATACGACTGGTACGGTTTTTCTTCTTTTCACTTTGAGTGTGCATATAAGGGGAATTATGTTTCAAATAAAACAATCTTTATTCATTTTTCAGTAACAAACGCAAAATATATCTCATTTTGAAGAAAATTTAATGTTATACTTAATTGTTTCCAAACTGCTTCAACAGTTTGACATTAATATTACTTTTGCTGCCATATTTTGAAAACATTACTTGAATATTATGAGAACTGAATGTGCCTACTGTATGGAACTACACACTTAGCGCTAAACATTGTGATCGATATCTATGACAATTAAAAAGCAAAACGAATTTATATTCAAGGTAATAAATACCCTCGGAGCACGGGTAGAACGTTCTATTGGTAATAATTATGAAACTATTATTAATATTATTATTTATAACTAGCAACAAACGTTAAAAACAAGATATACATTATGCGAACCTTGTTTCTCAAGAAAATTACTGAATCTTAAACTTGTGTAGCACCCGCATAAAGAGTGCAATATTTTATTTTTAAACAACATATTATGCAAAGAATATGTTAATTTATTTCGCATGAATAGTTCTAGTAAAGAGAAAAGTATTTGGTTTCGTCTTCTTTCTTCTTAGAGTTAGGTCGCTGAATGCATACACAGAAGTAAATGTGACCTTTAAGACGATACCAGCATGCTGGCTATAGCCAGGCATGACTAGTGGAGAAGAAATTTCTTCCCCCTCTTCGTCTACACCCCTTGGCCCATTGGAAAACATTTGAAGGCCACTGTACACCACCATATGAACCAGTTTCACTGGAAGAGAGAATGGTTAAGGGAGAATCACAGTTTGGCCTGCAAAATCTTATCTTCTTTAATTTACTTCGACAACAAATGTATAGCGTTAGTGTATGCTGAGCTGGCTTCTCATGTGCAGATTTTGGAGAAACACCTGCATGCTGTTTGAAGTGACTCTAGGATGTTAGAGAGAAATTGTCAATCCAGTTTTGATGCTGTATTGCTTGTACTGCCAAAAATGGTGGACACTGCAAGCATATTTTTTATGGAGGGTACAACACTGACCGATTGCAAAAGTCATGTGCTGCTTTAAGACTTAAACAGTGTTAAGTTAACTGCCGTCTAAACATCAATTGCACTGCTAAATCTAAGCCTAGACACTGTTTAGCTAAACAGCATTTAAAATACCTTCTGACTGAAAGTGGACATGGCAACACCACATTTTGAAGCTTTTGTATTTAGACACCATGTAGCATAGTTTTTCTCAGTAGTAACAGAAGGTTTGGGAAATTCCAACAGTCTTTTTTCTAGCAGCAGCATGGAAAGCAAACTATCTTAGTGTAAAGAAAATTTCAGCACTACAGAAAGGGAAGCTCTTTCTGAAATAGCAAAAGGTTTCCCATTATTGAGAGAAAATCATACAAAAAAGATGTTCTACTGAAAAAGAAGATAGTTTCACACCAATCCAAGTAGCAGAATGAACAAATGAAATGTGCAGTAATAAGATGCTTATTTTATATAGGCACTGCAATGCACAATTAAGCCTGCATGCATCAACTCTAACAGTGCCATTAGCTCAAACAGCAAAATAAATACAATAATGAATTATACTTCATAATAGCCCCCACATTAGGTTTGCTTTAACTGAAAGAAATGTCATTCAACATGAGAGTTTAGGTAATCTCTGGCTTATTACTCAAGAGAAAACATGAGCACATTTTGTTTCCTATTAAAATTCTGCACCTATAAGAAACAAACCTGTATGTATTAATCCGTGAGGAGTGGTAAGAAATGTTAGGTTGAAAGCTACCTTATATGCTATAAGTGTGGAGTGTTGATAAAGTTAGCGCAGCAAGGTAGATGCTGCTATTTTATCACCGTTAAAGCGTATTTTCCAATATAACTTAAAAAACAGTTATTGAATCAATGAAGAATAAAACAGCATACAAGCAACATTTTTAATTTGGGTTAAGTGTAATATGATATGGGGTACTAGCCATTAAGACTATACTTCACTAATGAAATGTTTATCTGGATTTATTACCTATATCTTGCTTTGAACCCTCCTTCAGTATACTGTTCTAAGGGATCAGATCAGTCTCTGAGCACACCTCATGGTCGTAACACCCTTCATCTCCTTTCTGGATGTGATAGTCTTTCATGACATGCAATGATATCAAACAATTCTATGAACTCCATCCAGTTTCTCTGCTCTCACTCTGCAGAGAAGTGCACTTTAGATGTATAAAACACAAACATCTAGAAAAATCAGCAATTGCCACCCACTTTTGGATGAAAAATCATGATATAAATCCAGAACCAAAACTATTAAAGCTCACAACAGGGAAAAGAAGAAGAATTGTCAATGTGGGAACAGACTTTCATCTGGAAGAAGAAAGAAAGAGAAAAAAAAAAACCATCTTCAATTTCAATATTCCCCAGAGCAACCCTTGTACATGTTCCTAGAACCACCATCAGGGCAGTCTATGGATGGGTCAACTTCACCACCCAAGATCGGTTGATGTCCAGTTGACAATGCAGGAAACTAGCCTAAAACATGTTCCAGGAAATTTAAAAAGTGAGTGTCACTTTGTTCATTAATCCCAGTTTTTACTCTTAATTGATTTCAACAATACTGTCATCAACTTCCAGTATTTGAAGATAAAAAGATACAAGTACTGTACAGTCCTGGAGCACAAGGCACATTTGCTAAAAATGTTCTGCAAGACGTGTATCATTCTACTTCCAGATCAATTCCACTGTATTGCTTTTTAAGTTTTCTGCACATTCTTTTCATTGGTACAACAATTAATACGTAATGCTAGTTAGGTACAGTGAAAGGATATAACAAGAAGTGTATCTGCAGAATCTTTTACAAAAATCCACAGGTTGCATAAATCCAGAAATCTAAAGGTGGCTGATTCACCTGATATATGGGTCTGCCCATGAGAAGAGGTCCACTTTTGTGTAAAAATGAAAGTAGTTATATTTTATCAAGTGATACACCAAATGAAACTTGAAACATTCAATTTTAGATATATATAAATGAAAGAAACTGTCATTCTTGACACTACTGTGTGCTTACGAAGTCCAAACTTCCCTTAAAACGAACAGCAAAAATGTATAAATTTAACTAAATATTGGTTATTAAAAATACATGCAAGCAATAAAATGGTAAGAGAAATCTTTATGCTATACTAAACTCTCTGTTTCAAGTTAAAGTTAATAGCTCGCAATGGACCACCAACACTTTTTTAAAGAAAACTTATTTAAAACAATATCATGTTTGCGCTTTCAGAACAGGAAAAAAAAAAATGTTTTATTATGTTACCTAAGACAATCTGTACAAAATTTCTGAAACTGCTAGTTAATGACTCACCTAACAATGACACTAAGTTTGTTTCCTTAGAAAATTTACAGATTTCATCATTTTTGGAGGTTTGCCCTGATACTAACAACTTTTGGAACAAAGCTTTGGAATCTACAGCATGCGTGGTACTGTTTACTTCACATTAATGTAATTTCAGCTAGTGAAATTATTGTTAAGTCCCTGATGATAAATTCTGTTATTTAGCTGCAGAAATTATTTAAATCGCCTGTTTTCTTAACATGTAAACTAAAACTTAATTTTTTTTTTTTTGTTATCAAAACAATGGGTAAAACAAATGCAGAAAGGCAGAAATTATTTATGCAGAAGCATCTATGACGATCAGTGGTTGGCAGGGACTATTAAAGAAATTAAAAATGACACAGTTGCTGTGAAGTTCATGAGCTGTGTAAAACAGAATTGTTTTGTGTGGCCATAAAAAGAAGACTGATAGTGTTTTGTAAAAAGCCATTATTACTACCAAAAAAGTAGTTCCTGATTTAATTTCATGCTTAAGACATTCAGTATACTCCTTTCCTGAAAAACAAAACAATAATATTGTAATCATATTTTAAAATAGAGAGTTGAGGGTTGTTACACTACATCACTATGATATTCTTACTTGAATATCATAGTGATGTAGTGTAACCCTCAACTCTCTATTTTAAATTATGACACATCACTGTTACTAGCTTCTAAATCTTCAAAATTAGTCAATTGTAATCATATACTCATCAATGTTGTTATTTATTGGCTCCTAATTATGCTAACACCACTTATTGTAGTCTACTTCCATTAATTAACATCATGTACTGTACAGCACATCAGCTCTAAGTGCTATAGGATTAAAATATGTTTGTCCACTTTTGAGTACTTTTTGTCTAGATATTAACACACAATGGATTGCATTACTGATTTTTCCAAAATGTTAAAATTGGAATACTGAATTAGATTTACACCAAGACCATCTTCAATAGTGCATATTTTAATTATGTTAAAGAAATCATGAAAGCATATCCCAGTTTAGAGTGATTTTAAAGTGATTCAACCTATCTGCTTTAACCTCATTTTCCATCTGGATACTAACAAAAGTGGCCAACTGATACAATAACCTTGACATATTTTTCTAGTAACTTATTGGAAACAGGAAGTGTATACAATGTTTGGAATATCCATGGCAAAATTCTTTTCCTTTACTAAAATACCACTTTGTAATATAGATAATACCACTTCAAATTGAATGAAAGTGTCCTGATGCTAATAATGGGCAGACCCATATACAATGTGGTACATTAACACTAACATTGGTATACATACACAGAATGATTCAGTAAAAGCATGCAAAAATTGAACAGGACATGGGGAAGCTCTACTGAACAATTTGAGGTAGGGAACAGAGTCTGAGAAGCCAGTTAAGAAGATATGGGAATAACTTGTCTATCACATTGCTATCATAACTGTTTTCTGGCTCATTTACAACTATGTACATGTTTCCATGTACTACTGTAATACTTATTTACATTTACATTATTTATAACTATGCACATGTTTACATCAGCGAAAAGATTAATTACGTTGATATTGTAATGAAAAGAAGCTAGAAACAGTGATGTGTATTGAATTTATTTAAAGGTGAGTCGGAATTGTTACACTAACATCACTTAAGTTTACTCACTTAACATGTTTTGGGAAACCGTTGTTCCCATCCTCAGAAGGTTAATTCGACTGGCCCGTGTTGTTGGTGTTTCCATTTTTTGGACTGGATCCTGTGGTGGCATCTTGTGGTGGAGAAATGTACTTCCAGAGAGGATTTGGTGGCGGCAAATCAAAATTCATTAGATGTGTGTTGTGTTTTAGAATGGTGATCTTCTCCCATGCATCTAATTCGGCTGCAAATTTGGCTGGTTTGACTAATGTAATATTGGGTTTGATGTTGTGATTAGTGATCCAAAAATGGTGTGAAACTGCAGATTTGTCCATTTGTTTGTATGTAATACATCTCATGTGCTCCTTTAGCCTAGTTTCTAGGTTTCTTTTTGTCTTACCTATGTATACTTTATTGCAATCTGAACAATTGATTTTATAGATTCCAGCTTTTTTGTCTTGTGGAATGGGGTCTTTTAACTTGTTACAAAGTAATTTCTCTATGTTAAATTTGTTCTGTGGAGCTAGGCTGATGTTATGTTTCATGAAAATCTTCTTAAATTTGTGAAAAGTTCCTGGGTGGTATGTGAATTTCTTGAACTTTAGCTCTTTATCTTGCTGGCTGAGATTTGTTGTGTTTCTGATGTGCATCTGTCGCTTGAATTTTGCAATTTTTTTGTCAATAGTTGTTTTGTTGTACCCATTATGTGTTGCTGTATCTACTATATGCTGGTATTCTAACTGGTATTCTTTTTTATTTAAGGGGGTATATACCAGTCTATGTGTTAGGCTGTTTAGTACTGCATGTCTGTGTGTGGTTGGATTGAAACTCTTATTTTTTATGGCATATACAGGAAGCCAACACACTCTACTAATTACATAAAAAATAAAGAGTTTCAATCCAACCACACACAGACATGCAGTACTAAACAGCCTAACACATAGACTGGTATATACCCCCTTAAATAAAAAAGAATACCAGTTAGAATACCAGCATATAGTAGACACAGCAACACATAATGGGTACAACAAAACAACTATTGACAAAAAAATTGCAAAATTCAAACGACAGATGCACATCAGAAACACAACAAATCTCAGCCAGCAAGATAAAGAGCTAAAGTTCAAGAAATTCACATACCACCCAGGAACTTTTCACAAATTTAAGAAGATTTTCATGAAACATAACATCAGCCTAGCTCCACAGAACAAATTTAACATAGAGAAATTACTTTGTAACAAGTTAAAAGACCCCATTCCACAAGACAAAAAAGCTGGAATCTATAAAATCAATTGTTCAGATTGCAATAAAGTATACATAGGTAAGACAAAAAGAAACCTAGAAACTAGGCTAAAGGAGCACATGAGATGTATTAAATACAAACAAATGGACAAATCTGCAGTTTCACACCATTTTTGGATCACTAATCACATCAAACCCAATATTACATTAGTCAAACCAGCCAAATTTGCAGCCGAATTAGATGCATGGGAGAAGATCACCATTCTAAAACACAACACACATCTAATGAATTTTGATTTGCCGCCACCAAATCCTCTCTGGAAGTACATTTCTCCACCACAAGATGCCACCACAGGATCCAGTCCAAAAAATGGAAACACCAACAACACGGGCCAGTCGAATTAACCTTCTGAGGATGGGAACAACGGTTTCCCGAAACATGTTAAGTGAGTAAACTTAAGTGATGTTAGTGTAACAATTCCGACTCACCTTTAAATAAAAAGAAAAGATTAATGTTCTTGAGTATATATGTTAGGGAAAATGAAGTATCACAAGAATTTAAGGCTACTAACTGAAATATAAAAAAATATATCATAAGATAATCAAGGAGGCTAAAAGGTTACACAATGATAGGAGCAGTTAATAAATCTAAGTCATCGTGGAAATTATCAGGGGCAAAATTAAAACTGAGACAAATTTAATAAATAACTATTCTATCAAAAGCGATGGTCAAACATATGCTATCGTAAGATATATCTGAATTATTCAACAGCTTTTACACAAGTGTTGCTGAAAAGGTGCTAAAAAAGATTTCATTGGTAAGAGCAGCAAAACTAAACCTAAAATATAATGAAAATACTCTCTTTTTAATGTCAGTAATGACAGAGGAAATCAAAACGGTGATCAACAAATTAAAAAGCAAAAAATCGGCAGGAATTGATAGATATTCAAATTATGTTGCTAAAAAATGTGCCTCGTTTCTAATAGAGCCGCTGTGCTATTTAACAAATCTTTCACTAACAAGTGGACTATTCCCTGAGGCTAAAACAAGCGAAAGTGAAATCTATCCACAAGAAAGGTAGCAAGGATTAGGTTGAAAATTACAGACAAAGATCACAATATCCACTTTAGCAAAAAGTTTTGAAGATAATGTATAGCAGATTAATAAACTTTCTGAATAGGTTCCAAATAATAAATGATAATCAAAAAGGTTTTCAGAAAAACAAATCAATTAATTCTGCATTAATAAATTTTATTCAACAAGCTTATGGTGCACTAGACAATAAACAATTAGGATTAGGCTTATTCTTAGATCTAACAGAAGCGTTTGACATAGTAGATCATTCGTTATTACTTGAAAAATTATTTGCATATGGCATAAGAAAGGCTAGCATTAAACTGGTTTAAGTCATATCTTGAAAATAGAAAGCAGTCTGTAGAAATTGAGTATTTTGATAGTAAAACCAATGAAATTCAAAAAGAGCTGTCTGACGTTAAAAATATAAAATATGGTGTACCTCAAGGATCTGTTCTCGGGCCACTGTTATTTATACTATACATAAATGACTTAGCTGACAATGTAAATAGCCTGATGAATGTGCACATAACACTTTTTGCAGATGACACGAGCATTTTTATAACAGGGGCAAATGATAATACTAATCATCATATATACAACATTTTAGGGTATATTCAAAAATGGTTTAAAGCAAATTTGTTACTTTTAAATAAAGAGAAAACAGCAGATCTAAGCTTCCATAATAAGCCTAATAAGAATGCTATAAAATAGCATGAGATAAAATATGTAAGAACCAACAAATTTTGGGTTTGGTACTGGATGAAAATTTAAGTTGGGAAATGCATATACACAGCCTGATTAAAAGACTCAGTAAGATGGGCTTCTTAGTAAGGTCAGTCAAATTTATGTCCAGTGTACATATTCCTAGGGTAGTTTATTCTGCATACTTTCATAGTTTACTAGTATATGGCATAATCTTCTGGGGGAATTCTAAAAACAGCATTAAGGTCTTCTGGATGCAAAAGAAAGTAATAAGAATTATGGCTGATATCTCCAACACAGGCTAGCTGCAGGCCATATTTTAAAAAATATAAAATGTCATTACCATGCATGTTTATATATGAAACACTAAACTATACAAAACTTAAATTCCTTTAAAACAAATGCTGAAGTTCATTCACATGACACTAGAGCAAAAAACAATTTATTTGTAAATTCACAGAGAACCAAACTCTATGAAAATAGCTTCACATATGCTGTTCTACACTTATATAACAAATTGCCTCAATATATAAGGAATACTGAATCCCAACACATTTAAAAAGATTTTATTTAATTACTTAATGGAATATAGCTTTTATAGTGTAGATGAATTCCTACATCATGAAGTAGTTAGTGTAAAATATTAATTTGTAAATGATTCTTTATAACTCAAATCTGTATAGTCTTTCATGTATGTTATTCTTTTCCTTTGTGTTTTAAAATGTTGTTGAATCTTATATCTCTGCATTTGTAATTTTATGTATCGTGGTATATTTTCTTTGTATCTTAAACTGACGTGTCCTATAACATATGTATTATGTTTTTATGGATGAAATAAATACAATATAATACATGTGCTGCACTCATTAACTGAAGTATCATTATTGGCACACCTGAAGTAACCATTTTGTTCCTCAACAGTTGCTCAAACTGACAGCCATCAACCTCAATATAAACATGACATTGGCATACAAGATTCTGCTCATCCTAAGAAATATCCCCAGCATGCTTAAAATCACATTACAAGCAGCTACAATCCTGGCAATTAATTTCATGTCTGTTTCCACTGGGGTCTCATGCACAAGTGATATTACTTATCCCCATGGGAAAAAATCAAGGGGATTCAAGTCACATGACCTCACAAGCCATGGAATAGGGCCTACCCTTTCAATCCAGTAACCAGGAAATATAGCATTGAGATGGTTACAGACATCCTCACTGAAGTGGAGCATTACACCATTGTGTCACAGCCTCATCCTCTCACAAATAGCCCAGGTTATGTCCTCAGAGAACTCAAGTAAAACTTGTGTGAACCGCAGGTACCAACAGCCATTTAGATGGGCACATAGAATATATGGCCCAATAAGATTGTCATGTACAATGCTGGCCCAGATATTTGCAGCAAAATGTACTTGACACTTGACCATAGCATGAGAATTTTCTTCAACCTGCATAGTGCTATTCCTGCTGTTTGAAACACCATATGAGTAATTAAGGTCTCCTCAATAAGCTGCACAAATTGGAGGTAATCTGGTCAATCATTCCATTCTTGGAGCTATCACTGACACAATGTGACCCTTGGTGCAAAGTTAGTCAAACTCAATACTTGGACTTGTGCATTGCCCATTGCATGTACCATTTGACAAGTACTTGTTTCATCCACTGCTATATATTTCAGCATCTCCTCTTCACAATTGGGGCAGTGAGTGATCCTCATGTTACCCGATCCCTCTTTTCTAGGTTGCAATGAACCACCTTCCACATTCACCGATCAAGAGAAATGAACACCTGGCATGATGGATGATGCCTGTTGGAAAATTATTCAACTTTCAGCATTGCTATGTACAGTGGGCTTCAAATGTTTTCCGATGGACAAAGGGGTGTAGAGGAAGAGGGGGAAGAAATGCCTTATCGACTAGTCATGCCTGGCTATAGCCAGCAAGTGCCGGTATCGTCTCAAAGGTCACATTTACTTCTGTGTATGCTCGTTTAATTCAGCAACCTGACACTAAGTTAAAGAAGACCAAACCAAATACTTTTCTCTTTACTAGAACTATGCAAGCGAAATAAATTAACATTTTCTTTGCATAATATGTTGTTTAAAAATCAAATATTGCACTCTTTATGCGGGTGCTACACAAGTTAAAGATTCAGTAACTTTCTTGAGAAACAAGGTTCGCATAATGTATACCTTGTTTTAACGTTTGTTGCTGAATAATAATAATAATAATAATAATAATAATAATAATAATAATAGTTTCATAATTATCACCAATAGAACGTTCTACGCATACTCGAAGACAGGGTATTTACTACCTTGAATATAAGTAAGTTTTGCTTTTTAATTGTCATAGATATTGATCACAGCGTTTAGCGCTAAGTGTGTAGTTCCATACAGTTGGCACATTCAGTTCTGATAATATTTAAGTAATTTTTTTTAAAAATATGAAAGCAAAAGTAATATTAATGTCAAACTGTTGAAGCAGTTTGGGCACAATTAAGTGCAACATTAAATTTTCTACAAAATGAGATATATTTTGCGTTTGTTACTGAAAAATGAATAAAGATTGTTTTATTTCAAACATAATTCCCCTTACACATACTCACAAGAAAAAGGAAGAAAAACCGTGCCAGTCATATAGTGGACGTAGAGTAAAAACACTTATGTAGGTATTGTATCCAAAAGGGGAAAATGTTAATAGATATGAGGGGCAGTCAAACCGAGGAACCCGCCCCACACAGAGGGTCCAACACCCCCCAAGAAGCGGTCCGTATACCCTGGCAACCAGCCGAAGATCGAGAGACAGATAAGGTTCCACAGAGAGCATTCTTTTTCTCTGCCATGCCGCACCAGAATACCATCGCCGACACTTCCAACCCTGAAACAGACCTAACGGGGCTAAGGATGAATGAAATGAGGAATGGGACGATATTCGGGGGCTGAGAGAAATCATATCAGCATTCGCCTGACGACCTGGGAAAACTCTCGAAAAAAACCAGTGGGTCAGATTGGGCAGTCACCGGGAAGCGAACTAGGGATCTCCTGAATACGAGTCACACGCGTTACCACGGTGCCACCTGGACGTAAACTAGAGGATCTGTAGTTCAAATCTTGGCTATGACATTGAATTTTTCAATCTGATTCTATCTTTCCAACCTTGTCCTACACACAGCTTGAGTAAAAGTCTTCTTGTTAATTGAGATGAACTGCCATTACAAACTTCATTGCAAGTATAGAAGAATGCAGTAGCTCAAACGATAATCAGATTTTTATGTGGTTTCTTTGAAACTCCACGCACTTTGCATTACCATGAGAACAAATTAACATGTTGCAGTCATATAACTTTCTCTTCTCACCATTCTACAAATTCTTTTTTCTAAATCTCATTTTTGTCTACTTCTTATAATCCAGATAAACTTGCAAATCACATTTAGCCCATCTCTGTGGTGTGGGGGTCTGCCTTACATTCAAGAGGTCCTGAGTTCGAATCTCAGTTAAAGTGAAATACCTGGGTAAAGTTTTTTCCAGGGTTTCCTCTTATCCTGAGAAGATGAATGTTAGATTATAATTTCTAGGGACCTCGAGTCCATTTGAGCATCATTTTAGCCATTTTGTTCATTCACCGTCCGTAATGGCCCATGCAGTTAAAGGACTTTAATTAAATACCAAAAGAAACATTCACATTTATACATTTTGTTGTAGTATAGATAAAGCGATAGTTCACATTTTCAAAAAGCATGTCACTACGTGATGCTTTGAAATTCCATGCTGTTTGTATGACCACGACAAAAACAAAACGAATAGCGGCTTCTCAGTTACAAAAAATATTCAAACCAATAACAAAAAATATCTGGGAAATAGTTAATCTCATAAAATATATGTATAACAAACTGCGTGCTTTAATGGGGTCTGCATTTCGTGTGTAGCAAAACTTTGTCCAATCTTTTAAAGTTTACCAATTATACAAAAGTCATTCAGAATGAAGAAGACTTGAGAGGCTCTTCTCAGTAAGTTCAAAATATATATTTCATTTGTCATGAAAATATTTTAAACAGAGAGTATTTTAATCAAAATAATTAGAGCCATTTTTAAGAAAATAAATTTCGGAAATTTTTCCATGTAAAGCGTTGTTCAGGATGGGGGAGATTTTCTTGAAAATCCTTGTCGCATCTTTAAAAGATGCTGAACTTAAATATCAAGTTTGTCATTTAATCGACTTTTGGCTTTGGATTTATGTTGTTCACAGACACGCAGGCATATGGAGCCTTTGCTATAAAATATGTGTTGCATTCATGTGACTTTCTCTACTCACTCTTCTACAATCTATTCTTACAAAGCTTATTTTGCATCTATGTCATGTTAATACCGAAACACCATCACTTATTTTCACAATTCATTGTAGATATAACTAGAACATATTAAGTTAAAGCGATAGCCAAATCCCTCAAAGCTGATCGCTATATGATAGCTTTGGATTGGTTGGCTACGGAGGGGACTCGGCACTGATCCACATAGTGGCTATTGTGCCTACACCCCACAAGGGGGCATCTCCGGGAGAAAGGATGAGGCGAGACAAGACACCGGGCATCAGCGACCAGGAATGGCAGGATCCCTAAGTTTTCAGATAGAGACTCGTTTTCAATTTTAACTTTATTTCAGAACTTAGTACTCAAATCCTTTCAATGTTACAGTTAAACATAATTTGAAATGCACACTACTAATTTGACTAAGTTAAGGTTTGAGTTGTGTTCTGCAATTACCTTCTGCATTTCATTTGCTATTAAGATTGTTTTTTATCAGCAGGCACATTGTTAGACTGCAATCAATAGTGATAATCAAACCATTAGCATATAAATCCTAAATGGTAAATTTGAAAAAGACCAGCATAATTTAGTTAGATCATATACTATCCAAATATTTCTGCATATTATTTAGTGGAAGATATGTTTTCTTGATATCATATGATTCACAGTTGCTATACGCAAGGCAATTGATAGTATCAGCAGATTATATATACCTCAGATTTATTTACATTCTGTTCAGATTATTTATTCAAAACCATCTTGCTATTCTAGATTACCTGCATTATGTTATCTTTATTGGATTGAAGTAATTGGATTTTAAATACTGAATATGAGCACCTGTAAACTGAAGTAAAAGAACATGCCTTTAAATCACATAATCACTAAAATATTTAAATTATATATTCTTACAAAATAGTGTAGAAAGGCAGTATCACAACAGTTTCTTATTTACCTTGCTTTTTCCTCCAGAAAAATATTCATCTTAGAATTTTTCCCTCTATTGTTACTATGTTAGCTGCAAAACAATGTATTCCATTGAAACTTGCATTGCAAAAGCTCTAATAATAAAAAAAGAAATCACTTGCAACTCTGTGTAACACAATATGAACAGCATCTGTTCTACAATGTACCTTGATGTCCACCAGGATTTTTGCATGCATGTGTGTACATATGTAATTGGGTAAATTTCTGCTTGAGCTCTATGTATTGCTATACTGTACTAAATTCCTTTTGGTAGACATATTCAAAGAAATAATAAATTTAACAGCACTTACAGTATAAAATGTTTGTTTTCCCAAGCAGATTTTTGTAATAAATAGGGCTCAGAGACCTGTAAATTGTCTATAAAGACCTTTAAATAGACCTAAAACTATCCTAAAAAGGACCTTAAGACAGGGAAAAAGGACGTAAAAAGATTATCCAAATTATTTCGTAATTTCAGTTTAAATTATATATTTAATGCATATAATGTTTCAAAAATACAAAATTATTTAGAATGCGAAAAAAAAATACATGAAAGACAATGCAAATTAATTCATAATTTCAGTTTCTATTATATATTTAAAGAATGTAATGTTTCAAAAATACAAAATTATATACAGAGGAAAAAAAAAAAACTACATGAAAGAAATGTTTCTTCTGAATTCAGTGAACCACAATGGACATCCTGGAGAAAGAAACTGAAACAAGTATAACTAGGATAATATTTGGCTTAACCACACAGGATTATAGAAATTGGAATTTTGGAAACCTTATTTCATTTGGCATTGCAGTACATCACAATAGTCATCTCCAGGTTGTTAGGTGTAAAGGATTGTCAGTTTTCTGACAGCACGTTGCGAAACATTGAGAAGCTTCTCTCCACATCAACAGAAGCTATTGGTGCATATTTGAAGCAAGTGAGATCTCGTGAAGAAAATTCCTCTTCAAAAACACTCACATTACAATTTTCTCCTTTAAATATTTTATTTACCTTACACATGGTTTCATATCGCCGGGTTTTTTCAAACACTAGTTTCATCTTATGGCTGATGGTTTTCCAGCTTCACCTTCACATTGTTCCAATTGTTGCTGTACATCACTCACCTTTGACAGCACGGAATGAATGATTTCATTGTGTTTTTCAAGAGCAAGATTGCTGTTAATGTACACCAGGCTGCCCTTCAGCTGAGGTTTAGCCATTAGATCTTGAGACATGGCAATGGAAGCAGCATCTTCTCTATCCCAGCTATCAATCACAGATTTAATCATATCAAAATGAGTACAGTAATAAATGCAAGCGCTTAACCAAGTAGCCCACCATGTCAGCACTGGTTCTGGAGGTAGAGGATGCCAGAGGCATTCTCACAAAAATGTTGCACTCTAGATGGGGATTTTAAGAACACTTTAACACTGGACACAAGTTTGTCACATCTGGAAAGCTTTTTTGCATTTCTTCGCTCACTCGATGTAAAACATGGGAGGCAGGTTACATGAACCAACTTTGGATAAAATGTTTTAATTGCCTTTCCCGCCTTTACCCTGTATGGTGCTGCATCAGTGAGAAAAGACAGAACATTGTCGTGTTTTATTTCCTGTGGCCACAAGAGAAAGAGGCTTTTGTCAAACAGCTGGCAAATAGTTTGGTGATTCACTCTCCCCAGGATTTTCATTTCGAGGAGAAATATTTTCCCAGGTTTGTCCTCCTCTACATACCAACAATCACATTTGCAACGGAGTGACCCACTTCATCACTTGTTTCGTCAGTAGATACAAATATTGACTTATCTGCAACATAGTCACAGATTTTTCAATCGTGTCTTCAAAGCAGTGGTGCATGTACTCCTTCCAAAGGGTAGACTTATGAATGTTCCGATTAGTATACTGTTCTAAAAATGTTTTGAAGTATTCATTGCAGATCTTTGCTAATGGAATACTCGCACTAACTAAGGCACTGCAAAGATCTTTGTAAAACAGAGACCACTAAGAACATTCACTACCACTTTGTCCTAACAGAAATTGCAATTTCCATTTGTCTATGGCCCAGGAGGCTACTCTTGCGTGTTTCTCATGCCCAATATGCTTTTGGACATGGAACCACTTTTCCACACTAACCTTTACCTCACAATATTTGCAGAAAAGAATGCTTCCATCAGTGGAAAATACCTCCCCTCCAAACTCAGATACAAGTTATCGCAAAAAAGAAGTTCTACTAGGCTTAGATTCAGGCATGTTTACAGTCTGGACTTCTTCCAAAAACTGTAAAACTGCAAGACAACATAGGATGTGAATATAACCAACCCACCCCACCTCCTGCTTGAGGTCACTGTCACGATGCTGGTCAAAAAATAATGGGATATTTAGCGAGGTTGAAGTAGTTTCTCACAGGAAGTCGCTCCTCTGCTGGGGCTAATGACATAAGTAAAATAGAAATGGTCCACTCAATATACTGTTAGAGAAAAATACCTACTGTTGCCAGTCTTAACAGTTCTGCATGCAACTCTAGTGTGTATTTGTTAAAAGAAATTGGAACTGAGACTAGACTAGATTTTACTGGGCAGAAAAAAATGCAGCTGAAGGAGATAAAGTTACAAAAAAGCTGTTAAAGCCATAAAAAATGCTAAAAAAGGACCTGTAAGCCAAAAAAGGCAAACAAGGATACATAAAACTCATTTTCTGGCTTACAATGAACCGTAATGAACATATTTTCTGCTTGGCCTCGTTTTCGGTCACTAAATAAAAACAGGATTTGTCTTCAACTTCCTAGCCCTAGTAATAAATAACTACTGTTACCACCGTATAACAGGACAAGCTGCACAGACACAAGTAGCCGAGGTCATTAAGGCATGGACTCAGCATTTTACAGATTTTCCTCAGTCCTAATAACTGACAAATGCCAGGAGGTACCTTAAACTAAGGCCTAGAATGCTTCCTTCACAAATGTCCTTTCCCAATTATCATTTCTTATCATGTTATTACAGTCCACCACACTGTGGTGTCATCTGCAGTAAGAACATGTGTTAAACATTATTTAAAAACCAAAACTGACAAGCTGCAGAACGCAAAACAAGATTTCCAAGAGGACAAATACAACATGACAATTCAAATATTAGCAAGAATAAACACTGCACTAAATAAACCACAGGTATACCATATCTGAAAGAATATGGCTTCAGTCAATGCTCATTTATTAGATCTGCACTGCTACTGAAGTAGAGTTGAAGTAGCAAGCGGGGCAGGAAGTGAGAAAAGAGATAGCTCAACATGGTTGCAAAACAAATTATCAGAATGTAAACTAATGCAGAAAAGAATATGCTGAATGCTGCTATACAGCATTTGTATACATTTACACAAATGCTTCTTTCTTGAAAACAATGCAGCTTAATTTATGCAAACACACTTTTTAGAATTAAAAGAACTACAACCAGATAACTTTTAAAAAAATCACAAATTACAGCATCGGCACTGTTAAAATAAAAACTACAATCAGTAATGGTGCCAGCTATGAATATGATGAAGTAACAGAATGGATACTGTTAGAATAAAAAGCATAACAAACAGTTGTGACACACAATAATCACAAAGTGACAGAACAAATGCTATTACAGTAAAAGCTGAAATTATTAATGGTGACAGTTATAAATAATGCAAATAACAGAATGGTCAATAATAGAATTAAAACTATACACAGTAATGGCAAAACTATGAGCATTGCTTACATCCCAGGTATTTGCATTTCACAACCAGTCTTGCACAAGGCTGTGAAAAGATGTGCTTCCAACTGGAACAAATGATCAAAAGAACAAATAAATGAAAAGAAAAATGCACAAGATCTACAATGACAATGTACAAGTCATGGCCTTATCTACAAGTTCTCACCAACTGCAGCTTACAGAAATAACATACGGGCAAGGATTTAAAGAAAATTATGAGAATGCAAGGTTCATTTAAGTCATCTCCTTTGTTATGCACTTATATGAAGTAGAATCATGGCCATTGCAAAGACAGCTTCAAAATCATTTGCCATATACTGCTATGCAGATCACAAAGGCAGTTTGGTAGTATTTTTTCAATACAAGAAAAAAAGGGAACTCATTACTTATGCATGTTCTAACTAGGTAAAATCATACT
Source organism: Deroplatys truncata (assembly GCA_030765065.1). NCBI lineage: Eukaryota > Metazoa > Arthropoda > Insecta > Mantodea > Mantidae > Deroplatys > Deroplatys truncata. The sequence goes on from CM060990.1 coordinate 233,771,687, forward strand.
CCTATGACAGCCCAGTCACTCAACACTAGCCCAGAACAGTACTGTTCCATATGTCTTCTATAAGTATATATGAGATGGTTGTGGAGGCAAAAATGATGTATGGTATAGAAATAAGGGGATTAGATAGAGGATGGGAAAGTATAGATGTGGTGCACAGGATGTTTTGTAGAGAAATACTAGGGTTACCGAAGTCAATTGTAAGACAGGTAGCACAATTATAGATGGGCAGGGTGGCAACTAAGGGGAAGATACTGGAAAGAGCTTTGAAATTTTGGTTCAGAAGTTTAAATCTAGGAAAAAGTAATGTGTTAAGACAATGTATTGAATACCAAGAGAAGAGCTTAATGAATGATGGATGGGTAAGTAAATTACAGAACATTTTGGAGAAAAATGGGTTAGGAGATATATGGAGAAGGAGAGAAAATAACGTGAAAAATTTTTGGAAAAAGGCGAGGAAAAGACTGGAAGATATAGAAATACAAATCATGTTCAGTGAGATTGCCGAAAAGAGCTCATTAGTTTATTATAGGCCAATGAAAAATACATGGGGTAGGGAAAAATATATAGACATAGTAAATAAAGAAGAGAGAGAATCTATTGCATGGTTAAGAACTGGAGCATGGAGGCTAAAAGGGCTAAGACAGGGTATTCCTCAGAACCATTGTCCGATATGTGGTGGTAATGAAGACATTGAACACATAGTATTTAAGTGCCAAGGAACAGAAAATTGGAGAAAAGTATTTTTTAATAAGAAGTGGTTGAAGGGGGATAGAAATACACTTATGATTGAAATGATATGTAAGGATGCTAGAAGCATTGGACAGTTTTTGTGTAAAGTAAAAAATAAATGGCTTTGGACAGTGGAAAGAGAAAAGTAAGAGGTAGTGCATCTTACTTTGAATGAAAAACTATAGTGAATGTGTGATGGTTAAGTAATCAATAAATGAAAAGTGAAAAACAAGTGGAAATGGGACATGAAAAAAACTGAAAAAAAAGAGCAAGATAATTTATTGACAAGAAATTGTAAAATGTAAATAAACTGTAGTGATTGTCTACTGAATGAGTGACCAGGGTCAAAGTGCAGTAGACAATCAAATTTGTAAAACTCTTAGCACAATAAATACTATACTATACTATAAGTATATGCCATATTGACAGCCTATATATCAAGAACTTTTACATCTTCATACCATACCCAAGTTCCAAACTGCTTAATAATGAGGCACAAAGCATTTGGCAAAAGCATTTTGTTTTAAATGCAATTCATGCATTTCCCACCTCATATTAGCATCCAATATGTGCAATATAATACTATCTTTAAACCTCATTTCAAATGTTAAACCCTAGTGCAGTCTATTATGCAGTGTTTCTTCTTCATTATTACAGTATCATTATCCGATTATGCTGAACAGCAAGGAAACCAGTGGTGTTATTAGTGTTCCATTTTTGGGTGGTGTTATCTTTTCTCCTGTACTCCCTTCTTTATTTTTTAGGATTGTGCATATGTGTATGTACAGTGCTGAAAAGCTTTAAAGTACCGCTACCACCTCATGGAAATATATGAAGTTAACAGAGGTTGGTTCACACGTGTTACACCACAAATCAGACTCATATAATTACAGCTAACACCTGATGTATTACGTTATATCAAATAACCATTCAAAAATGATTCTTCACAAAAATGCACAGGTAAACACTGAAATACAAAACCAAACCTTTTGATTTGAACCTTTTGTTACACGACTGTATAAACAGAGGGTAATGCATTCCGTGGCAGAAGTGGCTCGCTGTCAGTGTTCTGTGTTAGAAGTTTAGTGTGTTACCTGAACAGTTCGTTTGAACCCAATGATCCACATATACTTTTTATTCATGCACTTTCCATATACAGTAAAACCCATATTTAACGAATCTCAGGGGGAATTAAAATTATTTCCTTATATAGGGGTTTTTCTTAAAAGGGGATTAGCATAAGGTTGAGCATTCAATTTCCAGAAATAATATGCAAATCGTGTTTCTAAGTATTTTAATAGCAAAACTTATTATTTTTATAAATGTTAAATCATTATGTACACATGTAATACTAAGAAAGGAATTTAAAGATTAATGAACAAAATTCAGTAAATTAAACAATTACAATGCTGCAATAGCTATAAATTTATACTAGTTTCAAAAACAGAAAACACTGATATTAACACCGCTTCATGGTCAGCCATTGGCACTTAGTCTGCAACAAACAAAATGAAAGTGGATATCAGATTTACATATTTATCATTAGATATGAATGCAGACTGATTCTTCAGAATTACCCGGTAAAGAAACAAAACAGTAAAATTACTAGCCTTCATTTCTTAAAGAAGTCCAGTAGAGTAATCTGCTTCCTCCTGCCCAGGTATCTGGCACTTAGAAATATCCTGTGTTCACTGTGTTCCCTCATCAATAGGGAAGGAGCATAGGTACCGTCTCACGACATCCAATCCTTCCACTGCTGTCACAAATGTTGGTACTGCTGATTCCTCTTCTTCAGGTTGCTTCATTGCCTCATTGCATAGCTCAACAACATCCACAGATGCTTCTGAGGTTAGGACACACTCGTCACAACTTAAAAACTCTTCAAAGGTTATGCTTGTGCCCCTCTGTAGCATCTCCCACTCTTCCTGCATACAAATTTCTACTGTCCTCATTGAAGACATCAGTGCAAGAACCAAACTCAGCTTTCCCAAAGCAATGCTATATGGTGCCTAGTGTAAGTAACTGCCATGCAGCCACAAATATATGCATGGCTTGAAGTGTATTCAAATGCATATCTTGCTTTTTTTCCAAGAAAGAAATAGCTCGTTGCACCAGGGCTTTCCTGTGTTTTGCTTTAACAGAATGAATAATTCCCAAGTCTAGAGGTGGTAACTTTTCAATTCCGTCACTATTTGTGCACAGCAAAGCTGTGAACCTTTCTTTGCTTTTTTTCCTGCCATGACATTTTTCACCACAAACTGCATAAGTCTTGTTGGTTAGCAAGTTGAAGAACACTCCTGTTTCATCTGCACTGAAAATGTCCTTTGCTTTGTAGCCACGGAAGAGATTAAGTAAGGTCTCCTTTTTTCCAAAACTCAATGGAGTCATCTTTAATATCTGCACTTTTACCATTCATGCTTTGCCACAAGAGATTATGCTGCTTCTTGAAACGATCAAGCCAACTACTTGAATCGCAAAAGTTGTACACATGTAAAGTTAGCGCTATTTGGCGAACTTTTTCTTTTAGGATGTTCCCGTCGATAGGAACATTGTCGCTTCTTCTGACTCCAAACCATTTCATTAAAATGTTTTCGATTTCTCCAAATGGAGAGCTATGAAAAATCTTTTGCTTCTTCACCACGAATCCGCACTGTACTTCCGTGGCCAGAATAGCATCTTTCTGTTTAAGTACCCCATGCAACATAGAAGGAGCCAAATCATATTTCTTCTCCGTATCAGTCAAAGAAACTGTGTTGTTGTTTGCCACATACTGAATTATTGTAATCTTGTCGTTTAGCAGCCATTTATTCGAATGAGAAATATAAATCACATCACAAACACAACACAACTTAACACGCCACCCAGGGAACTTTAAAATGGAAGTGGAAATCAAACAGAACTTGGAAGTCAGAGATACGGAAGTTAACAGGTTTGAAAACATGATTGCAGAGCTGCCAACTTTAGCAGTTTAATGTGAACTAAAGTGGAACATGAAGTGACGTGCTGAAGCTAATGAATTTGAAAGCATCCAAAAATGGCATTACATTGCCCATTATAGTGGAGGTAGCGTTAAATGCATTCTGAAAATCTTAATGCACTAACAATGCAGAAGCGCCTGCATGATCGCAATTTCGAGAAAAATATTTTTGTTAAAAACTGGCTTTTTGTTAATGCAGGATTTGTAAAAAGTGGGTTTAAATAACATTACACTTATGGGACTTTTGGTGGAGCTTCCGAAAACGTTTGTTAAAAGTGGAATTTCATTAAAAGCGGGCTCATTAAAACGAGGTTTTTTACTGTAGTCACTTCGTATATTTATGCAGATTATGTTTTATAATGCTATAAGTATATTCTTCTATGATGTGCGAGATATTTATCTGTTATTCTCAAAAAACGTATATAGTAACCTGAACTCCAGTTGCCCTTAAATGAAAAAAAAAAACTTAATTGAACTAAGGCAATCAGAAAAAAGAACAGAAGTCTTTGTGTGACCCGTTATTTTCTATCACTGCCCTCAGTCTTCAGGACATGGAGTCAACCAGGTTCCTGAAATAATTGGTATCCTTTGTCAGTGATTCCTAAGTGTCCTCTATTGCATACCAGAGCTGTGCAGCATTAGTGAACCTGGGACATCGAGAAAACCTCCTCTTTATTTTCATCCAAAAATATTTCTATCGGATTCAAATCTGGTGACTTCAGAGGCCGTGGCATCTGCTCAAAAATGTCTGCACTACAAAAACCAGTTTTGAACTCTGCTGGCCTATGGACCAAATGGTTATTCTACTAGAGTGAATAATTCTTTCCGGTTAATGCTGTCAGACAGATGGGAGGAGAACATGTTGGAGTATTTCAATATATGTTTCACCATTCAGGTTTCCATGAATGCATTTCAGCATAGCTGCCCCATCCTACAATATCCATGCCCCAAGAGTAACACTCATTCGATCACTTCTTGCATGAATGGCCAGATAATGTCTGTTGTAGCAAGTCCCACTAGGTCTGTAAGCAAACACAGTAGAAGCAGTACTACCAGTACTGAATGTAAGTTTGTTCGAGAAAATTACTTCACTCCAATCGAGTTCTCATACAGTTCTGCATATGCCAAGCTGTCAATCATGTGGGTTTCGGTAAGCTCTTCCTTAAATGCCAGTTTATACTGAATTCCAGCAGACTTGCATTGGTTGCCAACAATCGTGCACTACCAAGGAATGAAGACAAAGCTCTATATTCAGCGGCAGTTCGAAAGGGATCCCTTTCCACCTCTGCCAACAGAGACCTATCTTCATCCTCTGCAGAAACACACAGACTATATGTACTTCTTCTTGCAGAAACCTGTCCTCTTTTACAATAAAATTTCACCCATCCCATTGCAATGAACACCACAAATGCTGCCTGCTCTGGTGGTCATACAGCCCTGTGAAACAAGTGCAAGAACAGCAGAACATTTACAGTGTAATCTTCCATTGCTATAAATGGAATAAACAAACCATAGTAGGGGCACCATGTAGAAGAGAAATAGATGCCCTATTTCGATAATATATGGAATGAAGAACAAAACATGTATACATGACAGAAAGAAAAGTGACAAAGGAATAACAAAGATATTATACTTATTGCCACTAGTGGAAGCATTGGCTGTGATTACAACTGCAAGGTACAAACATGTACAACTAATATGTACTTTATAACATGATGTTATGGAAAATATATGTGGTTTTAATGTAAAAATATGATGTATGGGTGGAGAGGTGAAAAGTAAAATATAAATTATCACAGAGATTTGAACACATGTTGCCAGTGTGTGAAACTCATGCCTTACCTCCGAGCTATTTGGTCTATCCTTCCAAAGGTTCTGTTTCCACATCTAATTAACATACGAGTCATGATTCCTTAGTTAGCTCATATTTCTTGTTTTACGGGCATTCGATGGCTTACTTGGGTTCAGTTTATTGGCAGAGTTCAATCAAGTTTTCGTTGCTCCTCTTATACATGTAACAACCAATGAGCATGGCATCAGGAAGATATATTTTGTCTTCTAGTGGACACTGGCTTACAATGGAAGAGGGCAAGTGAGTTAACCTGCTCCACCACCCCTCTTCCACTGTCAGAAAACAAGCAGAAGGATAAAGGTATTTTAAGATGACACCTATTTATGCATTGGACACACAATACGTAATGCCATAGATTTTGTTGTTGCCACAATTGGAACACTTGGAGATTGACTCTTGTCAACCCCACTTGAAACCAAAGTGTAGAATGAATAAGTTCTACTCTCAGAGTGCACTCAATCATTTTTTTCCACCACTAAAATGATAAGATAATTTTCTTATTCCGAGCTCTTCTTCACTCATACAACTACTTCATAATGATACAAGTAACCATGTGCAAAATTAGTAATTACAATGCCGAGAAAGTGAAATATCTCAAAACAAGTTAAAGGCACAAAACACAAATGAACAAAACAAGCCCATCCATGGCCCTCGTAAATTACACAACTACATCAGACAATCGGGCTAGCCTGTTGTGACCTTATGAATTAAAGCCTGGATGGTGTTTAAGAGCAAACATTTCCAGGACAAGACACAAGACCATCACTGTTGCTCAGGCAACCCTGCCTATTAACAATAAACTTTGTCAGGACTGCCATGGAAGCTTGGACAGTTCTGACAGAGAACTTTACCACGGCTGAAGAAATAATCATATTTTTCTATCCTCCTCTTGCATAAATTCTAGTTTTTCAATATTTTTTGGTGAAGCTACATTACAATGAAGAAATAAATACTCTGCTGAAGAAAATAAATACATCACAAGAAAAATGAACAATTTGCAATTTTCCACTTGCAGTTAATATGAATATGAAATATTAAACTATAGCATTTTTAAGTATACGTTAACATTTAAAGAAGCAGGATCTCATTAGATTAGTATGTTATACACATTTACTAACATAACACCACACCACAAAATATAATTTATGAAACTATGGTGGACAGTATCATGCATAAATCATATTTATAAATAAAACTGTTTAAATGAGATCTGAAATTCAATTTTACACATTTCCTTTTGGAATGAGATGTCTAGTTTTCTTATTTTGCTCCTACTTTTTGTTTCTTATTTAATGTCAGCCAGCTTCCATTTATTTTATTCTACTGGAGCAGCTGCACAGCCCTTATGGCCTCAAGAACCTCTGTCTTAAATCATGTAAAATAGGTATGTCAAAAACTAAAATTCATGATACTCATATTCTGACAGCTATGGGTCTTTAAATGCCTGTCACTAAACAATTCCAATGTGCAGAGAAGATATCCACTTATTAAAAGACTGACGGTTCCTTATGCCATATATAGTAGCCATCAGGTCCCATTAGCCCTGTGACTCCTAAGATAGAAGGATGCTCAGGCTCAGGTCATGCTTACCTTGAAAGGGGATATATCATACATATTATACATTGTACATATGAAAGGGGAACCATACACATAAGAATGGTATAGCAATAATTTAATTCACTGAATGTTAAAACATTCAACATGTAACTTTGTACAGAGCTATTTATAAGCAACGGGCGCGCTAGCTAATTGAAGGGGAATTCCTGGAACTCATAACAACCGTGCCTGGCACAGAGTGGTATGACGCCACATGATGGCGCTGAAGCGCAAGGTTCTGAAACCTCATATTTTCATACATGCTTGGGTAACGCGGCCTGAGGGCCAATGGGAAGCATCGTTACATTTTCAAACGTAGAGGACGGCGTGCGTAAGCCACCCTATATAAGACCAGATTTTGCAGAGGGGGCACTCTTACTCATTACCAATTCAGCGCAACAAGAAGTCACGCTGACGCAAGGTGCTACAGATGCACGTGGGTGCATATAAGGGTGGGGATGCGTGTGAAGATAGATAGGCTCCTGATAAATATTCAAGTGGTGGGATAAAGTAAATAGGAAAAGCTAGCCGCCCATATTTATTTGAATAATGAAATGAACATCAGTTATAAAGGGAAAACTTGCAGTGTATTTTTAACTTGCCTCACCCACTAGAACCTGAGATTAACGAAACTTGGCAATTAGGTAGGAATGGAATACTCAACTACCGACGAGCATCAATAGCCGAGGAAGAACACTACAACAGCCCACTGCAAGAGTCAACCAACCATTTCCCGCTACAAATGGCACCAACGTGGTTTCACTAAAGGAGGCATCACCACGTGGTCAAGCAGTCCACACACACCAGCATCGAGGGAGTCACCACCCACGCACCGAGACCTTCCAGAACTTCAAGTCTACACTGAGTAAAGTACCAAAGTATAATTTATAAACTATATCAGGCTCAATTGTTGAAATTTCACATTGCATGTTGCTCAGAAACAACAAAATTGTAACCATGGCTGAAAAATCCAACGCTGACACACATGTAGAGGCAGAAGCCAGTGCTCCACCTCTGGGCCAGCAAAATATTCACATTTTACCTGAGCCACATACTTTTGTAACACAAACCACGTCAGCAGAGGCCACAATTATGGTAGGAGATTCTGGACACAGCTCTTGTCAGTTTAATGCAGATGCTGCAGTCTTTGTTAACATCAACACTGAGTGACGCGACCAAACAATTAGAAAAGAAAATCACAGCAAGTAGCCAACAATTAGAAAAAAAAATCACAGCAAATAGTGAACAATTACAAAACAAGATCACAGCAAATAGCCAACAATTACAGGATAGTTACAAGATAAAATCATAGCAAATAGCCAACAATTACAACAAAAAATCATAACAAATAGCAATCAACAATTAAATAATGTACAGGAAATGTTAGAACAGATCAGTTTAGGGCAGGAAAAGATAAAATCAGAGGTTGTAACATTAAAACAAGAATTGCTTGTAAATAAAGGCGAAATAGCCACTTTGTCAGAATTTGTCACTGCTCAGGTAGACACATTAACAGCTCAGAATGAGGCCATGCAAAACCAGTTAGGGCAGGTAAAAGACACCTTAGCAAACAACCACCAGGCATTAGCGGCAAGGATAGATTCTGAACTAAAAGCAGTTAAGACAGTTGTAAATTCATCCCAAATAGCCAATTCATTTGAAATTAATGAACTCAGAAATGTGGTCCAAACAATGAATACAGTGCATGACAAAGATATGATGGAATTGAGGAATAATGTAAAACGATTACAACTAAAACTTACTGCAAATCCAAGTTCACTTAGTGAATGCCAAAGATCGGCAGACCCCGGCAGCACTCCATTGTTACTGGGCGAGGCCACCAACAATGTACACAATTTATGTAATCAGGATGTGCATGCTAGAAGTGTAACACCTTCGGTAACCTGCTCTCATTCTAACAGTAGTCTAAATTCACACTTGCTTAATGAGTTATCACCTCCAATATTTGATGAGGTTAAAGGGGATCACCCTAAAGAGTTCATTAGCGAATTGGAGCAATATTTTCGACTTAAAGCCACTCCAGACGAAATTAAGTTAATTGTTGTGCGTAAATGTTTAAAAGGGTGTGCACTAAACTGGCTGTGTCTCACTTGGGGGATTCTTTATCGTACAGTGAATTTAAACAAGCTTTCCTACTTCGTTACTGGGGATCAACAGAAGTCAACAAAGTAAGATTACAGCTCAACAATGGCCGCTACAATCAGAACATTCATGGTAGCTTGATCGACTACGTTCTAAAATTGGCGCAGAAGAGCAAACAAATAGAGCCGCCACTGTCAGACACTGAAGTAATTGCCGTACTCATAAACCACTTTGATCCGCAAATCAAAAACGGTTTAATTGTTGCACAACCGCAAACAATTTCCAAAATGCTGGAGCTCATCACAGCTTTCGACCAGAGGTCCAGCACAAGCACCACGTGGCACACACCGAGGAGCAACTACACACAAGATGGCCGCCAGTCACTGCCATTTTCGGGGACCGGGGCAAGAGCCCCGCCATACAACAATTAACGGCACCCGACATCACCAAGGACAAGGAATAGATTTCAGCCACCAAGATATGAGAGGAGACAGCAACCATACCAACCCAACAGACAACAAAGGCCACAGGGAAGAGCAGCAAATTTAAATAACATTCACTATTCAGGACGGAGCTATTATTATCCAGAGCCGCAACAATGGAGACAGAAACTCGACTGATAGAAATGTGCACCCAGGAAACCGTGACGGATGCCGGAGGTATTCAAATGGTTCAGGGAGACACAGTCCAGTACCTTCACAGGTCATTGAAAACACAAGCATCGGGAGAAGATGGGGATCAAACCCGGAATTAAACAATACACAGCCTAACAACAGCAACAATCAGAATCAGGAAACCAAGCACAGGTGTTTGCAGGGGCCAGGTAAACACCTGAAATACCATGGACAGAACAAAACCATCAAACTCAGGGCCCATTGCTTCTATTCAAAAATGCAACAATGACATGGACCACAACAATGCCAACAAGAGCTCAGGAAATCAGAACAACAATGAATCGCCAAGAATTACAGTGGACATAATGGATATCACTACAATGGTACTATTAGACACTGGAGCAAATATTTTTGTGTGCTCTGAAGATTATTTTCAACAATTGCTAAACAGAATAATTAACATAATGTCGTTACCCATCAAAAATGTGTATTGTACTGTGGCAATTTCAAAAAGGGCAGAACGCGTAAAGCACCAAGCCATGCTTTCCGTTAAATTAGGAAACAAAATCTTTAATGTCATTTTTCTAATAGTGCCACAGCTTCAACAAAGTGTAATTATTGGAGCAGATTGCTTTTATGCCTGGGGTGCTGTTATAAATTTTGAGGAGAAATGCATATCGTTGGAGCAGGGAACCATCCAAGTACCGTTCGACGAAGAAAAGTTAAACAAACACAGCGGTCCCACTGCCGAGGAAAGACAAATAGTTGATGAGTTCTTTGTGGAAACAATAACAGTACAACATGAATTTATGATCGACATTATCAATGCAAATCAGGAATCACAGAAAATTATCATAGAAGGCGACGATCGGGAAGAAACACTTTATGTCCACACGCAAGCAATTAACGAAAGGTCGGAACACTTTAACCTGTATACAATGCACGCCGACCCCTTACCAGGGGAGGAAAAATCGGTCCAGTCCCCGTATCAGGAAGTGGTAAAAGCCGACAAAGAGCTCGTGGCTCAAATAAGACAAACAGTAGCAGTGGCACAAAACCTGTCGGACCATCAAAGAAAACAATTGTCACTTGTACTTTGGAAGAACAAGGAAGTCTTTTCATCGCAACCAGGACGTTGCTCAGCTTACACGCATTCATTTGAAATCAAATCAATTGCTCCATATACACATAAGTGCCGCAACTTACCTTTTGCGATAAGGGAACAAGCTGATGATGTTATCGCAGAAATGCTTGATAATGATATAATAGAACTCTCCAACTCAAAGTATATAAATCTATGTTGTTGGGTGAGAAAGACAAATGGAAAATTACGTATGACCTTAGATGCTAGGAAGCTTAATTCAGTCACACTGCCCGACCATTTCAGAACTGAAGGCATCGACCAACTACTGGCGTGTGTAAAACGCGGTAGATATTTCTCAAGTATTGATCTCGTACAGGCCTTCTGGCAGATTCCGCTTCACGAACACTTAAGACCATTTACTGGCTTCCTTCACAAAGGGAAAATATTTTCTTTTAAAGTCATCCCGTTTGGTTTGTCTACAAGCAGCACGGAACTTCTAAGAGCAGTCCATGCCATGTTTGGCGAAACTACAGCCAACTTTGTTGTACAGTATGTGGATGATTTTTTAATTTACGATTCGGATATTGACCAACACATACGTCATATTGATTATGTATTAGCTACGTTAAAGAACCATAGAATGACAATCAACATTGAGAAATGTCGTTTCTTTGTCACGGAAACGAACTTTCTGGGATACATCATATCCAAAGACGGCATAAAACCAAATCCAGAACACATAGAGAGCATATGCCAGATACCTGAACCCAGGAACCTGAAACAACTAAGAAGATTCTTCGGCATTATTCAATACCAAAGTAAATTTTTAGTGAACTTCGCCAAGGAAGCTGCGCCACTTAGAGGACTGCTGCAAAAGAATGTAAAATGGACTTGGAAGGAAGAAGAAAAAGAAGCGTTCCAAAGAGTGAAAGAATTGTTCGCTAAAACAGTATTGCTAGAACGACCAATTGACGGTATGCCCTTCCACATATATTTGGATGCCAGCGTGGGAGGTTATGACAGTGTATTATGCCAGATAGACAGAGAAGACAACATGCACGTAATCGCCACTGCATCAAGAGGACTGACCACCACAGAGAGAAACGCCTGTGTCAGTGAACTGGAAATTGGAGCCATATACTTCTCCTTGCAGAAATTTAAGCAATTCATTTACAACTGCAAGATAATCATACACACCCATCACATAAGCTTAGAGTTTATCAAACAGTGCAAGTTAACAAGTAGCAAGATTTCGCGCTACATACATGAAATTCTGTCGTACGACGTTGATATAATACACATACCCGGGTTGCTAACGTTTTCAGCGATGTGCTAACTCGATTCCCGCGGTGCAACTTGCTACCGGAAAGCAACAGCAGGCCTTTCCATGAAATCAAACTTATGACCTTACAGATAGAGAGCAAACAAAACATCCCAAATGCTCTAAGGGACATAAAATTGTGGCAGCAAAACGACGGAGATACAAACACACTGTTCCAAACGGCACAAGAAATAACAGGGAACCCTACAGCAACAATTGGCAAGCATAAAAATGTACCATACAAATTACATGGTGATCCACCGAGGTGGAAAACTTATATACCGAAAACACTCGAAACATTATTGATAGCCGCATTCCACCAATCACTCGTCCACGTTGGATCAGAGTGTACAGCACTTAACATTTCCGAACATTTTTATGTAAAGAAACTTCACCAGAAAGTCAGAAAGTTCATATCAACCTGTAAACTGTGCCAATTAGCAAAACCAATAAATGTCAAGTTTGACACACAGATGCAGCCGGTAATCCAGGAAGAGCCGAGAATGCTGATTTGCATGGACACACATGGCCCGTTACCAACTAGTAAATTTGGCACAAAATTCATTATGGTATTTTTAGACGTTTTTTCAAAATATACAAAAATATATCCCATAAAGGACATTACAGCCAGGACATGTGCCAGAAAGCTAATTAATGATTACATTCCAGAATGGGGAATGATAAGCTCCCTCTTGTGTGACAATGCTATGGCGCACAGGAGCAAGTTATTTAAAAAGGCGCTTAACGACAAAGGGATAAAACTATACCACAGCTCCAATTATTATCCACAAGGAAACATGTCGGAGCGCATTCTAAGGGACATCACTGGGTATTTCAGAATTTTGAACCACAAATGCCACACAGGATGGTATGACCACTGCAAGAACATTGAGTTCATCATAAATAATTCGGTGAACGCTACTACAGGCTACGCACCGGTCCAACTACAATTTGGAAGAAAACCGGAACCCATACTCAAGAACATGCCGGAAACCATACCAAAGGACCTGGAGGAAACACCGCTGGAACAATGCCGGAAAGCCCTGGAAAGGATACGAAAAAAGGCAGACCAGAGGAAAAGATCAGCCAAAAGAACGCAACAAGAAGCAATGGACACACACTTTGAAGGTTTCGTTATTAAGGAATAATGAGAATAAGAAAAAGACATCGTCAGCCTGAAGCAAGGAGTATCACCGAATGCATCTACTGTACAGAGGGCCAGCGGAGATAACAGCTCAGTTTGGTTCACACACTTATCAGTTAAAGGGTTTAGATGACAACAAAATTTGGGGTACTTATCATCGGCAAATTTTAAAGCCGTTCAAAACGTAACCAAGTTGTTCCAACTCGCTAAACTTTCATAAAAACAATTCTCATAATTTGTATGTATATAATAGGAATATTTGTGTATATTTATATATTTATGTATTATGCCATTGATCATTTTGACCAGTCTACGTTTTATGTTAAAGTAATAAATTTGCCACGGGCGAGTGAAAAGAATTTGAAAATACGAATAAGATGAAATTTAAGCGAACAGTTACGCTCATTTACGTATACCAATAGCTTAGATTTTTGCAGACAATAATAATATGTGAATTTAATATTTGTAATTTGTAAATTAATTTTGATATTTCAAGCATAAGGACTCATTTCAATAATTTGTATGTCTGAAGCGGTCAAGTAGGAAAACAGTAAATTTAATGCATTGTGATAAAGTCTGTAACATCCAACAAAAACAAATAATGAATTTAAATTTGAAAGTTCATTGTAAGTGATTAAAAATTTTCTTTCGTTTGTTACACTTATGATGTATTGTTCATGTCACCTCAGAGAGCAGGAACCACGGCTGACACTTTAGCATCAAAATTAGCTAAACATTTGTAATTAGCGATAAGCAAGGCACCCAATATGCGTGTGAAGTGGCCTAGAAATATAGGCAAACTAAGGGCTAGTGGAAGTGAATCAGTGCAACAGTGAAAAAGAGCCCAAAAATACCAGTTTTCGGTAAAGTAGGAACAGCAAACTATAGTGAAACTACTTCCGAAAACGAAAAGCAAAAAATGCATTTTTTCTTTTCTTGTGCAACTTACACTGCACACAAACAAACACCAGTCGTGCTGGACACTTAAAAAACAAAAAAGATAATGTGAAGATACTTCGAATTACAGCACCAAGGAAATTTTCAATGTCTTAATTATTGTACATTACTTCTTTTCATGTTAGCTTTAAGCAGTTTATTTGTACATTATCTGTTTATTGTGGTTTTTTTTGGGGGGGACATTCATCTATGTTCCGAAAATGTCCATGTTGGAATTTTAGCAACATAGCTGCGGGGCATTTGAAAGGGGATATATCATACATATTATACATTGTACATATGAAAGGGGAACCATACACATAAGAATGGTATAGCAATAATTTAATTCACTGAATGTTAAAACATTCAACATGTAACTTTGTACAGAGCTATTTATAAGCAACGGGCGCGCTAGCTAATTGAATGGGAATTCCTGGAACTCATAACAACCGTGCCTGGCACAGAGTGGTACGACGCTACATGATGGCGCTGAAGCGCAAGGTTCTGAAACCTCATATTTTCATACATGCTTGGGTAATGCGGCCTGAGGGCCAATGGGAAGCATCGTTACATTTTAAACGTAGAGGACGGAATGGGTAAGCCGCCTTATATAAGACCAGATTTTGCCGAGGGGGCACTCTTACTTATTACCAGTTCAGCGCAACAAGAAGCCACACCGATGCAAGGTGCTACAGATGCACGTGGGTGCATATAAGGGTGGGGATGCGTGTGAAGATAGATAGGCTCCTGATAAATATTCAAGTGGTGGGATAAAGTAAATGGGAAAAGCTAGCCACCCATATTTATTTGAATAATGAAATGAACATCAGTTATAAAGGGAAAACTTGCAGTGTATTTTTAACTTGCCTCACCCACTAGAACCTGAGATTAACGAAACTTAGCAATTAGGTAGGAATGGAATACTCAACTACCGACGAGCATCACTAGCCAAGGAAGAAGAACACTACAACAGCCCACTGCAAGAGTCGACCAACCATTTCCCGCTACAACCTCTAAGCCACAAAAGGGATGAGGTTGGCAACTTAACACTAGAATGGCGAAAGGGATCAAAACAACCCCTATCCAAATGTAACCCTGTCTAATATTTTTAGGAGTCTGAATTTAATTTTCAAATTTGACTACTTTTACTAATTTACGTTTGTTGCAAAGATGATCTATATCAATCACTGCATTTTTTTTATATTTAATCCAATTTATTAAGTTTTGTACCTAGAACAGCAAGAGGGGTCATTGTAACACCCATTCATTTAAAGTTCAGTAAGAACAATTTGGCAGGCTTTAAATGACAAAACAATACAGATACATGAATCAAATATGTTGTGTCAAACAGCGGTACTTTGTTGGGTCCTTACACATGCATTTTATCAGCTTGTTTTCACTATGGTCACATGGCTTATTCATTATGGCTTATTTAAGCAGTATTGTTAGACGAGACAGTCACTTTGAATCATGCACCCTAAGCATGGCTTTTCACATCATGAGATTTTGCAAATTTTTCTAGAGGATTCTGTTATTAAATCAGAAATGCCCTTTTCTGACACAGATAAAGATGTGTCAGAAATATGTAAGGATGATTGTAATGATAATGGCAGTTCATTGGCTATGAAAGATGGAAACACTGATGTTCCCAAGCTCTTGCTTCAAGCATCTTGCCAGACTAAGACTCAAGTACAGGCACAGTAAAAATGGTGGCCAAAGATGGAACTGAGTGGGAGATTATCAACTCGTCAACTTCAACTGAAAGAAGTGCTGCTGTAAGCATCTTAAAGGAGCATGGAGAACTCGCTCGAGTGGATGACTCTGCAATCATTGCTTTTCATTTGGTTTTCAATGAATCCATGCTTCATCTTATGAAGAAATACACAGAATCAAATGCTGGGAGAGATCTGAAAAATAATGACTAAACTGTTTCTCTCGAGGAGATGGAAAAAATGATAGCCATCATGTATGCCCAAGGTGTACTATGTACAAAAGGTATAACTGTGGAGATCTTTGCTCAGGCTCTTGGGAGCCCTCTATCTACAAGGACATGATACCTCAAAATAGATATCAGGAGCTACTCAGATTTCTCTGGTTTGACAAGGAATCAGGATGGGGAGAACGTCTGCCAACTGACAAGTTTGCCTTGTCTCAGAAATTTGGAATAAGTATGTGGGAAACTGTCTTTGTTGTTACCCCCAAGTGAAAATATACACAATTTATGCCTAATAAACCTGACAAATATGGACTGAAATTCTGGTTGCTGCTGACGAAGCATCAAGGTATGTCTGCAATGTCTTCCTTGCCTGGGTAAGGATGACAGACAACCTCAAACACAAACTCTGGGAGATCACATTGTTCTACGCTTTATGGAACTATTTATAAACCAAGGAAGAAATGTGACAACAGACAATTTCTTCACCTCTCTTCAACTTGCCAAGAAGCTCTAAGCAAAGAAAATACCATTGGTAGGAGCAATAAACAAAATTTGCCATGAAATCACTGATGAGCTAAAGAAAACCAGTGCAAAATTATACTCAAAGAGCAGAAGAAACGTGTTCAAATCCCGGCTGTGGCACTGAATTTTTCAGTTGACTCTACATTAAAAACTTGCCAACACCAGGCTAAGGTCTCTAAAAAGTATAATTAATTTAAATTAATTATATACGTAATAATTAAGAAAGAAAAACCATAACAAAACCCATAAGCACCCAGTATTGAAGTACTTGCGATGGCAGGTCGCCATTGAGATTGTCATCTCTAGTGAGATGCCTTTGTCTGGGAAATGACTTGAGTCAATTGGGAAATTCAATGACCCACGGCATGCTATTGCAGTAGCTCAATGGTTACAGCAACCGCAAAGAGAGCGCGAGAACCATGTTCAAATCTGTGGCATTGAATTTTTCAGTTGACTAAATTAAAAACTTGCCAAGACCAGGCTAAGGTCTCTAAAAAGTATAATTCATTTCAATTAGTTGTATACATAATAATTAAAACACAAATCATATGTTTAAAGTGTATGTAGCATGTACAGCAGGCAGATCCATTATTATTATTATTATTATTATTATTATTATTATTATTATTATTATTATTATTATTATTATTAGTATTACTATAATAATAGTAGCAAGAAATGCAACATAGAAAAACTAGAGCTAATGACATAGTGCTCAAACTAATGCCATAGCTTATCACTCTTTAAAGCAAAATGTTAAATGTCACCATTTATTGTTGGAAATAATGTTAATTAAAGTCATTCAGTTTCAATGCAGACCATTTGTGTATGTATATTTTTGCAGGGGCAAAATGGGCCCTACTGCAGTTCTCGGTTTATCAGATTCCCTGCAGTTCTAGTGTTAAATGTTGTTATTTCTACATAAATAGATTACTTACGGGAGGAAGATGCTGAAGTTGATTATGATCCAACCACAGTTCTTGAAGAGATGGAAGCTTTCCTATGTGATGAGGCTGCAACATGAAACCATATGATATGTTAGGTTATGCTTAGTTACCCTTTTAAAGGACAGCAATCTTCCATGCAGCAAATGTTTTGGTGATGAGCCAAACTTATTTTTACATCACATAAGTGCTGAGAAATCATCCAAAGTAAGGCTATTTTACACTAGTCCTTTTAAGAAAGAAAAAGGGGGAGAACAGAAAAAAAAAAGAGTCTTGAGACCAGATACCTTCAGCCGAAGAAACTTTCAAGCTCTGAAATTTTATATTCCTAAGGTTTATCCCACTGTAAACCACATTCTGATACGCTTCATTTGAAGTTTCCATATCCACTGCACTATTAAATTACGCTAATAAGAAAAATATGATTAACAAAAATACACTATATTCAGTATCAAGAGCTATGGAGGGTGGAAGGGTTCATAACTCTTTTTATTCATCCTTTAAAATATTCAATAAAGGACATGTAAAAATTTAAATGTATGTATATGATTATAACAACATATTTATTTACTAGTTGTTTTTGTACTCCTCCATGTTAGAATATACATTCTCAAGTATTTCTTGACTGTTTTTATAGGAACTTTAGTGTGACCAATTTCTTTTATTTCTTTTGATAGTCTCTTATATAGTTCTTTTCCCATGCTTTCCAAGTCCCCTAATATTTAATGTACCTCTTAGTGTTGTTCTGTAATAGTCTTCATTGTTTCTCAAAATATATGTAAGTATTTTACAATTTTTAAATACATCTCTCCCCCTCTCTCCTCCCACACATGCACACCTCTTTGGCCAGCGGGAAAAGGCACATTTTTAAGGAGAAACTTTTGTTAAATTTAGCCTTATCCGGATAATGATACAAAAAAGAAATAAATATTATATTCATTAAATTATGCACTCTTTCAATATGACAATCTTTTTGTGTATTTTAAAAACTAAAATAAATACATGCCTTAAAAGATTAAGAACAATACAAATTAGTGACTTATGTCATTTGGTGCAGCTACTATATTTTATATAACACTTTAATTTGCAGTTATTATCAGCTTATAATAATCCTGTAAACCTCTAAGGTATTTTGTAGGTACACCTACCCAAAAAAAAAAAAAAGTGATGGGACTGTTTGCTAAAGATTTTCTCAATCCTTGCCATACTCAATTAAGTCAGGGTTATCATCATGGGTACTATTGTTTACTCATAAATCCTAATAAAACTCATGAAAAAATGGAGTGGAAGCAAGGAAATCAGATCATCCTCCTCCTCCTCTGGGTTTATTGGAACTGGTTTGTCAGTGATTGGTTTTACTGTAAACACTCTATCCTCGTTCCTCGCCTTTTGATGCACAATGTATGAAATGGTGCACTTTCCTCCAATGAGGTTTTGTACTTGATTTCACCAAACTTATCATATGAATAGCACAGCCATTTCATAACATGCCACTTGATAATGTTACCCTGCTCGTCTTGTTTTCTCATAAGAAAAGAGTCCCTTCAGTAAACTTGAAAAATCAAGGAAATTTTGCTGGCCCATTTCAACAACTATGAAGCAATGCTTCTAGCTCTTATTAGCTGGGAACAGTCGTATAGGAGGAAGATTTCTATACTAGTTTTCTTCTCAATGACTGAATGATCACTATCCACCGCCATGTGACTGTGTCCTGGGATCATAAATTTGTGATCTATAAAATCAAAATTTGTGAACCCTTTCTGCAGAAATGAAAAATTTAGCTGCCACAATGGAATCCTTATTTTTCCCCCAAATGTATCACAGTAAAGTATAACATGTCTTACTTCTGGTGGCAATGAATGTAAGTGCTTATATAGATGATGTGATCATTCACTTATAGCCTCAAGTTACATGTAATACGTAGCCTCTCCTGTAACATTGTCATGAACACTGAGATTAAAAGTCCGTAGCTGGCATTTGGAGAACACACAGATGAAGAAAGCACGGATGTGGGGAGGCACTGTTGCAGATCAAATGAAAAACACTTCATGTTTGCATTTATCTTTGCCATTTCTTTATCTTTCCTTGCTCTGCACGATTTCTTCTTCTTCTTCTTCTTCTTCTTCTTCTTCTTCTTCTTCTTCTTCTTCTTCTTCTTCTTCTTCTTCTTCTTCTTCTTCTTCTTCTTCAAGGTTAGACTATAAAGCTGTTCCACCACAAAGATATCTTCCCATCTGGCTCTTGGTCTTCCAATCGAATGTCAACCTTCTGGTATAATGAATATCCCTGTCTTTAATAATCTTCTCCATTTCTTCTGTGTTACTTGCCAACTGAATCACTTTGAAACGATCACAAGTATGACAGGTATAAGCATGTGGCTTGTTTTCAGTCTTAATTTCAGTTCATTAAACTCTTTTGAAAAAATCTTCATACCACTGGCTCTTCCACTGTCTTCTTGTAAAGGGCATACATCTTATCTAAAGTAGGTCACTTGGCAAGTAAAAGTGAGAATTTTGTTGATGGGTATAATGGCTCTAATAGGCAGGAAATTATTTTATATAGGTCCTTAATTATTCTAGTCTGTTTTCAGGCCATTTGTTGCTGGAAGGCATTTGACCATGTAAACTATTGGTCTGCATGCCACTGGATGAAGGTCTTTTCCTCAGTCATACAGTTTTAATAAAATTATCAGTCTCAATATATGTTTTTAGAACAAAAATCCTGCACAGAGGTGTCATTTCCCCATTAAATGGCAAGTAATAGTTATAAGTCACCATCCTGTACTTCTGTTTGCTGGGAGAGAAAGCTCTTATTCTACTTGAGACTTTTATCTTCAACTGAAATATGAACTGCAACAAATGCAGCTCTCCTGTCATAACTACTACGCTGCCAACAATCGTTAAAATGGAGAGTCATTGATAATTTGCTATTTTCTCATTGCATTTTGCTCTGCAGTTTGGGAGGTTTTTCATTGACCTTTCAGATGAAAATTTTCCCTTTTCTGTTGTGTAGAACTGTCCCGAACGACTTCTTTCATATCTCAACTTTTTCTTAGCTAACATTTTTGCAGATGGTGGATCTTCTACTTATTCAGTTTCAGGAGTTACCAGTGCTAACGTTTCTTTTAGATTTGATAGTTGTTTCATTGTGCTGTGGACTGTCATCCAAACTACCACTATCGCTTTCAGGGTTGTAAATAGAATCTTCATCAGAGTAGTTGCTGCCATTTGGCAATATTTCAAGTAATTTTGTGCTATTTTTACTTGTAGAAATACCTTCTATATTAGACTGTGCTATGCTATTTAAAACACTTGAAAATGCAAAGAGCAAGGTTGTGCTTGATCTGAAAGAACCAAAATTCACTATTTAAGAACAAAATTATAGTGATTATTGGATGATTACCTGCAGCCTCACTGATCAAGTAATAAATGTTTTGTAGCTTTAGATGAAGGTGTTTTTTTAAAAAAAAAATGATATGAATAAATTAACTTATTTAGCACATCAATCAAGTTCCAGTTTAATGTGTTAGATAAAAATGATCATTAAGAAGATATGTTTTATGAAAGACTGATAATAGAAGACATTAATATTGAAACCAATGAGATGAAAGTCCAAATTATTATATTAAGCTAAAATCATTATAAGGCAGAAATTAAAATAATTAAGCAAATATTAAAACATTTATCTCCAATTTCAAGTGTGCCTATTAAGTTTGGAGGAATCAGATTATACGCATTTATTCAATATTATTAAAACATAATAATTCAAAAAGCAATATAA
This sequence comes from Deroplatys truncata, assembly GCA_030765065.1. Taxonomy (NCBI): domain Eukaryota; kingdom Metazoa; phylum Arthropoda; class Insecta; order Mantodea; family Mantidae; genus Deroplatys; species Deroplatys truncata. The sequence goes on from CM060990.1 coordinate 233,793,225, forward strand.
GCTTGTGCATACCATTAAAACAACCACGTTCATCACATCTGTTGAAGTGCTAACTTCACTTATTTATTCCCTCTTGATAACACGTTTTACTTGAATAAATTAAATGTATCACTCAACAGCATGCCAAGATCACTACTAGGTGTACAAGAGATGTTAGTACAATATTGTACATTGTTACGAAAACCATGACAACACTGCAGCATTTCATTATTGCCAACAATAATTGCAGCGTCAGATTAAAAAAAATGAAAACATACTATGACTTAGGTGCTTATGTACAGACTTTTTTCTTGCTATATCTGAATATAACAACTGAAGATGACTTAAGTGCCTTTTCCTATCGAGTGATATTTCTAAAAATTTTAGGGTTGAGTTTTCCCATAGCAATATTATTCAAACCAGAATGAATGTAATACAGCTAATTATACTGTTACGTGATTTTCAATCTGTGCTTCAATCTAATATAAAAAACTAAAAAAACACATTTTTTACTTATGTACCTTTTCCAACCACCAAAGATATATATGTATGCATAGGACAGTTAAGATACTTAAACTTTTAAAAAATATTCCTGCAAGTGTGTCTTCTATTCATTTCCGCTGCTGTAATATTCCCGAACAGTGTTAGCCTGTATTTTATATGTGAATATAATAAAGGCACAATAAACCTGTTTTACTGTTTCTTTGTCCATTGTTTTCCTAACCTGCCTCATAATATAGATGCCCTTATTCAGTCTCTTTGTGACATACATTATATATGGCTTCCAGTTTAGGTGTTTATCAATTATTACTCCTAGAAAATTTGCACATTCCATTTCAGGGATAATTTCTCCATCTATTTGTAATTTAAAACAGTATAGTTGTTCATGGCTTATGGGGTGATTCTACATAGTATGCTGAATGAAAACTTACTGAAAGGTTTTTTTCCTTTTTTTTTCTTTTTCTGTAAACATCTCATTACTCTGTAGTACATTTCAGTATTAAATGCACTTAAGGCTTAGACAGTTAAAAAGAAACTGAATGGTTTTTTCCTCTACATATTTTTTGTAAAACCTATACATTTCACACAATTTACCAGTGATTACCACACAATCATAATTTTTATGCTGTATTATATATTTGATGTCTGACACTGGCTAGCTTCATTCACCCCTCCATGACCTAAGCCACAATGTGTGGTGGTAAAGTCATATTTACAGTAAACAATAGCAGTAGAACCTTCCACTGAGGCAAAATTATGTAGGCGAGACAGCAGTGCGGGGAATAGAAGAACTATAAAACCTTTTGCAAATGGGTATTGCCTAGAAATTGTGTTAAACAGGAATGGAAGACAAAAATTAATATTTCATTCATCACATTAGTTTATCTGTCATCAAGACTAATTAGCAACACTTGCAGTCCCATCGTCCTAAAGTCAATGATTTATCACATTAAAGTGTCTTCCTCAATACTTGTATAACATTATCAGATCATCCAGCTGCTGGGAAATAGATAAATGCTATAAACAGATATGCAGGATTATGACACACTTTAAAACACAAACAAGCTGCCCATGTGATTTTAACTAGTGGAAGCAACACTTTCTCTGTTTAAACAGAGAAATGACCTAAAACTAACCAATCACTGCTCATAATCCAGTTAATAAATACGTGATAGCCATTAATCTGGCATCTGCTTTTAAAATGAGTGTGTTATTCAAATTTAGCAGTTACATTTAAAAAAAAAAAAAAAAAAAAAAAAACCATTTCGAAGAATTACACCATTCTGGCAGCGATAATGAGACAGTCTGTGTGAACACCAATAAACATGCTGGCTCTATCCATTGATGGAAGTGCTATGAATATACACCTATTAATAATGAGGAAAGTATGTATAGCTCAGACTATAAAAAACAAAATTGGTGAAAGGTGACTATTTGAATAACATAACATGCTAATTTTCACAAAGTAATTAAACTTTGCAATGCTTTGAACATTGCTAGGCATGATTTAGCATTAAAAACAAAAAGCAGTTAAAAAGAAATTACTCACGGCTGAGAGTCCTGCTAATAGGACCTGTAGATACTCCTGCTGCAAACAATTTGCAGCATGGATTAATTCATGGACTGATTTTAGACACAGAAGAACAGTCGTCATACCATCATGTGTAGTGCTTAATATTAGAAATAATGCATTTCCAGAGCCCAGTAGAATATATGTAAGCTTCAAACTTCACTGATATTCTTTGGTAGTTAAGAGCAATTGCTGCATCTGGTAATGTACAGGTTTTTTTTTGGTTTTTTTTTTTCACTCATCATCAGCAGTTTCCATTCTTCATTAGATTCCTTTTTTATTTTTTATTACTCAAGACTCAGATGCATTGGTATATTGGCTCTTGATACGCTCTTTATATATATATATATATATATATATATATATATATATATATATATATATAATTACATTGAAACTGTGATCTAGTGCTGCAATCATAGATCTAAGTTGAAGGCTTTTATATGAAAAAATGTATTAGTTTCAGAGAATATTCATCACAAAGACAATGTTGAATATAAGCCAAACCTTTTAAAATATCTAAAATATATTTCTTCAAACTGGTATAGATATTTGATTGTCCTTTAATACATAATTTATTTATTTTGTCTTCTAATAATTCAGTATGTTCACAAGATTTCCACTTGCCATTTCCTCGCCATTTATATTCATTTCTTATGTGATGAAAAATAGGCGTGGCGTGAATTTTTCAATCAAAATGGTAGTGTTCTCATTACAGTTTTGTGCAACCCGCCATAGACGGTTATTTATACTGGCTTTATATACCATCAGCTCAGGGTATATGTTTCTGCAGATTTAATTATTATTCATTAGGTTTTGGACAAATGCCATATTTAGAATTTATTCATGTTCAACTTCTGGATACTGGGTTTTTAACAGATAACTTTCACCTTTGTTTGTCAGAGAGAAAAACTTTTAATTCTACACATTTACTGTCTTGCAACTCTTATCATTACGTTGTCACAAGGCCTTTTCCAAATCATCTTTGAACAAGTCCAAAATCAATAATTTTAGTGATTAAAATCCATGATATGACTATACTAAACATTTGGCTGCAAATTCTGAGTAGTCATACTGACCATTCCCTTCCAACCATATAGGTTTACCACTACCTTTTAATGAGCCCAAGTTCTCTCTTCTTGACCAAGCTATATTTCTTTTGCAAAATTTTAACCATAAGCTGCATGTTTTCTCTATTTGGAAAATTATGAAAATAAGTTCTCCTGTGCATTTTACAGTTCCCACTACAGCACTACACAAAGGTCAAAAGAGAGAATTGCTGACCCTTATAATTTTGAGGTCCAGAAAAGTATCTTGTTGATTGTTTAGACTGAAGCAAGGTATATGTTAGGAAGACTAAGAGAAATCTGGAAATTCATCCAAAAGAATATTTCAATATGCATATAGATAAATCAGCCGTATCAGCATATTTCTAGGACAGAAAGTATGAGTTCAGCAGAAAAATTAAATATCTAACACTAGTAATGACGGCCATCGACCTCAGCAAATGGGAGAAGATCTTTATAAAGAAGTTCAACAATCTCATGAACTTTGACATGCAAGAGGACAACATGATTCCAAGTTCAAGTCACTGCCAGCAGCACTCACAAGTTGCTATACTGAAAAATTATCCAATGCTGGCAGTTGACAACAAGCTAATGATGCAGACAATCTGTGAGGCATATCCTCAAAATTTTGAGTAATGAAGCAGTAGGAGTGTGTTAAGTAATCTTATCTATCTTCTATTCAAATTTAAATTAATGCTGATGACCCCTACAACATCTGTGTTGAGCAATAGTACCTTGAATTTCATTAAAGCATATTGAAGGAATTCTGTGACTAATCAGAGACATTCTAACTTGGGAATTCCAGCTAAATAGAAGGAACCTCTTAAGACACCTTAGTAAGGCAACTGACTTCAAGACAAAGGTGATTGATAGATATATTTGCTAAAAAGGACAAACAGATTGAGCCAATTTACAACAACGTTGTTTAAGATGAGTTGGAAGAATAATTATTTATAACACTTATAATGTTAACTATTCACACAAGAATGAACAGTTTATTTCTTTTTAAAGCCACTATGCTGTTTTGCTGTCCTGTACTGCATATTTAATGTATGATAAAATAATTAATAAACATATAGTTTTATCCCATTTCTCAGTAGCATCCATTGTACCCATAATAAAATTATTGGACTGAACATTTTACACTCTGAATTATTAAAAGAATATAGTCATGGTGTTGCATTCAAGTTATTAAACATTAATCTATTTCAATAATGCATACACATAATTTCTGAGAAAATTTCTTATGTGGGCCAGATAATAGAGCAGTAATTATTCTCAGAACTTTTTTTAATATCTTCATTATGGGACTCATGCTCTGGTATAATTTCTGTACAATCTAATTGGGCTATTATGGTAAGAATGGCTTAAAAGCTGGCATTTCATAAAACACTTCAGTAAATGTTTGATAAAAATGCAGTGAACTGCGGATAATGTTTGCAAAAATCTTATTCATAGTATGCTAAAGATATAAAAGAACTAAATGCTATGAGTTCATAATAGTTTCGTTACATTAGTAATACATTAGCTGTAATAGCTAATAGTTACAATACAACCCCATTTTAGCGAGCCCGCTTTTAACGAAATTCTGTTTTTAACGAACATTTTTGGAAGCCACGCCAAAAGTCCCATAAATGTGGGTTATTTAAACCCACTTTTTACAAATCCCACATTAACAAAAAGCCCACTTTTATCGAAAATACTTTTCTCGAATTTGCGACCGCGCAGCTTCTTCTGCGTAGTTAGTGCATTAAGATTTTCAGAATGCAGTTAACGCTACCTCTGCTATAATGGGCAAAGTTACGCCTTTTTGGATGCTTTCAAATTCATTAGCTTCAGCACGTCACTTCATGTTCCGCTTTAGTTCACATTAAACTGCTAAAGTTGGCAGCTCCGCAACCAGTTTTCAAACCTGTTAACTTCTGTATCTCTGACTTCCAAGTCATGTTTGATTTCTGCTTCTGTTTTAAAGTTCACTGGGCAGCGTGTTAAGTTGTTGTGTTGTCTTTATGATAGTGGTTTATATTTCTCATTCGAAACAATAACTACTAAATGGAAGAAGCTTACCATCCATGACAAGATTACAATAATTAAAGACGTGGCAAACAGCAGCGCAGTTTCTTTGGCCAATATGGCGAAGAAATATGATTTGGCTCCTTCCACGTTGCATGGGGTACTTAGACAGAAAGAAGGTATTCTGACACAGTGTGGATCCGCCGTGAAGAAGCTAAAGAATTTTCATAGCTCTCCGTTTGAAAAAATCAAAAGCATTTTAATGAAATGGTTTGGAGCCAGAAGAAGCGACAATGTTCCTATAGACGGGAACATCCTAAAAGAAAAAGCTCGCCAAATAGCGCTAACTTTACATGTGGACAACTTTTGCACTTCAAATGGTTGGCTTGATCGTTTCAAGAAGCGGCATAACCTTTCATGGCAAAGCATGTGCAGTGAAAGTGCAGATGTTAAAGATGACTCCATAGAGTTTTGGAAAAAGGAGACCTTACCTAATCTCTCCCGTGGCTACAAAGCAAAGGACATTTTCCATGCAGATGAAAAGGAGTGTTCTTCAACTTGCTACCCAACAAGACTTATGTAGTTTGCGGTGAAAAATGTCATGGCAGGAAAAAAAGCAAAGAAAGGTTCACAGCTCTGCTGTGTGCAAATAGTGATGGAACTGAAAAGTTACCTCCATTAATCATAGGAAAATTAAACAATCCGAGGTATTTCAAAAACATTCACACACTTCCGTGTAAATACAATTTCCAGAAAAGTTCATGGATGACTTCAGAAATATTTGTTAAATATCTCTGAAGCCTGGATACCAAAATGGGATCTCAGGGAAAAAAGATTGCTCTGGTGATAGGTGTTGAGCTCATCCGCCAGAGCCATCATTCTTACGGAACATGTGATCTTTTTACCAGTAAACTGCACCAGCCGTCTGCAGTCTCTAGACTTGGGAATTATTCATTCTGTTAAAGCAAAACACAGGAAAGCCCTGGTGCAATGAGCTATTTCTTTCTTGGAAAAAAAGCAAGATATGCATTTGAATACACTTCAAGCCATGCATATATTTGTGGCTGCATGGCAGTTACTTACACTAGGCACCATATAGCATTGCTTTGGGAAAGCTGAGTTTAGTTCTTGCACTGATGTCTTCAACGAGGACAGTAGAAATTTGTATGCAGGAAGAGTGGGAGATGCTATAGAGGGGCACAAGCATAACCTTTGAAGAGTTTGTAAGTTGTGACGAGTGTGTCCTAACCTCAGAAGCATCTGTGGATGTTGTTGAGCTATGCAATGAGGCAATGAAGCAACCAGAGGAAGAGGAATCAGCAGTACCAACATTTGTGACAGCAGTGGAAGGATTGGATGTCGTGAGACGGTACCTATGCTCCTTCCCCATTGTATGAGGGAACATATACATACTGTATACAAACGATCTCCCAAACAATATAAAGAATAAAATTATTATGTACGCAGATGATACATCTAATTAAATGGTACTATCAAGATTTAATTCAAAACACAAATGAAATATTAATGGTACTGAAAGATTGGTTAGATAATAATGGGTAAAATTTAATATGACTAAAACTGCTTTAATTCAATTCCACATACATGCGAAAACTAATAACACCATAAATAATGTAAATACCACTACAGTAAGCCCTATATCTAAAGGAAAAATCTTAGGGGTATATAAAAATAAACATCTAAAATGGGAATAACGCTTTCAATATATCAGTAAAAGACTAATAGTGCCTGTTTTAATATGCATTGTCTAACAAAAATTACAAACTTAGAAACTAGAAAGACAGTATACTACAGCTATTTTTATCCCATCATGGCATATGGTGTTATATTATGGGCAACAGTGACAGACTGGGAGAAAATGTTTAAGATAGAGGAAAAAAATTATTCATATTATGACACACGTCAGAACCAAAAGTTCTTCCACAAATTTATTTAAAAAACTAAACATATTTAACCTGCCTTCACAATACCTCCACTAATTAGCCAAACATATGTATATATGAAAACTTTGATAAGTACCATAATAAACAGAACATTAATAACCACGAAACTAGAACTCAAAATCCTTAAAAGTACCTGCCCACATACTCGCATCATTTTAAAAGAGCCCTTTCTATTCTGAAATAAAAATTTATAATAAATTGCCACAAAAAAACAACAAAAGACAAAAATGTATTTCTCAATACACTGAAAAAGATGCTCACAGAAAAAGCATACTATTTGGTAAAATAATACATTATGGAAGACAGTCTCTAGGACCATATAAGCCATTTACACATATATAAAATATAGTTATAGTTCAACAAGATTATCAATGTAAATATTTCTGTATTTAAGTTTGTATGTATAAATGCTTTTGTAATTTTTATCATATTTTCTGTAAAGTTTTACTTAGATAAAATTCTTTAGATGAGATGAGTCCCTAGTTTACTAGGTTTTTGTCCAAATTATGTAAATGTATGTGATGAATAATGTATGTATGTATGTGATGAATAATGTATGTGATGAATAATGCGTGTATGTATGTGCTGAATAATGTATGTGATGAATAATGCGTGTATGTATGTGCTGAATAATGTATGTGATGAATAATGCGTGTATGTATGTGCTGAATAATGTATGTGATGAATAATGCGTGTATGTATGTGCTGAATAATGTATGTGATGAATAATGCGTGTATGTATGTGCTGAATAATGTATGTGATGAATAATGCGTGTATGTATGTGCTGAATAATGTATGTGATGAATAGTGTGCGTGCGTGCGTGCGTGTGTGTGTGTGCGCGCATGCGCGCGCGCGGGTGGGTGTGTGTGTGTGTGTGTGTGTGTGTGTGTGTGTGTGTGTGTGTGTGTGTGTGTGTGTGTGTGTGTGTGTGTGTGTGTTCTGATCACAGCCTTAAAGAGTACTCTTAGACCACTAACATCAACAAATAAAGCCTATTCTCATTGACATCATAAAATCCAAAACATTACTTAATTCAAGTTCAGTGTAACAGCATCAGAGCATCAGAACTTCCAGCTGCTACGTGATATATGTACATGATGTGAAACAAAAATTCCATACATGGCACTCAACTATGAGCAAAACAACTTGTATTTATATAAATCATTATAATATATATGATATACACAAACTGATAAACTTGGAAGATAAACAGCAGGGAGATAATTCAAAGAATGGTTCTTTGCAAAAATTTATAGATAAATACTTAAGCCTTTTGATTTGAACCTTTGTGGTAGAAATGTTCAGTGCCAACTTTCTAGGTTTAAGTTCAGTGTGTTACCTGAACAGACAGTTTGAACTTGGCAATCTGCACATATTTTTTTATTCAAGCACCTTTTATTATTCACTTTGTATATTTGTGCAGATTATTTTCTATGATACTATATGTATGTTCTTTCTATTAGTGTGAGCTATTTATCTGCTGTTTTCAACAAATAAAAAAATGTGAAAACCTGTATTCTACATAGTAACCTGAACTCCAATCATTTTTAAATGTAAAGGAAATCTATAAACTAAGGCTATCAGAAAGAACAAAGCACCTAATATACTGTGTGTTCCCTGTTTTTCTATCACTGCCCTCAATCTTTTGTGCATGAAATTCACCAGGATTCTGAAGTAGTGATTCCCAAGTGTCTTCTATGGCATATAAGAGCTGTGCAGGATTAGTGCTTCTGAGACCTTGGGAAACCCTCTTCTTAATTTCTGCCAAACAGGTTTTATGGGAATCAAATCTGGTGACTTTGGAGACCATGGCATCTGCTCAAAAATGTCTGTGTGCTACAAAAACCAGTTTTTAACTCTGGCTAACTGTGGACCAAATGGTTATCATGCTAGAATGTAATAATTCTTTTGAGGTAACACTCTCATATAGATTGGAGGAAAACATTTGAAGTATTTCAATATACATTTCTCCATTTAGGCTTCTATATATGCATTTCAGCATACCTGCCACATTCTGCGATATCCATACCCAAACAGTAAAGCTCATTTGACCACTTCTTGCGCAAGTGGCCAGATAGTATCTATTATAGTGAGTCCCACTGGATCTAATCAAACAAGTAGAAGTGCTACTTCCGAGAAAATTATTTCTTTCCAATCAAAATTTTCATACAGTTCTACATAAGCTAACCTGTCAATCATGTGGGCGTCAGTTAACACTTACTTAATTGCCGCACATCTATTCTGAATTTTGTTACCCTTGCAACAGTTGCTAACAGTCTGTATACTACTAGGGAATGAAGACAAAGCCCTATATTCAACAGTGATTCAAAAGGGATCTCTTTCTACCTCCAGCAAGAGAGAGACCTATTTTTATCCTCTGTAGAGACATGTGGATGGCCCGAGCTCTTTCTTCCATCACCTGTCCCCTTTCTCGAAAAAATTTTGCCCACCTCCTTGCAGTGGTCTGTAAAAACCACAAATGCTGCCTTCTGTGATGGCTGCATAGCCCTGTGAAATAAGCACGAGAACAGCAGTACATTTATCAACAACCTCTACAATTGCTAGAATAAGAATAGAGTCACTGTGTAGAAGAGCAACAGATAACCTCTTTCAGTAATGCATGGAACTAAGTACAAATGTGTAAACATGACAAATAGAAAGGAAACAAAGGAATGACAATGTCATTGGGCCTTATTGCCAATAGTTGGAAGTGTTGGCTGAGAGACATAACTGTAAGGTATTAACATGAATAACTAATATGCATTTTATGACATGTTATAGAAAATGAATGTACCTTTGGTGTAAGAATGTGATGTATGGTTGTTGAGATGAAAAGAAGGAAGATATGAAAGGGGAAAAAAATAGGCCATCACCGAGATTTGAAATGGTATAACACATGCGAAGCACATGCTTTCTCCCTGAGGTATTTGCTCTTACATTTCAAGTTCTCTTTCCACATCCAATTAACAAGCAAAGCCATTAAAATAGCCATGGATTTCTTGATTAGGTTATATTTCTCATCATTTTGTGGGTACTCAATGGATTTGGGTTCAGTTCATTGGCTGTTTTCATCAACCAAGGGTTGGTTGCTCTTCTTATTTGTATAAAACCAATAAGCATGGTATTAGACATATGTTTGTATTTTAGTGACAGATTGGCTTACGAAGAAAGAACAGAAGCAAATTAATCTGCACCACCATCCCACTTCATTATCAGGAAACAAGCACAAGGGTGTTTAATCATACGTTTCACTTATGTGCTGGACAGAGGATAAGGAATATCATGAATTTTGTTTTTGCCACTACTGGAATACTTGGAGATGGACCCCATGTTCATCATGTGAACCCTACCTATAGGAATCAATTACTCAAGAAAGGAATTATACTCTTAACAGCACAAGAGAAACCAAAATGGAGAGAAAATTGGTTTCTTTTAACAAAGATGTGAATGCTATGCAAATTAGTAACAAACAGTGGCCAGATAATCTGTCAACCAGGGACATAGCTTCATGGAAACATTTTTCCTTTAAAAATTACATGTTTTCCTAAACTTCATTTTGTTACTGCATAGATTATAAAATGATGCTCAGCTCAAGCGTCACACCAAAGCACAGCATGGAAGGATGATAATTATTACTCCCATTAAATTGCTGCAAGCAATGTGGACCCAGAATTGTGAGGAATTAACATACAGCAGTACTAAGATGATTCTACAACAATGGAAGTGAATTTTCATTCACATGCTTCTGACAATTGCATTTTGATTTATTTTTCTCTTATTCTTTTGCATATTCTGATAGTTAAATACAGTTAATGCTATGTCTGAAGCATGCATAATTTTAATTATGCTGTATTTATTGTTTTTTTGCAATTGTTTACACATACATACTTAGAACTTGACTTCATTGTAGAATATACCTTTTATACAGCTGGGAACTTGCATTCCTGCTTCAGAAAGCATGTTTGGTTTGATAGTAGCAAACAAAAACAGCAAAACAATGGCTGGTAGAGTGTTTAGTGAAAGTAAATTAAAATGTTCAGTACAGAAACTATGAGGGGCAGTCAAAAAGTAATGACACGTAATTTTTTTCTCTTTAAATAGGTTGGTATTGCGGAACATTTGAATTCGGCATGATTCCTCAAACCCTGTTCAATAGATCACTCAATAACAGCTTTTAAGTCAACATATTGCAAGACTGTATGAAAATTACTAACATCTACATCAACTAGCGTGATTTAATGCCAAAATGCCAAAGGTGCAATGTTCATTTTCATTCATGAAAGCCTGAAGAAGGTTTATGGGGTTGTGACAGTGGATGTCAGTACTGCTAGATAAGGGTTCATTGCTGTAACTGAAGGAGAAAACACTCTTGGCTGTTGAAAAGCAAGAGTGGTCTGCTTGAATTTACAATGACTCTGTGAAACATTCAACAAGTGGGCATAATCATCCTCAATGACCATCAGGTAACAATAGATGAATTGTATCTCATGCTTTCAATCGGTGAGGGCAGTGTGATGGACATTATTAATTAGGCTACTCAAAAGTTTGTTTACAGTGAGTACCAAAATTAAGTGACCAGAATAAAGCAACAAGCAAAACAACCTGTCATATGTAGAAAAATGAGTATACAATATATACTTCACTTTTTCAAGTAAATACTCTGTTTGGCAAGAATAAAACCTTTTGAGTACCACAGCCATATTATGAATACCCTTAGAGAAGGGCACCAGTTTTTTTTTGACACTGCCTAACACCATCAAGCCTGGGATCAGAGGAGAGTGAGGGGTAAGGCGGTAAGGAATCTACACTTGCACAACACAAACAGTATTAGAGTTTGCAGGCCTCAGCCTCACTAGTAAATGCAACTCAAAACTGCGGATGTTTTCTTTATCTGACTGTCCTTCTGATGCACCACCCAATTGTTCCATAACTGTTTAGTTCCTCTTCCCACCACATGCATTCACATCGTGGCCGACTGGTACCTGTTTCATTTTGAGAGCATACTCAAGTAATGAAGCAGAATAGAACGTACTCAGGCATCCATCTTACAAGAGCACGTTCTCATGTTTGGTATGAATAAAAGCGAGTATATTCTCAGTCTTAAAGGTTCATTCTTTTCTCATGTTGAGCATGCTTAGATGCATACTCACTTCTGAGTATATGTTGGTTCCTTTTTACTCAAAAGCAAATCTGAAGAAAATGGCAGAATTTATCAGCTATGCAGTACCCATGGAAAAATATACAAACATAACCTAGGCATTGAAGAAGCTTCAAAATCCTTTATTACTTCACAAAAATATAACCTAGAACTTACATTCAATGCCAGTTTTATTAACGTTACTATGCAAAATGTTAACTTCAAAATCCAGATACTAATAACTTTATAAGAAAACTGTTACATAGTATACCTAAATAGTGTAAATATTCTGGGATTCTAAAAACAATCAGATTTTGACTGTTCATTCCAGCAGTTCATGAGCTATGACTTTCCAATCCAGAATCACTCCTTTCTTTTTGCCTTATTTAGTGATGTAATATTTTTTGCCTATCCCCTTTTACTTTTTGGTTCCCTAACATTATCATGAACATTCAAGTAGTGTCAAAATTCTCTAATGCTTCACAAAAACATAACCTAGAAGCATCATTTAAAGTCAGATTTAGCAATTAAGCTTACCATGTAAAACTTTAACCTCAAAATTCAGTAACTTCAGAATTTACTTATGAGAAAACTATTTTGTAGTAAGTAGCCTAAACATCCCAGAATTCTAGAAACAGTCTGATTTGAATCTGCATCCAGCACTTTATGAGTTATGACTTTATAGTACATGAATATTTTCTTTTCCTGGTTTATTGATAATATATGTTTACCTATTACCTTCATTTTATTTATTGCTTTAATAATCTAATTTACAGTTATGCCTTTGTACATGTTGCTTCAATTAATGTTTCACTTCTTGAAGGACTTCGTATTTGCTTAACATTACTGCTGAGATTTGCTACACAACACAGGATAATTCCTGATCAGTTTTGATGGAACAGAACCAAATGTAACAAAATCTACTCCACTACATGCCAAACACTTGAACACCACCATATTATCAACGAAGCTATACAGTCACAGAGTGTAGATAACATGAGTATATACAAGCATTTAAGTGAACAAGACAGCTGTGGAGATGACTATATACTCACGTGAGGTAGCAAATTTTTATTCTTATGAAAACAAGTATGTACTGAACTCGAGAACATACTTGTTTTCATAAGAATAAAAATCTGCTACCTCACATGAGTAGTCATCTCCACAGCTGTCTTGTTCACTTAAATGCTTTGAGAAAGTTAATTTTTTTTTTTTTATTCATATAACCCTATAGCCTCAGATCTGTTGCAACACTTCATTGTGAAGAGGGAGATGCTCTTAGCAAAAATTGTGAGTGAAGACTTGGGTTCATCTTTTTCTTTTTTTTTTTAAACTTGGGTCCAAGATGCAGTTAAGGGGTTGTATAAATAAATGCAAGCAATAGCTCAAAGCTAGCTATTCTTAAGCAGTTGTTTGGTTTTGCATCAATAAGAACAGCTTTTCTCAACCTTCTTGCTAGTCACTGCTCTCTGGCCTTGATCACCAAGCTGATGCTCCAAGATTTTGGTACAAATAAAATCAAGCCACTGCTCACCTTTAGCAAGCTAATGCTTGCTATTTCATGCGCACCACAGTAACTCCTCATTCTTACTTCAAGTTGATTAATGTGATGGTCCAGTTTATGATGGTGGTTCCTCAGAAGAAAGAGAAAATTTATTCATGGCACAGGGAGTTGGATGTGAGGAAATATAAGCAATTATATAGGTTTAGAAAGGAAAATAGACTGGCTTTCCCAATGTTTTCTTCCAGAAACAAATGAAATGCACAATGGAGCTTCTGCAATGCTGAAAAGATGCAGATTTTTTTAAACATATGTAAGAGATACAGATTTTCATGTCGGTGTTGCTGAGGGTGTTGGTGTTACCCAGGATAACAAAAAAGTAAGAGATTGGGTACAGTTCCCTGTAACTGCTCAAAAAACTAGATGGAGTTGCCACATGCAACTGCTGATTTTTTTATCACCCAATGGCATCACAAAATATTTGCCAAAGAAAAATCAATTTAAAGCTGTGTGATTGGTAGGGAAAATTATGGTAACATTATTTTGGAATGTGGAGGGAGTGATTCTGTTTGAAGTTTTGAAGCAGGGATGCACAACAAATTCTGGACATTATTCCGTATCCGGGTAGGAGCTGTGAAATGTTATAAAACTTACTGAATTGGTATTTTTTATATGTAGACTCAATTGTGTACTGTGGTGACTTCTTAAAGTACACAGGAGTTGTTAATTTATCCATAGTATTGGGCCCTTCTTAGCAAACACTTAGCGATGGCGGACATTTTATAAGGAGCTGGTGCCAACATGACAAAAAAAAAATTGTGGCTAATGGAATGTTGCAAAGTAATGAAAAAGTAGCTAAAGTGAGCTGAAAAGGCAGAGAGCATATTGTGTAAGGTTTGCGGGAATACCAGATTATGTAAGCAGCTAGGAATAACATGGTGTGCAACAAATGTCACCACCAATTCTAGACTTTTTGCTTTCTCTATCATGTACACAGTAGATAGAGAAGGTATTGCATTCCACCCAAAAATTTGATACCGAGATTTCAACGGAAATAAATGTTTTGAATAAAAAAAAAGGCATTTTTAGAAAAGTCCATGAATGTGTCTGTGAACAGCATAACTCAAAAAGGAAAAGTCAGAAAAATACCAAACTTGGTATTTAGGTTCAATATCTTCCAAAACTGGGACACGAAGATTTTCAAGAAAATTCCCCACACCAAACTACCCTTCACATGAAACATTTTTCAAAATTTTTTATTTTCTAAAAGGTCGTTCTAACGATTTTAATTAAAATACCATATATTAAAGCTTTTTTCATGACAAATAAAATGCATATCTTGAATTTCCTGGGAATAGCCCATGAAGTTGTCTTTATGAAGAAGGAATTTTGTATAATTTTGTGTAAATGGTAAACGTTAAGTGATAGACAAAAATGTACTACATAAAAAAAATGTAGATCTCATTAAAACACACAATTTATTTCAAATAACTTTTTTGTGGCATTGGCCATTTGCGAGATATCCGTTACTAATGGTTGGATTTGTACAATACTTTATTCTTTTCAAGTCCTGTTAATTTTCAGACCTTAAATACATTAAGCAGTAAGTGCATTAAAATTCATTCTCTGTATTAGTACCATTGAAGAAGTAAAGATGGCTTTGTAAGTGCATGTTTTCCATTCTCATTGCAAAAGTGCTCCTGTCCCATCTTCTAAAAAAACATCCCTCGGCTTTGCCGCTTAGGGTTCTAAATAAGTAGCAATGATCAGGTTCATTGTTTGTAATCCTTTATTTCCCTTTCAGATGCTGGCTGCACTACCAGGTGTTGGCAGCACATATTACCTTCCACTAATTTTTACTGCAATGTTGAAGCAGAATCATGATGACAGCAATGCCAACATAATTGCCTCGTTTGAGATGCATGTTCTGCTAAATGTGTGTAGCTTGTGAAAAGTGAACAAAAGTCACAATATATTTCATAAATGTCCTTAAAAACCCTAAGCAATTACTGCATTACTGATTATTATGTCTATCTGTGACATTCTGAAAGGATAAGTGACTTTGTAAAGGCGTGTATTACAGTTTCCTAAGTTTTGTAACATTTCATAGCCCCTACCCGGATGCGGAATAATGTCCTAAATTCTAACATATGAACAGCCCCAAGAAGCTTAGCATGTCTTTGTGAGTGCAACAGCCACAAAGGATGTTCTTTTTTTTTTTTTGCAAGAATACAATAATTCACATTTGTCAAGCTTACAAAAATTGGTTGGGAAGTTCTGCCTCATCCACTATACAGCCCTGATCTAGCACCATCAGACCATTTGTTTGGTCCATTAAAGGGAACTCACTGTGGGCTTCATTTTGAAGATGAGGAGACTGAAAAATTCTGTGCCAATAGCTAAGGAAGAAGGACCATGATTTTTACTGTACTGGAATACATAATCTTGTTTCAAGGTGGATAAAAAACTGTGGAAAAACAACTGAGTACATATTAAAAGGTGTGAAACTAATCACAAATGTTGAACCTATCATGCTGTGTGAAGTTCATTTAGTTTTCTTGTAAACTAAAGAGAGAGAAAATAGGAGGCATTACTTTCTGATTGCCCCTTATACAAGGTTCATCCAAGAAGTATCAACTGCTTAGCTTAAATGTATTCAGAAAAAAAATATTTTATTATAACAGAAACATGGCACTTACAAACTTAAAGCTTAATTATTTCTCCACATAATCGCCTCCAATATTTAAACATTTGTCATATCTGTCCACAACCTTTAGAATTCCCATGTTGTAGACTGCTGCCGCCACTCCATTAAGCCAAGATGTTCAGACACAATTTTACCAAGCAAAGAATGAGAAATGTTTGTGAAAGAAATCCATAACACATCCAGAGTTATACATCTGTCTTGTATGATTCCTTTGTTCACCTGATTCTTCAAATCATCTGTGATGAGTGATGGATGTCCAGGTGGAGTTTCATCATGCACATTTGTTTGTCCATTGTTGAACGTTTCACACCACTTTCTTACATTTCTTTCGTTCATTACTGTAACAACATACACTTTTTTAGTTGACTGTAAATTTTTGCAGGCTTCAACATCCAAGCATTCAAAAATCCTATACCTCTCACCTCAGGATCAGCAGAACTCTGTACACACAGTTCATTTTGCACAATCACAGAAAGCACAATAACTTGTTTCACCTGAAACTCCCACAACACTATGAAAAGATCTATAGGAAATCATTCAACCTTTGATGCAAGTCCAGCAGTGATCTGCACAATGGGAATGCACACACAGTAATTTCTTTCTGGATTATCTTCATACTTAACACATCTTGTGGTTTCTTACTGTTTGAGAAGAAATAAAGTGTATTTCAAAATGGTCCACCAAAGGCAGTACTTTAAATACACACAATAAAAGTGATTAAATTTCCTGGCTATGGAATTGTAAATAACCTTTTTGCTCGACCTGTCAGATGTTCCGTATACAAAGAAATATATGGACTACTTAAGGCCATCATAAGTAATATTTACGAAGTAGTCAAATAGTACATATATTCACTTCTACTTACTGTCTGTCAAAAAAATCTCCAAATGGTTATAAAGACTAGGTGATCTTCATTTGTGTTCAGTAAACAATGCAAAAATTAAATGCAGAAATAATGTGCAGCTGTTCAGTGGAACAGGCAAATTATTTGCCATTTAATGACAGGTGTCTGCTTTTTCAGTTCTGAAGATCTTGCTCACAGAGGTCAAGATGAAATCAACCAGTCTTCAAATGGGAGAAATTATACAACATTTAATATACTGTAACAATATGATACTCAGCTTTACTACCATTTGGAAACCACATTCACTTTCTCAAGGTATTCCCCTGACATAAAATAACTTGCCATTCTATGTTGCTGAAGTAACAACTCGTGAAATCAAGAGAGAAATACCAAACTGGCTCACTAACACAGTTTATGGTCATTAATTTGATATTCAGCAATTTCTCACCTGAAGTGTAGAAATACGGTATCAGTGGGATTCTGATAATTATTTTTGTGTGTAGTGTTCTGTAACTTTTTAATGACTCTGAATTTGGTTTCCTGCTTTATGTTCAGGAGTAGTTTACTTCTATAGCACCCTTATCAAAGTGTGGGGGGGGGGGGGGGGGGGGATGGCGGTAGCGGTGAATGATGAATGATTTGCCATATGTATATACATAATAATTCACATTAGTTGCTATATACAGGTTACCAGTTGTATATTTCTCTGCAAGCAATGGTCCCTGGTGCTATATGAATCTTTATTCTTATTCACTGTGTATTTCCATACATTTTTCACCTTGTACAATAACTGTCCTCATTTTACTCAGTCTTTGCTAAGCAGAGTTTATTGCCATTTCTCTATTTTAAATCATTTATATCTAATATATGCATTCCTCCATTCATTAATACCAACATAATCAAATAGCAAAACATGCTATGTCAAACCATTTTTGAGATATTAATTCTTTTAATTGTATTTGATCAGATTTCATATCTAATAGAAAATGCTTCTTGTACCAAACACTTCATTATATGTGTTGTAAGTTTTTACTTGGAACTTAAAAAGCCAATATAAAAGCACTGATTAACTTTGCTTGCTGAATTAGACAAAATTCTTTTGTACACGTGTTACTGAATTTTTTCATTCTAAAACCAAGTTATGGAGATTATTTAAATGCAAATGAAATATTTAACCTTATTTTAATAACCACATAAGTGCTCTAACTCCTTAATCTCTGAAGCTCTCCTGAAAATTTCCTTCATATAAATTAAAAACTATGGTATTCAGAGCATTTCGAAGGGGGAGAGCTGAGAAAAATTGACTAAGTTTTAACACTACTTTACCCAAATAGCATGAGGTCATTTAAATGACCATCAGAAGGCCTTTTTTACTTATTTATTTATTTACAATGAAGGTCATCAGTGACCACAGTAATATTGTTACATAACAAAGAGCAATGTATGTAAAAAGTGTATTACAGATGTATAGAATGGTGCTCATAAATGCAACACTTTGAACTTTGGTAACAGTAAAATATAGTATGTATACATTGATAAACAATTATAGTAGTACAAACATCTGGCTTTAACAAATAAAATAACATTGTAACAGAAAGCAATTGTGATATCTCTATTAAGGCGATAATTTTTCTGCATTCTTAGGTGGTATTAAATAAGAAATGCAGGTCACTTTTGAGGTTTAAGTCAGTTCTTTTGTTTAGTAAAGCAGGACATTCAAGGATAAGCTGAGATGTTGATACTTCTTATGCTTAACATTTTGGCCATGGACCTTTGGTTGATTTCTTCATCAGATAATCATGGCTAAGGTTGAAGTGACCGATGTGCAACCTGGTAAGTAGACTTTTTATTTCCTTCAGAAATTAAAGCCTGATAAAGTCGGTTCTGTAATAGACTCCCAATAAGTTGCAGTTTTGAGATGTAGATTTCCACTGTTGTCCCAGTGATCCACAATATAGGTTTTAAACATCTTTTTCATCTCCTGAAGTGTACCATCTACATCAGCTTCAGTTTGTTGCAGCCTCATAGTAGATTTAGCTGCCACATCTGCTTTTTCATTTCCGATAATGCCTTTATGCAACGGAAGCCATGTCAATGAGATTTAGCAGCCATTCTTGTAGTGATAAAATAAACATTCTTGAATACTTTGAATGAGTAGATTCTTAGAACATCTGTTAGCAACAGCAGCAAGTGTTGAACATGGAGTTTGAGAAGATCACAATTAGGGATTTTTGTGCCTTTGAGTACTTATTTCAATTGCTTTAAGGACCACCCAGGCTTTGCATGAAAATATGGAGAAGTAATCTGGTAGGCGAAAGGAGTTAGTTTCTGAAGGTGAGGTGTGACTATGGTACATCCAGATTTTGAGTCTTATTTTGATCCATCAGTGTACACTTTATGATCATTGTGGTATTTCTGATGAAGCAGAGAGATCATGGCAGGATTACTGATTTGGGCATTGCTATGCAGTTTGATATTTGTGATGCCTCCAAATTAATGGATGGAGTGAAAGACTGCCATGGAGGGATAGGATGAAGTTTTTTCAGAAGAACAGAAGGTTTCTCAATTTGGAACTCGGAATAGTATTCCAGCAGTCTTTCTCACAGAGCTTGTGGATAAGGATGAGAACCATAAAGTTCTGGTTTTGGAGCATTAAAAATATATTTGTTTTTCGGATCACATGGTGAGTAGAAAGTTGAATAGAAGTTGAGACACAATTTGTTTGCGTCATAAGTACAAAGGAAAAAGACCAACCTCCACAAGCAAGCTGCTGCTTGTACTGGATCTAAAAGCCCCAGACTTACACGACTTGCAGTGTTGATGATGGGATCTAGTAATTGGAAGAGTTCTTTACTTGCTGAGCTAAACACTATCGCCCCACAGTTTAGTTTGGACTGGATCAGACTTCTGTAGATGTTTATTACACACTTTGAGTCAGCGCCCCACTTAGGAGATAACATTATGATGATGTTTAGTCGGAATGAGTCGAAGAGATATAATGTGTTGTTTCCATGTATGTTTTTGGTCGAATGTCATGCCAAGGATGTTGCAAGCATTTGATCTACGTAAATTATGGCCACCAAAACTGAGACCAATATAGGCTTGTAAATCCTTTTTGGTCCTAGAGAAAACTATGAATTCAGATTTTCTTTTGGATATAATGAGGCCTGAATTGCTTGCCCAAGTGTGGATATTATTCAAGGATTTTTGAAAGATGTTGAAAATTTTTTCCACTGCAAAAAAGTGTCATATCATCTGCAAAAAGGAATACTTTTACTGGATGTTTAATCATGTTACTTAGGTCATTTATAATAGCGACAAGGAATAAAAGTACAATCATTACAGAACCTTGAGGTAGACCATTTCCATAGGGGGGAGGGCCAATTTATCTTGGATGTGCACTTTAAGGTATCTATGAACCAAGAAATTGATGATGAATGCTAAGATATTTCCTTTAAATTTCATATTTAAAAGAATGTCTATAAGCCTAGGTCCTGAAGACCATTTCATAAGGCTTTTCAATGTCTAGGGAAAATGCAACTATGTGATGTTTCAGTGCCAGAGCATCACAAATTTCAGTGTCTATGCTGACTAAGTGATCATTTGCTGGAAACCACTTTGGTAAGGTGATAATATATTGTTCATTTCCAAAATCCATCTGAGGCAGCTGCAGACTATTTTCTTCAAGAATTTGTACAAGTACAGGTTAAGGAAATTGGGCAATAATTGACAGCTTTGGAGTGGTCTTTGTTAGGTTTGGGAATGAGATAACTATGGCTTCCCTCCATTGGTCAGGAAAGGTTTGAGTGTCCCATATAAAACCGAACAACTGAGAAAGACAGTCAGTTCCTTTTTGTGGAAGATTTTTAAAGAAGCTGTTATGTATTTCAACTGATCCTGGAGCAGAAGATTTGCTTTCATTTAACCAGTGAAGAAGTTTATCCATGGTGAATGGTTGGTTAAACTGATCTTCATTACACTTAACTAGAGACTAATATAGTCATTAGAGGTAATTTTAGTTGAGATTTGTTTAGAAAATGTCGGATCAAAGTTGCAGTTATTGGAATTGTTGGCAAAGACATTAGCAAACAGCGTGCTGATACTGATAGGATCATTGTATTTAGTGCCATTATCATCTTCCAGACGTTTGGGGGAAGGAAAATTATTTACACCCTCTAACTGACTTTATCTTAGCCCAAAGAGCTGAAATTGGAGTTTCACTGGTGATGGAGGAGGTGAAATCATTAAAAGACTGAACCACTGTAGATTTGAGGATGCAACATGCTTTTGCCCTAGCTTTTTTATATGCAGTGCCATAGTCTGTAAATCTATAATTCTTCATCTTACTATGCTTTCTTCTTAGCTTTTATGACCGACATACACTCATCATTCCACCATAGGAGTGAACATTTGCGCACTATTCCAGAGCTTTTAGGAATAGCAAATTCAGCTGCAGATGTAATTAGAATAATGAACTTTTGGACGATATCTGTAATATTATGCATTTGCAAAGATTCTAGTTTAGTTAAATTATCAATGTTTTTATTGATATAATGTTGAAACAAAGGCCAGTTTGCTTTACTCATGAACCATTTCTGGTGAGTTTTAAGCCCCCTAAGTGATTAATTAACCGTTAACTATATGTGTGAAGGATAATGATCGCTGTCGTATAAGTGCTGATTTCGAGACCAGGATATTTTTCCCACAATGCCATTGGATAAAAAAACTCAAATCTATTGCACTTGCCAAAGTGTTGCTCACATTAAAGTGCGTGGCTAAACCTGTATTTGACAGAATGAGAACATGATGATTATTCAGCCATTGCTCAATAATTTGTCCTCCTCTGTCTGTTTTTGAAGCTCCCCATAAGAAACTATGACTGTTAAAGTCTCCTAAGAGTAAGAATGGCCTGGGGAGTTACACAAAAAGATTGTCAGTTCATTGATATTTAAGTTGTGATATTTAATGTACACTTGGAAAAGTATACATTGCAAATGGCAACAATGAAATTTAATTTGATTCTAACTGCTGTGGCTTCAATTGTTGCTTTAAGAGGAGTTATTTAGAAAATGTTGTGACTGTACAAAATTTTCCACTCCACCACTCGCAATATTGGCATTCTTTCTGTTACAAAAGCATGTTGTATAACCATACAGTTTAGCACAATGTTGTTCTTTAAAGTTAGTTTCCTGAAGACATACGGAGGATTGCCCCACTTAAGCTCGGATGTCTTTGAATCGCCCTCCCACTCCTGTCATTGGTCAAACTGCTTATGTTTATTATATTGCATCAGCTCACTGCAGTGATAGCTGTCTGCTGGGCCAGTCTGAGGCAAAGTTTACGCGCAATGGCTTCAACAATCGCTGACTTGTGGCAGGGGTACATTGTTGGGCTTTCTGATGCCAGTTACAGTCTTTCAATGATAGTGGAAAGGCGCAAACAGAAAGGTCTTACCATAAGTAAGTCGTGTGTGGGTGTATAACACAGCTGCATAAAAATGGATTCCCACCCGAGGCTCAGTGTGCAAAACAACCAGCAAGAAAACAACCAACACGACCTGAAGCAGTAGTAGCCAAGATGAGTGCAACAGTGACTCAAGAAAACCCACTAACCCAAAGCATTTCCAGCCACACTGGAATATCCAAAGGGACCATCTATCGGATAATACACAGCAATTTGGGCCTAGAGCAGCACCATAAAGCACGTGGACATGCCTTGAAAGAGCGGCACATCAGAGAATGTTTCACCAATGCAAGAAAACTCTATGAACACCACCTGGTAGGTGAAAAGTGGCAATGGGTGGTTTCTTTAGATGAAGCATGGGTTTATCTAGATGACACAAAAAAACCACGAGCCATTTATTACCATCAATTGGGCCAAAAGGGGCACTCCAACTTTATTCGGGAGAACAAGGGAAATTTTTCCAAGGGATTCACGGTGGTTGCAGGTTATTGCTCTCGGGAGAAACTAGGCATACACAGAGTTGCCAACAATGTAAAAATTAATGCAGCCTACTATCAAAGGAATGTTATGGACCCAATTTTTTATGCAGAGATTCCTCGGTTGTAAGATGAGGATGCCCCAAATGTTTGAATCCGTATGGATAAAGCATCCAGGCACACTTCTCGTTCTTCCCAGCATTACTACCACTGGAAAGCTATGGAAACGGGCGTCAATGTGATAGCATTTAAAAGGATCCCTGTGAAGTCACCAGATGCATTGCCAATGGATTTTTGCAGATTTGGTCTGCTGAAACAGCGCCTTGCTTCTCGGCATCCCACCACAATTGATGGACTCTGGAAAGTCTGCCAGGAGCAGTGGGCTAACAACCCCCTTTCGTGTTTCTTAGACACAGCCTTCTTCAATGGAAATTGTGCTGCAGAGCCATAGTTAAAGCCCATGGAAATCACATTAACCACAATAGGTGGTGGCAAAAGGGAATCTCACCATGAAAAAACATAAGAAAAAACGTCCAAGCTTTAATGGGGCAACCCTCTGTAGAACCTTTGGTCTGTAATCATTGATAAGAAGCTTTAAGTAGGCTCTCCTTGCATAAAAACTTAGCAACTCCATTGAATTAGATCCATTGTGATTATATATTTGAAGCTTCTAACTTTTTAATTAGTTGCAAGCATTGGTTTTTAATGCCTTTGGTAGGTAGAGTTGGATGGACTTGTCTCAACATCATTGCTAAAGCTGGCAGATCATCTGTGAAATCCTTAACAATGTCAGTAACATTTGTAATGCCCCGGTTCCGTCGAAAAGGTTCAAAGGTTGGTTTATTGCGAGAGGAAAATCTGTATTCTGTGATTCAGCCAGTCTTGGTATTATTCTATACATTTGTTGTTGTTGTTCACCAATGGCACTGGGGATTAATTGATCTGCATCATTTTCCCTCTGGCTTCCCAATATTAAGTCTGTAAGTTATCACTTTTAAGGCCTTTGCATTTGGTGAGATGCTGTTTGTTCAGGATGATATCTTCTTCACAGAGTGGACTTGGGTGTAGGTAAGCATGCGTATTTGGGGACGTAGTCTGCCTCCACGTGGTGTTCCCTGGGTAACGCTTAATGGACTACAACACAGGCATGCTTCCCAAGCCAAAAAAGTCAAAAGAAGAGTACTTCTTAGTACTATTTTGGAATGCCAGTGGAATGAATTCCATACATTCTTATATAGATCATTTGAACTGGTTCTTTTTTTCTTTGTATGTTTGACTTTTTCTTTATTCTTCCTGATTCTTCAGTCACCTTTTCTGAGTCAGAAAAAGCTGAAATAATGGATTCCCTCTCACTTTCAGATAAGGAAATAGAAGAGATCATATCTGAGTTGGTGGATGACAAAGATATCTTCATTTTTGCAGTGAGGTTGCAGTGTTTGTCAGTTTTTATTTTATTGTCACCTATGGTGACTCGCGTTCATATAACTGGTGGCCAAAGTGATGAGAAGTTTATAGAGTTAAGTGAAGAAGGTAAAGCGAGTTTAGAAATACTGTCACTGTGCTCTGTATTAGTTGTGGTTGACTGAAGCGGAACTTTGTTTTGCATTGTTGCAGTATCACTATTACCAACTGTATTACATGCAAGAGGCTGGAGGGAAATATTGTTTTGCATTGTTGCATTATCATTAGTACTAACTGTATTAGACATGGATGGTTGGAAGGAAACTTTGTTGTGCTATGTTGCTAATGATGTGCTATGTTGGGTGTGGATGGGTTTGCAACCTGGTTACCTGCAGAGGGACAGTCTTTTGCTATATGGCTTTGGTGTTTATGTTGGAAGCAAATGGGAATGTCAGAGGATACATACATCCAGTGTGATAGACTATCTACAAGTACTTGGAATGATTCAGGAAGCTGCTCTTCATCTTCCAGGGCAATGAAAGTTTGCCAGTGAAAACTCAAGATGTGAGACAGTCTGTCAAAGGAAGCCTGCTTGTAAGAAAGACATTGGTGCAAGGGTTTGTATTCCAAATGACAGCAGTTGGTTCTCTAGTACATAATGTGAAATGCTGGGGCACACATTAAATAAAATTATCCTCTTATTACAGGATAATAATGGTCTAATTGGAAAATCCTGACCTGCTACTTAATTGACTAAGTTCATCTGCGATTTCCTTGTTGCTAAGATAAACACACAGTTTTTGTTTGACATGTTTTAAGTAAATATAATATGAGATGGATTAACTTTAGCAGTTACCTGTTGCACAAATTCAATGATGGGAGCATAATCAGATGAGTCAATGGCATTTTTCTTATTAAAGAACATACTCTGTGGTGCTTGAGCATAACTAATTGATAAATTACTGTTAGATGCACTGGCAATTGCTTGAGATTGTTGTGTGGTAGAACCCATTTTGTTTAGGTTAAACAACTCAGAAGCCAAGTACAAAACACAATACTTACAATTATTAACTCACAATTAGAAAGAAGTGACACCAAACATGAAACAAAACACTAAAGTTAATGGTAAACCATGTCAAACAAGATAAAAAAAGCTGGTTTGGCATAATGATAACCAGAAGTTCTGGAGATTAACAAACACGGATTTCATTAACTTAAGATAATGGCCTCCTCAACCTGGTGAATGCTTTAAAATGACTGATATTTAAGAAAACAATAGTGCAGCTTGAAAGTACAAGATGTAAACATAGTAATTCCTCCCCTCTCCTCCTCCTTCCTTCTTCTGAGTATCCTCCTTTTTGTAGGACTTACACCTGTGTAGACTTACAAGCCAAAGCCTTGGGTTAGTAACCTGTTGAGGAGCAAGCAAACTTTTGGATCATAGCATAATTCCAGGATGGATGATCAGCCCAATGCCTGGTATGGCAGTTAAGAAGGAAATGAAATATAATGATTAAAGGGAAGATAGGAAAATTCACAGACCAAATTATCCAACCCAGCATTCGCCAAGCAAACGAGGAAAAACCTTTGGTTAGATTGGTTGGTCCCAGTGGTTTGTATCCAGGACCTCCCGAATGAGAGTTAAACACATTACTACAGTGCCACTTCACTCGGTTTTATAAGCATAACACGAAAGCAAAAAGTTAATTAAGATTTTGTCATGCTTTGTCAGATTATGCCTGACAAACTGCATGAATTAGTATTGAATACCCCAAAAGCTAGATGGATGCTTATTCTCAGCTTTGAAGAAAATAGTAATCTATCTGCAGAATTTACAAGAACAAGTCAAGCTTTCATCTCTCAAACTGAAAAATCAGTCCTCCAAAAACTGAGATCTACAAGAATGTTTAAAGATGAGTCATAAATATTTTTGCAATCAAATGGAACAACTGAGTTATCTGCATAAAATAGTGAGCATTGTTGTTATCAACCAGAACAAAACTGTAGTATTACTATATGTTACTGATACCTATTAAGTCATAATGTTTAAGGGTGACAGCATCTCTTAGGTAAAACACCATGCTACACCACTGCAGTACAAAAGGATTATAGAATAAAGTGAAACTAAGAATTCATCACAGTGAAAAACAAGAATAATACAGTAGCTTAAGAAAAAGGGTATGTTAATGTACTGTACAAACTTGAAGGAATGCAATAAGGAGGAGTGTGCTATGTTTGAACACGTATTTTAAAAGAAAGCTTTGCACAGGCAACCACCAGGTGATCTGATTAACTAAGTATACAAAGTAATTGTGCCCTTTATGAGAAAATTTAGATAAATATCCAAATTGTTCAGTGCAATGATCAGAAACTAATGTACTGGGAGAGAAAAGGTGACATAAGAAGTGGGATAGCTTAGAAACATAAATTTTGGCTTTAAAATGTGTTAGTAAAAGTAGGAGAAATGTTTTCAAACAGGAAGGTAGCAGAAAGATGATGCAAACTTAAGGGAATGAAAGAATTCAGTGACACAAATGATGATTAAAGCAATAAATAAAGACAGTTTAAAACTAAGATGGAATGATAGAATTACCAAGAACAAAACAAAAAAGCTATAAAAAATAAAATAATCCAGAATTGGGAAATGAATATGGATGGGATCTCTTCTATACAAACAACCTGGGCGTGAGGTGCATAGAATTCCATAATATGAAGCAAGTGCAGTAAAACATACATTGTTAAATGCAAAGTAACATGTGATGAAATAAACCATACACGCACACTTACATTCAAGTGCCCATAGCAGTGCTAAAAGAGGTTTATTTTAGTGCTCTATTTCATAGGATTTCTGATATAGGAGAGCCCAATTATAACAGTGTTAGATTCTCAAGCACCATCCCTGTGGTGATGCTGTAGCATTGCTGCCTGTGAAACTGAACTGGGTTCTATTTGCTCAGCATAGGGTTGATCTCATACTGGAAGGTCTGGAACAAAGTACTCAGCTTTGCGAGGTCTTTGGGGACCAACTGAGGAGTTACTGCCAATATATCAACCCCAATACTGGCCTCTGCTAACAATGTCTTGTGTGAACAGAAGAAAGTAAGCTGTAATAATTATAAAATTGCCCTTTGTCTATGACTATCATGCCAGGAAATAGATTTTGTTTCTTGTCTCCCTTTTTAAGGAATTATACAATTCAATGTTTCATTCTTTATCCATTTCCATTACTGCTGTCTAGAGGGCCATATTTCTTTAAAACGTTTACTTCCATGATGAGCAAATCTAAGAATAAGCATCTTTGTTAACAACAAATTTTCTAATTTCTAAGCACTACATTTTGGGAAAGAAACATTTCATACCATCAAATTTAGAAATGATATCCCAAGGATTCCTTCCATTTCTATGGTTATAAAGTATTCTATATTTCCTCTCTCTCTCTCATTGTCTCTCTCCTTAAAATGTTACTTTTCGTTAATAATGCAGTTTTTAATGATGCTTCTTCAATGAGAAGTTGATGTTTAATTGAACATTACTGTAAAAATGACAATTTGTTATTATATTTCACATAATATAAAAATGCTGCCACTTTTACTATGAATTCATAAACAAAAAAAATCTAATTTTGGTACTTTTGTATACTTACAAGTTCCTCTATTTCATTGTCTCCCAAATCGAGCCGTTCCAATTTTGATAACTGAGGCAAGGAATCAGGAAGGGACTTGAGTAGATTTTCTCTCAATTCCAAGGACTGCAGACTTACAAGGCTGTAAATTGATTTAAAAGTAGCCATTAATTGATTTTTCCCAAAACATAATAAAGAAATGAAGCATGATCTGTCATGAATTTAGTAAGAACATGAAGCAGCAACAAGCAACTGACTTATGATATGGGAGCAGTGTGTCTAATCAGAATGTATTTAGCATTTGCATGCACAATAGCACAAAACATTTTTCTGCACTCAAACCTACCAGTGAAAGTTTATCATTTTAATTTGAATTAGAATATATGACAAAAATCTCTGAAGTCACCTATCAAACAGCCATGTTTCTAACCCAAATGGAGCTCCACCAATTCTCCAAGAACACCATTTTCTTTTGCTTAAATTCTTGCTTCCATTTCTGTGAAACACAATCAGCAAATGACAAATCATAAATGGTCATTAACTAATTTCAGTGCAGTCTGAAAACATAAGCTTGGTGGTACATGGTGATAAAGCTATTTCTATATAACAAACAACAAGCTTAAAGCAAGAATTTTACTGTAGACTGCACATGGGTGGCTTTTTGAGACTATCACAATAGTTGGTTACAACTTCTCAGATAATAGTTCTTTTCCAAAACTAGATTATGCTGCTATGTAGATGCACTAACAGGCTACAAGAATTAGGCTTTAAGTACATTCTTTCTTCAAGGAACAACGGTATGTAGAAGTACCCCATGTTTCCAACTAACAGCCAGAGTATTTGATGTAACTGTTCATAGTACGTATATGATATATTGTGAACTAGGACACAATATTAACAGTAAAATTGGTGACATTCTGCTCCAGCTTCCAATAAAGCATTGAGAAGGCAAACAAAATAAAAAAAGGTTCCAATTTAAACCACTTTGGTATGATCTTCACTGCATCATTTACAGAATTATTTTTTTTTTTTTTTGCAATTACTCTGTGGTTCTCTAATTTCCAGGCTATTTTATATAGCACATCTTGTGTTAACGCGTTAAGTGCCAGAGTGGTCCTTGGGGCCCACCGTATGCAATTCTTGTCGAGCCTTGGCAGTCCATATGACCGCTACATTTCTTGACCAATTTAAGATTTCTACAAGTCAGCGGTTCACTGAAACATTGAGTTTTACATATAAAATGGATCTCTGTGGTCCTTATCTAAACTTTACTACCACTGGGTTTGGAGTTGGTATATTATAGAGGTCTAAATTTCAATATAAAAAATGTCAGTGCATGAACAAAAACAAATGTATTAACTGTGTTTATATACAGCCAGGCAATAGAACATGATGATGCCAGCAAGTAAAAGCTTAATTAGAATTGCTGTCAAAGAATGCATTTAGTTCTAAGTTCAAAGTGTACAAAATATGGAGTATCAGGAATGTTTTGTTTTTAGCTTTTAATTATGAAAATCAGCAAAGCATGGTAAGCAAAAATGAGGCTTTCTGTCACATTCTTCACAGTAGATGGTCACTTTCTTGACTTTATTTTTTTATAAATTTCCTGCAAATTTACTTTTGTAGCATGCTTTAAAATACTTCCATACCCTATGAGATGGTCTGTCGTGCTGTTTTGAGGGTATGCGTATTAGAGGTTTCCTTTTTCTAGAAATTGACATCTGCTGTTGAGAGGGATCAGAACAACAATACTTCTATGATTTTTTCTTTTCTTTGAAATCTCTGATGCAAGTGTGAAGACAAAAATCCTATTCGATAATGGTAAACATTGCAAAACCGCGCTTTCTACATTACAGATAAGGGCTGCCAACCTAACAATACAGACATTATATCATTCAAGGCAACAGAGGCACTCTGAGTGAACAAAATCAAATCTACTTCAATGAATCATACATTTACTAAAAATTACTGCAGATCACTGGTCCCACGATTAAATTTCTTGCGTGGGACCATTGGGTCCCCAAGGGACTGCCAGAATTACTTTTTATAATAATTGTCTTAAAAGTCCTCTGCAAAACTAATCTTTGCGTAAGTTAATATTTAGTGTGCCCTTTATTGCCTTTGGGGAAAAAGTTGCCACAGTCTTTGGGAAAATTTCATCAAATATCCACTGACGCTTAACGTGTTAAGTAAGCAAGGGGCATTCCCTCCAACGGCCAATCACGGTAACATTTTTCGAAGACATACAGCAATGTAATGCTCATTGTTATGACAAGTTTATATGAAGCAACACTTTAGAAAGTCATGTATTCTTGAAATACAGAGTATTCTGGTTAGAATTGCATAAATTGAGGGAGTTTTTGGAAACAACAACATCTGTGTTTGAATTTACTGGTTATAAGAGAACAAGTTAGTGATGACATCTGTAGCTGAAAAAAATCTGTGAAATGACAATGGAAGGAGCTAAGACAGCAGCAGAGGAACTGAGCCATCCAAGCTACAGTTAATGCACAATAATTGGATATGTCAAGAGAGGAATATTTTTTGTTCAAAACTACTTGATGGATGAGCTATATTCTGAACATAAAGAGGACACTAGTCAGTAAGGACTAGGTGGACTAGTTTGTTGCAATACCATTGCAAAATATTTCAAAAAGAAGTAGGGTAGCTACAATGGTCAGGCTGACTAGTATGCCCTATATGTAAAATCACAGCAAACTGTTTTACAAAAGTATAAGAGAAGTTGAACGATAGAATATTATGCTCTTCATAACAAAATGTAAAATCACAGCAAACTGTTTTACAAAAGTATAAGAGAAGTTGAACGATAGAATATTATGCTCTTCATAACAATATGATGCATTGTTATTCTAAGCAAGATGGTCATAAACAACTTAGTGGAGATAAGACAGGTAAATATACAATTCCCAGTGCAAGGAGTGACTGAAGTTGAGATCAGAATATTTCTTTTCTTCACACTAAGGCTACAAATCATAGGACTGTCTACACATATTACAGACTTTTGAGGCATTTTAAGATCCACCTATAGTAAGCATAATAATTTGTAGCTCAGTTAATATAACTGTAAAGGAATACTTGAAAGGATTGGAACAAGATTGTGCTGAGCCACATTTTTCACAAAATCAAGATTACAATATAAATTGCTCCAAGTCCCAATAAAATGCATTGTTTTAAAAAATTGTATACATATCAACGAAGCTTAATAAGTATTTATAATTATAAATAAATAAATATACAACTGCTACAGAATTCAACTGACAAACTCTACCATTTCGGCTCCCCCAACTCCGAAAGGTTACCATGCATTAATATACCAGACTGCTAGATGCCGAGAGAGGCGGCATCTCTATCTGTAACCTGGTCACGTGGTAGCAACTGCCACCCTTCTATGGTGGACACAGCAGCCTAGTGACGTACCTGGCTGGCCTAGCATCTAAAATTGCAAGCTGCCTTCAGGTCAACTCCCAGCATGTGGACTGGGACAGGAACAAGAAAGGAAAAGTGAGTCGAGCTAACAGGTCGCAACTGGAGAGACGAACGTGTAGGGTACGAATGAATCAGAACTTCAAAATTCCTTTTCGGTTCTAAATTTGCTATCTACTTATTCTTTCGGTGAGTATTTATCTAAATTCCCTTTTGGCAATAATTGTTCAGAAATTCTAGCCAGAGTGACACATTTTTAGAGAGATCCGTTCAGGAGTTTTCAAAGCACACGAGTAATTTCCTTTACCATGATTTATTGTCTAACTTTTGCAATTCCTTAAAGTAATGGAAGAAAGAGAACCGTTAAAGGTTACGTGCACTTTAAATTTAATGTAATGATGTTTTGGATAACTTTTAAGGTTTGTCTCATGTTACAATTTTAGAGTTTATCTTTGTTAAAATTTTCAAAGTTGAAATTAACATTAAATTGATTGAAATTAGCCATGTTGTATACTTGTTTGTGAAATGGAGTGAACATATAAATCAGACATAGTGAATGGACATGCACATCTTTGGGCACGTTTGTTACGTAGAAGCCCATGCATTCTAAAGCTTTATGGTGAACATCGTCAGAACAATGAATTAACGCATGGTTTATTTAAATGTTTATCCAGAGACAATTTAGGAAGCAAACAAGAACTATACCACGTTAAAAGAAAAGTATGTACTTTGACAATTGAAAGTAAATTACTGAATCTTGAAAAAGGTGTTGTATTCGAATTTCCTAGCCTTCCTTTACATGTGCACATCTTTCCTACGTAGGTTCCATCCACGGACTTTAAAATTTGCAAGTTGTATGGGAAGTAGTTAAGTACCAATACATACAGTGCAAACCTTTTAGAGATTAGAGAGAAAAGTTGGACAAGCACTTTGATATAGACCGACCGACCGACCGACCATCAGTCCGTCCATCCATCCATCTATCTATTCTGGTAAGAGTTATGAGGCCTTCTCTTCCACTCTACCAGCCAATACAATACAATATAAATATACAAAGATAGATATATACTAAAATGCAGTTAAAAAAAAACATCAACAACAAGATGCTTTTAAGCGCAATGTACATATAGGCAAAAACAATTGCTCTCAGCGGTTTAATATTTAAATTTGAAATATTGACTACTATACATTAATAGTAGTAATAATAAATTCATGTTGGAAGTATTTATCAATACAATAGAGCAGCAGATTAGCTTGGACTATAAATGTATGCCTAGTTTTCCTCTTTAACTGTAAAACATTTCAGAGGCCCCTTATGTCTTCTGGCAGGGAATTCCAAAGAACAGGTAATGCTATAATGAATTATGAATGAATAGAAGGTTGTATGATGAGCAGGTATAGGAAGAATGAGAGTTTTGTGAGCGAGTTTCTCAATTATGACAGTCAGAAAGGTATTTAAACCAAACATTTACATAGTTTGGGATACAAGAATGAAGGAATTGGTAGAGAAAAGATAATGAATGTAGTGTTCTTCATTCCCTGAGCTGGAGCCAGTACAGTAATTCAAATGATGGCATAACATGATCAAACTGATAAGATTGCATACAAAGCACACACATGTATTTGTTTAAGTCTTGGAGTCAATATTTCAGTTAAGCTAGTAAAAGGAGACTCACAATAGTCAAAATTGGGCATACAAGCATTTGTATTAATATTAATTACTGAAAAGAGTGTTCAAGAAAAGTTCAACTTCTAGTAAAACATTCATTTTTACTCCCATTCAGAAATGTCCCAGAATAATCTGTTTTCAAGCATTAGCAGAATGATGTTTCTGATTATGCCTTCCTTCTTTTCCTTGGAAACCCTGAACAGTTTTGTGAGCTGAACTGGTTCAGATAGGAAACTGCTTTATTTTACAGCAGCAATTTTCAAAACATTTGAGTTCAAGATATTCATTTGACTCACAGTCTATTTTATACTGCAGATTATATCACCACTTGTTACACAAATATGCACAATTTTAGAACGAAGAAATTCCTTAGGATTGCAACATTAAGAGTTATGCTTAGAAATTCAATGAATCTTGAAAATGATAGAGGTCTTAAATGTTCATTGCTTTTGTAATCATTTTGCTATTATCTAGAGACTGTACAGCACTAACAAATTCATTGAAATCATAAGACTTTCCTTGATGTTTCAATGATAATTCAACTTGTGGTGAAAACTGCCACAAGGCAATAAAGTATGTCCAAGTTCAAACTAACTCACTTCAACTGATTTTGCATTCTCTCTCAAAGAATTTACTATGTAAATCAGAAAAGAGAGAAAGGTCTGGTTTCTATTTTGGGCCGCACAATTGTCTAACCAAAATATGAGCTGCTCTGAATTCCTATGAAATAAGATGAACTACATGAAAATACTTACTAACCTTTCTTTCCCCTTCCTCTGATCACTTCATGCCACAAGACAGCAAAGGTGATAGCATGCTCTGACTTGATCCCACAGATGCAAAGGTTTCATTAAAAGCAATAAGTCTATTAGGGAAGATGGCCTTTTTAAATGTGTCAGTACAAGGTGACATAATATTTTCCAAGTCAGCAGACACACACACTGTTCCAGATTCAAAGCTTCTGTTTGTATGGCTCCTGTAAAATGAACGAGCACTGAAGCTTGTTTAATGTGCTGATTCCAATGGATACAGGTTTCACATTCATGATTCAGAAGGTGGCATGGACCAACCTAGAGTAAGCTCTACTTCCATAGTAAACTACTATTGAAGTCAACACTCAATTTCCATGCGAAAGTAAACCACTTCTGAAGCATTTTACTCCTTTCTGATACTCCCAAGGTAAATTACCACAGAAATAAATGTTTGAGAGCACCGTCATGTAGTATGTTACTATGGATAGATAGATTAGAATTTACTCTCATGGCATAGATAGAGTAACTCGCCTGCCAATTGAACTAAAATACCATACTGTATTTGTAAGAAGATTTTTTGATATGTTCATGAATTACTTAGATTACATTGATGATCTCGACAAAGAAAACAATGGGAATGCAATAGTACATATAGTACAGTAAAGGCAAGATCCATATGATAGTTATGCAGAGAGAGAGAGAGAGAGAGAGAGAGAGAGAGAGAGAGAGAGAGAGAACAAGGAATGCTTCAGTATTAGGAAAGAACCTTTTACGTTTCTTTTGAACCTACTTGGAGAGCATTTACAACAAAAAACTCAGACAGGAATTCAGCTTTATCACCCAAACTGCAATTGCTATGCGCCCTGTGAATGCGCGAGAACTTTCCAGATAGTTACAGTCAATCTTATAAACGTTCACTGTACGATTGCTGGTCGTATCTTTCATTGCACTGTTAGAGTGCTTTTGAGGTTAAGAGCAAGGTAAATAAATAAATGTGCATTAGCATTCAGAAAATAAACGGCAATTCTTCATCACATTTGCAAGGTTTCTAACACATTGTGGTTGCAATTGACTGCACACATGTTCCTATTTTGTGTCCATTTAGTGAAAATTGTGAACTTCTCCAAATCGGAAAGGGTATTTCTCCATCAACATATAAGTGATCTGTGATGCAAATATGCAGATAAGGAACATTATATCCAAAGAATTTTAAGCTCCTCTTCAGTAAGTTTCCATTGCTCGAAGCATTAAATTCACTCATCATGACTTTCCAGACATTTATCTTCCAGCATCTCTCTCTCCCTCTCCCTCTCTCTCCCCCTCTCTCTCGTTTAAATGGAAACTACTAGCATTTCTCTCTCTTGCTGAAGATTTGGCCCCTTTTCCTATCATGCATAACCTTATCCATAACCGCTCCAGGAGCAATGCGCTCTTACTTCATGGTAGTAAGTAAATAAGTAAATTGCAGCTGATCTATCCGACGTTACTTCCGGAGCACACTACTTCTGTAGTAGAACTTCTTTAGTAACATTACTTGTGAAGTAATTTACTCCAACATGGTGTACATTGCTCAGATTGTCTTTGTGATAAGCACTGGGTACACTAAAAGTCTCATATACTTTGCACTGTTCATGGCCCAGTTTTATAAAATGTATGTTTTCTTCAGCAAGCATTTTTCTATATGCCTCATAGAAACATTTTAACTGGAAGTGTTTCCTAACAAAATCTTCATGTATCATTGTAATGGTCAAACTAGGGAGGTATTTAACATTTGGCAAATGGCTCTTTATTTTGATTTGTGAAGAACATTGAAAATTACTTTATCAGTCATTTTACTGTAGCCCAATGTTGTTAGATAAAAGATTTTGCAAACCTGCAGCTGTCTGTTGCTGTTTTACAAACAATAGGCATATGTAGAATTCCTGTTAAAAGAGTTTTCACTCACTGTTTGCCTTTTGAGCAGACATGGAAAGTGAACTTATGTCGATACATCCATGATAGACCAATATTTTTCATGAATATCTTCTCTTTGATCATTTCTGAACAATGTTTCTTGCAATGCTCATTACAACCTTCCTGGAGTGAGTCTTGTTAGTTGATTTTCTTTTCTTTCTTCCTTTCATTCTATACTACTACTTCTCTGTTTCTTTCTACTATCAACAGTGAAGAAACATCTGCTTCCATTTCCTGAAGCATGTTCCTTCTGCTCAGGATCTTTGATAATGGTCTGTTCCAGTTCTTTTTGTCCACTTTCATCCTACTCTACTTCACTTCATCTTTTACTGTTTCAATGGGAACAATTTCCTCATAAATTTCTCAGACTACCACATTTTCGCTAATATCTTCATAAACAAGATCAAAATCACAACCATCTTCTATGCGCACATCATTACTTATTATTCAAAATGTTATCACATTGTATGGGAATTTCTTAGTTGGAACCATGGGCTGATAAATTATGACTGTCTATATTGTCCGGTGTTTATTTTTTATTCAGTCCTATTGTATCCATTTTTCTATCTCTGGACATTCTTTAATAAAGAAACCACTAAAAGTGCATTGTTTTGCACACTGAGTAGGGCTCGGTAGTTTAATCTGTACCTGCTGATAATTTCTTACTAAAATGCAATTTGTTTTCAGACACTGAAAACAATTCACAACCTCTTACTAGAATGATTACCAACAATAAAATGAATGAGGTAGCAGACACTACTCTCTTACATTGTAGTCAGTATTAACTGCTTTCTCTCACTTTTGAGTTGTAACACAGGATGAAAGTACAACCTTAAAAGTGAACACTTTTGCAGACACTGATTTCTAAGGCTCAGAAGTTGGGACCTTGTGTGCCTAAGCGACAGGTGTTCAAAGTCAATAAATACCTCCTACGAACACAGAGCTACTGCTGCTGAGTACACATTGTGTTAGATTTTTTTAATTATACCTGTAGCCCCAATTGACCACAGGACAAGCCGGGTCCCAAGTTCCGAGCCTTACTGATTTCTTAGACTGCAGTCTACTTACTGCTTTGTCATTGTAAATGTCAAGAAACTGCAAAGGCAGTAGCTAATTTTTCCTTGTATTTTGAACAATAAAATAATATTGTTTTTTAAGGTTGCATTATGATGTAGAACACTGACGTGATCCCAACAATACCAAAAAGTCCATACTTCTTATTTCTACAGTTACTGCCTTTCTCTTTACCTTGGCAGTACTACACTTCCAAAACTTCAGAAAATCTGGATTTTTTTAAATATCAAAGATCAAGAGAATCAATAAAATCAAGCTCCAAAATGTATGCTAATTTGTTGTTTTGGGTGTCACATTTAAGACTTTTCCAAGATTCTTTTTCCAAATACCAATCATTCATGGCATGAAAAGATTTAGATATATCTGTTAACATATACATAATGATTCCATTTTAATATTTTGTGCTGTAATTGGAAATGTAACATCCTTATCAATCAGAGCATCCCACTTTACCTACTCACTTCAACAGACAGAACTTTAAAGGAATCCTGCACAGGGTAGAAGTGACCAGGATACTCTCCATTCACAACACACAAAATATCCTGATGTTTCTAGTTTTCTTGCTTTTCAAACTTCCCTGCTGCATTCCAGTTAGTGAAAAGGAATATTACCCATTCAGCCATGTTTTAGTGGCTAAGTGGCTGAATGAATAAAGTTAAAACAATTAGCAGGAAACTTCTGACAACATTGTTAGCATCAATGATAATGTTAAACAGAAAACTAAAGGCACCATAGGTTTGAAAATCTCTTCTGAAGTCCCTAAGTCCAATTGCTCCACAGCAAAGGAGATAAGTCTTTGCCAGCTGCCCAGGAGCTGCAAGCTCTTCTTACCCACTGAGTCAGAAGCAATGGTAAGGAAAATTTGAAGAACATACATGTTTTGTATAAATTATGAATAAGCTAGTAACAGTGATATGAATTTGAAATTATAGAAAATTTGAGTCAGAGTTGAAACACTTAACAACTCTGTTGCATATTTTGATGATTTTAGGAGTGTTATGTTTGGTGTGATGATGTGATTTGTAATCCAAAAGTGATGTGCAACTGCAGATTTATCTGTCTGTTTGTATTTAATGTGTCTCATATGCCCTTTTAATCTGGTCTGTAAGTTTCTTTTTGTTTTACCTATGTAGATTTGGTCACATTTTAGGCAATTAATTTATAGTCACTCGGCTGCTGTATCCACCTTAGAAGGGTGGCAGTTACTACCAGGTGACCAGGCTATAGATAGAGATGCCGTCTCTCATTTTTTTGCTTTTTTGTTCTGAGGTATTTAGTCCTTTGATATGTTAGAGTAATTTCTCTAGACTGAATTTGTTTTGTGGAGCTAGACAGATGCTGTGTTTTTTGAAGATGATGTGGAATTTGTAGTGAGTCCTTGGTGGAAAGTGAACTTTTTGAAAATCTTTTTGTTTTTTTGTTGGGTGAGCTTTGTGGTATCCATAATGTGTTTCTGTTTCTTGAAATATGCTATGTTTTTGTCGATGATTTGTTTTGTAAAGCCTTTGTTTATAGCTATGTTAACTATGTGTTTGTATTCTTGTTTGTATTCTGTTTCTGTTAATGGTATGTAATTTAATCTATGGGTCAAACTGTTAGGACTGTATGTTTGTGTGGGACCAGGTTGAAACTATTGTTTTTTATGTAATTTTCAGAATAAGTAGGCTTCCCGTAGATACCAAAATTGATCTTGTTCTGGTTTCTAATTACTTTTAAATCTAGGAATAGTAATCTGCCCTCATTTTCAGTTTCCATGGTGAATTGTATAGCTTTGTTCTGTAAATTGAGTAATTTGAGGGAATCCTGGATGAGCTATTGCAAATATATGATCAAAAAGGGCAATGGCAACAAGTGATACTAGTTTATCTTCCCAAGTATCCCAATAAATGAACTCCTACACCAACTTAAAAAATGGCTTACCCAAAACAATATAACACAACGGGAAATAGATGATCTTTTGAATCTCACAGAGTTTTGCATCACTCAGAACAGTTTCACTTTCAGCAATAGATATTATCAGTAGACTCCTGGTTTAGCCATGAGCAACCCACTATCACCTTTCCTCGGTGACTTTTTCATGAGTAATTTAAAAACACATGTAACTACCTCTTTTCTGCACATTTACAAAGTTTGGCATAGGTAGGTCAATGATATATTTGCAAAAGTATCTAACAAGCTATGTTAGGATTCCCTCAAATTACTCTTTTTACAGAACAAAGCTATACAATTCATTATGAAAACTGTACATGAAGGCACATTACCATTCCTAGATTTAAAAGTGATTATAAACCAGAACAAGATCAATTTTGGTATCTACAGGAAGCCTACACATTCTGAAAATTACATAAAAAACGATACTTTCAACCTGGTCCCACTCAAACATGCAGCCCTAACAGTTTGACCCATAGATTGGTTTACACACCATTAACAGAAACAGAATACAAACATAAATACGAGGGGATATCGTAAAGTTTAAAGCATCACCTTTAAAAAACTTCGACTTTTTTTTTTTTTTTTTTGGTTAACCCTTCTCTACTTAGTCATTATCCATATTTGCACACTTTTTCCAGTGTTTCTTAACCCTCCAAATACCATTATTGTAGAAGTCGTTGTGCCTTGAATCATTCCTCCACTTCATGAATGACGTCATCTGTGTTGTCAAATCAGCGACCCTGTAATGGATTTCTCATACCTGGGAAAAAGAAAAAGTCACTTAGTGCGAGATTGGGAGAATAAAGTGGATGCTGCAAGGCCTCAAAGCCACATGCCTTTGTTTTGTCAACTGCAACTTGAGATGAGTGAGCTGATGCATTGTCAGCTAGAAAACGAATGCCTCTGGAGAGCATACCACAGCATTTCTTAACTTGCAACTTGCCCAGAAGATTGTGTAGTAGTATGCACCAGTGATGGTTTTTCCCTTTTCAAGGTGAGGATGACTCCATGACAGTCCCAAAAAACAGAGGGGATAACCTTCCCTGCTGACTTTTGCACCTTTACCATTTTGCAGGGAGGGGAATCGGCATGCTTCCACTCCTTGCTCATGGTTTTTGGTCTCTGGATCATATTGATAGATCCAGGATTCATCCATGGTTATCAGACAATCAAAAAAATCCTCTTCATCCTGTTCCAACATCAACAGCTGTTGTGAAAGATCACACAGTGTTTCTTTCTGGAAAGGGGTTAGCAAACGTGGAACCCACTGTTCAGACACCATACACATGTGCAGTTCGCCATGAATAATTTTCCAGACACTGCCATAATTGAGACCAGTTTCTTTCATGATCATTTGGATGGTTGCTCATTTGTCTTCCAGGATTAAACTTCACTTTCTTCACTGTGATCGCATCATCCGTCAATGATGATCTTCCAGGTCTTGGCTCATCTGTGAGAGACATGTGACCAGTTTGGAAATTCCTTTTCCACCTCACAATAGCATCATAAGCTGCACAATCATTTTCATAAATGGTCATCATCTAACCACGAATTTCCCTGGCACTATTACCCTTCAAATCAAACCCTTCAAACTTAATCATGTTGCAAGCCTCAATTGTCACCATCTTATACTTTGGTCAATTCTGCCACTACCAGTACAAAAAATAAAGCACACAATGAGCTGATTTTGTCAGCATCACGCATTTAGGGACCAATGCTAACTTTGACAAAATCATCAATATCTCATAACTTCTGGGTAATAATTAGAATTTTACGATACCCTCTTGTATAAACACATAGTTAATGAGCTATAAACAATGGCTTTACCAAAAAAATCATTGAAAAAAATAGCACAATTCAAGAAACAGAAACACATTAAGGATACGACAAAAAACACCCAACCTACCCCTACAAAAAAACAAAAAGATTTTCAAAAAGTTCACTTTCCACCCCAGGACTCACTACAAATTCTACATCATCTTCCGAAAACACAGCATCTAACTCCACACAAAAAAAAAAAAAAAAAAAAAAAAAAATTTAGTCTAGAAAAATTACCCTACAACAAATCAAAGGACCAAATCTACATAGGTAAAACAAAAACAAATTTACAGACCAATTAAAAGAGCATACGAGACACATCAAATACAACAGATGGATAAATCTGCAGTTACACATCACTTGGATGAAGAATCTCATCACATCAATCCTAACACTCCTAAAACCATCAAAATATGCAACAGACTGGATACTTGGGAAACAATATTAATCACGAAACATAAACACTGTGTAATGAACTTTGAATTGCCGCCACCAAACCCACTATGGAAATTATCACTCCACCACCAGATATCACCACACACAAAAACACGCACCAGAAAACACCACGAGGAACCAATCCGCCACTGCTGATGAGAGCAAGTAGCTCTGAAAACCAGTCAAGACAAAAA
Source organism: Deroplatys truncata (assembly GCA_030765065.1). Lineage (NCBI taxonomy): Eukaryota > Metazoa > Arthropoda > Insecta > Mantodea > Mantidae > Deroplatys > Deroplatys truncata. The sequence continues at coordinate 233,834,743 of CM060990.1, forward strand.
ACATGTAAGTGATGTTAAGTGTTTCAATTCTGAGTCAATTTTTCTATAATACATGGTTTGATTCTAGAATAGTGGATTTAGCTGTACATTTTGATTAAAGCCAATGAAACATTAGCTGCCTTCCACATATAGACTAAGGCTATCCAATGAATGGTGCACTTCATCTGTCAAGACCTTTAGACAGTGATTCAAAATAACATTGAGCAATAGATGCTAGCACATTCCTAGCTATCTCTAGAATGTAAAATCTGTTTCTCTCAAAAAAAGTACCAAATCCTGTCTCCAGAGATAACTCAATATTGTTATGGCAGAAAGTACCAAATTCATTCGAAGTTTGATGCTAAAATATACTAAATCTGAAGCAATTTTCTATTGGTTCTGGATTTTATGTCATTGATACATCATGCAGCAATTTCATTGGCTACTGTGGTCACATGTTAGTAGTGCAAATAGCTGCCTCCATAATGGCAGCCCCATAAGATAATTATGTGAATATTTTATAGCTTATACATTTCAAAGCAAGTATACAGTGAACAGAACTGACAGTGGCATATCAGATGAACATGAACATGAACCTGTGTTTACTGATAAACCAAACGAGACCAGTAAAAAGAAAATAATGTTATAATGTTCCAACTTCAGAAGTTGATCTAGCAGTGTGCAGAGCTCCATTTTTGTCAATACTAAATGTTGGTAGACAGAAAGTTGAGCATGCAACACATGAAAAACAATTGTTGGGGATGGCAAATGCAGTAGCATGAGGAGTTAGGTTAAATGCTTAGATGCAGGGATTATATGAAGAAATTGAATGTCTTATTAAACAGTTTAAGTATCGAGAACAACCTGGGGAAATGGTAAAACACTACCCAGGAAATATCTTCCACCAAATTTGAATGCTTTAAAGATGTATAATCTATTTTGTGATGAAAAATAAACAGCTGGTGATATGAATTCTCCTTACTGTATATATTCACTGTATTAAAAGGTTTTGTAACCAAGTTCAATTTAGGTTTTGTACTGTCATGCCCTCTAAAACCTACTTCAGATGAACATTTGAGGTGGTCTTGGTTTTAGAAAGACTTGTACACAAAGCATAGGTCAAATGAGATTTCTCCTGGTACTGTTAACGTAAATTTTGAACTTATGCAAAATCAACCCTTACTAAAACTCAAATAAATCAGGTAGCTGTGGTACCATACCTTATGGATTGTAATCCATAATGAGAACTAACAATTTCCCCAGACACAACCCATTTTTATAGATGGCTAGAAATGAAGCAGTTAGGGGGCCAGCAGAAATTAGTTCCTGTGTATGAGACTTCTTTAAAGTGATTCTGCAATCATACTGCAAAACGAGCAATATAAAGTGTATTACTTTTTCGTGACAACTGTGGTTCACAGAACAAGAACCATTGTATGTTGCTAATGTTTTATGCTATTGCCTATCAGTACGGTCTTAAATTAGTTTTTTCCTTTGCATGGCCATTCCTACATGCCTGTTGAAAGGGCCTTTGGCATTGTTGAGAAAAAACCAAGATGGACAAAAACAATCTTGACACCTGAAGCATATGACAATGTGTTTAGTACAGTTGAGTCAGTTCACATATTAAACTCAGATTTCAAATCCATTAACTGGCAGAAAATTTCTCAGTATTTAATTCCAAAAATCCGAAGTCACAGGTTCAAACAATTAAGTCATTTGAAACCAAGCGTTAAAGGAATGTGTTTAGCTAAACAAGCACAGCCTTTACAGTGAAATAAAAGTATGAGTCAGAAACTACTCAAATTTGTATAGTTAATAGCATTTAAGCATTTACTGATTCTAAGTCTGAGTACTGGAGTACCAGCATCAAGAATATATATGTTTGTCGAAGTTTGTTCATGTATTCATTCACCTCAACAAAGTTCATTTTAGGACATTTTACAGAACAATTCATTGAATAGGAATAGACTGAAGAGTTTTTCTCCAACAAATACTTAATTCTAAATACTACAAATAACAAATGACTTAATAAATCACAGGTATTATTATAAATGTACAGAAATGCTTATTTTGACCCTTGTACCATAGAATTATGCACTTCCCTGGTAAAATTTGCTGACTGGTACACGTAATAAATAACCTGCAGTGAATGTAATGGTATGCCACTGGATAAGATTCAGAACCCCCAACTGCTAAACATGTTCAGAATTATAACAGGTATTACCCAATTATTTAAACTACAATGATTTTTTTCTTCATGGTTCCAACTTTTCAAAAATGTGTTCTTTGCTGGCTGACAATGTACATACCTATTGTAGCTTTTCACATACAAAACAAAATACTGCCATTCATCAACATGTATACTCATTATACTGAACAAAGCTGAGCTCAACTTAAGGACAGTATCTTTGTTTTTGTGAGCAGTGTTGTTTAATTTCCATTAGCAGCTATTGTTCTTTACATGGTTCAGTGTTTTAATACAGAAACAGAAACTTCCATTTATTTTTGGCAGTTTAGAAAATAGACCATTTGCTCAGCTTCTTATTAGGATATATAAAACATTTCCCTGGGGCTAATTCATTTGGGAGGCCACAGTTCATAAAATAGAGAATACATTTTAAATCAGCTGAGTTACAGTAGAACAAGAAAAGACAGTTATCACCTATGAAGAGAGGGATAATTCAATTAGAACAACCATTGCAGAAATGTCTCATGAATTAGAACCAGCAAATGCCATACATCGGTACATAATGCTACAGAGTCGACTGCTTTTATACTAATTTAACAAAGTGCCCACTTTTGGGGCCTGGAAATTTCAAAGGAGAATCACTTTTCCAACTGGTTTCCACACTGGGTGAATGACAAATATTTGGACTTAGCACTTTTTTGGTTACATGGCATGGTTTTACTTTCATAGCCGAATTAATACTTAAAATATTCATTGTGGGTTAGTAGCTAACCTTAAACCTGTAAATCAAAGGCCATTGTTTGATCAAGAATCAGTTTGCCTTAAATGTGAAGTGAACAATCAGCCTTTCTTTTTCTTGTGAATCACTATGCTAATCTACATTTTGGACCACATTTTTTCCTCAACAATCAAAATAAATGTTGAGTGAGCTTTAGCAAATTGTTGCTGCAGCCCATATTACAACTTTATTGCATGTGACTGCTCATTTTTTTGGTTAAAGAGCAGCTAGTGAAGGATTGTGGCCAATTCAAAGCCAAGATTTGATATCCTGGATTTCATTTGCAGAGACCATTTGAGGAGTGTTGTTGCAAAATGTATTTGGTGACAAAAACATAATTTTACAGGTAAGCAAAAATTAATTTATTCTTAAACCTATCATATATTTTTTATACATGTAAATGCTATAATATAGCTGAAGACCCCTTTAAAGTATTGACAGAAAAATTTAATGATCAATTCACAAGAATTTAGTCAGTAATTGAAAATCAAGAAGTTCCCAAAATACATTTTGAACCAAATAGTTGAACATAATACATCTTGAACCAAATTAAAAACATTGCAGCCTTAGTGTTCTTTACACAATACATTCAAATTTGCCTTTTAAATTATTAATGAAGTAGCTATTCAAAAGTTATGATAAATACTTGAAAATTCACACATCCAAATTTTGGCCCCGAGCTGGTTATAATACAACATGGATAATAATAGGTATGTTCATGAGAGACATTTAAAATTTTTCTAGACCAGCTTCTTCATGAAGACAGTCACAATCTGCATTTTCCTAACTTGAATATATCTTGTTCTGCAGGTATATTCAATGCAGAAATTAGAATTGAAGCTCTTCTACCTCTTTCCAATTTTCACCAAATCTAGTGGCCAGAAGATTTTGAATATTTGTTTTTTTCACATCAGTTAGTGGTTTGGGATTAACTGAAATCACAGGTGGAATCAAGTTATCAAACATAGCTCCGTGTTTGGCAAGTGTGCTAAACACTTTTGAGGGATCATCACACCTAAATGTAGGTTCCATTTTAAGCATTACTTGACAACTGTTTCCAGACTTTTTAGCCCTCTTAATTAAAATTCTCTGCATTTCTTTTATACCACAAGCTTTCTTGAAAACTGATAACTGTTTGTCATCTGACAACCCAGCTCTCTCCCAGAATTTTTACAGTTCCCACATCTTTATAAAGCTCCCTGTACTTCTAAGGTGTAGCAATATCTGACTGTCTATGGAGCACCTTTTCTATTAATCTGAATACACGGTCAGCTGACAGAAAACAGTGTCCTCTCACAGGGAAGATTAGGTTGATGGCAGAAATGTGCAGAGGAGATTTTTTTAAGTAACCAGCATGCAAGCGTATGAACGACATGAGTATTCTTGTTCTGCCCCCCATACCCATCTTCAAAAAGTCTAACTGTGGAAATAAGATTTATCAAATGTGTATCCCTCAAGAAAAGAGGGTACAGCAGAAGCTACTTCATTTACCCCTCTACCAGCTTGTGTTTCAACCCAGGTATAGAATTCAGGGTGTTTGATATCAATGTCTGTTACATATAGCGCATAGAATGAAATCTGCCGACTGTGGTGTGCCTCCCCAATAGCTTTAGTAATGGCTGTATTTGCTGCAAATCAGAACAAAACAATACAGCACCAACAGGCTGAAACTTCTTTAGCTCATGGAATTGCTTTACTCAAAATTTATGAGTACCCAGTTCAGTTATTTTTTGGGATTTGAGCTTTAGATCTTTTTCTGATTTTATCTGAAATTTCATCCGTGCACAACAGCTGCACATGTCAGAAGCTAGGGTTCCACAGCTAATGTTGAACTCTGAAGAGAAAATGTGAAAAAAAAAACACTTTTTAACTTTTAGATGTAGTGAAGCCGAAGCATTGTACATTAAGAACAGTTTGTGAATGTTCAGTTCTGCTGGCAAGTAGAGTCTGCGACTTTTATTTCTACTGTAGTGAGATTCCCAAGCTTTCAGGTTTGAAATAAATTATTTAACTTTCTTTCTTTTCTCACAGAACAGTTCCTTCTTCCTATTACCACCCCTCTTATCCTCAAAAGCTTCCCCTCTCTTAAGTCTCTTTGTGATGTTGTTAAGTCGGGTCTGGCCAATTCCAAATAGTTTCTGAAAAAAGTTTAGCATAAATGGGGTGCTTCTTGTCTCTGACTTGTATATATAAATAAATGAACAAACCACAAAAGTTTTAGACTAAAAATTATGAGCCAGTCTACATATAAATGTAGATAAAAAAGTTTAATTAAAGGATTGTTGAATTGCCGTGCTATTCTGTTATAAAAGTTTATGTCATTATGTGAAATTCAAATTTGTTCTTATTTTTATAATGAGCCAAATGCTAGAGTTATTGTAGCAAAAGTACAGCTCACAATTAAAGCACTAATAACCCCCATTATTGAAAAGGTACAACAATATTACATACCTCATAGTTGCGGCGGTATTTATGTTATATTTATTTATTTACTGAGCCCCACATTTGGGAGCCAATTTGCGATGGTAAATTTATAATGTTATTTGTGTATGTGTGTTTACTTCATGTGGTGAAGCCATTTTGTGACGTGATTCTTTGTTAGGTTTGTAGCTCCATCTGGTGTTAGCAATTTGCGGCAGTATTAGTTTTTGTTTGAAAGAATGTTACTTTTATTTTTATTTAATTTTGTTTCACTGTCCTCCGGCTAGCTATGATCTTTTTGGGTCGAGCACTTCTCTTTATACAGGTTGTGTAAACGGAAAGGAATCTTTTATCCAAAGATAACACTGATGAAGGAATTTGTTTTACACTTTTATTGTCGAAACACAGTCACTATCACATTTACACATTGATCTAGACACTCGCCAAACTGAAACTGTTATAACAACTTCTTACTGATCACTTTTAATTCACGTACTTCAACCTTTTGTATAATTAACTTTACCATACTTGAGATTTTTCATAACTCTTATACGCGTAACTTGCGAATCGATAGCCGACGTGTAATATTTCTGCTGGACTGAAGGCGACGTGTATCATACAAATATTTTCGACGAACTGACGGGGTCTATCTCTAACCTAGCTCTTTTATACTCATACACCCCGATATGCCTAAAGATTATAACTGAACTGCAATTGGCTAATAAAACGCGCCAACATTAGCGTCTATTTTTATATCCAATGAAAATTATGAATACATATGCTCTAGGGAAATGTTCCAGAAGATTCTAAAGGAAAACGCGCCAACATTACGTAACTTCCTCGTTTCCAATAATGATAAACAGCTCACCCCCTCGCTGCATTATTGCACGCTATTATTGTCAGTTTCAGTAAGGCAGTATAAACTTACTTCCCAACAATAATTACAATCAGCAAACATCTCAAATCAATGTCACATAATAATGCATATTCATACTATAATCACTCTTTACATTTAAATAATTTGTGATACAAATTACTGCATCATATGCCCCACTAGAAACATAATTATAAATATTTACAACTTGTTTGGAAATTTTATAATTGGGTTTTTAGTCTCCTAAATCTTGGAACACACACTATTTATCACTTTCACTTAACACCTCACACGTATTTAACACACGACATATGTTTTGTCTTTATCTTGCCACTATTTACTGGCTCTGGTTAAATGTGTTTAGACTTTAATCTAACATTACAATTTTTTTTTTATAGCAAATACTGTACCCTGAATTATTTAGTTACTGTTACAAATTGGTTTACTTTCTTAAGTTATTGACAAAAATTTGTGCATTAAAAATTTTTGTAATTACTATACATATTTACTAAAATATTCACCCTCTACACAAATATATTTACATCTCTTAAATCTAGACACTGTTTCACATGTTCTATTTGCTACATAAATATTTGTTTTAATGACTTTTACCCCATTTTTGTTGTTTTGTACTGTATATTCACAATACTCTTGGAATTATATCTACGTACTTTACTTTAATATAACATCATGCTTTATTTCAAATGCTGTTACAGTTACTAATAAAATGTTATTTTCCTTTTAAACATTTAGTTATGTCCAAAATTTATTTCACCTTTCTTATGACATACATACATAATAAACCCTCTTACGTTCCAATACATTGCTCTGCATTTCCTCTTTAACTATCCAGCATTTACTATTTATCATCTTTGTCTTCTGTTTCACCTTTATCTTCATTGTTGTATGGTTTCAGCATATCAATATGGAACTTTCCAATGCTTTTTCGAGTTGTTGGATTACATAACTCATATGTATTTGTTCCATATATTTCAACAACTTCATATGGTCCATGGTATTTGAGAAACATTCGCCAATAAAGTTTATTTGCTTTATCCGACAATTTCTTGGTTTTAACCAAAACTAAATCTCCTATTTTGATCCTCCATTCCTTTCTCTTCTTTTCTTCATGTTTAATTTTTCTTTTTATGGCCTTTTTCTTCATCCTCTCGAATGCTTTTCGGAACATCTCTTCTTCTGTTTGTGGTATCGAGTGCGCATCTGGAATGACTTCTGGAATTTTCTTACACATTGTATTGATCTTCTTTCCTAATTTAAGTTCACATGGTTTGTATCCTGTCATATTGTTTACGGTTTCATTTAGTAGATTCTGAACAAAATTCACGTATCCATACCATTGGGTTTGTTTTCGATGACACAGCACCCTTAAATAATTTGAAATTTCCTTAATTTCCCTCTCCACTGGGTTGGAGTTCGGTCTGTATCTTGACGAAAAATATTGTTTAATGCCATTTTCTTTCAGTCCATCCATAAATTTTTTTCCTGTGAAGTACGAAGCATTATCGCTCAATACAGATTGAATAGGTCCTTCTTCTATCACATATGACTTGAGTAGTCTATTCAGACATGCTAAACCTGTAGGTTTTCTCAAAGGGTAAATTCTTACATATTTGCTGAATATATCATAACAGACAAATATATATTTATTTCCAAATTGACTTGGAGGCATCGGACCATGAATATCAATACTAATTACGCATCTCGGCTTATTCCTTATAACCGAATTAGTTTCAAATGCATATGCTGCATTTATTTGCTTTGCCTTCTGACACAGGTTGCAGCACGATATAAATTTCCGCACTTTCTGACGCAATTTGGATATGTATAAATTTTCTAAAATCATAGAAGTTGTCCGGTCCGTCCCTGAGTGTGCTAACCCTTCGTGAAAATTCTTATTTAGTTCCTTTTCCATGCTTTTCGGAACCATTACCTTCCAACTAGGCATTTCTTTTCCATGCTTCTTGTATAATGTCCCATCCCGAATTGCTACAATTTCTTTCTTTGCCTCTTCAATTAGTGGTGCATTTTCTTTAAGTTCAAATAATTTTGCGTCCTCATTTTGAATTTCCCCTATATTTTTCAATTTTCTCATCATTTCTTTGCTTAAAGGAATTTCAATTGTCAATATTTTGACTTCATTTCTAGGTCTTTCAATATTTTTGGGAATTTGTGGGTTGTAGTTCAATCTTGATAGCAAATCACTGAAGGTATTATTTTTGCCAGGAATGTGTATAATCTCAATATCGAATGCAGATATTGCATGAATGTATCTAGCAAGTTTTCCACTACATAATCTACACCATTGTATGAAAGTTAAGCTGATGTGGTCTGAATATACTTTCACCTTTTGCTGATAAATATAGGTTTTAAAACGAATTAATGAGAAATATAGTGCTCCAATTTCTAACTGAGTTACTGAAGAATTCCGCTCAATATTTGTAAGTCCTCTAGAAGCTGTACTAATGACGTGAAAGTCATTGTTGATGTCTCGCTGTCCTAAAATTCTGGCATATCCTTGCATTGATGCGTCGACATAAATCTCATATTCCAAATCTTCTCTGGGCCTCTCGAGTAATATGGACTTAGCAAAGAGTTCTTTTACTCTCTCAAAACATTTTTGATGATCCTCTGTCCATCTCCACTTATTGTTCTTTCGGAGTAGCTGCCGCAGTGGTTCTATTTCAGCCGAATATCTTGGTACGAACTTACTCTGAAAGTTCAATACCCCTAAGAGACGTCTAATTTGTTTTACGTTCCTTGGTGATGGAATTTTCATTATTGCTTCTATTCTTTTCTGATCAGGTCTTATACCTCGTTCATCCACTACATAACCCAGAAAATTTATTTCCTTGACACAAAATTTTGATTTTAGTATGTTCACAGTCATACCATGTTGTTGCAGTTTATTTAACACATAATGGACATTATTCATGTGTTCTTCAAATGTTTGACTAATGATTAGGAAGTCGTCAATATACTTTATTAAAAAGTCATCTGCAGAATTTCCAAAGATACTGTGAATGGCTCTCAAAAATCCACTTCCTGAGTTTTTTAAACCAAAAGGATTTACACAAAAACGATACTGGATCCCCGAGTATTGAAATGAAGTGTAATCACGCACTTGTGGATCTAATTCCACTTGCCAATATGAAGCAGTGAGGTCAATGGATGTCAAAAATCTCCCTCTTGAAAGTTTCGTAATTAGTTGTTCAATTCCTTCACTTTGAAAATGATCTGGCTTCATATACTTGTTGACATATCTACCGTCTAAAGTTAATCTCAAACTACTATCTCGTTTAATACTCCAGCAGATTGAATTTATATACTGAGAATTACTTTGCTCAATAATCCCATTTTCTAACATGCTATTTATTAGTTGTCTAGCTTTGTCCCGAAGACTTATAGGTAAATTGTCATACTTGTGCCTATATGGTGGTACGTCTTCTACTTGAAATGTATGCTGATATACATTACATCTGCCTGGGATATTACTAAATACTGAACTATTGTTCATCAAAACATCATGAAGGATTTGTTTTTGCGTTATTGTAATATTATAAGCTTCTTCACACTTGTGTATTATTTCCTCATTTCTCTTCTCTTCCCAGCTGTTGTCTGTCTCGCTCACATGGTCGTCTTTTGTTTGGATTGTAAGTTTCTCTACGTTCTCTGGCATTTCTGCTAGCTGTTGAAAATATGGCGTGGTATTCCCTTCATATTCTGTGACTACCTGCTTTATCTGACTATTTGTATCAGTCTCTGTTATTTGCACAAAAAACTCTTGGTCACAAAGATTTTTCTCATCCTTTGTCATCTCAATCACAGAAACTTTCTCTTTTATAAAAGGTACCTTTATTTCTCTATCTTCTTTTGTTATTTTTAACTCTTCATGTTTAAAATCTATACGTGCTTCATATTCATGTAGGAAGTCACATCCTATAATTATGTCACAAATCAGATGGTTTACAATTAGAAACATAACCTCAAAATTCTCTCCGCCGATAAGTATGTTAAGTAGAGCTTGTGTTTTTATGACCTGTGTTGTTCTTCCGATTGCAACACGACAAACTAAATTACTAGTGGGAAGAGCCATAATTTTGTTACCTTCATTAATCAAATTTATGTAAAATTTCTGTGAGCAAATTGAAGCTGACGAACCAGAATCTATAGTTGCAATGATCTCTTTCTTCGCAATTTCCATCCTAACATGAGGTGACTCAAAATTTTCTCCCTTATCTTTTGTTGCTGCAATCTTATTACAGGGTGTGTGTGTAGGCATATTATTTGTATTGGTAATGGATACTGAATTATTAAAGACGTCCTGAGAACCTACTGCACAGGAGTCTATTAACAGTTTTCCTGGTTACTTCCATGTTCACGTACGGGACTGCCATTCCTAACAGGAGCTAAATCTATCTCATTGTCGCTACCATTGTTTTGAGTTCCCCTTCCTCGAGTTCGAAATCCTCGATTTCTAAAATTATGTCCCCTTGGCACGTAATTTTCTTGCCGTTCCTCAGATCTTTCCCGGTTATTGTTTTCCCTCCAGTGAGTGAAATTTCCCCTTTGTCTAATGTACTGCCTTCCATAATTTTGCCCTCTTTCAGGCAATCTTTCTGTCCTGACATAATTTATTTGTTCCTGTCGACCTGGTCTCCCATCTATCCTCGATCTTTCAAATTGTGGAACGTATGATTGATACCGTTGTCTGGTATTATTCTCATGACGCCTGTCTTGTCCTCTACTTTGCTGATAACTACCTTGGTAATTTCGTCTATCTCGCACATCTAAAAATCTATGCTCCCACTCTCGAGATATATCTTCTTCCTGTTGTTCCAAAGCTGTCATTAATTCTGTCATCTCATAGATGCTACGTGGTTTTGCAATTAACAAGTAATTTTGTATCCTTAAAGGATAATGCCTTGTGAGCAAACTCACAAACTCTTCCTCATTGATTGGAGGTGACAAGTTCCTAACCTGACTTGCATGTTTCAGTAAGTAATCAGTCATTGATATTCCCTCTCGTGGATCAAATTGACCATGACTAAGCATTGCTCGAATTCTGTGCTGTACCGTAACATTCCAAAATCTGTTCATGAATAACCTCTTAAAGGATTCATATGAAATTTCACCCCCTGATACCATTTGTAACCAATCTAGAGTTTTCTGGTCCAAACATCTTTTGACAACTATCATTTTTAATGCTTCAGGTATCTTTTTAATTTGAAAATACTCTGATAAGTCTGCAATAAACTGTACTGGACTGGAGTTTTCATTAAATTTTGGAAGTGGAAAATCACTTAAGATATGATTGTAATTTTGCAAATTCCCTACTCCCATATTTAAATTCTCTAGTGTTACTTGTGCACTCTGAGTTTCAGCATTAGCTATAGATGAAGCTGCAGCATCACTCACATTATTTGTCATACCTGATGAACTACCTCTATCATTATTTTGTACATCAGATACATTAACATCACATATATTTATCCTTGAATTCAATTCTAACCTATTTACAGTACCTTGCAGATTTTCTATTGTCTGTTCCAATTTTTTATTATTCTCAATTTGAACAGCTTGGTGTTTGTTAATTTCAGAAGTTAGCTTTTGATTCAAATCTTTAGACAAATCTTTAACTTCTTCAGACAATTTATTTCTCTGTGTTTCTGACTCCTTCTGTATTTCAGATATCTCCCCTCTGAAACTAACTTGCACCTGAATTAAATCTGCATTTGTAGCCTCCATCATCTCTCTTACCTCACTTGAAATGCTACTCATTCGGCTACCTAACTCTGTACATTTTACATCAACCTGTTCTATTTTATTATTAACCTCACTTTTTTGGTTAGATATTTCCCTGCTCATGTCTAACATTTTCTTTGAAACTTCACCTATCTCATTTGCTATCATTTCCTGATTTTCATTTCTCATTCTCATCATACTACTATCTAGTTCCATGAATTTCTTTTCCATTTCTTCCCTGTTTTGTTCTAAGCTCTTACCAATATCTTCCCTTAATTCTCTCTTATTCTGATCTAGTTTTTGTTCTAAACTCCTATCAATATCTTCTCTTAATTCCCTATTATTCTTTTGCATATCTTCCCTTAATTTCTCATTACTCTGAGTTAATTTTTCTAATTTCTCATTATTCTTTTGCATATCTTCCCTTAATTTCTCATTATTCTTTTGCATATTATCATTCATATTTCTCAGCATTTCCATCATCACACTAACATCAAAATTTACATTTCCTGCTGTTCTATTCTCACTTTCTGCACTAACATTTCCTCCCTCAAATCCTACATTGTTTGAACTATTTTCTGTAACCTGTATTGAATTACAGCTAACTGTTACACTATCTCCCTACATAATTATTTCTTCAGTATTATTAGTGGACATTGTTTTCTTTATCCTACCGCTCCTAAGGTACATTTAAATTTTTTTTACCCTTTTTTTTTAGAATTAACATAACACTTTTCTAACCTTTCTGATGCTATCTGCTGATGTAGCTTTGATGTCCAGCTTTCTGCCCCTCTCTCCTAGATTATATGTCGCTTCTGCATCGTATTATGATGAATCTACGACGTTTTGGTGTTCTGTAGTTGAATTCCCCTGTTGCCTTTTAATCTCGGAATTACGATGTCCAATCATCCGCGTAGTCTGTCGTCCCTGTTGTTGTTTCTGGAATCTGCGTCTTGTAGTTCAGTTCACTTCTCCATTCGTTCCACGTCCTGGTTCCTTCGCCCCTTCCTGGTTATTCTTCTCCTTTCCTGGTCATCGTGCCCCACGTTGGGCGCCAATTTGCGGCGGTATTTATGTTATATTTATTTATTTATTGAGCCCCACATTTGGGAGCCAATTTGCGATGGTAAATTTATAATGTTATTTGTGTATGTGTGTTTACTTCATGTGGTGAAGCCATTTTGTGATATGATTCTTTGTTAGGTTTGTAGCTCCATCTGGTGTTAGCAATTTGCGGCAGTATTAGTTTTTGTTTGAAAGAATGTTACTTTTATTTTTATTTAATTTTGTTTCACTGTCCTCCGGCTAGCTATGATCTTTTTGGGTCGAGCACTTCTCTTTATACAGGTTGTGTAAACGGAAAGGAATCTTTTATCCAAAGATAACACTGATGAAGGAATTTGTTTTACACTTTTATTGTCGAAACACAGTCACTATCACATTTACACATTGATCTAGACACTCGCCAAACTGAAACTGTTATAACAACTTCTTACTGATCACTTTTAATTCACGTACTTCAAACTTTTGTATAATTAACTTTACCATACTTGAGATTTTTCATAACTCTTATACGCGTAACTTGCGAATCGATAGCCGACGTGTAATATTTCTGCTGGACTGAAGGCGACGTGTATCATACAAATATTTTCGACGAACTGATGGGGTCTATCTCTAACCTAGCTCTTTTATACTCATACACCCCGATATGCCTAAAGATTATAACTGAACTGCAATTGGCTAATAAAACGCGCCAACATTAGCGTCTATTTTTATATCCAATGAAAATTATGAATACATATGCTCTAGGGAAATGTTCCAGAAGATTCTAAAGGAAAACGCGCCAACATTACGTAACTTCCTCGTTTCCAATAATGATAAACAGCTCACCCCCTCGCTGCATTATTGCACGCTATTATTGTCAGTTTCAGTAAGGCAGTATAAACTTACTTCCCAACAATAATTACAATCAGCAAACATCTCAAATCAATGTCACATAATAATGCATATTCATACTATAATCACTCTTTACATTTAAATAATTTGTGATACAAATTACTGCATCATAGTTAACAACAATGTCATTGCATTTGCATTTCCCTTTGTAAGATCTCCCCATCTTGCGGCACTTGGGAAATTTGGCAGTAATGAGGTGGATGAGTCTGTGGTCCTGTTTCAGTCTATCAGACACAGCAAGATTAAATTTCTTGAATTTTACCAAGAAATAAGCAGGAATACTCCGGCATTGAATATTTCCTTGTTTGCGATTGCAGAGATCCACAAATTTCATGAGAGAGAGGGAGAGATGGAGGGGGAGAGAGACACAGAGAGAGAGAGAGAGAGAGAGAGACGTCAACTCATATTAATGCATTACTTTATCGTATTAACATTGCTAATACAACAAATAAGATCTCTGCTTACCACACTTCCTTATCCAGTTTACATTTTGTTTTGACAGGCATCTTCTTCGTTGCACCAATTGACTTTGAATCGATTGGCACGGACCCCTCCATATTAATTTTATGTGCATACACTATGAACTCTCACTACTGAATGATACAGTTGTCAGGATTTGATTTGTTCAAACCTTACGGAAGTTAAGCGTAAATTAAATATGCTTTGAACCGAATAGTTTTTATCACTTAATACGATTTGATCCATAACATGTATTTCAACGCGTTAAAACTATAGTAAAAAGCATTAATTGCACTGGTTTCACTAAATAGTCTTATGGAGAAGGTATGAAATAGTACAAAAACATATAAAACTCAATTTAGATTTTTGGAGCACATAATACAATTTGCAACGATGCTCCTCATTTGAAATAAAGATTTTAAATTAAATACCCAAATACTGAACTGTAAAACCACACATGAAATAAAGTGTTTAGGTATGACAAACTGCCCAGTACTTTCTCATATAACATATATTTTCTACATTTTGTCTACTGCATGCTCTGCAGCTGTAGCAATATTTACACCTCCATTTCTGAAGCAGGAAAAATGCACTGTACATTTTCTGTACATAACAGAATCAATAAAAATATCTTGCACATACCTTCCAAAATCTGGTGGGAGATTAGTCAAGGACATGTCATTAAGGCCAAGAACGGTCAGGTTACGAAGCTGAACAAATCCTGGAGGCAACCTAAAAGAATGAAGAAAAATTCTTAGTAATCATAGCTGAGCAATACTTGCAAACACATCAATAGTCTGCTTTATTATTTGTCAATGTCTTCAGATATAACCACATGCACTGTAAACCCCTATGTTACACCTTAGGAAACTAAGACTTTCAAAGGTTAAGTCTAACTTAAAACAATGTTCCCGACACTCAGTAAGCTGCATATGCACACAAAATAGATCCTAATCCTCGTTTAACATCATTTAAACTGATATAGAAGTAACACAAGGGGAATTTAGAGTGAAGCCATTTCTTCCTTTCAACCTCTTAAACAGTGACACAGAGAGCAACTGTGTGTGTTCGCTGTAAGAATTTTTTTATATACATGATGGACCATTTAAGTTGAGACTGTACAATATCTCCAAAAGCATTGTAGAAAGAAATGTCTTTAACAAAAGTTGCTTGATATTATGGGAGAAAGTAAATGCCATTAGTCGTGTTTTGTTTGGAGGACGTTATGATAATCATTTTAGGGTCAAATTAGTGACCCTAAAATGACCATCACAACGTCCTCCAAATAAAACACGACTAATGGCATTTACTTTCCCCCATAATATCAAGCAACTTTTATTCAAGACATTTCTTTCTACAATGCTTAGTTCTGGAGATATTGTACAGTCTCAACTTAAATGGTCCACCCTGTATATTCATGGCTTCGTCAAAATTTGAATACAATAATATAATACAGAGTATATACAAAGAACAAAATATGACAATAATAATAGTAATAAATATTAACAGGCATACAAAATCATGTTGCGGCGATTTACCTATCTGTACCTAATGCTTCTGTGACAGGAAAATAATTATTGATTAATATGTTGTTTACTTCTTTCCTAAATGTTTTATAATTTAAGGCTGATAGATCCACAAAAGTTTATTGTAAAATTTTACATCCTGATGTACCATATTCTTTAGATTCCTTGGGGTTCGTTGGTTTTTTATATGCAGTGGTTAGGGGTTCTTGTGAAAAGAGAGTGATAATAATTAGCATTTATTTTAAAACTGCCAATGTTATTATGAATGAAGCATACTGTTTCTAGGACAAATAAAAATAGAGCTGTTAGAATTTTTAACTCATCAAATAGTGGTATACTGTGAGTTCTTCTGGGCACAGTGAGTATAAATTCTTACCTTTTTTTTTTTTTAAAATACTTTGCAAAGATTGTTATCAGTACCCCAAAGTGGTATTCCATATTTTAGGATGGACTGCAATAGGCAAAGTAAACAGTTTTTAAGGCTGGTGATTTTAAAGCTTTACTGAAGTGTCTAAAAGAAAAACAAAACTTTGATAATTTTATTGATAATAGTTCTACTTGTTTGTTCCAGCTAAAATGACAATCAATGCCAATGCCTAAGAAATTAGCTACATCAGTCATATATGATGCTTCATTGTAAATAGCAACATTGAATAAATTAGCATAGATTCTGAAGTCGATTAGCGATGCTCTTTTGACATTTAAAGATAAGTTGTTACTTGTAAGCCAGTTTTTAAGCTTGCTAATTGTCAGTTTGACTTCACGATGGATATTGCGTATGCTTTTGTTAATGAAGAGCAGATCTGTATCGTCCGCAAACAGAACGGTGTGGCAAGGAGAAAGATATTCATGGAGATCGTTGATAAACAATAAAAAACTAGCAGTCCAAACACAGAACCTTGTGGAATACAATACATAATAAACTTTGATACTGAAATATGAATTAATCTCAACATACTGTTTTCTATTACTGAAATATGAGAGAAACCATTCTTTAGTGATAATCCACAATCCATATATTTCTAACTTGTGTAACAGGATTTGATGATTCACTGTATCAAAACTTTATACAAATCAACCAACATGCCTAATCCTGTTTCTTCGTTATTAATAGATGGATATAACTTATTTGTAAAGAAAATAGTGCACTACAGGTTGACACACCCTTCCTGAATCCAAACTGAGGAGTCTAACTATTTTGCATATTTAGATAATATGTTACTTTGTTGTACATTAAACGTTCAAGTACTTTAGAGACAACATCTTGTGTGCTAAGTATAGGCTTAAGGTTACTTCAACTTCATACTTTCTCTAGTTCAAGGTAGTCTTCAAAGCAATAATTAGTCACTAAATGTACTTTCACAGTTACAGAAATACTACAAATCATCAAATTCATGCATTTAACTCAATATCAAATGTAATTTTCAAAGAACATGGACAATTTATACTGTGATCCATTTAAGCTTCAGTGATAAAATGGAAAGGGTGAAAATGTGATGACAGGATTTACATATTCCTATGAAGTTTCCTAAATGTAAAAATAAAACTTTTGTCATTTTTAAGTAATGGACTGGCAGTATGTCATAGTTGCACAAAATTGAATTAAGTTACATATGGCTTTATTCTAACACCTAATATGCTTCTTATCAGCAGGGAATGGATTATTAGGTAAATAAACATTTTTTCTACTTACAGTTAAAGGTATGAAACTAAGTATAAACGTTGAACATGTACCACTATCACAAACACAAAAATACATAACTTTAGAATAAAACTATGTGATTAAATATTTGCCATATTTTAGTTATTAGCACATCTTTTATGCATTTTTAGCAACAAACTATATTTTCCATTAAGCTTTGTTTCCCATTTTATTATGTGTGGCAAACATAAGAACTCAGTATGTTGAAACAAAAACTGTGCAACCTTCTGCCATTTTTTGTAACCTTAGATTAAGTTACAAGTTGTCAAGAGCACACTGACATGTTTCAATTGCACTCCATTGCAAACATATATGCATGGAAAAGAAGTTTCACATGTCAGAGTACTCCATCATAGACTGCAAGCTCATCAGCATTCCCCTTTGATTTATTTTTTATGCTCCTCCAGTTGAGAAGTGCCTGGCAATTCCTAACATATGTGTTGCATGATTTGCATATTATTGTTCTTGCTAAAATGCTGAAAGTAAAATGTTGTGAAAGTTTTCAGTTCCAGCAGAATGTTAAAAGAATTCTCAGGTACATTCAGCATGGATGGATGAATTCTAGATTGTCAGCCTTGTGGAAAGTCAACAAAAGCTGGATCAATGCTCCAAAGTAATACAGCATTTATCCAGCAACATTATACTATGAAGCAGGTGCTGTTAGGTGAAATAAGACCCTCTAACTCTCATTTAGGACCTTACAAATGTCATGAATTCTATTCAGATTTATGCAGATCTTTTGCTTTGGCAGATATTAGTCTATTTAAAGTGAAGAATCCACGAAGGCCATCAAATAGGCATTGTGAGTGCAAGTACTAGTGACGTGTGTCTTATGAAATCTACAGAGCAACTTCATGTGACATATACCGATCATTCTCCCAATACCAGGCAATGCTCCATGAGAATCGGCAGAAATTTTTAATGAACAATTTAGAGAAGACACTAACTCCAAAGAATTTTCAACAAATTGACATGTCATGTCATAACTTCATTACTGGCGAGTTGTCATAACACTATTTTTATTACAACTTGTTCTATTATGAAAAATGAAAGCACATTTGTTTTGCTTTATTTTAGTAAATGTTTTTAACTTTTTGATAAACATACTCCTAATTATTAATTTATAAATAAATAAATTTAACACTTTTAGCACCTAAAAGTCTGTTCCCTACTTATCAGAAAAGTTATGTTGCATATATTATTCTCACAGAAATGTTGTCAAAAATTAGTAACTAACAGCATTCATTTTAACGATTTCATCAGAATTTTATACTTCTATACATCAAGTAGGATTATTCAAAAATGAAATATTTATCAGCCTAATAAATATACAGCTAGAAAGACTGCAACTAGGACTACAAATTTATAACAAATAGGGTTTATATCATTTGGAAGTACCATGCTCAGGTTAAAATTCTATGCACTGCACATTAACCACCATAAAATTATGCACCTATACTGCAACTAAGGTCCAAACAAAACAGCATCTAACATGCTCATCTGTGATTTCTACATGGGGTCATTCTTTTTTATTTAACCGTTGTCATCATTAAGATAAATAAAAACACCAGTTGTTGCTGAGCACACTTTATTTATCACTTAGGCACTAAGCATAGCACAAACATTACATTTGAGTCACTTTTAGCAAACTCAAAATACAACACAACTGCACTGGCACTGTCAACTTTTCATTTTGTAACTATTTAACTAATTGAACTCAACTGCCAAGCAACAACAACCCCTTATGTAGACCTAGCTTACAAAGCAGAATGTTCTAGAAAGGGAGACTACTAGAACGTGCCAAAAGGAATGTTCTGAAACAAGGAAGCAGCACATAATGGTCTATTGTTCAGTTGGCCGGTCGAAAGTCCCACCCAGGTGGCCGGGCCGGGCCGGGAGGCGCTTACCGGCGGTCTACAGGTAGCTTCACACACAGTCACAACACTGCTCCCTCTTTAGGGCTGGTCTTCCAAACCAGCACTGTCATAGCGGGCTAGACAGCATCTTCCCTTAGGGCAGCCTCTGGATGTGGTAGACTAACCCATTGAGCTTCACCAAATGGTACGGTCCTTACCATGGTTCTTGAAGCTTAGGGCAATGCCCCTTGGTCCTGTTAGGGTGATACAACCACACCAGATCATCCTGCCGGAAGCCTTAGCTAGTGGTTTTGCCGTTCGTAACGGCTCATTAGCTCGCTGCCTAACTGGATGTGTTGACGAGCCATTCCGTGCACATCGTGAGGACGGTCTACGAGGTTCTCCACATAGTCGACTGGCAGATGTTTTACCCAGAAAGCTCGCAAACATCAGGTCGCATGGAACACGCAGCACCCTGCCGAAGACCAGCCTAGCAGGTGTACAATCCGTATGGTGTCGAGCGGTAGCACCCAAAAAAAGCGGCAACCTAACATTGCAGTCCCTCTGGTGATTCTCAACGTTCTTCCTCGGGTGTTCAAGAGTCTTGATATACCGCTCGACCATGCCGTCTGACAGCAGGTGGAGAAGCGTTCTATGCGTTTTGTGCATTCCAAAGTCGCTCCAGTGCTTCCCTCGTCAGTTTTACTCGAAATTGGTGCCCTGATCGCTGTGTAGCCCTATAGATACCCCAAAGTGGCAGAACAGCTCTTCCACGAGGCAGTCCGCGATACTATTCCCCTCCTGGTTAGGAATGGCGTATACCTTCGGCCACTTGAAGTAATCCATGATCACCGGAAAAAACTTGCTATCCCTGTCGGACGCAGGAAACAGTCCAGCTATTTCGATGGGGATGCGTTCGAAGAGTGCTACCACGTAATACCCGTTGCTAGTTTGTCGGCCACGACTCGCTGCACACACACATGGCACTGGCGGCACCACACACTCAACGCCTACCCGTAGCATCAACCAGTGTACCTTTGTCGGAGCTTGTCGATCGTTCTGTTTAGGTCCAAGATTTCCTCCTTAAGTCCCCGCGTGTACCTTCCCCAGGACTTCCGTCACCTTATTCCAAGGAAGAATCAACTGCTCTCTCTGTGTCCCCCGACAGATGACTCCCGAACTCTGAACAACGCAACCTTTCTTGGTCTTCAATGAGTACCATTGGATCCAGTAGGACTTTTACACACCACTCCTCTAAACTCGGCCTAGTTCCTGTCTCCACTTCTCTCAGAAGCGGCCCCAAGTCGCCTTCCACCAGCTGCTCCCTCCTCAGGCTTGCATTATCGCATTATCTGAAGGCATCGCCGAAATAACAGACAGCTGCGGCGCGCGCCTTTTCTCCACCTTGGTGCATGAGCCACGCTTATCTGTGCAGGACCTCCTTGGCAATGCATGGCTTCCGCATTAGTGGATTCTTCCTCTCTGATGTTCCGATTTGAAGTTGTACTCTTGGAGCCTCTGGACGCAACAGGCTGTCTGGCCCTCTAGGTTCTTAAAGCTCAACAGCCAGGTGAAGGTGGAGTGGTAAGTCCTTAGGTGGAATGGTTAGCCGTACAGGACTTAAGGAAATGTTCCAACTCCTTCACTACTGCAAGAGCTCCCGCCGGATAACGCAGTAGCTCTTTTCCACCTTGGAGAGTGTCTTGCTGTAGTACGCTATTACCCGCCCCTGCCCATTCTGGACCTGGGGTTGTACGCCTCCAATAACGCTGTCGCTGGCGTCAGTGTCCACTATAAAACCTCCGCCCAGTTGAGAAAAACTCAAAACAAGCGCACTGCAGAAAGCTGACCCCAGCGACTGAAACGCGTTCTCGCCCTCTTCTGTCCAGATGTAAGGCCGGTGTGAGACGACTGAGGGGCTTCGCAATGTTGCAGAAGCCTTGACAAATCGGCGGTAGACGCTGCATAGGCCCAGAAAACTGCGCAACTCTCATTTAAGACTTTCGGGCGAGGACAAACTCTCGCAGCCCGAACCTTCCCCGGATCCGTGGCAACACCACATATTGAGACTATGTGGCCCAAGCAGTTAACCGTTGTCCTCCGTGGTCTAGGGGTACCGTGCTAGCCTCTAGTTCCCAAGGTCAAGGGTTCAACCCCAGCGGAGGGCGATGGATTTTTTCGGGCGTAAAAATTCTTAGCACGACTTCCTTCGGAAGGGAAATAAAGCCGATGGTCCCGTTTCGTGTATTTACGGCACGCAAAAGAACCTCGAGTCTGATAAAGAGGCCTCTGAGCAACATCTCCGGTCTTTTACGCCCAATATAGAATAGAACGCTAAGAATCATAGCAGTTAACGGGCGTCCATAAATAAAGCTCAATTTTAATTTTCCTTGTAGAAGAGCTGGCACTTCTTTGCTTCAGCTTCAAGTTGGTTGGTTGGTTGGTTGGCATCCTGCAATCTAGTGATACCTTGCTCAGGTCTTTGAGATGGTCTTCGAAGGTGCTGCCAATGAAGATGTCCAGGTATAGCAGCGTCGTAAGTCAATCCTCTCATCACTGAATCCAATAGGCGGTGAAACGTGGCTGGTGCGTTGCAGAGACAGTAAACTGCCAAAGTCCTTGGCATGTCGAGAATATGGTCTTCTGCTTGTCTTTGAGTTCTAGAGCAACTTACCAGTATCCCGATTTCAGATCTGAGGTCGAGAATCACTGGTAACCAGAAAGGGTGTCCAGGATGTTGTGAACCCGGGATAAGGAAAAACAGTCCTTTGGGATGATTGCTTTCAGCTTCCAATAGGCCACGCAGAAACTTAGCTAGCCGCTGTTCTTCACCAGGACTACAGGGGAGGACATAGGGCTGTCGGACTCTTCGATAATCCCCCTAGACCGCATGTCCTCCAGCATGACTCGTACCTCCGCTTGCTTTTCGAGAGGAACACGCCTTTGTGGCTGCCGGATAGGTCGGGAGTAGGTAGGACAGATCTGGCGCACTAAAATGGTGATACATGGGAGAGATATGGAATACGAGGGGAGGCTAAGGAGAAAATGGGTTAATGGTGTTCGAGGAGGTTCTGAGAATAATTTAGGGTTCATTGGAGATGGACAGGAAGGGTTATGCACGTTCGTTGTTGGGTATGTTCTTCAATGTATCCGCTGTACGATTTATGTATAACGTACTAACTTTCAATGATGATATCTAGCCTAACCTAATACCAACCATTTTAACAAAGCTAACCCATTCTCCATCACCTAACCTAATCTTAACCATTCTCTCACCGTTTATTCTATCCTACCATCGCATGTTATAATCTCGCATAGAACATCCCAACTTAACCTAACTTGAGACATCCAACACTAAGCTAACCTAAACCAGAAGAACCAAATTTATGGTCTAAATGGAAAACCTCTAATTGCCCTAAATGGATCCATAAATCAGCTAAACGGTTCCTTAAATCAGTGACTTTTCGGGATACTTTGATGGTATTTTGAAGTTTAATGGGGATTTTAGAGCACTGGCACAGGCATTTCGAGCATCTTTCCAGTTCTTACGAGCGCTTTTACAGGCATTTCAGCCACTGAAATATCCATTTCGGAGGCACCTTTACGAGCATTTCAGACCCTGGAACAGGTAATTTTTTTCGGTTATTTTGTTACATTTCAGAGGCCCTTACACACGTCCACTACCCTCCCAAAAAAACCTTCAATTACTCAGCTCCGAGATGGCGAAGAGGAAGCATCGCAGAGCCGCCAAGCCTGCTAAGGCAGGAATCTCCTCTTCTGCCCCGGCATCTACCAAAGGAACATCGCCGAAGCCGCCACAACCTGGGCCAACCTACGTCTCGGCCGCAGCTTCAGCAGTCGCCGCCACACTCATCGGCATCCACGTTGCCGATTCTGGGAACTTTCCAGGCACCGCAGAGCCAGCCTGTGCCTCAAGGGAGGTACAGTGTTGTCATCACAGGGGTCCCGAGGGACCTGCCAGTCAGGCTCCTCAACATCGCAGCTCACCAGCAGTGGCCTTCAACAGGATCATCGGAGCACAGGGACCCACGTCGCTCGTCAGGATGGAGCTTACAGACCCTGGCGACTACGAAGCGACCTGGAAGGTTGGCCTGCCCTTGTTAGGGCGGTGCTTACGCATCGAGGCCAACCGAGTGGAACGTCAGGCTCCCTGCAGGCGCTGCTGTGCCTACGAGCACAATGAGACGTCCTGCACAGCACAACCAAGGTGCCACTACTGTGGTGCCACCAGCACAACGGCATCGTGCAAGCAGCATGACCTTCGCCGCTGCCGCTACTGTGCCACATGTGGAAGGTTCAACACACTTCACCGGCCAAGCGCTCTGACCCCTGCATCGTCGCAGGAAGGCACCGCCAAAGCCACCAGCACTAACCTCGCCGCAGACGATCACTCCGCATCCGCCGACACCAGCACCATCACCAACGCCGATTATCGAGGAAGCCCAGGGCCTACGCGACGCCGTTCAGGATCTCCACGCGGAGTTCCTGTACATGACGACGAAGCTGACAGCCCTAGAGGGACTCATCAGGGACCTTCAAGACACCTTAGCTGCTCAGCAGGTTTTTCTAGCTGGGCAGTTCGAGACCATCACATCCAGAATCAGCACCATCGACAACTCCATCCAGAACTCATCTACAGCCTCAGACACGATCGCTCAACACCTCGACACCATAGACATGACGCTCAGATCTCTGGACGCACAGCAGCATCAACTTCGAACCCACTTCCAGCAGCCAGTCAAACCGGAGGCCCCAAGCAATCGCCGAAGGCCTCCGAACAGCACAACGTACACCGAAGAATACCACAGCAGGGCACTTCAGTTTCACCAGCAGTAAGTTCTACACCAACCTATCTCTTTCACACAATTACAATTTTCATTCTTTCCTAAATCCTCGCTATTTTCACTAGTGTTACAGTCAGGTTTCATGGCTGCAATCTAGTATCTACCTTTACCCGCTCCCGCCCATAGGGCGGAACCCAAAAGCCTTCAAGTACTAAAGCGGGTGCTATGCGGGACCGCAAAAAACCACGTTTATTCCACTTTTCCTTCTTCCTTTTTCCTTCCGGTGGAGTTTTTAGTGGGTATGCCGACTATTGATGAGTCCCACACTCTAAGTCCCGACTCCCATCGGGGCTGCGGTAAGTGATTAAATCATTTATCCTCCACTCGAAAAGAAACCTTTAATTCACTACTGCAGATCACACATTCAGCTCCGAGATGGCTAAGAAGAATGTTCGTAGAGTCGCCGATCCTGCTAAGTCGGCATCCGCCGAGGAGAAACTGACGCAGCCGCCGCAGCCCGGGGCTACTTACGCCTCGACGGCCGCTTCGCCACCATCCACCGCAGTCTCCCGCGACTGCCTCCGCAGTTGCCACCACCTTCACCGGTGTCCACGCCACCGATCCTGCAAGCCACCCAGCCTGCGCAGGTCAAGCCTGTACTTCATGGGAGGTACAGCGCTGTCATCCGAGGGGTCCCGAGGAACCTGCCAGCCAGGTTCATCAGCGCAGCTCACCAGCAGTGGCCTTCAGCCTTAAAGTCCACTCGGATCTTCGGAGCTCAGGGACCCACGTCGCTCGTCAGGATCGAGTACGCAGACCCTGGCGACTACGAAGCGGCCTTGAGGGTGGGCCTGCCCTTATTAGGGCGGTGCTTACGCATCGAGGCCAGCCGATTAGAACGCCAGGGTCCCTGCAGGCGCTGCTGTGCCTACGGGCACGAGGAGACAACCTGCTCAGCACACCCAAGGTGCCACTACTGTGCTTCCGCCAGCACAACAGCATCGTGTAAGCAGCACGACCTTCGCCGCCTCCACTACTGTGCAACTTGTGGAGGGTCAACGCACTTCGCCGGCCAGGCGCGCTGCCCCCTGCATCCCCGCAGGAAGGCACCGCCGAAGCCACCAGAACCTACATCGCAGCCAACGACAGCTCCACAGCCGCCGACACCATCACCAGCGCCGACACCAACATCACCAGCGCCATCATCGCAGCCACCAAGGAAATCCAATGCCTAGGCGACGCCGTTCAGGCTCTTCACGCGGAGTTCCTGAACATGTCGGCGAAGCTGACAGTCCTGCAGGAACTTATCAGAGATCTCCAAACCACGTCAGCTGCTCAAAAGGTTTCCCTGGCTGGGCAGCTGGACACCACAGCAACCAGACTTCACGCCATAGAAGACACCATCCGGAACTCAGCTCCAGGTTCCAGAGTGAAGAAAGACCCAGAGAGAGTCGCACGCTTCTTGCACCAATGCACGGAGTTCAACCAGCAACAGCATCATCATCCTCAATCCTAACTTCCATTCTCTTCCAAACCCTCACCATTCCCACTAGTGTTGTGGTCAGGTTTCATGGCTGCAACCTAGTAACTACCTTTATCCGCTCCCGCCCATATAGCGGCAGCCACCAGCCTTCAATTACTAACGCGGGTGCTATGCGGGACCGCACAAAGCCACGCTTTAATCCACTTTTGCTTCTTCCATTTTACTTCCGGTGGAGGAGTTTTAGTGGGTATGCCGACTATTGGCGAGTCCCACACTCTCAGTCCCGACTCCCATCGGGGCTGGGGTTAGTGACTGAATCATTTTCTCCTCCACTCGAAAAAAACCTTCAATTGCGTTTGCTTCGAGTCGAGAAAGTCGTTTCCTCTAAGCGAAATCAGCTCTAGAGCGTGTTGAGAAGTCACCAAGGTGAAGTGTGCTCCTTTGAATAAGTCGGCCAAGGATATAGATCGGTATTTATAAGGAGTTTTGTTGAATTTAGCAGATTTTAGATGGACAGCGCTACATTCCAGGAAGTATTTCCAATGACAGTCTGATAAGTGTCGTAAGAGCTTTCTACAAACCTATCGCAAGAGGCGACAAGAAATGGGTTGTAAGCCACTGTTCAAGTGCAAGCATTGTGAAAGATTCAACAATAGTTATAAGAAGAACGTCATGAAGAGACGCGTAGATTCACTACGCCTTGCAAGAAAATGAGTCTGAGCCTACGAAACATCAACTACTATCAATAATGGATGAGGGCTGCGATATGAGAGTACGAAACGGTCTTTGAAGAGCATCCGAAATCTTACTTCATTCGCCGTGATTCATCCAAGGATACAAGGTTTATCTACTGGATGCAAAGCAGCGTATAATTCAAGCAGTTCAGAAGGAGCTCAGAGTTCATAAATCTGTGAACATTAATCTACTGCTTGAATGTCCATTTGTAAACGCTGTGGCGAAACAGCAGATAAAACCTTTAAAACACGTAATCAGGCCGTGTTTCTAGAAACGGATCTGGACTGCATGTTAGATGTGAAATTAAAGAAATTAACTGCTGAAATGGAGGAGTCACAACTTAAGGGCAGCAACTGGGCTTTGCTTGCTGTGGAAGGTGTTCGGCTTCGTGTTAACAAATACAATCCCCTTCGAGGAAGCAGTCATATTCTTTGCCAGCATCTGTTGAAGCAAGAAAAGCGTGTATAAACCCACGGCACTACCTGATGAAAAATACTTTTATGTATGCTATCCTTGCAAAATTCATACAAAAGGACCCACAACGTGTGAGCAAATACCGGCAACTTAAAGATCGGCATGATTTCTCATGCGTTTCGCTTCCTACGACATCAGTTCAAATCCCAAAGTTTGAGAAAAGAATAACATGTCTATAAATATGTTTGGACTAAATGGGAGCAAGACGCGTATCCTATGAAAGCCGTTGATGAAGAACTGGCCGAGCATCGTGACCTCCTGTTGTGTGGTTCTACTGGGCTACAACACCATGTTTAAATAAAGAATTTCGAGAAGCTTGTTGGACGTCCGAAAACTGAACATGGTGGTGTGATATATACGTGTAAGCGTTGCTTCACGCATTTTGATAATCGATATGGACGAAGCGGGCTGGAAAAGCTACAACATTCCACTATCTGTAGACAACATGACATTGTTCGGATAGTTATGTCCACGAAAGATAACCCTACCGTGCAATTAAAAAATGTAGAGGGGATGATCGCACAACCCTATGTCATCAATGCAGACTTTGAGAGCATTCTGACGCCATATCATACATGCCCTGCTAATCCTGAATTTTCCTTTACAATGCCATATCAGAAACATTCTCCGATGAGCTTTTGCGTTACGTCAAGCCGTCATTCAGACGGTCATCCAGCGTTGAAAGTCTAGAAACTGGTCTTCCTACTCAACCCTATGTATATCGTGATGTGATGCTGCTCAGAAGTTTATGGAATACCTAACACTCCTAGCGAAGTAGATCGATGGCATATGCAAATCTTCTAAGCCTCTGAAACTTACAGATGAACAGCAAACGGATTTAGAGTCTTCTACAGAGTGCTACTTACGTGCTAAGGACTTTACAGAAGAGAACTACAAAGTGTGCGACTACGACCACAACTGCGGCGAATACCGAGGAAGTCTGCATAAGTGCAATTTAGCCTGCAAAACGCCTAAATAAATTCCTGCCTTCTTGCATTACCTTAGCGGATATGATTCCCATTTCATCATCAAGGAGCTGCGATGTCAAGCGAGAGAGTAAAACGTGATTCCTAACTCTAAAGGAAGCCACATCTCTCTTAGTATGCTGGGGATATAAAGCTCCGGTTTCTGGATAACTATCGTTTGAGTATCAGCCTGGATAAGCTAGCAAAAAACTTAGCAGCATATCCCGAAACAGAGAAGTACTTTGCTCGTAAGAAGTCGAGCTTGATGACTCGTAAGGATGCTTTTCCATATCATTACGTCACTCCATGGGATGTCTTGAATGAGAAAGAATTGCCTTCAAGGGAAGCATTCTACAGCAAATTAAATGAAGAAGAAATTAGCTTTGAATGCGACCATGGTAAAAACGTGTGGGAACAGTTTACCATAAGAGATTCAGGAGGATACAGCGACCTCTACTTAACTTCAGATGTACTCCTCGTGGCTGATGTCTAAGAAATTCAAAGAGCAGACCCTGAAAAAACAAAGTTGATCCTGCTCATTATTTCACATCTCCTGGACTTGCGTGGGACGCCATGCTTCTATATACTGGAATCGAACTGCAATTGCTACAAGATTGCGATCAGCTTCTCATGGTGGAATCTGGTGTAAGAGGAGGTTTATGCCAAGTTTCCCACCGCAATGCAGATGCTAGTAACACTTGCATGGAGAAGCTTGACGATACTAACCAATTTGGTTGGGCAATGTGCCAGGCCCTTCCTTATGGTGGATTTGAGTGGTTTTCCGATATAATATCGATCTAAACTGTTTGAAAGAAGATGGCCCTCACGGATACATTTTAGACGTGGATATCGAATATGCTGCCGAGCTCTATGATCTGCATGATTATTTACCATTCTTGCCCGAGTATCTGAAACCAAAGAAATATTTTACAAAGAAGCTAATTCGTCACCCTGGACCTCGACGAAAGTATGTTGTCTACTATAAAACCTTGAAACAGGCTCTCCCTCTCATGTACTATAGCCGACAAAAATTCATGGTGCATTACCATTTCGACAACCGCGATGGTTAAAACCTTACGTATAATTTAATAAGCTACGGCAAGGTGCTAGAAACGATTTTGAGGATTTCTAAAAGCTGTTCAACAATGCTATGTTCGGGAAAACAACGCAGAACTTCCGGAACCGGGTGGATATACGGCTTGTGACAGATCGTAAAAGGTTGGAAAAACTTATAGCTAAATCCAAATTCATTGATAGAACTATATATGGAGATAACGGCTGTAGATATTGTTTCACCAGATTTTGTTTAACAAACCTATGTACATAGGCATGAAAGTGCTAGACACTTCAAAAACCTTCATGCACACGTATCAATATATGTTACTTCCGTGTTATGGTGCTGACAACCTGAAACTCTTGTATATGGATACTGATTTCTTCATAAATTGTGATTACAACAGATGTACAGCAGCATAAACTACAGATGACCGAGCACCTAGATACCTCTGATTACCAGACAGACCATATATGCTATTTAGCACAAAACAAAAAGGTGTTGAGAAAATTCACATATGAAGTCAACAGAAAAGTATTCAACACTTTGTAGGTCTCAGACCTAAAATGTATGGGCTCGATATTAATGGAGGTGTAACTAAAAAGCTTAAGAGTATTAATCGGAGCGCCATTAACCACGGTATTACAATCAATGGTTACGTGGATTGTTTAAAAAGCAATGAAGTCATAATAACTCCGATGAATTTAATCCCGTCTCACCATTATATTGTTTCAACAGTTGAAGCTAACAAAATCGCTCTATCACATGACGACAAAAGAGGGATTGCAAATGATGAAATATCTACATACGATTATGGTCAATACAGCACTGTAGGTCCTACATGCCCTAATATAATGGCTTTCTCCGTGAGCCTGCTTACAGAAAATGAATGTTTGCTCAATTATCACTCACATAACCTGCATATACACGATGAAGAAAGAATAATAATAGGTAATGGGAGTGGAAGGCGGTAACTCTGCCATTAGGAGTAACTTTTCCTGCTGGTCTCAAGCCCAAATAAAAGAGAAGACGCTAACAACAAACTAAAATAAAGCTAGGTTGACGTAAAACGTTCTAATTAAGGCCCTCAAGTAATGAAACATGAATAAAGCGCTGCAATTTCGGTAAAGGAAATAGAGGTTAGCTTTGGTTGGTGCTGGATAGCTCTGAATGGGCTTGGTTAGGGTAGACGGTTGCAGGATGTATGATAATAAATGCCTAGTTTAGGTTAAAATCATTGGTGCCAGGTTAGGCTGTTATTAGAATAGGTTAGATGATTACTGGATAGAATACATGATGAGAGGATAGTCTGGGATAGGTTAGGTTACGCTAGGCTCGCAAGATTGTCTAAGTTATGAAGGATGGGTTAGCTTAGGTCGTCTTAGCAACGTGTTGGTCTCGTTTGGTTACTTTTGTGAGTTTTGTCACGTTTTGTGGTTACGTTTTGGTTATGTTAAACGATGGCATGATAGAATACATGAGAGGATTAGCAGGTAAGGCTGGGATAGGTTAGCTTAGGATGTTTGTGGGAGGTTGGGCTAGACGATGGCGGTATGGAGTAGATGGTGAGAAGATTATTCAGGCCAGGTTAGGTTGGGATATTTGAATCTGCTTCAGAATGACTGTAAACCAAACATACTTTATCCCTCCTCCTCATACGCTAGCAGCTCGCCATTCAGAAAAGGACTTCAAAAGTATATAAAAATACTGTAACAGCACACTGAATGCTTATGAAGTATCCGAGAATGGGTGAAAAATAGCGTAAATACTGTAAAAAGGGTGAAAAACCCAACAAAAAGTACTATCAAATTCTTGTAAAACATAGCAAATGGACATTAAAACAAGATCAAGCTACTACAAAACGTGAAATACTTGTTAAAATATAGTACACTGTTTTCAAAGCGTTCGAAATGTGAAAAAGAATCCAAAGCCTTGTGGTAGCGCTCCAAATACCTCTACCAGAGCTCGAAATACCCATTCCTACAATCAAATGTGTAAAATGGTCGTAAAGGCTTTGAAATACCTTCAAAATGACCCCCCAAATATACTAAAAGTGCCTCTCATCCCGAAAATATCCCCTCCAGTCCGTAAAGTACCTTCGAAATGACTGGATAGCTGCATAAGAGTACTTTAGAACAGCATAAAATACCTTTAAATGTCTCGAAGTACACTAAAAACAATACCAATATCCTGCAAACCCTGCTCCAGTGGCTAAAATACCATCAAAGTACCCCTATATGTTCACACCAGCGTTCCAAAGTATGCTAAAAGCTTATACCTGAAAATAGCTGCAACAGTGGCTGAAATATCCAATGCCCCTAGATGCTAAGCAATACCCGATTCAGTGTCTAAAATGCCTTTAAAATGCTGCAAATGCATGGAAATCTGTATAAAAATACTTAAAAATAGCACAAAATACCCTCAAAATGTCTCTAAGTGTCCTAAACCCTGTAGAATTATTCTGAAAATATCTATCCCGTTGTCTAAAGCCCCTTCAGAACGTCTTGCAATGCATGAAATAGCGCTGCCCATGCTCCGAAAATGTGCTAAACTCTTATGCTAATCGCCCAAAAAAATAGCTGCGCCAGTGGCTAAAAAGCCTTCGAAATGCTCTAAAATGCCTGATAATACCTCGCCCCAGTGTCTAAAATATTCGTAAAAGGGGTCAATACGTCTTCAGGGCATTCCCAATATGTTCTAAAGTACCTGCTCCGGTGTCTAGAAAGTCTTTAAAGGTGGGTACAACATCTTCAAAGGCCTCTGAAATGTAACAAAATAACCGAAGGGAAAGTCTGTTCCGGAGACGACTGAAATGCTAGTAAAAGTGCTTCAGAAATGGCTATTTCAGTGTCTGAAATGATGTAAAAGCGCTCGTAAGAAATTGAAAAATGTTCGAAATACCTGTGCCAGTGCTCTAAAGGCCTCAAAGTGTTCAAAATACCACCAAAGTATCCCGAAATGTTTATAGAAGTACCCCTAAGTTACGGATTTAAGGAACCGTTTAGCTGACTATGGATCCGTTTAGGGCAATTAGAGGCTCTCCATTTAAACCATAAGATTGATTCTTCTGGGTTATGTTAGCTTTTTTAGAATCGGTTGGGTTAAGTTAGGTTTGTGTTGCATTTCTCAGGTTAAAGTTAGGATGTTCTGTGCGAGATTACGGCATGCGATGGTAGGATACAATGATGAGAGAATGGTTAAGCTTAGGTGAGGTTAGACGATGAGAGAATGAGTTGGGTTAGCTTTGTTAGAATCGTTGGTATCGGGTTAGGCTAAATATAATCATTGAAAGTTCGCACGTTATACATACATGGTACATACGTCGTACAGAGGATGCGTTGAACAACATACCCAACAACGAATGTGCATAAACCTACCTCTCCATCTCCAATAAACCCTAAATTATTCTCAGAACCACATCGAACACCGTCAAACCCATCCTCCTTTAGCACCTCCCCTCATATTCCCTATCTCTCCCATGTATCACCAATTTTCTGTCCCTCGACCCTTCCTAGCCAAGCATTTCACCTCGTTTTCTCTCTCTCTCTCTCTCCCCCACGTATCACCACTTTAGTGGCCAAATCTGTACTTCTCTACCTACTGCCGGGCGTCTCCGTGTCGACACGGTGGAGTACTCGGTCGATGCGGCCGTAATCGGTGTCTCCTTGGCTGAAGGCAGACTGGAATTGCCTAAGTAGCTGCCGGACCCTCTCCAGTTTTACCGTGGTCAGATGGTCGACCGCCCTCTTTAGTAATTCCCAGGCTGGGGCTCAAGTCTTGCGACGGTGCTGGCTCAAATCCGTAGTACGGCAATATATTCGCAGCTGGCTTGCATTTACCTACATCGACTCCGGCCTATATGTCCCAAACAGTGTCCCATGGCACTTCTTTCCGCCAAGGTAACAATGTCTTGGCAACGCATAAATCATCCAAAGGTGTCTTCCGGGCCAAAACAAGGTTCTTTGACCGTTGGTCTTTCGGACGCAACTTCAAAACACGCTTGCTTCTTGCGAGCACAAGCATATCCTCCGTCAGAATCAGCCTGCAAAGCTCCGGATATTCGTTGGGGCTCTGGAGCGTCACCTCGGTTCGGCCGAGTCGCAAGACCCTCCTGCCGACGTTGGCCGTTGCATCGTTGCTCCTGAGGACATTCAGTCCGAGTAACACATCCTCAGCCACCCCCGCGAAGAACATCCACATTCTTACGATGCTCCACTTCAAGATACACTCCAGCAGGGCCTAACTCTCCACAAGCAAGTTATCGCCCGATACCGTCGCTAGCTGGTAGGGCCGATTGGGTTTCCTTGACGGCAAGCCGTTCGCCACGCCAGTTCTGACAACGGCCACGGATCCAACTTCTCCAACAGTATCCGCCACAACTTCCCTTGTATCCAGTCGTCCGCGGCGAGGCTTTCATCCATTCCCTTGCCCAAGGCACGCAGCGTCACTCGACGGGGTGGTAGTGATGCCCCCGACGTACCCCTCGCCAAGCCGGTGGTTATTCGTTTTCCGCCTGCTCGTCGGTTTGGTCTGGGCAGTCCTTCACTAAGTGTAATGGCTGGTCACACCCTTAACACACACCACTTTAAAATCTTCGTCGACCATTGGGTTGATCCTCTGTCCCCGCCGTAGGCAATATTCCTAGTCTAAGAGGCAGGTGCAGCCGTTAACTTGGCCGACTCTATCGTCAACGCGGCCATTAGAGCTTCGTGGATGGTTTTGTAGTCGCCGATCAGGACAATGTATCTCGGCGTCACACCCCGTCGACAAAGGAGAAGGCAGCTTCCTAATCTGCCGCCCGTCCCTGGAGACCGGCTATCAGCTATGCGGCTTCCTCCTCTGCTCAACATCGGTTGTGGGAGGCGACGGCTGCGATTTGTCGGCGGAAAACTTCGATAGTAGATGTTCCGTCGTATTTGTATGGTTTGACGCGTGCATATATTGTGTCGCGTCTTGGCGTCTCGACCTTCAAGTCCTTATGTCTTCCGTTAAGCATTTCGTCCAACACGACGTTTCTTGGGGCGCTTCCTATCCTCCAGGACCTTAACGCGTTGGCCAAGGACATTCACCTATCTGCCGAACTCTTCCCCGTCTTTCTTCACGCCAGCTAGTTGTTCAACTTTGATCGATGCCTCTACCTTCATCTTGGGCATTTCTGTCTTCATTTCTTCCTTTATATTAATTTCTGTCTGCATCTTCTCCATTGCTGAAATCCCTGTGTTATTTCACTTCCCATCTTGTCCATTCCGGATAACATTTTCGTCTACATCTTCTCCATTAATTTTTGAAGCATTTCCTCCTTCAAAGCTTTTATATCCCACTTCTAACACCAATGTAACAAATGAAAACATCAGTTGTTGCTAAACACACTTCATATATCACTTAGGCATTCAGCGTAACACGAACGTAACATTGTAACTTTTGGCACATACCCGGTACACAACTGATCCATCGAATCACAACTCACAACTGAACTGCACTTTCACTGTCCCTTTTCAATTCGTAACTTTTTAACTGAACCCAACTCTCGGGAAAGAGCGGCCTCTTATATAGACCTCGCACACAAAGCGGAATGTTCTAGAAAGGGAAGCTACAATATGCCAAAAGGAATGTTCTGGAACACGGATGCGACACAGAAATGGCTATTGTTCCGACAGCGGTCGAAGGCCCCACCTAAGTGCCGGGCCGGGAGGCGCTTACGGCGGCCCGCGGGTAGCTTCGCTCGCGCGGTCACAGTAATATTAAATGCCTTAAATAAACTAATGTTACTGGTAGTCATGTTATACGTTCTTTTCTATAGATCCTATTTGTGCAGCAGGTATGTGGCTTCATGGGTATATTTAAGTGAACACAGTGATAAAAAAAAGGTACCAAATACTGAAACACGTCCAATAATAACCGAAAGAGCAAAATTCAATCAAGGTTCTGTCTCAAGGACTCAAAAATATCTAAAACAATGTTTTTTATAAACTGGAAATTAAGAGCCGTATCAGATTTCTGAGGACGATGAAAGTTCAAAAGACAGAAGCAACAAAAGAAACCACCACTCTTTAAAACAGAAAAAGATAAGTTCAAAAGATTCACATATCATCCCTGGGCAAACAGCAAATTACAAAAATTTGGCATCACACAGTAGATACACTATCAAGAACTTAATAGGCAATTCTCAAAAGAACAAAATCACACCACAGCTAAATTAGGAATTAATCAGATCAATTAAGCAGACTGCCATTAGATATACTCACAAAGGACCAAACATATTCTGAAAACAAACTAAAGGATCATCCAAGGTGCATAAAACTGTAACATGTTGAAAAATCAGCAGTAGCCACCCATTTCTTTTTACACTCCCCATGTTATAAAACTTAGGGAGAGCCAAAAAATTACGAACCGGCTGCCCGGCGTTTTCCCCTTCCACGTCCTCGGCGCTCATTGCCATCTGCCACTATCATAGAACGGCGCGAATGAAACCATATAACATTTTTAAAACTACTTCTAAAGGCTTTACTTGCCAACTTTATGAAAGGAGATGCTGTAACTGGCCACTGTCATTGTCCGTACATTTTTGGCACCTCTTTAGGAAGCTATCCATCACTCGCCGTAGCTCACGTTGAGAAATGCTGGCAATTTACTGGCGGATATTTTGTTTTAATTCTTCCAGGGTGTGGGTTTGTCTTGTACACTTTGTTTTAAGTTACCCAAGAGATAGAAAGCACAGGGGGTTAGGTCGGGAGACCGAGGGTGCCACAAATCTCTACTAATAATTCTGTCCACAAACACACTTTCAGTTGTTCTCATCAAAATATGGGTCGCATGAGCTGTTGCAGAGTCTTGTAAAAAGGCAAAATCACGCTTCCTGTCTGTTAATTCTCTAAAAACAGGGGGCAAAATTGTGTTCACGTATGCACGGGCTTCAACTATTGACTCAAAAAAAATTAGCCCTATAACTCTTTCGCAGTCTTTGAATTTCTTAGCCTGAACACTTCCTGTGGCCTGAAATTTATTGTAAAGTTCATGAATTGTTGTACGGCCTGGAACTTTTACACCTGGAAATCTTTCTGCAAATCGTACTTTCACTTGGCACATTGACTGAGTTAACACATACGAATCATAAATAAATACACGCTGTGCAGTAGAAAACATACACTGAACCATATTATATTTTGTGACTAAGTACAGGACAAAACAAGAAATAACTCGTAAAAACTTAACTAAATGACATCACCGTCAACTCAATACTGCATTTCACACTACAGAGCAAAAGCACGTCAACAGCGTGACCTTGTTTATAGCAGCAGTGCGTTATGTTTCCACACACCCAGTGGAAAAATACTGCGCAGCCGGTAATATTGTTCATGAAGTACCCCTTCATGAAAAAAAAATTGGTGTATGGCGTGCCATAAGTGGAGAAAGTGTTATAGGGCCAATTTTTTTCGAGTCAACACTTGACGCCCGTAAATAAAATTTTGCCCCCCCCCTTTAAGAATTAGCAGGCAGGGAGTGTCATTTTGCCTTTTTTCAACAAGAATCTGCAAGAGCTCATAAAACAAAGTGTACAAGACAAGCTCACACACCCTGGAAGAATTAAAACAAAATATCCGTCAGGAAATTGCCAGCATTTCTCAACGTGAACTATGGCGAGTGATGGATAATTTCCTAAAGAGGGGCCAAAAATGTAAGGATAACGACGGTGTCCAGTTTCAGCATCTCCTTTCATAAGGTTGGTAAGTAAAGCCTTTAAAAGTAGTTTTAAAAGTGTTGTATGGTTTCATCCGCGCCTTTCTATGATAGCAGCAGACGGCAACGAGCACCGAGAACGTGGACAAGAAAACCACCGCGCAGCCGACTCATAGTTTTTTGGCTCTCTCTGTAGTAACCCAACTGTAAAAGTATACAGTCAATGCAACTTGAAGACAAAGATCTACTTAGAAGAACAAGGATCCAATCATGAACTTCAAAATCCCACTCCCAAACCAATTCAGCAGATTCAGTACCATAGCACCACCATTAGGATTAAAGATCTCATGATTCTTAAACTAGGCCAGCCCAATCTGAACCAAACAAACCAAGAACATTTATCATTTACCATCCAGCTCAGGCATATGTATCCAAAATTTTACATACAGCTATGGAATCTAATATAATTCTGTTGTTCAGAGACTACCTACATACTTGTAATATTTGTCTAAAATTCATTATGATTCACAGCTTAAATCTTCATTTCATTCAAATTGAACATGTAAAGGCACAAATGTGGAGGAAATCTTCAATAAGTTTGATCAGATCCATAGCAACTGGTGCATTAGAAAGCCCAATAACAAAGGCAGCCAAATTCTTCACCTTTATGGGATTAGCCAAATGAATTTTGTGATATTCAAGTTGTTAGATTCAAGTTATAAGCTGGAAGTCTTGCTCAAATACTAGCCCATTGTGCACATAAAATTGTCATACTTTATCTGACACACTGGTGCACCCTTAGCTGGTCTGAAAATGTTACTTCCGCTGGTGATCATTAATTCACTGAGATTACCTAAGTATGTCATATTGCTTAGTTATTTATTACAAAGAAACTAGCAATACATTCCGTAATACACATCTTAAGGAGCCCAAGGATAGTATGATTATGTAGAGATCATCTTAACAATGGCAGGTAACATTTTAGCAGAGATTGTTTCTCATATTGCTAACATTTTTTTCTAAAATTTGCTGCAAATATATTAATCAGTTTTTAACTTATGTATTTTCAGTATAAATGTACACTATTTCATATAATATACAAACAGGATCTTAGGCCAGTTTTTATGGGTTAATTTTCTGGTGTTTTGTTCTTGGTTGTAATGTTTGATACATTCTTCAGCATTTAAAATGTGCCTTACAAGGCAATTGTTAAGTTTATCAGTGTTAACTAAAATTTGCAAGGCAAATGTGTTATGTCACCAAGCTCATCCAGCTTTTACAAGTATATATAATTTTTGCAAAAGCACAAACTCACCACCGAGCAAAAATTACCTTTTAAACCAATTAACTGAAAAGTATTTTTCTTAATATACTTATTTTCTAGCCCAGAAAGGAACATAAATGTGAAATGTTAAAAAATTATGAAAAATGCATTGTAAGGAACATTTTTTGTAAAATTGCTTAAATTTGCATTTTAAAATGCATAATACAGGAACTACTTAGCATATATGCACCAAACTTTACAACCACACTTCTTTATGCAGACTTAAAATATGGTAAAACAATTCAAACCACTCAGTAAAATACTTTGGGTTTTGGAAAATTCACAGATTGGTCCACTTAAGAATCCACTTATTACTGCTCCAAAATCACATGCTATGCTGTTATACAACTCTTCATGACCTTCCTGAGGGCTATAGACACAATATAATACAAACAAATGTGGTACAGTATCATCTTTGTGAAGGATGGCATATGGTAGTCCATTAACTTTGCCAACCATCAAATGCTTTCCAAAAGGCAGCTTTCATTCTCAGGGGTTTGACCAAGCTTCTGGTTCTGGTCATTTTTCAGTGAGTATAGTGCAATTCTTTGCCGAGGCTGTGCTTTATTTTGCTCTTTCTCAATAACATTTTCAATTTGCACCCCCCAAAAAAAATTATTCTAAAAGCGTGCCTACTATAGTAGTAGACTCAGGATGGCCCTGATTTCTTTTCAGACCTTTAAAAAAGAAAATGAAAGAAAAAGAAAAAAATATAAATAGAAAGCCAGAACAATCTCCATCTGAGGGGATGTATGAATGAAAAAAACTGTAGTAGCATTATATAGGAGCTTTATATCTAAATGTTCCAGTCTAAATAACTGTTTAGTTTCAATTCATTTAAACAAATAATGTCAAGTAATAAATTATGTCAAATAACCAGTTATATTTTTAAACGAACACCATTAGTATTTCACTTCACCTTAACAAATTCGCAAGTATTTTGAAGAGTAATCCCGGATATAAAAAGATGAAAACTCTATGCACAATTAACTAGGGAAAGCATTTGTCAGGACCACAAGGAATGCATGTATGAAATATGCTCCAATGATACCTTGTCTGTAGAAGTCTATTTCTTTGCTGATAAGAATGCACTATGGAACAACATAAAATATTTCACAAACTTAGAAATGTGTTGAGCTATATACAGCAACACTGTAAGTACAGTAACTTTCATTTTATGTGAGTGATAGTGCCAGAAATATTGAAATTAATGACATGCTTCATTGAAGTTGCAATTATTGTGATTTAACTCTCAAATTGTTTTATAATACTAATGAAAACGTGAACTTTCATTTTAGCAACAACGCTATAAATATTTAATTTAAATGTTTTTAATCAAAGTTGAAACGTGTAGTTACAAACTATATCAATTTATTGCTGTGTAATATTTATTTGTGCAAAGCTATAAACTAGGTCATGGATTCAAACCAACACTTGCTCTACAGTGAGTCTAAACTACAGAATAATAACAAAGATTATGTATAGTTCTTACAATTCCAGTTATCAACTGACCATGTACAATTATTTTTAACTTTGTATAAACATTATCCTAATCACTGACTTTGTGATCTACATTAAAAAATGTTCTATATTATTTCTTTATCCATTTATGCCATTTTGATTTGAATACGTTCAATCTCCACTGTTTTCTTCCACAACAGTCAAATGAAACGTGCTTCACATTCTCTTTCTTCCTACAAATTAGATAAAGTCCCTGAGCCATCTTCTTTCTGGAAACACTATATCTCTATATCTATAGTCTCAACCATGCAAAAACCCTCTTACCACAAGATTACAGTTATCAACACACCATTCCCTTTCAGAATCAATCTTATTGGTTACATAAAATTTAAGAGAACTTTTTTAAGTTTTAAGTCTTTCATTGATGCATACATAATTTGTAACCATATCCTCTTAATGATATCAAACCCTCTGCCAAAATCCTGCTTGTATATTGTTTCTCCCACCACAAATATCTCCCATACCATTTAGCATAACTTTAGTAATATTAGCAGAATAAATCTTCTTAAAAGGCAGTTAATTTTTAACAAAATGATGCATTATACAAAGTGGTTTAATCTTTTCATCTAACATTTTTGTAAACCACACAATTCTCATTAAATTCCTTAAAAAGAAAGGCTAATTTATAATAATAACAGAAGATTAAAAACTACATTTATAAAATCCTAAAAATCCAGGCCCTATTCATAACCGTAACATACAAGCCAGTGGATTTCACACATATGCATCTCTGATGTGCAGTACCAACAGAAGTAGTCAATTTTTGGGAACCATTGCATTCATGGTGGGGGGGGGGAAGAAACATGTTTCATTTAATTTTTGTGCATTTATGAATAATCTCTTATGTACTCCTTTGAAGCTTGAAGAGAACACACACAACTGATTTAGTCAAAATTTTAAAAACCCAAGGTAATCTGTTAAACCATTTCTCCGCTCTCCTGTAAAATTTAAGCTTTCCACTTATATGCTCATATGTGCCCATCAGATATTACTGTTTACCAGGCTTCATATTGTTTTACTGGGCAGAATCTAACAGAGGATTTGTGCATTAGCTGCAGTAACTACAATAAATATGAACATTCTGCTGTCATTAGATG
Source organism: Deroplatys truncata (assembly GCA_030765065.1). Taxonomy (NCBI): domain Eukaryota; kingdom Metazoa; phylum Arthropoda; class Insecta; order Mantodea; family Mantidae; genus Deroplatys; species Deroplatys truncata. The sequence goes on from CM060990.1 coordinate 233,875,383, forward strand.
AAAACAAATTGTACAATTCACAAATTAAGCACATTTCTACAAGTGCCAATTTCATAAAACTAAATCCTCCGAGTATATAAATTGTATTCACTGCTATATAAAATGCAACACTGTAGTAGTGAAGTTAATTCTTAATGATCATGAAGTATGATCATAATATGAATTATTTGCCATGAGCATTTAAAAAGTCTATGAAAGATGGTTTACATGACTACATGATGCATTTAACATGTGTATTAAGAAAATTATTTTTTAGTTCCCACTCTCTAAAACAGCTGATACACAGAGTGTAACAAAAATGTATGGCACAAATTGCAGGACACATTCCTCACACGTAGACAAAGAAATTATGTTATATGAACATGGGTCTGGAAACGCTTTGTTTCCATGGTACAACTCATTTTCCCCAACTCATTAATCATGCGAAACATACACTAACAGAATGTTAGAATCATGGGGAACATGCACTCTTGGTTACGTTGTCATTATCGTAGGTGCACCGCCAGTATTTTGTTTTATATGTCCCTGTTGCCATGCAACTTATGTCATTGCTTGTTTACAGGTAACATCAACTGTTCCAGTGAGCAGTATAACCATGGCAAGCACACGGGTTACATGTACTAGTAGAGTCGATCACAGACTTCGCTCGTGAAATGGCAGTGTACACAAATGCCAAGATGGCATATGCCCATTTGATGTACGGATTAGCAGACGGCAATGGTGCTTGCACTCAACATTTGTATCGGGAGAGATTTCCAGGATGAAGGTGCCCCGACAGGAAAACGTTTGAAGCCATTGATTGTTATCTTAGGGAACATGGGGCATTTCAGCCCGATACTAGTAACCAGGGGAGGCCTAGAAGGACAAGGACACCACAACGGGAGGTGACAATTCTTCAGGCAGTTGAAGACGACCCTAGTATCAGTACAAGACAAGTAGCTGCAACAATGAATGTTGACCACATGACTGTCTGGCGAGTGTTATACAATGTCCGGCTGTATCCATACCATTTACAGCGTGTGCAGGCACTATCAGCAGCTGATTTTCCTGCACGGGTACGCTTCTGCGAATGGTTTATGCAACAAAGTGTCAACCCTAATTTTAGTACAATGGTGCTGTTCTCGTTTCAATGAGATCAGATTGTAAATTGTCACATACGGCATATATGGGCTGACGTCAATCCTCCCACAACTGTTGAAGCATGTCATCAACAGAGTTTCTGTCAATGTTTGGGCCGGCATTGTTGGCGACTCTTTGGTAGGGCCTCACGTTCTTTCACCCAGGCTCAACGGACAAAGTTACCATAATTTTGTACAGAATGTTTTACCTGATCTGTTAGCAGATGTGTGCACGATGGAGCACCTCCTCATTTTAGTGTTAACGTCCATCGGCTTCTAAATAATAGATTCGGTGACAAATGTATAGGTAGAGGTGGACCAATTGCCTGGCCTCCACTCTCCCCGGACCTAAACCCATTGGACTTTTATTTGTGGGGGCATTTGAAAGTTCTTGTATATCGAACTCCAGTACCAGATTTTCAGTCTCCATGCCCATATTATAGAAGGCTGCAAAACCATACACAATACTCCAGGGATACATCAGCTCATCTGGGATTCACTACGAGGCGGGTTGATGGATGTATCAATGCTCATGGAGGGCATATTGAACATCTCCTGTGAGAAAGAGTTGCATGTGGTATGCTGATACGTTCTATTCTTGTGTGTTTCCCAAGATTTAATGAGTTGGAGAAAATGAGCTGTAACATGGTAACAAAGCATTTCCAGACCCATGTTTATATAACATAATTTCTACGTCTGTGTGTGAGGAATGTGTCCTGCAATTTGTGCCATAAATTTTTGTTACACCCTATACACTAAATCTTTCAGGCACCAAACTTTGTCCATTGGTGTTTACCTCAATTATGTCTTTTGGTTCTATGCTTTCTCATTAATACCTCACATTTTTCTCGTTACCATCTATGAAATACACTAATTTATACATTATGTTTATGCTATGTTAAGATATATTAAGCATGGTTTCTGTATACTGTAGATTTTATGTTCCTTACTTTTGAGCACAAAACAATAAGCATGTTGAGCACAGCATCAATATTTTCAGAACGCATTATTGTTGCACATGTATTAATAGCAAAGCAAATTGTTTTAAACCTGTGTAAATCACCAGCACTCTTTTTTTTTAAATCTTTTTTAAGTTTGAATTATGAACCACAGTACTGGTATGCATATAAGCACTCTAAATTGTGTATTAAATTATTTGTGTGTTTGTTTCAGTTAGTTTTCTTAAATTAAATAATACATAATAAATAGAGAGTGAAAGTTTAGACACTAATATGTAATGTTTTAGGTGCTTAAAATAGGTTCCTTAACTGCTGCATTTAGGCTCTAAAATATTACAAATAAGTAAATATAAATAGGCAGATACTAAACAAAACCACTAAAACAGTGATTAAGTGATTTAATGAGCTTATCTTGATTTAATGTGCAATGTTGACAATAAAACAAAATAAATACATTTCACAATTGACACAGATAACCACAATTACAGATTAAGATTAAACATCATTGCCATAGTTGGCATCATAGTAAATAATAAAGCACTTTCTCTAAATCGTCCATGGAAAAGTTATGGCATTTGTCACAAAGTATTAATTTGTATGCTAAGAAAGATCGTCCAATGTCAACTGAAGACACAGGGCAATATTTTAGGTTTTTGATAAGATGAACTGGGATTTTACTTTCACCATCATGATTCTGTCCTGTTAAAATTTTAGCGGCAACAAACAAACTCTTCAGCCTACTGTTTTTCTGAAGAACTGAATCCAAATTCTTCTTTGCTTTTTCTCCTGCAGCTCCAGCTGCTTCAGACGTTTCTGCTTTGCTGTGCTCAGTAGCTGTAAATGTTCATGAACAGGTTTTCCTTGGCTTTCAAGAACAGTAATAGTACACTAAACTCTTGATAATCTGGCCCTCAGTAGTCCGGTCTCTTGGTAATCTGGCCCACATCCAGCCTCTAGTCGCTCAAGCAGAAATTATGCATGCAACAATGTTACTTAATTATATGTTATACAATGCTATATTTGAAATTGTGGCTTCCTTTACAATTCAGTATCAGGGTTTCTAAAAGGAAACACGTTACGCTAGACCTCAAGTAGAAACTCGAAATTTTAGATAAGTTGAACCAAGGTTATTCGCAGAAAGCCATTACTGCTGAGTACAATGTTGGACAAGCAACCATTTATGAGATCAATAAGAAAGATGTTATTCAACAGTACTCAAGTTCAAATGGAGAACGAGTTGAGAAAATGGAATATTATGAGAAAGAATGAGAATGAAGAACTACATGCAGCTGTGAAAGAGGGTTCATACAACAAGGCAGTAAAGGAATTCAAATCGGTAACCCAATAACAAAGAAATTTAACAATTGAATTTAACAAAGAGCTTGGCGGCAGTAACTTATTTGCAGCAAATAAGGGTTGGCTATCAAACTGGAAGAAACGACATGGCGTGCGGCAGCTTACAGTCACCAGGAAAAGTTGCTCAGCTAACAAAAAAGATGCAAAATAGTAAATAAGATGGGGAAGATAATAGAGGAAGAAGATTTAACTGATGATACCTTTTACAATGCTGATGAAACCGGTCTCTTTTACAAGATGCTTCCTTCAAAAACATTAGCTGCCAAGAACGAGAAGGAAGCTCATGGGTACAAACAACAGAAACAGCTCATAACATTAATGGCTTGTTGCAATGCAAATAGAGGTCATAAAATACCACTGATGGTGATTGGGAAATCCCATCCTTATAATTGACAATGCCTCCAGTCATCCCAATGAGATTCTAAAGTCTGACGGTATCAAGCACTCTTTTCTTTCACCCCATGTGACAGCACTGATTCAGTTCATGGACCAGGGCATTTTGGAATCAATAAACATAATTATTGACATGCACTGCTTGTCTCCTTGCTGAATGAATGTGAAAACAACTCTACTGAGGCTATGTTGAAGGTGTGGAAAGCAATCAACTTACGTGATGTTTTCCAAACAGCAGAAGCATGGAATAAAGTGGAGAATGCTACCACAATGAAGAGCTGGAGAAAAGTGTGGTCATCCGTTGATGCACATTTGGGGCCAGTACTGAGCAACAGTGATGAGCCAGTCAATTCAGAATCATCAATTGCTGACACTTAATAGATTGACATGTTCAACAAGCTTTCAGGAGAAGGAGAAATTGATAAAGATGTTGCTAAGAGTCTGAGTGAGGAAACTGTGAGGTAGACCAAACTTTAACAGACGGAGACATAATCAAAAGTGTGCAGGAAAGTGATGACTAAAGTGATGAAGAAGAAGACATATCATGAAGATTTCTCACACTGCTGTGCTGAAACTGTAGATATCTTCCTCCTGGGGTACATTATGTAACAACCAGATAGATGCAGTACCGATGTAATGCTTGTAAAGCGGTTACATGATAAGGCAAGCCGCCATCACATATCATAGTTGCAGCAACTAAAAATTTGACACATGCGTCATAGTGAATGATACTACTGTACATGTACACACTCAAATATTAAGTTTTCTACGAAAATGAATGTATCTTTGGATTTAATAAAGTATAGTCCCCATGTGTTTAAACTAAATTTCAGAAACACTCAATAATCCGGCACTTCTGCTAATCCGGCACCCATATGTGCCAGGAATAGCCGGATTAGCGAGAGTCTGGTGTATTTGCAATGAATGTGAAATGAGCCCTGATGTGCACCAGTCACTTCCTTAGCATCAGTTACACAAACTGAATCATCCTCTGAAGCAGACACAGGTTCTTTGACTGATCTGAAATGCTCACTGTAGAAATCAACTGCTCTCAACCATATTCCCCATCGAGTGAGCACAGGCTCTGGAGGAAGAGGAGCATATGGAAGTTTCTACCCAAAAACCTGTACTCTTAACGGAGCTACTACAAAAACTTTCTTCACAGAAAAGATTACTTTATTCACCTTTGGAAATTCGAATCTGATCTGCTCTGCTATTTGATTTAGGCCATGGGCCAAGCAGGTGAGAAGGAAAACACACCTTAAGTGTAGGCATGGCAGGTGCCATAATTGAAGCAGCATCTGTCATAGTTATTAAAACTTTACCTTCATTGAATTGATCATTTAGAGTCCACTGTTGACAAAATGAGCCACTGTATTTTAATTGGTATTATTCAACTGTTTGGTGTAGATTAGATGACCTCTGGAGAGCGTATCAGGATTAAGCTTTCCAAAAATTAAGTTGGCAACATAATGCCCAAGGGTGTCCTTAGTTTCATCAACCAAGAACCACAAGTATGAATTCCCAAGATCCTTCTTTATCCTATATATAGCATCCTCATACATATCTTGCAAATATGTCTTCCAAAGGGTAAACTCTGGAGGGACTGACTGGTGACAGTACTTCACCAAGAAGTTCCTGAAATAAAGAGTTTTGTAAAGTTTTGAATGGGATGATTGCTGCTACAATGGCACAACATAAATCCTGGATGATGCCACTGAGGTCTTCATCAAGAGTCTGTTTCAGTTTAGACATCCTTTTTTCTACATTTGCTTTGTGCAGAGCACCGTGCATGTGTTGCGTAAGTTGGTGCTTTTTATTGCTGGACACCTGAGAAGACAAACATTTTAAATGTGTATTTAGTATTTGTGAACTGTTATTTTGTTTTAGAAAATTTTACTAAGTACAACTCAATTTATAAGATGAAAGTTGAGGAAAAATATATACTTTTTACTCACCTCTTTGCTGCAAGCTTGACAAAAAATAATCTCCCCATCTGTAGAGTAATGTGGGAATTCATGTAGCCACTCTCGAATTAATGGTGCTTTAGATAATTTTATTTTTGGCATTACATTTTCTTGAAGTGAATACTTGAAGCTCAAACAGGACAGCACCACTGATAAAACTTCTCTAAAAGTAACCCAGAAATATGCTGAAGATAATGAAGTCTGGATGCAAGAAATAAGCAGCCAATTTAAGAGGAAACATTGTCACAATAATGAGCAATGTAATATGCAACTATGCCACTTATTATTACCAGGTGCTTAGTTGAAATGACATTAAAAACACCTACCTCTCTTTTACTTTGTAAATATATTTAAGAATTTTTCCTTTGTCAAATCTTTGAATTCCATCTGTCACTAAAATGGCTACTGCACACCTGGTAGTGGATATTTGGTCTTTATAACTTCCTGTCTTGCTGTGTTTAACGATACAAGCTCTTAAAATCATAGTAGACCTTTATGATTTAATTATGCTTCTATGAATAGTGTAAAATAACACAAATAAATCAGAAATAAAGGAAAACAGAATTAATCAGGAAAAATTAACACAAATCAAATAGAAATACAAATGTGACACAGGAAATAAAGGTTAAATTGGAAAATAGGCACTTAAAAAGTCTTAGAGCAGAAAATAGGCACTAATGTCAAAATAGGCATTTTTAGGCACTATCAAACTGCTTTATTTAGACCTAAACATTCATGAAAAGAATAGGCATTTGTCTAAAATCTGCAGTCCAATAATAACTTAAAATAATAATCTAATACCAACTTCCAGTTCCATAAGAAAATGCACTTTTACATTTTCTCACTTATAAATGAATTTAACCGTCTCCCTTTGAAAACGCATAACTGAGGTTATACTCGTGTGCAAGTTATTTAATGTGCTTAAATATTAAGTTTAGTATGAATTACTGCTTGTATTTTAAAAAGCACAGCTTCTGCCCCAAAGGTAAGATAATAGATGAAAACTTTATAGTATATCCGTATGCAAACTGAGAACTGATTTATTAAGAATTTTTGCACAAATCAGGTTTTAGAGTGCATACCAAATAAACACAAAATAAATGTTACTTATGTCAAAATATTATGATGTAGTTATTTAAATGCAATAACATGAATTGATCTGCATAAATTATTGTATTAAGGGTCTTAATATTTGCAAAAAACAGAGATAAAATGTCACTTATGTAGTAACTTAGTTGAAATGCTAGTTGCCCTGATGTGTAGCACTGATCATTTCTGTTTCATACAAGGAAGCTATCACTATGCTCGTATCAAAAAGTACCTCAAACATTTTACTGGGTCACCTATGTGCTATGTATAAGAAGCCTTGCTCCAAAAATTAGCTGCTGTTTTAAACTGCAAGTACCCTAAAATGAGTTGAGAATATCTTGGAACCTATAGGGAAAATAACATGCTACCACAAGGAACGAATTGGACAATCCTGATGCACTGACAGACTATTGTCTGCACATGCATTACAGGCCCTCTTGTGTGAGTTCAGGATCAATCGTACGTGCTCGGAAGTTCTGACATGAATCCTGTTAATGTCCTAGAGTTTGTATTACATAATGTGGTTTTTCTTTGGGCGTAATAAGTTCAGAAGAAATGGAAATTAGTCAACATATTATTAATTTGATCAAAACAAATCATACCGCCATTGGTGTTACTTCGGAAGCAACTCTAGATGTAAAAGAAGAAGAAAATGGCAGTGGTGACAATTCATCTTCAATCTCCACAAGTGAAATTCACCCTCCGAGCACAAGTAGTATAATGGAACCAGGTTCTAGCCCCATTTTAGAATCTAGTGAATCTAACAAAAAATACCAGTCTCCAGCAAAGTCAACTAGTTCTAGTTTTGTTTGCAGAAAGAAAGAAAAAGAAAAATAAAAGAGAAAACAAGAGAAAAAACATATTAGCAACGAATGTAAGAAAAACGTACCTTTGGCGACATCAATGAGGCAATTACTTGCTTGGAAAAAGCATGTGGAAACCACACCCTTAAATCCCATTGAGCATAAAAAATATATGTATGATAAAATATTTGCTTGCTTCGCAGAAGCAAGAAGAGCAAAGAAAAGCGTAACCAACAAAGTTTTGAAGCTCTGGGCCTTGGAAGTTTCAAGAAAATCTTTATTTGGAAGAATGGATTTTAGTGCATCTTCTGCTTGGGTCTCCCATTTCAAACGCATTCATAAAATTAAAAGCAGGAAAGTAACAAAAATTGTACCATGGACATTCATAAAGGAAGAAGAAGGAAAAGACAAAGTGGCAGAAAGTTTTTTGGAAATAGCTAGAGAGCAACTGGCAAATTATCCCCCTTCCTGTATTTATAACACCAACCAGAGTGGTTTTGAGCGCGAAATGAGAGCAAAAATGACTTTTCTCTTTTGTTGGGGAGAAACGTGTACAAACTGTTGTATAATCTATTAGTGCACTGATCCATTCATACACCATTATGCCCACTATTAGTATGGATGGGTCTATTTTGCCTATATTATTTGTTGTACTGCAGGAGAATACTGGCAGTTTCAGGCCCAAAGTTTCAAGGCAGTTAAGGCAGAAGATTTAATTGTGAATGCAAATAAATCGGGGAAAATGGGGGGGGGGGAAGAGTTCAGATCCTAATTTAATGAAACCTTTTTCCCCTGCTCTGAAAATAACTGTGCTCTACTGTTAGATTCGTGGACGAGTTATAACAATACTACATGTCTTCAAGATATTCCTCCGAAAAAGCTATTGAAGTTCTACAGATTCCTTCCTGAACCATGGGGCAACTTCTGCCTTGGATAAGTTTTTCTTCTGGCAATAGAAATCATTTCATCCTTGTCTGATTGAAATTATGACAGCTAATAAGAACATCATTTCGAGGTTTTTCAGCAGGACAGTATTTTGAAAATGCAATCATTTATTCATTACCAAATTTCTACCCTGCTATTCCGGAGCATGATTAATATTCATGGTTCGCAATCAAATATACAACAGAGCAACCTCCCGAGTTCAGTTTAGCTGTTAAATTCTGTCTACAAACAAGTGCAATAATACGTGAAGAAGCATGTGAAAATAACACAATTATTTGAGTGCATGGTGCCAAAAGAATTTAAGTTTTAATCACTGCAACAACACCAGTCACTTTTGTTTTTCTTTCGTATCTGCAAGACCTAACAGGGATCGTCTACTCTACGTGCATCCAGAATGCCGGACTGCAGCTGAAGAACGTCCTACTCCTGCTTCTCCACTGCTTCGGCCCGACATTTTCCAGCTTTGATCTCGGGCGCTTGCAGTTGAAAACAGCAGCTAATTTTTGGCACATGAACTTCTTACAGCACATACATGACACAGTAAAATGTATGAGGTACTTTTGAATATGAGCATAATAAAAGGTTCCTTGTTAGTAACCAAAGCCAGCATGTGATGACTTTATCAAAGCTTACTTCAAATTTTTTTTATATTTCCCTATAACAGTACCATTTGCATCCCTTATCTCCTTTAGGCATCCTTTAGAATGTTCTGATTATTACAAACAATAATTTAGTCAAATTTACTGGCAACTAGTAAATGCTAACTAAATGTATTTTATCCCAGATAGTGGCATCAACAGGCACATAATAAAAATATGATGCAAAGTTATAATACTGTGTATGCTGCATTGTGCTTTGGCGGGATAAATATCATTAATGACTAGATCTCAGATTCTTAAGCCCTTAAGAAGCAATCTTTGGGCACTTAAAATAGGATCTAAATTATAAAAACAGACACTAAACACACATTTTTAGGCACCCTAAAAAAGTTTTCATAAGTTAAACATTTGATTTTGTGTATCTAAAACATTTTTCCACCTTTTAAAAGTTTTAAGATGCAATTAATTACAGAGTATTAAAAATTACACAGTAATAGAAGCAGCAAATTTAGTAATTATTTTGGCTAGAAACTTTTTAGTATATCTTAAATTGTGACTTTATGGTAGCTAATGCATTATATGAGCATATAAAGTTACAAAAAGACATTCTTAAAGCTTACTGAATACATCACAGTGGAAATGAACCGCACGCTACAGATGTGTTATGACCTAAACGCTTTACAGCTGATATGAGCTACCCCCCAAAATGTTGCCTGCATAACACAATATATTATTAAGAATAGCAAGTAAAAGAAATGTTTAAGTATATCTGAAAAACAACAGACGAAACATGAAGAAAACTTGTGAATGTGTGTATATCAACAATTAATGAAGGGGACAAGCTATGTTGGTCTCAAAAAGATGGAAAATATGCCAATGACCATTCTTGCTCTTTGGAATGGGTTTATACCACACTGCAGTCACCAACCACTACCAAGGGATGACAAAGAGACCTACATGGGGCAAGTTCTGTTTCTCTTTCTATAAACCGAGTTTACATCTGCTAAAGTCTTTTTCCCGGACTGTTTCATTTCTACAACCAAACTATTACAGTCTTTGAATCAAACCAACTCCATGGTATCAAGATTTTATCTATCATTACTGCATGAAAAAAATTAATGAAACAAAATATAATGGTAAAATAGGTTTATTTATTAATCCTTTAACATCAATTCAGTACATAGTACATTGATACAGGATATGTCAATAGTTAAATTTATATATTTACATTACAATAAAGTTATATATAATTTGAGTTCAACTATGATATACAATAGATATATTTATAAATTAAATGACATACTACTAGATAACTTAACGGATTAGTACAATGTCTTATGCAAACAAGGATTTATTAAACTGTAAATATTCCTTTACGGTGTAGAAGCAGTGTTCCTGCAAGAAAGCCTTTGTTCTAGTTTTAAACACATTATAATTATTTATATCTTTAATGGCATTAGGTAGGGAATTATAATTCCTTATACTGGAGTGCAGTACTGCATTCTTACATATTGTAGTTCTGACAGAGGTTAAGTGTATATCCTTATTATGTCTAGTGTAATGACTATGGACATTGTCATTATTTTGAATATTAAATTTATTTCTTTTTACAAGTAAGACTGTTTCCAATATATAAGAACATGCCAAAGTAAGTATGCCAAGTTTTCTGAATAGTGGTTTACATGAGCATAACCTTTTTTTACCACATATAATTCGTATGGCTTGTTTTTGTTTGATAAATACATCCTTAGTTTCTGGTGAGTTTCCCCAAAATATGATACCATATTTAATTATTGAATGTATATGTGCATAATAAGTTGTTAACAGCACATGGAGACTGACATTTTGACTTAAAATTCTTAAGGCATATACATTCCTGCTTAATTTGGTTATTAAATGTTTTATATGAGTTTTCCATTTCAAGTTATTCTGTATCCACAAGCCCAAAAAGTTTGTCTCGTTTTTATATGAGATTAATTTATTATTTAATTTTACTTCAGGGATGTTATAATTATTGTTTGCACTATCAGTAATATGAAATTTAAGACAAACAGTTTTGACCGTATTTAAAACCAGGTTGTTATTATCTAACCAATATACCAGATCTTTACTGGCCTGGTTTAGTGAATTATTTAACATTTCATTACTCTTTTCTGTTATTAGTAAATTAGTATCATCTGCAAATAGAACAATGTTATGAGCTTGTATGTTATTTGTTAAGTCGTTTATATACAAGATAAATAAAAATGGTCCAAGTATAGAGCCTTGTGGTACTCCATAAGTTATATCAAGTGCATTAGATCTAACTGCCAAAAGTGCATTAGTGTTAGCATTATAATCTGTAATCTCTGTTATTTGCTTACGGTTTGTAAGGTAAGATTCAAACCAAGAATATGCTAATCCTCTTATACCAAAGTCAAATAATTTTGTTAGCAAAATTTTGTGGTTAATAGTATCGAAAGCTTTAGTTAAATCTAGAAATATGCCAATTGCTTTATCTTTATTATCTAAAGCAGTTATGACACTATTTAAGAAAGAATATATCGCAGTCTCTGTTGATTTTTCTCGTCGGAATCCATGCTGTGAATTAGTAATTATATTATTTTTTCCAATAAACGATACAAGTCTTCTATACATTATTTTTTCCAATATCTTTGAAAATACGGAGGGTATGGAAATAGGACGGTAGTTAGCTACCTCAGTCTTTTTCCCTTTTTTGTGCAAGGGTATAACCTTAGATATTTTTAACATGTCTGGAAATATTCCACTAGTCATGGATACATTACACAAATGGACAAGTGGACCAATTATGTAGTCACTACATCTTTTTATAATTATATCTGGTACATCATCAATACCTGCAGAATATGTATTATTCAATCCATTTATTATGTTTAGCATTTCCTCAGGCGTAACTTCATAAAGGTATACAGAGTTTACATTATTGGTAGTATTAGTCTTTATTAGACTGCCAAGATGTCCATTACTATTTTGAACCAAATCTTTAATTATTTCTGTAAAGTAGGTATTAAAACATGTAACAACTTCTGTTGCATCAGTAATCTTTCTATCATTATGCTCAAGTTCTATTTTACCTTGCATATGACGTGTTTTATTAGTCATTTGGTTTACTATTTGCCACATAGCTTTGGTCTTATTTTTAGAGTTTTTAATATGATTGTCATTACTATTGATTTTAGCCTGTCTTATAACTTTATTTAGTATGCGTTTATAATTCTTAAAATAATTATCAAAATCTGTCGTTGTACTACCCTTACTTAAGTCATATAGTAATCTTTTACGTTCACATGACTTTCTTATACCTGGAGTTAACCAATTTCTCTTAGCTTTCCCATTGGAGGTTCTTGATGTTTTGAGAGGAAATGCAGTATTAAAGCAGAACATAAAACTATTTGCAAACAATCTAAATTTCTCATTAGTATCAGCTGTATTATACATATCAAGCCAATCTTCCTTGCTTAAGAGATAATTCATATACAAAATATTATCATTGCTAAATATTCTTTTTTTTATGAGTGTTGATCTAAACATCTTAGTATTATTAGTTTCAATTTGAATTATTTGCGCCTCATGATCACTAAATCCTGTATTTATCACCTGTGCTTTATATGTACAATTTTCATTAATTATAATTTGATCTACCGCAGTTTTTGAGTGACTAGTTATTCTTGTAGGGGATGTTATGACATGTATTAGGTTATAACTTCTAAGCAGATGTATGAGGTCTTGCTTTTCTTTGCTGTCTTTAAGAAAGTCAATATTTAAATCACCACATAATGCAATTTTTTTTTTGGTTTTCACGAGAATGTTGAGTAGTCTCTCTAAGCTATTTTGAAAAATCCTAACATTACTATCTGGGGCACGGTATAAAACAATCACAGTAATATCTAGTTCAATCAAATCCACACCTGCAACTTCAAAATCACTTTCACGACATAATGTCCGGCATGTACCTATATTTATGAAACGGATACCTGTTTTAATAAATATGCATACCCCACCCCCACTTTTGTTAGATCTACAATATGAGCTGGCTAATGTATAATTTGGTATCTGTATGTAATCGATTTCATTGCTCTTTAACCAGTGCTCAGAAATGCACAAGACACCAACCTCATTCAGATCTTTATCTAATAGGATTTCAATGTAATTTAATTTATTGTGAATAGATTGGACATTTTGATGAAAAATTGTTACATAGTGTGCATCTATTTTTATAGGCTTTCTTACAGAATCACTTACCTTTAACAGTTTCGTTTTTTCTGTTCCATCCATACATTTAGTAAGAGTGGTAGTGAGATTCGCCGAAGTGGCACCTATAACATCGTTCGTCCCTGATAGTTGGTTGGATTCCACAGCTTTAAAGTAGTGGTCCCCAGAAGCATTCACACTTACATTAGTTTCTGTTCTGCATATTTTGTTAAACACCTGCACACTTCGATCACTATTTCCAGTCATTAATGCAACATCCACCACCCGGTTTACTCGTTTCCCATTATCACCGAACTAATTACATCGCACAACAGCATTCCAAACTTATGAGACCCTCCGCGGTTGAAGTGAATGCCGTCTCTTCCAAAGTCATTATTCTCTAGCCAAAAATTTCCATCCACAAATGTGCAAATCTTTGTGGAACACCTTTAGGTACCTTTAGGCTCTTAGCACAACAAAACCCCTTTCATACATTTATATTTTATATCAAATGCAAAGATATTTAACTGCTTTTGGTTGATTCCTATACATAAAAAATAGGTATTTAACCTAAAATCCGAAGTCTGTTAATGACAGTTTCTAAAAACCAAGCTAAGTATTATGTAGGTCTTGGATTTTTAGACTTTTATAATGTAGTTTTAGCCTTTTATTATGCTAAATTAGTCTATCTTTCAACAATTAGCCTATTTTAGATCTCCAAACAATCATCTTAGAAGTTTTTAGGAGTGTGATAAAAATGATTTCCTGATATGCAGACAAAAAACAGTAAAATAATTAATAAAACAATATCATTTTATTGAACATTTACTATCTTTTATGATGATTTATTTTAATATGCTGGTATTACCATTACATGAATTAAATTGAATTCATTCAATAAAGTTTCAACTTTACTTACAAATGTGTAATTTCAATATTGTTGACACTTCTACATAAAATAGAAGTTCACATTTCTATCAGTATTACCAAAACCTTTGAGATAATTCAAAACCATTTCAACTCATGTAAATTGTCATGCTCACACCCCTCCCAATTTTCTGAATGAGAGTTGCAGCTGGTTTGCTGCAAGTTTTCACCTGGCATTGAAATTTGTTTGCTCCTTCAAAGTTGACCTTGATGCATAATCTGTCAACAGCATAGTGTAGAAACACACTCAGCAAGTATATCAGTAGTGTAATCTTAGCTACACTGTAAGTCATTTGTGTTTAGCATTTACAGATGGCAAAAGGGTCATTAGGGATATTTTTATCCTTTTATTGTCTTTTGTTCATAATTCAAATGTGAACATTTTCAATTTCTTTATACAGCAAAATAAAAACTTCCTGTTTTACTTTAAAAATGCAGCAGCTGAAATATGCACCCCTAAATGCAATTTCTTACACTGTATCCATGTCTCAGTTACTGGTAATAATTTTCTGACTTTTCTCTAGTCACAATCTAGCTTTTTCTGAAAGTAACACTTGGACTTGCCAACATGCAGCTCAGCTTCCTCTCTCCTCTTATTCTCTGAAACCACACCCTCCCCAAGGTGAAGCAAGCAGCCAGAGGTACCTAAAGAATAGCTTCATCCTCCTAGGTGTTGTCACCTCCAACAGCTCCACAATAGGGATGTGAATGCAGTTTTTTGAGTAATGGTTATAACTGTCACAATTACAATGTGTTAACGGTTACATGTAACAGTTACCAGTAATGATCAGGTTATTTGTTTTCACAGTTATCACGTTCGCACTTACATTACATTCATGATTACAGTGGCAATTAGCTGTAACTACATTTCAATATGAACGATGACTACAGACTTACTTTGTTGGTTGGTGCAATCTAAAAAGAAGTTTCTCTACCTGTCTCAACCTTTTCATTACTATGGTGGTTTATAATCACAAAATGCATTTGCACTTGCTTCTACATTCATACCACACCCAAACACACCTATATATGTTCCTCCGTGTTGCCTTTTCCCTAATGGCTAAGCTATTCGTGCCATTAATGCATCTCTCTGAGCACATGCAAATAGGAGCAGCCACAAGTAAATTAAAAAATCACTAAATTCATGCAAAGTGAGGGAGGAAGCATGCAGTGTACAATTATAACAAATACTATTCAACTTACAATTATAGCCTGTTTGTTAATGAGGCTGAACTTTCAACTTTGAGGTTTGATTTGGGAAATACTTATTTAACCCTATCATATATCTGTCGGCCTTTCATTGTTCTTTGCTATGCAAGGTTAAAGGCACAAATATCCATGATAACATATCCAAAAGAGTGCAAACACACATCTTAACACATGCTTTTTGAACTCAAAAATTGGATAAATTTCGGTTTCTTTAAGCAATCTTAGAGAGGATTTGTTGAAATTATGTAAATCTGTACTTGATTCACCACTATTAAAATTAGTGTACCATGTTTGAGCTTAGCAGTCCACACATATTTTGCTACTAAACAGCATTAACTGTTTATTATACCCATCTACCTGCAATGCACAAAGCTCATGTACCTACAATCACATGTGAATAGCCATCTTAATGCAACACATGCTGCTTTATTGCCCGAGTACTGACTGACCTGTCATCTATGGCCTGTGACCTATATTTGTAGCGATAATGAACACACTGTAATAAATATGCACTTGCAACCCTGTGCAAGCATGACCCAATTGTAAAAACAAGTTGAGGTAACTAGTTTCCAATAAGCGATATCAATGCTGGACATATGCAGTAAATAATATCATCCAGGCATGGTAATTGTCTCATTACTTTAGTAACTGTTAATGTGATAACTAGTTGTCTTCATTATTTTGGTAGTCATTATTGGGTAACTAGTTACTTTGTATTCGTTACTTTGGTAACCATTACTGGGTAACTAGTTATTTTGTATTCGTTACTCTGGTAATCGTTACATTAAGATAACTGTTACGTTATTTTCTGCCCATCTCTACTCCACAACAGGGGGCAAAGCGATTATCAAGATGTACCATAATCAGCTTCCCTTGGGTTTGGCGCTGAATGTGGTATACCACAGTGTTGACTGGGGCGATACCTTATACGGTCATCCTAGGAATGTTGCAACTTACAACTTCCCTTTATTCTTTGTGAGTCACCACTCTGGTTACTAAGCAGGACAGATGCCTGCAGCATGACCTCCATAAAAGAAGTTTAATTTTGAAGATAAAAGAGAGATATTTTTGATTAGTGATATACTAGAAGAGGCTAACTGTAAGTAGAAAGTATTGTGTTTATACAGTATAGTTTTAAGATTAGCTGTGGCGGAGAAATACTGAAAGAAAGCAAAGAATATTGTAATAAAATGCGACAGTATGGCTATTTGAGACACAGCAGCAAGTTGCCTTTGCTGCCATTGCAAGTGGATGCTTTGTATATACAAGTGAATCACCTTAACACTTGCACCGCAAATATTTCGGAAATGGAAAGTGCTGTTGATGTGCAGTTTTCACAGCATTGATTGGTAGTCAGGGGATCGTACGTTTAGCCTATAAACAGATTTTAATAATACTGAAAAAGTGTATTTTTTGAGCAAACATACAATTTTTAAATGGAACAATGCCTAGTTACATCAACAGAATAAAGGTAGGGTAAATTACAATCTCAATGGTCTTTGTTGCAGGATTCTAGTGCAACAAGAAATCGTATTTTGAAAAGTTTCCATCCTGGCAATTGTTTGTCACATTCAACCTGCTTAGTTGCTAGGTATGATGTTGTGTTTGTTTGCATGTGTTTTCTGCTCATTGACTGCATTGCAACTTTTGGTCAGTTAGTTTGTGACAGTTCAAGCAATAAGTCGTGAGTGGAAGATGGGGTTTACTAATGCAGAAAAAGCCGACATGCTCATGGTGTATGGAGAGTGTAGGAAGAATGCAGTACATTCCTGTACGGTGTATGCGGAAGCGTATTCCAATAGACGTCAACCATCTTGGCAATTATTTATCAACCTCTTCAACCAATTACGTGAAAGTGGTACTGTAACACCTAGAAAACATAACACAAACAAACAAGTGATGAGAAGAGGCAGAAATTAATGTTTTGGCTGCCGTTGCAGTAGATCCGCAAATTAGTTCCTGCACAATCGCACGTGGAAGTGGCATAAGTCACGCAAGTGTACTGCGCATTCTCCATTGACATAGGTTCCATCCCTATCACATCTCTCTCCATCAAGAGCTGCATGGAAACAATTTTGAGAATTGTGTTAACTTTTGTACATAGGCATTAAGACATGATACTCCAGATTCATCATGTATCTTGTTCAGTGATGAGGCAACATTTACTAATCATGGCCAGGTAAACCGCAGAAACATGCATCATTGGTCTGTTGACAATCCCCGTTGGCTTCATCAGGTGGAACGTCAGCGTCCATGGAGTTTAAACGTGTGGTGTGGGATAGTGAACCATTAGCTCATAGGCCCTTTGTTCATAAAAGGAACAATGAACTCGCACAAGTATCGCAGCCTCCTGACAGACCATCTGCCACAGATGCTAGAAGACGTTCCTTTGCAGACTAGGAGGAACCTGTGGTACCAGCATGATGGTTGTTCAGCCCATAGTGCATGAAGTACTACAGCTGCTTGTCTTAATGGATTGTTTCCAAATCGTTGGATTGGACAATGAGGACCTGTACCTTGGCCGGTCCATTCACCGGATCTGACCCCTTTAGACTTTTTTCTGTGGGGAAGGCTGAAAGACACTGTCTACAAGGATGTACCAGCTACACCAGACGATATGAAACAACGTATTGCTGCTGCCTGCTCTGAAATTTCGACTGAAATGCTAGAATGTGTGCAACAGTCTTTCCATAGCAGACTGGAAGCATGTATTGAAGCTGCCGGTGTCATTTTGAACACAACCTTTGAAGGGCTATGTTCTCTTTACCTGTAAGAATCCACAGAAGTATTGTAATTCCCTTTTGTTTTTCTTTAGATTGTGCTACCACAAGTTGTACAAGTTTCAAAATAAGATTTCTCGTAAACCACTTGCACTAGAATCTTGCAACAAATGCCACTGACATTCTAATTTACCCTATCTTTATTCTGTTGATGTAACTAGGCATTGTTCCATTTAAAAAAAATTGTATGTTTGCTCAAAAAATACTTTCTCAGTATTATTAAAATCTGTTTATAGGCTAAATGTACGAGCCCCTGACTACCAATCAATGCTGTGAAAACTGCACATCAATAGCACTTTCCATTTCCAAAATATTTGCGGTACAAGTTTTAGGTGATTCACCCTGTATACATGCACCTGTCAGTCGGCTGTTTGGCTGAGGTTATTAACTTTTGTTGATGCCACTGATGCTGTAAAAGTTTACTAGTAATTGTGATTTATTGTAATTTAAACTACAATAGCCTTAAGTAAACGTTTTATACCTGAAGCAGTAAATAGCTTTCAGGGGATTATTTCCCTCGTATATTTAAAATGGAAGAGGAGGACGTTTTTACGTCTCAACATACTTTAGACAGATCACCTGATAGAAGGGGGGAGAGAACAGAAAGATGTAAGGAAGCATCAAGAAAAGGACTAGTTACAGAAGCAACTGTATTTAAGAAGAAAGAAGAAATAAATGAACACCTTGAGGTGAAGGAGACCTTTGGTGAAATTATAACAGAACTAAACACCATTCTAGGAAAAGGAAAGATAAATGGCGACAAGAAAAAAGTAATTTATTTACTTCTAGCCAAATTACAACAAATACATGAGAAGGCTAAAGTTGAAACTGAGAAGGCTAAATCTGAAGCCAACCTATTGAAGGAATTATATAATAAAAAAAAATTAGAAGCACCCATATGAACATATGCCCAAGTAGCAGCAACTCCAGGACCAACACAGAAAATTTTGAAGTTACAAAAGACAATGGAAATGAAAAAGCATGCTGTTTTTATTACATCGACTAAAAATGCAGATATTAAGGAGATACAGAAAATTGTGACTCAAAATCTTATGCCAGCTGATGAGAAAATTAAAATAAGAAACCTGACAACAGCAGGAAGAAACTTAATAATGGAAACAGAAACAGCAGCTATAAATAAAATTATCAACAGCCAAGATTTGAATAAAGACCTTAAAATTGAACCTTCTAGAAAGAGAAATCCACTCGCCATTATGTATTATGTATTAGTAGTAACCAGAGATGAAGAAATGAAGGAAGATATTTTTAAGCAACATTTTGAAGGAATCATAACCAGAGAAGAAGAATTTGAATACCACTTCAGACTAAGATTTAATACCGGACCAAGAAACAGGGCAACGGTAAACCACGTTGCAGAAGTTTCGGCCAAGTTGAGGAAAATAATTATACAAAATGAAAGGATTTTATATGTTTCCAATCAGTTACAACAAAAGATTTCATCTCCATGGAAAAATGCCTAAAAACGTTTTGACTACGGACATGTGTCAAAATTCTGTCATAAGAATAAAATGACTTGTGGCCATTGCGGTGAAGATCACAAAAAGTAAGATTGTTCAGAAAAAGAACAATCACAGACCTGTATACCATGCCATAAAAGCAATAAAAAGTGCGGAGGTAAGCAAGATTGCCGAACATATCGCATGATGTGGGAAAGGGTAGTTTCATGTATTGATTATGGAGAGTAAGACTATATATTTTACACAAATCACGGTTAGGGCAGATAAATAAATAACTGTAAGGATATAGGAACACAAACAGAGGAAATATTAAATGACAACACGGATAACAATAAAAGTAAATTAATAATTAATAAAAATGAAATTTATAAAGAAAAATATAAATTGGAAGTTAAACCGGAACTACCACCGAAACTAAGAATAAATAAAAGAGCACGAAATGGGAATGCGAAATAAAAGAAAAATCGAGGTTTATTATAATGCCATTATAAAGGAAGAAATAACTTCTGAAGAAGAAAGTGAGGAGGAAAAGGAAGTAAAGGAAGATGAAATTATGGCTAAAAAACACACATTTCATAGAAGTGGTTTTTTAAACTTACTAAGGAAAGGAAGAAAACAACTAAAAATAGTATAAATTTATTAGAAGAAGAAATAAGACAAGATGGAAATATAGCTTCTGTGGATATTATAGGCATTACAGAGGAAAAGGAAAGGAAAAAGAAAGAAGATAAAAAGAATGAATACATTGAGAAATTTGGTGAAGAACATGAAACAAAATTATACACAACTAGTGCTATAGCTAATGAACAAGAAATTATAAAAGACAGCTCAAGGACAGTAGCCATATTGAACATTCAGCAAATATATGATGACTTCGACTTCAAATTGCAAATGAGCAGATTAGAACAAAGACAGACTTTGGTTGCAGCCTTGAGGCATCTTATTCACAGGTTACATCAGAATGCTGAAATGATTACATTTCCTGTGTCTAATGCTGTTGACAGATTAGAATTAAAAACCCAGAATATAACCACAGACCCAGAAGAATTATTAAAATTATTAGAAACAATTTTAATAGAAGAAATGACGTCCTTGATTTATATGAAATCTATAAACATTTTGTTTTATGCTATGGTAGAACAGTTTTTGATATAAATCAAAGTTGGACAAATTGTTACACACTAATTTGTCATGATGGTGCAAGCTGTTCGAAAAGACACAAAAAAATCATAAAAAATCACAACAAAGAGGAAAACATAATTGACACATTCGTTAAATGATTAGGCAGTAATATTAAGCACGAAAGGAAACAAATATTTTAACGAAAATCTATAAGATCACGGAACAATAATAACAATCCGCAGTTAATTCGCAAGCATAAAATGTCTAAACAGCTGACAGAGCAAGAATTCCAGACTGGCAGTAAACATCATTCCCACGCGCATTCAAGAATTATATTCTATCAAAGACAAAATGGACGATTACAAAGATTATAGTACTTTAATTAAAATTGCACAAATTAATGCGCAAAGGAGTAGATTAGTTATGTCAGAACTAAAAAGGATCTTTGAAGGGGTTAAATCTAGATATTTTTTGCATACATTTTTTACACAATAAGAGGAAAAGTAGCATATGTACCTCTAAAAGCTAGAGTAGTTAATGAAGGGAAAAGCTTAATGACAGCAATGATAATAATTAACCCAAATTTACAAATAGTTAAAATAGCACAATTTAATGACTCACATCTAATTGTATTGAGGTTACATATGAACATGGAAAATTTATTTTGGCGAATCACTATTTTCAATTCAGTCACCCAATTGGACAGTATTTAAATAAAATCAAAGAAATATAGAATTTTTTTCTGATGCTGAAATTATTCACACCTGTGATTCAAATGCTAAATCAAACTGTTGATTTGATAATATTAAAGACGAGAGAGGAGAAGAGCTAGAAGTGATTGCAGAATTAAATTTAACTATTAAGAATGAGGCCAATCATCCAACAATATTTGATAGTCGAGCAGGGACTACGTCTAACATTGATTTAACCCTTTGTAATTTGAAATCCAAAAAGAAAATTAGGAACTGGAAAGTTGACCAAGATATGGCCTCCAGTGATCAAACATTAAATTATTTTTACTATTGTTTTGAAAATTGTCAAAAGGGAAGAAATAAAGGACGAGAAAAAAATTACAGTTATGCACAAACAAATTGGATAGATATGAAACAGCAATTTGATAACATTCAGTTGGAGTATATTGGTTCTTTAGTGGATCAAGAAGCTTTTAAGTTAACAAGAGCAATTCAAACTGTAATATCTAGGAAAGTACCCAAAATTAAACAAATAAATATTGTGATAAAGTGTGGACTGATGGTTTACAAAAGGCTAGAAAATGAATGAGAAAAAGTAGATGAATATATCAAAAAACTATAGTTGCAAGAGAGAGGGAAATAAGCTTTAATAACTATCGAGAAGCAAAAACCATATTTAAAAACCTCTTAGAAGAAACTAGAAAAAATTCATGGCAACATTTTGTAGAAATAAACTCCTGACACAAATATATGGGGGATGCACTAAAGAATAATTATGGAAAAGGTAAAGAAACCAGAAATTTTCACAACCTTAGATAAAGGAGATGGGGAATTAACAACAAATTGGAAAGATTCTATAAATCATCTGTTAAATAAGTTACTTCCTGACAATGATTATTCTACAGATGAAGAAGTATACACTTTAAAGAAAATTAGCATGAGTATTCCTTTTTACAATTCAAGAGTAATTTATCCTTTCAACATTACTGAAATTAAACTCATCATAAGAAGCTTAAAGAAGAAGAAGGCAGCTGGTCCAAATGGCATTGCCAGTGAAGTATTAATGCAAAATTACATTGTTTTTATTTAAATTACTTAATGACTGCATATGGCAAGGTCGCTTTCCACTCTGCTGGAAGGAGGCCAAAGTTACCATTTTGAAGAAAAGCTTACATAAAGATCCTAAATCATACAGACCAATATGTTTGTTAAATACCTTGGGAAAAATATGTGAACAACTAATGTAAGAAAATATAGAATTATGTTAGGTTTAAATGAAAAACAATTTGGCTTTAGAAAGGGCTTTTCAACAGCGGACACCATAAATGAACTGATAAGTACCGTAAAATCCTCAAAAGCTAAGTATATTATTGAAATTGTAGTGGACATTTCTGGTGCCTTTGATAATTTGTGGTGGCCTCATCTTTTTGAGAGGTTAAGACAAAAGAATTAATACTAAATGTTTATATGCCATATTAAAAAATTACTGTACTGATAGGAAAGTACATATTGAAGAAATAAAGGATATTATTGAAAAAGAAATCACCACAGGATGTCCTCAGGGCTCGATCTCAGTACCGCCGTTTTGGGATACTGTATTGGTGACGTTATTAGACAAACTGAATAATGACATGGATATAAAAAACACCATAGTCTATGCTGACAATGTGTTGCTTATAGTAGGAGATAATAGAAGGGAATTGGAGAAACGTTAAAATAAATTAATAACCAAATTAAATACTTGGTGTAATACATCAAAATTACAAATATCCCCCACAAAGTCAAATTTTAAAGGGAAAAATTGAAGGGACCCAACAATTAAATTTAATAATCAGAACATTAGAAGACAAAGTAAAATATTTGGGAATATTTTTAGTTGAAAAACTGAATTTCAGAAAACACATGGAATACATTTGAAATAAATCTGAAACTATATTGAAGAAATTAGCCAGAATTATTCAATCAAATTTCTAAGTCCCATTAAGCACGATTACTATATATCAAAATAGTATTTTTGCGGCTATTATGACATATGGAGCAGGAGTATGGGCATTTGAATGAATGACGTACAAATTAAAACCTTACTAAGAAGAACACAACAAAAAAGTCTACTAAGATTTACAGGGACAGTTAATACCACACCTACAATGGCATTATTAGTTTCCACAGGAATCTGGCCAATAGATTTAGTGATAAAATTGAGGAGTGCAATTTTTTGGTTGAAGAAAGGTGAATTAGATAAGGTCAAGGATATAAAACCATAACAGAAATAAAACCCAATTTGAAGTTGGCAGCAAAAATGGAAAAGTATTGATACCGGAAGAACTTTTTATTTATTTATTTAACATTTCAGAATGGTTAAAATTAAAACATATTCAACCAACAATGGAATTAATACATTATTTAACTGGACATGGCCCCTATAAAACCTATTAGAAGAAAATTAACAAAAGCTAGAATATCAGCAAGGAACCCCAGAGCATGTATTGTTTGAATGTTTACATTATTATAATGAGGCAATAAGAAAAAGGCAAGCTCTAAGTGGATACCAGCTAGCATATATTTTAAGAAATAAAAATTTATACATAAAACTTGATGTATTAGCTACGAAAATTAGCAAAATAGCATGGACACAAGATATTGAATAAGATGAAATTTTAACACTAGACCAGCAATTAATGAAGAAATAAGAAGATCAGAGAGAATTCAAGTCCTATGTGCAGCAGAGACACTGATACAAACATCTGATACCGATAATCATACTCTAGAGATAGGAGTATAAAGTGCTGAGGAGAGAGGAAATAATTTAAACAGAAGGAAATAGTTCTCGATAATTCCAGGCAGAAAATGGGGAGAGAAAAGGATATGACTGAAAAGGAAGGAGAATTGAGGAAGAAGAAGCGAAGAGGAGGATGGAGGACAAGATGGAGTCTATAGCAGAGAAGAGGATAACGGGCGAGGACAATGGGCAAGGAGGATGATCAAGAGGAAGAGCTAATAGCAGACAGGAGTGGGAGCCTGGAGCGGGAGGTGGTGAATGAAGGAGTTAGGGAAGTTAGAGCAATGGTTTTGTATGAGAAGAAGATGGCGGCGAGGGTAAGTGGAGTGAAAAATGGTGGTAAGTGGAAATAAAGTGAATGTAGCGGTAAGTGAAGTGAGTGAGTGTTAAGTTTAATAAAATTATTAAGTACTGTAATTTACTTAAAGTGTATTAAGAAAATTGAATGGTTAAAGTATACATTTTGAGGAAAATGTATCATTAGTTCAAAATGAATCAGTATTATTAGTTGAAATGAATACATACACTAAGTGTAGTTTGGGTACTGGATACCAGTGGTTAGAATGTAGTTTAATTTTGTAGGGAATATTTTGTTACATTAATCTTGTTTAATTCACTAATATTTACTAGAAATTGGGAATAATTGTAAAATCCCAGTTATTCTGTGTTGCTGGCTTCCAGTAACAGTAGTTGAATATATTTTTTATTTAAATTTCAACAGTATCTATTACATTTTGGACTTTAATTTATTTTTACTTTTATTTTACTCACTTTATCTAACTTTATTTTATTTATTTAATAGATTATAAGCAAAAATCTATACAATAATAATGTATAAAATAAAATGAAAAAAATGTTAAATCAAATTTGGAATATACATCCTGGAATAGGAAACAAGGTACCAGGATGGCGTATTGCAGATTTTATTTTATTTAGTTCTTTGTGGGATGGTAAAGCTACACAAGGTTGCCCTCATGAAACCTGGCAGTTTTTGCCTGATGATCATACTTTGCCTTCATCTAGCCACTTGCCAGCTTCAGCTTTTCCCTGATGAGAAGATGGCTGTCTTTCAATCTAACATATCTGCTGTTGCCCTTAAATAAATAGGGAGGTGTACTGAACAACAGGTCACATGGTGACTATAGCCCCAGTCTGAGTATCATGTCAACAGGTGTCTTCCCGGTGGACTCATGTACTGATCCTCAGTAGACAGAAACAATAACAGGTGTGCATCCCAATCTTGTTGATGACTCGATATCAGTTTCCAGAGGTGCTCCTCTACCATCTTGAAATAGCATTCCATCATCCCGTCTGACTGGGGATAAAGAGGTGTTACACGAGTCTTCTGTCCTACGAGGTGCTGGAGCAGTTTTCAATTTAGGTTGAATTTGAAATTGTTCCTCTGGTCACTGAGGATCTCCTGAGGCCACTGAACTGCCAGAAGCCGTTCACTTGTGCATCAGCCACAGTGAAGCCTCTTGATTGCGAAACTGCACAGACCAGGCAAGTCAAGGTCACAATCAAAGCCATGAATGATATCTAGCAGCTTTCATGGCTTGGACTATGACAGAGTATATACAATTATAACTAATATGATTTTCCGGGCTGTTATGCCGTGGTCTGCTGAAGAAAGATTTCCCAGACGTTTCGTCCACAACTGCGGTGGACATCTTCAGTGGCGCGGACGAAGTCTTCTCGGTGAAAGTATCGCAGCGTCTGATGCGTTGGCCGTTAGTGCCGCTCTCTTTATAGTGTGGGCGCTCTCTGCTGATTGGCCCGCTGGTATGAGGGGGCTGGCGCCGGCTGTGTTGTTGCTCTCTTCTGATTGGCTCGCATACAAAACCGAAAAACACTGCGAGCCAATCAGAAGAGAGCAACAACACAGCCGGCGCCAGCCCCCTCATACCAGCGGGTCAATCAGCAGAGAGCGTCCACACTATAAAGAGAGCGGCACTAACGGCCAACGCATCAGACGCTGCGATACTTTCACCGAGAAGACTTCGTCCGCGCCACTGAAGATGTCCACCGCAGTTGTGGACGAAACGTCTGGGAAACCTTTCTTCAGCAGACCACGGCATAACAGCCCGGAAAATCATATTAGTTATAATTGTGACACCGGCCGTGAAAACCTACGTTCTTACAAGAGTATATACAGTTAGACATTAGATGGAGGTTGAGTGCACAAAAGTACAATGAGTACAGTGCCAATATGGGCTGTGAAGGAATATCGTATTCTGTACATTTACTACCAACATGTTTTTCTCATCATAAACATTTTATTTGGAATCATTATAAATGAAATTTACTTACATTCTGCAAAAGGCTACGTATTCTGATTCACTGTGTAGCAGATACATATTACCCATACTTTCAGAAAACATACATCTGAAATAATAAACTGTTTCTGCATTTGAACACAAAGTAAAGGAAAGGCAATATCATTGGTTAAAGGAATAAGATACAAATTTTATAATTTTTATTTCTCAGAATTTAATATTAACCTATTCAATGACATTAATTTATATACTCAATAGTTTAAGCCATACAATAATAAAAAGGATAACCAATTACTCATACGTTTAATTTTTTATATACTTTTGAGGATACTAATCCATCAAAGTCTGTTTGGAACTTATTAGTTATGCAAATGTGTAAACTATTTCTAAGACTTATCAGTTAATCTTTCTCCATGTTGACTCTTTAAGAGCTTTATGACACAAAATGCCTGCTCAAACACATAAGTACCTATAAACATTTTTACTTATTTAGCATGACTTTTAAGATTAACAGAAATTAATAGACCTTTGTAAAAGTCTGCTAATTTCTCTGCTGAAAAACTATTGAACTTCTTACAAAGCCGACAGTGGCATTAAGTTCAATAAGTCTAACTGCAAACCTGCAATTCCCTGCAGACTCGCTGACCTGTGGTGTGTTGGAAGCAGAGGATAGTTCTTTCAACTTTTCTGTATCTCAGAAATGCTACACAAACACATTTTGCAAGTGTCTTAGCAAATTTATATATTGGTTCTTCAAAACATACATTTTCTCCACACAATACAGATTTAAGGTTTGGAAAGTGCCATAGTTTCCCACTTTTTAATTACTGCATTCACAAACTAAGTTCATCTGGAAGGCCTTTATGTGATCACATATTATTGTTAATAGGTTGATTTTTCCTTGAAGCTTTACATTTAGGTCATTCAAGTGTTCTAGATCTGTGAAGGAGGCAAGTTTTGTGACCCATTTAGGATTTTCAATGTTAACAGTTCATTTACACTTTTCCTGTAGAATTTTCAGAATACTTAAGCCTCAAGTAAAAAAATTCTTTGCAATTGTTTCCCACAGCTCAACCAGCAAACTTCACAGTGTTAAGGTATATCTGTGTAGCTTTTATTAAGAGAACATAACATTTCTTTTAAACTATCTATGACAGAGAGCATTTGCCCAGATTGCATTTGTGATTATAATTACAGCATCAATAAAATTTTTTAATAAAATACTTTTACGACAGAGCGCTTCCTTGTGGACAAGACAGTACATTGGCATAATATTTTCTTAATCTGCATTGTGTTTATTTGTATAAGTTTTTGCATAATGCATTCCTTAATTTACAGTACTTGTCTGCACATGAGACATACTACACAAATGCCTAAATTCTGATATAAAAATTCTTCCCAGCTTGGATCAAAATATGTTGTATTTGACGTACTCACTTTTGCATTCTTGAACAGGGCCTTTTTGACTGAGCGAAGGCCACTAACATGGGGTAGTATAGAGTACAGTACAGGAGAGGCACTAACCATTGTTTAGCATGCTACCATGGTACCAGCGGCATGAAAGCCACATGTAGATTTCCTTGACATGCCTGGCATAGTAGACCTCTAGCCATGGTGAAATATTCTATAGAAACTAACACAGGCCTGCAAATTTCAAATTTTTTTCTGCGGCACAGGTTTAAACATAATTCAAATCTGCTTTCCATTTTTTCGTATCATGTACTGCTTTTTTGTCTTGCAGAAAGGAGATATCTAATATCAGTTTATTTCTAGTTTTTAAGTACAATTTAAAATGTGTGAAATCATGCAAACTAAGAAACAGTCTCAATTCTACAGATGCAACAGTTTACATTGAACTAGGAAATTTCAAACATACCTTATGACTTATACTTATGACTCAATGGATTTGGAATGTCATCTTCTAAGTCTGGGGACCAATTTAAATCATCAACTACACTCAAAGTATAAGTACCACTCTCTGGTAATGCCGTAGATGGTGATGGAATAGGAACATCAGGTCCATGAGGCACAGGCCTAATTGCTGATGACAAGTTTGGATACATAATGTCCGCCTTGTTTTTCCTATTGAATCCAGATATATTACACAGACAAAAATAACACTCATTAAAATGATTTTGTTGTTCGTGCCATACCATAGAAACATCAAAGGGCATAGACGAACTAACTCCCTTGTACCACTCTTAGATTTTCTATACAGCTTCTACACACAATACGAGGAGCAAACTTCCTGTCTTGATCTCTTAATTTAATTTTAAAAAAGGCCAGATACAAACTGTTGATAAATACGGCAATATTTCTTTTCTGCTGTTTTATCACATACCCACAGACATAACAGAAATTGTTAGGATTGTTCACACAGTCTCTCCTAGATATACCACTCCAGCTTGCCATTTTTTTTTCACAAATAAAATTCATACCACAATGCGACTTCAAGTGAGAGCCGCTGAGAAAAAGTTTAAAAACTGTATTGAGGATTCTAAGATAGGTTCCTGTTGATATCTTAGACAAATGTTAACGAGATAGGTTCAACATTACCTGTAAACAGAGATAGACAGTGGTACAGCATGACGTCATATGATTTAGTATGTTTACATATTCTAATCAACCATGCTGTGTCGGATATGCAGTGATGTTAATACTAGCATACTGAACTTTCAATTTTGTGTTGAAATAGAATTGTTCAAAATCTGTACGTGATATGCAAAAGCTATTATTATTTTTTAAGTCAGAGCATCCAATTTGAACTCTCTGATGCAAAATATTCCGTGTCACAAAGTCTTTGTAGACCTGTGTAATAGGTAGCAACTCCCCAGTTTGTTTTAAGGAAGTGAACTGCAACTCGAAGTAAATGTCAGAGAGCACCACCTGTAGTTATGTTACTACGGAAGTATATAGAGCACAAATATAGGTTAGAATTTACTCTCGCAACCTGAATGGAGTAACTCACCTGTTGATTGAATTAGAATACCTTATCGTATATGGAGGAAGATATTCAAGATGCGAACACAGAAAATGCAATTTTAAGCCCATATTGCATCCAAGTGCCTTTAACTTTTCAAGCATGGTTTTAACAATATGCTCATACTGATCATCTTTAACAATACCCAAAAACTTGTTTACAACTTCATTGAATGAGTCCCAAGCTTGAAGCTCTGTCTGTCATGATATTTCTAAAATGTTGGAATATAGGTAAATTCATGTTACAGAGCTAGTGACATCTATACCTAGGGTGACGTGCATGTTGGAGTAAATTGTCTCGGAAATAACGTTAATTAAATAAGTCCCCACTACGGAAGTAGGTTACTACGGGAGCAGCAATTTACTCCGAAAGTAATGTTGGAGAGCTCAATTACAATTTACTCTTTTAGTTACGACTACGGAAGTAAGAGCTCATTACTCCAGAAGGTATTGTTTTGTTTGCGCGATTTACTTGATGCAATCATGAATAAGGTTATGTGCGATAGGAAAAGATGAGAAACGTCAGCGAAAGAGATAAATGTATGTTGGTAGAAATAAAGAAAATCCATTTAAACAATATGAGTGTAAAAAACGTTCGACATCCTGCATTACGTTGGTCTTCAAAGCCAGTGAGATACCGCGAACAATCCCATGTGTTCCTAATTACTTTTTATTTTATGTTTATGAGTTTTTTACGTTTCTGATTTATGGGAGGTTAGGTTAGGTTTTTTTGTTTAAATAAGCTTAGGTTCCTGATTCACAAAGGTTACTTTTAGTAACATTTTCAATGAAGACCCAAGTAATGCAAAAACGCCAAAACGTGTTACAAAGATGCTGTACGAGAAATGCTGGAAAGTCGTGATTGACGAGTTTAATAATTCTAGTGATGGGAAACGTACTGAAGAGCAGCTTAAAATTCTGGAAACAATGTTTCTAATCTTCATTTTGCATCGCAGATCACTTGCGTGTTGATGGAGAAATACCCTTTCTGATTTCGGAAAAGTTCACCATATTCACGGATGGGTACAAAATAGTAACATGCGTGCAGTCAATTTCACACACAATGTGTGGGAAATCTGTGAAAGTGAAGAAGAATTGCCTTTTATTTTCTGAACACTCGTGTATATTTATATGTGTAAGTACCATGCTCTTAACCTCAAAAGCGCTCTAACAACACAATGAAGTACACGGCCAGCAGACACGTGGTGAACGTTTATTTATAAGATCGCCTGTAATACCGGGAGTACGACGAACTTTATTTAACGTGACATGAAAATGCTGGTAAACTAAAGGTATAATTGGCATGCACTTAACGTAATGGGAATGACTCTTGATTGATAGTTCTTTTATACGAGCTAGTGCCGATTGGTTCTAATTACCATGTGAAATCAAACTTGACGTAACAGGAAGGAAAAGTTTGACATTGCCAAACTTTTTAAGTTACATCGCGTTAAGTCAATTTCTAAATATCTCCATTTAATACAGTATAAGACTGTCACATTACGTTAAATTCACCGTAATGTCGGCTCAAGCTTCTGAAATATTCCGGTACGAAACACTCATAGGACGCATAACAATAATAATTGCAGTTTGGATTATAGAGCTGAATTTGTGTTTGAGTTTTGTGGAAATGTTCTCCAAGCAGGTTCAAAAGGTGTGTATAAGATTCTTTCCTAATAGCGAAATGTCCATTGAGCTCACTCTATCTCTCTCTCTCTCTGAATAAGTACCATATGGTTCTCGCATAGAACTATCGCATTCCTGTTGTTTTTTTGTTTTTTTTTGAGTCAATGTAACCTATGTAATCACAGTTTTCTTCATCGAGATCAATTTAATCTAAGTAATCTATGAACGCGTCAAAAATATCTTCCTCCAAATACGATACGGCATTCTAGTTCAATCGACAGGTTAGCTACTCCATCCAGGTCGCAAGAGTAAATTCTAACCTATATTTGTGCTTTATTTAATTTCGTGGCAACATACTACATGATGATGCTCTCCGACATTTACTTCTGCAGTAATATAATCTGGGAGTATCTGAAAGGAGTAAAATTCTTCGGAAGTAGTATACTCTCGCATGGAAGTCGCCGAGTGAGGACTTGAATAGCAGTTTACTAAGAAAGCAGAGCTTACTCCAGGTTGGTGCACACCGCCCATAAACAAGTGTATGTGAGAGACAATGCACCGAGAAACATATTGGTTGCCGGCCAAGCAAGCTGTCGTATTTTGTAAATGGTTATTATAATGTTCACCAGTGATTGTGTAAATAAATGTGTTATGTTAATCTGTGGTTCTTTATCAATCTACAACGTCTGAGAGGATATTATCCTCTAATTCTAAAATGCTAGCGGAAATGCATTTTTTTTGTCTTCTTTCTATTTATCTCCACGTGGGCTTTTGGATGCCGTGGTATAGCAAAATACGTGCGTATTAAATAGTTGCTACTAGTGAAAGTGCCGAGCAAAAGGTGAAACCTTTGATAAAAGTTATTGCAAGAAAATAATGGATATAGTTATTTTAAAAAGGTATAATTTTGAAAGGAAAAGCAGCCAAGATGGCGGATGAAGTTAAAATTACTGTTTTCGATGGCAAAGACTGTGAGTGCTGGAAAAAAAGAATCACAGTGATTTTAAAGCTAAAGAAATGTGAGGAAGTAACAACGAGAGAAAAAGTGACGACAGATAAAGAGCTCGATTGGACAGAAAAAGATTTGAAAGCTATAAATGCCATATAGTGGTATTTGGAATGTTCAGCGACAGTTCGTAAAAGACAAGAGATGGCAAATTAAAATTATGAAAAAGTTCGACGAAATGTATTTAAAGGAATGTACTGCACTGCAAATATGCAGAAGAAATAAATTGGAAAAATTGAAGTAAACAGAATTTGAAGATTCAATTACCCTTTTTAATGATTTGAAAAGTGCAGATGGAAATGTTAGTGGAAAGGAAAAATTAAGTTATATGATTAAAATGCTTCCAAATTCGTTAAGTTACGTTGGTGACTTAATTGATGTGTTGAAAGAAAGTGAGACTGTTGAATATGTGGAAAGTAAAATAAAAACGGCTGAAGAAAAAGAAGCAAGCAAAAAGAGTTCCAGTGCAGTTAAGACTGACAGAAGAGAGGATAAAGCGTGCTTCAAGTGTGGCAAGTTTGGACATTTTAAGGCGCATGAGGCCAAGTGAAAAATTGTGGAAATCCAGAGGCGGTGCGCAACAGCAAGGAGGCAGTCACAAGCAACATCACTAACACTGGCAACATCGTGGCAGCCGTGGAGCTGGTTGAGGTTGGAGTCAACATTGTCGAGGTGGCAGTTGGCAGAAAAATCAAGGACAGCGAAATGATTATGGTAAAGCGAGTAATTTCAATATGGAAATTGAGGCTAGGCACGGTTTAGGAAAACCGAATGAAGAAGTAAATAGTTGTGTAAGTAAAGTAGATTGGTTATTCGATAGTGGTTGCTCTGAACATATTGTGAATAATGATAAATATTTTCAACAATTTGTGGAACTTAAAAACCAATAAATTTAAAAATTGGAGATGGGAAAGTAGCTTTATTAATAACAGGGTACATATGGCACGACATGTAGATATAATTGAAGATGGTACAAATTATAAAGGCTTTAAAGATTAGTCAAGAGGGGCTATGATAAACAGGAAAGTGAAAATGAAAATTATGAAAATGAACATTGATTTAAATGATGAAAATGAAGAATTAGGGTTGAGAAGATCAACCAGGCAAAAAAGCATACCTGCAAGATTAATGATGATTTGGTATATAGTAATGTTGTTTATGCAAATTATGTTAAAGCTGAAAATCCTATTTCCTATAATGATGCTATTAATAGTAATGATTCTGCAAAATGGATAAATGCAATGGGTAAAGAAATGAGTTGTTTAAATTAAAGCAAAACTTGAATGTTTGTAAATGAACCAAATGATAAAAAGATTCTAGATGTAAAATGGGTCTATGCAAAAAAGACTGATGATATCCATAAAGCTAGATTAGTAGTAAGAGGATATCAACAGAATGATTTAAATGATATTTACTCTCCGGTGGCAAGAATGCAAACTTTAAAAATTTTAATGGCATAATGTAGCCAAAATGGTTTAAATATTAAACAAATGTATATAGAGACAGCCTTTTTAAACGGTAAAGTTAAATCAGAAGTTTATGTAAAACAGCCATAAGGTTATGAGAATGGTACAGATAGAGGACTAAAATTGAAGACAGTATTATATAGTTAAGAGAAAGCCAGAGAGCTTGGTATGAATGCTTTGATACTTATTTGAGCTTTGCAAGAAGTGAAAATGATTGCTGTTTATGTATATTACATGACAAGGACAATGAGAACAATGTTTATCTAATTCTATTTGTAGATGATCTACTTATATGTTGTAAAGATGATACAAAGTTAAATTTTGTTTAAAGTTTATTACTTGAAAGATTTCAAATGAAAGATTTGGGTGAAATAAAAACCTACTTGGGTATTAATATTAATCATGATTGTAATCGAGGAAAAATGACCCTAGATCAAAGGGATTATATCTTGTCATTAGAAAAGAAGTATGATATTGCAAATTCTAATTTGTATGCTACTCCTATGGAACAAAATTTGAAGTTAGAACCTGCAATCTGCAAGTGATGAAATCAAATATAGAAATTTAATTGGAGGTCTTTCGTATATCAGTTCAGGAGCAAGACTTGATATAAGCTTCAGTGTAAATTATTTGAGTAGATTTCAGAATTGCTACGGTAGTAGTCATAAGTATGCTTTGAAAGCTTTAAAGCACTTAGTTTTAACCAAAGACTTAAAGTTAACTTTTAATAAGAATACAAATGCTGAAATTTTAAATTGCTATGTAGACGCTGATTGGGCAGGCGATATTATTGATAGAAAATCAGCAACTGGTTATGTGATTAAATTATGTGGAAATGTAATTTATTGGAAATCAAAGAAACAGAACAGTGTAACAAGTCCTCCACATCAGCTGAATATGTAGCATTATCTAAGTGTGTGAGTGAATTAAAGGTTGTAAAAGATATTTTGCATAATTTTAATATGGAAATTTTTTATCCTATTCAATTTATGAAGATAATTCTGATGTGATAGATATAGCAAAGTTTGGTAACTTGACAAACAAATCAAAGTATATAGAAACTCATTAACACTTTGTAAATGAAAGTTGTATTAATGTGAAATTGATATTGTAAAAGTGAATTCTAAGAAAACATTGCAGATATTTTTACCAAATCTTTAGGATGAAACAAATTAGAAAAGTTTAGAAATATGTTAAATGTAAACTAATTGATAATAGTAAATTTTGGACTGTGATATGAATTTAAGGAGGCATGTTGGAATATAGGTAAATTCATGTTACAGAGCTAGCAACATCTATACATAGAGAAGTGTAGTGTGTGACACTTATGTGAGAGAGACAATGCATCAAGAAACATACTGGTTGTCAGCCAAGCAAGCTGCATATTTTGTAAATGATTATAATGTTCACCAGTGATTGTGTAAATAAAGGCTCGTTCACAACCGCCCAAGAACGGGAAGCAATGCACCATGCAAGATATTGGTTCACAACAGCCCAGTAACGAGAACAGGAATGCATATCAATCACAAAGTGAAAGTCATTTTGTGCATTGGGATTTCATTTGTTTTTAACTGACCAATGACATTTTTTCACCTACTTCCAATTTAGCCAAGCCAACGTGATTTGATAGAGTAAACATTATCTAAATGTATATCCATTACATTTCTGATCTCTCTAGTTATGCCAAGTTTTCATTCCTTTATTTAATGGCATACATTAAAATTGTTTATTGTTCTTTTTTCATTTCCACTGGTTTTAGCTGTTCTTTGTAGCTTTTGCCATTGTTTTTTAGGCAATAGCCAGTTTTGAATTGCATATAAACAAACTACAAATGACCCCTTCACCAGAGGAAGCAACGCTGATTAGATTTGCAGGTGTCGGGATGAGGTTAGGAAGCACATTTACTGCTAATTCCTTCCACTTTCATGTTTCCAGCTTGCGACTATAGAGAGCACTAGTGGCTGTTTCATGTCACAGCCGCCTAAAACAACCTCTAGAGTGAAGAGTCTAATATGCATAATAGGGATCTAATATGCAGTGCCCGGGAATGAGAACGTTAAAAGTTGGGCAACTCTTCTTTCCCATTCCCGGGGCCCAGGAAGGCTTCCCGTTGATTGTGAACATTCCCATTTGAATACATGTATTTCAACTTTCTTGTTCTTGTTCTGGTTACCATTCTTGTTGGTTGTGAACCAGCCTTAAATGTGTTATTATGTTAATCCATGGTTCTTTATCAATCTACAGCCACTGAGGGGATATAGTTATCCTCTAATTCTAACAAACATCCTTCATGAGTTTGCGAATATGTGGGCCATCAAAAATGCTTTCTTTCACTTTTGATTCAGACAACATTGGAGATTTCTGAATAAGATGTTGAAAACACAGACCACGTTTGTCCAAAGCTTTGACAAATTGCTTCATTATCCCTAATTTGATATGCAACGGGATAGCAAAACCTTTTGTGAATCAATCAGCGGGTGATTTACTACATATTTTTTGTTCCCAGCACTAAATCTTTTCTTTTTGGTCAATTAGTTTCACCCCAGTGTCTTTCTCTGGCTCTAGAGGCACATTCACACAAAAATCATGAGAATTTCATGTACCCTGTTTGATGGCCCAATAACGCACACTTTAAGATCACAGCACACGTATCACTTGTGTTCATTATATTTAATTTTTTCTAGGACAATATACAAATTTTGGTGCGTTTCTCTAAGGAATGTAGAGTGAGCTATTGGAACTGAAGCAAACATATTGCCATTGTGCAGCAGAACACCTTTCAGACTTCTCTTGCCAGAGCCAATAAACAGACCCAGCTGTTCCAAGATGACCTATCAAGTTAGGGATATCACAACAATACACTAGTTTCCCTTCCTTTACAAAATATTTCTGGAACTCTTCTTCTCGATGTTTGTACCAGTAGAAAGTTGTTCCAGTTCCTAAAAGATTGTTTTCTTTCAGCCATGAACCTAAAAGTTCACTTTTTTCTTTGGTAAGACCCAAGTCGCTACCAAGTCATTTAATTCTGACTAATTCAATGGATTTGAAACATAATCTTTTAAGTCTGGGGACCAATTTAAATCATCTACACTCAAAGTATCAGTATTACTCTCTGGTAATACTTTAGGTGGTGATGGAACAGGAACATCAGTTCCATGAGGCACAGGTCTAATTGCT
Organism: Deroplatys truncata; assembly: GCA_030765065.1. NCBI lineage: Eukaryota > Metazoa > Arthropoda > Insecta > Mantodea > Mantidae > Deroplatys > Deroplatys truncata. Next base: position 233,912,341 of record CM060990.1, read on the forward strand.
GATGGCAAGTTGAGATATATAATGTACACCTTGTTTTTCCTATTGAATCCAGATATATTACACAGACAAAAATATTAAAATGATTTTGCTGTTCGCGCCATACCATAGGAACACCAAAGGGCATAGATAAACGAACTCCCTTGTACCACTGTCTTAAGATTTTCTGCAGAACTTTTGTATACAATATGAGGAGCAAAATTCTTGTCTTGATCTCTTAATTTAATTTTAAAATATGTCAGATACAAACTCTTGATACATGCGGTAATGTTTCTTTTCTGCTGCTGCTTTATCACATAATACCCACAGACATAACAGAAATTGTTAGAATTGTTCACAAAGCCCCACATAAATATACCACTTGCACTAGCTATTTTTTTCCACAAATAAAATTCACAACACAAGTACAGCTTCAAAAGAGACCCGCTGAGAAGCATAAAACTGTACTGAGGATTCTATGATAGGTTCCGGTTGATATCTTATGCATTACATGTTTATGAGATAGATTCAACATTACCTGTAAACAGAGATAGACAGTGGCACATGACGACATCATATGATTTACCATGTTTACATATTCTAATCAACCATGCTGTAAGTTGGATATGCAGTGATGTAATACTAGTGTACTGAATTTTCAATTTTATGTTGAAACAGAATTGTTCAAAATCTGTACGTGATATACAAATACTATTATTACTTTCAAAATCAGAGCACCCCATTTGACCATTGTGATGCAAAATATTCTGTGCCGCAAAATCCTCGCAGGCCTGTGTAATTAATCCTAATATATAATTATAAAATAATACAATTTTGCACATTACAATATTCAAATGTATAAGATGCTTAAACAAATAATTCAATTTACTGACATTAAATCTAAAGAGCTGTTAAGCAATGATGCATAGCTCTCAAATATTTGCGCCTCCAAACTGCTTTGTCTTCTTTGTCTACTAACACCTTAATGTTCTTTCTTTCCTTGTTCATGAAACCTATTTCGAAGACAAGTTTGTGACATGTTGACTTCTTAAAGTCTTGGCAACTCTGTATCATTACTGACTGTATTTAAAACTTTGTCTATTGTTGATGGTTCATTATCAAAAAAGTACGCATGAACTTTGGAACGGATAGCACATTTTACAAATAGTTGACCTTGTCCAAAATTGTTCTGGGCTTATTTCAGCATATCTATTTCTTTAAATTCTTTGAAAATGTCTATGACAGACCATTGAGAATCACCTATAAACTCATTCATGAATTGCACTAGCATTCACTGGCACTGTGGAATTTCCCTGCATTAGGGAACTGAGCATATAATATGTGTATTATACATTCAAATATTGTAATGGGCAAGATTGTTTTATTTTATAATTGCACATTATGATTAATCATCACTGTAGCAAGCAGCATTTTGAACATGTGCTTCAAAGCTAAACAGCTGGTTCAGTTGCTGCGGTAGCAGAAGATAGTAGGTATAGTACTTCAACAACCAACTGTAACACCGAAACTGGCAAAAAAAGGCTGCACAAGTCAAACATGTTAATTGTTTACTTTCTCCTTAAGTAAATATAGTCAAAATGTTATATACTTTTTAATAGCACTCATTAAATTTAATGGGACCTTTATAATTACATGATAATTATGAGATAATATGGGGCTATTTCTTGCTTAGTGCTCATTAGCAGATGACTGCAGGGGTAGCTGTATTTCAGTGAATGGCCAATCACATTCCTTCTGTGCCATGTCCATTTATTTACATCCTGTAGGTTAATTATAATGGATAGAGAATATATGATTCTCTTAGTTACTGATATGACAACTCCCATGAAACTGCTCCCAGAGCTGCTTCTGACAATTAACCACAACAACACTTTCTAATGAATAATGTGGCAGGTGTGCCTCCAACTACTTTCCTTTCTTGGGCAGGGCATGGCTTCGGCGCCGGCTGCTGTACGGTTGGTTGGGGAGAGGTAGGGAAAGGTGCTCTAAGCTTATCGAGCTATCCAGAAGTCCTATCAGGACATGTGTACAAACTTCCAGTACTTTTATCCCTCTCTTAGTGTGAATCTATGACAGGTGTCGCTCGGTTATAACAGAAAAGCTGATGACTGGCTCCCTAATTCAATTCTGTAGCATAAGTACCTGTTGTCTACGTGAGGAGAGGAATCCGATTTCAAAGCGTTAGCGAGCGAGCGACCGGCAGAGAGAATAGGCCAAGTTCGCGCCAGCAAATTGAACTGCTGCTTGCGGGGAAAACCAAATGTCACAATGGTGCCAGAAGCAAAATTTGAATTGCTGATGGAGAGAATAATTCAACTACATGAAATGAGGACCATAAAATCCGGAATGAAAAAGATGGAAAGTTTAAAAACAGAAATGGAGAGAATTAAATCTGAATTCCATCATTACACTCATTCTATAAAATTTGAAATAAATACTACTGTCAAAGATTTAAAAATGACATTGTTAAGCAGTTAGAAGTAATTAGGTTCGAAATGGAGGGAGTAATTAATGCTGTGGAAGAGCAGCTGGATGAGCAAGGAAAAACGGTTCAATCAGCAGGTGAAAGAAAGCAAGGGGATGACAGATGCTGCGGTGGAAGAGATGCGCCGTAATTACAGAAGGTTCCAGGATTACAAAACCAGTTAATCTTAATACGTTGAACCTCTGCAGTACAATGACACTTCGTCGGAGTGGTGTTTAAATGCCAGTTTGAGGCCATTGCTACCCATACTGATGGATGCCGGCAGAGAAAACGATGCAGGTTGAAGCTGCCCTGCATAGACAAGCAACAGACATTCATCCACCTTTCCCACCAAAGGCTCTGCTAACAATCTCATTAACGCTTTGGAAAGGCGCGATGGAGAAATCACCAGGACCCGCTGAAGGCAAGAGTGTAACAACTTGTTAAGGTCTTGAAAGAATTTGCCATAGAGGTAGAGCAACTGGCACACCGGGCTCTTACAATAGTGTAGTAAGAGGTCGGGAGGTGAAGCAACGGCAGCAACTTCTACTTGCTGAATATCATAACATCAACGACACCCTGGCCGCTGACTCCGCAATGAAGCGGCAAAGATGAGGACAGGAGTATTCACCCGGTGCCGGCTAGAATTGTGACGGTGGACAGTGGCAACAACTACTGTCTTAAGCATCGTAAAAGTGGCAGTAGACCTACGTGCTGGAGGACCGGAGACTCCGAACACCTACAATTGCGAGCATACCCTGTCTGATGATCAGAAAATCTGCTAAGGATGGCTTGAAGACACTCGGCACCATCATCTCCTTCCCCTCGCTTAATGTTGAACATTGTGATTAGTAGGGGCGAGGATGATCTGTTAGTGCATGGATGGCCTCGGGGATCACATTTAGCTGCTGGTAGATCACTCAGGAGCGTCACTAATCATCGCCAGGCTTGATGTTGTGCGGGGACTACTAAAGAAGACGCCGGTTAAGCACTATGAGCTGCAAACCACCTCGAGGGAAACCCTCCCAGTAACAGAGGAAGCTTGCCTGAGTTGAATGTTGGCAGGAGCAAGCTAGAATTGTGATTGCTCGTAGCTGATATCACCGAGGAAGTCAACTTGGGCTCGGATGCCCTGCGAGTTTTCGATGCCAGGATAGAAGCCGGGTGTTGCATTTTGCACCTGGGCTGGAACGAAATCCTGCTGAACCACCCGGAGAAGAGGTTGCACTCAGTATAGCTCTTAATAGTAGCACGGGAAATGGTTCCAGAAGGGAGTGAGAATAGGGACTTTTGATAACAGGGACTTCTGAGAACATGATCTGGATGGAAGAAAACACCATCGAGATGGGCTACATGTGTCAGTAAATATTTAGCGGGATTGTTATGAGGAATTGTGAGATGATCACATGTATCTCGCCTGTGGCCAAACACAGAGAACCGACTGAACACCCAGAAACTGAATATGGTTGGGTAACCTTGTTTAGAAGGGAATAGGGAGCCTTTCACGGGGCAAAAAGAAGCATGTTCTTAAACTGCTCATGGAATTCCAGGGCATCTTCATCCTGTCAGAAGGGGTTTTTGGCCATAACGATATTGATACATCACATCAACACTGGCGCCATGTCCCACTAGCAAAGCGTAAGGAAATACACAACCGAATATCAACATCAGTACCAGAGGCCTCCAATAGTCTGTGGTCCTCAACAGTAGTGTTAATGTAAAATATGGATGAATGCCCAAAAGCTAAATGTCACTAAGAAAGATAGCTGCCACCGACTGATGACACCCCAGAAGCCCTACAAATATATAGACAAAAAGATTTAAACACTTTATATAATGCACCATTTTATTAAAAAAGAAATTAATTGCCTCTTAGGATAATTTATTCTAATATTACACTGCACTAAATTTATATGATTCATAATTATTTTAGCTTTAATTAAAAACAATTCCATTAAGTATCTTTGGCACTACTTCATTACAGGAAACTTCATTTCTATTAGTATTATAAAACATTCAAGCTAATTCACAAAATTGCAACCACAATGAAACATGTCATTCATTTCAGTATTTCTGGCACTATCGCTGAAATAAAATAAAAGATCATGCTCTACACTATTGCATGCCTGAACCCAGAAAAAAATTTTGAGGGGGTTTCCATAACTAGATCTAAACTTCACAATACCCTACATAGTTACCATGTACCTATTCTGTAGTATATGAACGTTATGGGACAAGAAAATTGCTTGGAAACATATAGACAGGAAAAGCTCACCAGAATGAAAATATTCCACCTTACAGCACAAAACACAGAGACTACTTCGAAAACCAGGATGTACGAGGGTGGTCTGAAAAGTTTCTGACCTCAACCTGAAGATGGCAGCGCTCGTAAATAAAAGCTAGTGAATTTCGTTGTTCATCTGTTGACAGTTACTCACCAAAGTTTCAGCCATTTTGGATGCTCAGTTGTTATGTAACAGTCGTATGAGTGAGGTGATGTGTGTGTTTTTATGAAAATGGACAAAATCGAGTATCGAGCAGTCATTAAATATTTGTTTTTGAAAGGCAATACGCCCACGCAAATCAAAGATGAGTTGGATTCTGTGTATGGGGACTCTGCACCATCATTTACCACAGTGAAATTTTGGGCAGCTGAATTTAAACGTGGCCGTAAGAGCTTGGGAGACGAACGTTCGGAATGTCCAAAAACTTCAACTACCGACGAAAACATCACCAAAGTTCACCAAATGGTGCTAGACGACCGCCAAAGTAAAGTGAGAGAGATAGCAGAGGCTATGAACATGTCAAAAGAACGTGTTTGTCACATATTAAATCAACATTTAGACATGAGAAAGCTGTCTGTGCATTGGGTGCCGCGTTTGCTAACGTTAGACCAAAAATGTGTTCGAATGAACATTTCCAATGCAGTTTAGGCGCAATAAATCCGAGTTTTGGCGCCGATTAATTACTGTAGATGAAACTTGGATACACCATTATACGCCCGAAACAAAAATACAGTCCAAACAGTGGACTGCAAAGGGGGAACCGGCTCCAAAAAAAGCAAAAACTGTTTTTTCGGCTGGGAAAGTGATGGCGACTGTTTTTGGGATAGTCATGGAGTTATTTTAATCAATTATCTTCAAAACGGAAAAACCATTACAGCAGCATACTACGCATCATTACTTGACAAGCTGAAGGCAGAACTTGCGGAAAAACGGCCACATTTGCAGAAAAGGAAAATCCTGTTTCACCAAGACAAGCACCGTCTCACACCTCAGCGGTTGCAATGGTGTAAATCCACGAATTACGGTTTGAACTGCTTGACCATCCGCCTTACTCACCAGATCTAGCCCCAAGCAACTTCTTTTTGTTCCCTCATCTGAAAATTGCACTCGGACAGAGATTTTCGTCAAATGAAGAGGCAATCACCTTCGTGAACAATTATTTTGCAGAGAAAAACGCCGAGTACTATTTGGACGGGTTACAGAGATGGGAGCATCGCTGGGAGAAGTGCGTAGAGTTACAAGGAGACTATGTTGAAAAATAAAAAAAAAAAAAAAAAAAAAAATTCTGAAAAAATGTCTTGTATCTTTATTAGGTTGGAAACTTTTCAGACCACCCTCATATGGTCACCTTCTTATGTAAGGCGACAATATTAAGTTTCCCTATTCCTTGTAAATGAGTTATAGCAGTAGACCTACTGTTATCTAAGGAAACTTTCCATTAATGGTGCGATATGAATTTAAATAAATAAAACTTTCAGAAGTTTCGGGGGGGGGGTGTTTAAACCCTAACCCCCCTCGAAATATGGTCCTGCACTATTGCTGTATACAACTACTGCATTTCTAGTTTGTGAAATGTTTTCTGCTGTCCCATAGTGCATTCTTAACAGCAGAGAAATAAGATTTCTACAGACAAGGTTTCATTGGCGTATATTTCATACATTACATTGCTTGTTGTCCTGAGAAATGAGTTATGCAGTTAACTACTGTTTTCACCTTTTCATACCAGCGATTTCTCTTCAAATTATTTGTCAATCTCTTAAGACATGCTGTGCGCAAGACCCTGGTATTTCCCTTAAAAAATTCTGCAATGTCCGTGAAGTACAAATTTAGCTGTTTCAGTACTGATTCATGAAGTGCATATACGCATTTTATTACCTGTGAAGAACATAAGAGCTTTATTTTTTATTCATTTCAAAACCTTCCAGTCTAAAAAAGTTTATCTAAACTTAGTTTACAAAACTAGATGTCAAATTAGAAAACCAAGAGGGATGTTTAAATCTTAAAATCAACTATACTGGTTATTTGATACAATTTATTATTTGATATTGTTCGTTCACACTGAATTGAAGCTAAATAGTTGTTTAGGCTGGGTCATTAAAATATATATATATGCTACCAGTCTTTCTTTCCTTCTTTACATTCATACATCCCCTCAAATGGAAAATGTTATGGCTTTGTATTCACATTTACCTTTTCTTTGGTCTGTCAAAAGTTGTATTTATGTCACAGAAAACAGGGCCTTCACCAGCCCTATCAAACTCACTTTTAAAGGTTTTGTTTTTGGCAAATTGAAAATGTTATTGAGAAAGAACAAAATAGAACACAGCTACAGCAAAGCAATATGCTAAACCAACTAAAAGGACTTGTGACTAAAAAATGGCCAAAAGCAGAAGCCTGGCAAAACCCCTTAGAGTGAAAATTGCTTTTTGGAAAGCATTTGATGGTTGGCATGTTAATGGGCTTACCATATGCCATCTTTTCATAGATGATTATGCATCACATTCCTTTGTATTATGCTGTGTCTACAGACCTTATGAAGGTTGTGAACAGTTCTATACAAGGATCACTCTCAAAGTTTTGAGAATGGCCAACAATGAGTTGTGATAAGCCAATGCAGGTTTTCCTAGCTTTAGATTGAAGTTGAGATAGCAACATGTGCAAGTCTGGGTAGACTCAAACAATGTGCAGTGTCAGCACTTCTATGTATGTATACACAGGTGTTCTTACATCATACACTGGGATGGATCTCAAGCGAGATCATTTCCATATATAACTTTCTACAACTTTAAAGTTCCTTTAAGGGAGAGAGAACGCCTTGAAAGACAACATGCATTTGGGGATATTTGCCCTTTGTGACCTATCATTTATTAATGGTTTGATTTTAAAAGAGCAAAGGATTCCCCTGAAGATGAAAACCAAGCAGGATGGCCAGTTACAGCAATAACATGAAAATGTGATGAAAACAAAGTACATATTACACAGTGCAACAATGAAATTTCCCATCATGCAAAAAACATGCGATTCCTAAGCAGTTCAGTGCCCTGATTACGATAGTGAAAACTGCTGTGTGCTATCACCTAAATGGAAATGCAATTTTATCTGCACACGACTGCATGAACTTTGTTGTAGCGGCACTCATCATACCCTGTTATTGTTACTGCCATTGTATAGGGGAGGTTGTATAAAGTTGGTGTAAGTTGCATCGCGTCAGTCAATAGCTAGTGAAATCACACAGCATCTACTCCTGCAGCGTGTAAATCTCCTAACGCGAATTATTATTGTTTGTGCATATTCAAGTGTTTCTCATGCTCAGCAATATCTAGCAAGTGTGTTCATTGCCAACACTTTTCTGTTATATGTGTGGCAAGTTTACAACAAAGTCTCAAAGAATCACATTTCTCTGCTTGTCAAAAAGGCTTACAAGTTGTATTCTGAATCAAAGGCAGCTGAGGGTAAGTGTTGGGCAAGACAGAACTGTAGCTCCCACTATATAAGAGGCTCGTTACATGGAACTCGCTTATCTATGCCATTTGTCATACCGTAGTTGTGGAGGGAACCTTGACACCACTTTACAGATTGCTATTGTTTAACGAAAGTAACAAGAATCTTAAGTAAATCAACACACACAGTGTCTTATCCAAATTTGGAATCTGCAATGCACCCAGTTCCGCATTCTGATTCTCTCCCAGTACCAAAACTACCACCAGAATGGACATTGGAAGATCAAACACGCAATGGTAGTGACAATCCAACAATCATGAAGATCATTATTGCACAACATCTATATCATGGCTACAATCACAGCCATTATCACAGCCGAATTGAGGAACCTGTAAGAGATCTAAATCTTTCAAAAATACAACCAGAATTACTTGGGTCTCATCTTCAAGGAAAAAAACCTGCTACAATCAAACACCAGTATATCATTCCGTAAACAACAGCCTGGTCTATCAACATCTTTCTGAATGACAGAAAGCTTGGTATACTGTAATGACATGGATGGACTGCTTAGAGAATTTGAAATTATTCAGAATCCCGAAGAATGGCACCTATTTATAGATTCCTCAAAAAGTAGTCTCACAGTTGTTCTCTTAAATAATGGAAATGAGAAACCTTCAATGCCAGAGGCCCATTCCATTCAGTTAAAGGAAACCTACAAGAACACGAGACTACTTCTAAAGTATATTGGCTATTCGAATCACAAATGGAAAATTTGTGGTCATCTCAAAGTTCTGGAACTTCTATAAATGCAGACTAGTACACAAAATATTGCTATTTTTTGTGCCACTAGGACAAGGAAAGACCACTATTACAGACAGTGGCCTTTGAAAGATACCTTTAATCTGGTGAAAAAAATGTGTTGCAAGAACCCCTTTATGACAAAGACAGCATGCTGTTATCCCACTTCATCTGAAATTGGGCTTTATGAAGAATTTTGTGAAAGCAATGGACAAAGAAGGGCTGGAGTTTTCAGTTTTTAATGTCTCAATTTCCTGCGGTTAGTAATTAAAAAATTAAAGAAGGTATTTTCATTGGACATCAGATGAAAGACATTACCTTTGAAACGTTTTTGACGATACTGAGAAAACAGCTTGGCTTGCCTTAAAAAATGTATGCAACAATTTCTTAGGAAATACCAGGTCTCAGAATTACAAGGAACTGATGGAACACATGCTGGACTGTTACAAGCTTATGGGGTGCAATGTGTCCTGAAATTACATTTCCTTCATTCCCATTTGGATGTTTTCTGCCTAATTTTGGAGATGTGAGTGACGATCATGGTGAACAATTTCATCAAGATATTGCTGCCATGGAGAGCCAATACATGAGAAGATGTTCACCAAACCATTTGGCGAATTACTGCAGGTCACTCTTACAAGAAGTTTCACCATCCACCCACTAATAAAGTTTCCAAGAAAAGTTTGTAAACTATTAGTACATTTCAAGCTTTATCAGTTTTCTTGTACTCCTTTTATGTTTTGTAATATAACAATTAATTTTGTTACATGATATGCATGATACAGGTTCCTCCTGTGTCTTAATGGAGTCATTTCCAAGTGTCATGAAGATTGCTACTTTGTTTTTTTATGAATTAACATTTATTGCTATGTGAAATGTAAGCCAAGTGGTACAGTGACACATCCTTTCCACAAAAATTGGTACATAATGGAACTTTTCTGATTTCCTTTTCATAATCAGCATATTGTAGCATGTATGTGTGTGTGCATTGTCGCGTCGAACACATTATTGCTATATAGCATGACATTGTTGTGTATAATCATTTTGATTGGGAGTTTGAATTCCGTCCGGCATGGCATTTCTTCCTCCACCTCCTAGTCAGTAGCGTGGCGTCAGTCTTGTGTGTGTGTTCAGGGCATGTGGATGTGTATGTAGAGTACGTGGACCGTGTGTGTGGAGCATCTCCTTCCAATGTTGCCTGTAATCTTTTGTGTACAATGTAGTGGCACCATGTCAATTTTAATAAACCATGGGTAATGTGATAAAAGTGTATTTTGTTATGAATATCCCATGCCTGCCTTAGATTTGTGCAGCTTCCTGGACCTCTCGTTGCCACTGCAGCTACGCTCCCCAATGTTTATGCTGGGGTAACTAAATTTAATATTTTAGCTGCAAAACCTTTTGGGCCCACCCCAGTATATAACATTTTTGGTGGTTTGTCGCCAGGTATGAAATAATATTTGTGATCACATCGCTGTGAAGGGAAAATTTTGTGTGTATCGCGTGAATGTTAAACTTTTTTTGTGTGCACGTGGTTGTTATATTTATGATAGGTAAGTTTTTTATATTTGAGTGTGCGAAGGGTTTATTTGTCTATCTGAATTTGTATAGTGAGTTTTCTTTTCATGTAGGATTGCAGCGATGTGATACGATTTCTTTTTAAGGGATGGCATACCACATGTAGGCAGCACATTTTGGCTCAGTAACTGACCATTACACCACATATTCTAAATTATTTCAAAGTTTGGTGTGGCGATTATTTCTTGGCATTGCAAAATTGTATTTTTTTTCCCTCCATTTCAGCCCTGAAAAATTTTTCACGTTTAGTAGATTTCATTTTTTTATGTGATGGCTATGTAATTTTTTTTGGTGTCTCTGCATTACCACTTCCTCCTCCTTTCTCCTTCTCTCCACTGCTTCCCCTTCCTTTTTCTCTCATCTCTCTCTTTTTTCATTCCTTTCCTTTCCCTGTTTGCTGTGTGTGTGTGTCTGTGTGTATTTCAACTCCTTGTCAGATATGTGATCTCATTGCATATTTTTACAAAGACTCCACTGCTTAATTTTTTCTTTAGGTTTGATAGGTTTGAGGACCACCATTGTCACCTTTTCAGTTTGGCCTGTTTTGTTTTTATTTTTTTAACTAACTTACATTTAATAACTCTGTTTCAAGCGCCCACGACAGTGAGTTAGTGACCTATAATTTGATGAATATATTCTGTATGTGAGCAGTGTCTCAGGTATTTCTGTACAATTTCTGATTTTGTATGCCTGATATAACTACATTAATCTTTCAAATTTGACTATTGCCTCATGATATTGACATTTTTATGTGTGTTATGCCACCTTGCTACTATATCTTATGCCTTTGCTAATAAATTGTGCTAGCGAAATTACTGAGGGTTCTAAATCTTGCTTTCTTATGACAAATTTGTCACTGTAGTGCATTACAGATGTGTTGTATAACCTAATATTTCTGACCAGTGCTCTGATTGAATGTTCTTTTCTTTACAGTCAATGTGTTTACTGTTTTACATTTCAGATACTATCAGCTTCATTTTTGTATGATTTTAGCATAGGCATGGCTAGTTTATGCTAAATACTAGGAAAATTTCTTTGTTATTTACCTTGCTATTTTGATTTAGTTCATTACCGTGCATTGGATTTTTTGTATTAATTTTCAGCATTACATTACTAATTTTAGCATACACTTACTTTGTGTACAATTGTACTACTGAAATTATGTTCATTTTGGTCATATTTAGCCTCATTTAGCTTCTTTGCTTTTGGCTTCACAATATAACTATTTTGCTTTCATTACACTGTAATATGAATCTATAATTCTTTGCCACTGTCATATTTATTTCTGTGAATATTACTGGCATATACTGCTTTATACTGAGTGATTAATCTCACCTGTGTGTACCATTAACTTAGATATTTGATTTATTGCTAACTTCTGGCATTGTCTATGTAAATTTACTTTTTTTTTTAACTGTGTTGTTTTATAAATGCAAACTCAACCTCTCTTACAGCATTGATATTTATGCATTTTGCTCATACCTATTTTTGTCTCTGATACAATAATATTTTACATGGTGTATGTTCACACATCTTTTTTTTTTTCTACAGCCACTGTTTAATTGCATACCTGTGTCCAATTCTTTTTGCATACATTTGTGTGTTAATACTGTGCTATATAGTTTCACTATGCCAAAGAGAAATAACAGACAACCCTCAGACATGCCTGTGGAAGACTATCCTCCTACGCCTTCTTCTGGTGCTGGGTCATCGACCCTAGTGGCCACCAATAATGATTTAATTACACTTTTTACAAGCAGTTGTGCAAAGTACTGTGTCTGCTATTCAACCCTCTGTTGAATCCCCTTTAATGCTGCAGTAGACAATCCTTTTGATTTTCTTAATAGTTTTGAAAGAGTAGCTTATGCTAATAACTCGTCAGATTTGCAAACAGTTAAGTATTTGCCTTGCTACCTTAAAGATACTGCTATACAATGGTTTCAGACATTTTGTTACAGGCATCCCTCTCATGATTGGGCTCTTTTAAAATCTTCTTTTATTACAGCTTTTCAGGTTGCTCACCAAGATCAATTGTTAGAGATTAAACTCTGACAAAGAATTCAATTAGATTCTGAACCTGTTTTGCACTATGTTTATGATGTACTGTCTTTATGTGATCAGGTTAATCCGCGTATGGCTCAAACTGAGCAAATAAGAAATTTACTAAATGGTCTGAAACCTGGGTATGTAAACATTATCCTGCCAATGAACCCTCTTACTGCAGATGATCTTTTACAGGCTCTTAAGCGGGTGGATAAAGCACAATTTTATATAACACAAAGAGAGCACTTGGTCGCTGCACAGGTACAGCCTACAGGTCATGTTTTGGCTCCTCTACCTCTGACTTTGACTACTAACCCTTTCCTTTCAGGTCATTCACCTTTGCCTGCTCTTCCAGGCCCTCCTACCAATGATGTCACTGAGCTAGCTGCAAAAGTAGACCAGCTGGCCAAACAGTTATATGCAATGAACACATCTCATCCTGAGGGGAACACACCATCATCTTCCACACTGAGAGGACGATGGCAACCACGTTCTCCACCTCCAGATCGGTGCCAACCCCCGATTTGTTTTAGGGCACACAGCAAGATTTTGTTGACAGTGGGTGCCCCAGTCAAAATAAAATGTTAACTGCTCTCTCTTACAGATAAAATTTTTTTGCTTATTTTTCTATGTACTTTGTTGTAACGCTACATTTTGTTTTGGGTGATAAATTAACATGTACTTACCAAGATTCCTTAATATGACTCTTCCCAGCTTTGTAAGAGTATTTTAAATGTTGTGAGATCAAAGGGTAATTTTTGTTTTGTTTCGTTTGTTATGTTCTTGCTGAGGTGTTGTTGAGTACTTAGCAAGGTGAGATTGTTACTGTGTCTGCTGTATGTTCACAGTAATGTCGGTTTGTTTTGATGCACTGTTTGAGTTTGCTTACAGTTGCTACAGATGCCATTGTTGTGTTGAATAACAACTACCTTTATTTGGTGTGTCCCCTGCCTGGAGAGAGGGAAATGGTCATTGAGTCATCCTTCTGTCCAGCAGCAACACTATGCCCCTTCACTACAATTTTATCTGGGCGAGTACGTGTTTCCAAAATTTGCAGGTCGTGATATCCATAATATGTCAATGTTTACATATAATAATTTCTTTCTTTTGGTCAGTTCTATTTTCATTTTTTTTGTCCGTTTTATGAATGTGTTTTTCAGAACCTATTGACTGTGGCTTGGTCCACACTCCAACCATGACAGAATATCAGGCTATATATATCTCTTATATATATATATATATATCTGCGAAAACAAAAAAACGAGTTCGAACCAGCCGCTTGCAAACTGCGCATAGAGCATTCCTTAGGGAGTAGATCCTTAGCATAGTTGGTGATGGTTCCCCTACCTATATTTGATCCTGTAGTTAGTATGTCTGTAGCTATATTGTAGTTTGCTAGTAGATTGATCTAACAAAATTGTTTCTTCTCTGAGGATGATATTTTTAAATTCTTAGTACCAATGTCTCAATGTGTTTTGGTTCTTACATGTATTAATCTCACAGTAATGCCATTTCTATGGTTAGTTTTCATTCTAAAGCATCCAGAGCTATAAATTTCATTGTCATGTTAAAACATTGAAAATTTTGGCATTAAATTTTGACTTGGTGTCCCTACTTTAAATATATTCATGAATAGTTGTTAGTCATATCCAACAATTGAGCGCTCAATCAATGTATTTTTTTTTTTTTGGCAAGGCCTTACTCTAGATTAAAGCTTTATTAGCTTTGTGTTCCCCCTGCCTTTTATTTTTGTAATATTTCTTCTGTGTATCTTTTCTTGTATATTATGACCCTGATGCTTTCCCCAAATCTTTTTCCAGTCTGCCGGTAGACCCAACTAACACTCCTCTTTACAGAAGAGACAGCCCCAGATCGTCTGGAGAATGGTGGTACTTCCCCCAACCGCACCCACACAGGTTTCCAGCTGCACTTCATCTATGACCCCCTCACCATGGCAGGCTGAGGGTGTTCTCCCTCTTGGTTTGTTTGTGCCGGCAGGGCCCGTCAGTCACAGACCTATTCTGCAGAGTTCCAGCTATTTCACTGTCACCGTGGTGATCGAGTGGTACAGTTATCTGTGTGATAAGTTTTTTCCATCTTTTCTTCAGTGGATGTGGTTAAGTGGTGGGAAAAGTTACCAGACAAAGCAGTTTTTTTGCTCCATTCTTAAGTGGCATGTCGTAATACACTGTGTTTGTGCAGAAGAGGAGTTACGAGCTGGTGGGGGGTTTTCTGTGGGACTACTTCATTGTTAAAGCAGAATCATTATCCCTGTGGCGATTCATCAGGGCTTTATGTTTGTAATCTTTGTGTATTCAATTTTGTATGTTTATATTTTCTTTATATTCTTTTTCTTTCCCCTTTTCGGCGGGGACGCCTCATTATTGTGAGTGGGGGAGATGTAGCATGTATGTGTGTGAATTGTCGTGTCGGACACATTATTGCTGTGTAGCATGACATTGTTGTGTATAATCATTTTGATTGGGAGTTTGAATTCCATCCGGCATGGCATTTCTTCCCCCACACCCTAGTCAATAGCGTGGCATCAGTCTTGTGTGTGTCTTTAGGGCGTGTGGATGTATATGTAGAGTGCGTGGACTGTGTGTGTGTGTGGAGCATCTCCCTCCAATGTTTGCCTGTAATCTTTTGTGTACAATGTCACCATGTCAATTTTAATAAACCACAGGTAATAAGTTAAAAGTGTATTTTGTTATGAATATCCCACGCCTGCCTTAGATTTGTGCAGCTAAGTTTCTGGACCTCTCGTTGCCACTGCAGCTACGCTCCCCAATGTTTATGCCGGGGTAACTAAATTTAATATTTTAGCTGCAAAAACTTTTGGCCCCACCCCGGTATATAACAATATGTGAATTGGTAAAGAACATCTACTTTCATCTCACAGCAAGACAGAAAGTTCAAATTTGTTGCACTGTGTTATCAGATTCAAGATGCCCTAAATATTGGACTGACAGCAGTGAGAACAATCCTCAAAGAAATACTTGATGTTTGGAAGCTCTGCAGTTGTTGAATACCCCACCAACTCATAAATGAGCAGGAGAAAGCACATGTGCATAGGTGCCAGGAAATTCTAGAAAAATTTAATGGGAAAAGATCTAAATTATAATAGGTGATGAATAATGGATGTTACAGTATGATCCACCAACTAAGCAACAATTACTGGTCTGAATCTTCAAAGAGATAGAATCCCGAACAAAAGTGATGCAAGCAAGTGTGTTTGCAAGAAGATAACCTAACCTTTTCATTTTTCTTGGTCATAATCTGACAATTCCACTTGAGGGACAAAAGTCTGTAACTTCCAGATGGTACACCACAAAATGTCTGCCACAAATCTTCAATAAACTGAGAACAAAGCATCTTAAGATTCGACTGAATGGAATCTTTTTCTTGTGCCATGACAATGGCTCTGCCCATAATGCACTAGAAACGATCCAATTTTGTCAGGAGTCAAATAATTGTCCCATCTTCACTGCAGTCCAAACTGGTCCCATGCAACTTCTTTCTATTACCCAAAATAAAAAAAGAAGTTTGTGGTCAATGGAAGCCATAGTAGTTGCATACAAAAAAAACGTATTTGCACACTATTCAAAGAAGAATGGTTTGCAAAATGTTTGAATGGATAAGACATTGTATAGAATTCAGTGGCAAATACTTTGAAAAGATGCAATAATCAGATCTAAATTTTTTTACATTTGATTGTGTTCCCTCTCAAAACTTTTAGAGTGACCCTCGTAACAGTTCTTTACAGCAAGTTCTCTTTATCTTTAAGATATATAAGAATAATTTTCATGACAAAAAAAAAAACATCACTGTTTACCACAAAGGAATGTAATACTGTATACCCATAACTAATATGAACACATATGGCATTTCAAAATGGACCAACATTTACCTTATATGTAAGTATACTACTCATATACCTATTTCAGTTTTATTTTAATGTTTTTAAGAATACATACTGGAAGATTGTGTAAGCTTGTATTTCCTACCTTGGAATTGGGTTGCTACTGAAATCTGCTACTTGCAGGGATTGCAGGTTCTTTATGTTCTCAGGAATGTCTGGAATATCTGCAATAATTGAAACAAGAGTACAACACGTGTTCACTGTAACTGCTTATGATATTGTCTGCTACAGCACACTTTGTGTTTTAAGAGTATCATTTCCATATTTTATAAAGTGCTAATTTATCTGTTAAATTCAATAAACATATTTGCTTCATTGAGAATGTGCTGATATCCTCCAGAACCAAATTAACAGAAGAATGTGTTATCTGTAGTTTTATCTATGCTTGATACCATTTCTGTTAGATCTGTTTGGCACAGCATGAAGAACATTCAGTAGGAAAGTGAGCCTGTCTTGTTTCTCCAGTTTGAGCATGTATGCCATGAACTTGAGCTCCCTTTTAGTCATCTCCATCAGATGGTTCTGCCTAGAAGAATTTGTCCTGTTACACATTACTGGAGAAAGTTTCTATCTTTCTTTTTTCTTTCTTGTTTTATTTTTCACAAATGAATGATTATATTGCTTGAAGGGGTATATTCAAAACGATTTTAATATTAATACTTGCTAAACACTTGAGTAAAATATCATGCATTGCTATATACAGAACTTAATAGTTGTATGCAGGGAAGTGATCTAATATTAATTTAGGTACAGATGATGCAGTTGCAATAGTCCCAAAAATGCACTCAAATCACTCAGTATCCAAGATGAACCACAAAGTTTAGCATAGAAGTGGAGAAAGATGTATGTTGTTCCTTCCTTGATCTCAAGATTATAAGAAACAACCACCACATCACCTTTTGAGATATTAAAAAAAAAACCTTCATACACAATTACATCAACTGCAATAGTTCAACTCCAGAACACACTGACTTCTAGCACTCTACAACTTAATACACAGATTAAAAGATGTTCCTATCAACAAAGTAGAATACCAGAGAGTATACATACACAACAGTTCACAATGGTTGTAACTCAAGCTTCATAGATAAAACAATAAAGTTCAAAAGACAGAAAGCAACAAAAGAAACCACCACTCTTTAACACAGAAAAAGATAACCGGTTCAAAACATTCAGATACCACCCCTGGATATACAAGATACACTATCAAGAACCTAATAGCAATTCTCAAAAGACAATGTCCCACCATAGAACAAACACGGGTATTTATCATATCAATTTTGTGCAGATTGCCATCAGATATTCAAAGAAAAGATAAAATATGTCCTGGAAAATGAACTTAAGGAACATTCAAGGTGCATAAAACTGCAACACACTGAAAAAGAAGCAGCGCAATTCCATTGAAAATGAGCCCATGGTTAAAAAATAAATAACTCGTGCAAAAAAAAAAAAAAAAAAAACCATATATATATATATATATAATGGTAGTAAATAAGTTACATTTCCTGAATCAAGAGCAATAAAAAGCTATTGTTACATAAAACAGTGTATTTTATTTAATGGAAAGCGTAACCTAGGAGGTGGTGTGTTAATAGTTCTAAAAATAGAATGGAAGTTGGTAACACTGTAAAATCATGAGAGCATCACCAGTTTCCATATTGAATTCTATTGGAAATTGATGGATTTATGCTACAAAAAACAGATTTCAGTAAGTCTCAGTAGTTCAAGATATATTACACTAAATAACTTGGGTGCCAGTGTCACATCCATGACAGAAAAACTGAAAAAGTTTATTTATTTGCTAAATTAATGGTTGCACATTGCAAAGTTCTCTATTTTCTTTTAGTTCTTTGCAGGTCAAGGTAGGACAGCAAGTTACTTTATTGTAGTCTTTTAACCATTTTCTAAACGGTGATGTAATTTTGTCACATCCATGACACATTGTACCCATGTACACCTATGCATCATTTGTACCACAATTTCTATTATAATTCATGGAAAACTTTATGTAATATAGCATTACAATGATAATATACATTGACTTAGTTTTTTTTTTTTTTTTTGCAATTGTCTTAATTTTTAAACCAAATTACACTCAGCATGTTTAACAGGTATTAGTTCAACATAAGCCTAATCTTCTGGTTCTTATTTTCAGATGGGCAAAGCCACTTCAACTGAACATATGAGGAAGTTTACAGCATCACTAAAAGAAGACAAGTATAGGTATGAAGAGCATTTATAGAAAGAAAAGGAAAGAGATGGAATACGGAGATAACATATGAAGAAGTTTATTTGCTTTAACTCTTAAGAAATTAAAGATAAAGAAAGAACATGACAAGAGCCCATAGCTTTGCCTGTAACAATGGACTCAATTGCTACTGGACTGTACGTCTTGGTAATGTTTACCAGTGAAAACAAGAAAAATCCAACCACTTATGTGTATGCGGCTATTTGCCAGAGTTCACTGGAGGGTGATTGGAAATAAGGGCCTGTATGAGTTTCCATTGTCAGCTAAATATGTATGAAAGAGGCTGTAAATAATAATTATCAATAAAAGCATTTGCTAAGACACGAACTGTAAAAAGATTTACAATTAATTAAAAGTCCAGTTTTTTCAGTATTTCATGTATTTATATTGTTTTAATATAACATTATGTATATTTCAGGTACAGAAAATAAAGTCATTGTGTGCTGATTTTATTTCATTTCAAACCAATAGTCATTTAGAGGCAAAATGATTGCACATTACATCCATGACAACTTCTGTCACACACATGACAGGAAAAATGTCATTTCATGAAATTATTACTAATACTCTCAGCTATAGTCAATAAGTGTTTATATCAAACTATGCAGATTAACAGTATAGTACTTTTGAACAAAAAACTCAATAAAAATCATAGAAATATTGAATTGCTTAGAAGACTGCACTATGTTTTATCCAAAAAAATGTCACACCTGTGACACAATTTTGCTACTGAATATCTCTAAAACTATCTAATACAAAAACTTCAGAACTTGGGCTGGATACCAAGGTATTTTAAAATAATTTCCTGCTCAGTTTATTAATTTGTTTTTTACATTCATATTTTGAGATATGGATATCTACATTCCCTTTCTAGTGTGAATGTCACACCCGTGAAAATGGAATCTTACAGCAGTAGCCATCCATTTTTTTTTCATACCAATAATGATAAAAAACCAGTCACCCATCTGCAAAAGTGTACAGACAACGCAACCTGGAGAAAAAAATCTACATAGGGGAACAAGGATCCAGTCATGAATTTCAAATCCCACTTCCAGGTCAACTCAGCAGTTTGATTGCCTTAACAACACTAGGTGTCCCCGAATCGAAAACACACAGGTACTTCCTCTGGATCATCCACCGGTTGAACCAGAGCTGAGGATGGGAACAAGTGCTCCCGAAACATGCTCTATGTTAATACAAGAAGTGAAATGAAATCTATTACAGCACCCAATTCTCTACCTAAATTAATATATATGCATTAATGTTTAAAGTTAATTGTGTTGCATAACGAATTTATAAAACATCCTGCTATTGTTTTACATTATTTGTAACAGTACAAAGAATCACATTTTAGCTCTCTATATAAAAATTA
Organism: Deroplatys truncata; assembly: GCA_030765065.1. NCBI lineage: Eukaryota > Metazoa > Arthropoda > Insecta > Mantodea > Mantidae > Deroplatys > Deroplatys truncata. The sequence goes on from CM060990.1 coordinate 233,932,489, forward strand.
AATTGAGTGTTATTTACGGACGCTCTTTAACTGCTATGGTCCTTAGCATCCCATTCTATATTTCATAAAAGACCAGTAATTTTGCTCAGAGGCCTCTCTATTAGGTTTGAGGTTCTTTTACATGCCGTAAATCTACGACATGGGACCACCGGCTTTACTTCCCTTCCAAAGGAAGCCATGCTAAGGATTTTTATGCCCGAAAAAAATCTATCGCCCTCTGCCGGGTTTGAACCTGCGACCTCAGAAGTAGAGGCTAGCATGGTAACCACTACACCACAGAGAACGACAGCTCTCTATATGATTTAGCATCCTAAGGAAATAAAAGTTAAGATTTCATCGTGTTTGAGATTTATATTTGCTTATATATTTATTATAGCAACAAAATTCATCACAAATCGTTCCTCCTTTTAGCCATTCATACTTCTTTTGAACTTTACTTTCTTTCTTACACTACTGGAGTAGTGTATTCTGAGAAACAGAATACAAATAACTGCTAAAGTTAAATGTTACTTAGATTATCAAGAATACATCTGGTGCCAGAGTATGTTCAATAATGCTGTTTTCAATTAATATCTTGCCCTAAGACTTAATAACCTATAAACTCACAAAAATTGATAGATGATTTTTTTTTTACACAAGGAATAAACTAAACAGCTGGTACACCCACAGAGTAGCACTGATTGAAATGACATCTGTTAAGTATCAAGAAGGGCACCTAGCTAAAACCAAATTCCCTGATCCACAACATTCAAGGAGTTAATGTAACATGTTCCTAATGAGTTCTTCATACTGTGGTCATAGCTAATACAACACACATGGTGCACTCATATACACAACCCAAATTTTTCAATGGTTTCGTAAATTACATTATAATTACTAAATTCCACTGTAATAGCTAACAAATTAATCTTCACTTTTGTCCATCAAAATATCAGCCTTAACACAAAACAGTATAATACAACAGAATTGTGATGATGATAGCATCTTCATTTCAGCAATAGCTCCTAATGGTACATCTGAGCATGCAAATTAAAGAAATCTGAATGGATAGCTTCCCAAACAAAATGGACAACATTCATGCACTACAATCATGCATTTTGACTAGCTAATGACTTCATCAAAGAACATCAAACACAGTTTTCTATCAAGAGACATATACCAAAGAATCCACAGTATGCATGATAAGTCCATCTACTAGACATCCACACACTCATACTCTCTTCACACATCTCATTTCTATAAAGACTTTTTTTCCCCATCCAGGGGGCCACAAAATATATGTTTCTGGAAAAAATCTTGATATCAAATTTTTGGCTGAATGCAATACTTATAACTACTAGATATGTGGCACAGAAATTAGAACAATTATTTTCTTTTATGGCTACTGATATGCATGTTTTGGTTTTACTCAGTTTCATTACACTTTATGCATCTTGCTTAAGAGACAAAAGCTCTTTCATGGGAATTGAACATTGCTACCAAAGTTAATATTGCTGCATAATGATGCACTTTTAAGAACGTTTCAGTGGCGTGAAAACAGCATACGTTCTGTTCTATGGCAGGCCTGAACTAACCAATGTGATTTTCTCTTTCACTTGCAAAGAACTTACCAAATGTCTCTACTGAGCAAAGCATTTTTCAACAAGTCTACAAAAGATAGCACACATGTTCTCAGATTTACCACTTGCAAATACTTTTATTATGATGAGCAGTAATATATTGCATTCCTTTCATTATGAGAATTCATAAATAAAAGCAAAATGTTCACAGATGACTCACACAACACTGCAACTGCTGCTACCACTTCATTATGCTAGAGAAGCTGTCACCAATTCTTTCAAGTAATTTTCTGTATTGCCTATCACAAAGTTTATGGCCTGGTTTACTTCAACAGTAGCTATTAACTAAAAGTAGAGACTTGGAATATTCTTGTTTAGATTACCATAAAATTCTTGATTAACCAGTGAAATTTCTCGACTAAAACTGTAAAATTATTTAATAAAACATAAAGGTTCTTAAGCAGAATTAAAAAAATTAAAAAATCTTGAGGAAAAGCCATAGTTCATTTAATTTTACTTCACTCAATTATACGCCATTACTGCCATAAGAAAAGCTTTTTAAAGTAAAACCAGCAATGCCATTAAGATGTAATTTATCAATGCCATACTTTTTAATCATCACTGCCTTTAAATGTGTTATCTGGACAATGTTAAAAATTAATATTTAAGGAGCATCTTCCTTTAAATTATGAAAACTAGATCCAGTAGAATAAAATGCACAAATTGGAAGTGTTTTTCTTTTTTTTATACGAATACTAAAACAAATTAAATTACATTTTACAACTAATGAAAAACAAGAAGCAATTCAAATGTATACAGGTATAAAGAGCACAATAGAGCTCAAAGATCGCATTCTCTGGCCGGGCCGAAGGGCTTATCACATAATGCATATATAAGGCCTGGGGAACTGGTGCTCATGGGGCATGGTCCAATCATGGCTTTACACGTGTGTGTGTGTGTGTGTGTGTGTGTGTGTGTGTGTGTGTGTGTGTGTATGTGGGGGGGGGGATAACAAAGAGCACATCAGTTCAGTGATGTCTTTTACAATCAGTACAGGACATGCTTCCCTTAATTTTAAACTCAAATGGGAAGAAAATTATTTTACTATCTTCAAAGGAGAAAAATCATGCTTAGTTTGTGATAAATTATATGATATCCTATGTATTATAATGTTAGGAGGTATTTCATGAATGTATATGCAGAGGAATATGCAAACAAACTGATTGGAATGGCTGTGAAAAGGTGCTGGATCACCTAAACAAAGTTAATAGTCAAAAGTTGGGAGTAACAATGTGACAAACATCCAACAAAACATAGTTTGTGCCAGTTTCAAAATTTCAAATTAGGTTGCCCAGTCTTCGAATACCTCTCTCCCTCTCTCTCTCTGAAGAGGTCTTTATAAAGGAATCTGAGATTAAAGAAATGTGTCCTAATGTAGTAAATTCCTTCAAAGCTTTTAGTTTATCAACCCATCGAATGGTTAAGAGCAAATTTTAGAAGTGGCTTGCAATTTTGAGGACCAAGAGAAAACAAAAATAAAAAAGCTGGTGTAATACTCATTAGCATTAAATGAGTGTAGTGACAGAATTTGCTGCCTGCTTTTTTAAAGGGAGTTAATTATAATTTCCACATCAGTGAAGAATTTCTAGATCTTGCCTCATTAAAGGACCAGACCACAGATGAGAATGTGTTCAACACTGTGGTAAACATAATTAATTGATAACTTTGGTCTTTCCTTAAAAAAGGTAGTTTGTGATGTAACAGATGTAGTGCCGTCCATGATGGGTCAAATGACAGGTTTCATTGGGAGATTGCCATCCTGATGGGTCACAGGACAAGTTTTGTAGGGAGACTTACAGACTTTCTTGAAGAAAATGGATTAATTGATTTATTCTCCATGAGGCATTGTGTGCTAAATCAACAATTTTGGATACTGTAATGTCAGTTGTAGTGCAAACTGTGAATACCAATAGGTCGCAATCACTTTGTCAGACAGTTTACAGAATTCTTAATGGATAGTGATTCTGATTATTTAGATCTGCCCTATTACTCTCAAGTAGGTGGCTAAGTAGTGATAAAGTACTCGAATGCATTTTCACCCTTAAGTTGTGAAACAGACATTTTTAATTGATCAGAAAATATAATTTGCAGAATTACGTACCAAAGATTGGGTTTATGATTTGTTACTTTTGAATGACCTAACATTGTGCTTAAATAGTTTGAATACCAAGCTACAAGGAAAAATGCTATTTAATAACTACAATGACTGATGAGGTGAAACATTTCATGGATAGAGTACACTAACCTATACCATTTTTCAATTTTAAAATCTGTATTTATTAAAGCATAACCTGATGTATTATAGAAATGCAAGGAAATTTTGAAAGCTGTATTGGAAGAATTAAAAAAAAATGATTTGGTGATCTAAAAATCATGGACACAGCATGGAGACTATTTATGAATATATTTTCATTCAGTGTTACATATGCACATACACACTGCAGATAGAATAGACATCCAGAACAACAAGCCTCTACATACTTCATGCACTGAAATAGAGCTATTTCATGCATTGCCCAAAGTGAATTACCCAAATCTGCATCTCTTTAGCAGTCATGTAGTGGCTATGTTTGTTACAGTGAGCAGTTTTTCAGCAGACTAAACAATGTTAAGTGCTTCATGCAGCAGTTGAAGTGATCAATGTTTAGTGTGTATATTGAAGTTGCAATGTTCCAATTTAGAGCAAGAATGTGACAAGATAATGGTGAGCAAAAAGTGCCAAGTTACAACAAAAGGTGCAAAAGTCAGTATGATTTCAGCTTTATGGCAGTTGTCGTCATAATATTTAAGAAGCAGGTTTCCCTTTAAACACCTCAGCCTAAAAGACTTTGTGCACTTCCTGGTTTCTAATTTGGGAATCAATGTCTACATTTTTAGTTATTTGTGGTATTTGTCTCATTAAATATTAGTATGCAAGTCGTAATACTGTATACAATTGTATATGAAACCCTACAAGTTTTCCATAATGTATTATTTTATTTTTGTGTAATAAATTGAAATGTAATGCAATAATTGAAAGGTATGGCACTGAATGGTCTGTTGTTTACATTCTCCTCCTTTTCTCGACCTCCTACACATGCATGCACGTACACACTCTTATTGGTATAAGTCCTTAGGCAGACCATGCTCCATGTGTGTTCCCAAGGCCTGACATATACTAAAGCACACACAGCATTATGGCATTAATGTTAACTTAACGATTTATGTGTACCAGATGTACGTATGATGCGTGCTGGCAACCCACAGATGTCCAATACTGTCAAGCAGATGAAGAAAGTTGATTTCTCAAGCTCCAGTCTGCCAAGTAAATGAAAAAGAAGATTGCGGACAACTGTGTGTAAGCATGTATATCACTTCACAGGTTTGCTCCAATTTAAAATGCAATTTTTACACAATTTAAAGTACTCAAATTTCTTAATGGAACTGTGGGATGTTCAAATAACATAAGAGTAAAAACAGGGTTTAAAAATATATAATGAACATAAGGAAATCAATGTGAAAATAAAAGTTATCTAAATGATGGGAAAATATTAATTTCTGGAACAGAAACAATACCAAATGACAAAATGCCACACTTGTTTAATTTACAGCAATTTTAGACATCAACAGAAGAGATATAGCTGACTTGATTTGTCTTTAAAAAGAAAGGGGAAAAAAATGGGAAAGAACTGTTGCCGTAACCAAAGTGGACCAATTGCTGGCTACGTTCTTGCACTTTTGTTGTGTTTGTACAGCATTTATCAATATAGTTGCCTGAGCATGAAAAATCACTAAGCAATAAACTGAACACTGCACATAACCAAGCTCAAAATGCTTCAGAATTAACATAAGTATTACATATATGGGCTATACGTAATTAATTAAAAGCTAATAGAGGCATCATTTCCTGCCCCCAAATAGATGCCATTTCCAGTAATTTATGCAAGTGGGAAAAGAGTGGGAGATCTACTCTTTTTTGCTTAATAATTTTCTTATTTTAAATATTTTCTGTCACTTTAATGCTTATTAGTTTATTAATTATGCAAATAAGTTAATTAATTCTGCAAATTAGGGAAAATGTTTTATTCAAGAATATTGACCGGACGTCATTTTTTTGTCTGGTTACCCAATGTGTTTGTGGACTTCGGACAAATGCTCATTGCTGCTTTTTATTATTATTATTTACTTTTAATGTTTTTCTTATCTCTTTTAATGACGATACTTTTTTTTAAATGGTAAATTGTTGCAAAAATATGCTAAGAGATTGTGCATGGTGATTGACAAGGCACGCCAGCATTTTTTTCACGATGTTATTTTCGTTATGTGGGGCACTGACTGCCATTTTATATTTGGTCACCCACCTGGTTGAATTGGTGTATACCAAAATATTCTAAAAAAAAAAAAAAAAAAAGATGAATCCTTGCAAAAGAACGTTATTTCAGGAGATACTGCCCCCACATTGCATGCCGTCATTTTTCCCTCATTTTTAGGCAAATCCCTGTAGTGGAAAATTATGCAAAAAATTAAATACAAGCTGCCACGTGACTTCTCTTGTAGGCAAATCTGATGGAATGGTGTATCAAAAAGATGTGCATTTGCAATTGAAATTTGCACCTAATTGTTGCCAAAACCTGCGGAATTGATCTGCCGTTCCAAACTACAGTGTAAAAATGTGTTATTAGCATTGTTAACACATACAACCACGATGCAAAGCCAGCCCACCATTTATGCTGCTATATGTGTGCTTCCGATCAGATATGTTCATACACTGACCCTTCCCTTCTGCAGGCAGAAGACGTTACAAGGGAGCATCTTTAGCTATAAGGATGACCATACCAATTTTACTAGCACAGGGCAAAATGGAATGCCTGTAAACATAGTATAGCTATGGGGGGGGGGGGGGGAAACTTATGGTTTGAACACCTACATATGTAATATACATGTATTCAAAAATAGACTAAAAAAAATGCTTAGGCAAGTGCTCATTAAAAAACAAACAGCATACATGTTCACTGAAATAATTTATAAATTTCACAGTCTTCCCATAAGAATGCTAGCATAAACTAAAAATAAAATATACCTACAGCTAAAGAACATGAAATACAGCCACGTTGTGAACAAATAGACCTTTTCATGGCAGGTATACCATTCTGTAATAATGTATCATAAATTACTCATACCGTCTTGGGAAATACTTAGATTTTCTCACAAACATCTAACATATAATAAATTATGTATGTAATTCCAGCCCAGGCTAAACAATGAACATTTTATTTGAGAAAATACCCCTTATGTAAGAATGTTACAAATTAACACAATAGTGTCTGCAGTCATAATGAGCAAAAATCCTACTGCTGCACTCTATGGAGGAACAAAGAACATTACACATAAATACAATGGTGTCTGCAGTCATAATAGGGAAAGAAATCTAAACCTTAATAAACTATAAGAAATAAAATCGCTTTTGACATGAATTAATGTGCAGCTGCAGGCTTAAGTAAGTTTTTACTGAACAAGCGCATTCCTGCCAGGAACTATGAACTGATTGTCAGACATTAGATAACTGTTACTGCTATTGTAGGCAACAGGTCTTTGCTTTCAGATGTATGGCACTATTCACTTCTTAGACTTCTTCCGCACAATGGGGCAAACAAAAATACGGTGAAATCCAACTCATGAAATGCTGGTCAGTATTTGTTTTGTACCGAGTTCAGTTTGGAAGTTTGTGGTCAAATACAAAACTAACACTTTTATTACAGCTACTTTCAACATCATCTTCGAGACTATCGCCAAGTATAGCATGAGGATTATAAAAAATCTTTCCTTGTATTTCATGGTCAATTAAATTCCATTCTGAAAGGAACTAGGTCATAATGATGTGTTTCAATACAGAGCACTGGTGTTAAACCAGTGGAACTCTAGCTTCTGGAAACCAAAGTACTTATAGGACTCCATCAAATTTATTATAAGCTTCTAATTACACACAAAACTGGAATAAATTCCAATTGTATTGCCATAATTAGGAATTGAGCGATCCTTGTGTCATTGATCCAAACGTTTAACAAATGCAACCTTCAACCACAGTGGCAATCTTGGTCCAAGGTTATATCTACATTATGATGGGGGGAGGGGGAAATCTAGATTAGCCGCACTACAGTATTTTTTAATTAAAAATACACAAAGCATTATCACGAAAGAATTTCCCTAACAAAAATTACTTGTATATTTTAAACTAAGTGTATTAGTGTTATTTGTTTGCTATTATAAGTAATACACAATACTGCCGTAGGTTCTGTCAGTACTTTCAATGCATATGACCACTAAATAAAACTATGCTAACCCATTAATATGCATATATTCTGAAAGAACATAAAAATGCTACAGAGTGAATATACTCTTATTATACTCACATACTCACTTACACACATACTCACGCAGTAGTAGTTGACAACCAATGTCCCACGGTTTATCGTTGCTGCTGACTAGCCTAGTGGAGGACCAGACTTCAATCCATTGGATTATTCTCTGTGACAGCATGTCAAAAATAGCACTGCAATATTGATTGTTAAAAAAATCAATCACGTCAACTGTCAAGAAAATTCTACTGGACACAATTCGTGCAGCTATTGATGAGTGGCCTCAATGTCTTTGCTGCTGTGTTGTCACACATGGTGACCATTTTGAATAAGAGTATGTTCATTCTGTAGCATTTATTTTTCTTTTGTGTGAGTGTTCTTTCAAAATATATGCATATTAATGGGTTTGCAAAGTTTTATTTAGTAGTTATACGCACTGAAATACTGACAAAACTTATGGCAGTACTGTATATTACTTATAATAGCAAACAAATAACACTAACACACTTAATTTAAAATATACAAGTAATTTTTGTTACGGAAATTCTTTGATAATGCTTTGTATATTTTTAATTAAAAAATGCTGTAGCGCTGATAATCTAGATTGTTTTCCTATCATAATGTAGGTATAACCTTGGACCAAGATTGCCATTGTGGTTGTAGTTCAGCGCTATTCTGCTGAAAAATCCACGATTTCCCTTCAAACAGCTCAAACTGATATGCTCCTGCACACAAAGTAAAAGCCACTCAGCACTGGTTGGCAACCAATGACCCACAGTTCATCACTGCTACTGACTGGCCTAGTGGAAGACCAGACCTCAATCCCTTGGATTATTCTATGTGGCAGAAGTTTGGGGCAATAGCATGTCAAAAATGGCATCTCATTATTGAGATGTTAAAAAATCAATCACATCAGCTGTCAAGAAAATCCCACTGGATACGATTCATGCAGCTATTGATGAGTGGTTTCAACGTCTTCGCCGCTGTGTTGCCACATGGTAATCATTTCAAATAAGAGTATGTTCATTATGTAGCATTTGTTGTGTTCTTTCAGAATATATGTATATTAATGGGTTTGCAAAGTTTTATTTAGTAGTTACATGCATTGAAAGTACTGACAGAACTTATGGCAGTACTGTGCACTTTATTACAATATTCTTAGTTCCCTTTTAAACTTGAGTGTTACTTACTAAAGAACTTGTATAACAAAATTGGTTTATGTAACTAATAATTAACTTATGCCTTAGTTTTATCATTACTAATTCAGTTCATTATTATTATTATTATTATTATTATTATTATTATTATTATTATTATTATTAAAGTTTTCTATATTTGTCTATTTCTGATGAATTCCCCATCCCTCCCTGAACATAAGCTTTTTTCACCAAACACGGTGCTAGAAATATGCAATTATTGTTTATAATTTTATGCAGTATTTCTTTAGCAAATAAGTATAGTTGTAAATTTATATGCAGACCTGCTGTACTGAAGATAATACTTTGCTTCTAAGAGGTGTTCAGAATTCTGTGAAGAACTACTGAAATCGCTAAGATACTAAGTTTATAACATCTACACATAAAATAAATTGTAAAAGAAACTTTCCAATAATTTTAGATTTTGGGTAAATAATAGGCACTAATGTGACTACCTTGAAAGCACAAATAAAAATTGTTAAAAGTTTTGCTTGTAAGTGTTTGTTGCCTTTTCATGTAAGCATAACCAAACCGATGTTTATGAAACCTTGTATTTAACATACCTACCACTGTTACTGTTATCTTAAATACTTGTCTCAATGGGACTTCTAATAGTGCTGAAAGTAACAAACTATATCCCTTCCTTTTTAATGTGCTGTATAATACAAGTACAGAAATATCATGTTTCTAACTTTTTTTTCCTATAGAGGAAGGGTTACATTCCACCCAAAAATCTGATACCAAGATTTCACCCAAAATACGGAAATATACGTTTTGGGACTTCCTGAATAAAAAGCATGTAATAGCCTATAATGGCCGTGCGTGCGTGCGTGAATGTACAGCATTACCCAAAAACAAAAAGTGGGTTAAATATTAAACTTGGTGTATACGCTCACTGTCTTCCAAGGATGCGGCACGAAGATTTTCGAGAAAATCCTCCCCCGCCCCAAACTAACATTTACATTGAAAAAATGTCCTTATTTTAAATTTTTTCAAAAATGGCTGTAATGATTTTGATTAAAATATTATACATATGTTTAAGATATTTACATGCAAATTAAATGTGTATCTTGAATGTTCTGGGAATAGCTTGTGAAAACCTCTTCATTCTGAATGACTTTTTATAATTCGTAAACTATAAAGAAATGTAACACAAGTCTTACTACACAAATAATATAGATCTTGTTAAAGCACACATTTATCCCAAAATTTTTTGTGGCACTAACCATTTTTGAGATATTCCTTGTTATTGGTTTGCATTTTCAAATACATTATACTTTTCTCAGCTGAAAATCGCTATTCATTTTTCTTTCTTTCTTTCTTTCTTTTTTCATGTTCATGCAGAGAGAATGGAATTTCAAAGCCATTACTTAGTGACCGGTTTTGAAAGATCTGCTTATCACTTTAACTTATGTATAAATGCAATGAAGGTTTATCTGTATTAACAAGAAGTAGGTAGAAGAATAAGCTTTTGTAAGAATAGCTTGTGGAAAAGTGAGTAGAGAAAGTAATGTGAATACAACAATCAAAATTTTTTATTTACAAACTTCCAATAGGATGGATCACTTTTATTCATGCATATAAACCAGTTGCCATAATAACCAGTACAGTTCTGATCACATAATAAGCATAAGGAAGGAATAAAAGTTTGTGTACTGTTAAACCTTTTACTTCTGTTGTAATTTTTATTAATACCCCAAAAAAGGCAGCTTTACTATTGGTTATTGCATTTGAGTTGCATATAGGGAATCAAGAGAGGGAGAGGGCACTGGAGGAGAGATTGTGGGTGGAAGAGGGAATGGAAAAGAAAGAGAGAAAGTGACAGGTAGAAAGATAGAGATGAATCACCACTGCATTTAGCACAAAACCATACAGAGGCCATGGTGGAGACGATGGTGGCGGCAGCAGCCTATAGTTACCAGATCAACATCTTGCACATAAGAGAAAAGTTTTGTCAAGATAGTTCCTTATCAGCAAGTAAAATAAGGAGGTGCTGCATGTTGCTGGAAGAACAGATAAAAAATCAACCATGATCATGTCATGTTTACATAATTGCTACCGCCCACCGTTGTACTGAAGGAACTAGTCCTTGCCACACTGTGGTCACCATTCTGCATTTTCATTCTGAGTATTACTTTAGAATTCACAATGTTGCCCATGATTCTATTTCACTTCCATGTGTTTTAGTAACTTCCTAAGTTATGTTTTACACAGAAGTAATGGTTATAAATGTTGTATCCAGTTTTTGGGGACCACCCTTACAAACTGCATTACACAAATTGAATTGTTTGCTTGTGTTATAATATCTATAGGAGAAACATTCGGCGCCACTTTTCTTGCAAACCAATGAAGAAATATCCAATCATGTAGGAGAGAAATTGTTTCCAGTAAAGCTGTGTGTGTATTCGTTGGTTTATCTAGCCTACATAAGAGAAATAAATGTGAAATTATAAATGAATAAATGGATAAAACAGCACAAGCTTTGGATTCATTTATAATAAAAATATCTCCTGAGCAGTTAGTTACCAACTGCTAATTCAGGGTGTTTACACAATCCAGTTTTCACACACAGCCCAAAGGATAACTGGATTAAATTAACACAACTATTTTGTTACATTCTTGTGCTCCAATGAAATATTTTGACTCAACCATGTTTTGTACACAGATATTCTGAAAGTAAGACATTGTGAGTTATCTTGCATGGAATTACTTACTCTGTTGTGAAAAAACAATTAGTGATCTTTTTCACAACACTGACATCCTTAAAGAAGTAAACTACCCTGCCCTTTAGGTGATATGTCTTAATTTGTTTCAGTAAACATACAGATTTGGTACAACTTTATTTTAAATTTTAATTCATACATGCACCTATTAATTAAAAATATTAATCTAAGCTATTCTGGGCTCAATTTTAAAATAATAAAGCTACCCAAATATACATTTATCTATTTCCATTCGTAACAACTCCTAGTGATTCTGACTTAATTAACAGCAGAGAAAAAACTCAAACATCTGTAAAACTAACATCACCTAGCAAAATTTGGGCCTCCAGATCCTGAAACACTGGTATGAGGTTTATAGAGCTAGACAACAATGACTATTTAAATGTAATATGAATGAATGTGCTATAACAATGTATTACAACAATGCATATGATATGATGGAAAAATTCCAAAAACATCTAATGCTCAATGTTCTATCTTTTAAATGCTATTACTTTCATTCTCATTCCAATCCTAAATGACCAAACAGGAGGTCTCTGATTTGATTCCCCTTGGACTGGCCACCCTGACCTTGGCTTTTTTTCCTGGCTTTCCCAAGTCAGTAGGCAAATGCTGGGGCAGGGGGGATAGATTAAATACTACCTTCATTCACCTTCATTCTGTTTCCTTTCATCTTGCAGGGTAGCAGGCTTAGGTGCAGTGGACAGCAGTATGTGGTGGATATGTTTAGAGTTGAGAACTGACATGGAATCTTAATACCAGACCTTGACCATGAGAATAGGGATTATGTGATGGATATTGTTACATGCTGAGGTGAGGGCCAAAAGGTTTCCAGAAAATGAATAAATTTTGTTCACCCCAGCACGCACACTGGGGAACGCAACTCGCTACAGCAAGAAGACCAGGACCTTGGTGTGTAAAATTTAGAGGAAGGCGTGGGATTTTACATTACACAAAAACATTACATAACAAACATTTCCTGGAATTTATTAACAAATGTTTGGTGACTCTACATTATGACCTAGGAAGAGAGGATGGAGGGAGATGCCCCGAAGCCGTGGACAGTCCACACGCACATCTTGCTACAATGACTGCACTCACTTAAGTGATGCTAACTATATCCCCCCTTCCAACCGTGTCTAGCCATGCCAGCTAGGGTTGGCCGCATACCGGATGAATTTCAAACAAAGCCCTCTCTTTGGCATGTTCCGTGCCAAATGAGGGATTGTTAAGCCGAAAAATCAAAGAAACCCAATAATGCTATGTCTAATAGCAACAATGCAACACAACAGCATGTCTGGTAATGAAAATGAACTTACTGATATGCCAAAATATGCTTAGAGCAGAGAACGGTTTCTTCCCTGACATGGAATCTTGTCACCATACCTCCCAGTCAGAATAGGAGGCATCGAAGAGATGGCCAGAGATGTTCAATCTGGAAAGGTTAAGAGGCCCCTGCCACCATTAAATCTGGCTGCCCTTCTCGCCTAATATGTTCCTTCTGGAGGTTTAGTGTTGCACTAGGCCTAGCCTTGGTTGCATGGTAAAATCCTGCATTTCTAATCCCTCATAGCCAACAGTAATAACAATGTAATCAAATCAGCACAAATCAGAAAATAAATAGAAAAAGAGTATATGTTACTACTGAATGGGAAACTTATGAAGAGCCAAAAATGCTAAAAATGTTTTTGAATTCTTTAAAAATATGTTGTAAAATGCGCAAATGTGCTGAGCACTATAATGCAGAAAAATGTACTCAGTTGCAATCTTTCATTCTGACTTTTAATTAAATATATTTAATAATGTCTAGAAATCACTAAAATGAAGATGCAATACTTTAGAACTCCTAGCGTTAATATAATAGTCATTGTCATTCACTATCTGTTTAAGCTCTTGGTTATTTTAATAGCCACAAGGCACAGAACAAAGAAACAGTAACACAGAGTACAACATATACGTTTATATTATAACACTGGTATGTGATACATTTTCCATTTTTATTGACTCTGCTATATGGAACTTCAATGAAAAACTGTTTGATAACTGTGTAAAAGACATTTCACTGAACAGACTCTAAGATCTTCATCCAGACACAACTCATTAAGAAAATATGTCATGGCCCACTTTAAATGTAGATCCAATATCCAAAGTTTAATTGGTTCAGAACTGGTCACAGGAGGCCATATTATATCCTGGAGCAATGAATCAGCATCTGATGTTCGATTCCTATTGAGCAAAATATTGTCCTACCTTCAATTTCAACTGGGTCATTCTATACAAAACTTTTAATTTTTGTCAGCGAAGTACCTGATTACTTTTGAACTTTAGTATGTCAACAGCATCATAGAGAAAATTTAAAATACATAATATAAAAATTGTAACATCAGTGGTTCAGCTGCAGTGAAGGAGTAAGTTCAGGGGTGTTGTCATGCATATTCCAAGACAAACATTTATAATGCTCATAGATGTTCAAAAAAAAAAAAAAATTATGTGATTCTAAGGAAGAATGTGCATATTTAAAACCTACTATGGATTATTAAAAAAACTATTATACGATAAGGGTGAAAAGTGATGTTAAAACAAATGTTTGTTTATAGTTTCAAATCTGACCCTTTTTATCATTTGATATTTCATTTCCACAGAATAAACACATGCCAATCCTAACATTTAAATTTCATGATGGAACCAGCCGAACTATGGTAGTTATTAAATTATAAAAATAAGGATGATTTGCACTTAACGTTTAAAACTGTATGTGACGCGAAGCAACAGATGGAAGACAATATGGATGGCAACCACACATGTTTGTGTTACTTGATACCTACAGCAGAAGTGTGAGTTCCTCTCATGGCTTTTCTCTTGGTTGGAGATCAGTATTGAATATCATGTACCTTTGCAGCTGGATATTGTCAAGTGTGAAATAAATTACTGAATCTAGTTGTAGGTGATATGATGTGCAATCACTGTCATATAAAGGTATATGAAATGACTAATGCAGATGAAACCAAAACAGATGAGAGCAAGAATCAAAATATATCAAGTGCAGATGAATTGTACTGTCAGAAAGAGGCCCAGGCAACAATCAGCAACATTTAAATCAAATTCCAACATGTCTTGGTGAGTTACCTAACTCCAAATGAAAACCCTCTTGTGCCAAATCATATACTCAGAAGAAGACCACTGTGATTAAGGAAGCTATTAATAAAGTGTTTAATGTGCGGAGCGACAGTAAATGAGGAAAGAAATGATTACACAGTTCAAGGAAAAATTTGCAAATATGTAAAAACTACTGAGAAATACATTTCTTACATGCCTTCTTAGAAGCTGGACGGAGCACAAAATAATGCATGATTCAGCATATCTCTCTATGCAGCTCACACAGCAAAAGTTACTCAAAACTTACTCAAAACAGTATGGGTATAATGTTAATGCCTGATAGAAAATATCATTGTCACATACCTGATGATATTAGAAAACTTGTTAATTTTTATGAAGACGGCATAAGCTGAATTATGGTTGACCAACTTAAAAGTCTTTCATGCCAAGAGAATGGCAAGAGAGTGAAAAGGCAAAAACAGTTTATGTTAGCCAATTTTAAATAAATTTACAAGAAATTTAAGAAGAGACATCCAGGCATTAAAATTGGTTTTTCACATTTTACATACTGCGTACTGTCAGAAGCAGCTAGAACTCATAATGTCTGCATATGCACAATTTATGAAAACACATAACTGATGCTAATGAGTTTGCAAAAATTAAGCCATGATGGCAAAAGTGGAATGAACAGTGTTGAGGTTTAATTACGAAAAATGGTTTGTCAGAGTCCCTCTTCAAACTGCTCTCAAACAGATGTGCAAAATACCCAGGGAGTGTAATTATTTCATAATTTCTAAATTCATTATTGGAGAAAAATCTAATGGAAGAAGTCGTATATAAAAAGTGGAAAACAACAGACAGCAGAGATGATCCTCGTAAAAGCTAATATTGAAAATTTTATTGTCATTTCCTTATCTGTCTGAAAAAATGTAAAGCACACAATTTCATAGCAATAGCTCAATCATCATACTTGAAACATCTGAAAATGGCAATACAAATTAGGCAATTCATTATTACTGATGATTATTATGAGAATTACAGTTTTGTTATACAGGATGCCATACAAGGATACCACTGGAACTAAGCAACTACCCATCCATTTGTTATTTACTACAAGAAAGCTAACAATGATCTGGAACATACAGAGAGAGCCAAAAAACTATGAACTGGCTGCAGTGTTTTTCCTGTCCGCGCCCTCAGTGCTCGTTGCTGTCTGTTGCTATCATAGAAAGGCGCAGATGAAACCATACAACATTTTTAAAACTACTTTTAAAGGCTTTACTTACCAACTTTATGAAAGGAGATGCTGAAACTGGCACCGTTGTTGTTCATATATTTTTGGCACCTCTTTGGGAAACTATCCATCACTCGCCGTAGTTCACGTTGAGAAATGCTGGCAATTTTCTGGCGGATATTTTGTTTTAATACTGGAAAGATTTTCAGGGGTAAAAGTTCCAGGCCGTACAACAATTCATGAACTTTACAATATATTTCAGGCCACAAGAAGTGTTTAGGCTAAGAATTCTAAAAGATGGCAAAACAGTTATAGGCCAATTTTTTTCAAGTCAATAGTTGAAGCCCGTGAATACAATTTTGCCCCCTGTTTTTAGAGAATTAACAAACAGGGAGTGTGATTTTGCCTATTTTCAACCAGACTCTGCAACAGCTCACACGGCCAATATTTCAATGAGAACAATTGAAAGTGTGTTTGAGGACAGAAATATTAGTAGAGATTTGTGACCCCCTCGGTCCTCCGCCCTAACCCCCTGCGATTTCTATCTCTGGGGTAACTAACACAAAGTGTACAAGACAAAGCCACACACCCTGGAAGAATTAAAACAAAATATCCGTCAAGAAATTGCCAGCCTTTCTCAACATGTACTACGGCGATTGATGGATAGTTTCCTAAAGAGGTGCCAAAATTGTATGGACAATGGTGACCAGTTTCAGCATCTCCTTTCATAAAGTTGGTAAGTAAAGCCTTTAAAAGTAGTTTTAAAAATGTTGTATGGCTTCATCCGTGCCTTTCTATGATAGCAGCAGACGGCAACAAGCACCGAGGACGTGGACAGGAGAAACACCATGCAGCTGGTTCATAGTTTTTTGGCTCTCCCTGTAGATCTGGAACATACACATTTTTCAATTATATCAGATTATTTAGTTCATGACAGTCCTGCAATTCATCCTTTTCAAAAATAACTGATTACACATCCTACTCAGCAATTTCACACGTTAATAAGATTCACTATTTCAGTGATGGGGCAGCAGGTAAATACAACCTGCTGTCATTGGACAGATTTCAAAGTGTCAGCTGAATGGCAATTCATTCACAACCACAGGAACATGTGTGACGGTATTACTTATAATGTTATTACTTGTGATGTTTGTGTATGTGTGTTTACTTCATGTGAAGCCATCTTGTGACGTCATTCATTTGTTCGGTTTGTAGCTCCATCTAGTGTTAGCAATTTGTGGTAGTATTAGTGTTCGTTTGAAAGAATTTTAATTTTATTTTTTTTATTTAATTCTGTTTCACTGTCCTCTGGCTAGCTATTATTTCTCGGTCAAACATGTCTCTTGATCAGGGTTGTGTAAACGGAAAGGAATCTTTTATCCAAAAAGAACACTGATGAAGAAATTTGTTTTATACTTTTATTGTCGAACACGTTAATTATCACATTTATACATTGATCTTAACACTCGCCAAACTGAAACTGTTATAATAACTTCTTACTGATCACTCTTAATTTACGTACTTCAACTTTTTGTATAATTAACCTTACAACACTTTAGATTATTCATAATTCTGCTGCGCGTAACTTGTGAATCGATACCCGACGTTTGCCCGTACAAATACTTTTGACGAACTGACTGACTGAAGACGACGTGTAGTGTACACAGATTTTTGATGAACTGGCAGACTGAAGGCGACGTGTAATGTACTAAGAATTTTGATGAACTGACCGCGATCTACCTCTGACTTGGCTTTTTATACACCCACTCCCCGATATGCCTAAATATTATAACTGAGTTACTATTGGCTAATAAAACGCGCCAACATTAGCGTCTATTTTAATATCCAATGAAAATTATGAATACATATGCTCTAGGGAAACGTTCCAGAATATTCTCAAGGAAAAAACGCGCCAACATTACGTAACTTCCTCGTTTCCAATAATGATAAACAGCTCACCCCCTCGCTGCATTATTGCGCGCTATTATTGACAGTTTCAGTAAGGTCGTATAAACTTACTTATCAACAATAATTACAATCAAGAAACATCTCAAATCAATGTCACATAAAAATGCATATTCATATTACAATCATTATTTACATTTAAGTAATTTGTGATACAAATTACTGCATCATATGCCCCACTAGAAACATAATTATAAATATTTACAACTTGTTTGGAAATTTTATAATTGTGTTTTTAGTCTCCTAAATCTTGGAACACACGCTATCACTTTCACTTAACACTTCACACGTATTTAACACACGATATGTTTTTCCTCTATCTCGCCACTACTTACTGGCTCTGGTTTAATGTTTTTAGAATTAATCTGACATTACAAAAAAAAAAAAATTTTTTTATAGCAAATACTGTACCCTGAAGTATTTAATTACTGTTACAAAAAAAAATGGTTTAATTTCTTATATTGTTAACAAAAATTTATCAATTCAAGAATTTTTTGTAATTATTAAACATATTTACTAAAAATATTCACCCTTTACACAAATATATTGATATCTCTTAAATCTAGACAATGTTTCACCTTTTCTGTTTGCTACATAAGTAATTGTTTGTTTTTTTAATTATTTTTACACATTTTTGTTATTTTGTACTTTATTTTAACAATACTCTTGGAATTGTATTTACGTACTTTTACTTTAATATCTTATTAAGTTTCAATCTTTACATTCTTAATTTTCAAATACTGTTATAGTTACAAAAAAAATGTTATTTTCCTTTTAAAAAAATTTAATTATGTCCAAAATTTTATTTCTCCTTTCACATGACGTACATATTTATTTAACCCTCTTACAATCCAATACATTTCTCTGCAAGTCATCTTTAACTATCCAGCCTTTACTTTACATCTCATTGCTATTTACCCTCCTGGATCAAATTGTGTGTGGCTAAACATTACTCGTAGCCGTATCCTAACCTTCAAATTTTTGTTCATGAATAACCTCTTGTATTCATATGAAATTTCATCCCATGATACCATTTGAAAACAATCTAAAGTTTCCTGAAAAACACATCTTTTAACAACTGTCATTTTCAATTCTTCTACTATCTCTTTAATTTGAGAGTACTTTGACAAATCTGTACTAAACTGTACTGGACTGGATTTTTCAATTTGAACATCTTGGTACTTGTTAATTTCAGAAATTAGCTTTTGATTATTTACAGTCAAAACTTTAACTTCTTCGTACAATTTATTTTTTTGCATTACTGACTCCTGTATTTCTGATATCTCCCCTCTGAAATTATCTTGCGCCTGATTCACATCTACATTCATAACCTCTTTTATCCCCCTTAGCTCACTTGAAATGTTACTCATTCTACTACCTGACTCTGTACATTCTACATCATCATGTTCACTTTTAGTATTAACCTCACTTTCTTTGTTACCTATTTCCCTGCTCATGTCTAGCATTTTCTTTGAAATTTCTCCTATCTCATTTGCTATTACTTCCTCATTTTCATCTCTCATTTCTGGCATACTACTATCTAGCTTCATAACTTTCTTTTCAATTTCTTCACTGCTTTGATCTACTGTTTGCTCTAATTTCTCATAACTATGAATTAGTTTATCTAAATTCTCATTATACTTACTAATATCTTCCCTGTTTTGATCTATTTTCTCATTAGTCTTACGAATATCATCCCTCAATTGATCTGTAATACTCTTATTTAATGTTTCACCAAAATTTCTCAGCATTTCCATCATCATACCAGCATCAAAATTAACATTTCCTGCTGTTCTATTCTGACTTTCTGCACTAACATTTCCTCCATCAAATACTACATTGTTTAAGCTATTTTCTGTATCCTGTATTGAATTACAGCTAACTGTTACATTATCTCCCTCCATAATTATTTCTTCTGTATTATTAGTAGCCATTCTTTTCTTTATCCTACCGCTCCTAAGGTACATTTAAAATTTTACACTTTTTTTTTTTTTAGAATAAAAATCACACGTTTCTAACCTTTCTGATGGTATCTGCTGATGTTGCTTTGATGTCCAGCTTTCTGCCCCTCTCTCCTAGATTATATGTTGCTTCTGCCTTGTATTACGATGAATCTACGTCGTTTTGTTGTTTTGTAGTTGAATTCCTTGTTGCCTTGTAATCTCGGAATTACGATGTCCAATCATCCGCATAGTCTGTCGTCCCTTTTGTTGTTTCTGGAATCTGCGTCTTGTAGTTCAATTCACTTCTCCATTCGTTCCACATCCTGGTTAATTCTGCTACTTTCCTGGTTAATTCGGCCCCTTTCCTGGTCACTTTGCCCCACGCTGGGCGCCAATTTGTGACGGTATTACTTATAATGTTATTACTTGTGATGTTTGTGTATGTGTGTTTACTTCATGTGAAGCCATCTTGTGACGTCATTCATTTGTTCGGTTTGTAGCTCCATCTAGTGTTAGCAATTTGTGGTAGTATTAGTGTTCGTTTGAAAGAATTTTAATTTTATTTTTTTTATTTAATTCTGTTTCACTGTCCTCCGGCTAGCTATTATTTCTCGGTCAAACATGTCTCTTGATCAGGGTTGTGTAAACGGAAAGGAATCTTTTATCCAAAAAGAACACTGATGAAGAAATTTGTTTTATACTTTTATTGTCGAACACGTTAACTATCACATTTATACATTGATCTTAACACTCGCCAAACTGAAACTGTTATAATAACTTCTTACTGATCACTCTTAATTTACGTACTTCAACTTTTTGTATAATTAACCTTACAACACTTTATTCATAATTCTGCTGCGCGTAACTTGTGAATCGATACCCGACGTTTGCCGTACAAATACTTTCGACGAACTGACTGACTGAAGACGACGTGTAGTGTACACAGATTTTTGATGAACTGGCAGACTGAAGGCGACGTGTAATGTACTAAGAATTTTGATGAACTGACTGCGATCTACCTCTGACTTGGCTTTTTATACACCCACTCCCCGATATGCCTAAATATTATAACTGAGTTACTATTGGCTAATAAAACGCACCAACATTAGCGTCTATTTTAATATCCAATGAAAATTATGAATACATATGCTCTAGGGAAACGTTCCAGAATATTCTCAAGGAAAAAACGCGCCAACATTACGTAACTTCCTCGTTTCCAATAATGATAAACAGCTCACCCCCTCGCTGCATTATTGTGCGCTATTATTGACAGTTTCAGTAAGGTCGTATAAACTTACTTATCAACAATAATTACAATCAAGAAACATCTCAAATCAATGTCACATAAAAATGCATATTCATATTACAATCATTATTTACATTTAAGTAATTTGTGATACAAATTACTGCATCACATGAAGCAGCAGTCTGGTTATTAAATACATTGAGAGTTGTGGGACTGAAAACTGTGTCAGGAACGCGCAGCATCCACAGTGTCATTCCAATTTCTGAAAAAAAGATTACCATAAAAATATATTCTGGTTCGCATGAAATCCCTCAAGAAGTTGTGCTGAACTCCCTGAGACCTCATGGTGGGGAGACAGAATAATGCATACCAGAAAGCTAAGCAAGTTCAACAGCAGCAGGTTTGGTGGGTTGCAGACTATGCACCTTGGTTCTGTCAGTTATTTATATTTTATAGCTTGAGTTCCCTTAGCAGTTCCATGTTGAAACTTTCATAGCTTAAATAATATTTTTATTTCTATTTAATTTTAAATCTTCATCCAAATTAAAAGGTTGTCTTTGCAGTTATAACATTTTAAATAATGCATCCTTTTCAGCAGAAAATAATTAATCTTGATATTTAGTGCATAACAACATTTCATATCCACCCTTTTCATAAATGTAAGAATCATTTATGTTGAAGCTCCTGTAGAGCCTTTAGAAAATTATACACAGATGCATGTTTTCAGTCAACCACAAATTTCATATGCCCATAATTGTCATACAATTATAAATGACATTTTCATGCTCTATCTGGTGTATGTAAGCAATGTGGAAAGCAGTAGTCTAAAATATTTTCACATTCCAAGGTGTCATGGTTTTAAGCCATACTTTTTTTGCATGGATTGACCCAACTAAATTTTTTAAGTCACATTATTTGCCAAGGTTCAGCTTTAAATCAAAAGTTTTCAAGAAAAGTTACAGAAGGCTTTTAAACTATCTAAACTACTATGGCTGTCTAAAAATAAATATGTAGTATAAAACTAGATAGATGGAGATGATGAAAAAGTACAAGGGTGATTTCAGAAAGTTCTCGGCCTTACACCGAAATGATGCTGGCAGTATCAAATAAATAACTCTCAAATAGTTCTGAAGTAAGATCCTTTAGATGGCACAACATTCAATTTCATACATATACTTCCATTTCTTTTTTATAGAGCTGCAAAAGAAACTACTTGAAGTTTCTTCTGAAAAGGGACAAAAATGAATGTCATTTCTAAAGCTCCCATATGGCCTATGACCTTTCGGGGATACCTCATTCCACCAAGCAATGACTGGACCCATTTTTGAGGTGGGGCACCTAGCGGTCGTATTAAAAGGTTTAATGCAAACTAAAATACAAAAGAAAGGAATTGGATTCTACATGGAAAATTCTTCACCATTTACTTACAGCAAAACAATAGCCCGTGGCTTTAGTATGCGGCTGTTCTTTGATTTTTTTGATGACTCAAGTCCAGGACGTCCATTTGCCATTACAAGTGAAGAAACCACCATGAAAATTCACACTATCATGCTAAATGACAGATGAGCTTGCTTACTTTGCCAACATCTAATTAGATTGTGTCTGGAACATTCTGTACAAGCATTTATAAAGCATGAGAAAGTTTGCAGCGTGATGATTGCTGCATTTGTTAATGGTGATCAGCACATTCGAATGAACTTCTAACAGGACTGCTTAGACATGTTCACACGCAAGTCTACCAGCTTTTGCAATGTTGTCAAAGACACATGGATTCACCACCACATGCCAGAGGCAAAGCAACAGTCCAAAAAAGGAATGCTAGAGATTGAAAGCACTCCAATGAAGGCCAAGTGTGTAGCTTCAGTAGGCAAGATGATGACCACAGTCTTCTGGGATGTCCTGGATGCAGTTTGGGCAAACTATCTGATAAAGTGGAAAACCATTATCTTTGCTAGAGCAGTTGAACGATGCTATGAAAACCAACATCCGCATCTGTTACAGAACAAAGTTCATTCCACCAAGATAATTCACCTGCACAAATTTCAATTGTGATCGCCAAGGTGCATGACTTGCATTTTGAACTGCTGCCACATGTACCAAGTTCACCACATTTGGCTCCCAATGACCTTCTTCTTCCCAAATCTGAAGAAATGGCTTGCTGGATAAAGATTACCCCATATGCAGAGATGACATCACACACACTCTTTGTTTGCCAAGATGGACAAATCATTTCATACTAATGCCATACAGATGTTGAGAGTACTGTAGTGAACAGAGTTTAAAGGCGACTATGTTGAGGAAAGTGACAAAGTTGGGTTAAAATCCTGTGGTTCCTTTCTCAGCCAATGAACGTTCCAAAAAACATGGCACAGCACAGAAACCTTAAGAGTAAAATCTAATGACACATTATTAACTCCGTCTTGCCAGAGTTGGTCAAATCTTGACCATCATCTTTATTGCATTCATATTATCATGTCCTTCAGGATCTAAAAACTTATCCTTGTTAAAGAATAAAACAGCACTATTCCATGACTCACTCCTGTAACATAATTACGAAAATTGCCTTGGCTTAAGAAACAGAAGCTCATCTGTTTCCTGTGTCACAATAGATGGTGTTTTTGTTTTAACTTTTAGTTTAGAATTTCCTAGTCATAGAGTAACAAAATCCTATACTTCCTTCATATGAAAACAGATAAAGTATACAGGCTTGGTAGATTTTGCAGTCTGTTTTTTGACAGCCGAAGTGACACGGTACAAAACCAAGTGTCAATGTAATACTAAAAACAAAATTCTGATTGTAACTGAGAGCAGATAATGCACAAAAGCATTTCAATAAAATGACTTAACTTACTTCAGAAATAACTTCCACAGTTTGTGCAGATATTTGCTTCTCAGTGGACATAATAGAGCGGGGTGAGCACAGAAAATTGCATATATATGGGGAGAGATAGAGAAAACGGGGAGAGATGCTAGGCTAGGAGAGGGTTGAAGGAGGTGAAATGCGTTTATATGGGAGAGATAGTGAAAACGAGGATAAGTGCTGGGGAGGCTAGGGGTTGAAGGCGTTCAAGGCTGATAGGGGAACCAATTTAGCATTCACTGGAAATGGAGAGTAAGGGTATGCACACTTCCACATTCGTTGTCTAGTAGTTTCCAAAGTTCAAGTTCATGTCGTGATAGGGATAACATTCACTACGTAGGTGAAGTCTTAAATTAGTTATGTTGCAATGATCAAACACCGAACAGTCTTTAGTTGCATTACTCTATCTTGAAGTCTGAGCAGACAATATAACAAATCTTAGCTTCTCCATTTTCGATTCATTGCAACATTCCAGATGAATTATTTAGTTTGCGGCATAGCTGGTTGAGTATGCAGATCTGTGGTCCTAAAGGCGAGATATAGCACCTTGTCTGACTTGACAATCATGAAGATTTCAACCTTTTCAGCATCAGAAAGGCGAATCACAGTCATTCTCCACTCGATTCACCCAAGTTTAACACTAGCATTCTCTTCCCCCTGAGGTGCCAGAATGCTGTTTTTAGAGTCCGTGGATCGCATCAACACCAATTTCTTGATATTGAGTGTGAGTTCTGTGTAGTCATTGGCAAATCCCAGAAGCATTGACAGCGGCACTATAACATTGAAGGCTCCAGTTGCAGCTTGTACAATGTCCACGCCTTCACCGGAATAGCATCATCCGGCATTCAGCAGACGAACAGATTCCATGGGATTGAGGGCAACACAGTTGACGTGATTTCGTGGGTAATTCAGGTAGTATGACAGGTATTTAGGGTAATTTAGTGGGTAATTCAGGTAGTATTATAGGTATATTTAGGGTAATTCAGGTAGCATCACAGATATTTAGGGTAATTTTGGGGTGATTCAGGTAGTATCACAGATATTTAAGACAATTTAACAGGTAATTCAGATAGTATCACAGGTGTTTATGGTAATTTAGAGACTAATTCAATACTTCATGAACATTTCTTATCCAATGTTGCAACATTTTTTGTATACTTCTAAAGTTCCTTTTTCCCTCTAAATATGGTAAACTTCCGTATGTTTACATAACATACTCTAGAGTATGAAAACAGCGAGAGATAAACTGCATATAGGGTTACAGTTTAGGGTATTACATTTTTTTGGCTAGGCATAGTAGCTTTACCAGTTAATCATTGCTTCATTAGATAACGGTTGTAAGGGTAGGCGCCTCTCCTCTTTTTTCTGGGCTGGAGATCTGCGCTAGGATTTGTTCCAAATGGCACAGTTAACACCTCCCCTTCCATCTTCTTATTCTTTTTTCTTTACCAAGCGTCTTCTAGGTGTACACAGCACATGAGTAAACTTCCATTTTTAAAATTCTAGCCTTACAGAGAAAATCTTTTGAGATGAAGCAAGCATTCTCTTAAATGCTGTTTGTAATGCTGTAATGCCCATATGCATATGTTATTCCATTCTCTGCAATAACTCTTATCGTCGTAAGGAGTCAACGAAGTTTTATTAACTCGTACTGGTGTAACGGCATGCTCCCGTGACAGGACCAAAATCATGGGCGTTCTTATTATTTCTTTTTCTTAAGCTAGTCTGCAGGGCTGTCATGTGCAATGTATTGCTTAATAGCGCTACGTTTTATACCTTTAATTCCTTTTATCATTGAGCCATACATCTTAGGTGATACTCCGACAAAACGTTGGATGATTTTATAATTGGCTTAATCTTTAAATTTTCCCAGCACCTTCTTGTTTTGAGCTGAATAATATATCTGACTTGTAGGATATTCAGCTGTATCTAGGTGCTAAAGAAAACATAGCTTATCCTGGTATACATCTTTAGTTGTCATTTGAGAACGAATCAGTGTCCATATACATAAGCTTCAGGCTTTCAGCTGCATAATACGGCAACAACACATAATAATGATAAAGGGTACATTAATGTCTTAAAGATGTTCAACACACTTATTCCAATGTAAATAGGCTTGTTGAAACATGATCGGTCGACAAGCTATATGTAGAGCAGCTAGATTAGCAGCATATATATATATACATACACACCCTCCGCCTTTAACTACAGTGGTCTTATCCTTTGGAACTTACTGCCTATTAGCAATGGTATTGACTAGTATTCTCTTTTTGTTCGGTTTCTTGCACTTCTTGGGTTTTAATCATTAGATCACACACACATTCACACTCTCATTCATACTTCCAGACTCTGGGAAGAATAGGGAATGATCTTGGCTAGAGAAAAATTCTCACCCCCCAGCCGGGAATCGAACCTGGGACAGCAGCATATATTGTACTATCGATGAACGTAGATTTAGCAATCAACTTTTCCATGGGTCTACTCGCTCGTAACCATCCGTATATCCATGCGATTACGCAGGTTCATAGTTTTTCCAAACATAGCAATGTTGAACAGCTTGTAAGAGATCCTTCTCGAAATCATTTGCTGCCTGTTGTAATCTGCTGTTAAATTCCATATAAGGCTTTAACCATCGTGATTGCCAAAATTTTAGCACAGGATGGATTTTACTCAAACGTAGTACATGACTAAGGTCTTGCTTCAAAGTCATATAATGTACTAAATACCAAGATGGGGTATTAGTTTCTTTGTAGACGATTCCTTGGGCTTCATACACTCAAGCAGGAAAGGTATATCGTTGTATAGATTGTGAAGTTCAGCAGGATACTCGACGTCAACTTCTAATATGTATCCTTGAGGATCATCTTGTAGCGTTTCTAAGTCATATCCTGCCACTCAAATCCGCCATAAGGGAGGGTGTGGCACATTGCCCAATCATAACGGTTATTTGCATCCTCATAGGTGATAAATTGTATTGGGTCTCGACGATCAAGCTTAGCCACGTAGATGTCGTTTGCTTCGGCATACCGATGGGAGACTTGACATAAACCTCCCCTTATGTCGGATTCCACCACAAGAAGCTGATCACAATCCAGAAGCAGTTGAAGCTCAATTCCAGTGTACAGTAACAAGGCTACCCAGGTAAGTCCTGGAATGGTGAAATATTGAGCAGGGTCAACTTGAGGAGTTCTCATTGTCTGGTCTCAAGGACATCAGCTAGAAGAATATCTGAGGTTATGCATTTCTCATATTGAACTGCCTTCATACATTTCCAGCATGACTGTAGTTGGCATCACTAATTTCTTCTTCATTCAGTTTATTGTAGGAGTGCTTAGGAGACAAGCAGGTTTCGTTCAAGGCATCCCATGAAGTGACGTAATCACAGGGTAATATCCTTTACGAGTCATCAACTTGTCTTCTCCGAAGTACTTTAGTGTTTTAGGATATTATGTCAGATTTTTCGCCAGCTTATCCAAGCTTGTACTCAGAAACCGAAAGCTATCCGCAAACCGGAGCTTTATATCTCCAACATACTTGGAAAATGATTTATGGCTTTCATCAGAGCAGGGCATTACTTCCACTCGTTCACTTGTACATCCGAGCTACTTAACAATGAAATGAGAGTCATATCTATTAAGATTATGCATGAAGACAGGAATATATTTAGGTGTTTTGAAGGACAAATTGCATTTATTATGACGACTTCCTCGGTATTCACCACTGATGTGATCATGGTAGCATATGTTTTAGTTCTTTTCTGTAAAAATTTTACCACACAACTAGCACACTGTAGTGGAGTCGAAATCCCTTTGCTGTTGATCCGTAGGTTTCAGAGGCTTAGCAGATTTGTGTATACTATCAATCTTCTTTGCAAGCAATGTCAGGTATTCCATGAACTTCTGAGCAGCATCATACCCACGATATACATAGGAAAATTGAAAGTGAGTTTTATTTATGGACGCTCTTTAACTGCTGTGGTTCTTAGCGTCCCATTCTATATTGGGCGTGAATGACCGGTCATTTTGCTCAGAGGCCTCTTTATCAAGCTTGAGGTTCTTTTACGTGCCGAAAATCTATGACACGGGACCACCGGCTTTACTTCCCTTCCGAAGGAAGCCATGCTAAGGATTTTTACACCCGAAAAAATTCACCGCCCTCCGCCAGGTTTGAACCCGCAACCTTGGGAACTAGAGGCTAGCACGGTACCACTAGTCCACAGAGGACAACTTATATACATAGGGTTGCTTAGGAAGACCAGTTTCCAGATGTTCAACAGATTGAGCAGGTTTCACATACACACAGAAGCTAATTGATGTATGCTCCTGATAAGAGACTACATAGGAAGTTTCAGGATTGGGATACACGTATGACATGGAGTGAGAATGCTTTCAAAATCTGCAGATGACATAAGGTAGTGTCAACATCCTTTCAACATTTTTAAATTGCACGACGTTGTTCTTCTTTATAGGCATAACTACCCTTGCAATATCATACCGGTTACAGCTGGAGGTATGTTCTTGTAGCCTTTTAAGCCCGTCCATACCGATTATCGAAATGTGTGAAACGCCTCTTACACGTGTACACTCGCCCTTCATACCTTGTTTCCTGACATCGAATAAGTTTTTCAAAATGCTTTATATATACATAGTGATGTATTCCACTGTTCAACCAGCTGTGCCGCAAACTAAATCATTCACCTGGAATGTTGCAACATCGAAAATGGAGAAGCCAAGATTTGTTATTTTGTGTGCTCAGACTTCAAGATCGAGTAATGCAACTAAAGATTGCTCGGTGTTTGATCATTGCAACATAACTAATTTAAGACTTCATCTACATAGTGAATGATATCCCTATTCACGACATGAGCTTGAACTTTGGAAAATACTAGACAACGGACGTGGAAATGTGCATACCCTTACCCTCCATCTGCAATGAATGCTAAATTGGTTCCCCAACACCTTCACCTAATTGTTGCCTCTCATTCTCATCAGTTTGTGATGTTCATTAAGTAGTCTGAAATACTGAACACTTGTTTGGATAGCTCCTTAAATGAAATAAAACTACTTAGATCCTCAGAAGAAGCATACTGAGGTAAACTTCCCGACAGATTCTTCAGATTATTGAAACCCTCAAGGGACCAAACATGGCCAACAAAATATTTCCCATTTGTAGAGCTAGAATATAACCACCTGTGTTACACATAGCATAAAGTTTGGAATGCAGCGTTTTGAACTATCTTTCTGAAGAAGGTGTAACGTCGGTGTTGAACTCCCTTTCTTCAAAATTTCATATCGTTTAACTTCACATCTTGCCGAAAATGGAATCTCCTGCAAGGAAGTAATAATGTCTCACTCGAAAACATTACATCAGTACCTGTAGCATGTCAGGCTTCATCCATATTTACTGCATACGGGAAAACTACAAAACTAAAGAGGCGGCACCGCAATAACTGGCCTCCCATAGCACTTAAGACCAAGGCTGCATGGACAAGACAGACCTGCACCTCCTCTACTGCTTCTAGCAGTGATGTAATGACAACCAGGCGGTTGCAGGGGATATGTATCTGGCCTCCGCACTTTGACTACCTCTGTAGCGTTTCCCGAGAGCAACATTCACGGTCTAGACGAAATTAATAGCTTGTCTTTCGCGCTGGATGACAAAATTGAGAAAAGCAAACTTAAAGCTGCAAATATAATTGTGTATAATTCGATGGAGTATAATGCATAAAACTGAAAAGGTATATTCTGTGTAACTGCTAGTTACAATATAGTTACTCCACTTATTATAAATAACAAAAAGGTGATAGCTAAGGATAATGGTGCTTAAAAAGCACACTAAACAACTGCTATTTCATAGCTGAGGCCATATATGAAGAAATAAATTAATTTCTGAAACATTTCAAATTTATACATACTCCTGGAACAAGTAACTTGTCAAAACAACAAATGGAAAACAAAAATGAAATCTTGTGTTTTAGAACCTGGTACAATCACCCCAGCTACGATTACATAGTTTCTTTCATACATGTTTGCAACCAGTGCAGAACACTGGTTTGGGTTCTGCTGATTATGTTGCCATAGCTGATTCACGTGAGCAACCAGATTCACTCGTACCCTGTATAGTCAACGTTCTTCCCATTATTTTACCATAAAGCTCCATACATGTTCAATAGGGTTCAGATCAGGAGATCTTGGAGGCCAGTCCATGCATATTATTTCTGAATGCCTCGTTGGCCAATCCTGGGTGATATCATCACGAGAGAGAAGTTGTATGGGCCAAATCACGGTGTTCAGGTAAGCCTCGTGCAAAAACAGTTGCTTAAGATGAAGTTCTGGTAGAAGATGTGAGCAACCGATCTTTAAGACACAGGTCTGTCTTTCTGGACAAAGCAGTCGAGTATGGCTGGCTCATATGAAACCATACGCCAATGACTAAAGGATGCCAGTATTGCATCCCATCGTCCTGCCACTAAGTTCCTTCTCACTGAGGCACACAAGGCAAGGTCACAATGAGCACAGCGTAATATTGACCTTCCTCAGGCTTACTGGGACCTGGTAATCTGTAGTGACGAGAAGGTATTTTGATCCAACCAGCAAAGGACGCTATGTCTGTATAGATCACGGGGAACTAGATACGCGCCTCAGCAAGTCGTTTGAGCAGAACATTCGGGAAAAATTACAGCACATTTCTGGGACTATCAGGTCCAGGGAAGTTAATTCAAGTGCCAGAAAGAATGGTGAGTGCAGTCTATGTAGATATTCTCGAAAACACTATGCTGATCCCTTCGTGATAGGTTCCCAGAACAAGAAGAATATGTATTTATGCACGACAATAGTGGTGTGCATACCACATATATCACCCAGGATTGGCTAACGAGGCATCCAGAAATAATCTGCATGGACTGGTCTCCAAGATCTCCTGATCTAAATCCCATTGAACATGTATGGAGCTTCATGGTAAAGTAATGGGAAGAACACTGACTATAAAGGGTGCGAGTGAATCTGGTTGCTCACGTGAATCAGCAGAACCCAAACCGGTATTCTGCACTGGTTGCAAACATGCACGAAAATAACTATGTAATCGTAGCTGGGGGCGATTATACCAGGTCCTATAACACAAGATTTCATTTTGGTTTTCCATTCCTTGTTTCGACAAGTTACTTGTTCCAGGAGAAATACATTATCTATAAATCTGAAATGTTTCAGAAATTAATTTATTTCTTCATATATGGCGTGGCCTAAGCTATGAAATAGCAGTTGCTTTTTAAGCACCATTATCCTTAGCTATTGCCTTCTTTTTGTTATTTATAATAAGTGGAGTAACTATATTGTAACTAGCTGTTACACAGAATATACCTCTTCAGTTTTATGCATTATACTCCATCGAATTATACATAATTATATTTGCAGTTGCAAGTTTGCTTTTCTGAAGATGAAAATTTGTCAGTTTCTTCTTATTTTATGTATTAGCTTATTGTGGTGATCAGATGCATTGTATACAGCATTAGAAGTCCCTCCATTAAAATTATCATTCAACCTCCACGTATTTTCTTCGAAATTGTGTAGTAATAACTTAGCTGCAAGAGAACTGTAAATTTGTTTATTACTGCGTCTTACAAGGTGAAAAAGTTGGAATAAAAAGCATGACCACATGCTGGGGGTTCGAACCGTGAACCCTCGGCACACTTGAAACAGCATGCGTTTTACCAATAAGCTACGACAGCAGATGTTAGTGCGTGGGTTATATATAACGTAGATGTTGGTTCTATTAAAATCATCATTCCACGTGTTTTCCATTTTCTTGCCAATGCCATGTAAATAATAGCTCAGCAGCAAGAGAATTGCAAGTTGTTTTGTGATATTTAGTCAATGTTTCGCCATACTGGGTTAATTATAGCCATAGAAATCTTCAAAGTGAGTGACAGGTTAAAATGGCAATCACGGCAGTATACATCTATGATCACGGCCGATTTCGTCTTCATACCCCTACTCATGGAACGCCTGAATGATACTGACCCACGAAAAGTATACATTTACTTTCTTGAAACATAATACATAACAGGATGTCTGAAATAATGTCCCTATCAATTTGAACTACAAGCAAGAAGATGGTAGCAAGATCCCAATGCAGTGAATTTGAATGATAGTAACAAATAAAGAATGCCTTGACTGTCATGGAAGCAAACAAACAATTTGGATGGTTGTGTCAAGTGCATAATGTTTTCAACTGTCATGATGAAAAAAATGCTATGCTAAATAAAACAAAAGTTAATGATGACTACTACCATGTCAAGATTTAACAATCTGAACTAAATAACGTTAACCCCTCCCCTCATGAGTAGTGCTGACATAGATGGAGGACAAGACCTCCAGACATATCAGGTCCTTTTAGTGGTGAGGGGGATGAGTACTACTCTTTTGGAATACTGAGTGGACCATTGATTCAATATACACAAGAGAAGGAAATGAAAGCACTCACCCACCCTAAGTTATCGTGCAATCCATGCCGAGAGGGTAAATGGTACATGGGAGAAGTACTGTTAATGGAACCACAGGGATACTAGGTGACCTGAATAATTAGCCTTGCACCAGAGAATGGGTCTCCTTTGGTGTGGACTTATATTTCCCCAGTACTCGTGGGAACGAACTGGCGTCACGAAAATCTACTTTACAGACTGAGGTGAAAGAGGTACTTGCTCTGCAAGATACCTTGGAACCCCAATCTTTAACAACATCAGGAGTCAAACCGATGGATATAGAGCCAGCTATATCAATAGGGTGTAAGACTCCAGAGGATACAGCTGGGGTGATGAAAAGTCCCTGAAAATCCTAGGAATACATGGCCTGAAAGTATATTTCGGGTTTTTAGAGGTAAATGTCAGGTCAATAAAAGATGGCAGCAAGGTGTAATCTGAAAGTGTTGCAATGAAACCTGCAACACAGTAATAGGTGTGATGATGAGATGCGGTTTAAGGGCGCTAAACTGCTAAGGTCATCAGCGCCCTTACAATGTATAAAATAGAAAGTCAAAAATATAAAAGAACCGCATAATTAAAAAACGGGACACAAACCCGCGATGTCCAAAAATTTAAAATAACAATAATACAACAATGCCAAAAACTAACACACTAAAAGCATAGGCAATAAAAGATTCAAACGTGTCAAGGACTGTAGAATGCGAGGGACATGAGCGCCTTTTATCCTCTGGGGATTAGAGTCCCCATAAAAACAGACAGAATAAAATGACTAAGCTAAAAGACGCTCAACACATTAAATGCGCAGATTAAAATCACTGTCATGAATAAAACGTAAAACACATTCTATAGCACGCGTGTCGTATGCCAAAACGTTGGCTAGGCCAACAGGCAGACCCACACGAGCACGCAATGCAGCTAAAACCTGACACTCTGTTAAAATGTGACGCACCGTTAAGGGCGCATCACACTGCCCACAGAGTGGTGCGGGGTCACAACTGAGCAAATACCTATGACTAAAAACACAATATCCAATCCGTAAACAAGCTAAAATTACCTCTTCCCGACGACACGAACGAGAAGAGGTACCCCAGACCAACGGGAAAGGCTTAACCTCCCGCAACTTGTTCCCCCGGAGGGCCGTCCACTCATCGCGCCAGCGCGAGAGGATGCGGCGACGTAATATAACACACGAATCTGACGAGGGAACAACAGAGGTAAAAAATCTGGGTAATAAAATCGCCGATATGGCAGCGGCGTCGGCAGACTCATTACCTGAGATGCCCACATGACCTGGGATCCACATGAAGGAGATGCTGGTGCCAGAGACACCAAGCGAGTGGAGCAGGTCATGAATGCGCTGTACGAGTGGGTGGTAATGGTACAGCGCATTAATACTCTGAAGGGCACTCAGAGAGTCCGTACAAATAAAACAGTGCCGTAAGTCGTGCCGCTGAATGTATAAAACAGATTGATAAATGCTAAAAATTTCGGCGGTAAAAATTGAACATTGTCCAGGTAAACGAAACGTAAAACTATTTCCACCACAAAAAAGGCACATCCTACTCCAGCATCAGTCTTAGATCCATCAGTAAAGATAAAATCAGTCCCCAAATTGCGACTGAAGTTCTAAAAACGCTGATCTAAAGACTGAAGAAGGGGTCTCACTCTTCGGCATCGACGATAACCCAAGGTGACAGAGGGCCTCAGCGCGCAACCATGGAGGAAAACGCGTTTCCCCCCTTGAAAGGGTCGGCGCTGGCGTAACGTCCAAATGCCGAAGAAGCTGACGAAATCGAAACCCTGGAGGGAGCAAAGCAGAGGAGCTAACTAAATATTGCCGGTCAAGTGAATCCCCGTAAAATGCCGCGAAGGACGGGTGGTCAGGCAAGCTGGAGAGTCGACAGGCATAGCTACACAGGAGCAGCTCACGCCTGAAGGACAGCGGAGGCTCTGCAGCCTCAGCGTAAAGACTGGGCACGGGGCTAGTTGGAAAGGCCCCTGTAGCGACTCTAATACCACGATGATGAATGGGATTCAAACGACGTAACACAGATGGACGTGCCGATGAAAAGACAATACACCCGTAATCAAGTTTGGATCGGACCAAAGAGCGATAAAGACGCAGAAGGACGGTCCGATCAGCTCCCCAGGATGTGCCACTTAAAACACGTAAAATATTAAGAGAACGGTCACACTTTGCTTTTAAAAAGGATACGTGAGAAGTCCAGCTCAACTTTCGATCAAATATCAACCCCAAAAATTTCACCTCGTCTGCAAACGGAAGCACCTCCGGCCCAAGATGGAGAGAGGGCGGAGGGAAATATTTCCGGCGCCAGAAGTTGATGCAGACGGATTTCTCGGCGGAGAAATTAAAGCCGTTGGCGTTACTCCAGGCGTAGAGACGGTCGATACAGCTCTGGAGACGGCGTTCGAGTAGACAAGTCCGCCGTGAACTGCAATAAATGGCAAAAACATCAACAAAAAGGGACGATGAAATGCCAGGTTGAATATAATCAACAATGGGGTTGATAGCAACTGCAAAAAGTGTGACACTAAGTACCGAGCCCTGCGGTACTCCGTTCTCTTGAATAAAACGACTAGATAAAACCGAGCCCACACGTACACGAAACACGCGGTCCGTCATAAACTCCCGAAGAAATAAGGGAAGACGACCGCGGATATTCCATGCGTAAAGTGTACATAAAATGCCGCCCCTCCAACAAGTGTCATAAGCTTTCTCCAGGTCAAAAAAAAACAGCCACGGTTTGACACTTTCTCAGAAATCCATTCATAATATGCGTCGACAGGGACACCAGATGGTCGACGGTAGAGCGATAGCGACGAAATCCGCACTGAGCGTGTGCTAGAAGTTTCTGAGACTCAAGCCATCATGTCAATGCCCGTTGATCATGCGCTCCATCACCTTGCAAATGCAACTGGTGAGGGAGATAGGGCGGTAGCTGGAAGGAAGTTGGCGATCCTTCCCAGGCTTAAGTATAGGGACTATGGTGGCTTCGCGCCAAACGGAAGGAAAAAAACCGTCTTGACAAATACGGTTATAGACCTGTAAGAGAAAGAGTTTACTGTCGCTGAAAGGTGCTTTAACATCAGGACATGAATGCCATCCGGGCCAGGAGCGGAGTGCCTAGAGCAATGAAGAGCGTGCTCCAGCTCCCTCATTGTAAAAAGTTCGTTATAACATTCAGTGTTAGCAGACCGAAAATTATATGGTGCAGAATCCAGCCGGTCTTTAATAGAGCGAAAGCCGGCGGAATAATGGTCTGAACTGGAAACCGCCTCAAAGGCAGATCCCAGAGTGTTAGCGATGGCAGCCGGATCCACTATGGTGGCATTAGAAACCTGAAGGCCAGAAACAGTACAATGCGACACTTTACCTGAGAAGCGACGAAGTTTATCCCAAACAACGGATGAAGGCGTAAAGCGATTAAAAGACTCGACAAAACGAGCCCACGACGCCTTCTTGCTATCCTGAATAATGCGACGAGCCCTGGCGCGCGATTGTTTAAAAGTCACCAAATTATCAAGTGTAGGGTGTCGCCGAAACACCCTAAGTGCAGTCCTACGGGCACGAACGGCGTCCCGACAATCCTCGTTCCACCACGGAACAGGCGGTCGCCGAGGTTGATAGGATGAACGGGGAATTGCGCGTTCGGCGGCAGAGAAAATCGTAGACGTAAGGTGCTGCACTAGTTGGTTAATGTCGGCGAAGGGCTGATCGTAAAAATGCACGAGGCTGGAATACAAGCTCCAGTCGGCTTTTGTGAATATCCAGGTAGGTACTCTGGAATGCTGTACGTGGTGTGACAGAAGAGAAACGACGCAGGGGTAATGGTCGCTGGAGTAGGTGTCAGCGACGACGTTCCACTGAAGACGACTAGCAAGCTGGAGTGAGCAAATGACAAGGTCCAGGTGAGAGAATGTACCAGAAGAATCAGAAATAAAAGTAGGTGCACCTGTATTGAGGATGGAAAGATTGAACTGGTAAAAAATGTCGGAAAGAACAGTTCCCCTCGCACAAGCCCTTGGCGAACCCCACAGTGGGTGATGGGCATTAAAATTTCCCAACAGAAGAAATGGTGTTGGGAGAGCGGACAGGAGAGCTCGAATGTCCGCGGGAGCGAGGGGAGACGACGGAGGTGAATATACAGAGCAAACAGAGAAGAAAAAACCGGGTAACTGCAATCTAATGGCAACAGCTTGCAAGTCAGACGTAAGAGCGAGAGTTTGAAAATGAACGTCGTTACGCACTAACAACATGACACCTCCATGAGCAGGAGCACCCTCCTCCGGTTCAAGATCGTAGCGAACCGGAGTGTACCCTCGGAGATGGAAAGGGTCGTGAGGGCGAAGCTTGGTCTCCTGCAAACACACGACCATAGGTGAATGGGAATGCAATAAAAGTTGCAGTTCCGCCCTATGCGATCGTACACCACGTACATTCCAGGTCAGGAAAGCCATGAATAAAAGGGATAAACTGTCTACTTAGAAGGGCGGCTTAAAAGAATCTTTTGCTTAACCTTTGGGCTCGGGCTTTTTGTATGGAGTTGGTCAGACTCCATAGCTTCCTCGGAGGGAGGGCCCACGCGCTCAGTGCCAGAAACCGATTCAAGCGCCGTGAATCGGTTCTGGGTGGCGATGGGTGAGGGGTGCCGCTGAGCGCGGCTTGTCCCAGGACCTTCCTGGGACAGCGACCTCCGAGGAGGAGAAGGTGAACTTTTCTTACCGCGTGCACGCGGAGGGTCCTTCAGAAAATCTTCCCTACGAAGTTTCTGCTTGGGTTTCTTTTCAGCGGCTTGCGACTTCATTGACTTTGGACCAGGTTTATAGGGTTTGGTAACGGTAGCTTTAATGGACGGCCGGATGGTAGTGGCGGTTAATCCAGTCATGGTCCAGGTCTGAGTTTCGGCATCTACTCGTGGTACTGGCGAGGCAACAACAGAACTAAAGGTGCCAGATCGCAGGAGTGAAGGTTGGCGCGCATGGTAACGCCTCCGGGCTTCAGCAAAGGAGAGTTTTTTCTTTACCCGGATCTCCTGGATCGCCTTCTCGTCCAAGTACCGCGGACAGTCGGCAAATGACGCAGAATGAGACCCTTTGCAGTTAACGCAGACGGGGGCTGTGGAACAGGTACCTTCGTGTGACGGCTGGCTACATGAGGCACAGATGGTAACGGCACTCTTACAGGAGACTTGCGTATGCCCAAAACGTTGGCATTTGAAACAACGCAGAGGTCTAGGTATATACGGCCTCACAGAAATCCGTTCGTATCCTGCGGAAATGCTCGTGGGCAGATCGACGCCATCAAATGTTAGAAACAGGGTACGAGTGGGTACCAATACGCCGTCGCGTTTGGCCTGCACTCGATGCACTGCAGTCACCTTTTGATCGGATAGATATTCTACTAGATCCTCGTCCGATATACCATCGAGGCTATGGGTGGTAACGACGCCCCGACAGGAATTCAATGTGCGGTGCTTCTCGACACGGATGGGATAACCGTGGAGAAACGTAGCGCGAAACAAGGTCTTACTTTGCTGATCGGACTTAGTTTGTGCCAATAAGGAACCATTCCGTAGACGAGTGCAGGATTGAACCGCACCAGCAATAGCATCTATGCCCTTCTGAATTATAAAAGGGTTCACCTTCTCAAAGTTTTGTCCTTCTTCTGTTCTTGAAATGACCAAGTAACAACCAGATGACGGCGGTGCTACTTCTGTTACAATAACTTTTTGGCGCTTGTTGTATTAATGGAGGAAGGGTGCTCCATAGCGAGATAAATCCTCCACCATTGCAACCGTCTCCGACCTCGGGCTCTGACTTCCCGGGCGTTACCCCGGCTTGGGTGAGTGGCCTATCTATACCAGACTCACCCCAGGGTCACACCTCCCAGAACATAGACCGAGGGACCCAATCGCCGTAAGAAGTCAGCAGCTCATGCAATGGCCCCCCCCCGCGGGACTGCAGTTGAACAGCGGATACGAACACAAACCCTACATGACGACCCCGGGTGGTGGGGATGACGCCATTACCCACTCACCCAGCTGCGCACCCCGTGCGCGGGTATCCGTCAGGCTGTGTCCACGGAGGATTAAAAGAAAAGATAAAACAAATAAAACTGTGTGGGCGTTTCGCACGCAAGGTAGGCCGGCGGGGAAGAAAAAGAGATGTGCAAATGTGGTGGTGCAAAATAGCCGGAAAGTGACAAGGGAAGAAAGAAACGATGGTGAGGTGCGGTATGAATGGAATGCAAAGAACGCACGAGAGCCTACCTTATGTCCCCCGGTCACGACAAGAACCCACCTCGACCGGATGGGGATGAGGGGATGAATATGGTGATGATTGGCTCGGGAACCCCCGGGTGCGCCAAAAACCCGTACTCACAGAAGATGAGCCCCTGAGGGGACAGTAATAGGTGATCAGCCATGCTGCAAAGGTTACTGCTGCAGGAGCAGGTGGACATAGCCCTGACACAAGAACCCTATGTAGTTAGGGGAAGAGTATTCAGGGTTAGGAATGACTGGAGGTAAGCTAACCTATGCCAGAAATGAAAAGAAACCTCAAACTTGCATATATGTAAAGAATGCTGTTTCATACATACCAATGGTAAATTTCTGTTCAAGGACTGGCAACCATTCGGCTTAGACAGCATATGGAAGGGAGCACCAGGGAGTTTGTCCTGGCTTCAGCATATTTTCCTTACAATAGTTTTCCTCCTCTGTAAGAGGTAAGAGAACTAGTTGACACTGTCAAGGGCTGAATGAACAATTAACAACTTCTGGTGGGGTGTGATGCAAATGCTCACAACTTGATGGGGGAGCAAGGACACTAACATCAGAGGTGATTTTCTTTTAGTCTTGGACAATATTCCACTGTCTTTCAAGTAGAAATGTATGCCATATTGGCTTGTGTATCGGAAGGTTTAAATAAGGACTATAAAAACAGACATATTACTATACTTTCCGTTAATCAAGCAGCCTTAAAGGCTCTTGAGGGTAGGATAGCCAAATCTAAACTGGTTTGGGAATGTATGGAGGCTCTTAATAGTACTGACCCTGCACGGTTCAGTGGAGTTGGTGTCGGTGCTGGGGCAGAGAGGAATCTGCTCTTTCATGGGAATGAAGGAGTAGATGATTTGGTGAAGAAAGGGGGCAGAGAATTCTTTTGTAGGTCCTGAACCTAGACTTGGGCTATCCTATGGACTAATCTGGGTGTAATCCAGGATTGGATTAGGAAAAAAAACAATCAGTACTGCAAGTTTTTATTAGGACACAAGCACTTCAAGGCTCTTATTAATGAAATAAAAAGCAGGATTCAATCACCACTTAAAATGAGTGGAACTGCACCAAAACAGACACTTGGTCTATTAGCAGAACACTGTCAGTTGCAGGGTCATCTCTACAAAATCGGAAAAGCAGTCGATCAAGTATACAGAAGGTACAGGAGAGCAAATGAAACAGTATCTCATTTGCTGTGTGATTGTGAAGCTCTCACAGTTCTTAGGGTTAAATAATCAGGAAATCATTTCAATAAGTTCCTACCAAGAGACTTGCAGACTTTGTGAAGGAGGCAAAGATCTTAGGAAATTAAATGAAGGGAAGCAGCAAATATCATAACTGGTTGCAGTGCATAGGACATTTATTGCCCTACCTTTCCTTTAAAATTAAAAAACACCAGAGATGAGTGTTTACTGGAGTACCTAGTTGAAAGAAATTTATAGATATTCAATAGGTCACCTTCCATATTGCAATAGGGGAGGAAGTCATTGGCATTTCTTTTGGCACCGATTTGATTGGAGACCATGTGAAACAATGGCATGTGTCAAAGGAACTGTCCCTTTCTGATCACATGTATATTAGGCTTGGGATACTTATGGGAGAAAAACAGACCATAATCTATAGGGATTCCAGGACAGCAGACTGGGATTTATATAAAACAGATCTCAATTAACATATAAATGAAATGAAGAATTCAACCAGAAATATGGTAGATATAGGCTGTAGCTGATCAGGTTGTATCAGCTATAATGACTTGTTGGACAACACCCTGGAAGAGAAGAAGAAACAGGTAAGGAGATTGTATAATAATGTTGTAACAATACCACTATTTCTCGATACTCAATAATGATACGGATATTTTAGCACCGATACTCGATACTTTATAAAAAACTGTAAAGACGATAGCTTGTTCACTGAATTATGTTCTTACTGGAAGTTTTCTATGTATAAATGCATGTAACCAATTTTGTATTGTAAGCTAATTCCGAAATTGTTCCTGTTTGACATTCTCAAATTCGTAGCATTTTTTTTATCTTGATGTCATAGGTTATATATCCTCTATTGTTAGCCAAGGAGAATAATAATAATAATAATAATAATAATAATAATAATAATAATAATAATAATAATAATAATAATAATACCTACAACAAAATAAGTTTCTTTGCATCACTTTTATGTAACTACATATTTTGTGCTGAACACCTGCTATCCAGAGAAAAACAAATACTAGCAATTCTTCTTTATTCTGCAATCTTGAAAAATATAAACTAATATATATTTTACATGAAACTGAAAAAACTAAAAGTAAGATGTGTTACACATTCTACCACTGTTCACAACTACCATATAATAGATATTTTTCATCTGATAAGTAATTAGCCATATAACACTTGCAAACATAGTAAATTTGTGGATTAAGCCTCTCTACTACCCACCCTCATATATTAGCAGATACAGTTCAATACAAAAGCTTTACTTGCATATACACTGATACCGTAATTATTGACAAGAGTATATAAACAATAAATTAAAAAGTAGTAGTAAGATAAAGAAATAATTACAATAAATAATTTCTGTATATTAATCCAGTGCATAATGTAACAATTTTGAGTTGAAGATTTGGCACAAGAAGATGGGGGCAATTAGGAGTCCGGTTAGCCAGTCATTAGTGAGACGACAAAGAACAAAAACATTAGCTTAAGGATTTGTGGGAATGCAGTTAGGTTATAAGCTCAGTATGTCTGCAGTCATGTAGGCAGAAATTCTGAAAAAGAGAAAGGCATTTACATTCTGAGAATTTAGCCAGCCTAGGTTAGTAACAAAGTCTGAGATGTAAGAAAAAGTAAAAAATGAAGATTGGCTGCATTTAAAAAATCATGTTGGTGGGGGAATAATATGTAGGCGGGGCTAAAATTAATAAATGTTAGTGCATCTAACACCGAGGGTACTTCTCTGGTACTTGCTTGTGTGATATTTTAAGCACCCAGTGATGCACTTGTGAGAGTAGTGGCTAGTATAATGAATCTTGCCAGTCAACAGGCAGTCTTCTTTTATTGCAGAAACAGTTATTTCCAACTGTAACTTTGATACTGCAGAAGCTAGCAGGTACATTCAACTGTTATAGTTTTGAGTGCTACAATTCAGAATTCATATATTTCTTCATTTTAAGTGGTCACTCACTCCAAGAACTCAAATATTAGTTTACAATAAATTTCTCAGTCAAGTTAAACTGGTGTTGTCCTTCACATACATCCACGCATACCCTGAGGGAAAATACTTATAGCTCTACCATTGGAGCAGCCGCCGGCAGTAGAATCAACAGAAGATATTGGAGATACCATCATTGTGGCAAGGTTATTGCTAACACAAACTAACAGATGGAAGGAAAGAACAAATATTTCCATGCACTGTATTATTCTCATATCTTAAGTTCTGATTTGTTTCTGCTGGATTCATAGATTTTGGTCACCGGAGTAGGTAAATGTAATGGCTGAGAGTGAGACACCAAACCAGGCTATTGCAGAAATGTGATTTAGTACCTCAACTAAATTAGCTTCATTCACAACTCATTTAGCGCTGCATGTTACATGAGTAACTCTATTCTTTCCCCCCATTGTTTTATATGTTTTCATTTAGACATAAAATGTATGAAATTTTGCATTGATTCACCCATAGGAAATGCAGTCAAGGTCTATCAAGAACTACAGTCCAGCAACTCTTTGGGGACACGCACGAAGCAATAACATGAAGTCTCAACTCCTTTCATTCCTTATCTAGTATAAAGTTAAATGCAACAACTTTCAATAATGCAAAACTGTAAAAGTAACAACAAAGTACTGAAGATTTATCTCAAAGTATGAGACATACCTCAATACTACTGAGTAGCAAGAGTATCGAGCTATCAACAGTATTGAGTTCCCATCCCTACTGTTTAACATAGCAAAGAGGACAAGACAGTGGACAGAATATCAGAATGCCCTGGGTGAATATAATAGGGCAATTAGGAATAACAAATCAACTTCCTGGTAGGCATTCTGTGAGGGGGTGAAAAAGGTTCCTGCAAAAGCCGGACTCCAAAATGTCCTCACTAAGGTGCCAACAAATCCAGGAGGTACTATTCAAAATGAAAATGGGGAATACAAAAGATCAGCGTGTGATACGCTGAAAGTGTTCTTTGATGCTCATTTTCCACAATGCACTGTAATGGAGAATATACACCAATTTACAGACCTGCCAAAGAGATGTTTTGTGACAGCCAGGCAGGAAGATTGGGAAATATCCAAGAAATGTGTTGATTTTCTGAAAGTTTGATGGGACTTGGCATCTTCTCAATTGTATAAGTCATTGGGTTTGGACAGAATATTTTCAGCTTTACTGCAGCAGGTGGGTACTGAATTAATCCAACACTTGTGCATGCTCTTTAGAGCAAGTCTGGCCACAGGACATAACCAAGTTCTTGGAGGCCAGTAAGAGTAGTCTTCATCCCAAAGCCAGGATCTATTTAAGATGTTAGAAAAACTGGTTGATAGGCACATAAGGGAGATGAAGTTAACAATGGTCCATCTACACCCAAACCAACATGCCTATCAAAAAGGAAAGTCATGCGAGATAGTCCTTCACCATTTGGTTGGGAAGGTAGAAAAGGCATTATATTTACAATAGATTGCTCTAGGAATATTTTTATATATTGAAGGGGCTTTTAGCAATATGACCTTCAAAGTTATGCATAGGGCTGTGCAAAGTCTAAGCAAAGATATCACTCTGAATAAATGGATTGAGACCATGCTAAGAAGCTGCAGAATTGGGCTACCATC
The DNA here is from genome assembly GCA_030765065.1 of Deroplatys truncata. Classification (NCBI taxonomy): domain Eukaryota; kingdom Metazoa; phylum Arthropoda; class Insecta; order Mantodea; family Mantidae; genus Deroplatys; species Deroplatys truncata. The sequence goes on from CM060990.1 coordinate 233,976,295, forward strand.
TTAGATGAAAGTATGGTAGTTAAAGCCACAAGAGGTTGTCCTCAAGGGGGAGTGTTGTCCCATTATTGTGGAATCTCATAGTTGATGACCTCATTGAGGAGCTAAATAGTAGTGGGTTCTATTGCCAAGTGTATGCAGATAACTTGGCCGTTCTGGTCCTTAGCAAATAGAAAACACATCAATATATTGGCACAGTGTGCCTTAAATATTGTACAGAGGTGGTGCCAAAAACAGTATCTTGGAGTTAACCATCAAACAATTGTGGTGGTATCATTTACAAAGAAGTGCATCCAAGAAGCATGCTAAGAGCTTAAATTATTTGGGGAAATGTTGCCGGTGAAAGGGGAAGTGAGGTATTTAGGATTAATACTAGATTCTGGATTTACTTGGAACACTCAACTTAAAGCAACATGCACCAAAGCTAAATGGCACTAATGAGTACATGAGCCTGTGGTAGAAACTGGGGTTTAAGTCCCTGGTACATCCACTGGATTTATACCACAGTAGTGAGTCCCATAGTTAATTATGGGTCACTGGTGGAAAAAGTCTGAGCAGGTAGGGGCTGTCAAGGAACTGGGGAAGGCGTAGAGATTAGCCTGTTTAGCTAAAACCAGTGGAATTGACAGCATACCTACAGCCAAAATGGAAACTTTGCTTAGTTTGCTTATGTTGCACACATGGGTTAAAGATGGAGGCAATGGCTGGAGCATACAGATTAAAGACTGGGGGCAACTGGAAACCTATGGGATATTTGGGGCATCATGCCAGGACATTAGCATGACGTGGAGATAAATCCAGTTGCAGAAATGTCAGAAGACTTTATAAGCCGACTCTCTGCCTTAATAAGTCCTTCAATGTTATAAGTGAAGGTAGAGAGCATTGGGAGACTAATCAACACCAATCAGGGGAATTTATATGGTTCAATGACGGATCCAAAGCAAAAGATGGAACAGGAGCTAGCATATATGGAAGAAGCCCAAGCTGGAGAAGTGGTATCCATTGGGAGCTTTGACCACAGTATTCCAGGCAGAATTTTATGCCATCAGGGCTTGTCTGGAGGAGAGTAAGGACAGGTGCTACAGTAAATCTGGATATACTCAGACAGCCAGACAGCACTGCAGGCACTATTAGCACCCTTCATGAGATCAAAGATCATTAAGGAGTGTTGAGGAGCCCTGGAAAGGTTAGGGGAATGCAACAGACTTACTCTAACATGGGTCCCTGGACACAATGGGGCGAATGAAAATGAAAATGCAAACAGGCTGGCTAAAATGGTGGCGCAGACCCCATTTATAGGACTAGAACCTGGCTTGGGTATTACCAAATTAATGGTAAGGAAAAATCTATTAGACTGGATTCCAAGACAGTATATAGAATGCTGGAAAGATATCCAGAAACAGAGAGATGGAAAATTAATTATGCAACTATAAGTACTGCAGTCCTTAAATTAAGTAGGAAGCAGATGAGGTTCATAGTGAGTCTGACGACTGGTTATGGTAATTTTAAAAAACACACAAGACAATGGGGTTCTTGGAAGACCCAAAATGCAGGATGTGTGGTGTAGAAAAGGAAACAAACTTGCACTTAATATTCCAGTATGAAGCACTGGAAGTGAATAGATAAAATTAATTTGGAACTGTTGATCCAAATGAGACTGTATCTAGTAGGATACTAACCTATGTACTCCTGAGACTTATTAGAATTTAGGGAGGTAATGATTAGAATAAACAGAGAGGAAACTATACAATAAACATAAGGTTTCAGTCAGGCAGGTAGGGGTATGTTCCTCCTTTCATCTCCCTGTTTAAGATCTTATCCAAGTAACGCTAACAACTGCGCGATCTGTTAGCACTTGCTGTTTTTGTGGGGTTGTAACTTCTGCTAGACAGGTGGACTAATATTTATTCTGTCAAGTTCTTTGCCTTAATATGCAAAATTCTTAGCAGGGATGGGTTTATTGTTTCCACAATAAACACTGTCTAAATTATGTGCTGTATTTGCCTCTCTTGCTTGAGTGTTTTTTCTCCTGGCCACTTGGATTGGTAACATTCTACGATGCACTGGTTTGAGTTGGGAGGTACTGGGTCTGCCTGCCTCATGTTAGTTGTGAGGAAGAGTGCAATAGAGAAAGGTCTTCCCATCTCTGGAGTGAAGACTCTGGTTGCAAGAACGTCATAGCGGTTGTGTCACTAAAGGTAGGCCAGTCTCATTTTGGCCTTTTTAACTTCTCTGTAATTTGGACAAAGTCTTGGTTCACATTTGTTTTTCTTTAAAGGATATTTTCATTGGCAATAGATGTTTTAAGAGTGGGTTTGCTTTTAATAGGTGTTTCCCTATTTATTTAAGGTCACTGTGGGCAAGTGTAAACAATTATAATTTCTTTGTCATGTTTGTCTCCTTCATGTTTAGATTTTAGGTAAACTGGGAGCACTGTGGTTATACTTATCTTTGGGCCAAATTGGGCGTGATCAGAGTACATATTTCTTTATTCTTTTTTATAATCCTGTCGGAGCTTAAGTCCTGTAATTATTACGGTCATACAGATTTGTGAAAATTGAATAACCACAAATTATGCATGTAAGCGCGCAAAGCTAACAGCATTATAAAACTAACTTGCCAGTTTGTACGTGGCATATGTTATGAGTTTCCCTTAAGGAACCTTACATTTGAGATTGCAATTATCCTACAGTTACAAAAGCAACCTGGCATTTGGCATGCTTTTTGCCTTGCATGTTTTCTGAGGTTAAGTTTGAATTTCAGTTCCAATAATTGCACAGTTCTATTTCATACTTTATTAGTTTTCCCTCAAAGGGGCACAAAACTCAAAAATTATGTTTCTTCCTAAATGAAGGATATAACCTATAAAATGCAGTGGTAAGATTGTTTGCTTACTCCACTACACCGTTATCGCTAGGCAAGCGAAATAATAATCACCTTATATGTCATCAGAGCCAGCAGTTGGGAGATCACAAGTCAGTCATCATCGCACATAGAGTAATACATTTTCAGTGGAGTACTTTGTGGTGGTGTTTCTGAGTCAATTTAATATTATACAATGTAATATTGTGAAAAATAAAATGCCTCAATGTTGTGCATGTGTGTGTAATGTGAGAAGGGAAACACACAAGGGAACTCATTTTCACACATTTCCAAACAGAGACAAGTCTCCCAAAAGATTAGGATATGGGTAGAATTTTGCAAAAGAAAAGATTTTTTGCCTGGTCATGGTGCTCACTTATGTTCCTTCCATTTTAAGGACACACATTATGAACAGACACAGTTATTAAAAAAGCAGCTTATGGTGGATGTAAATTTCAGAGGGCCTTTATTAAAACCTGGAACTATTCCTACTACAAAGAAATGTGAAGACAATTTCCAGATATCAAGTTCTAGTACGACAATTCATCCTTCACCATCTTCATCCAAGAGCAAACGACAAAGAACAGGATATGAGGCTAGAAATCATAAAAGCATAGTTACTAGCTATGTGATAGTGTTACTTGCAATAAGACTGACAACGAAGGTGATGATAAAAGTAGTGAAAGAGAATTCAGAATAGAAGGTGATGAAAAAAACCAAGAATTCAGAAGTACAATGTGAACCTGAAATCATAAGAAAATATATATTGCTGGAACCTGAAAATATATATTGCTGTAACCTGAAAATATCTACAAAACAAGCACTGATGATGAAGATCAGGATAAGCTGAACAAATCTTCTGCGAACCTGATACTTCAAATTCTGATACAGCGATAACAAGAGAAGAAGAGGAAGAAGAAGAAGAAGAAAAGACTCACCATACATGGAAATGAAGCTACAGCGGAATATTTCATTGTTGCTTGGACAACTCTACTTTTATTTATCAAGATATGTGTTTTATGTAGAAATGAAGTCAAAACAATTTCTCATTATATTAAAGGGACAATGCTATGTGTTAAAACAGTGTGTTATTGCAGTAACACTTTCATTTGGAGCTCACAAAATTTACCAGGGAAGAATCCGGAAGGAAATGCTTTGATTATCTGGTATATTGTTTCAGCAATTTAAGTCCTTCTGCAAATCACTGGGTTTGGCAATGTTTTCAAGGCATACATTTGATAAAACCATTCAAAACATGGCAGCACCAGTTGTTAGAGCATTTTGGGTTCAAGAAAGAAAATAGAACTTAAATTCCTTAACTGGTTATGGTATATCTATACGGTTGGCTGGGGATGGTTAGCAGAATGATTCCCCGTGATTTTCAGCCCAATATTTAGTCCATTCTGTCATGGATTTTAATTCCCGCATAATTATTGATTTTGAACTTGTTCAAAGAGGTATGGTGAAAGGCGGTTTGGGGAAGGCTGCTTGTAACAACAGAATGGCTTGGTTTGCAAAACAGGAAATGTGCATAGTTGGTTTTTCTCTCCAGCAGACATAAAGGTGTAAGATACCTGTAAGATACTCAGTATTTGGAAGTTGAACATGAATTTGATGTATGGCATCTGTCTAAAAATCTAATCAAAAAAATTAAAATAGTAGGAAAAAATACCCAGAGCTGATGGCATGGAAACAGTATAAATAACCATTTATGGTGGGCTACACAAAACTATGATGAGAACAGTACCATATTAACTGAAAAATTCACATCAATTCTTCAACATATAAAAAATGAACATATATGACTAGAAAATGGCAAATTAAAATCTTGTGAACATGGTGAATTGTTGGAAGAACAAAGAAATAAATTATGGATTAAGGGCAAATCAAACGCCTATCTGCTCTTAAGAAAATTACATTGGATAGCACCTTCTTAAAATATTTAGCTCATTCAACATTGTATACATACTGGCAGTTTAGAAAGTTATAACAGTCTTCGTCTCAGATATACTCTGAAAAGAATACATTTTTCATATAAATGGCCTTCAACTTAGACCCATGATAGCAGCGCTAGATCACAATTTCAATGTAAATAAATAATTTAAAAAAAAAAAGACTGGAGTCAAAACTAAGTATTCCAAAGCATCTGGGTCTCAGATCATAAAAAATAAATATGAGAAACCTAAGGAAGAATGAAAATTGCTGATAATGCGTGAAATAAAAAAATCTCTGCACGCACATTATGTGGATCCTTTACAGATGCAGCAATTCATCTGTCACTACCAAAGAATAGCTCCCACGCTTTGACCTCCATTAGAATGAAGCACTTCTCACGTTTTCAGTCAACATAAGAAGGTTGGTCACACACACGTTATACAATTTTAAATAATAATAATAATAATAATAATAATAATAATAATAATAATAATAATAATAATAATAATAATAATAATAATAATAAATAACAATAATACTGGTTAAATTTAAAACTTACTATTTTTAATTTGTTTTTATTAATGAAGTTTGAAGCCTACATATACTCTGCTGGGTTCTGGAAAAGCATTTCTAATCCTAAGCACTACACATGATGGTATGACAACTCTTCTTCTGTGTGCAATAGCAGTCCATGGATTAATCCACACTGTAAGCTATTTGCAGCAGGAATATCGCCAGGTATTATCAGCAGGACTTGGCAGTGAGTGATTTCTTTTTAGCTCTACTTTTTGTTTTTAATGCTAAGTTATGCCTCATAATATTCAAAACATCACAATCTATAACTATTTTTTTTAAAATTAGGATGCTTTGTGATACAGACAAAATCAACCTTCACCAACTTTGTGTTTTCATAGTCCAAACATACACTTTCCTCATCATTATTCATATGTATACATTCCTTACACTTACACCAATGGATGGAACCAGGACAGTTTTCGGTGTTCATACTGTCTTGAAATCACTGTCAGAATGGTGTAAATCTTCAAAATCACTCTTTTTTGGCTCAAACTGTTAAGGTCAGACACCACGTTCACTCATTTTCAAAGCAGATGAAAAAAACTTTTGGACTAGTGTTTATCACCTAGTAGGTATTAACTGGATTATGAAAAGTGATTTTCTAGCTTTAGCTTTACTCTTTGCTATTCAGAAAAGTAATGAACTTCTAGTGAAATTAACACACATAAACTTGTTAGCCATTTAAAACACTACGCTGCATATGTCTTGTCTGGGTACAGTCTCATGACGTCATGCACCAACTCAACAACAGGCCATAACCTGATAACCATTCACCCTGGGATGGTGAAACTGTGCGAGTTATTTATTCCTGATGACTTATTTATTCCTGACAAGTAAACTAATGTGATGAATGAAATATTCATTTTTGTGTTTTGTTCCCCTTTAAGGAAGATTACATTTGCTATTGCAATAATTCTATGTTAGTAAAGTATCTGGGTAATTTGCATGCTTTATGCCTTGCTAGTTTGCTGAGATAAGGCTTCAAATTTCAATTCTAATAATTGAGGCATCCAATTCCAAAACCTGCCTTATCCAATGTTTTTCAAAATACAGTTTTTGTACCAACTGGATTCTAATAGCATCTTTGCGCATGTAAATGTGTTTCAAGTGTTCCTGGTCATTTTCAATGTTTTATTTTGAGTATACTTTCAGAACCCACTTAATGTCATTATGTGATTTCCAATATCCACCACATCCGTGAAGCTTTCCGAACAATTGTTACTGTACTGTAGAGAAGTAAATTAACTTTTCCTTACTCATGATGTTGGTAACACTGTTTAGCATGTTAATCTATTTCCTCAACAACAAAGATGAAAAAGAGAAAAAGCAGTGTTGTTGTAAAAGGTGGATTTCATTAAAAGATTGATGTAGGTGCATATCGTCCACTTCTACAGAACGAGAAACAAATAGTAGGCATTAAACTAGAGAACAAAGCAATAGGAGTGGCAGCAAAGAAGGAAAATCTACAAGATACAGGAAAGCTACTAGAGAAACATTTTGGAAAGGAATGGAGAACAAACAATGATCCTGTTTTCTACAGAACTCTGCTTAATGAAAATGTGAGAAGGAATTTCACTCTGAAGCATGAGCTCCAAATTTGGGAAGAGGCCTGCGACCTGAGTATTTGTTGATTTGGGAGAATATAGGATTAAAACATTATGGTGCAGTAAAATAAAGTCTGAAATTATCTGCTTAGTTCAAATGTTAATGGAAATGTAGAAAAAAAGCTCTAGGATGTTAGTATTTGCTTGTATTTCATGTTCTTTAATACATCCTGTCTGGAATTTCTGATACTAGATTTGTTTTACATTACACCACTTTTCCATTTCCTACCTTATCCAAACCATTTGATTTCCAGAACCCTCCATTTCCATAATACACTTCCAAAACCTGCTGTATGCAAAATAGTATTTTAATTTTATGGACGTCATTTTCTTGTAAGAGATTGAAACTGCTATCAAGTTGTGAATCAATATCATATAAAATAGCAAAAATGTATTAACCAGTTACCAACGACTTCAAACGAAACGCTTTTCTTCTCCTGAAAAATTTGTACAAATGGATATAGAGGGTTTCGCAACTGGACGCTTCAATTGTTTTCAACTTTTCCTTTGCCATCCTTACATCACATATTGCAATAATTCTTAAATTGGTAATTTGCATTATTTAATTTGGAATTTCAATTCTACGAGGCATGTTTTTAAAGTACTGATAATTTTTTAAAAGATAACTCAACATTATTTTCCAAATACTTTATTATCATTCATTAACTTACACTACTTCTGCACATAGTCACCGCCATTATTCATAATGGGAAACCAGTTTTTGTAATGCCTTCATCAAAGAATGATGCCACCTAAGATGAAAGCCAAGTCTGCACTTCCTGTTTCGCATCATTGTTGAAATGTTTTCTACCAAGAAATTTCTTCAGATGAAGAAACAGATGAAAATTTCTTGGTACCAAATCCAGACTGTAGGGTGGGTGGCCAAATTGTTCCCAACCAAATGATGTGATCGCATCTTGAGTTTGTCTAGCTGTATGTGGCCAGGCATTCTCATGAACCAAAGGGATTCCATGCGAAAGCATTCCATGCCTTTTGTTCTGTATTGCACAACAGTGTTTTCATAGTGTCTTTGTTGATTGTCACATTCCGGAAACAATTCAACCACCATAACACCTTGTCTCTCCTAGAAAACCGTACACATGATCTTGCGAGTGGACATCGTCTGTTAAAATTAAAAAAAAATAAATTGTGTTTTATTTATGGATGGTCTTCAACTGCTGTGGTCCTTAGCGTCCCATTCTATATTGGATGTGAAAGACCGGTAATTTTGCTCAAAGGCCTCTTTATCAGGCTTGAGGTTCTTTTATGTGCCATATCCATAAGTGGATATCATCTGTTTGAATTTCTTCTTCATGGGGGATGTTGTGTGCCTCCATTCCATGGATTGTTTCTTTGATTCAGGAGTGATGCGAGACATCCATGTCTCATCACCTGTAACAGTGTGCGTTAGCAAATCTCACCTTCCTCAGGATAACATGTGAGAAGAGTAAGTGCAGTGGCAGATCACTTATTCTTGTGCTCATCAATAAGATTTTTGAGCACCCATCTTGAGCACAATTTCTGAAATCCTAAGCATTCTGTCACAATACTGTACAGGACTGACGAAATTTGTGGAAAATGTGAAGACAATACCGATATGGTAAAACACCTGTCCTCACGAATGTTTTCTTCCACAGCTTGCACCAAATCATCCGTGATCAGCAGCTACTGTCTAACCCTCTTCCCAATCATTCCATCACTCATTATTGTTTCCCTATATGCCTCACACAATTGACAATAAATGCTTGCTGGCGTAACATTTCTCGCATTCAAAAAACGAATAACTGATCTGACTTAACAGTTGGCGGGTTGTTCGATTGTTTTGAATATTTAGAAATGCTCTAACAACAGGAAAACACAAAGTGACGATCACTCACAACTGCATCGGCTTCTTAATGAATGGAGGAAGTGATCGCACATGCACAAAATCGTGCCTGCAGCACTGCAGCAGCAAAAAATTAAAATGCTACTTACTTTAAAAACACGCCTCGTAATAATTGTATAGTTCTATTTCACACTTCACCAGTTTTCATTTAACACTAGAATGCTCAGCTGTGTCAAGCACCCATGAAGTCATTTGACTCCTCGTGGAATATATTATAATATTCACATGCTATGCGCAATGTTGCGCACTTTGAATTGCTGCATGTTACTTAATTGTCCTACTACAGCTGTCAATGCTTTTAAAAGCATTATTTTCACATGGTTATCTAAAGAAAAATGAGAAAATAAGATTACTATGACATTAGGATTCTAATTGGTTGTCAGAACAGTTTTAGAAATAAAAAGACATTGTTGCAACATTGTTGCATGCAGTGCTTTTATTCAACACTGCACCTCTTACAAATCACATGAAAGAAAATGAACATCTTAAAAATAACATAAAAGCAAATAACTACATTCCTTCAAAATGCCATCTAGCACACTTGTCTGAGCCATGTAAACAAATAGGAGGAATATTGTTTTAGGAAAATCAATGTGTACAAATAGGAACAATCAGATATGAGTTATTTTGGTTCAGAACTTATACACGAGCATTTTTGGCAACACATGTTCCACATAGTTATTTCTTAAAAAATTTAAAAATCCCTACTGTGCAATTTTTTTAAACTTACATTTCACTTGACGGTATTTCATAGTAGAGGCTGCTTCTCTACTCTTTTTGTTCCTTACTGTTTTGTTCTTGATTTTGCTGTTCCATGTTGGAACGTGACAGCTCTGTTGCCAAAGCCTTGTGAAATTCCAGTAATTGATCTTTTCTTTGGTTATTTCCTTGTAAAGGACTCAAGCATTCAGAGCGACTAGATTTAAGGTATTCTGAAGGGAATGAACATGCCATCTCCTGGTACCCATTTCTGTGCCATTTGATCAACACATCTATGCCAAACTTTGCTTCATTGTAGTTTTTCACTGTTTCAGGGGTTTTCTTTTGGTTATCCAAAATTTTGATACCTGTATGCATGCTGCTCAAAACTAATACATTCTGTTTTGGTTTACCTTTAAGCAATCAGTAAAATTCCATGCTTATAGGCTATGGTGGAATATAATGACTTCATCCGTTTTAGAGCATTGGGAACCTCTCTTCTGCATTTATTGACTGTCCCTATAAGCCTAGTAGATTTATTCCCAAGTTTCTTGGCAAAGAGAAGTGAGGTAAAGAAATTGTCGGTTGCCACATTTCTTCCCTTTCCAAGATATGGGTCCATCAGGCACATCACCACATTTTATGCCAGCCTTTCATTATGCTGTAATTCATCCTTACCACATAAGAGAAGCTGTTTACCACATATTTGCTACCTTATCTACAGCATGTCAGTATTTTTGACCATGTTTACTGGGCTTTGATGCCAAATACTGAGTAAATGGGCATCATGTGTTGCTTGGAAAAAGTTGTTCAACTGCTATAAAAGGACCAGGTCTGAAACAGGAGATGCACCTTTCAATGAACCTATTCCAAAAAATTGAGAACAGAACAACCTTGTTAATTTTCAATCTTTCTGATCGACTTGACTTTTCACCAAAACCTAAGTACCTGATAATTTTGCAAAATCTGTTTCTTGACATTGCTTTTTTACACAGTGGTACATACAAAAGATCTATCCACAAGGAGTGCACAGGAGCATTTTTTCCCACTTGAACTTTGTGCATACATTATTGCGATGAAAGCTTCTAGCTCATCCGAGGACAAGGTAAATATATTATTCTGCATTTGCCGCTGAGCCTCAATACTTGTACACTTTCGCATATGGTCAATTATAAATTTGTCATTGAACAAATGCCAAACACAAGCAGAGCTACCTTTCACAATATTTCTCTTTGCATATCCTGTAGGCCCTGGAGCATCCTTAAAAATATTTTGATGTGATGTCCTGCCTGGAGTATCAAGGTTGATGCTAAGTGGTTCCCATGCTGTTCCATCTGGAACAACCAAGTCAGGCAATTCATCACCACAGTGCAAATCTGCTGAGGTACCTGGAGCATCCCCTGTTGTAGGTACCTCTTCTGCATATGGGCTTCTTTTACTGACTCCACCTTCCAATGCTAACTGATGATCATTTCTTCTGCGTTTGGTGCATGGTGAATGATTACTGTACAAAGCATCAACTTCATTATCATTGTCATAGCCATAGCTATTGTGAACAGCAACAATTTCCCTATTTCAAGAATGAATTTCCAGCTTTGACTCCTTGGCACAATGGATATCTGAAAATTCCTCCTCGCTTTAAAATGCTGTTTCCTCACCATCTGGAATAAAATCCTTATCTGATTCAAATTCTTCCCCCATGTCAATTTCTGACACATCATCAGATATTTCCTAGCATTTCTTCTTTACTAAGTTTCCTCCAAAATGGCATTTTTAGTAGCAAGTAGCAATAACAGAAGCCAAGCATGACACTAAATTAGCACTAAGCAGAGTATGTTATTCAGTAATACAGCCAGTATTTAATAATGCGGCTTTAATAATGAATAGAATGAAGTTTGACAATGTAGATGAAACGATGTGTCCATATTGTTGACAATTATTGCCAATCTAGCAGAAGTGAATGTTCATCGAAGTGTTAGCAAACACTTACCAAAGAGTATAAATTGCACATACCACCTTAATTCATAGAAAGAAATACACGTAAGTCAAATTGACTCCATTGGGCATTTTAGGTAAATGATATAATTTCTTGTACAAAAATTACTTGCATCTGATCAGTTTCTTTTCAGCTTACTCCAAACTAACAATAATTAAAAGTCATGCAAGAATTTTGCCATGGAATATCGCAAACACAGGTTATAATTTAAAACATACTCGCAAAGGAGTCAATATTACTCCATGGGCATTCTAGTGTTAAGCTTAACATTTGCTATGGTAATTATTCTAGTTATAAAAGTAGCCAGAAAATCTGCATGCTTCTGGTCTAGCTAGATTTTTTAAATTAATTCAAACTGCAATTCTAGTAATTGTACAATTCTATTTTATAGCATATCAGGTTTGCTTAAGAAACTTTACATATGCCATTGCAAAAATTTTACAGTTATAAATATAACTTGGTCTTTTGCATGCTTCATGCCTTGCAATTTTGGAGATTAATTTTTAATTTGAATGCTAATAATTGAACAGCTTCTTTTATACCTTCAACAGTTTTCCCTAAGGAACTTTACATTTGCTGTGGCAATAACTCTAGAGTTACATAAGTAACTTAGCATTTTGAATAATTCCTGCTTTACAAGTTTTTCAAATTAATTTTTAATTTCAATTTTAACAACTGCACAGTTCTATTTCATGCTTTACCAGTTATTGTTAAGGTGTTTACATTTGCTGTGGCAAGAATTTTACAGTTGTAAAAGTAACTTAAGGCCGAATTCATAGATTTCACGTAGGTCTGGACTATCTCCAGACTCATTTGGCCCGGAACAAATGCCGACCAAATTTTTGATATTCATAGACGATAAAAGGTCTCGGACCAAAAAAGGCCGTGGATCAGCAAGGAGAAAATGTTACACGACGAAGAAAGGTAGTTCTGCGCATGCGCGACTGCCATAGAGTAGTAAACTAATCACTCTTACTCTCTAGTTTTTAACTTTCTATAGTCATTTCACAGCTGTTTTTTCATCGATTTAGTGCTCACTCCTCACCCTCAGCAAAACAAATAAAGTAAATAAGAAGCATGCATTAAAATGGTTGGAGGAAAATTCCTGCTTTCCTTAATACAAAAAATGATGAATACTATTGAAAACAAATCGGTTTCAACAAATGCAGACGCCAAAAAAAAAAAAAAAAAAAAAAAAAAAAAAAAAAAAAAAATGGAGGGAGATAATACATATATAGGCTTTTATGCATAATTCTAACCTATTGCCAACCCTCCCTTTTTGGAAACGTTCTTATCCACCAGATACACAGTTTCATGGCATTCTTAATCATTTCAATAAGAATTTAACTTGCTGGAATATTAACTTTTAACCTTAAAATTTCAGAATCACATCATATTTAAATAGGAAGGAACATTTGCTGTTATTAAAGTCTCACCCTGGATCTTAAACAAATAAATATTGTGTGATAGTAATTATACAGATATAATTACCTGAGGAAATTCTAACACATCATAAACCTTCCAGGAGTTGTAATCCTCCTCTCCTCGCCGGGAAAATATAAGTAAAGCCTGAATTACTTTGAACTTAACCCAAGTGACTTAACTCAATGCAACATAACGTGAAGATCTTATACATTGTGTTAAATGGTGCTATTTCAGGTTGTTTTAAAGTGGCTTACTTTAACGACGTAACTTAAGAATTTGGCAGTGTCAAACTTTTCCTTCCCGTTACTCAAATTTAATGTGGCATGGCAATTAGAACCAATTGGCGTGAAGCAGTAGCATGAAGTAATAAAAGAACAATCAATCAAGATTCATTCCCGTTACAATAAGTGCATCCTAATTAAACCTTTACTGTAGCAGAATTTCTTAACTTTGCATTATATCCCATCACATTACGTAAAGTGCATAAAAATCCTGGTTTAACGAAGATAAATCTAGCAATGGCCTATGAGTCATTAGTTATAATGCAGCTTACTGACACCTTACTAAGGTCAGTAGTGCTTTCTTGATACCCTCCTCTTGCATAATATGGAAGTGGTATTAGCATCGTATCAATTGAGCTACTCAAACCTCGGTTATCGTCTCTGTCATATAGGTTAGAATGAATTCGTTTATCAGCCTTCTAACCTTTGCTTTACTAAACCTGTATTTGTTTTGAAGTTTAGGTCGCCATACATTAAATTGTGTCTAATTTTGGTAGATAGCTTTACTCCACTGTCTCATTTCGCGAATTCTATGCAAGCAGCCACGCCCATCACTCCAAAGTCATCCATTTTGTAAAGATGATCTGCCTTTAATCTACCCCTCTGAGGTAGACCAAAATTTGGTCCCGAACAAGGCGTTTGATCCCCGGACCAACGCAAGTCCCGGACTATGAATAAGAAAATCAATGGTCCGCTGTAAATCCACCAGAAGTAGCAAGTTGGTCCGGACCAAGATCGACTATGAGTACCGCCCTTAGAAATTTCAATATTTCATGCTTTGCAATTTTTCTGAGATTGATTTTGAATTCCAGTACTAATAATTGTACAGTTCTATTTCTTATTTTATTACTTTTTATTTTAGGAACTTTATATTCGCTAGTCAATAATAAAACAGTTATGAAAGTAAATTGGCATTTTATAGGCTTTACAATTTACTAGTTTTGCATGTAGTTTTAAATTGTAACTCCAATAGTTGTTTAGACCTAAATGAAATCTGATAATGTTACCAACTGAGGTAAGCATGCCTGAACTGTTTAATCACTGAATGGGCGCACTGGTGCACAAAGTGCGCCATTGTTACAAAATTTGCAATAGTAATGATATTATTGCCCCACAAATGATGCTGCTTCCTGTACCTTCTCTTAAGTTGTTAAACAAGCCTTAGTAGTACTTGCAAGGTACAAGCATGTATAGCTAAGGAGTTTTTACATTTTATATCTAGAGCTGCACTATTGGTGCACACCATGCACCAACGTACCTGGTCATGTAAGTATTTTATACAGATTGCTGCATGGATATTAACATTATTGCTTCTTAATTTTAACTTATTGCATCACATGACACATTTCTGTTTTAAAAAAATAGGTTTGTACAGTTCTTGTAACTACTGAATGATTTACTTTTAGGACAAAAATTGTAAAACCAAGTAATAAACTCGAAAAGGCTTTACTAGAAGTGCTAGCTGAAGAAGATGACGAGAATTGCATTTTTGATTGTGACGTCTCTGACGGTAAAAAGGAATGCATTGAAAAAAGCGAACATGAAACTGATTCAGAAATCAAGTACAATCCTGACAGTTGTTGTTCTGGAGATTGCAGCAATCATTTTGATTTTTTTGTCGCTAAAGATAAAACTAAATGGATGAAAAACAGCCCACACCAAAAAACTTCCCGTATACCACAACAAAAATATAATAAAAGTGTTACCAGGGCCTAAAAGAAAAGCACAGGACATGAAAGACGAAATAACTGCTTTCAGCAATATTGTCAGTGTTGAAATGATAGAAAGAAGAGCGGACGTGAACTTCTCTAGAGAAAGAGATGCAAAACTAACAAGAAATGAAACTTATGCTTTATTTGACTGGTCTAAAGGGAGAAAATCACAACAATGCAATTGAATCATAGTCTACGGATGATACAAGAATGCCAATTTTCAGAACATG
The DNA here is from genome assembly GCA_030765065.1 of Deroplatys truncata. NCBI lineage: Eukaryota > Metazoa > Arthropoda > Insecta > Mantodea > Mantidae > Deroplatys > Deroplatys truncata. The sequence goes on from CM060990.1 coordinate 233,991,497, forward strand.
CATGAGCAATAGAAGATTCCTCTTACTGATTAGGTCTATAAGGTTTGACGATAAAACAATCCAGAGAAGATAGTAGCAAATTTGATAACCTGGCAGTGATCAGAATATTTCTGGATCTTTTGGTAATAAATTGCAGAGAATGCTACAACGTTGGAGAATTTGTCACTCTTGATGAGAAGCTGGAAGCATTTAGAGGAAGATGCTCCTTCATCTAGTGGTGATCCTCATATGCATGATGAAGGTACTATAGACAAGGAAACTAAGAAACCACACATAATTCTAGACTACAATATGACCAAAGGAAGAGTGGACACATGGACCAAATGTGCTGCAAATACTCCATATCCCGTGTTACCAGAGGATGGACAATGGCGTTGTGGTACGTTTTGCTAAATGCAGCAGATATAAATTCACAAGTCCTATTTTTCTCCAACCAAGAAAATGAGAAACATCCCAAAAGAGCTTTCCTAAAAAATCTTTCACACCAGCTAATGAAAGAACATCTCATGGAAAGGGCAAGAATCCCAACTTTACCAGTGGATACAAGGGCATTTTTAAATTATTTTAGAGATGAATCTCAAATTCAATGCAAAGAATGCCCAAAGAAGAAACGAGGACATTGTGTTATCTGTGAGTGTGCCAAAAACATAAATACAACAATTTAGAGACATTATTCCGTATGCAGGTAGGAGGTATGAAATGTTAAGAAACTTACGGAATCAGGGTTTCAACATTGTAACATTGAGGGCCCTAAGCCGCAAGGCATAGCCGAGGGATTGAGGACCCTCAGCTTCAAAGCATAGCCAAGGAATCTGTGTGTCTAAACTCGAATGAGAACCCAGGATACTACACAATCAACTCTACGTATTAAAAAGCCCAGATTTCATAAGTTTCTTAACATTTCATACCTCCTACCCGCATACGGAATAATGTCCAAATTTAGTGTTCCTCCTGTGATTCATTTGTGTGTAAAAGATACTCATAAGCAAGAATCATTTGTGAAAAATTCAAGAATGTTAAATTGAGTGAATGTTCTAGGGAACTAATATAATTGATGTAAGTTTGTCAAGTAATTTAATTTTTTGTAAACATACAGTTTCTCTGACTTTAATACTACATTCTAAATGTTGTAACCATTTATTAGCAGTTTTCATAACAGGGGATGAAGCATATAATTATGTAATTGTGTGCACCAACTGCAATGTTGTATGACTATTATTTGAAAATACATACATTAAATTGGTTTATAATGTAAAACAGCACAGTAACATAATATAATAAATTGGAAATAGCAGCCATGTATGTATGAATTTAATGGCAGCCCAATGTGGCACACTGAATGCGCCAGCTTGCTTAACATTCTTAGGCATGCCCACTTGAGGGTTAATTTTAAAGATTTACTTGGTTGGTGAAAAGCACTTGAAATATTGTTATTGCGCAGTTCTGCAATATAGACTTTGCATTCTGTAATGTACCAATGGCCTAGCTTTATCAAAACAATTGTGATTGTTAAATTCTGTGTATGTTCCAGTCATTTTGTGATGATAAAGTGTTTGTATCTGAAATAAGGGGGCACTATTCTGGCGCTGTCACAGATAGTGTTTGACCTCAAAAATCAATTGCAGCCTAGTTACCATACTCCTACCCATTGCACAACAAAATTATCATTTTACTGAATAAAAACAGTTCATACTTCAGATAAATTCATTGCTATCTATTGGTGGGAGGATCAGTTAATATTATATGGTATTGTAACCTGACCTGGGACATCGTACTCATTGCTCCTGGCTGCTTAGAGTATTTACCCAGCAATGTTAATAGTTCCACCTTCAGAATTATTTGATTTTGTCATTGGGTTTCTTTTCATGCACACTGCTAAATACCTACGTTTTGGAACATTTTAGACATCTCATTCTTTTTTTCTCATCTCATTCTTTTTTTTCTTTAAGCTTCCCATTTAGGCTTTCAATTATAGTTGAAATTGCTAACATATTCTTTTAGGAAATTTATGAAAAAGAAAAAAAACTCTTCTTCCTTTCTTCTGTTATACCTATTTCATCACAGTTCAAAATTGCTAGTGTAGGTTCCTTTAGGAAATTTTGCAATAAATATTTCTGCTTCATTCTTCTGCTGTTGTAGACAGTGTAACCAGGCACAGAACACAAAGGCATGATGTAAGCAAAACAACACTGTTTTGTGATACATTATTTACTGAACAGCAGTATACGGATTACCAAAAAATAAAGTATATTCTTGAACTAGGAGTAAAGATATTAGATTTCCAAAATAAATGCATGAGAATGAATAAATGCCTTGAACAATAAGTAAAATTCATTGTCACATTACAAGAGATAAGACCTCAGTTCGAAAGAAAGAAAGAAATAAAGAAAGAACATAATAGAGAGTATCAGAAAGGAGACTAGAAAATAGTGGTGAGTGATAAATCTAAGATGTTGTACACTAATGGTGAAAATTAAGGAATTCATGATGTTGGGACAATTAGTGAGATAAATAATATATGTGTACAGTATAAATGGCTAAGATAATCTTGGATTAAAATGGAAGAAAGTGAATTTAGTGCTAATGTAAATTTAATGTCACAAATTAAAGTGAAAGAAAGCTAAGATGAGAAAGAAGAGATAAAGAAAGAGAACAAAAGAGCACATACGAAATGTGAGAGTGGAACACAGTTGTTGAAGAATGATAGGACAGAACAATGTTTGGAAGTTATGCATGAGAAACAGAAGTGAGAGGGGAAAAATCATTGGTGCACTTCTGCAAAAGGAACTTGCTCCTACAGATCAGTGGGCTACCTATATATTTCTCTAAAGAAGATACATGTAAGACAAGCAGGAAATGATATGTAGTGCAACCAGATTGTAAATGCATGCATAGCATTAAATTTCTTGAGGATTTATCTTGCATGCTGGTGTTTAGTGAACATTTTGGGAAACAAGCCTAAATATCCTGTGTTTTAAGAGGCTCTGTGCTAAATTTATATACATCAATTTCAGATAAATTTAATGTGTAGTGATAAAGCAGCTTCCGTGGATAAAATGTCAACTCATACCAAATGCGATGTGATATAACCTAAAATTAAAAATATTAGTGAATTCTTAAAATTTGCATACCATGGCTGCATAGAACAAAAAGACTGCAACTAAAATATTATGATGTACTGGGAATAAGTTATTATATCAGTGAACAGTGGCATACCATTTGTGGCAGGCTCTCAATTTAAACTGCCTTTGTTTGCACTGACCTCAACCAAATTTGAAATGTATTGACAAATGTTCTTCAAACTCCTATATATAAAATCCAAAAATTATACTTGTAGCAACTGGCAAGTTTGATGCATATGGATAGATGGACACAGGCAGGTAACAAGTGCTCTGCAGTAGCAAATGCACCTAGAGAATGAAGAAAGAAGAAATTAAACACACAAACTAGGCAAACACATGGATAGCATCATAAGAATAAGCAGAAAATTCAACAATCATATCTCAGTAAAGAAAACCACATATCTCACCAACCTCATTAAACAAAATTATATCCCACACAACAGTATTCTTGGTTCATTTTGTATTACAAATCTGTATTATAGTGTATCAGTTAAACCCTAGAAATACTAGAAGAAATGCTGAAGGACAACAATGTACCAGAAACACACGTCAAGGAAATAATGCATATAACAGATAAAATCACACATCAGAACTACTTCACATGCAATAGCAAATACTATACACAAATGGAAGGCCTCCCAATGGTTTTCATATCAAACAAATGCATATCCACTGAACAGGAACAATTAACAAAAGCACAAAATCATAGATTGGTACAGATTTGCAGATGGCACATCATTACTGTACAACAGCAAAACCATGCAAGTAGAACAAAAACTACAATGTTACATCAACAAACTAAACCCCATTAAGAAACTACACAGGAAAACCACCAACCTAAAATGTACATAAGAAGAAAGGTTCATCATCAAAATCAAAGCAGTTACAAAGCTGCCACAGCATCCAAGAAACTTAAATACAAAATGGCATACAAAACAACACACTCAGAAAACACCTCACCAGCAAACAAACACAAGCACACAAATACAACCCCCAAGGAGTGCAGCAACTCAAATGTCAAGATACACCAGCTTCTACACTAGCCAAAAAGGAAGATCATTAAACATCACACACAAAGAACATATAAAAGCCATCCATCAGGTGGACAACAAATCCAATTTTGCAGAGTACATACTTGCAAGATCACAGGTACAAAAACACAAGCACAGACATGGAAATACTACACATATGCAGAAAAACCAGAAACTAACACCATTGAATAATTTAAAATTTACAAGCACACAAAACTATTTCCTGATTCTATACTGAACAGCCATCTCTAAAATCCCACACTCTATTTGATACCATAATATCAACACACCTTCCCCCTCTAAACCCCACATCCCTTCAAAACCTAAACCGCCTTAAAATACATCCAAAACCTCAGAAAAACAGCAACTGCCAATGATGCATGGATAACCTTGCAAAATGGCCATCCATTTTTTACCAATGATACAAGTAATATGCGCATATGAAGGTTCTTGAGTGATTTAACCCAGTGTAAAAGTAAACATAAGTTTTATTTTAAAAAATCAACCTTTTGTACAAATGATGTAGAGGGGAAGTTGAATCTAAATTAAGAGGTCTGCATGGGCTCAGGCCAAGCCCTTGGGCCTACTCCCAGCCTGGGGGCCAAGTTCAGGCTTAATCTGAAAAATGTTTATGGGGCATAGACTTGAAAATAAAGACAAAAAAATTAATTTATTACATTCAACATATGCACTTTTGTCTTGTAAATATCTTAAACATATGGTATTTTAATCAAAATCATTAGCAGCATTTTTGAGAAAATCATAGCGAGTCTGAGGTGAGCAGTGGAAGAAGGTTGTGTCTGCAGGAAGCACTGTCATGGAGAAGAAAAGTGAAATAAGTGACAATGGGAGTAGATATTACCGCCTACAGAATGAGAATAGGACTATTTAGGATAATGAAACCAAGGAAAGGCAAAACGGAACAAAATGTAATAATGAACTGGTTAGTATTAGGAAGCATAATATTTATATTATTACTGATCGAAGGGATTGAATTAAACCCAGGACCTGCAAGAATTGCAAGAATGTTAGAGAAACCACAAGAAAAACTAAGTAAACTGGATGGAATGGAAGAACGCATAAGAAACAACCTGAAGCAAGTAGCCAATGAAATAAAAGAGGATATTGGAAAAGAGGTGCATGAAATAAGGAGGGAAGTAGATGGAATCAAGGAAGAAATGGAGAGATTGGATGAGAGGAGGAGAAGACTGAATTTGGTTTTCACAGATGTAGAGGAAAGAAGAGGTATCTGGCCAGCAGAACAAGTAAGAAAAATCCTTACGGTCAAGCTAGAAATGGAACTGGCTGGATGGGAGATTGTGGAGGCATATCGAGTAGGAAGACAAAGCAGGAAAAGACCAATTATAGCAAAATTTGCAACCACCAACCTAATTTATGAAATTTTAAGAAGAGCAAAGTGGTTAAAAGGGAGCAACATATTCATCAACAAGGATCTGACAATAGCACAGAGAGATCTGAAAAGGGGCTTAGTTAAGAAGATGAAGGAAGAAAGATCACAAGGCAAAAAGCATTTATATGAAATCTACATCTCTGGATAGACGGAGTAGATGTAATGTATGCGAGAAAGAGCGGCATATGGATGAAAGGAACAGATTGGAAGGAAATAAGCCAGCAAAAAAGAAGTGAATGAAGCGAATAAACACCCACGGCAGGCAGAGGAAGTGCAAAGTCCAGCATGGAGGCAATGGATAAAGAGATATCAAGACCAGTGAGAAAGGAAAATGACGTAATTCCAACAGGTGAAGAAACGTCACAGAAATGGAGGGAGAACAGCTGTATGGAAAGAGAAAGAAGATATGACAACGGAAATGTCACGAGATACGTCATTTTCAAAGAAGGTTGTGTTGCCAAGGAGGGAGGAGAGTGTTGCAGCACGTGCTTTAGCAGGAAAGGGGAAGGAGGCGTGGCGCCAGTGCAGTGAAGTGACCAGTGAGGAAGATGAGGCGAGGAAAGAAAGAGGGGAGCAGCAGCAGTCTCAGCTCTGAAGAAGAGGGAACTATTATGTCATCCCTGCACAGAAGCATTCTGGTGTTACAGAAAGAAAACATAAAAATCAATGGAAGGTTACAGACTGAGAAGTAAACCAAACCTAGAAAAGTTTAGAGCATTCAGGGGCAGAACAGGATTGCAACAGCAAAAAGTAAGGCAAATCTTTAGAAAAAGATATAGAGAGGCTAAGGGAAAAGTACACACATATTGAGATAGTAATAATGGGTGATTCCAATATAGGAACAGGGGAAAATGATGTAAATCTTAACTGAGTAGTGGGATAGAAATGTGTTGTTATAAAAAAGAGAGAGCTTTAGACACAGTAAGGACAAAGCTGTGGATAGGGAAAGTAAAAAAATTTATTGAATATCATGAATTAAATGACCTTGATATTTTGAATGGGAAATACGTAGAGGATGCACATGGGGAATATACCCTTTTAAATAGAAAAGGTCAAAGTGTAAATCAACACGTACTGTGGTCAAAAAATATCTTGAAGAAAGAAATGAAAGTAATGTAGGCAATCGGGTAATAGGGAAATAAATTATGTAAGTGCCAAGACAGTAGTAGGTATTGCAAGGAGAGAATAAGGAAATCTATAAGTAAATCAGGCAAAACTGAGTAGAGAAATACTGGAATATAGAAAAGCAGACACAACCTAGGGAGAATATTAGTATATAGGAATAAGAGAGTTTAGAGACAGAATCTGAATCATATTTAGTGAATATATTCAATAATACGGAAGGTAGCAAGATGATAAGGTGGGCAATGATAGGAACTATTAATGTAAAGCAAGCCCAATGCACATGATTGTTAAATACTGTAAACTTGGGTATGATCACAATAGGAGCCAGGGCTTGACACTGATCATGCCCAAATGAATTGTAATACCTCTACACTCAATAAAGAATTATTGATATTGAGAAAATCATAAATAACAAAAACTTTGACATGTAAAGGGACAATAAAAACAAAAATTTAACTATCACATTTTTTGGTTCCACTACGTTAAGATGCCAGGAATAGTACAGTTATTGCAGCATGTACACATTCATAGCAGTAGTAATAAACAATATTCCCCTTGGCCAATTGAGGATAGTAATTACAACAGCACAGCAGCTGAAAACTCTGCCTCTCTATCCACATCCTGGGCAGAGTGCAGTAATAGGGGCCATATGTGATCAATAAGTCAGTATGCCTTCAGCATACCGCTTACTACAGCAGAATTCCAGGACCTCAAATGCCACTATTTCTTTAAAGGAGGTCCTCAATTGGGCCCAAGGATCTGAACGCATCCCTTGCAGGCATCCCAGCACGGGGATAAAAGAAATTCAGATGCTGGTACCAAAAATCAAATCCACATCCCTTCACACTGCAAACAGCAGAATCTAATCTACTACCATTATTACTATAGGGGTAACTTAAAAAACTCCTGCTGGATCTAAACTTTATAATTCACTATCAGTGCAAACAAAAAATATTTTGGATTTAGACCTTTTTAAACAAAACTTTTAACTTTTTCTACTCTTAAACTGTTTTTATAACTTGCAAAAATTTCTAGACCTCAGTAAATAAATGATTCAAGCACATGGTTATTAAAGAGATAGAAAAATATTGCTATAACTCTGACACATTTCATACACATTTATATAGTCAATATGGATATAAAAACACATTACTTATTAGTTTCTTTAGTTTTTAAACTACAAAAATATCTATAATTCCTGTCAAAGAACTTAGTATTAAGCATTCAGAAATTACCTTGCCTATATAGTCTTAAGACTGCACGAAAATAGGATTATCTTTTATACTGATATAGTTCTAAGTTACATGTATTTCCATCTATGTATACTTTTATGTCCAAAAATAAATAAATGACACATTATACAGAAAATCACAAGAATAATATTGATTCTGATCATTTACAACCTGATTGTAAGCAGGTTGTTGACTAAAATAAAATAGCTACAAAAGACAAAAGCTCTAACAGATGATTTCAAGGGAGGAGGTAAAGAGAAGTATATGCAGTATACTGTCTTTCTAAGCCAAAAATAGATATCTCAGTATTCTTTTTGAACTACTGATTTTGGAGTAATTGTGTAACTCTCTGCCAAATGATAATTTTGAACAAGTGAAAAGACGATGTCTCAATTAAAAACAGTCTTATCGAGGAAAATAATATACTATGAGGTCAAAACTAATTTACAACTGGTTATTTGTGGTTTTGTAATTTGAAAAACTAATAAAAAATAATGAAGCTTAGCTTAAGAGAATGACACAGGTATGTTTCAGTTTATGTAGGGAAGAAAGGAAAGGGGGGGAGGATAAAATTGAAGTTTTGTGTTTAAATCATGCTTCAAAGAGAATGTAATAACTTTTAAGTCCGATAAATGTAATATGTTGCTTTGTGTTTGAAAAAACTTTGCACATACTTCTTAAACCAGCTATTTAAGTGACTGGAAGTAGAAGGGTTGATTTTCACCTACGAGTATTAATACTTTTTAAGGCACCTCATGAAATATGTCATTGTTCGGTATTAAAATTATATAGCCATACATACAATTAAATTATGGTAAAATGAGAGGTCAGTTAAAACTAAAACTACTAAGTGGATTTATGTTCCATGCCAAATATTTCTTAAACAATTAACTGTATGCACATTGGGTCAAACCCACAAGAAATATTGTTTAACCTGTAATGGAAATAAAGTGGGTGTAAAATTTTAAAAAATCAATTTTTGTGCCTGTCTTTTATGAAAGCTGTTGAATTATCCCACCTACTTTCAAGAAAAAATAATTATATTGTATTTTTACATTTCAATTCATTGCTATACAGAGCATTCCTTGCGATTCTTCATGGCACTAGGCAACACGAGCTCCCTGTCAGCACTCTCATTCGTCAGGGAATGGGGTCCACTACAGTTGGCTGTTAAAAATACAGTTTTCATGTTGTTTACTTATCTTGACTACAGAATGCGTTGAAAATGATGTCCATCTACTTCAACATATACCTAACATCTCCAAAGGAAATTGGCATTTACACATGAAAGTTTGTCTATTGTAATTCTCCCAATTTCTCACACAATATTGTCTTTTAACTCACGGATTGAATGTGGATGTCTTTGTATACCTTATTTTTTAAATTTCTCCATAAATAGAAATTACAGGCCAAGAAATTGGGGAACCTAAAGGGCCATAATCATCTACTAATGACCCTGTCCTCAAGTATTTTCTTTATGAAATTTAATATTTTGGCTGCTGTATGGGCAATTGCTGAATCCTGCTGAGAATAAGCACTCTGACACTCAATATCAGTTAACTGTTCAAAAAGGGGCTGAGTATTTGTGTTCTTTATCTCTCATCATTAATTGTATCATCAAAACATATAGGGCCTATAATATGCCAACTTTCTCATTATGCAAAGGAGTTTCATGAATGAGATGATTTTTAAGTACTCTTAGTATCTATTGTTTTGCATTATTACATGGCATGTACACAATACCATGCTTCATCTGTGAATATAATAAATTCAGGATCCACGCCATCAGCAACACTTTGTAAAACCCAGCTGCAAAAATTCAAATGACTCACATTATCTGCAGACTTTAACTCATGGACTACTGTCACTCTGTAGGGCTAAAATTTAAGAATTTTAGTGGCTCTAAATGCTGTGGTTTTTGAAACAATCATTTCTTGCAATAGGCAGTGGAGAGATTTTCAAGGAGAATGTTCTAACCTTTCTCCTATCACATCGAGTTTTTCCTCAGTAAGTACACTTAGGTTTGTCTTTCCATGTTTATTCTGAACTGAACCCATTTCTCTACACTGTTTGACAAGGTTTGATATAGTGATCCTACTTGGAACATGGGCACAAGGAAATTTCATTTCAAAACATTCTTGCGGTTTCCCACAATTCCTCTTTCTAATGTAACACTCGAAAATATGCATCCTTTGTTGTAATGTAAACTTTTGTGATGCCATATTAAGTTATAACTAAAATGTACACCAATAACATAACGCCAACACAGCCTATAGGCAACTGAGCAGCACATAAAAAGGCAGGGACAGAAGCAGACTGCTGCACGTCTCTAACCCTCCAACGGCAAATGACAGCACTGACAGAGGGACAGCTGCCTAGTGCTGTAAAGAATCCTAAGTAATACTCTGTATTAAGCAACATCCTAGGATCCAATGTCGCATTTACTTTAAATGTGACACCCAAAGGAAATGTTTTATCACATAGAATTTGTGCTGTTTAATCAAACTGATTTAAGTAATCAATTCAGGGGCCTAGCGAGAGAGGGACCTATGCCACTTTGACCCAAATGGAAATAAATTGAGTTTTCTAAATCATTGTGTTGAGGCATTATTTGTACAATAAAGGGTTAAATTGTTACTTAACTTATTGTTAGGTAAATTATACAATAGGAAAAATATAAATGTTGATACAAAAAGCATATATTACAAACATGTATGGTATATTTTTTGTACGGAAAACCAAAAATTTTATACTAGCATATCAATAGTTTTATCGTGGCTTAAATACTGTTTTCAGAATGTAAATCATTTTAACAGACTTACATAACTAGTAACAAATTAAAATCTCCTCTGGTGTATCTTCACTGTCCAAAGTTTCTGTGGATTTTAGGTTTTGGTAAACACCATGAAAAACTGCAAGAATATATGGAATTGTTACCCTGAGGTCTTTTAACTTCAGGGATGATTTGGGCTATCTGTATGGAGTATTTCTTCAAGAAGCTCAGTAATGTAAGAATGTTCAAGCACAGGGTCCCTTCTGGTTTTTGAGCAACGACCTGGCATTTCAGATTCATAGCAGTTATTTTCTTGATATTAAAGTTAGCACCAGTTACTGCAACTCCACTATTTACTGTTTAACTTAGAGCTTTCCAAACTGGGTGTCCCAAAACCCTGGGGTGTCACATAGTAGCATCAAGGATGTCGCGAGACTAGTGAATTAAGAATGTAAAACAAATGAACTTGTGATAACATACCACAAAACATCCTTCTCTTTGTTCAGGGTAACCATAGATTATGTATTAAATGACTGAGGATAAATTGATTTCCACTACTCTGTGCATTAACTTCCAGTTCTGGCACTAGATGTCTCTGTTCTGTTGTTCTACATTGGCGCTCTTTATTGGTCCAAGTCTTAACAAGCTCTTTGAGCGGCGATAGTGGGAGATTGTACACTTTTCCCTCAGTTTCTTTGTTTCATTCGTAACATGTGTCATTATTTTACTTCTTTCAAAGTGATATAATTTACAAAAGTTATCAGAAATGGATAAATTTATTGTCAGAAAGAGGCCTTTGGCAATTAATGAAACATCAGATGCAGAGCAACAGTCAAGTAATGTATCTTGAAACTTCAGTAGATACAGAACAACAATCAAATAGTATATCTCAAACCTGCGTTATATTTCAAAAAACACAAACATTTACAAGGAAAAAGTTTTGACTATTTTAAAGAAATTTTAAGACAGAAGAAACAGAGAGTTTGTTGTTTACTAAGAAATGTAAGATCTTTAATAAAGCTCAAAAAGCTAGTTATCTTGTAGCTGAGATTATTGCAAACAATATGTTACCTCATGTAGTTGCAGAGAAAGCCATTATTCCAGCTTGCTATGCTATAGTGAAAACAATGTTTGGCCCCAAGTAAGAATCAGGGTTGTTGTCATTTAACCTGAACCAAAAAAACCCATGAGGGTGGCCCAGAGTATGATCCAGGGCTGTTGTAATTTAACCCAACCAATAAAAAAAACCTGCCCAATCCCCAATAAGATCCCCCTATATTGATATATAAAAATTTAATCAACATACAACATTTTACATATGCCATCATAGGTATTATTGAATGAAACCATTTATTTTCATCAGAAGTTTTATTACTATTCTGTTTTAACTTTTGTTACAATATAGGAAAGATTGTTACAAAACATTTAAACTCCCAGAAAGAAGCTTTGACGAGATGTGTTACTACTTAATGCAAAGTGGTGATAATGACTGTACATTACAATTTAGTCCCTTTTGGAAATATGCAGAAATAAGTAGATCTTCAATAATTTCTCAGCTCTTTTCTCTCCTAAACTCTTTCTTAATTTTGACCAAACAAGCCCATGGGTGGAGGAAATTCTCTCAATGGGTGCAGGGCAAGAAATGAGGCTTTTTATAAAACTAATAAATCCTGTTGGTAAATTTTCTTTTTGCTGCTTTTAATTCCATTATCTTCTACCATTTGTTTGAATGGAACTGTGTTACTACTGCATCAGAAAATATAGTGGCAGGAAAAAAATCAGAATCAACAATCCTAAAAGACATAACATTTGCAATCCACTCTGGATGAATCTTTATTAGCCAGTTTTCTGCACTTAATTTTCCCCTCTGAATCTTGGACCTAATATATTAGCAAGATAGTGAAAAGGTTCTAGTGCTTGTTGCTTTACTGTGTTCTCATAGAGTAACATAGAATTTTCTAAAAGATCAATCCATAGTTCCGTTGCTTGTGCAATATTTGTGCTGTCTGCTTGAAGAAAGTCCAGACTCTACAAATCTCTCGACAGTTATTAGAGAAGGTAAGTGACATCCTTATAAATTATAACTTTATCCAAGATATTATTATTAATGTTAACAGGAACTTCTTCAGAGTGCTCTGTTACAATTTCTACATTTTTAGAATTGTAATATGGATCCAATGCTGGAACAAAGCATGATTTTCACAACTACACTCTCTTTACAACCATGTGCTTAAACCATTGTGATAACTGTGTCAGCCAGTAAAGCCAACACAGTCATCTGAAATATACACTGCCATTTGTGAAAATTGCAACACCAAGAAGGAAACGCATGAATTCAATATCACAGGTTAGGGACTGACAAGTTACAAATGATAAACTTTTCAAACCTATACATGACCTTTGATCCCTAATATTCAGTATTTGATGTGGTCTCCATGTGCTGCAATTACAGGTGCTATATGCCGTGGCACTGAATCAAAAAGGTTTTGAATAAGTTCCTGAGGGATTTCTCTCCACGCAGTTTGTATTCGAGCCCACAAATATGTGACACAGGTTACTGGAGGACCGCAACACACCAGGTGCTGACCAACCATATCCCAGACATGTCAGGTGAACGTGCAGGCCAGGGAAGCAATGGTACCCGTCACTCTTCGAAGAAGGCTTATACATTCCTTGCAATATGTGGCCGGGCATTGTCCTGTTGAAATGTGGCCTATGGAGATTCTTGAAGCAGGGGGAGTACCTCAGGTTCTACAACCACCGTTAAGTATCGGTTGCTGTTCAAAGTGCCCTCAATTCGTAGGAGGCAAGATCGGTTGTTGTAACCAATGGCACCCCAAACCATCACACTTGGTGTTTGTCCGCTATGGCGCTCAACAATGCAGCCCTCCAGGTTGCGCTCACCACGGTACTACCAGACACGTATGTGGCCATCACTGGACGCGTTGAAGTGGGACTTGTCCAAAAAGACTACATTTTGCCACTCAGCACCCCAGTGACAGTCGGAGGAGCTTGTGGTTTCTGGACAATGGAAGCCGACATAATGACATGCATGCAACCAGTCCAACCTGCAGCAGACGGCGACAAACTGTTGAAGCAGACAAGTTCACACCTGTTGCAGTGCTCCAGCGTCGAGCCAACACTGGATGAAGGTGTACGGTCCATTATGGCCATGCGGACAGGATGACGGTTATCCCGTGCTGTAGTCATGTTCCGTGGTCCAGTAGCCGCTCCTCTCTGCACACGATCCACTGCTTCTGCATACGCATCACTATCGTAGCAGCATGCCCTGTACGAGCAGAAATGTCACAGCATGACAAACCTGCTTCCCAGAGACCAATCATTCTGCCCCTTTAGAACTTGCTCACATGCTAATATGGCTCCCTTTGACGTCGAAGAGGCATATTGGTACTACCTTTATTGTTTCCATCTTGTTTGACAGCTCTGCACTGACTATACTGGGTGCCACACTGGCCTTGTTGGACCGACACGAGAGGGCTTTGCTCGGCCTATGTGTACCCCATCTCTCTGCAAACCTAATCACTTATTGCTTGCACACTCTTCTACACTTCCACCAAGTTTGGAGTTATTCAGGAAATTCTTTCTTGGTGTTGCAATTTTCACAAACAGCAGTGTAGCTAATGTATAACTGATAAATACCTAAAACAGCAGATTATCATTAAAAATAGTATTATTTACATAGCTACAGCCTTTTAAAAATAATTAAATCCCTATCTCCATAATGTAAAATTTTATTATTTTCTATAGCTAAATGAAAGTTCAAACAGCTAGATTTAACTACAAACTAGCTAAAGTGGAACACTGGTTCTGGCTGCCAATATAAGAATATATAATTCATCAATTTTTGCCTGTTTAATAATTTTTTTTTACTAATGAAGCAGTTATAACAATGCATGTTTTGAATAAATTAATCATATAATTTAAATTGAACTATTTAATTATCAATACAAAGAAAAAAAACACAAAAAAGCCTAATAAAACCCACAAAACCAAATTTAACCCATTGGGCTAGGCTTTTTTTTAAAAATATCCAGGTTTTTCTCAACCCTGTATGAACATGATGTGAAAATAATTCCCTTGGCTGATGATAGTAGTTATATTCAGTATATGTCTGAAAACATTGAACATTCAGTTTAAGCTCAAGTTGGTGAAACAAATTTAATGTTTGCAATTCATCTGGATGAATTTAATAATATAAGTAGCCTAGCTCATCTTGTTTCTTTTATTCATTTCATTGATGAAGGAAACAGTTGAACAGTGTCTCTGTTGCAAAGAAATTCCTGTAACTACCAAAGGCAAAGACATTTTTGAAATGACAAATGGATACATGGAGACAATGAATTTGTCGTGAAAGAATTGTGTCGGCATATGCACAGATGGCACCCCTTCAATGACAGGTTCCATAAAAGGATTCATCACGCTGGTGAAACAACAAAACAAAAACTTGAATATGCACTGCTTTCTACATAGAGAAGTGCTCGTAGAAAAAATGAAAAGGATTTGAAATCAGTTTTGGATATGACTGTTAAAATGATAAATTTACATTAAGAGCAGGCCTCTCCAGTCAAGACTTTTTTTGCCCAAATATGTGATGAGCTAGGAACACAGAATTGTAGCCTCCTCCTTCATACAGAAGTCCGCTGGCTATCCAGAGGGATGATACTTAGTCATGTGTATGAACTTAAGGATGCAATACTGCAGTTATTTGAGCAAGAAAATAAAACTGGGTTTGTGGATGCATTAAAAGATGAACTCTGGAGCACAAAGCTAGCTCTCCTTTCTGATTTATTTGAAATACACAATAAGACAAATGCTATCTACAAGATCTTCTTACCAGCACAGATAACATTTCAAACTTAAGAGATAAGTTGAGGTATGGCTGAGAAAAACAAAAGAAAGCAATTTTGAAAGTTTCCATTGTCATCTAAATGTGCAGTTAGTAACAAAATGCAACCATTGATTCATGGCCATTTAGTTCAATTGAAAGAGAGGTTGGATGGATATTTCCTAACACTAGATATAAACCAGTATCACTGGATAAGAAATCCTTTCACGCTTTCCAGCACTTGTGAGCTTCAACTTAAGCGCAGACCTGAAGAACCACTCTTTAAAACTTAAGTACCAAGAATCAGATTTATGCAACTTCTGAATTTCTATTTAGCAAGATTACCCTCATCTAAGTAAAAGAGCACTCATTGTTTTGCTGCAGCTTTCTACAACATATTCCATGTGAAAGTGCATTTTCTGTTATGGTAAATACAAAAACATTAAAACGTAAAAGTCTCAGAAAGTTAGGTGAGGAAATGCATGTGAATGTACCCTACATCCAAGCTAATATAAGACAGATTTGTAATGCTCGTCAAACCCATGTGGGTCATTGAATTCATATTAGTATTGAAAAGTTTTGTATTTGTGAAAAGGTGTTTAATGAATAATTATACTGTAATTGGAAATGAAATATAAAAATTAATATTTATTTAAAATATCATTGGTTACAATAGAACCTTTTTTATCAATATTAGTCAAAAAGTGTCTTGTGAAATTGTATGTACTAGAAGGCTGTCACCATGAGGAAAAGTTTGGAAAGCTCTGGTTTAACTGTTGAAAATCCCTGAAATCTTCTTTTTCATTTAAATGGGTCTCTGACTCTGGCATTTTCACAACTTCATACCACTAGTCAGGTGTAAATATAATCTGTTTTTCAGAGTTTCTTTTTTATTGTGCCAAAAGCTTGTTCGCTGGGTAAATAGGTATGTCCAGGAACAAGGAAATAATGTTCGAGTCATAGAGTATTTTGGCAATGAAAGTATACTATACATTAAACCTGTATTGTTTCTGTTTTGTCCAGTACAAGTGTCTCAAAAAAGCAAGTGACATTGCTCCTTCTCTCATTTAAAATGCTGGTTAAGGCGTATTCCTGAACATAGAGAATCTGCTGCAGAAAAACCGGGAGCTATACCATGCCATTCTAGTTCACATGATAGACAACAGATGACAGAATACTAGAAATGGCAAAAATTCAGTTTTTCAAGTTTTGTGGCATAGCTTCCTCTCTCATTAGACCCCTCAAATTGTGCTTATTATAGAATTCTGGCATCTGATATTACTGAATTTAATTTTAATTTTGATGTTACATAAGAGCCATTCCACAGTAAGTGATCATTATCCGGCAAATATTCAAAATGGATTTAAGTATACAAGTTATACAGACTGATTAAAAAGGTTTATTTTAGGGATCTGTATTGGTCAAATTTAAGGATCTTATAGAGGAATGGAAATACAACAAATTTAGAAAATTAACTTACGGTCTTGAAAGCAATCCTGAGTCAATACCAGCTTGAGAATGTCCAGAGCTACAATCAGTTTACCTTGTACACACATTTAAGAGTAAGCAATGATCATATTTACTCAATAGTTTTGTTTTACAAAAGGTACTCAAATCATCACAGTCAACATAAGCATGACATCAGTATAGAAAATTCTGGCATACACTACCAAGTACATCATGCATCTCAGGAACCTCAACTGATACTGCAAGTATCCTGCCGAAAAGTGTTTCTTGGTCAGGAACTGATGTCGCACACACACAAAGCTTTGGATATGCCCCCACAAGAAGAAATAAAGTTGTATCAGATAGAGGGAAGGGAGTGGCCATGCAATTGGACTTTCCCCTCCGATTCAGCACCAATGATATGTCATCTAAAGTAACATACTTCAAGAAAAAAGTGTGCAGATGCTCCATCTAGTTGCATTTATATATCATCAGCTTCATCAATCAAACCCAATGCCTCATTGCAAACTAAGCTTATGTTCACAATATTATTTCCAACATTCCCAAGCTTGTACTGCCTAAGGATCTATTCTTAGACTGTAAGTTTCTTTGTAAAGTTACTATATTTTGAACTGTATATAAGCTCCTTAAGTTTCTGTGCAACCTTTTGAATCACTCTATATATCATTGTAATGCCTAGTTACTGCAGTTCACAAGATTTGCTCCTTTTATGTAGGTAGACATCTAAGTTTTTATGCAATTTTCATTTTTATGCACCAACATGCACTATTCTATATTAAGGAACAGACATGAATATTATTTTCTCAGTCATTTTTTATATACTGGAGGTATTAATGATCTATTTTGGCATAACACATTAGTGGCAATTGTTCTAACAACAAAGCAATTTTGCTATGTACAATAGAATCCTGTTAAACTGAACTCGAGGACAAAGCCATTTCTGATAACTAATTCTTTTGGATAGTCAATGGTAATTATTTTAAGTAGGTGAAAGGAAGAAAGCAATTGAAGAGCCTTTTTGTTTGAAGTCGATAGATGCAAAAATGTCTGAAACTTAGTTCTATATTGCATATCTATATTTTTTAGCATCTGAATCGACCTATAAAATGAGATTTAGCAAAACTCCACTCGTGCCATAATTAGAGACAATCAAACATTCCAGATTTTTCAAAACTCAATAGATGCAGCCATTAAGGTAAAGCAAAACTCGATGCATGCTGGACTCCTTATTTGAAATATACACAAGGCCAACTGGAATGTTTTTCAGCATAGGATATGGTTTTAAGCAAGAGCATTCTCCAGCACGTAATATTCCAGTTACTTTATTTCCATGAGAGATTCCACAGGTCTGAGATGGCAGGGAGTGAAATATGAATTCTTACATCCTTGCATATCTGTTGGCTGCTTAAATAGTCACATTTAAATCGTTCATTGTAAGTGTGAGCTCATGTTTTCCACTTAATGTGTACTGCGCTGACGTAACATTCGTATCTGAAACCATATAGGTGCAAAGCTAGCAGATTCCTCTCATGGCTTTTCTCCTGATACCATAGATTCTGACACTCACTTGCGTGTGAATAATGTATACAGCGGGTGAATTTATTATGGTTTAAGAAACAGTAGCTGGCAGAAAATCAAGATCTACGAAGAACAATCATCGTACAACTAAACGTAAGGCAATGGAGCATGAACCAAACATAAAATGCTCCCATGGACTAGCAACTCTTCATGCAACCCAAAAGCTAAAGAAAGTAAGCAGTGTAAAGTGGTAGAGTTAACGTATGAAAATATTAGTGTGTTTCACAATGTACAAAACAGATCAGGACAAATTGCTTTTGAAAATCATGACCATAATATCACCAAAGCATAGGGTGGTTGAATAGCATGTCTTCAAAAAGAAAGCAAAGTGCATTGATAAAATACAGAGTCAGGAAAACAGATGGACAGACAGTACCTGTCTGTGCATCAAGTCTCCAAGGTTTAAATGGTTTCTCAAGGTACTGATTGTCTCTCCTGGTAAACAGATTTTATTCTACAGAACAATCACCAATAGAAAATAGAGGAAATACTCAGGTAAGAAGCATGATAATCTTACAATAGCAGTAAAAGACGACAAAGACATACAAATGCAGAGATAATAATTATTTGTGTTTAAGGGAGCTCATCTGCTAGGTCATTAGCACCCTACAAATGCAGAGAGAGAGCCATTATTATAGGAGAAAATCTAGCAGAGAATACCTGCCTCCAGAACTCTCCAATAAAAACATGTGGGTAAGTATCTGTAAACAACAGTTGGAACTTGAAACATGTTCCTTGTTGGAGCATAAACATATATTTTACCATTGTTTCAAATGGTCGTTTAAAATGCCCCACTCCTGTTCAATCTATAAAGTAGCTCTTTTGCATATAAAAGCAGAGACAGCCTTGTCAAAAAAAATTAATCCAAGGCCAAATATAGACTGCATTAAGTCCATGCAGACAAATTTTACAAAATTATGAAGGATGATAATCAAGAAGTAATAAAGATATGTTTTGATTTGCAACAGAACCAACCACTGTCAAAATTATCTGGCCATGAAGTGTTCTATGCAAGACCAGTGCGGCTGTACATCTTATCTGTCATGTTTCATTTGAAGACACAAGAAAAGAAAGCCATTTCTTTCTATACTTGGTTGGAAACTCAGTCAAAGTCACATCTACAGTACACTCAGTAATCATGGCAGATGGACGTGTCTGTTTCTGCTCTGTACAGAAATGGTTGATGCTGGTTCATCTGCTTCTGGGTCAGCTGTGTATGCAAATGCTGCAAGGAGGAGGTTACAAAAGAACTAAAACGTGTAATAACTCATTTCATTGTGCCAAATTGTCAGCCAATGTGTCAATATTAGACAGTACCACCTTGAAATGTTGTTTAAGTGATAGCATAATATTATATACTAATAGCATGATATTATACAACAACAAAGAAGACATGGTTCTTTGCATTGTCTTAAATGATTTTGCCAATAGTGAGTGCAAAATTGATCTTCGGGTCATAAAATACATTCTGAATCAAAAAGAAGAGTTGAAAGATAAAGTTGACATTTTTACTAGACATGTTGAGTTATTTAATAAGTTTGTAATTCAACATTTAAGTCAAGTGAGCAAATAGGATAACTCTGAATGCCCATAAAACTATTGCAAATAATTTTGGTTATGTGAGCCATGAAGCAAAAGTAAAATTGCTGTTACTAAGTGAATGCAAGTCATGTGAATCTCTATAACAAACATAAGTCAACTGGGGTAGCATCTAATAATGTGGGACTAGCTGCCACCAGTGGTAAATGTTCTACAGCAAGTACCTCAAGTGTTTCTGGTAATTTAATCCAACCCAGTGACAATAATAAAGGTTTGCAGTGTGAAATTTTAAAGAGAAAACCTGAGCGCATCACAGTAGTGGTAATATAAAATCTCAAGGTTTCCTCAAAATAACTTATATGCATGTTTATAGACTGTCATGAATATAGAACCTGAGCAGTTGATTGAATATTTAAAACCCAAGTATCCTGAGTTTTGTGTTTGAACTTGTCATCCCAATATCCTGGCCTATATTTATCCATTAAGATGAATATACTTGAACATTTACAATCCTTCTTGAATCCAACAGTATGGCCTAAAAATAAACGTGTGAGGCATTTTTTTTACAATTATGCCACAAATCACAAGCTTCAGAAACATAAGAACCTCACTGCATAACAATAACAAAAATGACCCTTTAGTCGTCCTCTGTGGTGTAGTGGTTACCATGTTAGCCTCTAGTTCCCGAGGTAGCAAGTTCAAACCCGGCGGCGGAGGGCGATGGATTTTTTTTTGGGCATAACAATCCATAGCATGGCTTCCTTCAGAAGGGAAGTAAAGCTGCTGGTTCTGTGTCATAGATTTACGGCACGTAAAAGAACCTCAAGCCTGATAAAGAGGCCTCAGCAAAATTACCGATCTTTCACGCCCAATATAGAATGGGATGCTAAGGACCGCAGCACTTAAAAAGCATCCATAAATAAAACTCAATTTAATTTAATTTCATGACTCTTTATTAGAGGATCGAGCACCTTATAGAAACATCAGTAAAGACATGATTTCTTTTCTATGTCTAAACATACAGTCTTTACAGAACAAAATTAATGATCTTGGCATTTTTCTTGATGAGAACAGTTTTGACACTATGTTCTCAAGAATATTGGTGCACTACAGAAATTGTAATTTATACTAGTGTATATATGTGCCAGTATTTATTGTAGAAAGAACTACTACTGTGGTGAGTTGCTATGTGAAACAAAGTGTTGAATATGAAATCATTGATGTTGATAAATTTTACTATGACAAACATTTTGAAGTTGTGGTGGTCAAACTTAAATGATAGATAATTATAATATATAGAAATTGTATATTTGCAACCACTTCTATATATTATATTTAATCTTTTCACTATGTCTTCCGATCTGAAAGTAATGATAGATAATTGTTCACCTGATGGTGACACAAACATGTTCCTAAGAAATATTCACCAGTAACTTGTTGCTTTGAGCTTTTTAAATTTGTCAATTTTTTGTTGTAACAACCTTAACTCACCACATGGATGTACTAAGGTCTGTAAATTGCTATCATGTAAACCATAAACCTACGAGTGTCAATTCCTGTTTAGACAATACCATTTTGAATATATCTAGTAATGGTTTAAGTTCTGATGTTATTAGTATACCTTTATCTGATCATGAACCTTTGATTATTCACACTACTAATAATACTGATTTGAGCCATAATAGTATTTTAAGAAAGGAGAACAAGCCCATATTTCATGCAAATAATATAAATAATTTTGCATATTACCTTAATTTTGTAGACTGATCTTATGTTTTTAATCCTAATAATGCTTGTAGTTTTGATGTTTTTATAATTTTTTTTGCGCACATCTAACTACTACCACACCGATCAAATCTTGCATTTATAAATCAAATATGAAAAATACACATTTCAAACAGATGAGATGGTACACAAATGAACTTAAATCTTATATGGAATATGTAAACAATCTCTATACATTTTATAAATGGCCATATATTACAATGTTAACATTATTGAATTTATAAAAATATACCTGTTAGCATATAAAAAAGGTTGAAAAGGCAAAGCTTGACTTTAATGCATTGTTTATAAATTCATCTAATAGCAAATATAAGGCTGCATGGGATATTAACTCTGTAAGGAATACGTCGTCCCCCGTGGACTAGTGGTACCGTGCTAGCATCTACTTCCCAAGGTCGCGGGTTCAAGCCCGGCAGAGGGCGATGGATTTTTTTCAGGCGTAAAAATCCTTAGCATGGCTTCCTTCGGAAGGGAAGTAAAGCCGGTGGTCCCGTGTCATAGATTTACGGCACCTAAAAGAACCTCAAGCCTGATAAAGAGGCCTCTGAGCAAAATTACCAGTGTTTCACGCCCAATATAGAATGGGACTCTAAGGAGCACAGTAGTTAAAGAGCGTCCATAAATAAAACTCAATTTCAATTTGTAAGGAATACTTCCAACAAATATGTGAATGATACTAATCTTAAAGAAAATGACCTTAATTCTTATTTTATTATTCCAGTTAAGGAAATTAGTATTAGTTTTGGCTGTAATGGTCATATTGCAATGGAATTATTAAAATACAATTCCATACAACTTTCTAGTGTGTCCAAATGGAACTTAGTAACTACTCATTAAATCACAAGAATAGTATACATATTGATGAAATTTCGGAGTAGTAACATATACATCACCAGTGATCTCATTAAAAATGCACCTGATATCATCACTGACCCCCTAATCTATTCTGCCAATCAGTGTTTATTAGCTGGAACTTTCTCTGATTCATTAAAAGTTGCTAAAACTGTGCCCATCTTTAAAAAAGGTAACAAACTGAAACCACAGAACTACAGACCTAGGGGAAGGGCCTTTGTTACTAATAGTGAGGAGACCCCACAACTCCTTCATCAAATTGAAGGCTTGTAGGAACCAAACTGGACAACAGCCTAAAGAAATTGAAATTGAGTGTTATTTATGGACGCTCTTTAACTGCTGTGGTCCTTAGCATTCCATTGTATATTGGGCGTGAAAGACTGGTAATTTTGCTCAGAGGCCTCTTTAACAGGCTTGAGATTATTTTACATACCATAAATCTATGGCACGGGACCACCGGTTTTACTTCCCTTCCGAAGGAAGCCACGCTAAGGATTTTTATGCCCAAAAAAATCCATAGCCCTCTGCCGAGTTTGAACCTGCAACCTTGGGAACTACAGCCTAGCCTGATCTCTCACCTTCCTGTTGATGTACCTGTTAGTAGTCATGTGCACTCATGATGAATGAAAGGGAAGGTCTACTCACCATATGCACTGGTCATCATGGTGAGACATATGACCAAACTGCTATTTCTTTCTCTTCCCAAACCAGTTCCCTCTTTAAACTTTACTATCTAGCCTATCTTCATTAAACTCTTGTCGTCTTCGACCCTGATGGTAATAGAGCACTCGAGGCCTATGGGATCATTCCTCTTCTTTCCTACCTCCACTCTCATATCTATCAGTGTCTATAAAACCCTCATAGACACTCACCTAAACATGGTGAGGAGTTTTAAATCTAATGATATAAGCGTATAAATAATTAAGAGGTGCCTAAATAAGCTGTAAAGAAAGCCTAATTATAGTCCCAATACTTTTGGACTGCACTGACAGAAGCTATAAACTAGAACAAAGTAATTATGTAGAACATCAAATACCACAATATTCAATCAATCAGAAATAAACTTAACATACTAAAAAATATGAGACAAAGAGTTGCATATAATCTCAGATGCATTGAAATATGGTGTGAATCTAAAGATAAAGCCAGATCAATTTTTGATAAAATATGAAAAGAAGCTAAATCGAATAAATACCATGTATCTGTAGTTAATACAAGGCCCGACAAACAGAAAATCAAGGATTAATTTCGACAATAATAGATTAAAAGAACTCGAAAATTTAACAATCTTTCAATGGAATACAAGATATCTCAATAATAAAATAGATATCGCAAAACAAGAAATTCAAGAAATCAAGCCCTCTGTATTATGTATGCAGGAAACTTTTTTAACAGTTAATGAAATGTTAAAATTTCATAAATTCCATGATTACAAGATATACAATTTCTTTTATGAAAAAAGGAGCGCTGGACTGTTAGCACTATGATTCATAACTCCATACATGTACTTGAATCAAAACAAGGAGTTAACAGATGCATAGAATGTATAAGCACAAAAATGTTATTAAATAATAACACCTCATTATCTATTTTAAACATCTACGTACCTCCAGGCTTATATTTCCTCCTTTCAAATAAATGAGGACATACAAAGTGGCCGTTTTAAGATGAGGCCACAGACCAGCTATATGCATAGCATACTGTACTGCAGTGACCTTGGCACTTTTTCAATATGCAACTGGCTGCGCAAGACGTGTTCAACATTAACTTCATCAGCTGTGCTTCAGTTGCTACTTTGTGTTCATGACATAAAGAGAGTTGTGCATCTCAAAGGTGACAGTTTATTCATTACATCTGTGTTGTGTGTGATTTGTTTAAGTGTTATAATGTCTTCTCATTAGTTCACCGTAATGCCTGCTGACAAATTCACACTTGAACAACAAATTTTTATGTACAATACATATGTAAACACCGAACCATGTAGAAATTTCCTGGTATTCCAGTTCCAGATAGAGAAGCTGTCAGACTTCTGGTTAATAACTTTAGAACCACAGGATCGCTAAATGCTAAGCCTAGGAAATGAAAATGAAATGTTCTAACAGAGAAAAACATTAGCGAAATTGTGGCATTTGTGGGGAACCCTAAAAAATAAAGTTTAAGGCACAATCCCCACAACATAGAGGAACTTAAGGATAATATAAGAACAGAAATCATGTACATTATGCAAGAACTTATGCGTTTGAATGGAAATTTCATCCGAAAATGCCAAAAATGTCTTCACGCAGATGGACACCACTTCCAACACAACTTACAACAAGGTTAGTACTCATAGCGCGAAATGAAAAACCCCCAGTGTAACACAGTGTGTGGAGCATGCATACACATGATGCAAGGCCTCAGCATACGACGACTGCACTGTAGATTTTGTAATCCCAAATGATCAGAAGTTCATCATATTAGGTGACTTTAATAGCAGGCATTATTTATGCAATAATGGTTGCTAAAATCATTTTGAAAATGATCATCAATAATGTCATTCTGTTCAATTGTAGAAAAATACCCAAGCATCACTGTACAAGCACAGGATCTAAAAGCACCATAGACTTATTCTATTGTTCTCCAAATATTTATAATAATTTCATTAGCTGAAAAATTAAGGAAAACTATTAACTGATGATTTCCCTGCTTTATCCACTTTTTCCTTTTCTACAAGCCATACTTCAGAGAATATGAAGAGCATCATTACAAATCATATTGTGTGCTCCAAAAATCGAAATTGAATTTTATATGTTTTTGTACTATTTAGTGCCTTCTCTATTAAATTGCATCACTTCATTTCATGTTTTTTCCTATACTTTTAACATGTTCAAATACGTTCTATGGATCAAATCATATTAAGTGCTGAAAACTGATCAGTTCAAAGCATATTTAACTCATGCATAACCTTCTTAAGGTATACAGGTCTCTTATAGGCACTTAAATCCCGCCTTTGGAAAGGAAAATTAAATTAAATTGAGTTTTATTTATGGACGCTCTTTAACTGCTGTGGTACTTAGCGTCCCATTCTACACTGGGCGTGAAAGACCGGAAATTTTGCTCAGAGGCCTCTTTATCAGGCTTGAGGTTCTTTTATGTGCCGTAAATCTACAACACAGTACCACTGGCTTTACTTCCCTTCCAAAGGAAGCCATGCTAAGGATTTTTACACCCTTAAAAAAATCCATTGCCCTACGCCAGGTATGAACCCACGACCTTGGGAACTAGAGGCTAGAATGGCAACCACTACACCACAGAGGACGACCTTTTTCAAAGGAGGATTGTAGCATTCAGTAGTAAAAGTTCATAGTGTATGCACCTAAAATTAATATGAAAGGATCTGTGCCAATACCAATTCAAGGTCACAACATTCACAAATTGTTCTTAATGTACAATGCTTTGGCTCCTTTACAGCTAAAAGTTAAGAAGTGGTTGTTTCACAAAATTTTCTCTTCAGATTTTAATATTGGATCTGGAACCCCAGCTTCTGACATGTGCAGCAATTATACATGCATGAAATTTCAAATAAAGTCAGCAGATGTAAAACTCAAATCTGAAAAGATAGCTGAACTAGGTGTTCATAAGTTTTGAGAAAAACAGCTCCATGAAGTAATGTAGTTGCAGCTTATTGGTGCCATATCACTTTGTTTTAATTTACAGCAAATACCACTATTACCAAAACTATCTATTGGGGAAGCGTACTACAGCTGGCAGATTTCTTTCCATCCACTGTGTGCAACAGACATTGACATCAAACATCCTAAATTCTATACCTGGGTTGAAACACAAGCTGGTAGAGGGGCAAATGAAGTAGCTTCTGCTGTAACTTCTTTTCTTGAGAGATACATGGATGTGGGGGCAGAATAAGAAAACACACATCTGAGTTACTTAACAAAGTTTCACCCCCCCACACATTTCTGCCATCAACCTAATCTTCCCTGTGAACGGACACACTTTTCTGCCAGCTGACCAAGTGTTTGGTTTAATAGAAAAGGTGCTCTGCAGACAGTCAGACATTGTTACGCTGAGAAGTACAGGCAATTTTATAAAGCTGTGGGAACTGTAAAAATTCTGGGAGAGAGCTGGAATGTCAGAAATTACAAACAATTATCAGAGGGTTAAAAAAATCTGACAGCAGTTGGTTAAGTAATGCTGAAAATCGAACCTATATTTAGGTGTGAAGATCCCTCAAGTCTTTAGCACACTTGCAAAAGGGGGATCTAAGTCTGATAACTTAATTCTGCTGTAATTTCAATTCTAAACCTCTAACTGATGTGAAAAAAAATATATTCAAAATCTTTTGACCACTAGATTTGGTTAAAATTGCAAAGAAGTAGAAGATACTCAATTCTTTGCTTCTGCTTTTAGTATACCTCCAAATCAAGAGGTAATCAACAATGAAGACTGACTGTCTTCACAAAGAAGCTGGTCTAGAAAACCTTTAACATAACGTGTCTCATGAACATACTTATTATCGATGTCATACGAGGGTCACTATGAAAGTTTTGAGACAATCATTTTTTAACATTATACTGACTGATCCACTTTCTCAAAGTATGCGCCACCACAATGTATATGCCTTTGCATTCACTGAAACCACTTCTGGAAGCACTCCTGCCAAACTCCCCTTTGTAGATGGTAATATCTTCTGGGGGTTGAAAACCTCTTTCCACACATGTGATAGTTTATCAACAGAAAAAAAAAAAATCACACAGAGCCAGGTAGGGTCTGTATGGAGGATAGTCACAAGTTTGAACTATGTGGACTCCAGGAACTGAATGATGATGTTGGCCATGTGTGCAGATGCTTTGTTGTGATGTAGGATCCCTCGTGAATGCATGCATGGGCGCCATTCTTGAAGTTTGGCTAAAACTTTTGGCAGGCAAACCATGGTGTACCAATTAGTGGTAATTGTCCTTTGCTCCTCCAGAAAAATAGTTGACACATTACCACCTTTTAAGAAGAATGAGGCCACCATTTTCTTGCCGAAACTTTGGGGACGCTTCACTTTTGTTGGTGGATTGTCATCAAGAAAGATCCACACTGCTGAATGCCACTTGGTCTCTGGATCAAGCTGATAAAGGCAGGTTTTATCATCTGTGATGATGTCAGAAACCCATCTGGAGTCCCCTCCTTGGAATCTTGTTAGCATTTCCTCATACCATTCAACACAGGCATATTTTTGTTCTTCCATCAAATTGTGAGGCACCCATCAGGATGAGACCTTCCTCACACGAAGGAATTCATACAGGATTTTCAAAACTGCTGGCAAACCCATCTGTAATGCTGCCTCAATTTCTTTAAATGTCACACTATTTTCACGAAGCATTTTCTCAACGACTGTAATGCTTTCCTCATTCACCACCGTTGCCGGATGCCCGCTTCTCTCCTCATCTTTCAAAGATGTTCAGTCCCTTTGAAATTCCTGAAACCAGCGGAAAACTGCGGCACAGAAAGGAGCAATGTCCCCAAAAGTCTGTTGCAAATGTTCAGCACTTTGGCACTGGTTTAACCCACTTTTAAAATCTTAGAAAACTGAGCAAAAATACTGCCTCTCCAGCTCCATTGCAGGGAATGACTATCTGCACGCCGCAGGTTGTTTATCCTTGCACTGCTGGAATTTCTGAAGTGGGAAAATCACTACCTGATACCAGTTTACTCACAAAGGAAGGGGCTAACCCATCCTGCAGTCCATGCAAGTGGATCAACCTTCACTTTCTCACATCTCAAAACTTTCAGAGTGACACTCGTATGAACCTCGCTGAGGCACCAAAACTTGGAAGTGTAATTTTCAACTATTTACCAAACCTTTTGAGTAGCTACGTCATTAATAATTTAAAAGGTGATTTTGAATAGTTTTGTAATGAAAACCAATGGTACAATGTATTCAAGTTGTTTTAAACAGTATGTTCAATTATGTGGTTCAAAATGTATTTTGTGAACTTCTTGATTTTGAATTACTGACTAAATTCTTGTGAATGTTTTTGAATTTTTCCCTTAAAACTTTAAAGGTATATTCAGTTGTATTATGCCATTTACATTTTAAGAAACATATGATAGTTTATGAGAGTAAATTAATTTTTTGCTTTGCTGTAAAATTATATTTTGTCGCTAAATATCTTGCAACAACACTCCTCATTATTGCCAAAGACCAAATGGAAGATCACATCAGCAGATTGGGCTTACTTTTATAAAAAAACTCTAACATTTAACAATTCTATTGATCATAATATACTATCTCAAAACTTGATCGATTCGAAGACTTCAAAAATTACAAACTGTCTGAAGATAAAATAAAATATAATCAGGTAAAAGCACAATTAAGAAGGCATATTCTTGTTATAAAAAGAACCAGCTGGCGGAAATTCCTTGGCTCTCTAAATACAAATGTCCCATCATCAAGAGTTGGGAAGAGATTTAAGGCAATGGAAGGTAAAGGATATGAGCCTATCCCATCTTTGAGATAACAGTGGCACCATAATAACAAAGAACTCAAAAAAGTGCAACTTTTAAACTTACAGTATGCCCAAAAAATCAAGCAGCGTTTCATCTTGGCCAAAATATTTGACAAAAGAGGAACAATATTTCAATGTAATTATGAACTTATTTTCCATCATAATGGTAGAGCAGACTATCAGTATTGATGAAATACAATTAGCACTATTTGAATTACATAACTTTGTCACAGGTGAAGATGAAATCCATTATAGTATGCTAATATTCTCTTCAGCCAGCTGCTTAGAAGAAATTCATTATTCAATGATATTTGGAAAACAGTCTTTTTCCTCTAATAGCTGGGAAAATGCAATAATAATTACAATTCTCAAACCTGGTAAAGACAAACTGGACCCCAAATCTTATAGACCAATCTCAATAACCACTTGTCTCTCAAAATTACTAACATATATTATACATAGAGGATTAACTTGGAGAAAATAAAATTTCAACCTACTCAGTCAATTTCAATTTAGTTTCAGACCATCAAGTGGCACAACTGAAGCTTTATTATATATAGATCAAAATATATATTCTAGTTTCAGTGAAGGTAAAACCACTAAGGCTGTTATGATAGATTTCGAAAGCACTTTTGACACTGTTTCTCACAAAACCATTATATTGCAATGCATGAAGCTTGGATTAAAAAGCAGAATGTTACTTTTCCTACATTTTTTCCCTTTCTGAAAGCCCAATTCAAACTACAGTAAATAATCATCTATAATCCTAAGAAAGAATCACCAGTGGTTGATCACAAGGTTCTGTATAGTCCAACCCTCTTCAACATTATGTTACTTAACTTACTAATATTATACCTTCTGAAGTCAAGGTATATATTTAAGCTGACGTTACAATATGGGCTACTAATAAAGACCCAGAAAAAGTATCAATAGCAATACAATTTGCCATAAACAATATTAGCTTTGGAGCAAGCAAATGGAAATTGAATGTTTCCCAATCTAAAACTGAATACAGTGGAATCTCATTAGTATGTTCCTCAACAACACATTTTCCATATATGACGTCGAATTATAGAAGTCCCGGTCCCAAATGCAACATAGGCTATAAAAAATGTTTTAGCACTTTTCCTGTTCTCGCTTACATGTTCAAAGTTCGACATCCTCATTCACTATTTTGGTTAGTCCTTGGTCAGCCCAATTAGCATGGAGACTGCAACATCCATATGGCACAATTTGTGTAGGTGGGATAGAGAGCGCTTAAACTTGGCATGGGGAATGGCAGCCAATGATGCATGCATCTGCGCAACACAATTTGTGTGGGTTGGATAGATGCTTTAGCTTGGCACTTTGCATCGTAAATACAGACGATACTTGTTAGTGTTGACTACACATACGTACATTGCAATTTATGTTCATACTATTTACCTTTGCAATGGAGAAAAATAAAATGTAGCAAATAAACTGTGAAAAGCTGAAAATCCTTCAAGAAGTATATCATAATCTGAATATGAAACGTGTGGATTTAGCGCAGAAGTTAAATATTCCTCTGTCATCAACATTAAACACGATTGTTACCAAAAGTAAAATGATTGAAACTGCTTTTGAAGAAGCAGAAAATGCTAATTGCAAACATACTTGCAAGTCAGTTTCCAGAATTACAAGTCGTTCTACTAAAGTGGTTTACACAATCACGAGCTTCAAAAGGGCCAATAGACAGTACTGTAGTTTGCGCTCAGGTGACACATTAGGCACTAAAAATGGGACAATGATCTTCAAGCATCCAATGCCTGGATTGAAAGATTCAGGAATCAACATGACTTAGTTTACAGATGTGTGCAAGGTGAGGCTCTTGCCCTAGATAATGATGCCACACTGTGGGAAAATACAGAAACATGGAAAAGTATAATGTTTCCTCAATTCTGAAAAACTATAGTTCTGACAGTGTTTACATTGCAGATGAAACAGACCTATTTTCCATCTTCTGCCAGATAAAACACTAGATTTTAAGGGCACTAAGTGTAACAGCGGGAAACTTAACGAGAGGCTTACAGTTCTCTTGTGCTGTAACGAATGTGAAACAAATTGTTAGCGCTGGTTATTGGAAAAGCATGCTGTCTGCAATGTTTCAAGAATGTACGATCTTCAAGATTCAATTAACGCACAATCAGAAATGGGTATACAATCATCAAGATCTTCTGTCTTGGCACCCTCATTTTCATTTTCCTCGATTATATGAAAGGAAGACACTTGTGTTGGAGTTTGCTTTCTAGTGAAAAACGAGGTAATTTCGGTGTCTTGAGATAGCACTTCCTTTTCTCTTTTGCTAATTTGTGACATTTTGCACCATTTAATCATTTTCAGGCATCTATTTTGTGTAAATAACACAAAATCTCTATTAAAACTCACAGTCCATCTAAATGAATAACAAATGGCTGTTCACTCACATGTTTCTTCGGAAATGGGGAGAATTGGCAGCTGTCTCGATTTGCCCTATGCCATGTGGCCAAAATTGATTCACCACCCTCTTGATGAAGTTGCATTTGACTCTGTACATCCTTTTATTTTCAACACTAAAGAGTGCGAGCATTCTAGAAATTAGTTTTTGAAGCATTTACACCTTATTTTTCCATTAATTTTCACACCCCTGATCTTGGGTCGATAAGGCCCATGTGTAAATATGGCTCTGCTCATCACCTATCCAGCTTTGAGACTGAATCATTAGTAGAGTACATGTTTCTACTTTATCTGATAACTTTGTATGCATTTTCAGTGACTCGATGGGAGCCATATTTAATATAGTTAGATATGTTCCAAATTCATATTCCTACAATACTGCTTCTCAACAAAAAATGAATGAAGTAATGAACCTTCAAAAGGAAATGTTCCAACAGATACCTAGTCATCATTGGAAATGAAATTCCTGATATTGCAAAACAGGCAGCAACTCTGCAACCCAAGCCCTTTCAAATAACACCTTTATCTAGTGCCTATTCTGCAATTAACATTCAAGAAATTTATGGGTGAAATTATGGCTTTCTTCTGATAAAAGTAAAACACTCCAAAAATATCCAAAAGAAACTCAATGATTTACTACTGTTCAGCAACATATCTAGACATATTCAAACATTTTAACAAGAGCTGGAATAGGCCATATTGTCACCCAGTCATACGCACATCGCTTCAATCTTACTGACACTAACATTTGTAGTTGGTGGAACAATCATGAAGATCTGGAACACATCCCTATATACTGTCCTATCACAAATCCTCAAAAACTATGCTGAAATCTACAATTACTGTAACTCTGGACAAATCTCTGCAACATAATATACTGAATACTCCTCCTCTTCTTTGGTCTGTAGCTGAAGGAACATATGGGGTGAACAATCCTTGGTCTGACCAGTTTTGTGACATACTGCCAGCCAGCAAGGCTACTCTATCTACATGCCTCGAGGTGCAATTTGTGACATCACAAAATGAACCCACATACCAAGGAACTCCAACACATAAAGCAATATTTTACAAGAACTTCTAGCATGTATGCACTGAAATAAGCATGCAGTCATTTATATTCTTACACTTCCATATTAAAGGTTAACGTGTGCTAGTAAATAAATGGAAAACACGCTTTCCATAATTTGTGGCAGACCATCTTCTTACCTTCTGAATGTGAATAAGTCTGCAACTTCCATTTTTATTTTGCCTGCAACTCACGACAAACTGTCTTGCTTAATAATAAAGTAGTTAATTTAGAAGGATGTTGCATATTACTTGCATTATTTTTCTCACCAAAGCAGCACTTGGAATTTCGCAATCACTAGCATTGAAGTCAGCACCAATATTATGCCACATGTCTCGGTACCTAAATGTAGAATAATGTTTTTCTGATTTTCTACTTTAAAAAATTCTTGTTCATATGCTTCAGAAATTCAAGACTAAAATATACTGAAAGTGCATACCATTACTATATCAACTGTGATGGCCACTCTAGGCCTGCCTATCCATTACCCTTATATGAGCACTAACTTCAAAATTTTGAAACTCAAAATCCATTCTCGGTTCACAGTATAACATTTTTCTACAATTTTCACTTTTAAATTAGGTACGCACAACATTTAGCTGCATTATAAATTTGGGTAATTGTATTCGGCTCCTTTATATAAAAGTTCCTACATTAACTATATTTTGAAATGTGCTATAAAAATTCATGCCAGTTTCTCGAAGTGTTAGTATTAATTTTATTGTTATCTGATATCAAAGCTAACATCTTAAATCCGCATTAACTCAAAGCTTTAATTATAACAAGAATCACATTGATACAACTTTTGTGCTGCTAAAACTTTTACTGGATACAGAGTAAAAGAACTTTACTCTTGGATGTTTAAGATGTCATCATAGAGTTTTGCACTGTTTATGCAGGATTATATGTATTTGAAATTCCTTAATGTTATCTCGATTATGAGAAATTCCTAGTTTTACATCACTTTCATGCAGCAGCAAATTCAGTAATTTTTCTTGATCACTGAGTATTTATTTTAAATGCACAGATTTGTAATTACTAACAGGACTAAAGATTTGAGAATAAAGAAATTACATAGGAATCGCATATCTGTAAGCTGTTGGATCAGAACAACATAATTGAGCATGCCCATAATGGAGTGTTGGTTGTATATTGTATTACCTTTTGATTAACCAGTCTTACCTGCTCTACTAAAACTTTAGTTTTAGGATATGTGGAATCTTCATTTATTTCCTCGCAACATTCTTTTAAACTGTTGGCAGCCTGAATTAGTTTATTCTCTATTTGTTCGCTCTTAATTGTGTACCCATTCAGATGATCTTAAAAGAGCATCAAATTTGGATCATTTAACCAAGATCATCATTTTACCAAGCACCAATTTGAATGATTTAATATTATAATTTTTATAATCTTACCAAATGAAAATTTAATAATAAAGTTGCAGTTAATTTACAATGATGTTACAACCCTTGGAATTTCTGAGGTATCATTTATTACAGCTAATGCACACCGTTGTATTTTATGAAGGCAGTGAATCTCTGTAATAGGATGCAATTAACTCTTTGGGAGCTAGTTCTGAAGACAGATAGGGCGATAATTGTACTGGGTACTAAAAACACTTCTATCATTTCGTATGCAGTAAATTTATTCACCATATGACATTCAGAAAAACTAATATATACAACAAACATAGTTCATAATTATTCCTGTGAATAGTACATATCCATTGCTGTCTAGTTCCCAAGATTGTGGGTTCAAACCCAGCGGAGGTCAACGGATTGTTTTGGGTGTTAAAATCTTCAGCATGGCTTTCTTCGGAAAAGTAGTAAAGCCGGTTGTCAGGTGTCGTAGATTTACGGCACGTAAAAGAACCACAAGCCTGATAAAAATGTCTCTGAGCAAATAACTGGTGTTTCACGCCCACTATA
Organism: Deroplatys truncata; assembly: GCA_030765065.1. Lineage (NCBI taxonomy): Eukaryota > Metazoa > Arthropoda > Insecta > Mantodea > Mantidae > Deroplatys > Deroplatys truncata. Next base: position 234,026,197 of record CM060990.1, read on the forward strand.
AAATGGGACGCTAAAGACCAGAGTAGTTAAAGAACATCCATAAATAAAACACAATTTAATTTTTTCCACGGTTGTCTCCTATATGGATCTTTTTGGAACAAAAACACTTTTCAGAACTTGTTAAATAGTTTGACATACATCCCATCACACAATACTTTCTTGACATTTTGAACTGATAACTATTCTGTTTTAAGTATTCTTTCGGTTGCTAAGTAGATAATTTGGTTATTAATTTCACTCGTCAACATTGATTCTGCGGTATAAAGGAAAACATGTGACTTTAATGGAAAACAGTGCCCTGATTTCAAAAGAGAAGTTCGTTTTTGGTTATCACATCTACTTTTTATATGTGCATACACGCCTATGGTGCTAAATTCACTCAGCTTATACAGCTTACTGCTATGTTTCATTGTTATTCTAAATCTCTTGTTGACTTTCTTCCAATCAGCTCATTTCCATTCTCCTTTATCACCCAGATGTTTATATTCCCAGCACTTAGCAGCTATGTTCTATGGGTCAGGTCTGTCTTCTTGTGACATATTTTTGCTTATATTTATAGCTATCATAGATCTCAACTTCTGCTGAGCCGAAAACTTATGTTAATATGCACGTTTGTTTTCTAAATGTGTAGTGCTAAAATAAAAGTTTGAGTATGACTTCTACATCAGGATTACACAGGAGACAATGTCTACAAATAAGTTTTGTTACATTTGTGGGTGTTACGTGTTTGACGGGAAGATACGTAAAATAGACTCATAAACAAAGAAAGTATATTACTTATATTTCAAAGAGAAAGTTGATCAGGATAAATCCTTCATGCCTCATATTGCATGTACTAGTTATGTTGAGGAATTACGTTATTGCTACGAAGGAAAACAGAAGGCAATGATATGGAGAGAGCAGCAGAATCACCATGACAATTGTTACTTTTGCATGTGCAAAGATACTGGCTTTAACAAAAAAAAAATGGATAGGAATTAAGGGGACAAGGTACTCTGAAATGGTCAAAAATAACATTTTTGGTTTTAGGCACTAATAAAATCTCTATTATTTTCAGTTTCATAAAATATATACTTTTTGGGGGTTAAGGGGTTTTTAAGACATTTAAATACGTCTTCATTGCTTTAAAGCTGTCATGCAACGCCCCTTTTCAGAACATTTTTGTATCATTCAACAACAAATGACTATATCATGCCCAGCGAGCAGTTCAGCAATTAAGAAAAGAGGCCAGGACCAAGAGAAGGCAATCAGAAAAGCTGAAGCAATCCAGGAATGAAGGTGCAGATGATTATGACCCTGGAATGTACTGAAGTGTGCCAAAATTTTAATGTTCAAACTTTAAATTCAGCTTTCTCAAAACAACATTTTTGGATACTTATGTACCTTTCTCTCAGAAAGTATGAGGGGTAGCTGAAATTTTGAGTACACATATACAACACATAGTTAAACTTTCTGAACCACAATCATAATTTTATAATGTATATTACTGATATTAAGAAAGCAAAAAACACTGCAAATGTTGCACATTTTTACTTTTTTGACTTTGCAAATCATTGTTTTTAATTTATAGTGAACTGATATACATAACTAAATAATCGAGGTTTAGAAGATAGCTGATTATGCTAAGAACAAGCATGCAAAAGTGTGATTCTGTATTGCAAGTAGTATCAGAGAAAAAGTACAGGAATTCACATATTTTAAGAGAAATTTTATTAGTTTTCTTCTGAATGAAACAATTTTTACGGACTCAACTACATAAGTTATCAATACAAACAACCACTTGAAATAATTGTCATGATATATAGAATAATTCATTAAAATTTCAGGACAAACCATTGAGAACTTTAAGAGCAGTGGTAATTTAACACACTTAAGGTGTAATTTCCATGCATTCAGACTACCTTATCCCCTTAAATAGCCAAATCTGAACTCGGCTACACAGCCTATTCATGGACCCTGAACTACCCATTCCTACACCACCAGCAGACCTCAATTATAGTGAATCTGAAAGCAGTTCCGTGGCCTCCGACAATGAGTTGGTTTTTCTGATCCAGAAGAATTTGACAATTCACACAACAGTTTAATCAATCTGAGTTAAATGATTTAGTAAGGGATTTAGGCGTCACAAAACAATAAAGTGAATTACTGGGCTCAAAACTACAGGAGAAGAATTTATCACCGCCTGATGTTACATTTTCATTGTATAGGAATAGCAAAATGCAATTCCACAAGTACTACACAGAAGATCAACTTGTGTTTTGTGAGGATGTGTGTAATCTTATTCAACAGTTGGACAGGGAAGCATATGAGCCAAGTAACTGGCGTCTTTTTATTGATTCTTTCGAACAAAGTCTTAAGGCAGTGTTACCTCATAATGGCAACAAGTTAGCTTCAATACCACTTGTACATTCTACAAACCTAAGAGTGTCTTATGAAACTCTGAAGTGTGTTTTTGAGAAAAATAAGTACCGCAACCATGAGTGGCAAATACACTATGTGATCAAAAGTATTCGGACACCCCCACAAACATACGTTTTTCATCTTAGGTGCACTGTGCTGCCTCCTACTGCCTGGTACTCATTATCTGCAGCCTCAGTAGTCATTAGACATCGTGAAACAGGAGAATGGGATGCTCCATGGAACTCACGAACTTCAAACGTGGTCAGGTGATTGGGTGTCACTTGTATCAGAAATCTGTACACTAGATTTCCACACTCCTAAACATCCCTAGGTCCACTGTTTCTGATGTGATAGTGAAGTGGAAACGTGAAGGGACATGTACAGCACAAAAGCATACAGGCCGACCTGATCTGTTGACCGACAGAGACCACAGACATTTGAAGAGGGTCATAAAGAGTAATAGGCAGACATTTATCCAGACCATCACACAGGAATTCCAAACTGCATCAGGATCCACTCCAAGTACTATGACAGTTAGGCGTGAGGTGAGAAACCTTGAATTCCATGGTCGAGCGCCTGCTCATAAGCCACACATCACGCACGAAAATGCCAAACGACGCCTCACTTGGTGTAAGGAGTGTCAACATTACACAATTGAACAGTGGCAAAACGTTGTGCGGAGTGACGAATCACGGTACACAATGTGACGATCCAATGACAGGGTGTGGATATGGCGAATGCCCGGTGAACGTCATCTGCCAGCATGTGTAGTGCCAACAGTGAAATACGGAGGTGGTGATGTTATGGTGTGGTTGTGTTTTTCCTGGAAGGGGCTTGCACCCCTTGTTGTTTTGCATGGCACGATCACAGCGCAGACCTACATTGATATTTTAAGCACCTTCTTGCATCACACTGTTGAAGAGCAATTCGGGGATGGCAATTGCATCTTTCAACATGATCAAGCACCTGTTCATACTGCGGGCTGTGGCGGAGTGGTTACACGACAATAACATCCCTGTAATGGACTGGCCTGCACATAGTCCTGACTTGAATCCTATAGAACACCTTTGGGATGTTTTGGAACCCTGACTTCGTGCCAAGCCTCACCGACCTACATCGATACCTCTCCTCAGTTCTGCACTCCATGAAGAATGGGCTGCCATTCCCCAAGAAACCTTCCAGCACCTGATTGAAAGTATGCCTCCAAGAGTGAACGCTGTCATCAAGGCTAAGGGTGGGCCAACACCATATTGACTTCCAGCATTACCAATGGAGGGCGCCACGAACTTTGTACATCATTTTCAGCCAGGTGTCTGGATACTTTTGATCATGCAGTGTATGTGGTGGCTTGAACATCATTGGTCTCTTACAAGGACAACAGGGAGGATACACAAAATTCCCTTGTTTTCTTTGCAAATGGGATAGTAGGGCGAGGGACAAACATTGGGAAACTGACCAATGGCCTAGAGGCAGCAACTGGAACCTGGATCAAAAAATGTTACTAATGTGACTCTTGTTGCTCCTCAAAAAATTCTACTCCCTCCATTACACATAAAACTTGACATGATGAAACAATTCATGAAAGCACTTGGCAAAAGTTGCCCTTGCTTCCAGTACTTATGCACAAACTTTCCATCATTGTCACAGGCTAAAACCAGAGAGGGAATATTTGATGGACCACAGATAAGGAAATTGATAAAAGAGTTAATTTTACCAGCACTGTGAATGAAGTTGAAAAAGATGCGTGGAATGGATTCAGAGAGTTCTTAAGATATTTCTGGGCAATGTGAAAGACCCTCAATACAAAGAAATTGTCAGAAATATGCAGGAAAATTTCAGACTGCTCGGCTGTAATATGAGTTTGAAGCTTCATTTCCTCAAGTCACATCTTGACTACTTCCCATCGAATTTCGGAGTGTCAGTGAAGAGCAAGGTGAAAGGTTTCATCAGGACTTGAAAGATGTTTAACGACATCAGGGATGTTGGGACGTACATATATTGGCCAATTACTGGCGGTGTCTTGCGTGCGAAGAACTTACCAGAGAACAGAAGATAACCACGTACAATGGTTCCATGGGAAAAGAAAAAGGGGTACAAAGATAACTAACATACATTCTCAAATTCAGGTACGCTTTCATGTTATTATTATTCTTCATTTTCTTTAAAAATTGTATATGAGTGTGTAATGTTTTTGCAAATTTTACAATTATACTTACATTGAACATTATCATATTCCCAAAATAACATATGCAACGGAAAAACAGAATGTATTTTTGAATTCTGTGCACAGAAATTAGTAAAAGTCACCTATTTTTAATCGTACCACAGAAAAAAGTTTTCATATGTAACCTACTGTTATTGGTCCATTTTGAGACAGCGACAAACTCATTAGCATTCCAAATCCACAATGACAGGTTGTAAACTACCGACAAGGGTAGGCCACCAAAGATGACCTAATTAACAGCTATCTTGTTTTGCCTCCTGGCCCATGTACATTGAGATGGCCTGGCTGGTTGCTGTGTCACCAAAACTGGTGATGGGAAGTCCACAGTAAAAATAGTATGGTTTGTTGTGCAAGTTATTTCTAATATACATAATATGAACACTTAAAAAGAAAAGTGAATTACTCACATATTACAAGCAAGGAGATGTTGGAACTGCCAGAAATAAAAATTGCAGGTGGTTAAATCAGGGGAATGAGGGGGCATTAAAACAGAAAGTTTACAAAACAAATCCACAAACTTTATATGAACTTAAAGATAACATTTGTAAACAAATTGTCGCCATTTCTCAGAAGGAACTGCAGAATGTAAAGGGCAATTTCCTAAGCAGGTGCAGAAATGCTTAAACAACAAAGAAAGGCAACTCAACATCTCTTTGCTTGATGTATGTGAGTAATTTACTTTTCTTTTTAAGTGCTTATGTTATGTGGGTTAGAAATAACTTACACGAAAAGCCCAACTATATTTACTGTGGACTTCCTGTCACGTGTACAGCCAACCACACACTACAAAACCAGTCCCGCCAAGTATTGTTCAACCGATACTACAAATATTGTGCCTGTATCCATCATTTGTAAAGAGAAGAAATTTGTGGAACATATGTTGTCAGCAAACAGCTGGATACACTAAGAAGTTGATTAAAAGTTGCCAAAACAAAACCACAAAACTATAGACCTTCCCATTTTTTCAAAGACACTTGAAACTGTTATACAATAGCAGCTTACTGCTTGCTTTGCAAGAAATAAATCTTTTAGCAATGTCCAATTTGTATTTAAAAGTAGTGTACATATAATATGCTATTAAGAAACTTATATCTTCGGTTATTTCTGGTTTTGAAAATCATGAGTACACTCACAATTCTGTATGATATCTTTAAGGCATTTGATAGTGTAATTCACAATATATTGATTTCAAAACTTCAATTTTATTATATAATAGGTACAGAATTGAAATTGTTTATAACCTATTTATCCAACAACCAACAATGTGTGTATTACGGTAGCAATTATTAAAATGTTGGACATGTAAATAGTGGTGCACCCCCAGGTTCAGTCTTGAGCCCTTTTCTATATTATGATCAATGACTTACCCTTGAATGTTCATCGTAAGTCCTTACTATTTGCTGGTGACATGACCCTCTATGGTTCTCATAAAAATGTTACTAGCTTAGTATCTCATATGGATGATGCCTCAGAAGAACCTGTTTTATGGTTTAATGCTAGTGGTTTTAAATACAGTCTTCACTTTTTGCCTTGAGTGTTTCCAATAACAATTTTATGCCTTGTGTCATATGACTGTGTATTGTGGTGTATGATAATTAATCTGGACTGAACATAATTATTATATTAGTAGCAGGCTGCCTGGAATAATTTACTTATTGAGAAATTTATAGCAACAAATTTCTATAAAACATTTAAAATCAGCTTATTTGTATTATTTCATAGCACAATATCTTATAGTGTTATTACTTGGACAAATTCTAGTCAAGTAAGCCCTTGTTTATCAATGAAAATGTATTAACAGTAATTAATATGTATATATACATATATCATTGTATAATAAAAATTAGAAATAAAGTAAATCCATCCACTGCAAACTCATAGTTATCCAAATAAGAGTATCTACTCAGTTCCTCCACAGAGGGTAAGATTGGCTAAAACAGAAAATTTGTTCCATTCACAGGTTATAAGATTATTTAATAAACTACCCCATGCAGCTGTGAATGTAGGTTTATCCACATTCAAAACTGTCATGTTTCGAAACTGGTTTGTTTCAAATACTTTTTATATCCGAACAAATACTTTGATTCAAATATTATCATAAATTTTTAATTGTGTCAATCTTTGTATGTTGAACAATGCTTATAACCTCTCACTCAAGTTTCAACTCAATAATATTGATTTATAAATATATATATATATATATATAAAAACATCCTAGAAAAAAAGTCAAAAGTCTTCCACCATCCATCTGTTTTCTGATTCTTGTGCCAGTTTGAACAAGAACAGCATTATGATGCCAATGATCATGGCTTCTCTGGAAAAAGCAGATGTTTTGAATGCATTCATTTTTTTTTATATACGGTATAGTTTTATGGCTCCAGATTGTGCTTTCAGAAGAGCAGAAAAAGAATATACAAAAATTGAAGATATTTTGACAACCAATAGTTACCACAAGATATTGAAGAATCACGGCACAGTGAAGATCCTCAACAAGTATTAGAAATTATTGGACTTATAGTCGAGTGCTCAAAAGGTGTTGCAATTGACATTGCCTTTCAAGAAGGCTCCACGATGAGTGATTACTTATTCAAAAAAAAATAAAATAAAACAAAAAAACAACCAAGCACCGTAATGTATATGTAGAAGTGCAAAAGATATATGCAGTGTTTCCAGTGGCAGCGTTTGCTAAAACTGAGAGTTAAGACAATCAACACTATTTAAATTCCTGTGCTCTTTCAGTAGACATGTCTTAAAAAAAAGACAGTAAGTAACTCATACAGTATTTCAGAGTAACACATGAGCCAAAGGACTTCTACACAACTGTTCTAGTAGAGGTGTCCCATCAATCTTTTGTGCTAATAATATTAATTTTGTTCAGTTTTATAAGTGCCCTAATGAGACTCATATAAATAAGGACTGCATCTAGCGAATTTTAAAAAAACTTCAGTAATTTTTTCAAGTAAAACAGACCAATATTAAAAAAGTGTACATATTTCATTGCCTCTGAACAAAGAATGTGAAAAATGTTTGTTATAAAATATATGCCTGTGTAATTAAAATAAAAAGTCTGATTCTGGTAAAATTTCTGCATATATTGACCTCTGCAAAAATGCTTCTCAATTGTATTCCAAATGCACGTTAACAATTACTGCATACAGTATTAAAATATACATGACAATATTTACAAATACTATTTCATAAAAATCAGTAATTTTTTTCTGAACTGACTTCTTATCACACCATTTGATAAGCATTATATTGTTAGTGCTGTCTAACTGCTTTATTCCACAAAATGCAAGGCAACCCAAAAAACAGAGTTTAGTTTGGTAATAACTTGGAAGTTTGTTTAAACAGAGAGATAAACTCAAATTAAATGACCATAAATTTGTTTAACCACACCTCACTTCCTTGTTAACTGTTGAGACATGTTTAAAAAAATCTTCAGTCACAACCGACTAGTTGCTGCAGTTGTGTCGTCATGTGTTCTCTTGATAGGGTCTCAGTGGTAGTGATATGAAATTGCCGAGCTGGTCCAATAGTGAGAGACTGAAGTTCATAACCTGGTCCTTGTTTTTTTAGAATATGGATGTTTTCCCATACTGTTCACTCAGTCAGGTATCTAGCTGCTAAGAAAGTTGGCTTCAAATGAATTCATAGTTGGTGTTCCAAAATTGTATTGCTATGGCTGATTTTTCAATTTGTTTATATTTTATGCAACAGAGGTATTCTTAAAGTCCAGCTTTCAAGCTTCTCTTTCTGTTGCCTATGTATACCCGATTACAGTCTGCACAGTTGATTTGGTATATTCCTGATCTTTCACTGTGAAGGATTTGGTCTTTTAAAGGTGTACTAAGTAAATTTTTTGTGCTGTATTTGTATTGAAATGCTAGAATTGTTTTTTTTAATATTTCCTTTAACTTATGATCTGTCCAGGGGTGATATGTAAAATTTCTGTATTGAAGAATTTCTTTTTGGGGCTTTGACAACATAGACTTCCCCGATGGTTTTGAGTTTTTTTTTTTGTATAAATGTTGATTTGTTTAAAGTTTAACATCCTTTAACCTGGTAGGTCATATCAGACAATTGTTGATCTTGTGTTGCATAGTGCCAGGACTGAAACCATTGACTGAAGCTGTATGGAGTATATGTAGGTATTCTTTGTTGTATTCCTCTTTGCTGAGGGGAGTGTTAAGGAGTCTGTATATTGAGATATCAAAGACCGCGAGCTAGTGGGATTTTGGGTTAAAGACATCATTCTTTATGTCACACACAGACAACTACATAAAGAATAATAGCATTAACCCAAAATTCCACCAGCTCGCAGTCTTCAATAGCTCAATATACAATTTACTTAACACTTCCCTCAGCAATGAGGAATATAACAAGGAATACCTACATATAACCCATACAGTTTCAGTTAACTGTTTCAGTCCTAACACTATACAACAGATCAACAAATACAAAAAACTCAAAACCATTAGGAAGACTATCATATTAAAATCCAAAAAAGGAATTCTCCAATGCAGGAAATTCATATACCACCACTGAAGAGATCACAAACTTATGGACACATTAAAAAAAAAAAAAAAAAAAAAACACAACATAATTCTAGCATCTGGTTTTTGAATAAAAGCCTACTTAGAATTATGATGAGGACCAATACCACAAAGAATTCATACAGCTCTTTTCTGTAATATGAATATTTTATCACATGTACAGAATTATTCCTAAAGATCATTCCATATTGCAATAGGGACGAAAGCGGGCAAAGTCTGCTGTTTTCAAAACATACAGTTTGAGAAGATGATTCAGGTTTCTTATTGCAAAGCATGCTGAGCTAAATTTCAGTAGCATGATTCCTATATTTCTACCCAGCTGAGCTCTTCGTTTAACTGAAGACTCAAATGTGTTAAATGAGAACTTCACTTATAGTATAGCTGGCATACATAGAGTTGCATCATTCAGTTACTTGCTTATGCTTAATTATGAACTGAATGAAGTTGGTTGTATCATTGTTTCAAAGCACTGAGCTGTCCAAGTAACTTATTAGCTGTCGGAAGTTGGGCCATTCCATGTGACAGAAGCGGATAATTTGAAGGTTTTGTTTCTCTGTATTGTTCCAAAAATAACTCTTAAAAACAAATTGTGAATGTTTATTTTATTCATAACAGAGAATTTCAATCTTAAGGTTAACACAAAAGGCATAAAAGGGAAAACATTTTGTTAATTGAAGTAAAAATATGAAGTAATCTTCCTGTGACGGAAAGGGACATGGACAAAAAGGAAGTTCCCTCTGAGTTAAACAACTTTGAAGTTCTGTGAAACTATAAAAATGTGCTGTCTCATCATTTCAGTAATGAATAGCTGTATATCAAGTATTAATATAATAGTATGGAGAATTATATGGAAATCATTATTTTTTTTACTTATGTGATATAATGGGACAGTTAGTGTGACATGTACAAAATGAAGTGGCTGAAACTGGATCTTTCATAAAATAATTACCATACCAGTGTTACTATGTTGCATTTTTTATCAGAACTCGCATTATGATATATAAGTAATGCCTACACCAGGAAATGAAAATCTCTGGTGATTATCTACATCAGGAACTGGAAGCACTTTCAATACCATAAATTGCAACCCATGAAGTGCCATTACTTTTAAATGCCAATTTGAAATCTTGTGTTGATTTTTCTTATGTAATTGATCTCACATTCAGTACTGTCAACTTTTAAGACTTGTCCTATGAAGTTTTTAACTGTCTTTTTTGTCATAAACTTCACAACTACAAAATGACCTACTTGAACATTTGAATTTCCTACCATTGTTTTAATTTGGATACTTCTGCTAGTCATAAAATCAAAATTGAAACTTTTTTTGGACAAAGCATGCTCTTTGTAAACCACATTATAAACAGATACAACTTTAATGTCGTGCTTAGGATAAGTGTTGTGTATCAATCATTAGCATCAAATTGTATCTTTTGTTATTCCACTTCATATTTAAAATTAAATATCACCTCCGTGTTTTTGACACTTTCCTGGCACAACAGTAAAAAGACTGCATTGGTAACTGTGTTTTCCAACTACAGCATGCCATACTAATCACACCATCGCTACCATGACTTATAGTTAGAAAGTTTCATGTTAACAGAACTTCGAACTCTTCCAGAAGGCGAGTTAAATTACACAGAGAATAACGCTGTCTAAAGTGGCTTGCTGCACAAACTGAGAAACCAGCCTTTGGAGGAATGTGTTGACAGCATATTTGTCATGTGATATTTCATCACTGACAATTGCATAACTTTGTACCATTCCAGGATTTATCCAGGTAACAGCTGTGAAGATTGTCATTTGTTGGGAGTTCCAATATGTCGATTTTCATTTTGAAACCTGCAGTGTAATTTTCGGCAAAATTAATGTGTACTACAATTTCTTTGGCATCCACAGAACCCTTTAAAAATATCTACGCTGAGTTTTTAGCAAGAAGCAGTGTTTTAAAAGCTGGGATATTTTTTCAATAAGTTCTTCAAATGCTTCACAGACAGTGTTCTCCTTCAGAATGTTTTCAACTTTTTCATCAATGGTGTTCCAAACAAACTACACTAATTCATTTTATCATCTGTTAAGGTATTAATACTGACTGAGCAGGTTTCTGATGCCACAAATACCACATGTGCTTGACATGCATTTATTTTCAGGATTCCATACTAATGTACTGATTAGTTGTGATGTTTTAGGAATATCCTTCTTATATCCACACAGAGCAGTCTGAAGTAAACTATGTTCTCTTGATAGTGACACGAGCAGTCGTGGTGAGGCATTTCACTGACTGGAAGGACAAATTTGGGTTACAATGAAAAGAATTTTGACTTCCCACTTTATCAGAGTTGTCCCTTTTTAGTATCTAATATGCCTCTGCGATAGTGGTATACATAAATCTCTTCTGAAATGTTTCTGTTTCTTCATTCTCTATTACTATCACAAAATCCTTTTTCCCATAGCTTGCAGTGATACATAGACCCTTTGATAAAACTGCTTAACTAATCATTAATCTCACACAGGACATTGTATAAGATATATGCCTAAAGTACACTACTTGCAAAGGCACAACCTGAAGATTTTAAAATATACAGTGCACTTATAAAGTAAATGTTTCTTAGAATCTAAATTAAAACATGCCATGTTGAAATTATTGATGCACATATACTGGTCTGTGATGGAATGTGACAGTCGTTAAAAGCTTAGGGCTTTGTACCATCTAATCGGCAAAATTTACTTCGCACAGATAGAGTCCAGGCCAGAGATGCTAATGAGGACCCTAAGCTGCAAGGCGTAGCCCAACACTGAGGGCCATAAGCCGCAAAGTGTAGCAGAGGGATGTTCTTTTAGAAGTAGAGTGGAGCAGTTGCAGCCTGCATAACTGTAGGATCTGCATGTCTAAAACTCCAATGATTTGCTGATTATTTATGGAACTGTTACCAAAGCTTTCTTCAGTGTTATGTTTATGTGAGGTTAGGGTGCTGCTGGATGTTTATCACACAGCATTCACTGATCATACATATCAGCATTGAATAAATATTAATTGCTTCAAAACAATACAAAAACTTTTTCTGAGATGGAATCGGAATTTTGAACAATGATAATTAAAGTTCCAATGTAAGGTATGTTTTGAAGTTACAGTGACCAATAAATTCAATGTAAATATAGTTAAAGAGTCTATATGTAAGTAAAAAACATTCTTTTACAAAATTATTTAAAACTTACCCTAAAGAAACCTTTCTAAAATATAGCTGCCCAAACACATCTTTCAACATTTGTTGTCACCTTGCAGTAAAATTGCAATAATAGAGAAATAAAAATGTTCCCACTTGTTGTTTACACAATTTCCCAGATATATTTTACTTCAAGTTTAACACATATCAATCTTGACTCGTAAAAAAAATAATTGTCCATCTTGGTTTATATGGCTATATGTCTATAAATATATTGGAATCTGCAAAGAGCACTGCTTTCGACACCAATGGGAAGACATTGACTATTAAGTAAATTGAAACAGTGTGTATAAACTTTGTAAAACACCTTTAGTAATAGACTTGGTGATATTGATATTCTGAAATCACATTCTATGGGACTATACTGTTTAACTGCAGAGTTTTGACACTGAAATCACGTTTACAGCATATCAAATTCGACTCAAAATGGATCATGATCATAAGGCGATTAGAGCGTATTCTTAAAAACAAAACCAAGTTATGCCAAGGTACGATGTCACTGACTTACCATTTCGAGACACGTCCAACTCGACTAGGTTTTCAAAATTCTGTATATCTGGAGGCAACCTATGGATTTCATTGTCACTCAATCCCAGTCTCCTTAGACGGTGCAAGCGAAAAAAGTTCTGTAAATAAAAACACACTCATAATGTAACTAAAATATATGGAATTCCGCACCATAGTTAGTGCGGGAGTGCTACTCCCAACCGCATTAATTAAGTTTAAGTTAACGCCTTCAATTTTGTAATTATGATTATTTCACTTCTATTTGAGCATCGCTTCATTTAATACCTTTGGAAGATCTCGAATATGGTTAGCATCCAAAAGCAGTTCCTCAAGACTACGAGAATATCTCAAGATGTCTTCGGGCACTGATGGCAGTGAACAGTGACGCTTGTCAACATATTCCACTTGCCGATTGCAGCCTTTAAAAATCGGTATGCAACGAAACATGATTGCTCATACACTCATCGCATTAAGCATTGTAAACAAATACACACACTGACGAAATGAACAGAGATTCAGGTCACACAACAATTTCAGTAGTTCACCATTTACAACCCCTCCCACTTTCCAACACGAATTCATCTGATAACACCACAGAACACCAAAGTATAACACAGAAGGCAATACTAGACTCAGAAAAGCAACGACTCTGAAGAACCACCAAATGCATGTGGGTTACGTCATCAACAGGGCTCTGACACTTACACTTACAGGTCACAACCAACCAACATCTCTGAATAACGTTGATACACGAACGAGTGACAGGACATCTGGCGCTTTTATAACGCACTAAAGGTCAGCATTTAGCAGTACTCGTCCATGGTGCAATGTATATATTATATTATTGCATGCCACTTTTCTAGCGCGCAACAAATATAGTCAGACTCGCTAAGAGGGTGCGAAACTGCGAAGGAATGCGCAAGCACCCCACTGGGCACCCCTAAAGGGCATTTAAAATCATGATATGGGAAATTTATTTCAAAATATCTATGCATAAGTCAATTTGAATAACAAAACATGTAGGCATATTCTATAAGAAGTTGAATTTATCCAACGGAAGATAAAAAATAGTTATTTACACTGTACTTAACCGTTTATACAATTCATAGTTAAAACGTAAATCAATACCTTCTTGTTATTCCACCATTAATAACATCGTTACAGTTGCTTGAATGATATTAACATCAACATGTAATGGTGCAAAGCGCTCCAATATGAACGTTACCACATGCAGGACTCATTAGCTATATATGCCAAATTGATTTTATGAATACATTTAACATTATTATTATTATTATATTATTATTACTATTATTATTAAGATTAATTGAAATTAACATGATTATAACTCACGAAGAATGGCAAAACTATCCGTGAAGTTTCAAGAAGATTGAACTAATTTGAATTTTCATTATGTCGGCATGTTAATTGTTAGATGAGCTGTATTGCGAAAGTAACACCACAATAACAAAAAGGGTATCTTTAATAAGCGCACTGAAGTTGTGGTGTATGCTGTTACGAGTTACTTTCTAGGGCAGTGCTTAAAGTGGGCCGGTATGAACCGGGCACGCATCCGAAAGGAAATGAGCCGGTATAGCATACCGTTTATAGAACTTGTTAAAATTTCATTGATTGCTTTGCTGTCATCCAGATCGCCATTACAGGACTTACTTAAAGCTTCATTATTTTTTTCAACAATGGATACCATTTTCACACCCCTAGCAGCGCTGTTCGTTTGTCCCAAGTGTAATAAGACGTCTCACTCTCAACACCCGTCACCAGTGAACCCGAGCACTTGATATTCTGTCCTTGTCTAACCGAAACTTGATAACTTACTAACGCAATAATGATGTTTAGAATAAGAATGATATATTTGAAATTTATAATTCGATAAGTTAAGATATTTGAATCATGCATTTAACATTCATAGCTCAACGGAATGTTTCTTCTACTGATTAATTATTACTTTTATTCGGTTTATTTGAAAATGCATACGCCGCAATCACAAATGGAACCATGATATCTGCTGTATGCAATTCAAACGGCACTCTGGCCAGTTAAAATTCTTTATTAGCTTCGTTATGTCTGACCAGTCTCTGTATAACAATATTGTAGTAAGATGTATCATTCCTTATAATGAAGCGTGGTCAGCAGTAAAAAAAAACAAAAATACAGGCATTGCTCAAACAGATTTATTGACGTATGTAACTTCGAGTTCGATTGATGCAGTGGACGGTAGGCATACAGTAACAAATGATAAGGAAGAAACAATTGAGCCATATAGTTTCCCATCATGTTGGAATCAATACCAAGCTAATGTGTTTAAAGAAAAATACGAGTGGTTAGGCGTTTCTAATACTCTTGGTCGTTTAACTTGTAGTAAATTAAACGACTTGAAACTTTATTCAAGTTCCGGCGTGCCTTTGTCACAGCAATGCATTTCGGGTGCTGTAAAACCTTACGGGTCTACTACAGAAAACCAGCAGCAATCCTCACGAAAGAAAACATTCGAACACAAGAAAATCAATGTTCATTGTACAGCAGAAAAAAAATACTATTGGAGGTGGAAAAACAAACTTTGGAACTTTTTGACAATTAAAATGATGTAATTTTGAAACAAAATGCTGCATTTTTCGTACAGCATACTATATTGGAAAACGAGATAGACCATTTGTGGACCACCAACATTTAGTAGAGCTCCAAGGTACTAACGGGCTTGATATTGACGAATTTTACATCGCAATGTTGTATGCTCTGACATTATAACATATATGAGTAATGATAAAATGAAGCTTAGAATTACAGGGAAGATAATCAGTGACATATCAATAGTGGATATTGTAATCGATTTGTCAACTGCGATAAATGATAACGGTGTATTGAATATTTATATACGGGCAAGTATTACAATTGTTGTAAATGATGGTAACCAAACTTTTAAAGGCAGTGATGACAATGACATTTATACATTATTTTTGAATTAGTGGAATTTGCAGATTAAATAGCAGACACCATATTCAACGTCCTCCTGGAATGTCTCAGAAGGAATGGTTTTGATGCAAATTGTCTTCGAAATTAATGGTTAGCTACACAAGCGGCGGTGCGAGTGCTTTATGTGGGAAGAAATCTGGAGTAGGACCACTATTACAAGAAAAATTTCCTAAAATCATGTGGTGTCATTGTCTTAGTCACCAATTTGGAACTTGTAACTTTATGCGTTACAAAGTGTTAATGAAGGTGTGAATCATTTCTGAATATTTGTCAACAAATTACATAAATTAAACTGCGTCTCTAAAAAAACTGGAATCTACTTGAAAAGTATACACAGGCTTAAACAATAACAGTTAAAAATATTGATCGTATAGACGTTAGGTGCTTTGCCTCTTCTTTTCTTGCGTCGAATTAGTGTGATGTTCCTATCTTGCATTATATTGCACACAGTAATAATGAATCTAAAAATAGTTGCCGAAACAGTAAAGAGCGGAATCAGTTTGAAGGATTGGCTAACAAAGTGAGTTGTCATAATTTTACCAAACTATTAGGACTTATGCACGATGATTTGCTTGAATTGAAACATCTGTCAGAAGTACTACAAATGCGTCAATGCACCATAAAATGTGCACGTGAAAGTATAAAACTGTTTAAATAAAATTGAAAGTTTGAAATGTTTACCAGATGACTGAGGAGAAGTTATTAAACGTATCGAAGTTGGGGATTACAGAAGTGCGAAAATGAATAGTATGGCTAGCTTTCCAGCTGTTGACAAACGTCAGTTTATACAGTGCATTGTAGGCAGTATACAAATGGGAATGATTAATGAAGGCGATGCAAATCCGCAATTAGTTCAACAAATTGACTCAGTTTATGTATATATGATGGTATTAGGCAAGCTGAAAGAGAAGATGGCGGGATAGCAATAGTAACGAGAAGTAAGTTGCAAAATATATTGAAAAAATAGAACAAAAAGCGGAAAATACAGAAAGGATTGTCATAAAGTGATTATTAAGGAAATATATAACATAGAAAGTAAAGAAGACAATCCCAGCTGCATAGAAGTCGAGAAATAAAAAAAAATTGTGGGCAAAGAAGTCCCGAGAAGAAGAGGCGGTGGCAAAGCTACATACGGTGATTGAATTGCTAAACGACTTAAAAAAAGGCCGCGGAGGAAATACAAAGGCTGAAACAAGAAAACCAGGAACTTAGAGTAAATATACAGGCTCTAAATGAAGAAAAGTTGTACTCGACAGTGACAAAAAGAACGCAAAATAGGAAAAGTATTGGCACTCAAAGCTTCAACATCTCAAATCGTTTTGAGGATTTCGGAATTCAAGAGAAAGAATCCAGTGCTGAAGAAAAAAGTTTTGTTGAACCACAAAGTGTTCAAAACAAAATACTAGATAATAAATAAACAGCAAAAGAAAACAGACGGAAACAACGGGAAGAAGAATAAAAAGGACGCAAATAAGGTTATGGTGTATGGTGATTCCATAATTAAAGATGTCACAATAAAAGTGAAAAGATAAAGGTAAAAGTACTTAGGGGAATAAAAGCGGAATATTTACCAAATATACTGGTAAAATAAACAAGTAAAAAGAAGCAAAAACAGTAGTGCTGCATGTTGGAACAAACGATATCACAAGATTTAAGAGTGCTGATGAAGTGGTGGGGGAAGTGTACTCTGGTAATCAGGACTGCAAAACAGTGCTTCCCAGTGGCAAAAATTGTGGTAAACTGTGTTTTACGAAGAAGAGACGTGGAGTTAAAACACATAAAAGACATCAATGCAGGAATTCAGTGGGCCTGCAATGTATTGCATGCAATTTTTGTTGATGTAAAATTTCTCTTAGATGATATTTGTATAGGTAGAGATGGATTGTATCTAAACAGAAAAGGAGCCTTTGTGTTAGGTAAGACAATAGAAAAAGTTGTAAATATATCCATGAAACAGGGAAACTGATAAAGATAATAGAAGGTGAAAATAGTAACAATAATTTTCAAGAAACAAATAACTTTATTGTAAACTCAATTGAGAAACAAGGTAGTGTAATAGATAAACTGGAGGGTAATTTAGGACATAATACAAGAAAAAAGATAAAGAAACAAAGGATAAAATTGGGAAATATTTAGTATTGTTTCATCAAAGTGTCCAATATATTAGTAATAAAAGGGTATTTATTGAAATCAATTTAAATGAGGTAGAACCAGATATGGTATTAACCGAGCATGGTCTAAAAACGGAAGTAGTATGAGGCATTATTTTATATCACAACACTGTGAATGCCAGAGTGATTGTAGTGCAAATTAATATTATTGTATGTACAGGATTTTAAATGTTTGTTAGCCATAAGTATTGTTAGGAAATAAGTTTACACGGCCTCACTGAAACTGACAATAGAAGTGGGTAACAATAAACCGAGGTGGTGAGTTGTTTATCACTACGAAAAGACAAACAAATGACGTCAGGGTAGCGTACCTTTTTTTAGAAATGGAGGGAACATCTTCCCTAGAGTATATATGTTAGCAGCAGTGATTGACTGACAAAATAGACGCTAAAGTGGGCGAGATTTGGTAACCAATAGCAGCTCTATTATAATGTTTAGGCAATTCGGGGAGGAGTATATATTCTCGAGCCATAAGCATGTGTCGCGCAGTTCTAAGGAATCTCTCGTGAGGTGCACGTCATATAGTTTGGAAGAATCTCTCGCGAGGTACACGTAAAGTTAGTTACAAAATGTGAAGTGCGCGAAGTAATTGGTACGCGGCAACTAAAACGACTGTAGTTACATTCGGAAATATTGCAGTTTCAGTCAGGCGTGTATAAAGATTAAATATGTGAATTATTAATTAAATGTGACGGCAATAAAAGTGTAGAAACAAATTATTTTATCAGTGTTATTTTTTAGCAACAACTCCTATCCGTTTACACGCCCTGCATAGAGACACTTGCTCGACTGAGTTGTAATAGCTAGCCGGAGGATAAAGAACCCAAATTTAAAATAATAAAACAAGAGGCGCTCAACAAAGAAGATAACACGAGACAGATTACTGCGACAAGTATCAGCTAACAATTATCAGGGTTATTCATTAGGGGCATACTACTGCAGGCAAGAGTACATAAGTGGAGGTGTAAGCATTTATGTTGAAAACAATATAAATTTAAGGAAATAAGCTGCAGAAATTATGTTGCTGATAAAAACTGTGAACTGGCTGCAATTGAGATTATCCAAAAGGAAAATAAAATAATAGTAATAGGTGTATATAGATCCCGACTGAAGATAAAGATATGTTTTTTAAAAACTTGGAAGTCTTAATATATTTATTGCAAAAAGAATAAGCTAATAATAATGGGTGACATAAATATTGATATGCAAAAAAATAGTAAAGATATGCGAACAATGATGGAAATTTTAGATAGACAAAATTTAGTAGTGAGAATTAACGAACCCACCAGAGTGACAAAAACTTCACAATACCTTATTGATAATCTCTTTATCAACCTGCCAAAACCAGAATGGGAAACTACGGTAATACAATCAGGAATAGGAGATCATTATGGGCAAACATTAGGAATTTTCAAACAGAAAGAAAAAATACAAAGTATTGTTATTCATAAAAGACAAGTTGGAAAAGAAAATCTAACAAAATTAAAAAATCATCTTAAACATGTAAACGGGAATGGAATGTATGAAAAGTATGATTTTTTAACAAAATAATAAAGGATGGGTTAGACAGAAATCCCCCCAAAACAAAAAACAGGGCATATGGTAAAAATAAAAAATTGGAATTGTGGATGACCACTGGTATTAAAATATCTATCAAAAGGTTGAAATTCTTAAACAAAATAAAAACTCCAAATCTGAAAGATAATTCTTTAAAGTACATTCATGATTATAATCTGATAGCAAAAAGAGTTATAGAAAAGGCAAAAAAAGGGTTACAATAAAGAATTAGTTAAAAATTCCGTAAATAAAGCAAAAATGATATGGAATATAGTAAATAAAGTCCAAAAAATGACAGAAGTAAACAAACTGGAAATATAAAAATAATGTAAAACAATAAAGAAATAGAAAACACAATTGAGATATGTAATATATTTAATAACTATTACTTAAATATAGTAAGTAGTCTTAATAATAGACAAAACGCGTCTTCACAAATTAAACAGTTAACCATACAAGGAATCCAGTTAAAGTCAATGGTAATTCCTGAGGTAACTAAAGAAGTAATAAAAGAAATAGATAAATTAAAGTAAAAAAATCTATTGGTTTGGATGAAATATCAAATGAAATAGTGAATTTTATAAAGGGAGAAACGATGGAGGTATTAACTCATTTCATAAACACTTCACTGTCTCAAGGAATTTTCCCAGAAATTTAAAAAAAAGTTATTGTAATACCAATATAAAACAAAACGGTGATAAGTTAGAGAAAGAAAATTATAGACCTATTACACTATGCAGTAGTTACTCTAAGATATTAGAAGGTGTTGCAGTAATCTGTTCGTGTTGTCTTATTTGCTGGGTGCCTGTTATTGTTTTATTATTTTAAGATTTGTGTGCTTTGTCCTCCGGCTAGCTATTATTACTCAGTCGAGCAAATATCTCTGAGCAGGGCGCGTAAACGGAAAGGAGTTGTTGCTAAAAGATAACACTGATAAAAGAATTTATTTTCACACTTTTATTGCCGCCACACTTAATTAATAGTTCACATCTTAAATCTTTATACACGCCTGACTGAAACTGTTATATTGCCGAATGTAATTACTGTCGTATTAGTTGCCGCGTACTTCACATTTTGTAACTAACTTTACGACGCGAGAGATTCTTCCAAACTGTATAATGTGCACTTCGCGATAGATTCTTCAAGACTGCGCGACGTGTACCTTATGAATGATTCCATAGAACTGCGTGACGTGTACCTCGTGAATGATTCTTTAGACCTGCGTGAAACATGCTTATAGCTCGCGAATATATACTCCTTCACCTCGAAATGCCTAAACATTATAATAGAGCTACTATTGGTTACCAAATCGCTCCAACATTAGCATCTGTTTTATCAGCCAATCACAATTACTAACACATATGCTCAAGGGAAGATATTCCCTCCATTTCTAAAGAAAGGACGCTAACCTGACGTCATTTGTTTGTCTCTTCTTAGTGATAAACAACTCACCCCATCGGTTCATTGTTACCCACTTCTATTGTCAGTTTCAGTGAGGCCGTGTAAACTTATTTCCTAACAATGCTTATGGCTAACAAACATCTAAATCATTGTCATACAATAATGTTAATTTACACTACAATTACTGTGCCATTCACAGTGTTGTGATATAAAATACTGCCTCATATACCCCACTAGAAACATAATTATAAATATTTACAACCTTTTTTGGAAATTTTATAATTGGCTTTTTAGTCTCCTGATTCTTGTAACACACGGTATTTATCACTTGCGCGTAACACTGCACACGCGTTTTACACACGTTATACATCTTGCCTTTTTCTCGCCACTATATACTGCCTCGGGTCTAATGTGTTTATATACCTGAATCTGGCCTTGCAAGTTATTTTTTATACATCAAATACTGTACCCTGAACTATTTAGGTCACTGTTACAAATTGGTTATATTTTCTTAGGTTAATCACATAAAAATTTATACACTCAAGATTTTTACCCTGGTTCATTTTGTAATTATTGAACACATTTACCAAAATATTCATCCTCTACACAAATATATTTACATCTCTTAATTCTAAGACATAATTTCACATTATCTGTGTGGTACATAAATCTTTGGCTTTAATTATCCTTACCCTTTTTTTATTGTTTTGAACTTTATATTCACAATACCCTTTGAATTATATCTACATACCCTTACATTCATGTGAGATTAATGTAGCCTTATTACATGCTTCATTTCAAATGTGGCTACAGTTTACTAAGAAAATGTTCCTCTTCCCCTTTAAACATTCATTTTTGTCCTGAATTCATTTATCCTTTCTTATGACATATACATAGTTAACCCTCTTACATTCCAATACTTTATTCTGCAGTTTAGCTCTACTTATCCTGGATTTGCTTTTTTTGGCGGTCATTGCAATTCCCTCTTGTGGATCAAATTGTCCATGACTAAACATTGCTCGTATTCTATGCTGTATCGTAAGATTCCAAAATATGTTCATGAATAGCCTCTTAAAGGATTCATATAAAATTTCGCACCCTGATACCATTTGTAGCCAATCTAAGGTTTTCTGATCCAAACATCTTTTAACAACTATCATTTTCAATGCTTCCGGTATGTTTTTAATTTGAAAGTACTCTGACAAGTCTGCAATAAACTGTACTGGATTGGAGTTTTCATTAAATTTTGGAAGTGGCAAATCACTTAAGATATAATTATAGTTTTGCATGTCCCTTATTCCCATATTTAAATTATCTACTGTTATTTGTGCACTCTGAGCTTCGGCATGGTCTATGGATGAAACCTCCGCGTCACTCACATTATTAGTCATACTTGAGGAAATACCTCTATCATTATTCTTTGCATCAGATATATTGACATCACATATATTGAGCCTTGAACTCAATTCTAACCTATATACAGTACCTTGCAGATTTTCTATTGTCTGTTCCATTTTTCTACTATTTTCATTTTGATCAGCTTAGTGTTTGTTAATTTCAGAAGTTAGTTTTTGATTCAAATTTGTAGACAAAACTTTGACTCCTTCGGACAACTTATTTCTTTGTGTTTCCGATTCCTTTTGGATTTCAGATATCTCCCCTCTGAAATAAACTTGCGCCTGAATTAAATCTGCATTCGTAGCCTCCATCATCTCTCTTAGCTCACTTGAAATGCTATTCATTCGGCTTCCTAACTCTGTACATCTCACATCAACATGATCAAATTTAGTATTAACCTCAGTTCTTTGGTTAGATATTTCCCTGTTCATATCTGACACTTTCTTTGAAAATTTTCCTATCTCACTTGCTATTATTTCCTGATTTTCTTTTCTCATTCTTGTCATACTACTATCTAACTCCATAAATTTCTTTTCAATTTCTTCCCTGTTTTGATCTAATTTTTGCTCTAATTTCTCATTACTCTGAGTTAGTTTTTGTTCTAAAATCCTACCAATATATTCCATGTTTTGATTTAATTTTTGCTCTGATTTCTCATTACTCTTAGTTTTTGCTCTAAACTCCTACTAATATCTTCCATGTTTTGATTTAATTTGTTATTACTTTCATTTAATGTTTCACCAAAAATTCTCAGCATTTCCATTATCATACCAGCATCAAAACTGACATTTCCTGCTGCATTTACATCCCTTTGTAAACCTTCATTTCCACCAGCCGTTACAGTTACTTCATCCCTGTTTGGTATAATACTCTGACCCACAGGCCTAATATATCTATCTCTGTCGTCGGCTACCTGCCCTAAAATGTTTACAACAATCCCAGATGTTTGAGTTGACTGACCTGCTATACTATTCTGACTTTCTCCACCGATATTTCCTCTCTCAAATCCTACATTGTTTGAGCTATTTTCCGTAACCTGCATTGAATTACGGCCAACTGTTACATTATCCCCTTCCATAATTATTTCTTCAGTATTATTAGTAGACATTGTTTTCTTAATCCTTCCGCTTCTCAACAACATTTAATTTCTCACAATTTTTTTGTTTTGTTTTAGGATACACATACAATTTACAATTTTCTAACCTTTATGATGCTATCTGATGACGTTGTTTTGATGTCCAGCTTCCTGCCCTTCTCTCCTAGATGTATATGTCGCCTCTGCGTCGTACAACCATGGATCTGCGTCGTTTCACTGTCTTGGTGTCCTGTAGTCGAATTCCCCTGTTGTCTTCTGTTCTCGTAGTCGCTGATGTCCTCTCATCCGTCGTCGTCGGTCGTTCTGGTGGATGTTTCTGGGATCTGCGTCTTGTAGTTAATTGTACTTCTCTATTCGCTCCACGTTCTGGTTATCTCGCCCCTTCCTGGGATTCCTGTATTTCGCCCCACGTCCTGGGATCCATTTCTCGCAGCAATCTGTTCGTGTTATCTTATTTGCTCTGCGCCTGTTATTGTTTTATTATTTTAAGATTTGGGTGCTTTGTCCTCCGGCTAGCTATTATTACTCAGCCGAGCAAATATCTCTGAGCAGGGCGCGTAAACGGAAAGGAGGTGTTACTAAAAGATAACACTGATAAAAGAATTTATTTTCACACTTTTATTGCCGTCACACTTAATTAATAGTTAACATCTTAAATCTTTATACACGCCTGACTGAAATTGTTATATTTCCGAATGTAATTACTGCCGTATTAGTTGCTGCGTACTTCACATTTTGTAACTAACTTTACGACGCGAGAGATTCTTCTAAACTGTATAATGTGCACTTCACGATAGATTCTTCAAGACCCGTGAATGATTCCATAGAATTGCGTGATGTGTACCTCGCGAATGATTCTTTAGAACTGCGTGAAACATGCTTATAGCTCGCGAATATATACTCCTTCACCTCGAAATGCCTAAACATTATAATAGAGCTACTATTGGTCACCAAATCGCGCCAACATTAGCATCTGTTTTATCAGCCAATCACAATTACTAACACATATGCTCAAGGGAAGATATTCCCTCCATTTCTAAGGAAAGGCACGCTACCCTGACGTCATTTGTTTGTCTCGTCTTAGTGATAAACAACTCACCCCATCGGTTCATGTTTACCCACTTCTATTGTCAGTTTCAGTGAGGCCGTGTAAACTTATTTCCTAACAATGCTTATGACTAACAAACATCTAAAATCATTGTCATACAATAATGTTAATTTACACTACAATCACTCTGGCATTCAGAGTGTTACGATATAAAATACTGCCTCAAAGGCCTATATATGAAACAAATGCAAGACTATTTTAAAAAGATAAAAATTATGGCGTAAGATCAGTACGGATTTCAAACACTTAAATCTACAATACAAGCCATTCATAAGAAAAATAGTATAATTATAAATGCATTAAATAACAGAGAAACAATAATTGCAGTATTTATTGATCTTAGTAAAGCCTTTCGATTGTGTGAACTTGGATATTTTCAGAAAACTTAATAAATAAATATGGAGTACGCCGAATTACACAAGAGTGGATCGAATCATATTTAAAAAATCGAACACAAATAGTTGAAATAAATTATAAACATAAAAGTGGAAAAACGGAAAATATACAGTCAAAATCGGGAAAGTTTAGACAAAGAGTACCACAAGGATCAAAATTGGGACAATTTTTATTTATAAGCTACTCGTCCACGATGCCAGTTTTATGGCATGCCACTTTTCTTGCGGGCGACAAATGTGGCACGTTCTGTTTACACACAGCTTGCAAAATTGCACGATTTCGAGTTGCACCACTATAAAAGTGGCATGTCCACAGAAATGTTGCGCCCAGCGTTTACACGATGCTATATTTGTGCCGGTAATTTTTCTGCATGCCACTTTCTAGTCATCTGCGTGCTTGTATGGCGAATATTTTGTCTGATAATGAAGTTTTATCCGTAGCATGCCTGTCTCTTATTTTACTTCGTCGACGTAGAGAAAAACGTAAAAGGACGGCCAGAAAGTGTTGGGTAAGAGAGTGAATTTTAAGTCGCGAATATTGTGGGGTTGTAAACAACTTGCTGCAAGAGCTCTACGACGATCAAAATTTAGAATTTCCTACGCATGTCAGCGGTTGATTTTAATGATCTGCTTAGAAGAATAGCTCCTGTAATACAAAAGCAAGATACAATAATGAGGTCAATATCAGCAAAAGAACGTCTTGTGTTAACACTGAGATTTCTAGCCACAGGTAATTCGGCTTAAAATAATGGAGCGGCAACATTACCGAGTTTAATATATAACACGTTCTGCTGTCATCTATGTAATTAATGTGATTTTTTTAGGCAGCAGCTATCAGTCAAACATGTATTTATTTCTTATATTTGACACAACAAGAACTAAGACTTTGTGCCGTTGCAAAGAACTGTAAGTATGAATCCTCATACTGCAGGAAAAACGTTAGGAATTCAAGAAGTATTTTTTGCCGTGGAGGAGAGGTTCCAAGGCAATATCGGTACATTTAAAGTGAGTGTGTTGGTACTTACCAAAGAATCTACTCATCTACTGCATCATTATTGGTGCTGGTGTGGTAAAACATAAACAGCAGTGCATCGTAAAATTCCCATTTTGTTTTATACTTGTCTTTTGCACCTCTTCCAGATTTCCCTGCCTTCATTTCGTTCCTTTCGTTGGTGAACTGAGTTCTCAACCGGTGGATTTTTAATTTAATTTCCTCTGCTGACATGTAGAACTCTATTTCTATATCATGTAACGCACTTTGTCGCTTTTGTTTATTTCTGTAATCCGCAGTGTCTACTCACCACAAGCAATCTTTGGTCTCAATCAGTTCAATAAACTTTTTTGTCATTTCCCTCGTCCACTTGTTATTAAGGACATTATTAGCTATGAATAAATAAATTGTCACCGTACTACAATAAATTGTTCGTATTGTTAAGGAAATAAAATGCACGTATCTGTCTTAATTCTGTATTTAGTGTAACACAAATTATAATCCATGTACCTATCTCTCAAACAGCTATTTACTATCACAACAGACGACATAACAAAGTTGCACGGAATACGCCACAAAAGTTTTCTAAACTGTTCAAGCCACTTTCAGATAGCGCAACTTTCTTTTTTTCGCTGCGTACACGAAGCAACCTCCTAAGTTGCACGCCACTTAGAAGTTGCGCGTGCAATTTTCCTACTTGCTTGGCAGTTTATACTATGCAACTCAACTTTTGTTGCGCAGTTCGAAGTTGCAAGCCATTTAAGTTGCATCGTGGACGAGTACATACTCTATATAAATGATCCTTTGAGTTAATACAGAAAAATGGGGGTACTGCAGTAGGATATGCTGATGATATTACAATTTTAATTAAAGGATCTTCCGAAAATGATGTTGAAGACAAAGTAAACGAAATACTAAAAATAGTAAAACAATGTTTCATGGCTTTAGACCTGAGCATAACTGTTAATAAAAAATGATGTATGAGGTTTGAGGCAGTGTTTTTAACACGTAAATGATTTCAGTCAAATTATATAATATATAAATTCAATAACAGGCCGCCATAAAGTATATGTATATGTAACAATATGTAAAAAGTGTATATTGCAGTCATTCTATATGTTTATATTATTGTATTCACGTGCAATAATGTTATGTGAATATATTACGTAATATAATTATCTAGGAGCTGTGAGAATAATAAGTTAAAAGTTGCTAACAGTGAGGTAACCTTGAGTCAATAATGAGTAAGAAAGCTTAACAGCATTACTTGTGATTCTTGGAGGAACAATAACGTAATTTTAGTGACAGTTTATAAAATAGCCAATCAACAACCAGAAAACGCTTTAGTTAAATAAAGGTATTCTATTGGAGTAGGATGAGCCAATCAGAAACTGCAAAGAGAAAATTCTACAAATTTAGAGTTCAGTTGCCTGCAGACAGAAATTGTTAGAATTGTTAGAAATTGTAAAACAAATAATAAAAACGTTTAAGAAATAAGTTGTAAAGAAAGCGTAACAAGTGTTAATATCACTAACTAAATGTTAAATGTATAGCAAATGAAATGCTTAATAGTGGCTGTGTTAGTGAATAAACAAACTTCACTCAGGTCATTGAACACCAGATCATTAACCTTACATCAGGTCAATGCCCTTAAAATGTGTCTAACATGTAGCAGAACAAAATAAATATGAAGTATTCTGCTATACGCGAGTGTAGTGAAAAACCAGTGAGTGTTAAATCAAAGTGACAGTGAAAAATAGAAAGTGCAATATTAAGAGGTTATGTTTCTTTCTTTATGGAGACTTTCAGAAAATATTTAAAAATTTAAAAGAACAAAAAAAAAAAGAACGATTTTTAAATATTTCCAAAAGGGGGCAAATTGGGACAGTGTTTTTAACACTTAAATGATTTCAGTCAAATTATATAATATATAAATTCAATAACAGCCCGCCTTAAAGCAATATGAGTATGTAACAATATATAAAAAGTGTATATTACAGTCATTGTGCATGTTTATATTATTGTATCCATATGTAACAATGTTATGTGAATATATTACGTAATTTAATAATGTAGGAGCTGTGAGAATAATAAGTTCAAAGTTGCTAAAAATGAGGTAGCCTTGAGTCAATAATGAGTAAGAAAGTTTAACAGTACTACTTGTGATTCTCGGAGTAACAATAATGCAATTTTAGTGACAGTTTATACAGTAGCCAAACAACAACAAAAAATCTTTAGTTAAATGAAGGTATTCTATTGGAGTAGGAGTAGCCAATCAGAAACTGAAAAGAAGAAAATTTTACAAATCCAGAGTTCAGTTGCCTGCAGACAGCGTTAATAACCAGACGCAAAAAGTGTCCTTAAGAAATATAATATGTATTCTTGTGAGACGAAAAATAAGTTTACGAGTTAAAAAGTGCAATTAGTTAATAGAAAGAATCCCATAGCTCTCTATATCAGTGAAGTGTTATTTAAATCGTGTCAAGCACCAATAAAAGGAGTGAAGTAAAATCATAATCTGTGTAAGCCTACATTCTTAGTCACACCACAACACTGCTAAGAGAAACGTGTTTCTAACATTAATCCTGACGCAGCCGCGGCAAACATAAATATATAATATTTAAGGAAACAGTCAAATTGCAAAGATAATATTTTCTTAAACTTTGGGCAAAGGTCACCTGAAAGTATATTTGGGGTGAAGGCTACCGGAAACCGTTTACTATACGTGCGGTTGCATCTACTACAAGTTCGGCTCCCCAACAGTTGAACTATAATACAACAAACTATCTACTTCAAATCGGCGCCCAACGTGGGGCATATAACAACACAACAAAACTAACAGTTTCAAATTGGCGCCAACTGCGTGGAGCTCGAGGAGACAAGAATTGGCGACAACTACTGAAAAGAAGAGATCAACGAACATCAGAAAACTCCAGAGAACAACAGATAACTACCAGAATCGACGAAACTATAAGACTTCACTTCACTAAACTTCAGAAAAACTCCAAAGAATTTAAAAATCATCAATAACATCATCCAAGGTCAGCAACAATTCTTTTAGGAGTACGGTGCACGCAGTCAACAATTCAACAAAAATCTACGTGGGAGCACCGGAATAAAAAGGTTTACTGTAACAGCCAGAACAAAAGGTCAGAAAATTCCAGTATTATATGTATAATAATTGTAAAGATAGTTAAGAAAATATATTTTTATTAAGATATTTTCAAGCTGTTAAGAAGCAGTAAATTAATATTGAGCGATTCCAAACTAAATATTACCAAAAAAAATGGAAACAGAAGCAATGGAAATATAAACTTTATGTGCATTTTAAAAGCATTATCTGACTTAAGTAATGATATAGCTGAAATGAGAGTAGGGTTAAGAAATACGAAAACTGAAAGGGATAAAAATCTAACTGAAACTAATAATAAGTTAACTGAAACTAATACAAAGCTGAAAATGGAGTTAAGTAATAAAATAACTGAAACTAGTACAGACATGTGTAATAAATGAACTGAAACTAGTACAGAGCTGAGAAAAGAAACTAATAATAAATTAACTGAAACTAATACAGAGTTCAGAAAAGACTTTAATAAGGCAAATGAAACTAATACAGAAATGAAAGTAGAATTAAATAATAAGTTAACTGAACAAAGTAATAAGATAGATGAAATGAAAGTAGGGTTAAGTAATATGTTAACTGAAACCAGTAAAGAATTAAATAATAAGCTGAGTGAAACTAGCGCAGAGTTTAATAAACTACAAGAAACTAGACAGGAAACTGAAGAAATAGAAAACACAAATGCAGATATTGTGCAAATACAAATAGATCTAACAGTACCAAAGGTAAGTACAAATGTAACTCTTTCTGTAAAGCCTAATCAAATGCATTGCAATAATGCAAGTGCAGAAAGAAGTGTATAACCTTTGTTAACTAATAACATAAGAGACGCCACTGGTTTTACCATAGCATCAGTCTCTCAAACACAAAACAATAACGATGACACACATGTTCATGTACCAAATCAGATGTCAAACTATTATTCTGTGCTTAATGAATTACCTTTACCTTATTTTAATGCTTCCTCAAGTCCAGTACAATTTATACATGATTTAGAGGAATATTTTAAACTAAAAATGTGCCTGAAGCATTAAAGATGATACTTGTTAGTAAATGCTTGGATAACAAAACCTTAGAATGGTTACATATGCTTGCAGACAGTGAAATGAATTTTGAAACACTTAAAGTTTTAATCATGAATAAGTTTTGGAAAATAACTGTGCAACATAAGATTAGGGCAAGTTTATAACGTCTGTAGCACAAGAAGAAAAATAAAAATAAAATAAGGTATGTAGGCTATGTGTGGAACAAAAGAAAAAGCAAGTAAAGTAACTGGAACATAAAACGGGAAAGCAGTATAATTTAAAAAAAATGTATAATAATATATTCACTAAAGTAAGCAATTGCCAATATAAAAAAGAGAGTTTAAATAAAAAAAGTGTAATAAAAGAAAATCCATTGTGAGTAAGAAAAACTTTAAACAAATCTGAATAGCAACTGCATTTATATTGCATAAGGTATAAATTGTTAGAAATTGTAAAACAAATAATAAAAAAGTTTAAGTAACAAGTTGTAAAGAAAGAGTAACAAGTGTTAATATCACCAACTAAATGTAAAATGTATAGCAAATAAAATGCTTAATAGTGGCTGTGTTAGTGAATAAACAAAGTTCACTCAGGTCATTGAACAACAGATCATTAACCTTACAATAGGTCAATGCCCTTAAAATGTGTCTAATATGTAGCAGAACAAAATAAATATGAAGTATTCTGCTATACACGAGTGTAGTGAAAAACCAGTGAGTGTTAAAGAAAAGTGGCAGTGAAAAATAGGAAGTGCAATATTAAAGGGTTATGTTTCTTTCTTTATGGAGACTTTCAGAAAATATTTAAAAATTTAAAAGAACAAAAAAAGAACGATTTTTAAATATTTCCAAAAGGGGGCAATTTGAGGCAGTGTTTTTAACACTTAAATGATTTCAGTCAAATTATATAATATATAAATTAAATAACAGCGCGCCTTAAAGCAATATGAGTATGTAACAATATATAAAAAGTGTATATTACAGTCGTTGTGCATGTTTATATTATTGTATCCATATGTAACAATGTTATGTGAATATATTACGTAATTTAATAATGTAGGAGCTATGAGAATAATAAGTTAAAAGTTGCTAAAAATGAGGTAGCCTTGAGTCAATAATGAGTAAGAAAGTTTAACAGTACTACTAATGATTCTTGGAGTAACAATAATGTAATTTTAGTGACAGTTTATACAGTAGCCAAACAACAAAAAAATCTTTAGTTAAATGAAGGTATCCTATTGGAGTAGGATTAGCCAATGAGAAACTGAAAAGGAGAACATTTGACAAATTTAGAGTTCAGTTGCCTGCAGACAGCGTTAATAACCAGATGCAAAAAGTGTCCTCAAGAAATATAATGTGTATTCGTGTGAGACGAAGAATAAGTTTACGTTTTAAAAAGTGCAATTAATTAATAAAAAGAATCTCACAGCTCCCTACATCAGTGAAGTGTTATTTAAATCGTGTCAAGCATTAACAAAAGGAGTGAAGTAAAATTATAATCTTTGTAAGTCACATTCTTAGTCACACCAGAACCCTGCTAAGAGAAACATGTCTCGAAGAATAATACTGACGCAGCCGAGACATACATAAATATATATTATTTAAAGACACATCAATTTACAAAGATAATATTTTTTAAACTTGGGGCAAATGCCACCTGAAAGTACATTTGGTGCAAAGGCTACCGGAAACTGTTTACTATACGTGCGGTTGCAACTACTAAAAGTTCGTCTCTGCAACAGTTGAACTATAATACAACAAAATATCTTCCTCAGGTTTGAGCTTAAAAAGTGTTCAAAGAACATCAGAATAGATATTGATGGTGAAAATATTCCTGAGACAGCTCAAACAAATTTTCTTGGGGTGGTAATTGATAAACATCTTAGCTAGAAACAACATATAGAACACGTAACTAAAAAATAAACAAACGTCTATATGTAATGAGGCAGGCTAAAAGAATTATGGATAGGGAAGTCTTAAAAGATGTATATTATGCTCTTGTCTATTCTCACATAAAATAAGGGATCTCATTATGGGGGAAACACAAATGCAACAAATGTTTTAAAAAAATTCCAATTACAGAAGGCCATTAGAATTATTGCACATGTCGATGGAACAACTTGTTGTAGATCTTTATTTAAGAATTTGAATATTCTAACTGGTCCATGCATATATATTTATGAAAGTATAAAATATATAATACAAGGAAGTATATATATATACTTCCTTGTAATGTACATTCATATGATGTGAGAAACGAAGCAGATTATTTTAGGATCACACTTAGGGGCACTCTTAATAATAGGGCTATTGAAAATATTGCGAAAGATATGTGTAATAGTCTACCTAAAAATAAAACAATGCAATATTAAGTGTATAAAAGATACCTAACAGAGCAAGCTTTTTGTGGTATTGATGAGTATAAAAATGTAAACAATATATGACATGTTCGACCTCTATGTAATGTAAATATAAATCGTTATGTGTATTTTTATCAGATGACGTATCCTAAGTATGTAAGCTTAAAGGATGAAATAAAATTAAATGAAAGTACAAAACTCGCTTCTAGATTTGGATTCAATTCCCAGAATATTTTAAGAAATTTTGCTCTGTACCAGACAACAGGAAAGAAGGTTGTGAGTGAGAAATTAAATATTAAAATGTAAATATATAAATCGCCGTACCACGTAGACTGAGTGAAGTGGTGGGGAGCTACGTTGCAGCCTTTTGCACGTTGGGAGGGGGAGGGCCAAATACTACCTGGCAGGCTCAGTTGACCATGCTAACAGTTGATTCATTATTGTACATACACGACTAAATAAATCGTCTTTCTCACGCTGTTAACGAAAGAAGAAATTATAAGTTAGTTACTGCTATCATCAGAAGTCATATTACTTACCGCTATTATAACAGAAAGAAATAATGCTATAAGGTAAGTACTATAAAATACAACAGAAGTAGCAGCGCAGTTATTGCGTGAAGACACTGAGTGTGATGTTTATATTGCACTCAAACCATTTACCATTTGCAACAATGCATACAACAAAACTATTACCGCGAGGTAACAAAAACTTGTATTGATGTGTACTGGCTCATGAGCCTAGTAGAAAGATGGAAAACTGCATGTTATTTGTGAGAAGCATCTGATAACACAATCAAATCAGTGCACAAGAAACGTCGTAATGAGTCGTATACAAAATGCGCTCATAATAATTTAATTTTCATGTGGTAATGGATAAACGTATTTTAAACTCTGAGAATAAAGTGCGACATATGCTATGTGCTATATTCACTAAGTGCTCAAAATCAGCGAGAACTCAGTACTGAAAACTAAAGCTTTGTTTCATCCTTGCACACTTATGCGTATTTCACTTCATTATTATTTCTAATAACACCTAACTACTGTTTATTTTATGTTACGTCAAGACTTTACCTATTTTAATACGTGTATGCATTCCTTCCAAGTTTCACAAGACCTAAACAAATTTGTATTAGCATGTGCCAGCAGTGTAAATAAATGCGTCAACAGTGGAAGTTTTACGTCATACTAGAGGTTTTTGCGGCTGTGGGTTCGAAGGGGTGTTGGACGGTATCGACGGTGACTGGCTGGCACATACGTAGCTCCAGTGACGTGGTTCGTCACTGAGCTGTCACATGG
Organism: Deroplatys truncata; assembly: GCA_030765065.1. Classification (NCBI taxonomy): domain Eukaryota; kingdom Metazoa; phylum Arthropoda; class Insecta; order Mantodea; family Mantidae; genus Deroplatys; species Deroplatys truncata. Next base: position 234,060,016 of record CM060990.1, read on the forward strand.
GACAGGTTATAATACATCAACAGTGTTTCGCCACTATACACACCTTACCAATAAGCAATGCCGATGGTGAACATGGTTTTAGTAAAATGAACATAATGCCTGATCTTCGAAACCCACTTAAAATGACTACCATATCCAGTCTAATTCAATCGCCTGTCACTATGTTTCAACCTGCACCTTATGTTAAATCACCGTTGCTATAGTGGAGACGCAGCGGGGGTTGTACAACGTACAGGCGTAGCCAGGGGGGTGTTGGGATTTGAACTCCCTTGCTAAAAGAGTTTAAAAACTAGTAGCAGAAATAGCTCCATGAAAATAGTAATAGATCTTTCTAGGTTGGCGGCAACGAGATACCTCCTAATCGGTTCACTTAGTAGCGCTACATCTACGCCGCATGTCCAGGACAATATGACCAAAGGTGACAGCAACAGAAACTGTACTTCAGATGGCGTTGATGCAACCATGTTAAGATATCAGGGGCACGCTTTCGCTCCGGTGCTAAATTTGAGTTGTTTCCAAATTAGTGCAATATCTTCCAGTTTAGAACATAACTGGAAACCCAATTTTGGGGTGAAATAAAATGGTCTGCAGAGTTAATATAAAATACTTTACAGCGGTCATTAATGCTGATACCACAATACATTTGTCACTTAAAATAGGCAAAACATCCTATCCTAATTTTAATTGAAATTGAAACACCTTAATCTGTGAATATAAAATCGATTTACAATTTACATATTTCAACTCCAATTCATATTTATCATTTTAATTGATGCAGTTGCTTAAAAGATGGACCCCTACACATACCCCGTTAATAATTTCCTGGCTAGGCTACTGGTATAAAGTGTCCAAGACCAAAAGAAATCAAGAAAATCCATTTAAGAAGCTGTGGGCCCTCTTGTGAGTTGCAGATAACAATGCTAATTGTAAGTATCTTGGGCTTTACATAAACTTGGCGTACAAATAATTTTCTTTTCATGTAATTAGTAAAGTGAGCTCCGTGATACGTGGTTAATTATTGTATTTGAATGTTCTTTTTTCTTTACATAGGCTACTTTATGAGCTCTATTTAACGGTGGAATTAGTTTTTACCAACCGATTATTGCTTCTCTTAAAACTTTCGCCACCCGTGTGTAATTACTCAAGTTGCATACCGGCACCTCCTCTAATGCCACTTTAAGCACTATTCCAGGGTAAGTGTTCCTAAGTTTGGCCTCATTCAGTAGTCAGTCTTTTTGTGCTTTACTGCTCTATAATAAGCAAATTTGTAACAATACTTTCCTTGTAAGGTCTTCCATGTTGTCAGCCGTATATACAGAAAATGTTGCAATAGGTGCTGCTATCAGTTGAGCAAATGGAGACATTTACAAAATATACTTTAGTGGCAGTTGGAGAAGATAGCCCTGAAGACCAGTTGGGACAATTTTGGTTAACTTGTGCTCAACAATCAGCTGTAAGTTCTTCTATTCATTTAACTGGGAGCACTTTTGCTATATGAGTCCATTAGGCATTTTAAGAGATACTAATCATATAAGCTTAAATCCGATTATTTGAGCTTAAATGGTTCTTTTCTGTATTTATTGGGGGACATAAAATTGGGCATTACAAATAGGGATAATTACAGTGACCAGCCGGCGTGGTTGACTATTGGATTTAAGTTAATTTCCAATTACAGACATAAGATATCTTATTTTAACTGTATGAAGCCATCCTCTATTGCATAATGTTATGTAAAGCTGTCTGCAATGCTATTTTAGCAGTAGCCACTCAACAAGTATCCAAGGCTAGGAACTGGATTCAGCGCGTCGTATACTCAGCTTTCTCTTCTTCAGTCTACTGCAAAAACAACTGATCATTGCTCATTACAACTTTAGAAGATTCATAAAATAGTATGATAAACTTCTTTATCGTATCCTTCATATGAGACATTGCTTCATATTCTTATTCTTTCCTAAAGGGTTTATTTACAGTTGCTGTAGTATTTGCTATCATGTGGTCATGAAATGGTTTAAAGGAACATGTTCTTAGATATTGTGGCTTAAATTAGTAGTAGTAGTAGTAGTAGTAGTAGTAGTAGTAGTAGTAGTAGTAGTAGTAGCAGCAGCAGCAGCAGTGGTAGTAGTTCTCTTACTCGGGCATTAATATTATACTCACAAATAAAAATGTCGAAAGCACCTGTATCCTTCACTCAATTACTTTCTGAGTTTATTATTTTCCGTTTAGGTCCTCTGTCATAATGCCAAGTACACAAATTCACCAGTATCAAGAAGAGGCTGTGACTCAAGTTCTTTGAGCGATCAGAGAGGAAAACCTGCCGTTCAGGAAAGCTAGTCGAAAATTTGGGGTTCCCAGGGGCACATTACAAGATAGAATTCACAACAGGGTGCCTGAGGGACCAAGAAAAATAGGCCCAGTCACAATACTAACAGAAGAAAAGCTAACTCTTGTATCTTGGTTAAAGGACTTAGTAAAATGTGGATTTGTTCGAAATAAGGATTATCTTTTAAATACTAAGCAGCAAATTGTTTTCTCCAACAATCTTAAATAACCTTTTCCAAATAATCTTTCTGGAAATAAATAGTGTGCAGCCGTTCTTATGAGACATCCAAACTAGGTACTCGAACACTAGAGGGTATTACCAAAGGTGTGGTAACTGAAGAAGCTATCAGGAAATGGTTCAAAGACTTGGCAGATTATTTAAAGAAAATAAGTGCCAGGGACATTTTAAATGATCCACGGCGAATACTAAATGGTCATTCCAGTTTCAGCATGTACCCTATAACGGGTAAGATTACTGCACCGAAGGTTTGGAGGAAAATGTGTACGAAATAAAGAAAGGAAATGAAAAGGAAGCTATCTCAGCTGCTAATGTTCACAGTTCACAGTCAATGGCAATGCAGTTCCTCCAATGGTTGTTTTTCCATACACGAAGCCACCAAAGGATGTTGTAAGCAGTATGCCAGGATGATGGTTTCTTGGAAGGCCAGAAACTGGATGGATGAGAAGTGATGTTTTTTTATTGGTAAATCGATCATGGGGTACATATATATATATAGCTTGAAGTTAAACAAGTCCCTAAACTTTACTTTTTGTTGACGGCCGCCGAACACATCCCACTTTACCTCTGAGCAGTGCATGGACTGAAATAAATATCATTTTGTATTGCCTACCTCCAAACACAATACAATTTGCAGCCCGCAGATATCAGTGTGCTCAAACCGCTAAAAGGTGGTTGGAAAAAGACTGCGAGAGAGCGGCAAAGCAAGACAGAGAACGTAAATACGTTCTTATCCAGCCAGACATTTTGTCCCGTTTTTTTCAGAAAGTTCTATAGTGTGACACTCTCCAGCTTCAATTAAGAATGGATTCCGAAAATGTGGCTTATGCCCTTTTGATCCGGATGCGATTGATTACACTAAATGTGTTCAAAATACTACTGAACCCTAAATCAGAGAGACACACCGCAGTCTGAAAAGAAATTGATTTGAAAGACTGCGAAACTCCGGCTTAATCATTCGAGAAGTCAGGGATTTGTTAAAAGAAAGGAATCAAAATCCTAATGAAATTTTACATACAATTTATGAAGGAATGGAGAAATTTGGCCAAGTAGCTGAGGCCACGCAAATTTTGGAATCCGATATACAGGAATTTTTGAACGAATTACATGGCACAACCTTGGTCATTACAGAGCCTGCTCTCACTCCAGGGGCTGCAGCTGATTGGCCTTCTGCAGATACAACTGAAAATATACCTAATTCATTTTTAATGAACTGAATCTCCTACCAATACAGTTGGCATCACCACTTCTACTACTGCTGGCCATTCTGGGATTACTACTACAACGGATTAGAGGAAGCATTGTTTTCCAACCAAATTTTCTTATCGATTTACGCAGGAAATGCATGTTTTGGGTCTCCTGAATCCAAGCAGATTTCATTTTCAGTAAAGGATTCATCATCCCATAACAAGCAAACACGAGTTCTGTCAGCTGACTGCATTAAATATAGGCATGCAGGAACAATTAATTCCACCACACTTGAAATTATTTTCAGCCAAAAGATTTTGTATAAATATAATAATACACGTGGAATTCTAGAAAAATTTAGAGCAGAGAAAGCCACTCGAGTATACAACAGTCCATGTTTCAGCTTCACGAATATTTCAGTGTCAGTTATTGTACTAAAACGCATGTGTTTTTTTACTCGTTTTTTCTTCTCGCAAATGAATGCGAAAATGCGGATAATGTATGTGCGCTCTGCTTCTGTTGTCTCAGTTGCGGTAAACAATTCTAAACAAAGGCAATAAGAGGTGGAGTTCCCGAAGGCTCTGTACTATCCCCCACGCTGTTCAGCGTCAATGCGACTGATCTTCCAACAGAGTAGAGCGTGAATATAGTTCAACATGCTTTTGACGTGCTGTTGTACTGTACTAACAAAAACTCACACAAAGACTCCAACCCCAAAGAGAGACACCTCTGCCTCCTGCAAGAGTGGTGCAACCGTTGGCGATTGTCGATCAACCCGGAGAAAATTCACACCATTTTTGTAACAAAGCGCCGTTTTCACACAAACTTCCCCTCATTCACTTATCCCAGGCGAAGGATTGAATGGACTAATAGTTAAGCTAGATGAGGGTCTAGCCTTTAGAGAGCACATCAGGGACCTGTTGCACAGAACAATCGGGGCCACGGAATATTTGTACCTCATGCTAAGATCCGGGATGCCTGATTCCCTAAAGCTACGCCTTTTCCGAGCTCTCACAATCCACATCCTGCGAGATCTGGGGCATGGTTGCTGACTCCACTTTGCTGCTACTGCAACGGGTACAGAATAAAGGCATTCGAGGCATTCATTCTGTATGCCACTTCTTCCCCGAGAGACTATTCAATGAAGCATCATCCTTTCCTTAGGTTGAGGACGAAATTAGTACCCGGGCTGCAAAATTTTACGACTTATTCTCACCCCATCGAAACTCCAGAACACACCGCTTGAGGCGTCACCTCTTCCTCACGTGGCATGCAGACACATCCGGTAACACAGGAGCATTTTCAACATCAGCTAAGACTGAGCACCTATGCATTATACCCAAGAGATGCCAGGACTTCAAAACTTAAAATAGTAATCCCAATAATAAATACATTTTCTGGTAATTCATAACACACGGGGCTTTGCTCACTAACTTGCGGACGCTGAGGAGCAAATCTTGCTACCTCCTTTCACACCTATCTCAGTCACACCCGCTATCCTAAACCCCCACATCTCGTCAATAAAGTGCTTAGATCCTGTCAAGGGTAGGTACACGTTCAACACTCCTTCAGACTGCCCAAAACCTGCAAATATGTCGTCGTCTTCAAAATAAAGAGTTGGAAGCTTCGCCACAAGTACTCAAATATATAGTCATAACACCACAAATAAAACTAGATTAAGATCATTACCACACAGAACTGCAGGTATGTTCTACTCCAAAGGGGTTGAAAAGTATGCAACTGTCCTGTATAATAAAATACCACGCAAATTTAAAAAAACAAATTTGGAATTTATGTTTCAAGGTGTCCATAAAATAACTATGGTTGAGAGATAATTTTAATGATGTGAACAATATTTTAGCTACAATGAAATTGTAAGGTCAAATCACTGTCATTAATTACACATAATCTGTCATTTCTGCTATTATTGTATTGCTATTATCTTTGTCATTTATATTACTGGTTTTATTAGTTCAAACTTTTATTCTATTGATGCCATGAGAATTGTAAAACCTTAATAGGGAGATGTAGCGTATTATAGTATTGTAAATAGCTTCAACCTATTATCCTATCCAATGTCATCGTGCTGAATAGCGAATAAAGCTGCCAATACAACCAAACGCTATAAATGAAATATATGATATCTAAGTTCAACACATATGCTAAGGCTTTCTCTTGTCATCAAATATTTACAGTAATTAAGAATTTTAGTGCAATAGTATATGTTACCTGGGGTGACGGAAGAATTTTGACCTGCCGTGCTTGATATATAATTCTGGAGGAAATACAGATGGGCAAAATTTGAATTTTAGCTCTCAAAAAAATATTATAAGATGCACTATGTTAGCAGGGAAATATGACATCAGTATGATATATTTTTAAGAAAATAAAATTCTTGGCTTTACCTAGTCTGTATATAAATGTTAATTATAATGCCCAAAATAATATTTTGTACATTCACTACAAACGAATCAAATACACAATCGTAAAATCAGAATTAAAACTAAACTAGAAGCAGTGCCACATAGAACACTTTTGCATTCGAAGAGGGTTAGACGTTCACCAACTGAGCTATCTAATGCACTACCAGCTAGTTTAAATGCTTTAAGGTGTCTTTAACAACCGTGACTGAGAGATAGCTATAATGATGTTGTTCTGTAAACAATTCCAGCGCAATAAGCCAGCGTGTTCGCGAATGAGGAAGCTAGTGAGTTGGTGAGTGCGTTTCTGATGCGAAATAAAGTGCAGTTCTACGAGTGAGTTGGTGATGACAGTGTGTCGCACAGTGAGTGCTGCTTCCGCAAGAGATTAGAGACATCTTGTGTTTGAGTCACAAGCCGGTGAACCGTCCGGTCGAAGAGGCTACGTCGTTCTACGCCGCGAGTGGAATAACGGAGGAAATATTAAACTAGATCACATTGTGGAAGTGACAGTGAAAACTGGACAAAATCATAATATTACAGAAACATTGTAACTGCAGGGGAATTCAATACCATTCTATGCACCTTATTTGTAATATCATTACTCTCTTACTGCATGGTTGTCATTATTTTTATAAATTATATTATTTTCATTATTAGTTAAGGATTTTATGGCACTTCTGATATATAAACAATAACCCCTTGAAAGGGAGATATTACTTATTGTAATATTCTATTCAGCATTAATATGTCTAATGACATTATGTTGACCAAAGGTTTAATAAAACAAGTATTGCAATAAACCAATTTAAATAACACATGTATCACTTAAGGTCATCGCTGATATGCTTTTATAGTTGTAGATTTACGACTCATCTTGATTTTAATTCATTAGGGAAAAATACTGTCACATATACCTCCAAAGGATGTATTAATTAAATACACAAAAATGTTTAATTTCGTTAGTATATTCAACCCATATTTTGTTTACAATCTGAAAGCAGTAGCACATTTTAATTCGATTATAACTGGCAACCCTCATGGACCGTTTTTGTTATAGACAAGTGATATGTATATACAGGCGGCGTATTACAAAACTAAGGCCTGGTGAACAATATTTAACGGATGGTAAGCGTAAATGACGTTTCACGCCTGCAGCGCTGTCTACCGACTTCTGAGGAAACTACCGCAGTGTTGGTGTTACGTAGTAGGGCGTTTGCCAGTCGGTGAGAGCAGATCGAAATGGCCGCGACAATCGTAGATCCCACCAGTTGTGAAGTGTGCGGTGTGTTTATGCTGGCAAAATATTCGTCAGATGCGGACATCCATCGTGAGTTATGTCTCGCCTATGGACCAGATATAATGAGTGACAAACAGGTTCGACACTGGTGTCAAGCATTTAGATATAGTCGCACAAATGTGCACGATTAACAGCGGAGTGGTAGGCCCAGTATTCGGATCGACGACATCGTTGAGAGTGTGAACCAAAAACTTCGAAGTGAGCGGCGTTTGACGATTAGTGGTCTGGCTGATGACTTCCCAAATGTTTGCACAATTGACACTAAACAGCTTGGATATCGGAAACTTTTGTGCCAGGTGTGTGCCAAAACTGCTCACCGCTCAGCACAAAGAGCAATGAATGCGTAGTGCATGACAGTTTTTGGAGCGCTATAGACAAGGTGGAGATGGTTTCTTTTCCCGTATTTTTACGGGCGACGAGACATGGAAAGCGTACACTAACCCAGAATCGAAACAACATCAACGCAGTGGCGCCGTTCCGGTTCACCCAAACCAAAAAAGTGTAAGCAATCGCCGTACACGAATCGCAAAATCAGACTTCCGTATTTTGGGACGAAAAAGGCGTCCTTTTGATTGATTTCATAGATCGTGGGCTAACAATTACAACTTACGTGTACTGTGAAACGCTTACTAAACTGAGACGGGCGATCCAAAATGGACGCCGCGGTAAACTGTCCTCTTGCATCATCCTCCTGCACGACAATGCACGCTCGCACACCGCTGCTAAAACAAAAGAGAAGATTCAAAAGTTGGGAACTCTTTGACCACCCTCCCTACAGTCCCAACCTGGCACCAAGCAACCATTTCCTCTTCTTGCATTTAAAATGGTGGCTGGGTGGACAACGATTTCAAACCGACGATGAATTCAAGATGAGCGTTACCAACTGGTTCAAGTCCCAAACGGCAGACTTCTATGCCGAGGGGTTAAAGAAGCTGGTGCAGCGTTACAGCAAGTGAACGACGATTATGTGGAAAAGTAAAGTATATATGTAGTACCATATTACTGTCAATAAAAAGCCTTGTCTCATGAGCGATGTTGTTATTATGACCAAACAGACTCTAGTTTAGGAATATGCCTCGTACCAATAAATGAACAATTTCGTAAAAAGCACTCCATAAGATTATAACTAACAACAAAACCAGAGCATATAACACGGGGTTTTAACGAAGAGAAGTCAACAGGAGCTATATTCCTATACTTATAGTGCGTTTTCGATACCGCATAACACGCCAGAACGATATACAAGCTCAAAAGTCTCAAATGTTGTGACGCAATCTTCAAACAAATTTCGCATTATCTTACCTGCAGAAGATTTACAGTCATCACTAAATGAAAGTTTACGGATGCACGGAGAATAGAAGCGGAGTCCCACAAGGTAGTTTGTCGGGAATATTTTTTCAATATTTATAACATTACATTCACAAAACAAATAGTACCCAACTATCCATATACGCAGATGATACCGCTATCTCTGCACAGTTCTGGGAGCCCGGAACGATAGATCGAAAACTAAACAAATTTACTAACAGAATTAGAGCCTTGGCTGATAATGTGGAGAATTAAAGTGAATGCAGCCAAGCCACAGGCAGTACTTTTCTCCAAAAGAACCAAATACTTCAATAAAACTGCAACCCTAAGACCATTTGGTGATAGCATAAACTGCACAAACACAACCAAATACTTAGGAATGACCCTAGACTCAAACTCAGCTTTTCGGAACACACAACCGACGTTAGAGGAAATGCAAATCAACAATAGGTGCCATCTATCCCATCCCAAATTGCAAAAGCTCATTAAGCAAGCGAATGGGATTGACACGATACAAAAGCTTAATTAGGCTAGTCATTACGTACGCTGCCCCTGCGTGGAGCTACTATGCCCAAACGCACAAAAAGAAACTACTAGTCTCCCACTACAAATAAAGCCATTAGAATTATTATGAAGGTCCCCAGAACAGTCCCATTGGACTTACTCCATGAAGATACCAAAATGCACACTATCGAGGAATTCATCAAAATGCTTTCTGACAGTACGTGTAAGCAGGTCCAGAACAATCACAACCCAGCCAACCGTGAACTGAGAAGATATGACATAACCTCATATAAGCATAAAGAGCACTGTGTTTAAAAGAAAAGTCCCTTCAAACTGCAGATGATAATGTAGCCATCCTTAAGTACGTTAATAATATAGTCCCAACATAACCTGGCATTCCTATCAGTTGCCTACATGCTCCAGGGAGGATAATTCCCCTCCCTGGGCGGGTCGGGAAAACGGGCAGTCCCAACACTACGACGACCAGTAAAGCACAGGGACAAGAGTGGCAGATGAATGTAATAGAGAAAGAGAAAAGAAAACAAAAAAGGAAATACATAAAATAAACCTTTAAAACATTAAATAAACACACAAACAAAATGAAGAATACAACACATAATCAATATAATAAAGGAATAACAGAACTGTATGTAAATAATATGATATATAATAAATATAAACAACGTGTAGATAATCTTCCTTTCACGTAAATACTCTTCCCTAGTTGGTTTCAGGACCATCAGCAGCACGCTGAAGAACCCAGGAAGACTCACTTCCTTTTCGGTTGAAGCCTCACTCAACGGTGTACTTTTTTCCTATCTTAGCAGGATAACCCAACCCTACTTACATCTGCATGAGCATGAACATCACCATTACCAATAGACCCTGGTCTGGGCATCTGCCAAAATTAAATTACATTGAGTTTTATTTATGGACGCTCTTTAACTGCTGTGGTCCTTGGCGTCTCAATCTACATTGGGCATGAAAGACCGAACATTTTTCTCAGAGGCCTCTTTATCAGGCTTGAAGTTCTTTCACCTGACGTAAATATACACACGTGATCACCGACTTTACTTCCCTTCCGAAGGAAGTCATGCTAAGAATCTTTACGCCCGAAAATGTTCATCGCCCTCCGCGAGGCATCTGCCAAGGCTAGTCTTAATTCGCCACTCTGTCTGCATACTCCCTTGTGTTCAGGCGTCTTTGTAGTAATGATCTATTAACTTTCGGTTTGCTTCTTGCGGTACCGGACATCACACTACGCAGTTTACCATCACTGTAGCGTGCCATAGTGCGTAGTAGGGGAGGCGATGTAGCTCCCTTTCGATGATCAGCAGCAGATGTGGAGGAGACGGGGCCATATAAAGAAAGTTCCGTCATTCTATTTCTCTTGGGTGCAGTTGGCCACCCATGATTGGGCTTCTTAATCATTATTTTTTCTGGTTGTATTATTATTGTATAATATGTCAGTTTTACGTCATCGGTTGTCTTGAATGTATCATCCACAGGGTTACATTTATGTTAATAAGTGGCAAATCTGGCTTGCGCATTCGAGCTCTGACAAACGTGGACCACGGATCACCATCAACCTGAAGATACAAGCGCACTTCTTGGCGAAAAGTCGGTATGTTCGATGCCTTCTAGACCACGGCATACAAGACAGGGAAACAGAAAATCATTTATTAATCTTGACGCTGGTCGTTGAATTTTAAGCTTATACGTAACAGTAATTACGTAGCACATCCAAACTTTGAGGAAAATTAATCTTTTTGGGAAAAGTTAAATTGAGTTTTATTTATGGACGCTCTTTAACTACTATGGTTCTTAGCGTCCCATTCCATATAAGGCGTGATGGACCGGAAGTGTTGCTCCGATGACACTTTATCAGGTTTGAGGTTCTTTACGTGCCGTAAATCTACGACACGGGACCACCGGTTTTACTTTCCTTCCGAGGGAAGGATGTTAAGGATTTTTACGCCCGAAAAAATCTATCGCCCTCCGCCGGTTTTGAACCCGCGACATTGCAAACCAGAGGCTAGAATGGTACCCCTAAATATGGAGGACGACACTTTTTGACAAGCAAAGTTCCAGTACTTTGATACATTATACAAAAATGAGAGAAATGTCTTGTGAAATAAGACCAGTAGTAGAGATATGGGTGTATTAGCTGAATATCGTGGTCTGATCCGGAAAATATCTGAGAGAACAGAACCTAATTTGTATGTCCCACCTTCTCCTAGATTCCTCCCTTCCATTCTTCATGTTTTATAGTTCACGGTGTACTCCTCAATCTCCTAGATGTGCATTGATTGGTCGATGAGGTTTATGAGTTCCTTTTAGGTGTGGTTAATTTGAATATCAAAGGAAGTATCCTTGAGAATTTCAAAAACGTCGATGGTAGATTAGCCCAAAGACCGTGGGTTAGAAAGTCCAGTGCCATTTTTAATAATTTGTATAATTTGAATAATTTTTGCATATTTAAATATTATATATTCGAAATATGATCTTGCCCATATTTTTTTAGAAAAGCGTTGGTATGGTTTAACTTGTGATATCAGTCACCTGAATTCAATTTGATTGATTTAATTATGTTGCATATTAACGAATTAAAATAGTGTACCATTGCAAATAAACGGGAATTGCAATTTTATGGCAACATAAATCCGCAACATATCATCATCTGGTTTACAATTTTTATAAATTTGATCCTCTCTTAATGAGGCAAACTATGGCGTCAGACGGATTGAATATGTCCAAACAGGCTCTGAGATCATCGGATTGTGAGGGAAATGATATATTTGAAATATGCGAAGAATAATTGTGCACAATTTTTTTCCTCAATGAGAATGTTTCACTCGCCTTTTAACCCTCCGTCAGGCGCGCGCTTTGGTCGAACACCGTTAGTCGCGCGGGGCCTAGTAGACCCGCGCTATATTTTTGTTGTTATTGTTTGTATTTTTGTTTTCTTTCGTTTATTTGCTTTTTTCCTGTGTTTACCTTTATTTAGATTAAGCGCACAAGGCTTTCATTAGTAGGTATTATGTTAAAACATAAAAATACAAACTAAAATACCAGTACATATACGTTATAAATTGTATTACAGTAAGTATAAAGAAATACATTGGCATTTCCAGGTATACATACAACTTGTAATTTCAAATGTTCAGTTACTCAGAATCATCTACTATCTCACCCGTGTTTTCCCCGACTAAGCAACTTTCGCTAATAATTTTAGCATGTTTGCTCAAACACAGGAGGGTGTTGCATTTCCCACATGCATGTTTAGTTTTGCAGTTCATTTTGTCTTTGTTGCAGGGAGCACATCGTTTCCTTTTCAATGTGCCTAGTGGTGTATTTGACAATTAATCTACCCCGGATTCTTCAGGTTTATATTTTGTCAAAAGGCCTTTCAAATCACCGGGTAGATTTGATGCTGTTGCTCTCCTTTGTAGCTGTTGTAACAGTAAAGCTAAAGATAGTGCTTTCAAATACTCTTTCCTTGTGGAATATTTATTTTGGTTTCCAAGGAAGATAACCCTAGAATTAATACCTGCAATGTTCAAAATGTAAAAAATTACCATGGGCCACCTTCTCGTTGTTCTTGCTACATTGTATGTAGCACACAATTCATCTACTACATCAACTCCAGATTACTGTCGTAACGCAGGATTATTTCAGGCCTTTTCTCAGCATCTTCTGATAACTGTGTGGATGAAACATGTAGACTTGAGAGCAAAACTACTCTTTTACCACTGTTTGGAACATATGAAACAGGCGTTTCATTTTTTGTGAAGCCAAATATGCTTTCGTACTGACTGTGATCTTTTGGAGAAGTGAAATTAGTGGATAATTCTTTTTTGTTCTTTCGCACTGTACCGACGAAAGAAAGTTGTCTTTTGCGCAATTCATTCACCAGCAATACAGTGGTAAACCAATTATCTGCAGTAACGTTTCGTCCAGTGCCAGAGATTAGTTCAGTTAGTCTCAGCACTACAGCCTCTGCCGAGTTAGTTTGCAAATATGGTCCGTCCGGCTGTTGACCAGGATAAATCTCCATGTTAGTTGTATAAAACAGTTTTGCATCACTCAAACAGAATCTATTTATGCCATACATATTTGACTTGGATGTTATATATTGTCTAAAACCACATCGACCACGAAATGCCGGCAACTGTTCGTCGAGAGTGACATTTTGTCCAAGAGAATAATGGTTCTGACAGTTGTTCAGAAACAATGTAAACGTTTCTCTAACAGCAGCCAATTCATCTAATCTTCATTGCTCCAGTCGTGAGCTTTTGTCATCAACGCGAATACAGCTTATTAGAAAATGAATCGTTTTTCGGACGTAGCCATTCAGAATAGAGGAATTCCAAGATCATAGGTTCTCCAAAACTCGTGAATATTCTGGCATCCACCACGAAAAATTCCTGCCAGGTACAATAAGCCTAGGAAAGCTTTTATTTCTATTACATCTGTAGGTCTGCTGTCTCTTTCACGATCAAATTTGTGCTGCATACTGCTAATGTAAGTATTTGAGCTTTCGATAATCAAATAAACTATATCTTCGGTAACAAAAATCAATTTGCGTTTTCGCATTTTTGGCAGCTCCTACCACACCAGGAATTTTGGTCAATATATTGCGAGCTCTTGTCTGTGTTATATTCCAAGGTGTTTTTTTCCATGTTGTTACATCTCTTCCTGTAAATAACAACAGAATGTATTGTCAAGAAGAAGAAGAACTGGTATGATAAGCATATGATGTTACCTATAAAATACATGTTATCAAACAAGCTGCTTTCATTGTCTTTTTCTTCATCTGCATGCTCAGTTTCTGAATCTAAAGATCTCGTTTCGAGTTTATCTTCTGAATCAGAATCATCTGCTTCATGTAAGTTGTCATCCACGAACAAGGCATCATAATCCCAAAGTAGGCGATGTACTTCTTCCAAATTATTCGGATTCTGTAGATCGTACCTTTTACTCGTATTCATGACGAAGCAGTAACAGCTCCTTGCAATAGCAAAGCAATATTGTACAAAAGCTAATGAGAAACAAATCTGTCAACAATATGTAACGAGAGCAGGCGCGCGGGGCCTGGTTGACCTGTGCGATACGTAACTGCTGATTAGTCATTCCTCCAGCCAAACAAATAAACAGATAAGGTTATCGCTGCAGCAAATAATCGCGCAAGGTGTAATGTTAGATGTCCTAGTCAGGCAGTTGCATAGGTGCGTTCGTTCGAAAATTATAACATTTATATAATGCCAGGGGTCTCACAGGCCCCTAGCGACTGACGGAGGGTTAAACGCACCATGGATGAGTCATGTACGCGAGTTAGCGATTGACAAGTAGTGATCAATAGCAGTGTAAGTTAATTTATTTATTTTTAAACAAGGCACGCGATGTTATGTAGGTAGGAGTGAGATGGAACCAACACTGTTTCTTAACCATCTGGCTGTCACACAAGGATGGAGAAGCTGGCACGCCTGACGTCAAAGTTCTCAGCTTCTGATGCATAATGCTGACCTCTAGCGGTTGGCATTATATATCTCTCCCTTCTAGACAAACACCAGAGTTCTTATTTCTGGTCTTACCGACAGCATACGAGAGGCGACGGGCGCATAAAGGAAAACATAGCGAACAGATTTCATTAGGTGAAGGGAATTAAAAAAACCAACTCTTGAATTTCCTTTCAAAGCAACGCTCATCTCGATGCTGTTTAAAACATAAAAAATGCTATAATTGACAAAAGGAACGGGGCGACGTGATTTAAATTAAGTTTCTCTAGCACAAAAACAACTTTGTGGCTAGACAAACATAGACACGTTTTCCCTCTCAGACAGAACCCCCATATATACTTTTAGGCCTCCATTAGCTTTAAGTCTAGCGGCTAGATCGCCATAGCGGGCATAGAAAAATTCGAGTATACTTAAAAAAAGAGTTGCTTTCACAACTTAGTTTAAAGGTATCTAGAATATTCGGTGTCACTATGTGCGCATGTATATGCGTGTGTGTTAAGAGTTTGGGGTACACACGAAGGTGAATTGAGCAATAGCATTCCTTTAAAAAACATGAACTGTCAGCGCATAGAGCTGGAATGAAAGAAAGAAACAGTCTACCATGTCTTTCTCTACCCTTCTGTACGCAGTAGCTTTCCCGACTCACCTTCGTGTTTGTTCCCGACTGTAGTAGTTACCATAGGTAAGGACGTGGGAGGGAGCGACTAGTTTTGTTCACATATTCTAAATGCTGTTACCCAGGCTTTAAACTTGTTTGAGCCTCAGCCTCGCAGAAGCTTGCTTTCCGTTGCGCCCGTTGTATTCAAGCTGGAAGAGTTTCTGGTCTGATGAACTCGCAAACTCCCCAATGCAGTTAGGATTACTAGTCTGCCGTATATTGTATGAAATAGACTTGACAGAATAGCCTACGTGGTTTTGGCAAGACGGAATAAACTAAGATGCATAAGATGAGTATTATGCTAATATCTACCAGAAAGGTTATATGCGATAGCAATGTTTTACAAGAACAAACGGAAAAACACGAGGAAAACATCCACATTAACAGAATCATCTCAGCCCATTATTATGTGTTTTCATACTTGCTCTAAAACGTATTCACATACGGACCGTTTCTTCATTTGTTGTTAATCATAATAAATGCTCATCGTAAATTATTTTATCGAGATACTACTACAGTAATGGATTTTTTTCAGCTGAGACAATATTCAGCTGTTTAAAACGAACGTCGATGTTTATTGCCAGCCAAGGCATTGCGTGCTCTTTAATAAGGACATGAAAAGTAAAAAAGAGCAGCTTAAAGTGCATGTTTACAAATATGTAAAAAAAGAAAGGAAGAAACGAAGAACTGCCAATATTTCCGAAATCATTAAAGTAATTAACTGTAATTTGGATTATATAATCTATTTTAAAGAGATCTAGATTTGTCGTGGATATAGCTGTGTTTCGCAGCTATATAAAAGGATGTTGTATATAAGAATGAAGAGGAGGTCAATAGCTAGGCATACATTACACAAAAAATAAAGATACAGGTTTCATTCATTTAATTAATATCTGAAAAAACATATTATTGCTATGAAAGTCATTAAAACAATTGAAGAGTACAAGGGAAAACAATCAAAGTCCACTTTTTAATATTTTCCAATAATTTAATTTGAAGTTTAAAAACGAAACAGATTAAGCACATTAGACATAAAGAAAACCTTTTTTACTAGAACAATTCTCAGGTGTTTTTCTAACAAGCCCTTCTTTTTAAATTAGTGTCACATATTATAGGGTCCTGTTTATTAACAATGAAAACTCAAGGTACACATGTTTACAAACCAAAACAACCATAGTCCACCTACTTTATAGAATGTCTTACATTATACATAACTGTTTGTCTTAGAAAAATATAAACAATATTTGTGGGATATTATTTAATAATATCTATAAAAGACCAAAGAAAAAATGTAATTTCCACATAAAATTACTCATTGTTGACTACGGGTAATCTTGAAAACAATAACCACAGTCCCCTTGCTTTATAAAATGCATTACATTATACATAACTGTTTTCCTTAGAAAAATATAACCTATAAAACACCAACAAATGAAGTATTTAATATCTATAATCAAATTACTCATTGTTGACTACGGGTAATTCTGAACAAAACAAGCATAGTCCACTTTATAGGATTACATTATACATAACTGTTTGCCTTAGAATAACGTAACATAAAACACCAAATTACTCATTGTTGACTACTGGTAATGTTAAAAAATAGAGCTGAGTATTTTCAGATCAGAATATCTTCAGCAATTTTAGGTTGCGTTATTTGCCTTGGAGAGTGGAATTAAACTTGAATACGAAGGTTTTGGCTACTTTTCAGTCTGCGCATGGCACATTTTCTCAACAATAACATAGGACTCCATGGAGCTAAGGTATGTCACACATTTAAAACACCCAAGCTGACAAACATTTGAAAAAATAAACTCTTCTGAAGTAGTTACATTACTCTCACTTAAAATGTTTATAAACTCTGATTGTTTTTCCATTTCAGAGAGGATTTTGATTGCTTTTCCCCTGGACACCTTTTATCTATGCTGATTTTGTATGAATTACATGTGGTTTTTCCCATGTATGAAGCTGTTGGAATGTAGTACAGCATGCATAGAATCCATTGGTACCAGAATCTCAAATTTCGCCAAAGGTGGACTTTGATTGTTTTTCCCCTGTAACCTTCAATTTTAAGAAGGAAAAATAGGCTTCCATTAAAACCGAGCTGAGAGAGTTGTCTGACTACTTTCCTTAGTATCCTTAGGTGCTAGATAAAACAGACATTATTAAAATAAAAAAAATTGCATTAGGGTTTTATTCTCACCCTTAGCAACCAAATGTTTCGCTTAGATTATTCTTAGCATATGTCAAGGGCACCTATGTGATTAAATAGCTTGGTACTGAAACCAGACCCTTATTAGGACCGCTGACACCCCTGGGATGTAAACTATCCTGGCCCCACCTTGAAAAATATCTTACATATATTACTTGATATGAATTATTGCAAATAACTACATTTTATATTATCACTTCAAGCAGAAGCGGGAATTTCGTAATTTGTTTTCCGGAATACTTATGCTTGAATCCTTGCGTGAACGCACTTGGAAATACGCTATTGTAGAATGTTTCAAAAAGCAATTCAGTGATTTGTGGTTGCAGATTATAGCGGAAGATGATGTTGGTGATGAAGATATTCCATTTGTGAACGCATTGCTCATGAAGAAAATTATGAAGGAGAAAGGGTAGTTACTGTACAAAATTGGAATGGTTTTGTGAATAACGGTACTGCAACATTGTTTAATGAGTTTCGGAGTATTTTCGGAGGCACAACATCACAGATACGTTCAAATTATTATTTATCATTATGTTTATTTTTCGAATAAAATTCCGAAATTTTTTCAATGATTACGTATAGCCTAAAATATGTGTTAGATGCAGTTATTTGTAACAGTATTACTTTCTCTACTGCGTACTCACAGTAAGCAGAGCAATTACTGTGTTCTACCCAACAATTCGATACCGAAAATTCAACATAAATGCATGTTTTGAGCCCCCTGAATCAACAATCCTTAGAAAAATGTAACTGTGCGTATGTTT
Organism: Deroplatys truncata; assembly: GCA_030765065.1. Classification (NCBI taxonomy): domain Eukaryota; kingdom Metazoa; phylum Arthropoda; class Insecta; order Mantodea; family Mantidae; genus Deroplatys; species Deroplatys truncata. The sequence continues at coordinate 234,078,446 of CM060990.1, forward strand.
GTGCCTGCGAACAGCATAACTCCAAAATAAAAAGCTGATAAATACCATACTTGTAGTTTGGCTCAGTAACTTCCAAAGATACGATACAGGATTTTTCAAGAATATCACCCAAAATCAAACTACGCTTCAATGGATAGCGGTTCTAAAACTGTTGGTTAAAATACCACATATTTAAGACACTTGCATGACAAATAAATTGTAAGTAGATTAGGTAGACGCAAATGAGCATAAAAATGAGCAAGATGGCGACCGTGCGTAATCTTGAGAGTACCAGCTAATGTATCCGGGAGAGCAGAGGGTTGGAGGTGTTCGAGTGCCACTTCTAGGAACAATTTAACATAATTATAAATGGATGGGTAGGGGTATGCGCGTATGCACGCTCAATGTGAGGGCAAGCTCCTCTATATATCTGTGTATGAAGTGGCATAAAAGGTTTTCTATAGCCAATATATCTAAGCCTAACCTAATCTAGCCCCTATTCTATCTTCTCATCTCTATCTTAACCTACCGTGATCTTCTATCGTGTTCTCTCATCAACTAACCTAACCTAACCTTTACATCAACTCATGTAAACTTAAGCTCGGCGCATTTCCCTCGTCTTTCTCTGATTTGGTCGTGTTTTATTCATGTTTGTTACGTTTATAGAGTATTCTGCTATTTTACAGTACCTTCGAGCATTTTCCCCATTTTTTTCAAGCAGTTTTACGGGCATTTCGGGCATTGACATAAACATTTCGAGGGTAGCTTTACGGGCATGCTCTGAAGCAGTTTTTTGGAACATTCTGATGCATTTAAGGGTACTTTTAAGACTTGTTGTTCCCTTTTACAGGCTTACTAGGCTTTGGAGCAAGCATTTTAGTGCAAATCGGGGATGCTTTGAGTACATTTTAGTCCTTTTATGGACCCGGCGAAAGGCAATGGATCTTTTCGAGCGTAAAAATCCTTAACATGGCTTTCTTCAGAAGGAAAGTAAAGCCGGTGGTCCCATGTGGTAGATTAATGGCACGTAAAGCAACCTCAAGCGTGGTAAACATGCCTCTGAGCAAACATTTCCGGTTTTTCATGCCTAATATAGAATGGGAGGCTTATGAACCATAGCCGTTAAACAGCGTCCATAAATAGAATTCAATTTCAAGTCCTTTCACGAACGTTTTGGACACCGGAGTAGGTGTTTTAGTGTATTAGTAGAGGCTTTAAAAAGGTATTTTAAACACTGGAGCAGTAGTTTTCTAAAGGGATTGCACTTTAAGCTATTTTGTGTGCTTAAATAGCTATTTCAGGTTCTGGTACATGTATTTTGGGGACTCTGCTACAGGTATTTTAAGAACGTTTATGGTTGTTTTACACATTTTGAAGCCTTTTCGGGATTAGCAATAGGTATTTAGAGGCTTGGTACAGAATTTTGAGCTTCACTACATGTATTTCGGTTCTTTTCTGTGCTTTTGAACACTTTGAATACATTTTACTATACTTTGACTGAGATTTATCACGTTTATAGAAGTTTGGCACAGTGTTTATGATCATTTGCATTACTTTACAGGTATTTCTCAAGTTTGTATAGTGATTTGCTATGTTTTACAAGAATTTGATTGCAGTTTTGGAGTTTTTCACCCTTTTAGAGTGTCTGCGGTATTTGTTTAACTCGTTTTAACACCTTATCAGCATGTTGTCCACTATTACACTTCTTTTCATATACTTTTAAAGTCTTTTTCTAAATCATTTCTAACCTTCTGTATGGTGAGCTGCTAGCATGTGAACCGAGGAGGTCGTCCGTCGTGGTGTAGTGATTACAATACTAGCGTCTAGTTCCCGAGGTCACGGGCTCAACCCGGTGGAAGGCGATGGATTTTTTCATCCTTAGCATGATTTCCTTCCAAAGGGACGTACAGCCGGTGATCTCGTGTCGTAGATTTACCGCACGTAAAAGAACTTCACACCTGATAAAGAGGCCTCTAAGCACAATTATCGTTATTCACGCCCAATATAAAATGCGATGCTAAAGACCGCAGCAGTTAAGGAGCGTCCATAAATAAAACTCGATTTAATTCAGTTTAAAGCGAGGAGGGAGAAAAACTGTGTATGTTACAATCCTTCTGAGGCATAATACAGTAACCTAACCCATCCCGAGACCATCCATTTTGACCTAACTAGGCCATCCCGTCATCATCCATTGTACTGTGTCCTTGTCTAACCTAACCATACCAACCATTCTGACCTGAACTGGGCCATTCCTTATTATCTGTTCTATTGTAAATAATGAGAACACCAGTTACTGTAAAAACACACTTTATTTATCACAAGGCACTAAACGTAACACAAAGTTACCTTTGAGTAACTTTGGCACACACTCGGAATACAACTGATCCGTCGAACTAAATCACAACTGAACTGCTAAACTGCACCACTCTTAACAAGACTACTAGTTACAACTCACAAATAAACTGCACTGTCACTTACACCGTCACCTCTAACAGAATTCAACACTGACTGGTTCTGCTGTGGGCAGTTCCTTATATAGATCTCGCATACAAAGCAGTTCTTTAGAGAACGAGAACCTACAAAAATGGGCCAATAGGAATCCTGTGGACCTTGGGAGTGGCACACAATGGCTATTGTTCTAGAGAGGGATCGGACATTAGCCTAACCCGCGACAGGTAGATGGACCGGGAGGCACTCACATCGCCTGTCCCAGTAATTTAGCGCGCGCTGTCAATCTATTCTGCCATAATCTACCCTAACCTCGCACCGAACATCCTAGTCTAACCTAACCGCACCTATCCAACACTAAGCTAACTCATCATAACCTATCCGAAACGTAACTAAACGTAGCCCAAATGTAACCAAACGTAATCAAAATAAAACCGTTTCTACCCTAAGCAATACAATACTAAGCAAATCTGAGCTAGCCCCCCTTTCATAATTTAGACAATCAGTATGGCTAACCTAACCTAAGCTGTCCAAAGGTAAACTAATCAATTCTATCCTGACTTAGGTAGACATTCAGTTTTCTAACATAAACAAACCTCAGCTGATCATGAGCTTCTTTTTAGTGAAATTAAGGCGCTTTGTTCGGGATTATCATTGGAGGGTTTTAATTAGGAGGTTTAAAGTCAACATAGCCCTATTTCGAGTTTTATTTTGATTTGTTGGCTTATGTATCTCTTCTTTTATCTGGGCTTGAGACCAGCACTAGGAGTTACTCCTAGTGGTAGAGTTACCGACTTCCAGTTCCACTATTCTTCTTCATTCTTTATCATGTTTGTGCTGGGTATATGTGACTGATAGTTAAGTAAACTTCCATTTTCTGCAAGCAGACTCACAGAGAAAATCAACATATTAAGGTATGCACCATATTCTCCTATGCAGGGCTCGCAATGTCGTAGCCACCACAAGCATACGTAGATATGCCATTATCTGCAATCACCGCTCTGTCGTCATAAGATGATACAGCGGTTCTGTGAGCCTCAACTGTCCAAACAATATGATGATGAGACAGAATTAAGTTCATCTGGGTTCTTATAATTTCATTGCTTTATAGGCAATTCCCATGGCAGTCCAAAGTAATATAGAGGTTAATAGCGCTACCTTTAATAACCTTAACCTTTTTATTACACTTCCATGAATATTGAGTGCGTGCACTTGAGGTCTAAGACCCACAAAGCGTTTAATAATTTTTCCGTTCACTTCATCTCTAAATTTTCCCTACACTTTTTATTGCATTTTTAGCATTACCTAGATTTCATTAAATACACATGCAGGTATTCTTAAGAACCGTGTTCGAAACTTAATTCTTAAAAGTTTATTATCTGCGGAACTGTTTGTTTTAAAGAGTGTTGACAAAGCTTGTGTTGTAGTTATTATTACCCATAATCAATTATATAAACAATTAAACTTGAAGTAGTCTTAGTTCGGATCCCAATCTTTCGGTGACTTCCTTAATTTCCTTCTCTACCTCAGGCTATACCGCTTAGGTTAACGGCCTAAGGCATATATAGCTGTTTTTAACATGCAGAGTTAGCATTCAAATAATTTTCTTCTTAACGGTTTGGTTCGATTACATATTCGACGGCATTTACTTATAAATTTAATAACTCTTGAACAAATATGGTTAAGAAATAAAAGCTAAACCGATGTTCTAGGCTTTAAGTATCATTATAATAACAATAATAATAATAATAATAATAATAATAATAATAATATCCTAAGTGTAGTGGATCGAGTCCCAAATAGGTGATTTCCGATAAACTAAGCGTCTTCGAAGGCTGAAATAAAACTAAAATGTTAGCTATTATTGGGGAGAGTTAAACAGCTAAACACATTCATTGATAAAACATTACTTGATTCGATTATGGAAGCTTAAAATTTTTATAACTCGGAAAAAAGTACTTTACACAAGATTGGTGTGAAACGTAGTAGTTTTCTGCGACTATTTAGTATAACTATCTAAGGAATTTCATATTGCTTTCTGATGGTATAGGAAATGAAGAAAGACGGAAAGAACGAATGAAAAAGGCTGAAAACATAGCATAATAGAATATATAAATGAAACTAATTAAAGAAGGGAAGAAAATCGCTTATGTTACTTTTTATGTTTGCTAGTTCTAAAGTATTGTGATGGTGGTGATGGTGTTAACGATTGCTGTTGTGAGCCTTATGTTGATGTTTTTTAATTCTCGTTTCTTCTTGGTTACGTTTATGGTAAAAATTCCCGCTCTCGTACGCAATGTATATCTCATTGAGTAACCGTGGTGCTATGCGGGACCCTACTAATATGCACGCATTTCAATATAACTAACGCGTACTAACAAATTGAGGGGTTTCTTTCGTAGGTATGCTCTTCATCGGATGGTGAGTCTTACTCTCTCAGCTCTGAAAGGGCCTGGGTTAGGTACATAACCGTATTTTCCTCCTCCACTCCAAAATGTTTATAACTTGCCCCTCTGAAATCAAATGGCTAATCAAATATTTACCTAAACGAAAAGCACCGAAAATATTTAACTACCTTTTAACACAAGGCACGTACTTCACATTCCGGGATTTCACAAAAACCTCTCCAATTAGAACTATTGCCTACTTATTCTACTTAACACATTAGTAATCAATTGGAAAACGTAATATTAAACAGACAGAACGCAGCCATTATCAAACGCGGCAACCTCATCTCCGAAGGATTCGGCTTCTTGGTCAAACACTCTACAATCCTGCAACTACTAAAGGCCACAGAGATCAGTACCTACAGTTTTAATATACAAAATTCAACAGGAACATTACTTCTAGATGCTGAGCGGGCTTTCGACAAAGTGTGGCTTGCGGGAAAACTGAAAAACTAGCCTCATTAGGCATTGCTGAAACGGAATACAACTAATTGATAACTACTTTAAAGACAGAAGGTTTCATTCCTCAGTCAACAACAGGCTGTCCACCATAAGAGCCATTAAAGCTGGAGTCCCTCAAGGCAGTATACTAGGACCAACGCTATCAGTCTATACATAAACGACACGCCCAAAGCTACAAACACTGCACTACACTGCATGCAGACAACACTACAATAATGACGGAATATTTCAAACTACAATTAATATATACCCGTCTCCAGAACGCCCTTAGAGCACTGGAGAGCTGACTCAAAATCTGGCGCATCAAAGTAAATGCCCGAAAGAGCTAAGCAATAATGTTCACAACACGCATAAATCATATACTCCCAAGACACGATGTACAACAAATCACCCTGTTCGGTGCGAACATAAATTCGACAGCCAATGGACCAGGGACAAACACGGAAATACCACATAAACCTTACCACGGGGAAAGCAAATGTTTAACTGGGCAAGCTATATCCATTAATAACCAAAACAATCAACTAAACTTCCAGTTAGGTCTAACACTATATATAAAACACTATTACGCCACATTCTAACCTATGCAAAGCCTGTGTGGAAATACATAGCAAAATACACATAAGAGACTCCAAATTTTCCAAAATAAAGTACTACGCTTAGCATCCAAAGCGCTAATTGTCGCATCTGCGGACATACTACAAAATGAAACTAAATGCATATCATCACGGAATTTATCAAGAAGCTTTCGTTTGACACATTAAAATAGTTTACTACACATTATAATTCGTTAATGCATGACGTAGGCAACTACACCACAGAATCCAGCAAACACAAACGACCACTTTCATTATTCGACAGCAGACTATTCAATTTCACAACAGAGCCTACCATCCAAGAATTCCTAGAAACTTCATAAGGTCTTTCTAAATGACTAAGATTAAAATCCTTACACGACCTCAATGTTACAGATTTTCAGTCCTCGCGGCAGCCTTCGAGACCTTGCGTTACCCAGCCGAAGGCGGCTCCTAAAAATGAAAGCCTCCCCGTGTGTCGAACTCGTGCAGTTGCGTCGAGATTGGTTGGCTGCTTATCTGTGTGGTCACAACGACTAACGGCAACCAAAAACCGACGACGGCATGTCGAGCAAAAAATCTAGCAAACACTAGTTTGGACGTCCCGGGGATACTTCCAGTCAGAATACATGACGTTCCTCCCATACAGCGAGAAAAAAACCAGACAGGCCTTAGAAGGACGACTAGTTAACGCAAGAATCCGTTGTAGACACATATCTATAAGCTTTATCTAACTTACAAAGTCGATGTTACCACTACACGTAGGCTATGCATGACGCAGAATTACGTTATCTAATTACAGCGTTGTACTAATTGCGGAACATAATATTAACGATCACATTAATCTAGATATATGTATTTTTGCAAGTATAATATATAGCTGACTACCCGAGATTACTCAGGGAGAAAATTATGTGTAACTCGTAATTAACAACAGACGCGCTCGCATGCAATGCATTTTATCTTTCATTAACTAAATGGGGTGCTATGCGTGAGCCATGGAATATACACCAAAAGCAAAATAACTAATGCGTACTAACAATTGGAGGAGTTTTTTAGATGGTATGCATTCATTGGATGATGAGTCCCACCTCCTGAGCTACGAAATCGCCTGGGGTAAATGTGTAACTGTATATTTTCTCTCCAGTGAAAAAAATTATATACATATATATGCCCCACCCACGATAACCGCCGCGGCCTCCGCTATTTCAGAGTCATCGCCCGAGGCTTTATACGCCTCTTCCGCCGCTTCGCCACAAGGCACTGATGCTTTGCCGCAACCACCGACACACCTACCAACCGCCGTCACGCCTCATCAACCTCCACCATCTCCGAAACCGCACCTACATTTCCACAGCAGCAGCCTAGCCAACTCGTTTCGTGCTGACATTTGCGCAGCTAAAGAGACCTTCAACCATGAAGACCACCGTCATCACATCCCCTCGGAGACCCACATCACACTTCAGAACAGAACTGGCCAGCCGAGGACGCCTGAACGCTCTTTGTCGATTATACTGACCTTCGTAAGGCGGCTGCCTTGGATCGAGGCTGGTTGCCAAGAACAACATGCTGCATGTCGTTGCTGCTGTGCCTACGGACACAACAATACAGACTGCAATGCACCATCCCAGTGCCGCTAGCGTTATCCTGCTTCTTTCACGGCCAACTGCGCCCGGTACTACCTCCAACATCGCCGTCACTACAACGGCTGGTGAGTTGGCAATACCCACTACACCGGTCAGGCACATAGCCCGTTTTATCCGAACCGATAGCGTTAGCCAGAGCCACTGCAACCAGCACTATCTCAGCAGCCAGATTACCAAAACAGTCACAGGATACTCACAATGACGCCGCCGTCACTTCCATCAGGGTATTTCAGGTTATCTGAAGGCATTCCAGGGCCTCCACTCAAAGGTCCTGAACATCATGGCGCGACCCTCGGCCCCCGAAGACCTGCTGCATTCCCGAACCGCTGAGACCATGTAAAATTCTTACCAAACTCCAAGAAATAGCAGAAGCACCCCAGAATCTTTAGACGCTAACATCATCATTTAAAGAGCATCTCCACACTTTGAAGTCATAATACCAGCAGTTGGACGCGATTGAGACAAACTTCTGGGTCCTGGACAGCAGTACGAGTCAGATCAGGAAGAAATTCGATAAATTCCTCAGCAGGCCTACTCCGAAACACTTCATCTCAATACATCTGTAGAAGGTCGCCCCAGAATTGAACGATCTACGACGACGTCTCACCGCTAATAAATAATCACACCCCCTAATCCATCCAACTCCCACGCCAATCCCTCGACGGCAACCTAGGCCTCCGTCATGGCTGCAGCACCTATACATAACCCGCTACCTTACATTGGAAGGCAATTCAGGACATCAACGTTACAACGTTATGCGGGACTGCACAAATCTTTGCCTTTAATTTCTGTTCAAATCAGCGCAAGATGACTTTTATTTTTACATCCCTCTTCCTCCTCTCTCGGGAAATATGTCAACTCTTTCACCACTTCAACTGTTCAACTATCTTCCCCTTAAAGCAGCCACCGCAGTCAGCGCTCCTCAGCAGCCAGCATTACCAAAACACTCACTGGATACTCACAAAGTCTCCGCCGACACTTCCACCAGGGAATTTCAGGGTATCAGAGACAGTCCAGGATCTCCACTCAAAGGTCCCCTAGCTATGTAGCTGGGTACTTATCCCAGCCCTTTTCGAGGCATTGACCGGTCGGAAAAGGAATAGTGTTGGTAAGCAACTTATTTTTTCCTCTACTCAAAAAAGTTATATCTAGAATTATTTTTGTATCAGGACCGGAGAAGACGAGCGACTGAGGAGAGCGACAGCGAAAGAAGTGCAGAAGAGTCCGACTAGCTTTGCTAAGGCGAGAAGAAGGGATCAGAGTCAGCCAATCAGCAGATAGCAGCCACCGGTCGCCGTCATTGACCGTGCATCTGCACCGTCCAGCTAGCCCGCAACTTCCACAAGCCTTAGCTGCGCTAACCACGAGGCGTTCTCTGTGAAATCTACCACCTAACTAGCTTAGGACTCGGCTAGTAAATGCTTGCTTCGGCAGCCAACCGCTAGTAAGTTAGAACTTGTCCACTTGGCCAGGCAAAGTAGCAAGGCAACAACCACTTCTCTTCGTTTCTGAAGGTAGGCGTACATCTGGTGTCCGGCTCTTTGCTGCTTGCGTCTTTCAGCACCTTTCAGGGTCTCTTACTCTCCCACTAAACTCATTATTTTCCCTTTTCTATCTAACATGAACCTACCCAAACATCTAACTTTCTTAACGCTCTCAAACTCTTACTGACTAACTGACTGACTGACAACAGGATATAGGCAAGACCAGGACCAACCGGACGACGGTGCGTTCACGGACATCGCTGCGGGCGGCGCGACGGACTGTGGTACGGACTTCCCTTAACCTCTCCATCACCGAGGTTTCCATGTCTAAAATTCCTGTCCCATTCCATTCCTCCGTCTCCACCCAGAACCCTGCCAAACCCAACTCCCAAATTTCAACACCCCTCTCCCACCTTCTCGCTCCTCGTCTGGTTACTCGACATCCGCTCGTTGTTCCCCTACCAACATACGGCACCCTCTCCTTACCCTTTCCCCTCCACTTACCCGTCCCCGTAAATCCCGCACTCCTTACAACTTCCCAGATCCAAGAGTTCCAACCTTCGTCCCTCTACGTGTACCCCCTTCCCGGCTTGATCCTCTGACCTCACCTAAAACCTCTTCCAATCCTAGATCCAAGGCCTTTCTAAACCTTCCATCTCTGCCCATCGGCCCAACCTAGATCCTCTTTCCGACCCGAACCTCAACTTGAACCCCCTCCCAACCGATCCTTAACCTGAACCTCTTCTTGACCCGATCTTCTATCTGTACCCTCTTTCCGACACAACCTGTAACCCGGACTGTCTTCACAGCCCAACTCTCAAGCTGATCATTCCTCCCAATTAAATTTAGTTCTATTTTGATCGATCTTTAACTGCTATGGTCCTTAGTGTCCCATTCCATATTGGGCATGAAAGACTGGTGATTTTGCTCAGAGGCCTCTTTATCAGGCTTGAGGTTCTTTTACGAGACTTAAATCTACGACACGGGACCACCGGCTTTACCTCCCTACCGAACGAAGCCATGCTAAGGAGGTACGAATATGTGATCTTAATCGCATTAAAAAACGAAAAGGACTTTGCTTACCAGTTCTATGGTAATGAACATTTTCTTGTGGAAATATAGCCTTAATTTTATTTGCACATTTCTCAGAACTACTACCACTTTGTAGCATAGCAAGCCCACTTGACATTTTGTCAGAATCGAACTGAATACCATTCCGAATACTTTCTGTTTGGCACCAACAAGAGCTGAGTATAAGAAGGAACCGTAATCAGTACGCACTGGCGAACAGTATGCATTGTTAATTGCATGATCTGGCGGACTGCTTTATTATGGAAAAGCGGAACCGTGAGCCCATGTGCCACAACAGAGAATGTGACAATAGCTTTTAATAAAATCTGTAGTGTAGATACCTGCCGCTCATTTGTTTATGAGTGTTACTCCTAAAATTAATGTTGCCAACAAGTGTTTTCATCGTAAAAATGTGATTGCAATGCTCGGTAATTTTATGCTGTTATAATAAAGCAGACGTGAAATACAGACCTAAACAACTTAACTGCTCCCTTCAATTCAACAGGCGGAGATGAATGCCTGCATTAACCAGGTAAAACGTGTTACCCGATTTTTCGGTAACCAAATTGAAGAAGCAAGGAGCTAATGTTCAAGTAACTGGACTTGCATATATTTTTCACGTCCGCATTTTGTTGGTGAAAAATAATTATATTCGACTTACCTATAATGTTATCGCAAACTGCGTTCCGCGCGCTTTTTCGCAGTTCAATATCTTCGCAACGAATTGAAATTGGGCTTACTCGCTTTTCACGATGTAAAACTCATTACGGAGTATACCTGGATGCCAATAATCCATTTTCGACAAGAGGTGGACTTACCCGGCTTTTCACGCTCTTTATAGATATATGTTATTCGTGCAAAACAAAACGGTGTTGGGAGAATTTAAGGATGAAACCAACGGAAAAATTATTCAATGCTCTGTGGGTCTTAGACCTAAAATGCATGCACTAGATATTGAGTGAAGTATAATAAAAGATTAAGGCTATTAAAGGTAGCGCTATTAACGTCTATATTATTTTCGACTGATATGTGGATTGCCTAAAAGGTAATAAAATCACAAGAACCCAAATGAATTTAATTCTCTCACCATCATATACTTTCGACAGTTGAAGCTATTATCTCTTGACAACAAAAGAGTGATTGCAGATGAAATATCTACATATGCTTATGGTCATTACAGAATTGCCAGCCCTGTATAAGAGAATGTGTTGCATTCTTAATATGTTGGTTTCTCCAATTAATTGAGTTTTATTTATGGACGCTCATTAACTGCTATGGTTCTTAGCGTCCCATTCTATACTGGGCGTGAAATACCGTCAATTTTGCTCAGAGGCCTCTTTATCAGGCTTGAGGTTGTTTTACGTGCCGTAAATGTACTACACTGACCACCGGCTTTGCTTCCCTTTCGAAGGAAGCCATGTTAAGGACATTTACGCCCAAAAAAAACCCATCGTTCTCCGCCGGATATGAACCCGCGACCTCGTGAACTAGAGACTAGCATGGTAACCACTACACCACGGAGGACGGTGCTGAGCCCACTTGCAGAAAATGGGAGTTTCTTTAACTGTCAGTCACATATACCCAATACAAGCACGATGAATAATACATAAATAATAATAATAATAATAATAATAATAATAATAATAATAATAATAATAATAATAATAATAATGGAATTGATAGGTCATAACCTTACCACTGGGAGTAACTTATAATGCTGGTCTCAAGCACAGATAAAAGAGGTTAGAGGCCTACCAACAAACTAAAACAAATCTCGAAATGGAGGTACGTTGAAATAAAACCTCCTAATTAAAACCCTCAAATAACAAACCTGAAAACGCTCAATTTCACTAAAAAGAAGCTCAAGATCAGCTCAGGTTAGGTTAGAAAACTCAATGTTTAAGTCAGCATAGGGTTGATTAGTTTAGCTTTGGATAGCTTAAGTTAAGTTAGAGTTTCATACTGATTGTCTAAGTTATGAAGAAGGGGTTAGCTAAGGTTACCTTAGCATTGTATTGCTGAGATTTGGGTAGGTGACATTTCGTTACGTTTGGTTTCGTCTGGTTAAATTTGGACTAGGATTCCTTACGTTTTGGTTAGGTTTGTGCTGGATTGCCCAGGGTAGGTTAGGATCTTTTTGTGCGAGGTTAGGGTAGTCGATAACAGGCTAGAATTGATGACAAGGGATGGTCTATCTACGTTAGAATGCTTGGTATTAAGTTAGGATAGTATCAGTTTAGGTTAGACGGTGGCTGGATAGAATAGATTATGAAAGGATGGTCTAGGCTATGTTAGGCTGGTGTTGGATAGCCCAGGTTAGGTTAAGGTTGACGATGGCAGGATAGAATAGATGATAAGGAATGGCCTAGTTTAGGTTAGAATGGTAGGTATCAGGTTAGGTTGGAATATGACAGGATAGAATAGATGAACGGGGATGGTCTTGGTTAGGTTAGGTTAGGTTAGTTGAATATGCCTCATGCAGACTGTAAACCATACACAGTTTATCTCTTTACGCCTCACAAACTACCAGCTCACTATACAGGATGTTACAAAATTGTTAGAAAAGGACTTTAAAAGTACATACAAAGTATTGTGATTGTAAATAAAATGCCCATAAACTATCAAAAAACGGGTGAAAATTGCCCCAAAAACTGTAAAAGAGTGAAAAACTCCGAAAATGCCATCAAATCTTGTAAAACATAGGCAATCACTATAAAAACTAGAGAAATGCCCTAAAATAGCAAATAAACATTAAACACTACCAAACCACAGCAAAACGTGAGAATTTCCTGTCCAAATATAGTACAATGGCTTCATAGTATTGAAAATTTTCTTAAAAGGACCCAAAGTTCTGTAGCAGGGCTCAAAGTATCTCTACCGGAGCTAGAAATACCTATTTGTTTCCCCGAAATGTCTTCAAAGCTGTGAAGTAACCATAAACGTGCTTCGAAATACATTCAAAATCTCTCAAAGCTAATTGAAACCGATGAAAGTCATGGAAACGAGGCCGTGGAGGGGATCAGCATACCGAGTAATAGTGGATAAAATCAGTGTGACAATCGTGAACAAAGTAGTCTTGTGCAGAGTAAGTGGAGGCGTAAGGACAGAGAAGTTAACAGGAAATTCAGAAATAAAAGCAAGTTCTACATAGCAGAAAAAGGGAAGCAAGTGAAAGCAAAAGCAAGGGAAGTGGCTCCTCTGAAACCATGCCGAATGAAATGCTTGGAAAAATCTAAGGAGGAAGGCCACAAAAAGTGTTTTGAAGATTACTGACCTATTGGCGATCATGATAACAGGGCGATTTTCTTATAAACGGTAAGTAAACCAAAAACTCTTCGTATGGTTGAAAACAGCGTTAACCTAAGGGAAACTGTTTGCAAATTTGTGCTTATAATTAATGACAACAACCAACCAATTTGCAGGGAATACTTTCGCAGAACATTTGGTGAAAGAACTGGATCTATTGAAAGTGTAGCCAGGAAGAAGTAAAATTCGGAGTTATTTCATCGGAAGATCTGCTCCTGCAAATAAAAAAGCCAAGGAAAAGTTACAGATAGTAAAAGCTCACATTTTCTCATTTCCCAGCTATGAGAGTCATTGTTGCCGAAAATGCAGTTCTAAGCGGCCTCTGTCATCTTATCTTTGTCTATCAAATATGTGCGATTTGTATTCAGAGTGTACAAAAACCCTGGTTACTGAACATGTATTCCAGATGCTTCTATAACCTTGATCTGGCGCTCAGGAAGCCAAAATAGGATACTTCCCACAAGTGTGATATACTAAAAATCAGATTCATTCTTTGGCAGGAAAAACCACAGACTTGGCAATTTAGGATCAAGAAGCACATTACAAAGCTGCGGAGGAATCATAGGAAGCCAATAAAGGTGGTAAAGAAATAGCACAGAACAGTGATATGAAGGTTGTGTTTGCCTTTTATCTGCAACAGTACTTGCCGATACCTTACCTTCCACATCTGCCTCATTCTATACAACACAGTTGTGAACATTCAATCTAACAATCCACAATTTGGTCACCAGCAAAACTACTTGTTTTATGTGGAATGAAACAATATCTGAAAGAGGTGTTATTGAAATAGCTTCTTGTCTCTATGAATACATTCTGCAGTTGCTAGATACTGTAGAAGAGATAATATTTTATTTCTGACGCTTGTGGGGACAGAACAGAAAGTGTTGTGGCTGCTATGTTCAGCTTCCTGATTGAGAAGAGACATAACATCCATGAAATTCATTACAAGCTTTTGGTAATTGGACACACGCATATGAACTGCGAATCCGACAGTGCTGTTATAGAAAGGGAGAAAAAGATAATAAAAATCAACCACCCTAATGGCTTATACCAGCTAGTATGGTCATGCAAAGGCAAGAAACCATTCCAAGTTTTTGTGATGGAAGGAAGGCATTTCTTAAACTTCAGCTACTGGATAAAAACCAGTAGGTCACTTCTGATGAAGAAAATAGACACCGAAGGTAACAAATTTCTTTGGATCAAAACTCACGGGCTTAAATACACACGAGAGTCCAGAAAAATATTGTTCAACCATTCCCTTTCTCAGGAAGAATATTTTCGTTCGGGAGCATTCCATCAGAAGGCGTGGAAACACTTTATTGCCTCTATCAGTACCAGTGATTCGTGATGGTTCTGTTTCTGTAAGTGCTCTAAAGAATAAAGATATCTTGGAACTGTTACCACTGACTGACAGTGTTTTCCATGACTATGGTAAAAACTTGAACGTAGACTATGTTCCCAATATTGACCCTGACTTACAGAAACTAAATGAAGATGTATGAAGTGTAAACTGCAGCATGTAATGAAATGAATGTGATAAATATCCTGTTTTTTAATTCAGCAAAAAATTTGAGATAAACTGTGTTTAATATTTGTGTTAGAAACAACTGAATCTTATGAATCACGTGAAATTGCACATTTTAATACTGCTTGTACATGCAAAATTTCAATTATTTTTCGATAGAATTTAGCGTATGTTCTTAAATGTGTGATTAAAAGCGAGTTGGCTATAATGAAATGTGACAATTAACTATACTGTAAATACTCCGTAGCTTACAACTTTGGAAATTTTCTAAAAATAATGAAAATAAATGGTTAACATTTTCACAAAGTATGTTGCTTAATATGAACACAAATACTTAATTCGCCAAAACAACCGTACAACAGACAGGAAAAATACCAGGTAAGTCGGTATAGGTAAAAAATAAGCATCGTAGTGATCTGAAAACAATTCTATTTGAAAGATCTTGTTCAAAAAACTACATCCCCAGGAAACCGTTTTTTGAACATTGCTTCACTATTTTGGAGGAAGTTACAAACGTTGTTTCCTCTCTCCTGTAAAGTATGCTCTTGATGACTTACCTGGTTTTTAACGCTTTCTGCAGGTATGGTTTATAGTATAATCAGATGTATGTAGATACTCAAGCATGCGTAGCTTATCCTGGTAAGCACCTGTTGTAGTCACGCCATGGATGAAGGAGTCAGTATCCATATAAAGGAGTTTGAGGCTTTCAGCTCTATAACATGGACAGAACACATCATATTGATACGAATACACGAAGGTTTTTTGAAATGTCTAGCATACTCATACCTACATATATAGGTTAGTCTGTTGAACACAATCCGCCGTGAAGCCATATGCACAGCTGTCACGTTGTCTCCATTTACAATTCCATATAGAATGTAGGCTTTACTATAAGTATTTCTAATCTTTTACGGTCGTACATCCATACGATTCCGGATGTTCTGCATTGTTGAACAGCTTGTATAGATCCTTTTCAAAATGATTTCCTGCCTGTTATCATAGCTTGACTTTAAATTCGACGTACGGTTTTAACCATTGTGACTGCCGAATTCGTAGTGCACGATGAATGTTTATTAGCTGTAGTCCATTAGAGAGAGCCTAGTACAAGGTGCTATAGTGGACAACATTCGCCAGGGTCCAACGTGCGAAATTAGCTTATTTATGGAAGAATCCTTTGGTTTCAGACACTCGGAAGAAAAATGTGGTAAATCGTTATGCAGGTCGTAGAGGTCAGTAGCATATTCGATGTCAACTTCTAAAATATATCTGGAGCATCATCTTCTTTCGAATAGTTTAGGTATTTCTTCAGGATAAGCCCACACCTCCATAAGGAAAGGAGTGGCACATTGTCCTACCAATTTGGTTATTGGCGTCTTCGTATGTAAGTACTGAAATGGTTTAAGGGATCAAACTTCCGCATGTAAGCGTTCGTAGCTTCAGCTGGGAAATATGAAATAGACCTCCCCTTATGTAAGATTCCACCATGAGAAGGTGATTGTAAGTAAAGCCGGTGGTCCCGTGTCGTAGATTTACGGTACGTAAAGGAACCTCAAGCCCGATAAAGAGGCCGCTGAGCAAAATTTCCGTACCTTCATACCCAATATAGAATTGCACGCTAAGGACTATAGTAGTTAAAGAGCGTCCATAAATAAAACTACATGTAATTTAATTTTGTATCAATATATGATCCGTAACCTAAAATACCTTGAAAAGCTCCTACCAGAGCTCCTGAAAATGCATATGGAAATGTTAGAATACTTTAAAACAACAACATACAATACCTTCGAGATGTTCTAAACCTGCAACAATACCATTAAAATACCTGCACCAGTTTCTAAAAAACTTCAGAATGCCTGAGGATACCTATATTAACGGCTAAAATACCCTTGAAAATATTATGAAATGCCTGAAATACACTGCTAGTCTCCCAAAATGATCTAAAATCCTGTAAAAGGATGCTAAGTGCCTATTCCTATGCTTCAAACACCATCAGAATACCTGCAAAGTATGCTAAAAGTGTCCCAAAATGGCCTATAAGTGCCTCCGCGAAATAGTTATAGCTATGCCAATGCTCTAAATACCCCTAAAATTGCTCCCACCGTCCTGAAAAACATCACTAAATATCTCTAAGTCCTGTCTTCCCTAGCATTTCTCCTCGTTTTCCCTATATCTCCCATTCATCACCATTTGCTGTCCCTCAACCACCGTCTAGTCTAGCATTTCAACTCGTTTTCTCTATGCTTTCTCATATATCACCATTTTGGTATCCCAGCTATGTCTATTCCTACCTACTGTGTACATTTTCCAATAATAATGTATATAAAAGTTTAGCCTGAAGGCTCAACAACATATGAATTAGAAAATACGAATACATGGCAGAGGGAGTATAAAAGATAAAGATGGAATAAGAATTACAAAACAAATCTTGCTTTGCATTTTAAAATTTGACCTATGTAGGAAAAATATTCCAGTGTGGTATAATAAACACTCAAAGAGCATCAAATATTAAATGCCTTTGGTATTTAAATTTTATGTGGTTGGCAGGTGAGGGGATAATAGTTAAAAAGTGGGGGATAAGTGAGAGCTAGTTTGATGGAGATTGTAAACTAAGCTAATGACAGTCAAGTCAATCTTAGTCAAGTGGAGGGAAGCAGGAGATGACAACTAAAAAGAGAAACATTTACAAAGTAGATACCGACACAATTCACTAGGTATTATAAAATAAATAACCTGTTTTTGAGAAAGAAATATGCTAAGAAATGGATTAATAACTTTAGTGGGAATAATGTAAGACATGGAAGGTTATAAAATCACTGCTCCAATAATACCCAACCAAATTCTTGCATAAGACAAGAAGATTGGGTAAAGCATTTCTCGGATCTATATGGGTGAGAAAGCGTGATGCATGGTAGGATATCACAGAAGATACAAAAATAATTATGTAGCGATTTTAGATAGGGATATAAGGGAAGTAAAAGTAACACATCAGGTAAAAAAGCTAAACAGAAATAATGCACCTGAATGGTATATCAAGGAATTTCGATAAGGAATGATGCATATGAATAGGGTCAAAGTACAGACGAACTTGGCTAATGCGATGTTGAAGGGACCAAGAAAAAAATCGAATTACTCAAGATTTTGAATTACAAAATTTGATTTTTAATTTTTTTTAAATTAAAACAGGTCTAAACTAAATGAAATTATAGGAAGGACAACATTACAGTGTGTACTTACAGTTTTGGGATGTTAAAACTCAGGTTTAGTTCAGATTTAAAGGTTTTTTAAGAAACTTGATATCTTTGTTTGTTTTTTAGCATTTAACCTTTGATTCACGCAAAACACTTCTAGTTTATTGAGTGATTGGAACTTTGTTTCACTCACATTTTGTTGTCCCTCAACATAACACCTTAATTGTTCTAAGTGATCCATGGCCTCAGCAATTGTAAGAATTGTTTTCACGGGTTGTTCTGGTTCTTCTTTATCTGAAGATAGGGCTGTAGTTTGTGTGTTCATGACGTCGCCCAAAATGTCCGCATCGGTTAGCTCCCCACAAACTGCCAATTCATCGTGAAGCCGAGCTTTTGGAAACAGTTGGCTATGGTGCTTGGTTTCACTTGGCCCCATGCACTACTACACATACGAGCTGCTTCAAGCACATTTACAATTTTGAATATGTCACTTTTGTCCAAATTCACTTCTAACAGAAGATTCTGGACCAGCAGACTCCTGTAAAATGCTTGAAATCTTTTATTACTCCCTGATCCATTGGTTGCAGTTCTGACGTCATATTGGGGGGGGGAAACTTTGATTTTCCCTAACAATGGAATACTGTTATGGGCTGTACAATTGTCAATAAACAGTAAAACTGTGCGATTTTGTTTGCGAAACTTGTTGTCCAGCTTCAAGAGCCATCTTCCAAAAATTTCACTCGTCATCCAAGCTTTTTTTATTAGCTTCATATTCCACATACTTAGATTTAACATTTTTAAAGCACCGGGGGTTGGCTGACTTTCCAATCATTATTAATGGAAGGTTTTCAGTGTCATCCATATAGGCGCCAATCAGGAGTGTGATGCGTTCTTTGCTAAGTTTTCCCCCACTACATCGTTCTCCTTTAAATGCAAGTGTTTCATCTGGTGTGCATTTATAAAAGAGCCCTCTCTGGTCGACATTGAAAATATCTTTTGCATTTTTGTCTTGAATCCACTCCACCAAGCTCGTTTTCCAATCATTGGCTGCTTGTTGGTCAACACCTCCACTTTCTCCACAAACAGTTTTAAAAGAAATGCCATTTCGCTTTTTAAATCCATCCAGCATCCACTGTTTGCCCTAAAATTAGTTTTTCCCAATTGCTGTGTAAATTCCGCTGCTTTCATTGTGATAAGAGATCCAATTACTGTGATTTTTTTATCCCGTGTCTACTTGAACAACTTTTTAACGCATTCATCGACGTCAGGATTTTCACGCCATTTTGCCTTTTTTTACTTTCGTCACTGTTTGTAGCTACACTGTTCAAATATTTGTCCTTATTTTTGAGGTACGTAGACAACGTATTCTGGAGGATTCCAAAATCTCTTGCAATGTCATACTTTTTTTAAAAGCTTTTTCCATTTCGCGAATGGCTGCTGTCTTTTCAGCTAAAGTAAGAGTTTTGTAATTTATACGTTTAGGTTTGGAGAGAGCCATGGTCGGTTCACTTTACTACTTAAACACGCACTGATGATTTGATGTAACTGTGTACACTGTTTAAAAATTCTCACTTTACTGCACGGGAAGCTATTAGCTGCAAACGTAGCAGGTAGACAGAATGACCGCAGGTAGACAATGGACTGGGTGAAGTGTTCACGATGACAAGTGCCTTGTAAGAGGCTAGTGGCTGGCAACAAGTTCCTAGAATTGCACAAAGAAGTTCGAGTAACGAACATTCCTTACCAGCAGGAGAGGGAATCACAATATGATGCATTTCCTGGAATTTAGCAAGGGAAGGAAATGGGACCATATTACGGCACATTTCCTGGAATTTATCTAGCATGTTTGACTAACTTATATTTTTTCAGTCATTCTCGTTGAATATTATAACGAATTATCTAAAAGAAATATTTATTTACAGATGTCAAGGGACCATGCTGAAAGCTCGAGTTATCCACAATATCGAATTAAAAACGTTCGAATTAATCAAGTTCGAATGTATTAATAAAACTTGTTAATTCCATGAAAACCAAAGGATATACATCATAATGTTGGAAAAAGCAATTCTAAAGCTAATATATAAAGGTAAAGGAGAAGTAGATAAACCTAACTACTGTCGTGGTAAGGATTTAAAACACCGTTCAGTTAAATATCGTCTACACGTTGTCTAACTTTGTATTGCTAAATCCATATCTAGACTACGTTTAGCTAAGCAGCGTTTAATGCGCCTACTAGCTCGAAGGTGAACGCAGCAACGCCGCCATTTGAAGCTTTTGTATTTGAACACCACGCGACGTAGTTGTTCCCGGAAGTATGCAAGAAAGGTTTGGGGAGTTTAGGCAGTCTTTTCTCCACTGGCAACACGGAAAGCAAGATGTCTAAGCGAATAGAATATTTCACTTCTATTAAAATAGAAACTCTTTCGAAAATATTAGAAGAGTTTGAGATAGAAAATTATCAACCATTGTTTGCTTTAAAAGTAATTATGTAAAATTTAAAACCATAGCATGACGCATATTGTGGCGTGTATGTGTGTGTATTGTCACACCAGACCATTATTGCTTCGTTGGCGATAGCACTGTAGGGGTAATTCTTTCGGCTTGGGTTTTGAAGTTTCGTCTGGCGTGGCGGCGACTCGCCACCTTCTAGCTGGTGATCCTGACCAGAGGTGGGGAGAGTGGGGGAGTGAGCGTTACTCCTTTTGTTGTTGTGTTAGCGTCAATTTTTGTCTGAGTGTTGGGTCTGTAAGGTTATATGTGGAATCGTGTGAATGTAGTCTCGTGCGTGTAGCATCTCCCTTCAATTTCTTCCTTTTTAAGTTATGTGTGTGATGTAGGGGCACCGTGTTTATACTGAATAAACCACAGGTAATGTGATTAATGTAAAATACTGTGTATTTTGTTATAACAATCCCACTCCTACTCTGGAATGCGTAGTTTAGGATTCTCGTCCTCTTGCTACGTCTGCAGCTATGCCTTACAATATATATGCTGGGGTAACTAAAATGTAATGTCTAGCTGCAAACCTTTTGGCCTCACCCCAGTATACTGTAACACCCCTACCGGGGTGGTCACCCCGCAGTATTTGGTTACGCTAGGGGGGTAATAGCTCAGAGGTGGAAATGTATCGGTACTGGTGTGGTAGGTAGGCCGGGGCGGCGCTTCAGGATGTGGGTAGTTAATTACTGCACAGGGGATGCATTGGCCCAATAAATTGTATTTGTTTCAGTAAGCGTACATGGGGCCCGTAATCGGGCAACTTAGACTGGGTGAAGCTAGTGCAAGCAGAGCAGATGCATCTTTACCTATTTAACTGCTGTTGCGATGGCGACTCCTATATGGGAGGCAGACCACAGGTCGTCGACGATACAATTCACCCTCTCTCCTCTAATCAGGATACTATTCCACGATTCTCTCATCCATCACACACCACGAGCCAGACCCCGGTAGTATATATACTTTTGGAAGTGCTGACTCCGCATTCCTTAGCGCGCCCGTGTTGTGGTAACCGCATTTCAACATTTTCTACTCGGTTACCTTATCTGACGTAATTTCGGGTGCTCAAGCTGATCCGCTTTATCGGTCCTAGGTTTGCCAAATTCCGACCCCGGAATTTAAAATTTAGGAGGAGCCAAACATTTTACGGGGTACTAAAATTGTCTGGTTAGACGAGGGTTAATAGAAAAGAGAGAGAAAAAAACATGGATTGAGCCTTATACAGTTGACATGCTCGGGGATACTCTGCTGTACAAGGTCGGATATCAGGGAATAGAATATTTTTGTAAGGCTTGGTGAGTTGGTTAGGGGTGAGTTCGACTCCTCACCCGCAGCCTGCAGCATTTCTTCGCCTCTTCTACGTTGCTTACTTCTGTGTGCGGTGGTGAATTTTGCTTGTATGTTTGGGCATTTTGTGACAGAACTGATGATTGACTCCGCTTACGTAAGCTATTTCCCTGGTTGATAGCATTTTGTTTCGTCGCATATCGATTCCCCGTAATGCACTGGCGTTACCTCAGGGTGCACCAATTCTTCCTGGCCTGGCGCGACCCTCGTGGTGAGTTACTGTCACCTGTACTCTGCTGGGCACTGCTTGACCTGGGTTTTTCTTGTTGGTTGCTCCTCTTTCTGGTCGTCTCTTGGTGCGCAGCGACAGGGATTTTTTCAAATATGCATTTCACTTCGGAAAGGTGGGAAGGATTATGGTGTGTTTTTTTTTAACTTTTAGGGGATGAGACTAAACACAGCAGAGAAAAGGTAAATTTAGAAAAGTTAGTACCCATGCCGACTCTCTGTCTCCCCAAATTTTGAAAAACAAAAGAACAAAAAACACGGAAAAGAAAAAAAGACATCTAACCTCCATTATCTAGGTATGATGCAACTGCTCGTAAGTTCTGCTTGGCTTGGTATGATTGTTCCAAAACAATTATATATGTACCTATATACAACTATGTATCGTCTATAACTGTGCAATGAAATTGTTTTTGTGTTACATTGTGTTTGGTGTGTAGGCGGTGTTAAGTTCTTCGGATGCTGATGTAGGCTTCCACAATTTTGCTATTTCGTTGATGTTCCTTGCTTCCTTAAAATGGTGGAGGGTCGCTGAGGATGCTGTAGGCTGATCCTCAATCGTCGTTTCTCTTGGTCCTGCATCGTTGAGGACGTTCTTTATGAACAGACTTAAACTTTGCTTTTAGCTCACAGAAAAGAACTATTTTATTACATAACACAATTTAACGGCCTTGTAATTAATACAATAGTAACTTGTAATCAATCATACAAAGGACAATGAATCACGAGGGAAAAACATATTTACATTTCGTCTTTCATTATACTATCTATTTACATACATATCCCAGTGTGCTGTACGCCATTGAACAGTGCAAAGTCGCGCTTTGCATGTGTCGCGACAAATACCTGCGTCAGCAGGATTCATTACCAGACTGGAGTTTCGCTAACTACCGATGCGTACCGTCATTCAGGATTTGATGTGTGTGAAGGCGATATCACTCGGCGAAAAACCATTCTGTATCCCATTCACGTGTGTCGAAAGTGTTTCATTTGTGCTATCTGAGTGATCCGTGGAGGATACCTGTGACTTTCCTGCTTAGTTGCTGCTATAATATACTTCATCCCCCTTGTTTGTTTTGAGCCTTTTCTTTAATATTTATTTTCGTTCTATGTTCGTGTTGATTCTGAGGCGGCATCGGTTGGTGTTGCAACAATTATAATTCCTGGGGTGACGTGTGTTGTGGTTCCGCCATGGTCGTGTTTGAAATACTCGAATTTTCCTGGCAAGATTTCTTAGTCTATATGCTACCGTGGCCATGACTACCATACAAAAATCATAAATACAATTTCCATAATTTCGATGAGATCATCTTGCATGATAGAGCTTGCTCGCGCTGTCGGGAGTGTAGTCGCTAAGATGAGCTCGGGTTTCCTCATTAACATGGCTGCTACTAATATTGTTAGCAGGGCTGTCCAAACATACAATATCATTAGTATAGGGGAGGTTAACGTATATTCTTGACTGGGGCTGCGTGTCGCTATTATGATTGGGGCCTGTGATAAATTTAGGTGTGGTATTTGTACCGACCAATTGGTATTCACGCATTGTGTAAAATTGGTGAATACCAACTGGTTCGGTGTTGCCAGTGGGTGAATTGCTAAGGTGCCTAGCGTTGACCACCCTGCTGGGATCAGGTGCATTATTTGCTGGCTGCCTACCCTGTTCTGAGTGCATGGGAACTTCCTCGGGATGGTTATTCCATGCCCTATTTCTAGGGTACATGCACAGGGTAAATGGATTTTCACTGCCCAGGGGGTTCCTGCAGGGGGTATTGCTACACAGTGGTTACTTTATCGCATATCATCTCCACCGGACTAACTGGGTGTGTTATGACGTACTCATCCAGCCCTACCTCGGTCACCATCGGTTTGGAGGCCGTATGACACTGGAACGGAAATAAAACTCGTTCAGTTCTTCTGCTGTCATACCTTGCAAAATTTTAGTTGCACATAACGGGCTGAACAAGAGGTTGTTCGAAAACCTGGATATATAACACAGAGTGGACATCCGGGGATCGCATTCTTTGATTGCTGTCCCGGTAATCGGGCGGATCGTTCTCCCATTGACTGCCACGTATGTGGCGCCGTGGATAATGGAACACGTTTCGTTGTACCAAGCGAACGGGGTAGAGACGAAATCGTAAACTTTCCAGTCCGCCCCTCCTGCTTAATGGGTATTTTAACTGTTACTAGGATGTAGGAGGGACTAATGCAGCACGTGGTAATTTCCAGATCGAAATACCAGTGTGCCTCTTCCCTAGGTATTGCTAGCTGGAAACCTGAGTCTGTAAGGTTTTCCTCTAACTTTGGTAATTCCTCCATGAATATTTCGTATGGAAATACTGCTAGCGGGAAGAGATGGTTAAGGCAGAGCAGTAACGTATCCATGTGCTTCATAAAAATCACCATCTGCACGGTCTTCTGTGCATTCTGCAGTACTTCCTATAATGCCCTATACTGCTGATCAGATACGTTTTGTAACTTTATTTGGATATCGTTAAAAGCTGCATTCGCCCCCTTTATGATTTTCCCCAGTCGGCGGTCAATGTTACTAAATGCCGTAACCAGTTTATCATTGTAGGACGTTAACGCGTCCTTTGTTGAGTTACCCATATGTGGTCCTCCGCCACGGCCTCGTAGTGGTCAAGCAATTGCTTATCAGTGGCGGCGAGAATGCGGACCTGATTGCTGGTGGCCACATCACAACAGAAGTTGAGGAGGTTGCCCAATAGGGCTAGTCCCCTCTTTGTTCGCCCATGCCCTCCGATCCTAAAGGCAGCCCCTGTACCCTCTGTAATCCAGGTCTCCTTGCAGCCTGTCTATGGGGTTGTCCATCACCAGCTTACCTGCGGGCTAGCCTGCTGTGAGGTGCTGAATGTCGACCCTCTCCCTCCTCACCTTGAAGGTCAATTGTACTGACGCTTGGTATGCCGTGGTTTGGGGAAGTGGTCTCCAGACGGCCCCGGTCACTATTACCACTGGCAAGGGCGTTTCTGGCCTAACAGGACGGGGAGTAGAGTCAACAGTAGTTGCAGATTACCGTTGGTCATTTTCATGTTGCTCTGAAACAGGATACGAGATTCAAAATTTCTGCATTTTTGGTCCATGTCGTGTATTATTTGCCCTGGTTGTGAGAGGAATTTGTTGACTTTCATTTGCTTATTTGCCACGTTACATTTATCCACTGGTTTGCACATTGATTTACTTCGCCTTGCCTGTTACACCGTCTTATGGACATTTTTTTTAATTCTAGTACTTGTAGGGCTTGGTTGTCGTACCAGAGTGAACGTTATTAGATTTTTTAACTACTAGCTATTCTCTATGCGCTAACGTCTGAGTAAGGTGCCAAGCAAAAAAAATATTCCTGGCATCAACCTATAGTTCTCAAAAGAAATTATCTTGTAGGAGAGAGCAGCTCCCCTTCATTTAATACCTATCTTAAATTAATCTTAAACTAACAATTCTATAAATAACATTACTATGAAATAATCAAACGACCTCCACTAAATCTTGTTTCCTATTCTTCTTCCCATTTTAATTCTGCTCTCCGAACTTAGGAACACGGAGAATGCTTATTTTTGTGCACACTTGTTCTCTGTTGTGTCCCTCGGCCTATTGTGCTCTCTCAACTCCTGGAGGGATAATATATATTGTCCAAATTTCTGTATCTGAACATAGATATCTGTATTAAACGAATAATAGGATCGCGTCTCGGATTTCCCATTATATTTCACTTTCAGATATATTCTCTCTTCATCAAGACAAAAAAAAAACATTAAAAATGAATCGCGTGGATTATCACCTTCTAACTTAATATGTGCTGGAGGCCTGAAGTTATACTACGTCTTGTATTGTAACCTATTACTTTAACTATCTTACGCGTTTGAGAAGTATTGTTGAGGTTTAATGTTTTACCTTCTTTCTGTTTCTTGTTTGTTTGTGTTTATTTATATGTGGCAATAAGGCTATATTTACTCGCTTTCTTTCTCTTTTCGGCGGAGACGCCTTATTATTGTAAGTGGGGGAGATGTGGCGTGTATGTGCGTGTATTGTCACGCCAGACACATTATTGCGTCGTTGGCGACAGCATTGTTGGGGTAATTCTTTCGGCTTGGGAAGTTTCGTTGGCGTGGCGGCGACTCGCCACCTTCTAGCTGGTGATCCTGGCCTGAGATGGAGAGAGTGGGGGAACTGAGCGCTACTACTTTGTGTTGTGTGTTACAGTCACTTTTGATCTGAGTGTTGGGTCCGTAAGGTTGTATGTGAAATCGTGGAATGTAGTCTCGTGTGTGTAGCATCTCCCATCAATTTCTTCCTTTTTAACTTTTGTGTGTGATGTAGGAGCACCATGCTTATACTGAGTAAGCCACAGGTAATGTGATTAATGTGAAATTCTATGTATTTTGTTATGACTATCCCACGCCTCCTCTGGAATGCCTAGTTTAAGATTCTCGTCCTCTTGCTACGTCTGCAGCTATGCCTTCCAATATATGCTGGGGTAACTAAAGTTTAATATCCAGCTGTAAACCTTTTGGCCTCACCCCAGTATATAACACTATTTTACAACATTTAAAAGTTTAATTAACAGCTGACAAACCACTTATTTGGTTGCTGTAATAACTGGTAATATGTAAAAATAATTCCAAATTACTTAATTCCAATTTACTTAATTGAACCTGAGAAATGCCTATATGAATGTGATTATGTGGTAACAAAATGCAAGTGAACAAAAATATAACCTATTAAATTATGACACCATTTCAACATATATCAAAAGTCGCAATATGAAAGGGAAATTAATCCAGTACGCTGTTTTATAAGTTATAAAGAATTAATTAACATCAATATATCAGATTATGTGTTCCTTTGCAAATAGTATTAATATGAAACTAAACAACTGACCACACGCGCACCTCCGTACACATACACACACACACACACACACTTGATTCTGATGGTTGTTTCCCCATATGTGATACTTATTACCACTATGTGTGTGTGGTGTGCTAACCGGACTGGAGATTTAAATTTTAGCAACTAGGCGTTCATTTCGATTCTTGTACAGATTTCCACGAATTTTGCCGCCCCGCAATACTTGCCGTCCTGGTAAGTTACTCAGTTTGCGCACCTCCCCCGTAAATACGGCCTTGTATAACGAAGCTTGCCATGGTTTGGTAGTTATGTTAATCTAAAAATTTCAATACGTCTGTCTGAATATAGTAATTGTAGCAATAAACCTCATTTATGCATGCCATTTCATGTCACACGACAAAGAATAATACGTCGGCCATAATATATAGGTGGTCAATTTTTGCATGCGACTTGTCGTATTGTGTATTGTTGGGAAATCAGTTCTACCAGCCCGTTTCCACATTTGGTTCGACAGCTAGAACGGATCCCTGTGTGTTGTACTATTGCTACAAACTCTTAGGACGAAAAAATCTAATATGCTACATTCACATGAATTTCTCTACCCCTGTCGTTTATTAGTGGGTATACAAACTGTTCTCAGGAAAGTTTATTTTACTATCTAATTCATTTTAATTGAGATAAACGTTTGCAGAAGTACTTACATTATACACTTCGTTAGGATACAAAGGGAACAGCGATAGTCAAATGTTTAAGAGGTGGACGCTATATGCTGGCCTTAAAATTCCATGCTGCTTCCATGAAATTTCTAGAAACAATTGAAAATCGACTTAAAAGGAAACACTCAAAAGTATTGAGCAACTCGAACGCTTAATAACGGATATCTCGATAATGGCTAATGCCACAAAAAGCTTATTTGAAATAAATTATGTGTTTTAAAGCGATCTACATTTTTGTATAGTACGATTTCGGCTATCGCTTAACGTTTACCACTTACACAAAATTAGTTATACAAAATTCCTTCCAAATGAAGAGGGCTTCGCAGGTTATTCTCATAAAATTCAAGATATAAATTTTTCCATGTAAATATCATTAATATATGGTATATCAATCAAGGTCGTGAGAACCTTTCTGAGAAAATCAAAATTTTCGAAAAATGTTCAATGTAAAGAGCAGTGTTGAATGAGGGGATTTCCTTTAAAATCTTCTTGTATCATCCTTTGAAGATGTTGAACTCAAATACCCAGTTATTATTACGTTATTGGGTTATACTGTTCACACAGATATACACACACAAATGCTTTGTTTGGATTCAAGAGACCTCAAAACATGTGTTTCTGGTGAAATCTAGGAATACGATTTTTGGGTGAAATGTAAAAATGCCTTCTCTACCTACTATGTAGTGGCAGAGGAAGTAAAACAAAATAAAAGAAAAAAACAGACGAATGGAGTGTCCATCCATACACAATATAGGTTTGTGTGTTTAGGTATCTATTTGGGAAATTGCGTCCTGTCACGAACTTTGTAATTTTCTGACGAACATCCCAAATTGAACTCTTAGGGAGAGTTTCTTCTATAGAATATTCCTCATCCAATGAATTGGATTTTGAAACGGAGGGGATGCGGCAGCGATCCTGGAATGATGATATCGTACCGACGCCCCACGAGGGTGCGCCCACGGGAGGGTGGGATGAGGTAATGGGAGACACCGGGTGGCCGAAACCAGGAGTGACGGCACACCAATGACAGGGTTCCTTCAGTTTCCAGGTTGAGACGCCCCGGCAGTCGGACAGGCAGATCGGGCACCCCGCCTCATATAGGGTCCAACGCCCCCATGGGGCGGTCCTTATGCCCTAGCAAGCAGCCGAAAGCCCATGGGTGGATAAAGTTCACAGAGAGCATCCTTTTCCCCTGTCGCGCTGAACCGAAACACCAACGTGGACACTTCCAACCCTGAAACAGATCAAACGGGGTGAAGAATGAAAGAAATGATTAATGAAACGTAATGGAGGGATAGGAATTTCGGAAGAGGCAAGAAACCACTTCAGCATCCGCCTGACGACCCGGGAAAACCTCCTAAAAGCCCACGGGTTAGAGTGAGCGATCATCGGGAATCAAACCCGGGACCTCCGGAATGCGGACCACAGAAGTTACCGCCTGAGCTATCCCACTCTTTTTCCGTATCCATATTTGATAAGCGTTTGAACAACGACATCAGATAATTCTTGCAACACGTGAAAGCACAAAACCTAACAATCAGAGACCCGTATTTCCCAAAGTGGCAGTACTGACTCGCTTATCTCGCTCACAATGCGGCAATGCGACGTGCATAAACAGGCCCATAGACACCCATGTATATTGAGTCCATGCGAGCTAAAATGCCATGCGACGTGTTTTTTAGGTTTTGCGACACATCGCATTGCATAAATGCTTCGACTTCACTCAATGTGCTTTCAGATTGCGTCGTACTTGTCGCACGACATGAAATCAAAATTAAATTAAATTGGGTTTTATTTATGGACGCTCTTTAACTGCTATGGTCCTTAGCGTTCCATTCTATATTGGGCGTGAAATACCGTCAATTTTGCTCAGAGGCCTCTTTTTTAGGCTTGAGGTTCTTTTACGTGCCGTAAATTTATGACACGGGACCACCGACGACATGAAATCGCTTGCATAAATGTTACCTTAAACAGTTTCGACAAAGGCTCAAACGTAAAAATTAAACAGTCCCTCAACATATTTCAATATTTAATTTGTAACAGGCGTTTACAAAATTAGCTGTTTTGGTACGTTTTTCCATAATACAGTATTGTGTTTCTAAGCTCATAAGAACCTGCAATCATCTTTCAGGTAGTTAAGTGTCGTATATTATTTCGATGCATAATGGACTAAATTGCTTGAAGGAATACGATTTTTTCTGCTTTCTGGACCACTGCGAGTACGTCTATCATTATAAACCAATCCTACACCACTAAACCTTGTTTGCTAGATGCACCTGTAACAGGAATTATTCATAGTATCTTAAAATTCACCATATCTTGCTCAACAGAGGAAAGCATATTCAACTGACAGAAGCAAGTTCCAGCTTCATGACACAGATGCATTTAATATTTCTCTTTCAACTAGACTGTTACTCTATTCTTTACCTCTATTATCTACTGTCCATGGCTGAGCTTAAATTCAAAGGGACTCAAAAGTAAATTAAACCAATTACTTTCTGGAGAGTTTGGTTTTTTGTTCTCCTAAATGCTCATTAGCTTTTGGAATGGCGTGAGAAAATCAATTAAGTACTTTTTTGATCTTGGTTGATTAATATATTTTTTTTAGCGTTTTACTTACTCTCAGTGCATTTTTAAAATGAAAAGTTGCTAAAATATGGAATATTTTATCACACTGTTACCAGCTTTAAGCATAAAGAGTTTAATGTTCCAGGGTGAAACAGAAAAATCATTCTCACTCACTTCACACAAGCCACTCCTTTCTGGTATGTTTCATTTTAACGTATATGTGCTGAACTTCCGAATGAACAACACTTCTTGGAAAGTATGCCACATTGCTGTCTTTACTCAATGAGCTACACAAGGAATTCGTATAAAGCTATTGCTCAGATGTAATGCTTTTCTAACATCTGCAGCTTGATCAGTAACGAACATTGTTTTTGAGGATCTCCCAGTTGATTTCCAAGCATAGCACATTGTTGTATTAATAGCTTTACTATGATATATCCAGATTTCGCTTCATTTGGGAAAAGTCAAGTTATTAACTGTAACTTTGTAACTAATGAACTGTGAGTAATATGAAATTATTCTTTTGGCAATGATCAATGCTCGATTCGTAGTAGCATAATAACAGATTTGCATCGTATGCAGAACTTCGGGAATAACTTAATATCGAATGTTATCCGTCATTTCGTTTCTTCTTTGTGACAGAACGCCACGATGAGGTAGTACTTCTGAAAGGTTTACTTTGCCACAGTCGCGGCTCGTGAGTATACATTTTGGGTGTTCACAAAATTTTAGTCAGATAGCTCTCAAAATGTGAATTAGCATCTGCTGCATAATAGCTATAACTTATGATTATCAACATATTGATACAACTGCAGCCGCTCCCAACAACACTGATTAAGATACTACTACTACTACTACTACTACTACTACTACTACTACTACTACTACTACTACTACTACTACTACTACTACTACTACTACTACTACTACTACTACTAGTAATAATAATAATAATAATAATAATGATAATAATAATAATAATAATGCATAAGATGCAGATGAAGCAAAAGGTTGTTTTATGTGGATGTCTGTTGTTGTATACTCAATTAAGTACAGCGTTTTAAGGCAAGAACTAAGTAGTGTATAAATTAAATTATAGTTAAGAGTATGGACGGTTTGGAATAAGCGGGAGAAATTTCACGCTCGTGAACGTTACCCATTTGTTACAGTGCATTTCAACAGTAACAAGTACATTTAATTTGTTTATTTTGTTTAGAAGCGTTTGCACATTTTGATGCAAAAATTTAAATGAATTATTTCTGTGCTGCAATACTGGGGAAAATTCTGAATTATTTTTTGTATACTCTACTGCATTTTGGGTTTCATTTGTAGGATCATGTTTTTTACCTGCTGATATTGCTTTAAATAATGTTTGCCAAAGTAGCCTTTTACCTTTCCCGTTTAAGTGCATACCATGTTTAGTGTGAAGTTCACGCACTTAGAATTGGAACTATTTATTACTTTTACATGATTGAATTTCTGACAGATTGAAGTTATGCTTAAATTAACCTTGATCCTTTGTTGATTTCCGTAAGAGTTGGAAGCTGATCCTGTCTTTGGGGCACCTTCACTGCCACCACATTTGTATTCACTAACGAGGTTATTGCACTTTGTAAAAGTGGAACAAAATTTTCTGGTTCACCGCATGCAACATCATTGCTCCCACCAATGAGCACAACACAATCCTCTTTCTTGAAATTAGAATTATTTAAATTAACACTGTATAGCACTGCACTTGTTTTCGCACTTGGTTTCACAATCGCGCTGGCTTTTGGAATGTTAGTTCCGATATGATTTATTTCCTTGACTGGTCCTCGCACATGATTACAGAGAGCATCTGCAATTTTCCACATGACTTCTGCGTCGATCTAATTGATGATCTAATATTTTCCGATCCACTTTAAGTTAGATGGCTGTTTCGAGACGTACAATCTAGTTGCCTTTCTTTCATCACTTGTAGCGCCTCAATTTGATTTTATATTTATTGAAGAAAAGGAGCTAGGGGTAGGTAATGCTCTAGCTGTGTGTTTTGCCACGATCCATGTTTCAGCAGCACATGTTCCTTTACATACAAAGGAATAGCATTTGTTTGTCAGGATTTTCTCTTCTAGCTACTTCAAGTCTTGTTTAAGGCTTTCTATAATCCAATTAAGTGATTTGTTTTCTTCTAATAAAACTTCTAAACTAAGTGAGCTTAGGTTAGCGTCACCTTGACATTCAGGACAGCACCATTTGCTTACATTTCCATTTTGCAAGGCTGGGTCCACTTTTCCACAACGGAAATTATAGTAGTGCTTGCAAATCTTGAAAACTACTCCATGCTTTTTATAATACTCACACTTACTTCTAAAGTGGTATTTTTACCGTAGCTCCTAAGCGGACTCATTACACTGGGCTCTATCTTATGTACAATGTGTTCCATAGTCCTTCACCACCAAATAGTACAAAATAAAAGCAAAGTAGGCATTGGATTTCTTCACTCACTGTTAACCACAATTTTTACTGAACCACGTGGTGCAGAAAGTTCTCCTTTTATTATTATCTAATTGCGTCTATACAAAGTCTTTTGGTTGATGAGCTCCTAGCCGTTTAATTTGAAGTTTCTCTTCTAATTTTAATGAATATAAGGGAGTCTTTAATGAATAATCCACTTTGTTAATTTTAAGTTTACTTCCACACGCAACAGAAAGCGAAATAAACTATTTATAGTTAAACGGGTCAGCTTAACGAGGCCTGAACTGAAGCTCTAATCACGCAGTCTCTTTCTGGTGAAGTTGTTCGTTGCGGGAAGAGCGGGGATAAGAGCAGAAATTGGACGAGAAGTGTACGGGGATCTGGAACTTAGTAGCGTAAGGGAAGTGTGCGGAAATGGAAAGGGAACTGGGATGCAGTCAGCTGGTCGGCCGCAGTCCTAGCAATATGTATTTCTGCTCTGCGACAGTGGAGAGATACCAGCAACTAAAACCAATAATATCAGACAGAAACTGTGCCCTGGATATTTATTTAACTTTCTCATCTAGTCAGTACCACTTTAGAAATAATAATTACAAGCAAATAAATGGATATTGTAGCGGGGATAAATAAGGTTTTCTTGGTGGCGGGTTTCTGACTCGGAGAGGATTTGTTTTGCCGGCTGCTCAGGTAGAGTGTTAATGGTTGGATATGAGATCTTATCTCAGGGAGTGTGGATAGGAGGTTAATGACACTCTTATTTTTCCTTCACTGGCCCGTTTATTGTGATGATGCATTCCTCTTACCGAATCCCCGTCACACAAGACTAAATACCGTCTATCATTCCTAACTCTCATTTACGTGCGCCCCCTTTCTATTTCCCTTCTTACGGTGAAAAGTATAAAGTTATTATTTTCGTCGACCGGAATTTATTCATTTCTAGACGCCTTTCCGCACACTAACTTGACACTAACTTTCACATATATTCTGCCTCGACGCTTGACCTGAAGTCTCTCCCACAGTTCAACACGAAGTGCTCCCAAGTCTCAAACTCCTCTGCCTCTTAGATAATTTTTCTATTCTCCGCCTATTTTCTAGTCTCATTCCTCCTTTTTACTATTCACGTGACTTTTCAAATTCTCATTGGTCATTTTTCTAAGTTTTACGCCGCTTCTCATTGTTTTGCTATATTTTAAAATTGACCTTCACCGCATCTAACATTACCGTCTTGTTTCCGCCTGATTAGCTTTTCTGTGCGGTTGACTGCATCTGACTTCTCGTCTGTTGTATTCGTTTCCTGTGGGTTTCACAAATTCTCTGTAGCTTAAGTGCTCGCTAATGTCTTCGCCTGTTTGTTCGGGAAACATTTCCCATTTTTACAGTTTTCGCTAGTCTCTCATCGCTCTGCAATACGTGGTTTCATACATTTTATTTTCATCTGTTTTATTTAATTTAAGTTCATTTTATTTATTAGTGTGTGTTCTTTACTTAATCTCCGTCGTTATGATTTTATTCCCCCCTTTCCTAGTCCTTCATATTATCTTTATTCTTTGTTCTTCTTCTTATGATTATTATTATCATGCTTATTATGATGATTATTATTGTTTCTCTTCGGGCGGATCTTATCACTTCAATATGTGAAAACTCGTTATTTTTGGTGCGGCCCAGCCCCAAATGCCCCTAATGACGATCCGCCACTGGTCTTAGGACCTTTTAATAGTATATTAAACCTTATCATCTATAGTATTTACCTTTGCAGCAATAACAGTGTCAGCAGTTGTTCCCGAGAGTGCATGTAGGTACTGTAAAAGCTAATACGAACCAGTTTTCTCGCTTCTTTGGCTTTCTTTAACTGCGAGTAAATAAATAACAAACTCTTATGTTTTACTTTCACATGACTTCTTCAATCCTCTGTCGCTTATTAGTGGATATACAAGCTATTCTTATGAAAGCATATTTTTCTATCTATTTAACTTTAATCGAAATAAACATTTGCAAAAATAGTTACATCACACATTATGTTATAGATACAAAGGGAATAGCGATAAACAAATGTTTAAAAACTGAACCCTATATTCTGGCCTTGAAATTCAATTTTCTGTCCATGCAATCGTGATAAAACAACTGAATATCGTCAGGACTTTAAAAGAATACAAAGGTATTGAACAATTCGGACCAGTAATAACGGATATCTCGTAAATAGCTTATGCGACAAAAAAGTTATTTTAATTAAGTTGTTTGTGTTTTGAGGAGATCTATACTTTTGGTGTAGTAACTTCTCGTCTATGGCCTAACGTTTACCAATTATACAACATTACACAAAATTTCTTACCGATTAAGAGGAATTAAAGGGTATTCCCATAAAATTCAACATATTCACTACGTTTCCATAGGGAATTGAAATCGATTTGGGTCCAATTCCATACTGCATACGATCCGTGTTTCCATGTTAAATTAAATACGTATTGAGATCGATTTGGATACACAAAGTTCGAGAATAAAATAATTCAAGTTTTTAGGTTGTTTAACTTGGATTTAGGTTGCCGAACCTGTTAAACATATGTTAATTTGTTTTTTCTGTATATTTTAGATGGTTTTTTGGGGTTAGTGAATGTTTTTGAGAAGAATAAATTGCGAACTATGGAAGCGATAAAAGTGGCTTCGTAGTGTGTTTTATTACACATGTGATTAATGATTTCCGCTAATAAAAACAAAATGACGAGCGTGCAGCATGTTACAACGAGTATAGTAGAATATTTGGCATATTCAAAACGACTTGAATACTGTAGGTGTTTCCATGCAACAAATTTCGATCCGATCCTGCTTGCTAAGAGGATTGGATCCAAGGTTCAAAACGATCTCAATACTATCCAGATACGAGTTTCCATGCAGTATTCAATACGGAAAGTGTACTCAAATCGATTTCAACTCCCCATGGAAACGTAGTAATTAATTAGTAAGATAGGTAGGGACAAGAAAGCACGTAAAGTGAGCAAGATGGCGGCCGTGCGTAATCTTGAGAATACTAGCTGAGGTAGTTGGGAGAGCAGAGGGTGAAGGTCTACGAGGGCCACTTCTAGGAACAATTTAGCATTTATTGGAGCTGGAGGAGTAGGAGTACGCGCATATGCACGCTCGTTGTGAGGGAAACTGTACAATGTATCTGGTACATGAGTCGACTTAAGAGCTTTTCTACAGCGAAATCATTTAAGCCTACACTAAGCTAGGCCTTCTCTTCTATCCTCTCATCTCGATCCTAACCTAAGCCGACCTTTCATCATCTACCCCATACCCTCAACACCTAACCTAACCTAGACTTCATCCCCTGTAAACCTAAGCTCGGCACATTTAACTCGTTTTACACTGATTTGGTGGTTTTTATAGTTGTTTATCCCGTTTTTGTGCGCGTATTCGTCATATTTACATCCATATTTATTATGTTTTTATGTAGAGTATTTTGATGATTTATAGTGATTTCGAACATTTTTCCAGTCCTTTCCAGCACCTTTAGCGGCATTTTGGGCACTGACATACCCTATTTTGGGGGCAGTTTATTGAGCATTTCGGGCTTTGGAACAGCTATTTCGGATATATTGGTGCATTTCAGGGTATTTAGGAGATATTGTGGTCACTTTTACAGGCTTTCTAGATATTGGAGCAGGTATTTTATTGCATATCGGAGATATTTTAGAGTCCTTTTACGAACACTTTAGACTCCGGAACAGGTATTTTAAGGTGTTATTAAAGGCAATGAGAATGTATTTTAAACACCGGAGCAGGTATTTTCGGGAGGGGATGTACATTTAGGCTATTTTGAACTACTTTGAAAGCATTTTGGGAACTGGAACAGCTGTTTCCAGCTCTGTTACGGGTATTTTGGGGTCGCTGCTACAGGTATTCTAAATAGGCCTATTTATGTACGTCGCATTGCCGTATTGTGAGCGAGATAAGCGAATCAACACCGTCACTTTGGGAAATGCAAAGCTCTGATTGTTAGGTTTTGTGCTTTCACGTGTTTCAAGAATTGTCTGATTGTCGTTGTTCAGACTTTTATCTAATATGAATACGGAAAAAGAGTGGGTTAGCTCAGGCGGTAACGACTGTGGTTCGCAACTCGGAGGTTCCGGGTTCGATTCCCGGCGATCGCTCACTCTGACCCGTGGGTTTTTAGGGGGTTTTTCCCTGGTCGTCAGGTGAATGCTGAAGTGCTTTCTTTCATCTTCCAAAATTCCTATCCCTTCATTTCATTCCATTAATCATTTCATTCATTCTTCTCCCCTTTGATCTGTTTCAGTGTTGGAAGCGTCGGCGTTGGTGTTTCGGTGCAGCGCGGCAGGGGCAAAGGATACTCTCCGTGAACTTTATCCGTTACTGGGCCTTCAGCTGGTTGGTAGGGTATAAGGACCAGCCTATGGGGCCTTAGACCCTATATGGGATGGGGTGCCCGATCTGACTATGCGACTGCCGGGGAGTCTCAATCTGGAAACCGAAGCTACCCTGTCATTGTTCTGCCGTCACTCCTGGTTCCGGCCGCCCGGTGTCTCCCTTTACCTCATGCCTCCCTCTCGTGGGGCGTCGGCAGAATGTCCTCATTCCAGGAATGTCCACATCCCCTCCGCTTCAAAATCCAATTCAGTGGAAGCGGAATATTTTATAGAGGAAACTCTCCCTAAGAGTTCAATTTGGGAAGTTGGTCAGAAAATTACAAAGTTCCTTACAAGACGCAATTTCCCAAAGAGATACGTAAACACAAAAATCTATATTTTTTACGGATGCACACTCCATTCGTCTGTTTTATCTTCTTTCTTTTGTTTTACTTCCTCTATCACTACATAGTAGGTAGACAAAGCATTTTTACATTTCACCCAAAAATCGAATTACGAGATTTCACCAGAAGCACGTGTTTTGAGGTCCCTTGAATCCAAGCAAAGCATTTGTGAGCGTATATCTGTGTGAACCGTATAACCCATTAAAGTAGTAATAACTTGGTATTTAAGTTCAACATCTTCCAAGGATGCTACACGAAGATTTTAAAGGAAATCCCCTCATGCAACACTGCTCTTTACATTGAACATTTTTCGAAAGTTTTGATTTTCTCAAAAATGGTTCTCAGGACTTTGATTGATATACCACATATTAAAGATATTTACATGGAAAAATTTACATCTTGAATTTTATGAGAATAACCTGTGAATCCCTCTTCATTTGGAAGGAATTTTGTATACTTTATTTTGTGTAACTTGTAAACGTTAAGCGATAGACGAAAACGCACTACACAAAAATGTAGATCTCTTTAAAACAATAGTTTATTTCAAATAACTTTTTTATGGCATCACCCATTATCGAGATATCCGTTATTAAGCGTTCGAGTTGCTCAATACTTTTGAGCCTTTTCTTTCAGTCCTGTCGATTTTCGGTTGTTTCTAGAGTTTGCATGGAAGCAGCATGGAATTCTAAGGCCAGCATATGGCGCCTAGCTCTTAAACATTTGACTATCGCTGTTCCTAACGAAGTGTATAATGTAAATACTTCTGTAAAGGTTTATCTGAATTAAAATGAAGTAGATAGTAAAATAAACTTTCCTGAGAATATTTTGTATACCCACTAATAAACGGCAGGGGTAGAGAAAGTCATGTGAATGTAGCATATTATATTTTTTTCGTCCTAAGTGTTTGTAGCAATAGTACAATACACAGGGATCCGTTCTAGCTGTCGAACCAAATGTGGAAACGGGCTGGTAGAACTGATTTCCCAACAATACACAATGCGACACGTCGCATACATAAATTGACCACTTATATGTTATGGCCGACGCATTATTCTTTATCGTACGACAAGAAATGACATGCATAAATGAGGCTTATTGCTACTATTACTATATTCAGACAGATGTATTGAAAATTTTAAATTAACATGACTATCAAACCATGCCAAGCTTAGTTACACAAGACCGTATTTACGGGGGAGGTGCGCAAAGTGGGTAACTGACCAGGACAGCAGGTATTAGGGGCGGCAAAATTCATGGAAATGTGTATAAGAACCAAAATGAACGCCTAGTTGCTAAAATTTAAATCTCCAGTCCGGTTAGCACACCACACACACATAGTGGTAATAAGTATCGCATATGGGGAAACAACTATCAGCATCAAGCGTGGTGTGTGTATGTGTACGGAGGTGCGCGTGTGTTCAGTTGTTTAGTTTCATATTAATACTATTTGCAAAGGAACGCATAATCTGACATATTTATGTTAATTTTTATAACCTATAAAACAGCGTACTGGATTAATTACCCTTTCATATTGCGATTGTTGATGATATATGTTGAAATGGTATCATAATTTAATAGGTTATATTTTTGTTCACTTGCATTTTGTTACCACATAATCACATTCATATAGGCATTTCTCAGGTTCAATTAAACAAATTCTGCAGCAATTTGGAATTATTTTTACATATTACCAGTTATTACAGCAACCAAATATGTGCTTTATCAGCTGTTAATTAAACTTTTAAATGTTGTAAAATATTCGTCATGCTGGTGTTTTAAATTTGTTTATAATTAGTTTTAAAGCAGGCAGTGCTTGATAATCTTCTATCTCTAACTCTTCTAATATTTTCGAAAGAGTTTCTCTTTTAGTAGGACTGAAATATTCTATTCGCTTAGACATTTTGCTTTCCGTGTTTCCAGTAGAAAAAAGACTGCCGAAACTCCCCAAACCTTTCTTCCATACTTTCGGGAACAACTGCGTCGCGTGGTGTTCAAATACAAAAGCTTAAAATTGCGGTCTAGCTGCGTTCACCTTCGAGGTAATAGGCGCTTTAAACGCTACTTAGCTAAGCATAGTCTAGATATGGATCTAGCAATACAAAGTTAGACAACGTTTAGACTCATATAGATCCGAGAAATGTTTTACCCAATCTTGTCTTATGCAATAATTTGGTTGGGTATTATTGGAGCAGTGATTTTATAGCCTGCCATGTCTTACATTATTCTCACTAAAGTTATTAATTAATTTCTTAGCGTATTTCTTTCTCCGAAACAGCTTTTTATTTTATAATACTAATACATTATGTCGGTATCTACTTTGTAAATATTTCTCTTTTTATTTGTCATTTCTCACTTCCCTCCACTTGGCTAAGATTGAATTGACAGTCATTTGCTTAGTTTACAATATCCATCAAACTAGCTCTCACTTATCCCCCCACTTTTTAACTATTATCCTTTCACCTGCCCACCACATAAAATATAAGTACTAATAGCACTTTTGATTTGATGCACTTTGAGTGTTTATTATACCACACTGGCACATTTTCCAACATAGGTCCAGGATTTCCTACAAGCAGGATTTGTTTTGTAATTCTTATTGTGGCGTATTATTAATTTTGTAATTACCAAACGCACAACTCTATTGTACTGTTGCTACCAGACGTAGCATTGTTGGGTCTCCTTAGATATATTTCGGCTTAAGGGTCTCTCGTTTCGGTGCGAATCACGCCAAAGGGAGAGATCTATTTGAAACCGTCTGGTATGACGTCAGCCCTAACTGGCTTTGGCTAGACACGGTTGGTGGGGGCAAGTTAGCGTCATTCGAGTGGAAGTGGTCGTTGGAACCAGTCGTGTGTGGCCAATCTATGGTCTGCGGCATCTCCCTCCATCTTGTTTCCGTTGTTAATTATGTAGAGCCGCCAAACTTTTTAGTGAATAAATTCCAAGTAATGTGTGTTATGTAATATTTTAGTGTAATATAAAAACCCACGCCTTCCCCTTAAACTTATACACCAAGGTCTCGGACTTTTTGCTGCCAGCAAGTTGCGCCCCCCATGTGCGTGTTGGGGTGCCCTAAATTAATCATTTTCTGGTAATTTTTTCAGTATGCACCCCAACATGTAACATTTTTGTTGGAGGCGCCGTGTTTTTCGTGTAACACTTTTGTTGGAGGTCGCCGTGTGTGTGTTTTTTGGTATGTGAGTGCTCCAAATAACTGTGATATTTTGTGATTGTGACCACGTGGCGTGTGCATAAAGTTCTGTGAATCAAGGTAAGTTTTGTGAAATGTGAGCATGTGTGGGATATTTGTTTGTGTGTGGGTGTGTGCTGTGAGTTTTTATTTAACATTGCAGTAACGTGACAGAAAGTTTGCGGGATTGCGTACCACGCTTATGCAGCATATTTTGGCCTCGTAACGAAACCGTTACATTTGAAATTCTAAATTGTCTCTCCAGAGGTCCGCCCGTTGGTTTCTGTTTGGTGCAGCAAAATTATTTTTTTCCATAACTCTTTTGGCTCCCATATTTCGATTTTTGTAGTGAGTTTTGTAACTCTGGTGTGATGACCATATAAACCTTTGGCGTCTCTGCATCATTTCCTTCCCCCTCTCCTTCTCACCGCTATTTTTCCAATCCCTCTCCCACCATCTTTTCTTCTTCTTTTCTTTCTCCATTCCCTTCTGCCACTTTATTTGCTGTATGTGTTTTTTTTATTTCCTGTGTTTTAATTTTTATGTAAAACATGTGCCTTTGCTAAGTATTTTTGCAAATGATACATTTAGTTTTCTTATATAGGTCTGAGGACAATGCTCGCAACCTGGTGTGAGTTTCATTATATGGTGCTATGTGTTTTTCTAACAACCATAGTTTCCTTTCAGTTTTGCCTGTTTTATTTTTTCATTTTTAATCATGACATTTGCTAGTTCAACTTAAAGCGCTCGTGAGAGTGAGTCTGCGACATTTAATATGATGAGTATATTATGGATTGAGCAGTGTCTCAGTTATTTCTGTGAAATTTATAGACTTTATATACCTTATACGACTACAGTAGTCTTTCAAGTTTGTCCCTTGCCTCATAATACTGACATTTTTATGTGTTTTATGCCACATTACTACTATCTCATGTGCCTCTGTTAGTAATTTGAGCTATTGAAATTATTAAGTGTTATGAATCTTGCTTTGTTATGACAAATTTGTCACTGTATTGCATTGCAGATTTGTTGTATAACCTAAAACTTCTGACCAGTGTTATGATTTATATTTTTTTCTTTACATTCAGTGCTTACTGTTTCAAATTTCAGATACTGTCAGCATTATTTATGTATGATCTTAGCACAGGCATTTCTAGTTTA
Organism: Deroplatys truncata; assembly: GCA_030765065.1. Lineage (NCBI taxonomy): Eukaryota > Metazoa > Arthropoda > Insecta > Mantodea > Mantidae > Deroplatys > Deroplatys truncata. The sequence goes on from CM060990.1 coordinate 234,120,371, forward strand.
TGCTGAATACTGGGAAAAGTTTTCTTTCTTTTACCTTACTACTTTGATTTGTTTCATTATAGTGATTTTGACTATTTGTAATATCTTTTCAGCATCAAATTACTAATTTTAGCACACACTGTTACTTTTTGTACAATTGTACCGGTGAAAGTGTGTTCATTTTGGCCATATTCAATCTCATTAAGCTTTTTTGCAACTATTTTGAATTTATTCAACTGTGATATGATACTATAATTATTTGTCACTCTCATATATGTTTCTGTGTATATTACTGGCCTATACTGCTTCATACTGAGTGATTAACTATCACCTGTGTGTACTATTGACTAAAATATTTGACTTATTGCTTTTTCTGGCACTGTCTATGGAAATTTATTTTTGAACTTGTTATTTTTATGAATACCAATTATGATTCTCTTACACCATTGATACATATGCATTTGTCTATTCATATTTTTCATTACAATCACTGTTTAATTGCATGCCTGTGTCTAATTAATCTTTTGTTGCTTGCATTTCTGTGTTAATACTGTGCTATATAGATTCATTCTGTCAAAGAGAGGTACCAGAAAATCTTCAGACATACCTGTGGACGAGCCTTATCCTACACCCTCCACTAGTGATAGGTCATCGTCCTTGGTGACCACCAATAATGATTTAATTACACTTGTACAGGCAGTTGTCTAGAGTACCGTGTCCGCTGTACAATCATCCCCTGCCGGAACTTCTGTCGAACTTACCTTTCTTTGATGCAGTAGATAACCCTTTTGATTTTCTGTATACTTTTGAAAGGGTAGCCTTTGATAATAACTGGTAAGATTTGCAAAAAGTGAAGTATTTACTTGCTACCTTAAAGATACTGCCATACAATGGTTTCAGACATTTTATCACAGGCATCCCTCTCATGGTTGGTCTCTTTTAAAAACTTCTTTTATTGCAGCTTTTCAGGTTGCTGCACCAAGATGAATTATTAGAAATAAAACTCCGACAAAGGATTCAATCAGATTCTGAACCTGTTTTGCACTATATCTACAATGTTCTGTCATTATGTGATCAGGTTAATCTGCGTATGTCTCAAACTGAGCAAATAAGAAATATATTAAAAGGTCTGAAACCTGAGTATGTAAATATTATACTTCCAATGAACCCTGTTGCTATCGATGATATTTTACAGGCTCTTAAGCGAGTGGACAAAGCTCCATTTTATATGACCCAAAGGGAGCACTTGATTGCTGCACAGACGCAGTCCTCTGCTCATGTTTCGGCTGCTCTGCCTTTAACTTTACGAGATGGGACTACTAACCCTTTTCTTTCAGGTCATTCACCTTTGCCTGCTCTTACAGCTCCTCCTAATAGTGATGTCACTGAGTTAGCTGCAAAATGTGGTAAACTTTTGATTCCTCTCTCTTGCAGATAATAAACCGTTTTACACTAATTCCTCCATGAACTTTGTTGTGACACTACATATTGTTTTCGGTAATAAATTGGCATGTACTTACCATGATACCTTAATGTGATTCTGTTCAGCTTTGTGCGAGTATTTTAATGCTGTGATATGGAAGAGGGATATGTTTTTGTTGTTCACTTACTAATTTGCTGATATGTATTTAGTAAGATGATTTACTCGCTGTATATGCTGTATGTCCACAGTGATGTAGGGGTGACGTTTCTCGAATATATGAGCTTGGTTACAGTGATGACGCGGTTCGTGTCCATTGTGCTGGATGTGTTATACCCTCTGTTCACAGCAGGCTTCCGGAATGATGGAAATGGTCGAGGTATCATCCTTCTGTATGGCGGTGATGTAGATGTCCACCCTCTACAATTTCTTGTTTGCGTGAGTATGTGTCTAAAAATTTGAAAATCTTTCAATTTGTTGTGCCACAGTGATTATTTCTGACAATAATTGCTTTATTTTGGTCAGTTCCAACTGTTTTCATTTGTTTGTGTGTTTCTATGAATATATTTTTCAGAATCCTTTTGACTGGGGCTTGGTCCACATTTTTACCATGAGAATACAAAAGGGGGATATAAAAAGAGTTCGAGCTAGTCGCTTGCTAACTACGCAAAGAGCTTTTGTTTGGTAGTAGGTCCTTAGTATAGTTGTTTGGTGATGGTCCCCCTACCCATATTAGGTTTTGTAGTTAGTGTGTATTTCTGTAGCTATTTTGTAGTTTGTTGGTAGATTGACTTAACAATTTTTAAGGGTGGCATTATTTTTGGTACAATTTATAAATGTGTTTTGGTCCTTATTTGTGTTGATTCTCACAGGATAATACAATTATTATGTACAGCTTCCATAGTAAAGTATCAAAAGGCTTAATTTCATTGTGTAATGTAAAAATATTCCAAATTCTTGTCACATAATTTTGGTTTGGTTATCTCTAGGTTTTAAATATACTGAACAGTATTTGCTAATTAAATAAAATAATAGAGCGCTCAATGTGTTTTTTGCAAGGCCTTGTTCTAGGTTTAAGGTTTATTAGCTTTCTGTGACCCCTGCATTTCGTAACGTTTGTATTTTGTGTCTTCTCTATTTGCCTTTGTATACTTTGAAACCTGATGCTTCTCCGAATATTGTTTCAGTCATCCAGTAGCTCCAGGTAACGCTCCCCTCCACAGAAGAGGACACCTCCAGCGCACCCAGAGAATCGTTTTTGTTCACCCGGCTTCACCAGCAAAGTCACCTAGCAGCACATCAACAACAATTGGACTGTCACTCAACCACGGCATTACATGAGGGAGTTACTTTTTGTCTTCATCTGTGCCAACAGGGCCCGTCGACCACAGAATAGGTTTTGCACTGTACAACAAGCTCGCTGTGCTTTGCTGTTGTGACCGCCACAGGTTAAGTGTTGTGCTATAGCATCTGGTATGTTACCAAACAGTTCTCATTTGTGCTCTAGCTTCTGTCATTTCGTCGGCGGGTGTGGTTCAGTTTTGGTGAAATTCAACGAACAATGCAATGCTACTGCGCCATTCTCAAGCTTGTTTCTACAGCTGGCCTCATAAATTTTGCACTACGAACTGTTTTTGTACAGAAGAGGATTTGCGAGCTGTGGGGTTTCCTGTGAGACTACATTACCCACTTGTAAATGGTCAATTGTAACTTTTCATGTGGGAATTGATCACAGGTTTACTGTGAATTCAATTCATTTGCATTCATTCAATTTGTGTTTCTGTATTTTTTCTCTGTTCTCTTTCTTTTTCGGCGAGGACGCTTCATTCTTTTAAGTGGGAGGGAGATGTAGCGTATTATTATGTTTGTCATTAGCAGACGCACTGTTCTACTGTGTTGTTGCTACCAGACGTAGCATAATTGGGTTTCCATAATATATTTCGGCTTGACGGTCTCTCCTTTCGCTGCGGATCACGCCAAAGAGAGAGATCTGTTTGAAACCGTCTGGTATGACGTCAGCCCTGTCTGGCTTCGGCTAGACACGATTGGTGGGGGAAAGTTAGCGTCATTCAAGTGGAAGTGGTCGTTGGAACCAGTCGTGTGTGGCCGTTCTACGGTCTGTGGCCACTCTTTCCATCCTGTTTCCTTTGTTAATTATGTAGAGTCGCCAAACTTCTTTTGAATAAATCCCAGGTAATGTGTGTTATGTGATCTTTTATTGTAATATAAAAATCCGCGCCTTCCTCTTAAATTTACACACCAAGGTCCCGGACTTTATACTGCCAGCGAGTTGCGCACCCCTCCCTCATGTGCGTGTTGGGGTGACTTAAATTAATCAATCTTTTTCTAGTAACCCTTTCAGGCTTCACCCCAGCATGTAACATTATTCCATCTATGTTTTATACTCCCTCTTCCACATATTCGTATCTTCTAATTGATATGTTGTTGAGTCTTCAGGATAAAATGTTATATCCATTATTATTGGAAAATGTCCACATTAGGTAAGAATAGACAGAACTGGGTCACTAAAAAGGTGATACATGGGGAAACATAAGGAAAACGAGCTGAAATGCTAGGCTAGACGTGGTTGAGGGGCTGCAAGTGCTGATAAATGTGAGAGACAGGTGAAACGAGGAGAAAAGCTGGCGAAGACAGGGCTTAAAGGCATTTAGTGCTGTTTCCCAGGACGGTGGGGAAATTTTAGGGGTATTTAGAGCACTGGCATAACTATAACAATTTTGGGGAGGCACTTACAGGCCATTTTTGAACCCTTTTAGCTTACTTTGTAGGTATGCTGATGTTATTTTGGAGCGGTGGAATAGGTATTTAGCATCCTTTTACAGGATTCTAGAAGATCTTGGGACACTAGCAGGGGTATTTCAGGAATTTTATAACATATTCAAGGGTATTTTAGCCGTTAGTACAAGTATTTTCGGGTATTCTGAAGGTATTTTAGAAACTGGCGCAGGTATATTAATGGTATTGTTGCAGGTTTAGAACATATCGAAGGTGTTGTATGTTGTTGTTTTAAAGCGTTTTAACCTTTCCATATTCATTTTCAGGGGCTCTGGTAGGAGGTTTTGAAATTCTTTCAAGATATTTTAGGCTACCAATCAGGTATTGATACAAAGTTAAATTAAATGGAGTTTTATTTATGGATGCTCTTTAACTACTATGGTCCTTAGCGTCCCATTCTATACTGAGCTTGAAAGACCGGAAATTTTGCTCAGAGGCCTCTTTATCAGGCTTGATGTTCTTTTACGTGCCGTAAATCTACGACACGAGACCACCGGCTTTACTTCACTTCCGAAGGAAGCCATGGTAAGAATGTTTACGCCCGGAAAAATCCATCCCCCTTGCAAGGTTTGAACCCACTACCTCGGGTACCAGAAGCTAGCATGGTAACCACTAGACCACGGAGGACGACAGGTATTGATACAGGCTTTTAGTACAGTTCGAAGGTATTTTGCGGTAATTCCGTGGGTAATTCAGGTATTAACAAAGGTATTTCTGGGTAATTTCGTGGGTAATTTATGAATTAATACAGATATGTTTAGGTAATTTCGAGAGTAATTAGTGTATTAACACGGTTATTGCGAGTAATTTTATGGATAATTCAGGTATTAACACGGATATGTTAGACAATTTCAGGGGTAATCCAGCTATTAATACAGGTATTATGAGTAATTTCAGCTGTAATTTTGGCATTAACCAGGTATTATAGGACGGGTTCAGGGGAATAACGGTCTAAGTCACATTTTTCTTATTGTGGAGTTATTTAATAAACAAAATTGAAAACTCTCTCCCAACAAAATTTCCATTATGGAATCTTGGAATTAGACATACAAATAAGATGAGGACTGTACAAATTATTTTTAGTGTGGTTACATGCAACATTTTGTGTATATTGTTATAATGAGCACATTATTTTGCTTATTGAAATCTTTGTGATGGAAAATGATCTCTGTCCGTTTTAGGATGAAAAAACGATCAAAGTCCATAGTATTAACCAATAAAATTTAATTAATATGAAAAAATAATTGAATTACTACTGTCCCGGCTTGTAGGCCGTGGTCTAGAAGGCGTCGTGGATACCGACGTTTCACCAAGTACAGCGCTTGGTATCTTCAGGGTGAAGTGATTCAGTGTCTGCGGTGGTCGGAGCCTGAATGCGTTGACCAGAGGATGGCGGTATCCACGATGCCTTCTAGACCACGGCCTACAAGCCCGGACAGTAGTAATTCAAAACGTCGGTATCCACGATGCCTTCTAGACCACGGCCTACATGCCCGGACAGTAGTAATTCAATTATTAGTCATGACGCCGACCGTGAAAGCCTCATTATGTACAATTTGAGAAAAGACGAGTGGTATTGTTAGAATAAAAAACACACTTAAAACAGTTTTCTTCAAGATGTCGTATTTGGAAATACATCATCATCCACATTTTCTGCATAATTGCACGTGGGTAACCCGTCAAAGAATTTCTGGGCTGATTCACTGCAGAATCCTTGAGAACTTGTAAGTCATTGAATTTTGCTTGAGGAACTGAAATTCGGCATTAATGTCAAGGTTCTGGTTCAGCATCTTTTGTAAAACCTGCAAACCAGCTTTTTCTGAATGTCTTTTCTATGACGTCATGACTTTCTCACTGCCCGTTGTATGAATTCTTCAGGATCATTGTTGTTGGGTGTTCACGAGAGATCATCATCTCAACCATAGGTCTGGTTTGAAAGGAACATTTTTTCGTGTATGGAGTGCTTAAATAAGCTGTCCAAGCATGTACAACATTCTGATCGACTTCAATCACTGAGAATGGAGTTGGTTTTATAATTACATTTCTAATAACTTGATTGCATTCAGAAGGAATTTCCAAATGAGTCTCCTGATTAATTAAGCTCATGTTCCTGTTACATTCGAGGTAACTGTGGCCTCTGACAGGAAAGGTGATCTTAATTTCCTCTAATGCTTTCATTCCACGAACTAACCAATGTAGAAACCGGAAAAGGGTGCAATTCTTATTTTGCCCCCCGCAAGAGTCACAGGAAAAATACAGGATTGTTACTGTGGAAGGCAAGATTTCTGTTACAAAGTGGTGGAGAAATGAAACAACTTCATCAGAGCCCTTTTAACAACTGTTTGGTCATACGTGTAGAATGCAGCCTGCCGGGTGGATAGAACATGCATGTTGAATGTATAGAAAAAATTGTCATCTATAATAGACGTCGTTGGTTGAAATGTTCGGCAGTTGTACGTTCTTTTGAAAATCGAAAACTAATGCTTCCATATGAGGAATTTTCATAGCAGACGTTTTAGACTGTCGTTCCTAGTTATAGAATGTTGCAGCCTTGAATTTGTGAACCTTATTGATATTTTACATCGATTTCTTTTCCCCCCTCCAACTTATTTCTCTCTCCTACGTTGATACTGACAAATTTAAGAGACTTGCTTTAAGCAAAATGATCTTAGTAATATGCTCGTCGCATTCACGACATGTGTCCGTTCCTCGGATATCCGAATGAAATATTAAATTTACTGTTGAGGATTTGTCTGTAACTTTCATAGTTCACAGGGCGAGATGGATAACTTCCTTTGTACATTTCATACAGCTTGCTTATTGACAGTTCCTCAGGTAAGTATATTTTACTTGTGTCATGTAAGCTGCAATATGATTGTCTGCCCTTAAGGGAAGAAATGTGAGTCATTACATTATTTACGGTGTCTTCCGACAGTTTGTGCTCTCTGTTATGTTGTTTATCATGGTTATCAATCTTAGCTTTACCTGTCTCAACTAATGATTTCTTTATTGTCTGCATTCTTCGATTGGTTATTCCATGTAATGAAACTAAAGCTATCAGGTAAACTTTAATTTCAGTCATATCCTGTCTTCCTAACCTCACCTTATATCCTTAGGAATTCCCACGCAAATTTCTGGTAGTTTCATCACTTCTAGGTCTACACCATGCTACTGGATGAATGCTTATTAATCCACCTAAATGACTGTCTGGGTCGTTTTTAGACGCAAGGCGGTTGAAATCGTTAATAATCTTGTTCCTCTCTGTTGGACTAATATTTCTAAAACAACCCATTTTAAAATCAAAAGGCTCACCTGTAATGTGAATCATTACACGAATTCTTTTTATGCATTGCAGACTCTCCCAGTTCATAGTATTTTCCTAAAGCTGTTGATCACAATGTTATCACATTCACCTCCTTCACTGTTCATCACGAAAGCTTAAATTATACTGTTAAGGAAAAATATATAAAAATGGAAACAGGAATGTTATATACTGCAATATGTTCAAAATTCACTGCTGACTGTTACATTTTCAGTCCAGAGAACATTCAATCTACAGAACAAGACAAGCAGAGGACTATGATGGTTCTTTCATACAATGCAGGACTGTGATCATTCTTTCATTTGAATTAATATTTCAAGTCCTCATTTCTCATGACTACAATCATTTTTTTCACTGCAAAATTCATTAGATGGTATAGTTCTGGATGCCCTCTATCGAATAGAGCCGAAAACGCGATTTTTTTAAACACCATGGATCATTACTACCCTGGGCCCTTCATGTGTAATTTCATGGGTAATTCAGGTATTAATACAGGTATTTAGGATAATTTCATGGTTAATTCAGGTATGAACACATATTATGGGTAATTTCATCGGTAATACAGATATTATCACAGGCTTTGATGGTAATTTTATGGGTGATTTAGGTATTAATACAGGTATTTATGGTAACTTCATGGAAAATTCAGGTATTATCACAGCATTCTGGGTGATATCATGGGTAATTCAGGTATTATCACATGTATTTAGTGTAATTTAGTGGGTAATTTAGGTATTAACATCGAAATTACCGGAACAATTTAGTGGCTAATTCGTGAAATGACACAGATATTTTGCGATAATATTATGGGTAAAGCAGGCATTAACGTGGTATTTAGGTTATTTCAGGATTTTATGTATTTTTTCACTCGTTTTCGATATTTCTAACCATTTATTCTCCATTATTACAGTAGTTTTTATATACGTTTTAAAATGTTTTTCAAACTTCAGTATGTTGAGCTGCTGATGTGTGAGACGGGGAGGGATGAACTGTGTGTTGATTTAAAACCCTTTTAGAGTGTATAGAATCAGTCTAAACTAAGTCACCATTGTGTTTTAACATATATTATATAGTTTTATTCAGCTTTCCCGTTTTATGCGGTTACATTCTTTGGTTAGGCGCAGTCACTTTACCAGTTAATATGCTTCATTAGATAAGGATTCTAAGGGTAGGCGTCTCTGCTCTTTTATCTGGGCTTGAGACCAGGAATAGGATTTGCTCCTAACGTCTGAGTTAACGCCTAACCTTCCTTCTTATTCTTCTTACTTCATCAGGTGCCTGGTAGGTGTATATGTAGCACTTGAGTAAACTTCCATTTTAAAATTTTAGACTCACGGAGAAAATCCCTATCTTGAGATCCAGCTCACATTCTGTTAACTACTGTTTGTAATGCTACAATATCCATATGCATATGTTGATATTCCATCTTCTGAAATAACTGTTTTAACGTCGTAAGGAGTCAACGAAATTTTATTCAATTGTACTGACGTAACAGTATGTTCTCCTTACAGGATACAATCCATCGGCGTTCTTAATATTTCTTAGGGATTAAGACAGTCTGCATAACTATCAAATGTGATGTACTGCTTAATGACACTACGTTTTATATCTTTAACTTTTTTTTATTATAGATCCATGGATATCTAGTGCATACATCTTTGGTCGTAGCCGGACAAAGCGTTGGATGATTTTACCATTAGCCACAACTTTAAATTTTCCCAGCACCGTTTTGTTTCGTGCTGAATAGCATACATGTTTTGTTGGGTAATCAGCTGTATCTAGGTGCTCAAGGAGACGTAGTTTCTCCTGGTATACATTTTTAGTTGTCACTTGATGGATGAATGAATCAGTGTTTATATGCATAAGCTTCAGATTTTCAGCTCCATAATACGGCAACAGTGCATCATAATTGTGGTGATACTTTAGTGTATTAGAGATGTTCCAAATACTCATTTCCATGTATGTAGGCCATATGCACAACAGCTAGATTAGTTCAATATATTGTTCTATCGATTAACGTAGGCTTACCAATAAATTTTTCCAGGGTATTCTCACTCGCATCCAGCTGCATATCCATACGATTACGCGGGTTCTCCATGGTTTATCCAAACATTGCAATATTCAAAAGTTTTTACAGATCCTTCTCGAAATCATTTGCAGCTTGATGTCCTAGTCTGTTAAATTCAACGCAAGATTTTAACCGTTGTGATGTCGGATTTTGTAACACACGATGCATTTTACTCAAACGTAGTCCACCACTAAGGGCTTGCTTCAAGGTCATGGAGTGCACAACATAATTCTATCGGGTCCAATATAGGGAATTAGTTTCTTTTTAGACGGCTCCTGAGGCTTCATGCACTCAGACAGGAACGGTAAATCGTTGTGTAGGTAGTTGAGCTTTGTAGGATACACGTTGTCGGCTTCTAATATTTTACCACAAGGACCATCTTCTTGTAGTGTTTTAAGTTGATATCCTCAGAAGAAACCCACCTAAATCAACCATAAGCGAGGGTGTGGCTCATTCCCCACACATATTTGTTACTTGCATCGTCACATTTGATAAATTAGAACGGTTGCTGTGGATCAAACTTCTGCATGTAAATGTTCTTTGCTTCGCCGTAACGGTGGGGGGCTTGACATAAACTCATCTTAGTCGGGTTCCACCATGAGAAGCTGATCATAATCCAGAAGCAGCTGAAGTTCAATTCCTGTGTACGCTAGCATGGCGTCTCAAGTAAGTCTTGGAGAGGTGAGATAGTGTGTAGCATAAACTTTAAGTGTTTTTCAAAGTCTGGTCCCTGAATGTCTCACAGACACCAGCTAGGAGAAGATCATCGGAGGCTAAGTAGAGATCACTGTATTCACCTTGGTTTCTCACATTAAACTGCTTCCATATATACTAAACATGCTCGTAGTCAGCATCACTAATATCTTCTTCGTTCTGTTTATTGTAGAATGCCTCCTTAGTAGGCAGGCATGAATCCTTCAAAGCATCCCACGAAGTAACGTAATCATAGGGAAATACTGCTTTAAGGGTCATCAAACGCAACTTGTCTTCCCCGAAGTACTTCTGTGTTTCAAGATATGATGTCAGCTTTTCACTAGCTTATCCACGTTCGCATTAAAGAAACGAAAGCTATCAACAAACCGGAATTTTATATCTCCAACATATTTGGAGGATGATAGCTTTCTTCTGAGTTAGGAATTACCTCTCCTCTGTCGCTTGGACGGCCAAGCTCCTTACCAATGAAATGCGAATTATATCCGCTGAGGTTATTCATGAAGACAGGAATATATCTAGGTGTTTTCCAGGCTAAATGGCATTAATTATGCAAGCTTCCTCAGTATTCGCCGCTGATGTGACCATGATCTCTTATTTTGCAGTTCTCTTCTGTAAACGTTTTACCACATAAGTAACACGCTGTAGAAGAGTTGAAATCCTCTTGTTGTTCATTTGTAAGTTTCAGCGGTTAAAAGATTTTTATATATTGTTGATTTTCTTTGCAAGATAAGTTACACACTCCATAAACTTCTCAGCTGTATCATAACCAGGATATACATAGGGTTGAAAAGGAAGTCCAATTTATAGGTGAGCAACAAGCTGTGAAGCTTTGTAATAAGCACAAACGCTCATTGGAGTATGCCTTTGATAAGGGGCTGTATAGGAAGTTTCAAGATTAGTAGAACATGTATGGTATGGAATGGGAATTTTTTCAAAATCAGCATACATAACGTAGGGTAGTTTCAGCATCCTTTCATCATTTTTAAATGGTACGGTAGAGTTTTCTCTTGTAGGCGTAACTGCCCTTGCAATATCATGTTGACTGCAGATAGTGGCATGTTCCTGTAGTTTTCAAGCCCACTAAGTCCTTGGTGCTTATCATAATGCATGAAGCATCGCTTACATGTATATATAATTCGGTTTTGTTTTTGTTTTCTGGTGTCGAATAAGCTTGCCTAAACTCTTTATATATACATAGTGCTGTAATCCAGGGCGATAACTGGGGAGTAGCAGGTCGCGATGGTCAACTAATTCTGTATGAATTAGCTTTATAGGGATTACTTCTTGCTTCTCATCCAGTCCAAAGCCTTAAACAGATATACTGTTGAGCGTTTCATAATTAGGTATTTTAGCAATGCCGTAGGGTACGAAACACAACTGAAGTCATACTTATCTTAATGAGCCTTAAACTCGCTCAAACGTTGAGGCTTGCTCCGACGAATTTGACGAGAACTGCATACATAAAACATTTCTCATGGGTATAACTCAGGACCTTTATGTACGCTTTTTATGCTTCAACAGATGGCGGTAGTGGGATGTAACTACTTCCTCGTAGCGGATTATACTTGTTGATACGGAGCCGAACTCCTTTTACAACAAGCTAAGACCAGTTACCCCCTTTAAGATGTTATTCTTCTATTTCTGTGTTAACTTTCTTCAGCGTTGTCTTCAACACGGCGTACAGGTCGGTTTGCAAAAACGCAGGTTGATTTCGTGTTTTAAGTGTCTTGTCACAGATTTCTCCAATGTTGTTCACAAATCGGCATTCCACCAGTAGACTGCTTTTCACTAGTTTATGAACTTCAAGCTATTTCTGAGTTGTTTGAATTATCCGTCGTTTTGCTTCCTGTGGATAAACATGTATGTCTTTAGACGAATCACATCGTATGAAATACAATTTCAATCGTCCTAGAAATGCAGTCTCTTACTCTTTCATGCTACAGTCCTTCATGGCTGGCAAAAGCCGGTGTTTGGTAGGCCCCATTTTGATTTCATTCTTATAACTACTTAATCCAAACGCATTTTATAACGCTGGACTTTATAGCTATAATTGAGGAATGCATTAAAGCGCTTGCACTTGAAGACTCGTTTATGAGTCAATTCATGGCGTCTCTTGTGATAATTTTGTAGAACATTCTTCGCAAATTTGCTACAGGTATATCCAGCGGCACTTAGAGTGATATCCATATATGTTGCGTTATGCGTCTTTACACTTGATGTAACGATGTATTTATCCTTACTCAAGTGATGTAGACTTCCTCGCCTTGGCAACGTCTAACCATTCTCGAAAGGTGATTAGTCTTGGAGAAGATGATGTTATCTCAAGTCAAACTAATACAGTGAAGTTCAAATTTGTTTTCGAGTAGAGAAGAAAGTGATTTAATCACTAACCCCAGCCCCGATGGAAGTCGGTACTGGGAGTGTGGGACTCACTAATAGTCGGCACACCCACTAAAAACTCCTCCACCGGAAGGAAAATAAGAAGAAGGAGAAATAAAGGAGTAAAGTGAAAGGTTGCGCGGTTTCGCGTAGCCACCGCGTTAGCATTTGGAAAATGATGTGCTGCAGCCCTATGAGCGGGAGCGGGTAAGGGAATTTATAGGATGCAACCATAAAACCTGACTGCAACACTAATGGATGGAAGGTGATAATGTTAGGAAATGTAGGTGATAGTATGGTTGAGGAAGTGTTGGGTTCTACGTGTTGTCTCGAGGACGTCGTCAGTGAACAGTCCGAACTCGGAACATCTCGGCGTATCTTCTATTGTTCGGAGGCTTTCGGCGAGAGCTTAAAGTTTCCGGTGTTGTGGTTGTCTGCTGAAGAAAGTGGGTTCGGAATTGGTGTTGCTGTCCCTCCAGCGATCTGAGTGTGATGTCTATGGAGTCAAGGTGTTGCAGCGTCGTGTCTGATGTGGATCGTTGTGCTCGGATGGATGTATCTATGGATGTCTGAAGATCGTAGAGGCAGTCCTCCAGGGCCATCAGCTTTGCCGTCAGGTTAAGGAATTCGGCGTGAAGGTACTGTACGGCGTCACGTAAGCCCCGGATTTTCTTTGTAGTGTTGCTTGGCGCTGGTGATGTTGTAGGCAGCGGTGGTTGAGATGTCGTCGGCGGCGGCGTGGAGGAAGCAGGTGGTTTCGCGATGCCTTCCTGCGAGGACACAGAGGGCAGAGCGCCTGGCCGGTGAAGTGGGATGACCCATCATAAGTGGCGCAGTAGCGGCGTAGGCGGCGGAGAACAAGTTTCTTGCAGGTTGCAGTGCGCGGCAGGTTGACACAGGTTGCCCGTAGGCACAGCACCGGCGACAGTTTGCTAACCTTTCCTGTCGGCTAGCATAAACACGAGCGTCTAGATCCTGACATACATTTTCATTCTCGGTCAAACTCAGGAGTTTTCGGAGACTCGGTAGTTGGAATTTCGGCTGCATGGTCAAGGCACACCGCCAATATGCACCGCCTTCGGGATTATAGTAAGCAAACTATCGCTTGTTTATTTTACACCGCGCAGCAGGACAGTTTTTTGTCTCTCTCTGTATAATGGAATACCCGCCTTTTTAGTGCAGGTAAGATAACTGTGAATGTGTTGTGTTCAATGGCTGGAGTTTGGTTGCATACTAAGATACTGTGAATGTTTTAAGGAAAAGTAGCACATGCCAGTAAAATGTTTCAGTGTGTTTTGTGTTGCAAAACTTTCTCAACACATACAAATCTGAGAAGGCATGTAAAGCAATATCATAATGCAGAGCAAATTCCTTCTTTAAAATCAGAACCTGCTGAGTGGTTTCAGTGTGAATATTGTCCTCGAAAATATAGGAATAAAAGGTTTTTGAGGATACACAATTTAAATCACAATGGGAAGGATGCTGAAATGCCCAAGTCAACGGGTGCAAAAAAAGACTGTCCATTACATTGTGGCTAGGAAAAGAGTGATCTAATACTGCACTTCCAGAATGACCATGACCTAAGTATAAAATCAAAAAGGTTTAATTTTCCTGATTATAAAGCATTTGCTTCTTGTAAAGCAAAGCTAGAACACGATGATAAAACAAAATATATTTGTAGCCATTCTGCAGCAGTTTTTAAGGGGAAAACGCACTATTATTTTAATTGTCACCGTTCTGGGCACTTTGCTTCAGAAGGTAAAGGTTTGAGAAGCCTCAAAACATAAGGGACAAAAAAAATTGATGGTTTCTACCCTGCAGGTATGAAAGTACTTAAAGACAATAACACAGGTCAGTGTGAGGTTTGTGTGGGGCATTCAAATGATTTGGGCCATCTTGTCCTAAGTAAGGAAGAAAGAGAAACTCTTGCAATGAGGATTACTGCCAAGATACCTTTCGATGCCATTCTTGATGAACTCAGAGACAATATCTGCAGTTCTGTGCAGCGAGTGCAGCTCGTAACCCAAAAGGATCTTCATAACATTGAGTCATCTTTCAATCTAAGCTGTGGGGAAACATGACATTAAGGATGATGGGACAAGCATTCACTCCTGGGTGCTAGAAATGCAACATCAAGCTTTTAACTGCATTTTGTACTACAAGCAGCAAGAGGTTGATGATGAAACTTGTTGTGTCGTAAGAAATAAGGACTTCTTATTGATGATAATGAATGAGGCACAGAGAGATATGTTAATTAAATTTGGAAATAACATAATTTGTGTTGATGGTACTCATGGATTGAATAATTATGACTTTGAGTTAATAACTGTTTTAACTGTTGATGATATGCATCAGGGTTTCCCATGTGCATTTATGTTTACGAACAGGACAGATGAACAAATTATGTCACTGTTTTTTGAACAAGTGAGAAACCAAGTAGGGGTTTTAGCACCCAATGTTTTTATGAGTGACATGGCTGAATGCTTTTACATTGGGTGGAGAAAGTTAATGAGAACACCTGTAAAATGTCTATTTTGCACATGGCATGTACTTAGAACTTGGCGCAGAAATCTGAATGAGAAAATTCATAATGCAAAAAAGAGGCAAGAGGTATATCATGATGTTACTGCATTATTAGAGGAAACTGATGTAAATGCATTTAATTACAGCCTTGGAATATTTGCGGAGAAAACCATAGCTGATCCAGAAACCACAGTGTTTGGCAAATATTTCATGCAGAATTACATTCCCAGTGTAAGCTGTTGGGCATACTGTCACAGATTATGGACACAAATTAATACAAATATGCACATAGAGTCAATTCATAAAACCCTCAAGTATTTCTATTTATGTGGAAAAAAAGTGAAACGTCTAGATAAAGGTATACATGCTATGATGTGTTTCATCAGAGACAAAATATTTGATCATGTCATCAGTATGGAGAAAGGGAAATTAACCACAAAGGATAAAGGCCTTTGAGCTAGGCATTAAAATGCCTGAAAATTCCATTAGATAAGGTCTATGAAGAATATGATGGCTGGCTTGTTCTTTCATAGAGGGATAGTACACAATTGTATGTAGTTAGGAAGACAGGAACTTGCTTAGGATGCCAGCTGAAGTGCTATGAATGTGATACATGCATACATATATTTAACTGCACGTGTATTGACAACAGTGTAAGATGGAATATGTGCAAACACATTCATCTTGTATGCAGGTTTACTGCTACAAAGAACAAGAGCAGCAATATACTGGACCAGAATTTCACAACAGGCACTGATTCTGGGCTTGTAATTGATGAAATCAATTGCTTGAAAGCAAATCAAACAGGAAAACTAGTTTCAGCCCTCAGCTATGAAGATACCACAACAAATAGTGTTGCATTGACTCTGGAAGCAAGGAAAAAGAGAACCATAAACTTCCTTCAAGAATTGGTATCCTCTGCATGTTGTCTGGAAGAGATGGATGCAATAGATGAAACAGCTGCAAATTTGAAACCAACAATAGCAGAAATTCATTCCAGAATTGGATTATTTTCATCAACTTCAAAAAATACACCAGCCAATAAGAAAATAGAACCACAAAGGAAACTATTTTCTATGAAAAAACCAAATTCAAAATCAGTTAAAAGATCCTAAAAAGGTGTGTTGGCAACAAAAAGAACACATCATGCCAAACATCACATCACAAGAAGGCATGGCTAGTTTACAAATACCGTTAAAACGCTGCCATCATTAGAATCTTGAAATATCCTGAAACGCAACCTGAGTTTTAAGGGAATGTTCAGGTACTAACAAAATATAACCTACTGTCCATGACAATTTAAATAACATGGCAACCCTTTTTTATGCAGAATTAAAGTTAACAGCCAATGTTAGAATATAGGGGATTTAGAATTCTCATGCAACCTTGTTTCCATTTAAATAGTTACAAAATAACCTATAGCATTAGTAGTGCCAGTGAAAATTTTAAACATTGTGTGCGCATATGTATATCTGTTTTTGTGCTTAGTGATTTCTTTATGATCTTAATGATGCAGTTTGTGTGCAGTCGATTGTATTTGCTGTAGTTCGGTGCAATTGCTAATTCTTCCACATGGTCATCCATTGCAAAGCAGTTCATAAAACTGAGAAACATAGACTGAAAATGTACTACATTGATGTCTACCTTGGAAATAGAATTGATACAGATATGCAATATTAAGCTATTTTGCCTAACTTCCCACTTTATGTTGCTGATGTATACTCTGTTTTTAGTGCATCTGTTTGCTTTTATTTGCTGTTAATTTTTTATGGTGTAAGATTTGATAAGTGGTTCAACATTATCAGAAAATAAATCACATTGTATACAACAATGCAAAAAAGGTAAATAGAAACTGAATCACTTTAAATACACTACCAAAGGGTATATTCTGAACTTTTCCAACAGATGTATCATCTAATCAGTTTCATGTAGTAAATCTACATTCAATATGTGCCTCTCATCTCAATTGGAATATTTTTAATGACAACTAATTTGCACCAGATGTTCTGCAGACAGCTTAGTTACATTTGGATTCTTGGATTTTTACTTGTCCTTGACTACAGGTCCTACTGCATTCTATGGTACACAGCTAACCTGATAAATAGGATGGTTTGTAAAAATGTGCCACTAATTATGAATGTGCAAATTCTGAAATTTGGTTTGAATCTATGATGATAATTACATTATTCTAGCTGATTAATATTTATTCTGCTTCTCTTTTACTGTAAAACAATATAAAATACATAAAACATTGCTAAATGTGAGTAAACTCAGTAGTGTAGCAACAACAACTTAGTTGCTGATGTCGGCAGAATCCATGCTTGGATACTAGTTTATGACAAATTTGTTTTTTATTCTTTAAAGTGCAATGCTTCTTTCATGAACATGTAAAATTTGTGGTTCTTGTGAAAATTTGTTTGGGTGAATTTGTTTTTGCTTATTTAAAATATAATTTAGTTCTTACAGATTTGTGCTGCTTATGAATGTTCTTGGTTGTTTTATTTTGTATTATTTAAAATATTATGCTCCAAGTTAGTGCATATTTATACATCTTGTGAATATTTGTTTGAATGAATTATTTTATTTTTCATTGCTTAAATTAAAATGCTTCTGTGTTAGTGTTTAAAGTATGTATTTAGACATAAGTACTAATTTTTAAATCAACTTTGTGTATTAATAGTTGGAATTATGGTATGAACCACAAACGCATATTATACGTTGAGATGCTAAGTTGTGACATATTTTGTCAAATTTTTCAAAAAGAAGCTTGGATTAGATTAGATTAGATTAGATTGTATTCTGTGAGTTCACTAGCAGCCATAAAGACTTGTGAACATAGAACATGTCAAGGAAATGTACAAAAATTATATATAAACATAAATATTACATACAATATGGAACATTTGAAATAAAATACAAATACTATATGCGTGTTAAGGAAATGTACAATAAAGTTACATATATACATAAATATTACATAGTATACAGAACATTTAAAATAAAATAAGGACATATTATATACAAAATGAAACAAATCAAGTGTAATTTATTACAGAGTTGTATACCTCCTTACTGTTATAAGGTTAACATATGTATAGGCAAGAACAGTTATTTTAACATTCACTAGGATTTTACCTTTGTTAGTCTGATCATTTTGTTCTATTTGATGTGTAATGCATAGCATTTACTGTCAGTTCTTAATATACATACATTTAAATAGCTTCATTAATTCTAGAGCAGATATCAAATATGACTGGCAATTGTCATTAATATTTACTAATACTACTTACAGAGCTATATAAGTAGTATCAGTAGGATAATTTGTCATTAAGATAATCTTGTACAGAATAATATGCTTTTGAGCATAGGTACTCTTTAACAGCAGTTTTAAAGACATTGAAGTTGTCAACTTTTCTCTTAAGATCATTAGGGAGAGTATTAAATATTTTTATGGTCTCATAATATACACCTTTCTGGAAGCAAGAAAGCTTTGTACTGGGACGATGGATGTTACCCTTTTGTCTAGTGTTTATCTCATGAATTTCCATGTTTGTAATAAATGTGGTTCGATTGCATACATAGAATTTTAAGATTGAAAATATATACATGCAAGGTAGGGTTAATAACTTTAGTCTTCAAAAAAGATGTTTGCAAGAGTGTCTGCTATGAGTGCTGGAAATGATTCTTATAACCTTCTTTTGCATGAGGAATATTCATTGACTTTCTACCGAATTTCCCCAAAATAATATTCCATATTCAATGATAGAGTTAAAATATGCATAGTATACTAATTTAAGTGTATCTATAGAACTGACATTTACCAATGCTCGGATAGCATAACATGCAGAACTGAGTTTGGGTATGATATACCTAATGTGAACTTTCCAATCTAAATATCTGTCTACTTGGAGGCCCAGAAATTTAATGTTGTCTATTTGTTCTAGTGACATGTCATTAATCCCAATTTCTATTGGTGTGTGTAGTGATGGATGGGTTATAAATTTAACAACTTTTGTTTTGTCTAAATTTACAGATAATTTGTTAGCTTTAAACCAGTGTGACATACAGTTCAAAACATAATTCAATTTAATTACACACTCATTCAAGTTTTTACTAGTCACCAGAACACTCGTGTCATCAGCAAACAGAATTATACTTGCAATATCCTTTATATAAAGTGATAGGTCATTTATATAGATCAAGAATAATAAAGGTCCTAGGACTGAACCTTGGGGCACTCCATGTGTTACTGTTTTCCATTTTGATGTCTGTTTTCCAAATTCAATATCATTGACAACTTCAACACTTTGTTTTCTTTCATATAGATATGATACAAACCAACTTAGAGTTTCATTTTTTAGTCCATAGAATTTCAATTTTGCTATCAGAATATCATGATTAACACAGTCAAATGCCTTTGCTAAGTCACAAAAAATCCCACCTACATGCATTTTTTTGTTTAATGCAGTTAACACTTCATGAGTAAGTTTATAAGTTGCATTATTGGTCGACATTCCTTTTCTGAACCCGAACTGATCCCTGACAAGTATGTTGTTACATTCAAGGTATTTATAAAGTCTATTAAACATCACCTTTTCAAGAACCTTTGAGAAAATTGGCAAGAGAGATATTGGTCTATAATTTGAAACATTATTGCGTTTGCCTTTTTTGAAAAGTGGTTTAACAATGGAAAATTTCATTCTGTCAGGGAAAATTCCTGACCTTAGTGACTCATTGCACAAATAACTAAGGGGAGTGGAAATTTGAGATGAGCATGATTTTAAGACTTTTATTGTTATTTCATCATAACCAGAAGAGTTTTTTGTTTTGAAAGAGTTAATAATTTTGTTTATTTCAGAAGGTGTTGTCAGGCTAACTTTAAATTCAGGCACTTCATTAGTGAAATTTGATCTTAGAAATTCCAAAGCTGCCTCTTTACTTCCAAAATTAATACTAATTTTGTTTGTTACATCCAAAAAGAATTTGTTAAATATTTCTGCAACTTCATGAGGTTTACTAATTTCTTGATTATCAATGTTTAGTGTTATTAAGTCATTTTGTAATGAGGATTTACCGGCTTCTCTTTTTATTATATTCCAAGTAGTTTTTATTTTATTGTCAGAGAGTTGAATCTGTTTATTGTAATGCAATATTCTAGCCGCTTTTATTACCTTCTTTAGAAGCTTACAATATTTTTTGAAGTAGTGTTTTAAATCTATATTATTACTAATTCTTACTTGCTCATATAATTCTCTTTTACGTCTACATGACGTCCTAATTCCTAAAGTGATCCAGGCGTTCTCTCTTTTGAAGTTAGATATTTTGTTTAACTTGACCAGGAAGCAAGCTTCAAAGTGGGTTTTGAAACACTGAAGAAAGATGTTATATTTATTATTGGTTCCATTCGTTTGGTAAGTTTGATTCCATGACTCAAGTTCAAGTATTTTGCTAAACTCACTCAGAGTATTTTCATTTATTTCCCTAGATTTCTGATAAGTATATTTAGGTTTGGATTTTAAATTTAACTTTTTAATGTGTAGAACTTGTGCATCGTGATCCGACAGGCCATTAGATTTTGATGAGACATTGCAAAAATTAATGCTATCTGAGTTTACAAATATATTATCTATAGCTGTAGAGGAGCTGTTTTGGATTCTTGTTGGAAAGTTTACTGTATGTGACATGTGGTATGTTGTAAGTAAAGTGCTGGGTTGTTCCCTTTGAGGACTAGGTTTCAAATAATCAACATTTATATCACCACATATGATTAATTCTCTTTTTGGTTTGAATAAAAATTTTAGAAGATGTTCAAGTTGCTTTCTGAATATTTCAAAATTGCCTAAGGGAGATCGATAAAGGGCTACTATAGTTAAATTCAATTTACCTTCATTTAGCTGAACTGCACAGAGTTCAAGGTTTTGTTCACTACAAAACTTGGATAAATCCAAAACTTTATAAGTCACATCATTTCTGACATATATACAAACCCCACCTTTATGTAAGATTTTTCTTGAAAACTCTGCTGCTAAAGAGTACCCATGCAGTAAAATTGGCTGAAATTCCTGTTGTGTCAAGTGGTGTTCGGATAAACACAAGATGTGTGGCAGTGAGTTTTCAGTATTAAGACTAATAGTAAGTTCATCTACTTTGTTTCTTAAGCCTCTTATATTCTGATGAAATACAGACAGGCAGTTTTTATTTTTATTATTATCATTATTACTATTGATGTCAGAAGCATTATTTCTATAGTTACTTGTGGATACAGAGGTATTTGGGATGGTTATCTCAATTTGCTTTAAGTGTCGATGATTATGTTGACTATGGGACATACTTAACCTAAAAAAGACCTCCTACTAGTGACAACAGGAATTTTACCCTTAATTCTGTCAGCAATAAGAAGAGAAAGCTTCTCTTTGCCTCTAGAATTTAGGTGTAGGCCATGAGAGGTATAACCATTCCTGCCTATACCGTCGACATCTATCATACACATGTGAGATGCAGCAGGACTTAACAAGGCACGCTCAAGTCTCAGATTCATATCCCTCACCCTCCAATGAAGCTGAGGCTTGTCATGCCTATGTAAAAGACCCACTACCTTCACATTAGTATGGCTGCTGGTCTCACTGATGTCACACAGATCCTTTTCAATAATATAACTACTATTTCTATCCAGGCTATTCCCTGGCCCACCCACTATCACTACATGATCCCTCTTGGTAAAATCTGCAGTTAGCTTTACCAGGTCTTCAGTGACATCAGAGAGCGCAGCACTGGGTTTAACTATGCCTACTACATCATAATCACACCCCAAGTCCCGTTTGAGCAGGGATGCTATGCCCCTCCCATGACTACTCCCAAGCAACAAGACCTTGCTTTTTGTGTGATTTACAGATTCATCTAAGACCTGCTCTTGGGGATTTGTGGCCTGATCAACATTCAGCGTTTCAAGAACACTGAATCTGTTGCTCAGTTGGACAAGATGTTGATCATCAGCAGAGAAATGCCTTTTCCTCCTGAGATTCTTCTTAGAAACCATCCTGAAGTCCTGAAAGTTATTAGCCAAAATATTTGAAGCCGAAACAGTGCTTCTAGTTTCTTTTTTGAAAAATTCTAGTTCTTTTCTCAGGTTGGAAATGGTTTCCTCGTGCTTTCTGACCAGTGCCTTATACTTACAAAAGTTGGAAGTTATTGCTGCATAAAATACTTAGGTAGTATTATCCATCCTTCAAGACAATCCATCATCTTATACCATCTCGTGATTAAGGAGCAATCATACAGTTATCTAGAGAAACCGTCACCAATTGAATTGAATTTTCAACCATCCACCATAAATTGTGGAACATATATTTCCTTTTCATTTTTTCTAATTATTGTGATAACCTTTAAAATTGTCTTGTCCTATATAATTTGTTTTCACAAAGCCAATGTATGATTTACAGGATCAACAAAATAATAATAATAATAGTAATAATAATAATAATAATAATAATAATAATTTTAATATTATTATTATTATCATCATCATAATGGTGCAAGTGTCGGTACATACCTATTTTTTATGGTAGAAGATGAAAATACACAACAATGACTGAGTTATACTATGAAGTGCCATCCATGGCAATAAATTAATTATATACAATGGCTATGTTAATGGCTTGCCACCTTAATTATAAAGTGCAGTCCCTCCTTAGAGCAGTTTGTCCATTGAAACATTGGTATTAATAAATAAACATTGGTAGTGTTTATTAATCATATGAGCACATTCGTACTGTATCTCAGAAGTAGGTAAATCGTAGTGTTTATCAATCAGCATAGCAATCATACAAGCACATTCATAATGTATTATCAGAAGTAGGTACATGTAAGTAGTCTATTCATATTTGAAAAACCAATATAATCACACATTTGAGGCAGCTGCAAGACATGATACAACTCTGGTTCAGGAGTTAGCATGACTACACATAATGCTTCCCGGGCACTTTTAGGTCATAGCGAAAATATTTTTCAGTAACTCCAAAAGGTCTCCTACAATCATTATTCAGCCTTGTTTTTCAGTCAACATTTTACTCTAAATAACAGCATAAATATTGGACATTTACAGCATGATTACCCAATTATGTATTTTTAGTAAATGTTTGTAGCAGAGAGGGTATCCATGCTTTATAAAACCGTGAAAATTTAAACTATATCAAAACTAGGGTATTCTGGTCCATGGCAAGGAACGGTCTGCAGCAACATTACCAAGAAATTATCATTGCACTGTATCATGTCAATCTGTGTATGCAATTTCCAAAAACTCCCAAGACAGTGATTTGTGATGTACATAAGCATTACTATTATAGAAGCCAGTCACACATATTCTGTAATACAGACCTATTGAATATTGAAGCAACATTTTATATGAAAATTCCAAGGACTTGAAACTTGGAAATAGGAGCCTTGGATTCTATGAATTTAGGTTACAACTAAAACGTTGTAAACTTCTCCAAGGTGTAATTTCCTATGGAGGTGCCAGCAACAGTTGATTCTGCTACAGTGAAATAGGTATTCTCAGTTTTGCTGCCTAAAAATGCATTTCTTGGATTCATAGGGCCTCAAAACGTGTTTCCAGTGAAATCTCGGTATCAAATTTTTTGTGGAATGAAATACCTCCTCTGCGTACTAGGTACGTGGTAGAATAAATAAAAGTTATTTTTCTTTTCATTCAAGGGGCCTCAAAACATGTATTTCCGGTGAAATCTCGGTATAGAATTTTTGTGTGGAATGCAATACCTCCTCTACCTACTATGTACTTGGTAGATTAATGAATGAGAAAAGAATAAGTAAAAATTAATTTTAAAAAATCCACAATTCTGAACTTCATATATTGCAGACTTGCGCAAAATTTCATACATATTTATTGTGTATTTACGCATGCTTTGGTTTAAACATTATTTATATTTGGTTTTACGGCGTCATTGCTTTTCATATTTTTATTTTCGCACACAATCCGCGCATATTTGTGCGTTATACCTATGCTTATTCACATTACACTTTTTATTTCCCCTTAGTTATTTTACACGTGTACTCATGGCGTGTGACATCCATTGGTTATCCAGCTTCCTTTTTTTTCTAGTTCCATTTATTACCCCGTCTTTAACAAAAAAATCAAGAGGGCTCTTGCACACCAAATTTAATATTTTTATAAACTCAGTGCTAATGACGGGTGAAAGAAAGGTGCCATTTTTAACTTTAGACACAATACTATCACATTCTCAGGAAATATATTGTTCTGCTACGAGATCCTCACATACAAACTACCATGTCCGCTGCAGTCGACAAAAGCACGAACATTTTTGAGACGCCGATCACTCCCGAGTTTGACCGAGAATGAAAATGTATGTCAGGGTCTAGACGCTCGTAGCATAAACGCGTAGTTCTCTCCCTAATAAGGGAAGGCTAGACGCCAAGGCAACCTCGAGGTAGCTCCACTCGAACCAGCGGCGTTGGACCCCGGACAGAGACGATTTAGTGGCCTTCATAGCAGAGGGCCACTGCTGCTGCGATGGGCCGAGCACGAGGCGTGCCGGCAGGTCCCGGGTAACTCCAGCAATTACTATGCTGAAGCGTCCGTTTTGAGCTGGCGGTTGATGCACAGCCACTGTCCGTGCGGCATCAGCCGGCTGATGTGGCGGAGACTGCGAGCGCAGTCACGGCGAAGCGGTTGGCGGCGAGAGCGAAGCACTTGCCGAGGGTGAAAGGGCCTCGGTTCGCGTCGGCGGAGGAGCGGCGCTCTCGGATGGATCGGAGGGTCGGCGGAGGTGACTTCTGTAGCAGGCTGGGCGAGTCTTCGTTGTTGCTTCTTCTTGCCCATGTCGAGAAGGAATTTCAAATTTTTTTTGAGTGGAGGAGAAAAGATTTAATCACTGACCCCAGCCCCGATGGGAGTCGGGACTGAGAGTGTGGGAATCACCAATAGTCGGCATACCCACTAAAAACTCCTCCACCGGATGGAAAAATGGAAGAAGGACAAAGTGGAATAGCGTGGCTTTGTGCGGTCCCGCATAGCACCCGCGTTAGTACGTGATAGATGGAAGCTGCCGCCTTATGGGCGGGAGCGGGTAAAGGTAGCTACTAGGTTGCAGCCATGAAACCTGACTGCAACACTAGTGAGAATAGCGAGGATTTTAGGTAAGAATTGGAATGTTGATTGTATGGAAGGTATAGGTTGGCGTAGAACTTACTTCTTGTGAAGATTCATCCGGCTTATGTATTCTTCTGAGTACGTTGCGCTGGTCGGAGGCCTTCGGCAGTTGCTTGGGACCTCCGGTTTGGCTGGCTGCTGGAAGTGGGCCCGAAGTTCCTGTTGCTGCGCTTCCAGAGATCTGATGGTCATGTCGATGGTGTCGAGGTGTTGAGCAATGCTGTCCGATGCTGAAGATGAGGTCTGGATGGAGTTGTCGATGGTACTGAGTCTGGTAGTGATGATCTCGAACTGCCCAGCTGGAAAAACCTACTGAGCAGCTGAGGTGTCTTGATGGAGTTCCTCCAGGGCTGTCAGCTTCGTCGTCATGTTCAGGAACTCCGCGTGGAGATCCTGAACGGTGTCGCGTAGGCCCTGGACTTCCTCGATGATCGGTGCTGTTGAAGATGTTGGTGTCGGCGCTGGTGATGGTGCTGGTGTCGGCGACTGTGAAGGTGCTGCTAGCTGCGATGAAGGTGCTGGCGGCTTCGGCGTTGCCTTCCTGCGGGGATGCAGGGGGCAGAGCGCTTGGCCGGTGTAATGAGTCGAGCCTCCACAAGTTGCACAGTAGCGGCGTCGGCGGCGGAGATCGTGCTGTGTGCACGTAGACGCGGTGCTGGAAGCGCCACAGTAGCGGCACCTTGGTTTCGCAGTGCAGGAACTCTCGTTGTGCCCGTAGGCACAGCAGCGTCGGCAGGGAACCTGGCGTTCCATTCGGCTGGCCTCGATGCGTAAGCACCGCCCTAATAAGGGCAGGCCCGCCCTCAAGTCCGCTTGCTGGTCACCAGGGTCTGCAAACTCGATCCTGACGAGCGATGTCGGTCCCTGTGTTCCGTGGATCCGAGCGGCCTTCAAGGCTGAAGGCCACTGCTGGAGTGCAGCGCTGATGAGGAACCTGACTGGAAGGTCCCTCGGGACCCCTCTGATAACAGCGCTGTACCTCCCATGAGGCACAGACTGTATCTGCGCTTGCTGGATGGATTCCAGGATCGGCGGCGTTGGCTTCGGTGAAGCTGGCGGCAACTGCGGAGGCAGTCCCGACGAAGCTGCGCTGGCAGGTGGCGAAGCGGCGGTCGATGAGTAGGTTGCCCTATGCTGCGGCGGATGCGTTGAGATCTCCTCGGCGGGTACCGGAGGAGACGAAGAGGTTCCTGCCTTAGCAGGAGCGGCGATAGAGCGACCCTTCTTCCTCGCCATCTCGGAGCTGTGTGGGGTTTTTGGGAAGTTCAATTTTTTTTTCGAGTGGAGGAGAAAATGATTTAATCACTAATCTCAGCCCCGATGGGAGTCGGGACTGAGAGTGTGGGACTCACCGAGCGTCGGCATACCCACTAAAAACTCCTCCACCGGTTAGGTCGTGGGTTTGAAAGGAAGTTCAAAGGAAAGGTAGCACGGTCCCGCATAGCACCCGTGTTAGTCGAACGAAAGATTCTAAGCTGCCACCCAATGGGCGGGAGCGGCGTGAAGTGCGGTCCTAACCTACAGCCATGACAAATTGTCCTGACTGCAGCCTAGGGGTTAGGTAGTGGTAATAGAAAAGGGGGTTCAAAAGGAGATATTACGAAGGGATGGTGATGAAGGTGGACTTACTCTGGCTCTGGATGCCGTCGTCGTTTGGACTTGTCTTGCACAAGCGCACGGCATTGTGCAAGAATTCGCTGCTGGCTCTCGGAGATGACCAGCGGTGACTTCTCTGGTGGTTGTGGAATGTGTGATGATGCTGATGGTTTTCCTTCCTCGAAGCTGGTCTCCAGGTTTTGCAGCCGTGCAGAGATGAGGTACAGTTTGGCCAACAGGTCAGCGGCGGTGGTTTGTTGCTGAGTAGTACCAGCAGTGATGGCGGTCTGCAATTCCTGGAGCTTCTCGGTGGTGGTGGTGATGAAGTCGTCCAGAGCCGCGATGCGCACACCAATGTCCAGGACCTCCGCGTGGAGATCCTGAACGGCGTCGCGCAAACCCTGGATTTCCTCGTGGATCTGCGTTGAAGATGCTGTTGTCGGCGCTGGTGATGGTTCTGGTGTCGGTGTCTGTGGAGGTGCTGATGACTGCTGGTGGCTTCGGCGGTGCCTTCCTGCGGGGATGCAGGGGGCAGAGCGCTTGGCCGGTGTAGTGCGTTGTCCCTCCACAGGTCGCACAGTAGCGGCGTCGGCGGCGAAGGTCGTGCTGCTTGCACGTTGCAGTCGTGCTGTGGGTACCACAGTAGTGACACCTCGGCTGTGCTGTGCAGGACGTCTCGACGTGCCCGTAGGTACAGCAGCGCCTGCAGGGAGCCTGGCGTTCCACTCGGCTGGCCTCGATGCGTAAGCACCGCCCTAACAAGGGCAGGCCCGCCCTCAAGGCAGCTTCGTAGTCGCCAGGGTCTGCAAACTCCATCCTAACTAGTGACGTGAGTCCCCGTGCTCCGATGATCCTAATGGCCTTCAGAGTTGAAGGCCACTGCTGGTGGGCTGCGGCGATGAGGAACCTGGGTGGCAGGTCCCTCGGGACCCCTCTGACGACTGCACTGCACCTCCCTTGAGGCACAGGCTGGCTCTGCGGTGGCTGGGAAGTACCCAGAATCGGCAGCGCGGATGCCGGTGAGTGAGGCGGCGACTGCCGAGGCAGTCGCGGCGAAGCGGTGGTTGCGGCATAGGTTGCCCTAGGCTGCGACGGCTGCGGCGAGATCTCCTCGGCGGGTACCGTAGGAGATGAAGAGGTTCCTGCCTTAGCAGGAGCGGCGGCAGAGCGGACCTTCTTCTTCGCCATCTCGGAGTGTAAATGTATCGTGAAAATGTATGGAAGTTCAAAGCTCGAAGGAGGTCTTTTTACAGTGGGGGCATGGACCTCTCAGAAAACAATACATTTCAAACCTGATGTAATGTACATGAAAGGTTAAGGAAAAAAAACATGTAAGGCATTTTGTTTCTAAATGAGTTTGATATGCCTGTGGATACACCATGGCAAAAGTCATCTTTTAGGTGTATGGAACATGAAAAGAAACTGGTTAGTCATGGATTTGTTTGTCGTTTAAGTTTTGTCGTACAGGAAAAGAAGCAGGCAAGTCAACTGTTCCAACGAAAGGACCAGGTAAGTCATCTGTCCGCCAACAGATAGCAGTACAACTTATCCCGTCGTTATTGCTCTTATCAGACAGTTGTGTTTTGCAATGTGCAAAATTTTGTCAATTTGCAGTGACAGTTTGGTTTTTATCACAAATATGTACTGAAATGTCTATTTAAAACCCAGCCCGTGAAGGAAATTGGGGCCGCATCCGTCCACCCACGTCTACTGAACTGGAGATCTACATATAACGGAGCGATGGTATCCAGTATCATAAGAAATCCTGAGAAAGCTGCTCCAACACAGAGGATAGGAGAATTTGAGCTACCTTCTTTGGCCTATTCAGGTAATTTTAGTAGAAATATTATTCTATCCTTCAAATTTTCTGATCAAGTTCCTTGCATGCAATATATGTAACAAATTTCTGTATTGTACGCAGGTCTTCTGCATATTTCCAAAGATAAGTACCAGGATATAATAAGTCTCATGAAGTTCTGTGGTCAACCAGCAGTTACATTTTTCCAGGGATTGGCACGTGACTGATAACCTGTGAGATAACTGAGTTTCCACGGTTGTTGTTGTAGTAGTACTAGTAGTGGTAGTTGTAATAATAAATAATAATAGTTAAATGATGGTAATACAATCTTAATTACAAACAAAATTTCGGATAGCTGACATGCCTGGTTCCCTTTCTGTTTCAGGTGACTTGCCTGGTTTTTTTCTGAAAGAAAGTGCTGTTGGAGTGACCTTTTTTGTTTGTGTGACTTTATTGATACAAGAGACATTAAGCACCATTTTATTTGGTTCACTACATCTGAAACATTAATATTTCACTTTGTTTGAAAGAAGTATTTTGTATAGGAAACACCCATTGCGTTTTATAATTAAACATTAGTTTTCTTGCCTTCTTGGAAAAAGTGACTTACCTGCTTTTTTTTCCTGGACCCTTCATATTATGTTTTTTCTGTTCATCGTAAATACACATTTTTAATACATTTTTGAGGACTTAGGATAATTTATGTATTAAACATGTTTATACGCAATTAACCGAATGCTTTATCTTGTTTACATACTTTCCGTTCAATAATGCATTGCATTTAATAATAAAGCGGTGATTAAATGTGTGAAACTCCGGTATTTAACTAGCATATCAATGCCTTTATATAATTATATCACGTGATCGGAGATACAAGCAGTTATTTCTACTCTAAAATATTTCAATAAAATCCACATCTCAGAGTGAGGTACTTCGGTTCTTGTAAGCAGGATTTGCGCATGCGCAAGGCTTGTTTTATAATTTCCAGGACGGAATATAGTTAAAACCAGAGCACCATGTGAAGCCAGCATTATGGAAATAGAGATTGTATACTCTCTCTTTCTATTTCTTAAGCCACAATAATTTCTCCTTTTCCCCAATATCATTTCAATTCATGTATCGACAATGTTCCAGCATGCGTTATCGCATGTAGTAAGAACATGAGTTAAACACTACAGAAATAAATAGCTTTACCTCTGCAGACTTCCTAGCATCATATAAGTGAACTACAGATGGTCCTTTGGACGTAAACCTCAATTTAAATGTTGAGAAAACTTATACAAATATTATCCAATGAACATGGGTTTTAAACATAATGATTAAGCACTTAGTTTGATTACACAGCTTTACTTAAGTTCGTGTCACTATTGTTTCAGAATGTAATTCTTATTTACGGGTTATGTACTACTAAACCTAAAGCATATTCGGTTTTAGGTGTTTGTTTCCTTTTCTTGCCGGGTTATTGGAGTATCTTTAAATTTTTTACCTATGGACGCTCTTTAACTACTATTGGCTTTTAGCGTCATATCCTATATTGGGCGTGAAAGAGCGGGAATTTTGCTCAGAGTCCTCTTTATTAGGCTTGAGGTTCTTTTGCAAGCCGTATATCTACGATACGGGACCAGCGGCTTTACTTCTCTTCCGAAGGAAGCCATGCTAAGGATTTTTGCGCCCGAAGGTGTCCATCGACCTTCGATGGGTTTGAACCCGCGACCTCTAACATCTTCAGTGATATAGTGCACCGCTAAGATAAATTCACTCCCTGACAGTGATCGACTTGATGTTAATCGGTTATGGCTAAATGAGATGAAAATAAAAGTGCGTGTTTAGATTTCCACCAAAGCAAAGCACCAGCATAAAGTACAGCAAATAAGAAGAAGAAACAAAGAAAGAAGGTACAAGCCAGCAAAGGATTGCAAACTATCAACGAAGATATATCACAGACGATGTAGCTAGCGACACATTTACCTTACTAATTTAAGGGTGATGACATAAGCATTTGCTGCAAGTCTTTTATTCCTCTTCATTTATTTTCATACTGCCTCGTTAATAATAGCAGACAGTATACGTTACTTGGACGGCCCTCATTTGTAAGCTCGACTAGTGGGGCGGTTGCGTGCATGTGTGTATATGTGTGTATGCGTGCGTGTATGTGTGTTTATGTACATGTGTGTGCATGTATTTCTAATATTTTATGTTATAAGTATGTTATTCCTCTTCATTCATTGTCCTACTATCTCATTAGAAATACTAGACAGAATACGTTATTCGGATATTTCTCTCTAGTCAACTCGAACAGTGGGACGGGCCTTACAGCATGGGGCAGTTGAGGACTTCCGCGAGTCTTCGTGTCATGTATGCCCACAGTCTGTAGCCTGCTGTGGCTTCTTCACTTCACCCATTCATAACTGTTGGAGACTTGCACGCGTCTCTGCATCTTGTATGCCTGCGGCCTGTAGGATCCTGAAAGTTCTTCACTTAACCCATTCCTCCTGATAACATTAACACCAGAGCTATTACTGCAATACTTTTGATTAACACAAAAATTAATGTAAGCAATTTTATCCCCTTTAATTTCTACAATTCATTGTTCTATTATTTCCTGTCATCCTTTTAATTTCTTTTATTCGTCCTTTTAATTATCCATAACAGGAAACAATTTTTACAGCATTATACAAACCTTAAGCTTCTAGACTCAAACCAAGTAATTCTTTTATCAATAAAAGCGTTTAGTAATTTAATTCTCCGCAATATTAGAAACAATTTAAGCTTTATTCCATTGTCTAAGACCCATAGTTCGATAATATCATAAATCAACTCTACCTTGAAGGCACGGCCCTACTAAACTTAAAAAAACAACACAGATTACATAATACGCACTAAACGGAACACACGTACATACCCTTTGGCAGAATTCAACCGCTAGAAATTATGGACATAGCAATCACTCGCAACCTAACTCGCAGAATTAACCCACATGTAAAGAACGAACTATCCTCTGAATACTTACCGCTATTAAAAACCTTAGGGGGCTTAGCAGCCCAAGACCCACCAGTCCAGTGACGCAACTACAACAAAGTGGACTGGGAAAATTTGCAAAGACCATAAACCAAAATCTACCCACAATGCAACTATGCACGATCGAAAGCATGAACGCGATGTATACAACTTGAACATGCTATCAAGACTGCAACGACGGCGGCGGTACCGTTAAATAAGCCGAGAAAAACCCAATCTGATAGCCAGAAGACATACACATACTAGCAGAAGGAAGAAATAGACCTAGACAAAATGGCAGATATCGCGGCACATCGCGAACCTAAAATACTTCAGATACTTGAACGCGCTAGTAAGGGAACAACTAACTTTATCTACCAGCAATGGCAGTATACACTAGAGAACCTCAACTACGAACCGGACTATGTGTGGAGAATAGTACGCTGCCTAACGCGCGACAAACCTAAATTCCACCTCTACACTACAATTAAACAATCCTTTCAACAGATCAACAAACGACGAATAGACTAGCAGACGCAATGCAGCAAACACTTACACCGAATGCTAATCCTTCCTGACCACATTTCACGGCAGAAACGGAGACGGAAGCTAACACTATAGGATACAAATTACCCACAACTTAGTGCAAGAAACCAGCCAAGCCAAATTAAATGACCAATAAGGCATCTCACAGAGACAAAGGCCCGAGGGTCAGACAGTATCCCTACATCAGCCCTCATACATCTGCCGGAGGATTCAATAAATCTACTCTCTAAAATATTCAACTATGTACTATCATGCGCGCAACACCCGTACAGGTGGAAGCTGGCCACTGTGGTTCACTTCCCAATAAATGGGAAAATTCTGCCAAATCTGCACAGCTACAGACCGATTAGTCTACTGAGAACACTAAGAAAACTTCTCGTAAATACTTAACGCGCAACACCCAAGTAATTAAGCAAGATATCCTAATTCCGGAACAGTTTGGAATCAGAGCCAAAACATTCAGCAATCCTACAATTAATCAGAGCAACTGAAGGCATCATCCAAGGGTTTAACATAAACAAATTAACAGGCATACGTTTTCTTGACGTCGAAGGAGCATTCGACAGGGTATGGCACGCTCGCCTACTGAAGAAACTCAAACACTAAACATATACCTAATCAAACCTATAGCAAGCTATTTAAACAACCGAAAATTCCAATTGAGAGTAAACAATCACCTCTCAACCTAACGCCCAATCATAGCATTTCGGAAATGGAAAGTGCTATTGATGTGCAGTTTTCACAGCATTGATTGTTAGTCAGGGGTTCTTACATTTAGCCTATAAACAGATTTTAATAATACTGAGAAAGTGTGTTTTTTGAGCAAACATACAATTTTAAATGGAACAACGCCTAGCTACATCAACAGTATGAAGGTAGGGTAAATTGGAATGTCAATGGTCTTTGTTGCAGGATTCTGGTGCAAGTGGTTTACGAAAAATCGTATTTTGAAAAATTTCCTACCCGACAATTGTTTGTCCCATTCAATCTGCTTAGTTGCTAGGTACGATGTTGTTATCTTTGTTTACATTGTGTTTTCTGTTCATTGATTACATTGCGACTTTCTCATCAGTTAGTTTGTGACAGTTCAAGCAGTAAGTCGTGAGTGAAAGATGGAGCTTACTAATGCAGAAAAAGCCGATATGCTCATGGAGTATGGAGAGTGTAGGAAGAATGCAGTTCGTTCCTGTACGGTGTATGCCAAAGCGTATCCAAGTAGACGTCAACCATCTCGGCAATTATTTATCAAACTCTTCAACCAATTACGTAAAAGTGGTACTGTAACACCTAGTAAACGTAACAGAAACAAACAAGTGACTGGAGGAGAAGCAGAAATTAATATTTTAGATGCCGTTGCAGTAGATCCGCAAATGAGTTCCCGCACAATCGCACGTGGAAGTGGCATAAGTCAGGCAAATGTGCTGCCCATTCTCCATCGACATAGGTTCCATCCCTATCACAATTCTCTCCATCAAGGGCTACATGGAAACGATTTTGAGAATCGTGTTAACTTTTGTACATGGACATTAAGACATGATACTCCAGATTCATCACGTATCTTGTTTAGTGATGAGGCAAAATTTACTAATTATGGCCAGGTAAACCGCAGAAACATGCATTATTGGTCTGTTGACAATCCCCGTTGGCTTCGTAAGGTGGAACGTCAACGTCCATGGAGTATAAACGTGTAGTGTGGGATAGTGAACCATCAGCTCACAGGCCCTTTGTTCGTAGAAGGAACAATGAACTCGCACAAGTATCTCAGCCTCCTGATAGACCATCTGCCACAGATGCTAGAAGACGTTCCTTTGCAGACTAGGAGGAATCTGTGGTACAAACATGATGGCTTTCCAGCCCATAGTGCACGAAGTGCTACAGCTTGTATTAACGGATTGTTTCAAAATCGTTGGATTGGACGAAGAGGATCTGCACCCTGGCCGGCCCGTTCACCGGATCTGAACCCTTTAGACTTTTTCTGTGGGGAAGGCTGAAAGACACTGTCTACAAGGATATACCAACTACACCAGACGATATGAAATGACGTATTACTGCTGCCCGCTCTGAAATTTCCGCTGAAATGCCAGAACGTGTGCAGCAGTCTTTCCATAGCAGACTGGAAGCGTGTATTGACGCTGTGGGTGGTCGATTTGAGCACAACCTTTGAAGGGCTATGTTCCCTTTACTTGTAAGAATCCACAGAAGTATTGTAATTCCCTTTTTTTTTGGTTTGTGCTATTACAGGTTGTACAAATGTCGTTGCGTAAAATATTCAAAATAGGATTTCTCGTAAACCACTTGCACTAGAATGTTGCAACAAACGCCACTGACATTCTAATTTACCCTGCCTTTATTCTGTTGATGCAATTAGGCATTTTTCCGTTTAAAAATTTATGTTTGCTCAAAAATTGCACTTTCTCAGTTTTATTAAAATCTGTTTATAGGCTAAATGTACGAGACCCTAAATACCAATGGCTACTGTGAAAACTGCAAATCAATAGCACTTTGCATTTCGGAAATATTTGCGGTTCAAGTTTTAGGTGATTCATATATATATATATATACATGTGTGAGCGTGTGCTGACGATACAGAATAACAGCACACTCAGGCAAAACCGAATTCATACACAGAAGATTACAAAGCGCCCTCAATAATCTAGAGGATTGGCTTACAAAATGGCATATTAAAGTTAATCCACCAAAAACACAAGCGATAATATTCGCAAAACGTAATAATGATAGATTTCTCAAATACCAGTTACCGCCGCGTACCATATTTGGTGTAAGCATTGGTTGGAAAGACACGGTAGTAGTATTGGTTCCGGATTAAGCAACGGATTAACGTTAATCCTGCCGCTAGGGGCGCTAGGGTAGCCGTTAATCCACCTTAATCCGGGTGGATTAAGGTTGTTGGCGGTACGTTTCAAAGTGTTACTAGCGGTAGGATTATGTTAATCCGCGTTGCTTATTCCGGAACCAGATTAGGGTTTGAAGATAATGGGGTGATTGGATATGTGGGAAATAAAAAGGTATTACGTAGAAGAGTCAGTTCGTGCTGATTAATCCGGGATGAGAGATAGAAGAAGGTGATTGTTGCGAGAGGATTAGGGGTGAGAGGAAATGACGGGGAATGTCACGTGATATTTTAGAGGAGCGAGATGTTGTGGGCGCGGGTTCCAGGAGCTGAAAGATGGAAAAGATGGGTGACGATGGATAAAAAGATAGAACAGGTAGTGGCGTGGAGGTTTTTGATTAGTGAAAATAAGAGGAGAAGAGATTGGTTGTTAGGAGAGGAATAAACTGTAGGAATTGGTGGAAATAAGATGGGTTGTGATTGGTCTCAAGATTAGGTATATAGTGAGATTAACGATAATTCTGCGGCTGGAGGCATTACTGTCGCTATTAATCGGTGGATTAAGAGCGGCGGTTGTAAGGTTTTTGAAAAAGCGCCATGAGCAGCAGGATTATGGTTAAGCGAGTTGAAGAAATATTGGGAAGAAAAAAAGAACGGTGGAAATGACGAGGAGCGAGGTGTGGTGTGAGCGAAGGCCGAGGGCGGAAAGAAGGAATACACTTCAGGAGGGTGTCGTTGGGAGAGCGAGCCACCTGAATTCCAGGTGGTGTCTCCCGACTGGGACCATTCCAGGACTGTTGTCCTATGCTGGTAGGATAATGGGCTTTAGGTAAAGGGCGGTGGTTTTGCGGTGGTTTTGTTAGGATGAGGTGGTTTTAGGTGCGGGGTGAGGGTTTTTTTTTTGTGTTTTTTGAGTAGCTGGGATGGAATTTCATGTTTTCCTATATATGCATTTATTAGTATTTTTTTGTTGTTGCTTAATGCCTGCCAAGTGCAAGTCTGGGGCGTTTGTAGCGTTCCCCGGGGTCGATGTCATATTCCCCGAGGCCGCGGATGAGGGAGTTAAAGCTGTGAGGAAGGGAGTCGTAAAACTTTTGGGATAGGGAGAGGATGAAGTCTTTTAGGGTGGGGATTTTAAGGTCACGGTGGATGTCTGCGTTTGGGATGTACCAGTCAGCATTGACAGCGGTACGGAGGAAGCGGTTTTGGAGGGTTTGTAGGCGAGCAAGATGGGTTCTGGCGGCGATTCCCCAGACTTGGCAGGCATATGTGAGGGCAGGGCGAAGCACCTGCTTGTACAGGAGCACTTTGTTGCGCACGGACATTGTAGAATTTCTGTGGTACAAGGGATACAGCATTGCCATCCTACGATTTATTTTAGTGGCTAGTTCCTCTATGTAGGGCTTCCAAGTCAGTTTGACGTCCAGGGTGATGCCTAGGTATCTTGCCTGTGTGGTCCAGCGGACTGTCCCACCTGCTATTGTCAGGTCAGGCACGTCATCCAACACGAGTCGTCGAGTGAAGGTGACGGCCTGAGATTTCGTGGCGTTTACTTTTAAACGCCACAGGTTAAACCATGTGGTGAGTGTGTCGGCGTAGTTCTGGAGTCGAAGAACAGCTGTGCGATGTTTGGTGGAAGCAGAGGCGAGTGCAGTGTCGTCTGCAAACTGAAATAGGGAACAGCCTGGGTAGGATGGCAATGTGTTGATATAGATCAAAAACAAAAGCGGGCCAAGGACACTGCCTTGGGGGACACCTGCATGGATGGGGCGGGGGGCTGAAGTTACTTCGTCCTTAACCACACTAAAGGTTCGGTTGCGGAGATAGGAGTGGATGAGATGGATCATAGGGGATGGGAGATTGTATTGAATTAGGCGGTGCAGGAGGCCCTCGTGCCAGACAGTGTCAAAGGCTCGCGTGATGTCCAGAAATAGTGCTACAACAAAGTGTCTGTTGTTGAAGCTCTTGATGATTTCGTCCACCAGCCGAAGGAGTTGGTGGACGGTGGAGTGACGTCGGCGGAAGCTGAACTGCTCGGATCGGAGCACTTGGAGAGCGTCGAGGTTTTGCTGGAGCCTTTGTTGCACGACCT
Source organism: Deroplatys truncata (assembly GCA_030765065.1). Taxonomy (NCBI): domain Eukaryota; kingdom Metazoa; phylum Arthropoda; class Insecta; order Mantodea; family Mantidae; genus Deroplatys; species Deroplatys truncata. The sequence goes on from CM060990.1 coordinate 234,157,635, forward strand.
TTTCAAATAGTTTGCCGATGACCGGGAGGAGGCTGATCGGGCGGAAGCCTTCGGGGGAGGAAGCGTCCTTCCCGGGTTTCGGCAAGGTGATAATTTTGGCGTGCTTCCAATTTGCAGGGAAGTACGCCAAACGAAGCAGGCCATTGAATAGGTGTGCAACGAGCTCAAGCCATTTCCGTGGAAGAGCCTGAAGCGCTGCATACGGGATGTTGTCATGCCCCGCTGCCTTATATGGGGCGACGGTGGAGAGAAGTTGTTGGAGCTCCGTCAACGACGTGGGGGATATAGCGTCCAGGGGAAGTGGCCTGGTCAGGAACTGCTCGACCGCTGTGTCGACCTGGTGGATGTGGTCGACATTGCAGGTTTCTGCCGGGTGAAAAGCTGACTCCAGGTACTCCGCCATCAGTTCCACCTTCTCTCTAGCTGACTGTGCCAGGCGGGTGCCCAGGATGAGAGGCTTGTCCTGCGATGGAATCCGCAGCATGGCTTTCGACATACGCCAAAGGGACTGGTCCTCCGTGTCGAGGGACGAGAGGCGACGCTCCCACTCCTCCTTGGCGTGGTCAGCAAGTTCCAGTTTGAGGGACCGTTGCAGCCTGTTGTACTCCCTCTTGTCTTGTGGAGAACCGGTGTGTTGGGCGCGTCTACGAGCCCTGTTCTTAGCTGCAATTAGCTGCCGAAGATGGCGAGGTAGCTTGCGTATTGTTTGAGCTGGCCGCCGTGAAGGTGGTGAGGCCTGTTGAATTGCAGAGGCTATGGATGTGGTTATTTTTGAGGCCAGAGCGTCGGCCTCCTGCTCCGTGGAGCAGGGCTCTAGTGCTGCTGGCGTCGCTGCCATGATTCTCGTGAACTCTCGCCAGGGCACACGCCGAGGGCTGGGAAGGAGACGCTGGGTTTTGAGGGAGGGTCGGGAAGCAAACAGCAGGAGGATGGGATAGTGGTCCGAGGAGAGCTCGGGGAGGGAGAATACCTGGGGATGGCACCGGACATTTTTAACTAGAGCAATATCTAGCCAGTCCGGGGGACGGCGATCCCCATGAGTGATGGTAGGAGAGGATGGCGAGAGTACTGCAAGGTTGTTGGCGCGCACGTAGCGTTCCAGGATTGCTCCGCGTGGGTTGAGCACAGTGGAGTTCCAAGCTGGGCTCTTGGCGTTGTAATCCCCCATGGCGATGGTGGCAAGGTTTGAGGTGAACACTTCGTCCAGTTCTCGGCCGACTATTGGTCTGCCAGGGGGGATGTACACAGAGTAGAGCCTAAGAGGCCCCTTGTTGGTCTCCAGCTGTACTCCGGTGCCTTCCATGTTGGTGGTAGGAGGGATGTGCAGCGGATGGTGTGGAACGCTACGGTTGATGTAAATGGCAGTGCCTCCGTAGCCGTCTGCCCTGTCTCTCCTGTAGCACAGCATACCAGGTATTGTTGCTTTTATGGGCGGTGAGAGATGCGTCTCCTGCACCAAAAGTACCTGGACGCCCTTGGTTGCCACGAAGTTCGCAGTCTCCCGGAGTTTTCTACGAAGGCCGTTTGCATTCCAGCAGCAGACCTTGAGGGAGAGGAGATCTGTTACACCGCCGACTCTAACAGCCATGATGGATCATGAAGTTGAGGACGGCGTGCGTAAAGATGGTGTAGGCATGAATGTGGGAAGGATGAGTACGTAGAGCTTCAGCTAGGAAGGCTGCGAACTCGGGCTGGAGGGGGACGGGGATTTGGTCCATGGTATTTAGGAAGGCTTGGTCAGGGATGGGGGTTAGTGGGGTTGAGTTTGCGGAAGTGTCAGGAGGTGACCGTTGTCGCCTAGGAGAGGTTGGTGGCTACTGCTGGCGCGGATGGTCCTGCTGGCGAGCAGGATGCTGTTGGCTGGGTTCCCTTCTTTGGGTGGTGCCCCTGGGTGGGGCTGAGTGCTGTGGCTGTACCTTGGGCTCTCTGGGCTCAAGAGCTCCGTTGGGTTGAGCTGCGGTTTGTTGCTGTGGTTGTGCTGCGGCGGGGTTTGAGGCAGCTGTTACCGGCGCTGGCTGAGGCGGTGAGGCTGCTGAAGCTGCTGTGGCCGCTGCGTAGCTCGGGTACTGTATCGGTTGCCGCGGAGGCAGACCGGGGTACCGCGTCCCGCAGAAGGCCTCACGTGGAAGGTCCACATTGTGAGGAACCCGGGGCCTAGAATTATACCGGGACATTTGCCCGTTCCGGGAGCTGAGTAATTCAAGCCGCGCCTCCTGCCACACTGGGCACTTGGCATAACGGCAGGAGTGTGCGTCGCCACAGTTGTAGCAACGAGGCTTCGCCCCGGTGATGGCGAGTCTCTGACAGCTCGCACGTTTGTGACCTGCTTCGCCACAGAAGGCACACACTGGTTGGAGCAGGCACCCAGCAGCATTGTGGGTGAACTGCTGGCAGTTGGTGCACTGTTGCGGTCGGGGTGGTTATCTGAATGCCTCAACGCGAATCGTGGCATGAAACAGCCGGGTCGCTTGATAGATGCTGCGCACGGTGTCCGTCTTTTGCAGCGCCACCCGGAAGTGATGCAGGGGTTGTGGATTTGGGCCTCTGGAAGTTAGCTGGGCCACGCGCTCCACCTTGTAGCCCTTATGAAGGAGTACCTCTCTGACTTCGTCTTCAGTGACGAAGACAGGTACGTCCTTCAGGGTTACATGCAGGTAACGTTCCTCTGGGAGGAGGGTAGTGACTCCTTCGATCTGATGTTCTTCCATGCGCTTGCGCAGGAGACGGTGGTCGGCTGGGGTTTCCGGTAGGAGAGCTACAGTGCCCCGGAGATTTTTAAAGCTGTAGCTCGCCTGGGAACCGGCAGGGACACAGGACATGAGCTTACGAGCGTCGGAAGGGTTTTTTAGGAAGATGGGAGTGGGGCGTCGTGCCCGGGGTGGTTCAGGTTGTGTTTGAGAGGGGTTTGGTTGGGACTGGTGGTTGGTTGGTGCGGGAGGAACCTCTCCGTCGTCCATAGACTCGGGAGCAGGAGGGGGTGGTGGTGTGGAGCACTTTCTTCTCTTCTGGCTTGTGGTAGCCAGGGCAGGAAAGTCTTCCGGCGCCGCAGTTCCCGCTAGGGCCGTGAACCGGTTGTCGGTGATGGTGGTGGTCGGAGCTGACGAGACCTGTGCGACCTTGGCGGTGTGCCTGGGCGGCGGTTGTTGCCACGCTGTGTTGCTCAGCAAGTGGTGGTCATGTTGCATGAGGTAGGATGTAATAGCCTCCACTCGGGCACGGTGTGCCGAGAAAAGGCGAAACTCAAAGATGGCGGTGTTTGGGCCTGATCCATTGCTGTCCGCCATAAGAAGATTTGTAATCTTTCCTTCTGTGGCGTTCATATATTTGAGTCTTGCGCTCTTTTCCAACTGCAATTGCAGCGCCACTTCGTTGGAGAGCGGAATTTGAGGATCTATAATAAGTGCGGTGTTCATAAATGATCTGAGATCACCGCCATTTAGATAATACATGGTGGGATCTGCGGGGCCGGGGACACTGGGTTTCGCGGAACATCCACCTACCATGGTTTGAGTAGCCATGGAAGGATCGAACTGGCCGTGCTGTTGTGCAGCGGTAGAAGTGGAGGGGATGGCAAAAGTTAGTTGGACATTTCGGCCAGCGGCCATGTTGTGTTGGGGGGAGGTGGCTTCCGGCATCTTCACCATGTTTTTTCCTCCTGCCATGTTGTTGCACAAGGTGCGGTTGGCAGCCATATTAGACAGTTTATTGTAGTGCGTGCAACAAGGGCACACAGCCACTTGTTGCTCGCGGCGAATGTTTGTGCGTGAATTTTACTCAAATTTCATGCACCGCACAACACAAATCACTGCACACGACACTGATAGTTTTAAATTATTGACTCTAAAGTTGATGTTGAGGCGGGGCACTGTTTTTTAACTCCACACGCACTCAGTAAAGCCCATAGCCGTGCGGAAATAATTAACGTTCCGCGAAAAGCACTAGTGGGAGTGCAAACTCAACCACTATTAGCACCATGTAACAAGCGTTATAGTGCTGCTCGCGTTTAACACGGAGAAAACACTAAAAGAAGGATTCTCATGCGCAGCGGCAGCAGCAGTACGTGCTTCCGCTACAACAGTTCGCTACGGTGTGTGAAAGAAGGAATAGTTTGCGAGCAAGGGATAAAAGGCGGTGCAGGTGGTGACGTGGAGGACCATGATTGGTGGAAATAAGACGCGATGGGACTGGTGGATAGGAGATGAATAAACGGTATGGATTGGTGGAAATAAAATGTGTTTTGATTGGTTGGAAGAATATATAGAGGATTACCTATATGGATTAAACAATGGATTAACGATAGTTGTGCGATTAGGGGAATAAGCGCTAGTGTTGCGTTAATTGGCAAAAATTGTGGTGACGTGTAGGGTAATGATTGGGTGTAAATAAGACGAGATGAGATTGTTGGATAGGAGAGGAATAAACGGTAGGGAAAGATAGCTGAAAAGAAATATAATAATTATGAAACAAAATTGGGTTTAACTTATTGAGACAAGAATATTATTGCTTTTGCAGTAGTAAATGCTTTTGTATTTATTTAAGCATATGTTTTTTAAAAATAGTTTTATGGTTGCTATGAAAAAGATACGAGGAGCAGGAAAGGAACCCTGTAAGGTAAAATATAGAGTTTAAATAAAATTCAAATAAAACACATAGCGAAATGTGTAGTATATGTAGTGCATTGTATTGAAAAAAATTAGTAAGCGAACAACATTACAAACTCTGAATTTTAAATGGTTGTCTGAAAAGTATATATAAGATGCATTATGTGTGGTATATTACAAATTAATAATAAACCAATTACATTATAATTATAAAATTGCTAATGAAATATGGGCACGTACACACACACACATATATATATATATATATATATATATATATATATATATATATATATATGTGTGTGTGTGTGTGTGTGTCTGAATGAATACAGAAACATCACATTATAAAATTGCAGCAGCGTTTGGTGCTGCAGCACAAGCATTACAGTACTTTCATATGTTAAGAGCACTTGCACTTTATATTGACATGTGCATATGGGTTGGGAAGTTGAGTGAGATGTAAAATGCGAAGCGTTTGGCAAAAGAGGCATTTAGGCTGAAGTATGACTGTTGTTTATCCAAGATTGTATGCTTTAGAACAACAGCAAAAGATCGATCAACAAGCAGAGAATTGGCCCATTCATTATTGAATATGTAACATGGTTTGTAATAACAAATTTCCTGACAGTTTTGGCTAAGGAACCTGTATTTGCAGTCTCCGCACCCAAATCGAAGACTCATTGGGTGAGATGTAAGAACATAAAATAAACTACAGAAAAATATAATAAAATGAAGAACGTAACCACCGCATCGATTACAGGGTACTCTGTTATTTTGTGTTAAATGTTTGTATATAATCACAATACTGTGTATAATATAAGGGGCATTTAAATGAAACCTGGTCAGTGCGTCTAACTTTGCATTACACGTAAAGTGGCATCACGGAACTGCGTGTATGGTGGCACCATCTATTGGTAGAGCGACCGCAGCGTGCGCAACGTTTGACGTTGATAGCGACAGAGTGGTTTCACGCCGAAGAGAAGCAGGTCACACAAGTTATCGTCCACTACTGAACATGAAGGTGAGTAAGCAGGAACAACGAGCATTGATTCGATTTTTAGCGGCGGAGGGAGTTGGAGGCCGTGAAATGTATCGACGGATGAAGGCTGTGTACGGTGAGTACAGTCTGTGTCGTTCAAGTGTGGTGGAATGACGCAAAAGATTCCTTGAGGGGCACGAGTTACTGGAAGACGATGCTCGTCCTGGACAGGCTCATCGTGTCATCACACCTGAAATGATTGCGGAAGTGAATGCTTTAGTCTTGGGCAACCGCAGAATCACCATGGACGAGATCCATCGGTTACTGGGTATTATGCACCATAATGCATCAACACTTGAAATTTCGAAAAGCTTTTGCGCAGTGGGTTCCCCACCAACTGACCGCCGAACAGCGCAATACTCCGATGGCGCTGTCTTTGAGTCATCTGCAACATTATCATGAGGAGGAATACGACTTTCTGTCGCATAGTGTCGCTGGTGACGAAACATGGTGTCACCAGTTTGAACCGTAAAGCAAGCGGCAGAGCAAGCTGTGGAAACATGCGACTTCACCACCTCCAAAGAAATCGAAGGCCGTGCACACAAGTTCTGATAAGGACATGATGTCCTTCTTTTTTGACCACAAGGGCCCACGGCTTGTCAAGTTCCTGCAACGGCGAACCACCATCAATGCCCAGGGTTATCAAGCCACTTTACAGAACCTTAGACGAGCCATCAAGTCGAAACGCCCAGGAATTTTGTCCAATGGCATTATTCTCCTGCATGATAATGCCAGCCCACACACTGCCAATGCGGTGAAGATGACATTGCAGCAGTTTCGTTGGGAAACGTTGGAACATCCACCTTACGTCCAGAACTTTCACCGTGTGACTTTCATTTTTATGGACCTCTAAAACAAGCTATTCGCGGACATCGATTCACAACGGACGACGAAGTGTGTGAATGGGTCCAGGCCTGGATCTCACAGCAGCCTACTACATTTTTTAAAGATGGAATTGACCGGTTAGCTTACAATGGGAGAAATGTGCTAATAGTTTTGGCGACTATTTTTGAGTTAATAAAATTGTTACCGTTACTTTACACAAGTGACCGGGTTTCATTTGAATGACCCTCATACAAGAACGTCGGGCTTGTCACTCGAAGCATGTAGGATTATAAACACTAGAGTTCGTCCGAGTAACATGCCATACCGTGAACACTTTATAAAATTTTAAGAGGGTTTGTAGCACTGTATGATCATATCTTTTGGCTATACATGAAGTGCAGTAGCCAGAGTTTTTGTCACAACAGTTCATTGCGCCTGATATAAATACAGTTAACACAAGAAATGCCTTACTACACAAGGTTTGCACTTACAGACAAATGTGTGCAAATGAGCAAACGGTATAGAAATATTATGGGTACAGCACATGCGGTACGCCTGGCGAAAAAAAACGCTCCGGTTGATATACAGTATTGGGTAGACTTAGCATGCCCAGAATATCTAACTCTGCATCGATGTGTATGAAGAAATTCAATACCTCGTCATTAGTGACGTAATGTAGTCGTTTAACAATGTATTCCTTCGGTTCTCTGTCCTCGCTAATTTTTCGAAATGGACAGCAACCCATTACTAAGAATAAAAGAAAAACTACAACACACTGTGTTCAGCAGTTACACAACAAATTATTTATGCAGTACTAAGCAAACGAAAAATATTTGAATTATTTTGACTGTACTTGCACTGTTTACCTTAAAAATCTATGATGCTTATTTTCTATAGCACCTGCACATATAATATTGTTGCTGTCTGCATGAATTAGAAAACCCTTTAGGAGGCAAATTCGAAGAGCCTGACAATAGCGACACTTTGGCTGTAGAATGAGTGAAGTTGGAATCACAAGTACATTCCATTTAAGTTCAATAGCGTCAATTGGGAAAGAATTACAAAGTGAATTACTGGTTACGTATGGCTTCCAAGAACACATATAATGACGGTTTTGACTGAACAACATGTACTTGTAGTTTGGACACAAAAAGTTATGTGACATAATTGACGTAAAATAAGAAACCATATACAAGCACAGCACAATATCGAAAGAATGAACTTTCCGCCCTTTTTTTTAAATGTATGGGGGACACTGGGCAATATCAATCAAAACATTTAAGACACAATTTGCAAAACTGTAGACAATGAAAGAATACTACACATACACACGCGCACACTTATGAAAGAAAGCGTCTTTTCTTCAGGTGTGCGTAGGGCAAGCCGTTCTCCGGAGATAGTGGTACCAAGGGCGCTAAGGATGCTCTCTTCTGAGCAAGGCGCTGCCTTGTTGCAACCGTAATCGGCACCAAGAGAGGCACCGCAAGTGCACTTACCCTGTCGTCGCTGTTGTCGAAGTGAACGTCCTGGGTGTTGATAACAATGAAATAACGATTAAAACCATCGTCCCCGCATGGCGAGTGTTGGCAGCATCCGACACTGTGCTGCGCCACAAGCTCCGGAATGGAGGAGGCGTTAAACAGCGGTAAAAGTTTTCGCCTTGCGCCGCTGATGCTGCAAAAGCTGCCTGACAGCAGTGGTACCAACGACCGAAATGATGGGTTTGGTGGGGCCTATTGGAAAAAAGAATACTCTGGAGGAGGTTCCTGGGGGGATATTGGAGTGAACTGACGGTGTGAAAGGGGAGGTGGTGAGATAGGATCGAAACGAATGTAGGAGGAGAGGGAAACGGGGGTGGAGGATCGTACGTTTTGGAACGATGGTGAAGAAGAGTTTGAAAGGGGAAACAGACATGAACAAGTGGAAGAGAGCGATGTGAGGTTACAGCAGTAACAGCACGGTCATCGCTGACTAGAGAAGACCATGTGGACAATAACCAGATGATGCTAGACGAGGGGCCTCTTCATCGGAGATATCCGACAGAACGCCGACGTCGCCGTATGCAAGGGTGGGTTCCATGGACGACGGCTGCACTTGATGCAAGCTGAAAGGTTGTTCCTCTTGCTCTTGTATTTGCAGCTGTTGCAGGTGCGGATCCGGTCCAAAGGTGATGCGGAACCTTGGAAGAGGGCGGTTGTATGCAGAAACAAGTTGTTGTTCGGTAACTAGCTCACTGTACGTGCGTTCCGAACTTGGCGACAAAAAATTATTCTCGTGTTACTATGGTCACAAGCTGAGTTTCCATGCTTTTTGTATCAGTCAACGAACATGCCTAAGAGTGCGGGTAGGATGTCAAAGTTACGATTTTTAAAGGATGGGTAATTAGGGGTGGGTAATCAGGAACCACTGCTGTCAGTCAGCTTTTGCAGCACCAGCGGCGCAAGGCGAAAACTTTTACCTCTGTTTAACGCCTCCTCCATTCCGGAGCTTGTGGCGCAGCACGGTGTCAGATGCTGGCAACACTCGCCGTGCGGAGACGATGGTTTTAATTGTCATTTCATGGGTATCAACACCCAGGACGTCCACGTCGACAACAACGACGACAGGGTAAGTGCATTTGCGGTACCTCTCTTGGTGCCGTTTACGGCTGCGACAAGGCAGCGCCTTGCTCAGCAGAGAGCATCCATAGCGCCCCTGGTACCTCTATCTCCGGAGAACGGCGTGCTCTACGCACACCTGAAGAAGAGACGCTTTCTTTCATAGGTGTGGGTGTGTGTATGTGTAGTGTTATTTATTTGTATTTTTTCAGTGTCTACAGGTTTGCAAATTGTGTCTTAAATGTTTTGATTGATGTTGCTCAGTTTCCCCCATACATTAAAAAAGGGCAGAAGGTTCATTCTTTCGATATTGTGCTGTGCTTGTATATGGTTTCTTATTTTAGGTCAATTATGTCGCATAACCTTATGTGTCCAAACTGCAAGTTCACGTTGTTCAGTCAAAACTGCCATTATGTTTGTTCTTGGAAGCCATACGTAACCAATAATTAATTTTATAATTCTTTCCAAATTGACGCTATTGAATTTCAACGGAATGCACTTGCGCTTCCAACTTCACTCATTCTACAGCCAAAGTGTTTCTATTGACAGACTCTACGAATTTGCTCCTAAAGGGTATTTCTAATCCATTCAGGCACCAACAACATTATGTGTGTATGTGCTACAGAAAATAAAAATCATAAATTTTTTTTGCAAATAGTGTAAGTACAGTCAAAATATTTCAAATGTTTTTCGTTTGCTTAGTACTGCATAAATAATTTGTTGTGTAACTGCTCAACACAGTGTGTTGTAGTTTTGCTTTTATTCTTAGTAATGGGTTGCTGTCCATTTCGCAAAATTAGCGAGGAAAGAGAACCGAAAGAATACATTGTTAAACGACTACCTTACGTCACTAATTACGATGTATTGAATTTCTTTATACACATCAGTGCAGATGTAGATATTCTGGGCATGCTAAGTCTACCCAATACTGTATATCAACCGGCGTGTTTATTTTGTCAGGCCTACCGCATGAGCTGTACCCATAATATTTCTATACCGTTTGCACATTTGCACAAGCTGATTAACATAATCCTACAGCTAGTAACACTTTCAAACTTACCTCCAACACAGTTAATCCACCTTATTCCACCGGGATTAAGGTGGATTAACGGCGACACTAGCGTCCTTAGCGGCAGGTTTAACGTTAATCCGTTGCTTAATCCGGGACTAATACTACTCACGGTAAACTGGCTAGGACTCAAATGGATCAAGACCTAACATGGAAAACGCAAATATTACAAATACAAGGTAAAGCCCATTCTAATTAGGGAGGCTCTACCCAATCTTCAACATGGACTCCTAATTAAACATCAAAATGAGACTCGCGTTATACCAAACAATGATACGCCCAATCTTCACCTATGCGGCTATGCGGTACCAGTATGGGGATATGCCGTCAATATATATAAAAATTACAAACTTTTCAAAACAAAATATTGCGCATGATAGCCAAAGTACCTTACGTAGCCCCATCTCATTTACTACATGACGAGTTTAGGATACATACAGTAGAGGAATTCATTAAGAAATTATCACACAATATTTACGAAAAACTACACTCTCATCACAACTCACTAATAAAAGCATTAGGGAACTACGACACAGAAAATAACAAACACAGCAGACCCCTTTCCATTATTCGACCGAACGTTACCCCAAGATCATACAGAAGGGATACACTTCGTGGACAATCTACTCAAATTGTGACAAGGACACCTACAAAGGATTACTACTCACTAAATCCCATCTTTCGCTTCTTCTTACCTTTGTTTCAGATCTAGCCCGTTGCAGAGCCTTCAAGCTCTCAGTCACAGCTGAGGCGGCTCGGGAGTTAGGGCCTCCTACAGTATTGATATAGGCAGCGAAACACGGGCCGTTGCATTATGGAGTCGGTCACGCAGACGACATCAGCAACTACATGGACAATGAGTCTGACGAAAGACAGAGTGCCAGATTCAAAACGACGAGCACCTGTGCACTACTGACTAGCAGGGATCACCTGCGAGGACCGGCACAGGAAGCAACAGCACAGGATAATACATCAACATTTTACATTACCGTTGCATTAAATACACTTAAGCTCCAAACTTAGTAGAACAATAATACACTAACTCTTTAGCTTAAGTTAAGGTTATAAATGTCAAGACGAGCAAGCAATCCATGCACATGCTTACAACAATTATAAAGTGAGCAATTGAACATCCACAACATTAATGCATGAACCTTCACTGCTATTGTTTAGGTTTCATGGACAATCCCAAAAACTAACCATTAATGCTGTCGCATGCAACGCATTCCACCAACCTAGCTACATACATACTAACCGGGGTGCTACGCATGAAAGCACGTATTTACAAGCAATATACGTCTAACACGTGGTAGGGCTTTTTAGGAGCATTCCGCAATTAAGCGGCGGGCCCCACATATCCCCCGGCCATTGCACACCGGCTGGAGGTTAAATGCAGTAATGCATTATTTCCACCACGGAAAAAATTTGACCTTCACACACTTCACTTCGAGTTCTGAGAGCAACACGATCTTATTATGGCTAAGAAGAAGATTGCTACATCGCAGCCTCCTACCGTCGCAGCTTCATTCTCTAACCGGGAACCAACGGAGAAGAAGCCTCTAGAGACCGAGCCTGGCATGACCTCCCTCTCGGGAACCGGCCAGCAACTCCGCCTCTTCGCTGCAACTTCATCCTTGCGGTACTTTAAGTGTGCTGGCAGCTGCGCAGAAGAATGGTCTTCAGCAATGAAGGCCACCCGCATCACGTCACACCGGGACCCACGCCACTCGTTCAACTGGAGTTGCTCAACAACGCTGATTTTGAGGCTGCCTTGGAATCAGGCCTGACCCTATTAGGCCGAGACCTGCGTGACGAGGCAAGTCACCAAGAACACCCGGCTCCATGCAGACGATGGTGCGTCTTCGGGCGCAGCGACGACGGCTGTTCCTCGTTGCTGAGATGCCACTACTTTGGCGCCAAAGCTCTCACGGCAGAGTGCACTGGGCACGACCATCGCCGCCGCCGATTCTGTGCCATCTGCGGTGATACCTTACATTTCACCGATGACCCAGTGCCCCCTCTTCCCAAGGAATGGGCAAAGCACACTGCCATCAGCCGATGATCACGCTGGCAGCACCGGCAGTCTCAACTGAGACGGTGACGCGGGAAGACTTTCAAGACTTCCAAGCAGAGGTACTGAACTTAGGGACCCGCTTAGACGCCAAGGAAGAGGCACTCGCCGCCATCACCGGGAAGATCAAGGAATTCCAGGCAACCATCACCCCGCCAACAATCATCATCAGACTCGCCGCCAAACTTCCAGCTCAACTGGGCAAGATAGTAGCTGCCTGATGAACTTCAAGCCGAGAACAGTTCACCTACCGTCTGATCACCAGACCAGTGCACCGCATCAGCAACAGCCACCACCAGACAGTCGGCGCCTATTAGAGTGTCCGTGTACTCCAGGACGAGAGAAGGCGACGCTGCTGACACCCACAACACCTTCATCCTTACCCTTCCTTAACTATCACCAATGAACCTCTAGGCTGCAGTCAGGTTTCATTGCCGTAGCCTAACACACATCCTTCACCCGCTCCCGCCCATAGGGGTCAGCACTGGGGCTTTCACATACTTCCGCGGGTGATATGTGGGAACGTGCTACTTTGCCTTCAATCCCATCTTCTTTCTTCTCCCTTTCTCCCTTCCGGTGGAGGAAATTTTAGTGGATATGACCGACTACTGGCGAGTTCCACATTCTGTGTCCCGAAATCCCATCGGGGCTGGGATGGTGCCTAACAGCAGTTTCTCCTCCACTCTCCAGAAAGATAAACTGAGGTTCATTGTGCTAGTTTGTCTTGAGGTGATAACATCGTCTTCTCCAAGAATAATCCGCTTTCGAGAGTGGTTGGACATTGTCAAGGTGAGGGAGTCTACAGCACATGAATAAGGATTAGTACAGTGCTGCATGATATATCTGCAAGAAATGTGGAAAGAATGTTCTAAAACGTTATTACAAGGGATGCATGAACTTGTAAACGAGTCTTCAACGCAAACATTGTAATGCATTCTTCAATAATGGCTATAAGGGATAGCGACATGAAGGTGTGTGTGTTAAGTAGTTTTAAGAAGAAAATAAAGATGGAGCCTACTAGATACCAGCTTTGGACAGTAATGAAGGACCATAACATTAAGGAGTACGAGATTGTATTTGAAGGTCGATTGAAATAATATTTCATACGGTGTGATTCGTCTAAAACATGAATGTTTATCTGCAGGAAGCAAAACAACGGATAATTCAAGCAGTGCAGAAAGAGCTTGGAGTTCATTAATCAGTGAAAAGTAATCTACTGGTGGAATGCCGATTTGTGAACAGTCTTGGAGAAAACTGTAACAAAACATTTAAAAAACGAAATCAACCTGTATTTCTGCAAACCAACCTGGACGCCGGGTTGGATACAAAGTTAAAGAAAGTTAACACAAAAATGGAGGTATCGCAACTTAAATGGAACAACTGGTCCTTGCTTGTTTGGAAGGAGTTTGGCTGCGTATCAAAAAGTAGAACCCGCTACGAGGACGTAGTTACACTCCATTACAGCTATCTGTTGAAGCACGAAAAGCGTGTATAAACATCCAGAATTATACGGAGGAGAAATATTTTATGTATGCAGTTCTCGCCACATTCGTCAGGAACAAGCCTTAAGTGCGCGAGTATAAGGATCTTTAAGACAAGTAAGACTTCAGCTGTGTTTCGTATCCTACGACATTAGCTCAGATATCTAAGTTTTATGAAGCTCATTAGTATGTCTGTTAAACTCTTTGGACTGGACGAGAAGCAATAAGTGTTCCTTATAAAGGTTGTTGATAAAGAAATATTTGACCATTGCAACCTGCTATTGCTGAGTGACAGCACAGGACTACATCACTATGTATGTATGTATGTATGTATGTGTGTATGTATGTATGTATGCATGCATGCATGCATGTGTGTATGTATGTATATGTAAAGAATTCTAAGAAGCCTATTCGACACCAGAAAACAAAACTTGGTGGAGTGATATACGTGTACATGTAAGGGATGCTTCACGCATTATGATAATCTGAATGGATGAAGCGGGGTTGAAAATATTGTGCCGTTATGTGTTCTTTTTATGTTTTGTATCTGTATTATACATCCAGCCAGTCACTTTACGTTGCTTGTCCCCTTTGCTTAACGCTCTCTTTGGTGCTCTCTTTTTTTTTTCCTCTGTGGGTTGCTGACGTGGCATGTGCTTTGGCCGTACGCGCTGAGTGGTGGATTTCTGTCCGCATTGCAGGGATAGCTCTCTGCCCGGCAACTACTGAGGCGGATTGTGGAAGTTTTTGTAATGAATTTTTAAGGAACGTCTTTGTGATTTTCGGTGGATCGACCTTATGTAAAGGTAGGCTTTGTTATCAGTTTTATGTCCTGGTAATGGTGAGTGAATTTTGGGGCGGAAAACGTTATGTGTGTTTGAAAATAAGAGTTCGTAAAGTGACTGGCTCTTGGAGTTGTTCATAGGTTTAGTGTGTTTTGTTTCTTTTCCAGTTGAGTTATATTTTCAGTACGTGATTTTCAGTGTATAGTTAGTTTAAAATTTGTGATAAGAGCTTTACACAGTTGTGCAATTTGAAAATGCATATTTTGATTCATGAAGGTAAAAAGCATCAGTAGTGTGAAATTTGTGAGAAAAGCTTTTGGCATTTGTCGTCTGAAATTGCATAGTTTGATAAAAGGAGGGCAAGAAGCAATATAAGTAGAAATTTGTGAGTAGAGCTTTACATATTTTGGGCACTTTGAAAATGCATAGTTAATTCAAAGTTACAGATATTCTGTTGTGTAAATTATGAGAGCAGTAATTGCAGTTAAAACCCAGTTATGCTGAACCCATTTATGCTGAACTTTGTAACTGAAAACGGTTGGGTTGTAAAGCTATCTACATCTAGCTTAGCTGGACTTTGAAGCTTTCGGTTTCCTGAATTTCATTAAAGTCTGTTTCGGTCTTGTTCAACATTCTTAGCTAGTCTTTGACTAGCTAAACATAATTAAATTTTTTGGTCTGATGTTTATAGTGGCCTTGTTTTATAAACTTTCTAAATTGATTTGGTTTGTTGAATTTTTGGATTTACTTAATTTTGCTGTATTTAAAATTTGCCTTTACTGCTCTGCTCAATTGGTTTTGGTTGCTTAACTCTTTAAGCCATTTTTGTTTTACAGTTTTTCTTTTATGGTTGCTTTACGGTTCTGGTTATTAATGTTTGTTTATTATTATCATTAAAGTACCCAAAAACAAACTTATCAATAGTAGTATATTTTTGAGAGTTCTGGTTTCCTTTTGTTTTCCCCTACGGCACTCGTTAGGGCTTCCCTTTTCGTTTGGCCGGGGTTCCCTAACTCAGTCAAACAGCGGAACCATTGCAAATTACTGGTAGCAGAGCGTGGTTAATTGATTTGTCTGTGTTGGTTAGGGAATATTTTTGGGTTTGTTGTTTGCTCTGTATTCTCCGGATCTCATTTTCTTACTTGTACCATATCCGTAGTTACAAGATGGCGGTATCGGTTACTAATGTGGAAAGATTACGGAAAGGTGAATTGTGGGTAGAGTTGGTTGTACGTGGAGGTCAATGTTCTATGACAACTGAAGTGGCTATTATGTTGGATGTTTTTCGACAAATTAAGGATGCTCCATTAATTACTGTTTCTATTGATCACGTGGTAGTGACTAAGTGTGAGTCCACTTGCTCGTTGGCCTTAGCAGAGATTCAGGATAATTTAATGGATTTTGGGCGCGAGGATTCTCCCTCTAAGGCACAGTTGCTCCGGTGGCAAGTTAGAATTCGACATTACTTGTTCTATTTAGATTATGTCTTACAGAGATACCCTACTTTTCAGTCATGTATAGCGTTGCAAAGGTTAAAGGATCAGTTTAAGGAATTAGCCCGTAAAGTGGAGGAAGATTTTGGGACTTCACAGGAGGATACTGGGTCGTCCCCCTTGTATAATCAAGGATTGTCAGATGTGGTTCAGCCTTCGATTGCGGTGTCTGCGTTTCGGCCACTTAGACTCGCTCATCCCCTCCAGCAATTCGTGGAGGGCGTTCACTTAAACGACATTGTTGATGTACCATCAGCTTTACAGTTTCTCTATTTTCTTGTTCGATTGACGCTAATGGCTAAGCGTTATTTGGTACCCACGGCTCAAGTGATAGAATTATTATCTGTCAAGGTGTCTGGGATAGTTTTGGACCTCTTAATGCGGTGTGCTGGTTTGGCCGAGCCTGTGACTCGTTTTCATTTGGCCCTATTAGACATGTTCATTCCACGTAGGGAATGCACGAGGATAATGCAAGACGTATATTTTCGTCCTCAGGGTCTAACGGAACCGTTTACAGAATATATGGTTCGGGTTAAGGAAATTGCTTTAGTGTTGGTGCTCCCTGATACGGAAGCGGAAATTTGTGATGCCATTTTATCAGGACTCAATCCAGTCGTCAGGTCGGCTTTGGTTTTAGGACCTCGGCCGTCAAATTTGCAGCAGTTGGAAGCATTGGTACCTAAACTCAATGAAGTTATGCTTGTTGATAGGCTGCGTCTGTCAGAGCCTCCGGGCTCATTAGCAACTCCTAATACCACTGTATCAGCTCCTTCTTCGGCCATTGTTCCGGTTTCTGGTCGTCGGGCCACTATTAAATGCTTTCAGTGTGGTCAGGAAGGCCATGTTCGACGAAATTGTCCCAATAGGAGGACCGTGAATCGGGGTTTCTTCGTGTTTCTAATCAGGGGCGACAGTTTCGACCTTTATGACGCCAGAAGGTTAAGTCGACCATTTGTTTGTCTCGGCGTATTTGTGGTTATCCGTTTTCGGGTAAACCCTTAGTTCAAGTTTCTCTTGAGAAGTTGCCTTTATTGGCGTTATTAGATTCCGGAAGTTCTGTCTCTTTGATTCAGCTTGATTGGCTTAGGTTAAATTTACCATGTATTATGTCGCGTGCAACCACGTGTCAGTTGGTTTGTTTGATGGTCAATGGTCAGGCCTTTCAAGTTACTCAAAAGGTATCATGTACTATACGTTTCCCACGTTTTACGTGGAAACATAGTTTTTTTGTCGTTCCCAAGCTTCCTTATGCATGTGTCCTAGGTGCCGATTTTATGTCAAGGACTGGGATGGCTATTGATTTTTCCACTAGGCAGATCGCTTTTCATTTTGCTCCCCGGATAAAGTTGGACTTTGTGAGGGATTTTAAACCATCTCGGCCCCCTTTAACTTTGGGAGATATTAATTTGGTAACCCAAAATTGCGCAACTTCTTCTCTGTCTCATTTGTCCCCTGAACAGGCAAAGCAAATAGAGCATTTAGTTGGGGAATTTGATTCATTGTTCACAGATGTTTTAGGGGTCACTCATTTGACTCAATATGAAATTCAGTTAACTGATTCTACTCCGGTCAAGTTATCTCCATATAAGCTCACACCACCGAAGATGGCTATATTAAAAGAGAAAATACAGAAGATGCTTGACCAAGGGGTTATTAGACCATCTACTTCAAATTACAGCAGCCCCATATTTCTAGTACCGAAGGGAGATCAGGATTTTAGACCGGTCATAGATTATCGTCTCTTGAACAAAAGAATCCTGATTGAAAGTACCCCTTTGCCCGATTTGCATACAGCTGCTCATCATTTTTCGAAGGCTCGCGTTTTTACGACCCTGGATTTGAACAATGCTTATCATCAGATTCCTTTGGCTGAACATTCCAAGCATCTAACAGCTTTCGCTACCCCCTGGCGCCTTTATGAATTCAATAGGGTCCCATTTGGTTTGGCTACGGGCGCGCAAGTCCTCACTCGTTTGCTGGATAATTTGTTTTCGGACATAAAATTTAAATATTTGTACCATTACTTAGATGATCTTGTAGTATATTCCGAGGATTTTGACTCACATCTTGTTCATTTACGTGAGGTCTTTCGTCGCCTACAGAGCGCCGGGTTATCAGTTAAGCAGTCTAAAGTTCATTTTGCTACCTCTCAAATATCATTTTTGGGCCATATGGTTTCCCCTTCTGGTATTACCATAGACCCAGATCGCACTAAGGCTATTAGAAATTTTCCGGCACCCAAGAATAAGCGTGAGGTGGCTCGATTTTTGGGAATGGTTAACTTCTTCTCTAAATTTATTTCAAATTTTTCTACTCGGGCGGAACCTCTTAATTGCTTACGTAGGAAAGGGGTTACTTTTGCGTGGGCCGAGGAGCAGGAAGCGGCATTTGTTGATCTAAAAGAGGCTATTTCAAACCCTCCTGTCTTGGCTTTTCCAGATTTTGCTATGCCCTTTATTTTACAGACGGATGCTAGTGCTAGCGCGCTAGCGGCTGTTTTGTTGCAGGAATTTCCTGAGGGTCGTCGTCCCATTTATTATAGTTCGCGTACTTTATCTCCTGAAGAACGTAAATTTTCTACATATGAATTAGAAACCTTAGCGGTGCTTTTTGGATTGGAGAAGTATAGGGTGTACTTAGAACATGTGCATTTCTTTTTAGAGTGCGATAACCAGGCTTTAACGTGGGCGTTAGCTGTCCCAAGGAAGACAGGTCGTCTTGCGCGTTGGGGTGTCCGGATAGGTGCCTTTAAGTTTACACCTTCCTTTATCAGAGGTTCAGAAAATTGTATTGCGGATGCTCTTACCCGGGTATTTTCCGAACCTACTGAGGAGTGTGTTTATTTCGAGACTTTGGATGCTCCTGCGGATACTCAGATTGAGAGTTTCTCATTTTCGGCATTTCCTGAAATGTTTGTCAGTATACCTGAACTTCAACTTACCGATTCTGGGTTGGCTTCAATTATTGAGCAAATTAAATCGGGAGTTTCACTGCAGGATTATAAGATTCATGAGGGTGTTTTGATGGGAAGAGCTAGTTTTGATCGGCGTTATAAAGTCATAGTTCCGAAGGCAGCTATTCCCATGATTCTCAGTTATTTTCACGATTCTCCTTTCGGGGGTCATTTAGGCATTGCCAAAACCAGAAATCGAATTCGTGAACAGTTTATGTGGCGGGGCATGGATTTCGATGTAAGAAAGCATGTTAAGTCTTGCCGCATTTGCGCATTGTCCAAACCCGCGCAGGCTACAAATTGGGGATATTTGGCTTCGGAGGTTCCCTCCGCGCCCATGGAAAAACTATTTGTAGATTTTATCGGACCGTTCCCTCGTTCTATTCAGGGAAATATTTTTGCATTGGTGCTTACTGATGCTTTCTCAAAGTTCGTATGGATTTCACCTCTGAGTGCGGCTACTGCTCGCCTCGCTATTCGGGAACTTGGAACAATATTTGGATCTTTTGGTGCTCCTCAATATCTGGTCTCTGACAACGGTTCGCAATTTAAGTCGCGTCTCTTTCGTTCCTTTTGTTTTGATTGGGGTATTAAGCATTTTACTACTACCCCTTATTACCCTAACCCCTCATTAGCGGAACGGGTCAACCGTAACCTTAAGTCCGCTTTAATTGCTTATCATCACCAGCAGCACAATTGCTGGGATAAATACTTGAAGCAACTTCAGTTTGCTTTCAATTCTGCGAGACATGAGGTTCATAAGACGACGCCATTTTCATTGTTATTTGCCTACCAACCTGCGTCTCCTTTGGCTAATTTGTGGGCGTTAAATGATTTATTACCGGCTGACAATTCTCCGCATACCATTCGTACTAATTGGAAGGCTGCCTTGAATAATCTGCGTAGAGGCCACTCTATGAGAAAGCAGCGATACGATGCGTCCCGTCGTCCCTCCCCATTCAAAGTGGGAGATGTTGTTATGTGCCGTAACTATCCTCAGTCCTCGAAAGCAGATGCGTTTGCCGCGAAGTTAGCTCCTCGCTATCTTGGCCCGTTTAAGATTCTCAGAATTTATAAGGGGGTGTCTGTTCTTTTGCAAGAATTGTCTTCTTCCTGCAGGCGCCGCGCTCACCTGTCTCACGCAAGTGACTGACTCTTGAATAGCCCTAGCACACGGACATAACCATACATTTTACGGGCAAACTGTAAAAGTTGGCAAGTATGCAATAGTGATATTCTCATGTGTCAAAGATCTGAAGACAAATCACAGGAGTTCTATATGCTAACATCCGAAAAGATACCATTACTGTAGGAGGAAAGGAAAGTATAATTGGGAGCTTTCATGAATATGGAAGGGATAAGAAAGGATGATTGGGAGAGGAATGGGACAGGATTTATCCCGGTTAAGGGAATGGGACAAATCAAGAGCTCGCATGGGGCAGGATCGCTAATTCCTGAAAGTGAGTCACCCATCATCAGGACAAAGCCAAGTGACTCACTTGCTACCCCGAGTCTCAGCTTGGGAAAATTTACATGCTTCCACACCGGTGATGCCTTGCCGGTATGCCCTGTTCACCTGCCTCTCCCCAGTTATAGTTTGTGTGGGGTCGGGGCAAGTGAATTATTATTTTGTTGTACATAGTTGTTATATAGTGCATTATGCCTCATAGCTGTTTCATTGCATACCATGTTTAATTCTTGTTCTATAATTGTAAGGATATACTTGTCTAATTTAAAAATGCACATGGTTTATTGTGAAATTCAATATTTATATGTCTATAAAATTATAATTGGTTGACGATGATTTAGTTTGTATATGTAAGTTTATATTTTGCTTTGTGAGCCCCCTCTGCTGCTTTGTTTTATTATGTATCAGATTCTTATCCTTCTCGGCTACCATCCCTTTTTCCTTCCTCGTGCTACTCTGTGGGGACACGTTCTGGACCTTTGAGTTGCGATGTGCTGACTGCTGTGCAAGTTTCTTCTGCTCTTGTGGTGTGTGCAGCCGGGTGGTCCTACGTGGGAATTTCACCGTCGGACGCTATTTGGTGGTTTAAAATACTGAAGCCTGTGCCTCCTCTTCCGGATCCTGACAACTTTATACATGTTTTGGCCCGCTTCAGTTTCTGCCTTAGCGTTAACCGTCTGCAGTGTCGGCGTTATTAGTAAAGAAAAATCTATTCTCCTGGTTAGCGGCTTGTCCGCTGAATGTCGCTGCCAAAATCATGATGCAACTTTTCACCTATGACTGTTCCTGGGAGTTATATACTTAAGCTTTTATCATCACCTTGGATGGCTGCCCGGTTGCTACGTCGTGGGATATATACTGTTGGGGTTTGCTTGCCTCAATTATGGTCTTCTCCTTGTGTGTTCAGTGTCAGCTACTGAAGTTTGCGGACTGTATGTGTGGAGTTACCTTCTTCGTCTACTTACAGTGTAGCATGTTCCTTCTGTTTTCCTAGTTGTTTCCCCTTTTGGCTACTTATTGTTCCCTTTCCTCGAGTTCCTATAAATGGTTATTTTTTTTCTTCTCGCAAGCTCGCAGATTGGGGGGGGGGCTATTGTGCCGTTATGTGTTCTTTTTATGTTTTGTATCTGTATTATACATCCAGCCAGTCACTTTACGTTGCTTGTCCCCTTTGCTTAACGCTCTCTTTGGTGCTCTCTTTTTTTTTTCCTCTGTGGGTTGCTGACGTGGCATGTGCTTTGGCCGTACGCGCTGAGTGGTGGATTTCTGTCCGCATTGCAGGGATAGCTCTCTGCCCGGCAACTACTGAGGCGGATTGTGGAAGTTTTTGTAATGAATTTTTAAGGAACGTCTTTGTGATTTTCGGTGGATCGACCTTATGTAAAGGTAGGCTTTGTTATCAGTTTTATGTCCTGGTAATGGTGAGTGAATTTTGGGGCGGAAAACGTTATGTGTGTTTGAAAATAAGAGTTCGTAAAGTGACTGGCTCTTGGAGTTGTTCATAGGTTTAGTGTGTTTTGTTTCTTTTCCAGTTGAGTTATATTTTCAGTACGTGATTTTCAGTGTATAGTTAGTTTAAAATTTGTGATAAGAGCTTTACACAGTTGTGCAATTTGAAAATGCATATTTTGATTCATGAAGGTAAAAAGCATCAGTAGTGTGAAATTTGTGAGAAAAGCTTTTGGCATTTGTCGTCTGAAATTGCATAGTTTGATAAAAGGAGGACAAGAAGCAATATAAGTAGAAATTTGTGAGTAGAGCTTTACATATTTTGGGCACTTTGAAAATGCATAGTTAATTCAAAGTTACAGATATTCTGTTGTGTAAATTATGAGAGCAGTAATTGCAGTTAAAACCCAGTTATGCTGAACCCATTTATGCTGAACTTTGTAACTGAAAACGGTTGGGTTGTAAAGCTATCTACATCTAGCTTAGCTGGACTTTGAAGCTTTCGGTTTCCTGAATTTCATTAAAGTCTGTTTCGGTCTTGTTCAACATTCTTAGCTAGTCTTTGACTAGCTAAACATAATTAAATTTTTTGGTCTGATGTTTATAGTGGCCTTGTTTTATAAACTTTCTAAATTGATTTGGTTTGTTGAATTTTTGGATTTACTTAATTTTGCTGTATTTAAAACTTGCCTTTACTGCTCTGCTCAATTGGTTTTGGTTGCTTAACTCTTTAAGCCATTTTTGTTTTACAGTTTTTCTTTTATGGTTGCTTTACGGTTCTGGTTATTAATGTTTGTTTATTATTATCATTAAAGTACCCAAAAACAAACTTATCAATAGTAGTATATTTTTGAGAGTTCTGGTTTCCTTTTGTTTTCCCCTACGGCACTCGTTAGGGCTTCCCTTTTCGTTTGGCCGGGGTTCCCTAACTCAGTCAAACAGCGGAACCATTGCAATATAGAAGAACATGGCACTATTTGAAGTCAAAACATCTACAAGGAAAGCTTTGCCTGCAAAGCGCAACTCCATTGTACAATTAAAAAACGTTGAAAGAATGCTGAAACTATACATTATCTATGCTGATTTTGAAAGCATTCTCAATCCATACCATATATGCTCTATCAATCTTGAAACTTCCTGTACAGCTCCTTATTAAAGCATACTGCAATGAGCATCTGTGCTTAGTAAAAGCTTCACAGCCTGTTGTTCACCTAGAAACTGGTCATTTACTCAAACCCATGTAAATCATGGTTATAACGCAGCTGAGAAGTTCATGGAATATCTAATTTATCTTGCAAAGAAGATGAACATTACACACAAATCGTTGAATCACTGAAGGTTACAAACAAATAAGAGGATTTCGACTCTTCTATAGCGTGCTATTTATATGTTAAAACCTTTACAGAAGAGAACTGCAAAGTAAGTGATCATAAAAAATAAATTGAGTTTTACTTATGGACGCTCTGTAACTGCCATGGTCCTTAGCGTCCCATCCTATATTGGACGTTAACGACTGGACATTTTTCTCAGAAGCCTTTTTATCAGGCTTGAGGTTCTTTTACGTGCCGTAAATCTACGACACGGTGCCACCGGCTTTACTTCCCTTCCGAAGGAAGACATGCCGCCCTCCGCCGGGTTTGAACCCGCGAGCTCGGGAACTAGAGGCTAGCATGGTAACCACTACACCACGGAGGACGACGTAAGAGATCATGATCTCATCAGCAGCGAATACCGAGGAAGCCTGCATAATTAATGCCATTTAGCCTGTAAAACACCTAAGTATAGTCCTGTCTTCATGCATAACCTCAGCGGATAAGATTCGAATTTCATTGTTAAGGAGGTTGGCTGTCCAGGCGACATGGTAGAGATAACTCCTAACACAGGAAAGCTGTCCTTTCCAAATATGTTGGAGATAGAATGCTGCGGTTTCTTGATAGCTTTCACTTCTTTGGTGCAAACGTGGATAAGCTAGCTAAAAAGCTGACAGGATATTCTGAATCACAGAAGTACTTCGCGGAAGACAGGTTGAGTTTGGTGACTCTTACAGCAGTATTTCCCTATGATTACGTTACGTCATGGGATGCTTTGAACGATTCATTCCTGTCTACTAAGGAAGCATTCTACAATAAACTGAACGAAGAAGATATTAGTGATGCTGACTACGAGCATATTTAATATGTATGGAAGCAGTTTGATGTGATAAACCAAGGTGAATACAGCGATCTCTACTTAGCCTGCAATGTTCTTCTCCTAGCTGATGTCTTTGAGATATTCAGAGAACAGACCTTGAAAAAGCATAAAGTTGATCCTGCACATTATTTCACCTCGCCAGGATTTACATAGGACGCTATGCTATTGAACACTGGAATTGAACTTCAACTGGTTCTTGATTATGATTCGCTTGCCATGGTGGAATCTGGCATAAGGTGAGGTTTATGTAAAGCCTCCCACCGTTACGCCGAAGCAAAGAACATTTACATGCAGAAGTTTTATGCACAGAGACCGCCCCAATTTATTATATATGACGACACAAATGATCAATGTGGGTTGGGAATGAGTCACACTCTCCCTTATGGTGGATTTGAGTGGGTTTCTTCTCAGGATATAAACTTAGAAATACTACAAGAAAATGATCCTCGTGTTAAAATATTAGAAGTCGACATCGTGTATCCTACAGAGCTCCAGGAGCTGCACAATGATATACCCTTCTTGCCTGAGTACATGAAACCTAAGGAGTCGTCTACTAAAAAACTAATTACCCATATTGGACCGCGATAGAAGTATGTTGTGCATTCCATGACCTTGAAGCAAGCTCTTAGTTGTGGACTACGTCTGAGTAAAGTGCATCGTTGCTACAATTCCGACAGTAACAATGGTTAAAACCTTACGTTGAATTTAACAACAGCCTACGACAACAGGTTGCAAATGATTTCGAGAAGGAGCTGTAAAACGCTTGAATAATGCAATGCTTGGAGAAACCATGAAGAACCCGCGTAATCGTATGGATATACAACTGGTTACGAGTGAGAAGACCCTAGAAAAGCTGATTGGTAAAGCTACGTTCATCGATAGAACAATATATTGAGCTATCTAGCTATTGAGCAAATGGCCTCACGACGGATTGTGTTCGACAAGCCTATATACATATGGGAATGAACGTGCTGTACATCTCTAAGACACTAATGTGCCACCAACATTATGATGTGATATTGCGTACCATGGAGCTGAACACCTGAAGGTTATGTATATGGACAGTAGTTCATTCATCATATGAGTGACAACTAAAGAGGTATACCAGGAGAAACTACGTTTCCTTGAGTGCCTAGATACATCTGATTAGCCTCCAAAACATATATGCTATTCAGCTCGAAACAAAACGGTGTTGGGAAAATTTAAAGGTGAGGCTACTGGTAAAATCACCCAAGGCTTTGTCGAACTACGACCAAAAATGTATGCACTAGATATCCATGACTCTGGGATTAAAACGATTTAAGCATAAAACGTAGTGTCATTAAGCAGTACATCACAATTGATAGCTATGCAGACTGTCTTAAAACCTAAGAAATAATAAGAACGCCGATGGAATTTATCCTGTAACGAAAGCATAATGTTACGTCAGTATAAGCGAATTACGTTGACTTCTTACGACGTTAAAAGAGTTATTTCAGAAAATGAAGTATCAACATATGCATATGGATATTACACCATTACAAACAGTAGTTAACAGAATGAGAGCTGGATCATAATATAGTGATTTTCTCCGTGAGTTTACAATTTTAAAATGGAAGGTTACTCAAATGCTACGTATACACCTACCCGACACTTGATTAAGAAAGAAGAATAAGAATAAGATGGAACGGTAGGCACTAACTGAACCATTGGAAGCAAATCCTATCGCTGGTCTCAATCCATATAAAAGAGGGGAGGCGCCTATTCTTATAATGCTCATATAATGAAGTATCTATTAACTGATAAAGCCACTACGCCTAACCAAAAATGTAACCACATAAAACGAGAAAGCTGAATAAAACGATATATCTCTTAAAACACAAGGATTTTTTTAGTTTAGACTACTTCTATATACAGTAAAAAGGCTGTAAACCAATACACAGTTCATCGCTTCCCGTCTCACACATCAGCAGCTCAACATACAGAAATTCACAAAACATTTAGAAAAGGACTTTAAAAGTACACAAAACTACTGTAATATTGGAGAAAAATGGTTATAAAGTATCGAAAACGGATGAAAAAGTACATACCATCCTGAAATTACCCTAAATACTCATGTTAAATCCTAATTTACTAATTAAATTGTGGCAAAATACCTGTGTTAATACCTGTATTAGCCACTAAATTATCTCCGGAATACCGGTGTTAATATCTGAATTACCTACTAAAGTACCCTAAATATCTGTGGTAATACTCAATTACCCACGAAATTACCCAGAATACTGTGTTAGTACCTGAATTATACATGAGATTGTTCTAAATACCTGTGTTAATAACTGAGTTATCCATGAAATTACCATAAATACCTCGATAATAGCTGAATTACTCATGAAATTACCTGGAATACCTGTGTTAATACCTGAATTATCCATGAAATTATCCATGAAATTATCCTAAATACCTGTTTTAATATATGAATTATCCATGAAATTACCCATAATACACGAGTTAAAAGCTGAATTGCCTCTGAAATTACCAATAATACCTGAGTTAATACCTGAATTGCACATGCAACTACCTATAATACCTGTGTTAATACATAAATTATCCTTGGAATTACCTCAAAATATCTGTGTTAATACATGAATTGCCCATGAAATTACCTAGAAGTACCTTTGTTAATATTAGAATTACCCACGAGAATACGCCAAAATATCTGTGTTAATACCTAAGTTACTCGGGAATCTACCCAGAATAGCTGTGTTAATATCTTAATTACCCATGAAGTTTCCGCAAAATAGCTTCGAAATGCATTAAAAGTCTGTGCCAGTACCTGATCCATAGCTAAAATACCTTGAAAGAGTTTCAAATACTCCTAGCAGAGTCCCTGAATATGATATGGAAGTGTTGAAATACTTTAAAACCACAATATGGAATACCTTTCAGATGTTCTAAACCTGTATCAGTACCATGAAAATACCTGCACCAAGTTCCAAAAAACCTTCAGAATACCCCAAAAATACCTATACTAACCTTGAACATTTTATGAAATGCTTGAAATACCCCTGCTAGTGTCCCAAAATGTTCTAAAATCCTGTAAAAGGATGCTAAATGCCTATTCCACCGCTCCAAAATACCTGCAAAGTAAGCTAAAAGTGTTCCAAGATGGAAATTAAATTCAGTTTTATTTATGGACCCCCATATATTGGGCGTGAAGGACCGAAAAGTTTGCTCAGAGGCCACTTTACCAGGCTTGAGGTTCTTTTACGTGCCGTAAATCTACGACACGGGACCACCGGCTTTACTTCCCTTCCGAAGGAAGCCATGCTAAGGATTTTTGCGCCCGAAAAAAATCCATCGCCCTTCGCCGGGTTTGAACCCGCGATCTCGGAAACTAGAGGCTAGCGTGGTAACCACTACACCACGGACGACGTCCAAAGTTGGACTATAAATGCCTCCCCGAAATGGTTAACGCTGTGCAGTGCTCTAAATATCCCTAAAATGTCTCCCACCGTCCTGAAAAGCATCCCTAAATACCTCCAAGCCCTGTCTTCCCTAGCGTGTCTCCTCGTTTTCCCTATATTTTCCTATCTATCACTATTTTGTGGCTCAGCTCTGTCTATTCCTACCTACTGTCTACTACTGGACCTAAGAGTTAATACTTTAAAATTATTTACCACATAGCAAGTATTAACTAACCATAGTGTATTGTAAGAAATGAGAACAGCAGTTACTGCGGAACACCTTTATTTAGATGCTCAACGTAGCACAAAGGATACACTTCAGACACTGTTGTCACATACTCAGAACAGAACACAACTAATCCAACGAATCAAATATCAGTTGAACTGCGGAGTCACAACTCATAAGCGAACTGCACTCGGCACTGTCCACTTTTAACTGTCCAAGCTCTTTGACTTCTTCACTACACTTCGTAATTTATTAGCTAACTCCGAGCAAGAGCAGCCCCCTTATATAGGCCCCGCATACAATTGGTAATGTTCCTGAAAGGGAGGCTGCTAGAACTTGCCGAAAGGAATATTCTGGAAGAGTAAAAACTGCGGAGAAGCGGCACATAAGGGGTTCGTTATGCGGCTATTATTCTGAAGGGACCTGTCTATAGACTCACCCAGCCGGCCAGGTAGACATATAGGGATGCGCTCGCACCGCGGAACTGTACGTAACTTCGCGAGCGCGGTCACAATATAGTCTATTACACTTTGTCAATTTTTATTAACAAGGTTTTGTCCTCCAATGATCTCTTCCATACTTTCCATTTAAAATATCTAGTGCGTTTAATTCACCAAATTCAATAAGTTTTTCGCTTTCCCGGTCTACAATTTTACCTTTACTATGGCTTATATTAATCTTTATGTATCGTTATATCATAATTTTGTAAGCCATCATTTATATTTACACAATTTTCTTCGATTGTTACATTAAAATCACCAATTATTACAGCACCAAATTGAAATACGTGTCCCTTAGGTATTCAACGTCTTTCTCCAGCTGATGGAATAATTCTGTGCTGTGGAGCTGTGAAGTAGGAGCTATAAACTATCCCTTTGCATAACTTATTATCATTCTCCACCTGCCTATCTTCCAATATTGTGAACACGTGCGTGGAACTACCTGCATGCGGCCGGTAAGCGCCCCTTCGCCCGGCACTTGGGTGGAGCCTTCGACCGGCTGTCGGAAAAATAGCAAGCAAGGAAAAATGGAATAGGCGGTGTGGAATAATAGCCCATTATGTGCCACTTACCTGTTCTGGAACATTCGTTTCTGCCTAGTCTCGTAGGTTCCTCTTCTAGAAAGTCCCGTTTTGTATGCGAGACCTACGTAGGGGGCTGCTTTGCCAGGATAGGGAGTTGAGTTCTGTTAGAATAAGTGACGAAGCGAAAAGTGGACAGTGCTGCTCAATTGGAGTTGTGACTCAATCAGTTGTGTTCTATTCCAAGGGTGTGCAAAAGTCACTCAAGTGTAACGTTTGTGCTACGACGAGTGCCTAGTGATAAATGAAGCGTGTTTCGGAATAATTGGCGTTCTGATTTGTTAGATTGGTGTCAGGATTGGGATCCATCTACTTAAAAAGTTATTAAGTGAAATTCAGACCATAAAATCCGGAATGGCGAAGATGGAGACGGAAATGAAATCCGTAACGGAGAAGATGGAGAGTGAAATGAAGAATGTAAATTCTGGAATTGACAAGATGGAAAGTGAAATAGTGACAGTGAATTCCACAATACAGAAGCTCCAGACAGAAATGAAGGATGTGAGGGAAGAAATGAATACAGAAATGTCCAGGGTGAACACGGAGTTATTGACCAAAATTAATCTGCTATTGGCCGGCGTAAAAAAAGCCATGGAAGTGTTCTGCGGGTAGGTGAAAGGCCATAGCCAACGCCTTAACACCCTGGACTTCAGATGATGATGATGATGATGATGATGATTTGTGTTTAAGGGCGCACAACTGCTAGGTCATTAGTGCCCTATGGACTTCAGAGACAGCTTAGAGTCCAGAAGGAAAAGTCGACTGTAGCGCCAAGGAACTGAACGCCATGATGGGAAAAATGCTTGACGAAAGACTTACGACTTGAAGGTCGAGATACCAGTACGCGACACAACATCTGCGCTCGTCAAACCATCCAAATACGACGGAATGTCAAAGTTCGAAGTCGTCTGCCGACAATTCGCTACCGTCAACGCCCACAACCGATGGTCAACGGAGGTGGAAGTCGCACAGCTGATAGCAAGGCTCAAGGGACGGACTTCAGAAGTTCTGAATGCGATTCCAACGTTGATGTTGTCCGGAGACATCTTGGAGTCCTCGAAAACCGGCTCAGAAACCACCGCTTGGCCGCAGCCTATCGCAGTCAGCTTAAGTCAAGGCTTTAACAGCCAGGGGAGACGCTGCAGGAGTTCGCCCTGGAAATTGAACAGATGATGAATAAAGCTCTGATGAACTTCCCGCCCAGTTATGGGTCCCAAAAAGCTGTCTAATCCTTTTTGACCGGGTGTGTGATGTTGCGATATTACAGCGACTGATGCTCGGCGAACACAAGACCATCCACGAGACGTTAACTGCCGCGTGGAGGGTGTAAACGGCCGAGGTAACATCTGCTTCCACCTTGGAGGTCAGGAGTATTCGAAACGAC